>OY998167.1:107887696-109258321 GCA_963921995.1 Oxystoma pomonae
ACTACTACTACTACTACTACTACTACTACTACTACTACTACTACTACTACTACTACTACTACTACTACTACTACTACTACTACTACTACTACTACTACTACTACTACTACTACTACTACTACTACTACTACTACTACTACTACTACTACTACTACTACTACTACTACTACTACTACTACTACTACTACTACTACTACTACTACTACTACTACTACTACTACTACTACTACTACTACTACTACTACTACTACTACTACTACTACTACTACTACTACTACTACTACTACTACTACTACTACTACTACTACTACTACTACTACTACTACTACTACTACTACTACTACTACTACTACTACTACTACTACTACTACTACTACTACTACTACTACTACTACTACTACTACTACTACTACTACTACTACTACTACTACTACTACTACTACTACTACTACTACTACTACTACTACTACTACTACTACTACTACTACTACTACGACTTGTTTGAACGTCACTTCGACATTTCCTGAGTTAAGGTCACTGACAGAAAGAAGAGAAGAGAAAATATCAATCAAACATGAGTAATACACTTTTGTTAAATTTAAATGCGAGCAAATAGCGTAATAAAATTTCTAAATTTTATTAGAGCTTCGATCATCCTTCATGTTTTCGAAAAACATAATTTACAAGCAATTATCGGAAAATTTCAATATTTATTTTTGTCGGACATCAAATTGTCTGCTTTCTTAAAATATGAGCATCTCGATGGGCTTTTTAAATTTTAACATCTATTTATTTTATATTAACGAAAAAAACCTGTCGAGATAAGAATCAAATTAATAGGTCGTATATTACGGTAAGGAAATAAATTTTTTTTTGAAACGACCCCTAAATCAACATAATCTCTTTTTCTTATTTCTACTTTTTTATAAGGTTGTTCTAATTTTTTTTTCACATTTCTGTCAGTTTTGGCAGTAATGGCATTAGTTAAGAGCGATTTTGCTCTCCTGTCTTATATGAGGAGAGCAAACTGACGGCAAACCCGCTCACGAACAAAGTCATTAGTACACCGGCGTAACTAGCTCTCTGACCTGGGGGGGGGGGCTAGCTGGCCTAGAGGAGGGCCTAGCTGACAATGCTTGATAGTGAGGAATAAAAGACAATGATGTTTTTCTCAAAACTGTTTAATATTATGCATTATCAGTGTTGTCAGGAACGTGATAATTATCAGAATCTGATAATTTTGTGTGAAACATGATAAATAATAATGACCTATTATCAACCCCTAAGTCTATTATAATTTAACAAATCCTCAGATTAAACGCTATTTATTCTTATAATGCGTCCAACGCACACAGGAAATACTTTTTTTTAAAATTAATATAAAAAACTGTATACAATAATAATCAAAAGTAATCTGATTTTTTTTAATTGCATAGTATTGCCCTGCTCGTAACTTTTAAACAACGTCAACCACAGATTTAGAAAAGAATGCTTTTTATGGTTAAAACATTTTTTTTTAATTTTTGAAAATTCGAATTAATAGTAGGCGTATTCCTATTAAGTTATATATTAACAATAGCTGACATCAACCAGTGGCGGTACCAGTCATTTGAAAAGGGGGGGGGCGGTTTCGATACGAAAAAAAAATTGAATAAAAGCATAGCTTTTATGAGGAACATATCAATATATGCAAACAAAACTTAGTAACTAAAGCGAGGATTTGGTCTCAAATCTAGGGAGGGGGTACTCAGATTTGAAGTCGTTTATTTCATACATTTTTTTATTTAAAAAAATGTTTAAGAAAATTTTTGAGTCGAAATAAACTAAAATCGTATACATCAACGGTATTATAGCGCCGCAGGCGAAAATTTTTAAGAAAATTGCTCTAAAAAATGCGTTTTTTCATTTGTAATTAAACTAAAATTGTAAATATATCAATGGTTTCAAAGCGCAGAAGGCGAAAATTTTTAAGAAAATGACACTACAAATGCCATTTTTAACACAAAATTAAACTAATACCCTAAATATCAAAGGTGTTATAGCGCTGCAATTTATGCCCTACTTTTGATTTTCTAAATGTTTTCATAAAAAATTTAAAGCCGGGGTAGGAGTGGGTTAACTACCCCCCTATCCTCCTGAAATCCGCGCTTAAGTAACTACGTATAATTTTTTCAGTTATCAAAAACATAGATAACAAACAAACCACAAACAAAGCCTAATAGCTAAATACTTTTTTTCTGAGGTCTGAAAAGTTATTTGTTGAAACCTTTTATATCGCATATCTCAAACATAAGATGCCCATCTCAAAAACAAATCATTTCCAGTTTTTTGGGCAAACCGGTCAATGACTCGCTCAATGTCATTTCAATATGTCTGTTCATATGCAGCAACGCTAAGCCCGTCGGACGAATTTACGTCATAGTGTTTTTAAGTACTTATGTTTTCAATCTTCTGAGGCATGAGAAGCTTCTTTCTGACGAGGCATTACTTATTGGCAAACATCCAAGAATGTTCTGATCAACAGAAAAATATTGCCACACTTGTTCATTGCCTCGAAAACGTTATCAGGTATGTTTTGATTTAAGCTTTTGCCTACTTCTGACCAATATTGTTTTCAAATACTGACTTCTCCCAATAAAAGTTCAAAAATTTGTGTTTTGGATTAATAAAACAGTTTATTTATTTAGAAACGACTTTAGTTCATTTTGCCTTGACTTTGGCTCCATGTTAAACTTGGTATGAATATGTTCAGGTCAAAAATACTTTTTTATGTCCGAATTGATTTTGTCTAAAACTTGTTTATAAATAGAAAGTCTATAATACTGTTCTGTATTTTCAATGGTTTTCGCGGTAAGTTCGTCATGCGTTTGTATATTCTTGGTCTGACGGATTGAAGGTCAACAAAAAATATTGTGGAGGGATTCTAGAATGTATTTAAAGGAACTTTCTGCAATTTCTCGTTTTTTCTTCTTCAGGGTTATTACCACCAGCATCTTTGTTGTTGTTGTATACTTTTTTCTGGAGCAAAGGGGAGGGCGATCGCCCTAACCCTGCCCCCCCTGGAACCGCCACTGTATCAACTCCCGATCTCGATTAATCGACGTCGGTCATCTAATCATCTTCTCTCTCACTTTCCCCTCTACTGTGAAACAAAAAGCACAAAAACTGTAGGTATATCTTGCGAAATTGTAATTAATAATCCAGTATGTTTGGCCACTCAACAATAACAATACATCTTAAGCGCATGTCATGTAAAAATAAAAACTATGATAATTTTTCTCTAACCTTGATAATTTTTCGAATTGCAAATGATACTTTTTCTACAACCTCCTGGCAACACTGTGCATTATTACCTTATCGTGTAGTCAATGAAACCGGAATTTGGTCAATAAATACGCAAATTTTTATATTTTCTTGTTTTTTGTCACTGATAAATTAAAGCGTTTTATTTTCAACTGCTCAGATTTATCACTAACAACGTGTTACAATGAAAATAATAAAGAGAAACAAAATAAAAGCAAGTTCTCAAAATAAAATAATACATTCTAAAAACCAAAAAGATTCTCCCAGTGAAAAAATTAGAGCAAAGGTTCGAAAAGTCCTCCTTGCTCGGCTAGACAATATCCGAGCCTATTATAAAAACCCCTTTTAACGTTTCCAAGCATGTTAGGGGTGATAGTTTGAAAAGCTTCTTCAATTTTAATCCAAAGTTCTTCCAAATTATTAGCCCTTTCACGCCCGTAAACTTTATTTTTGATATACCTTCACAGATAGACGCCATTAGGAGCAAGATCGGGTGATCGAGCTGGCCATAAAATAGTTCCCCGTGTACTTATAACCCGATTAGAAAATTCATTATCAAGATATTCCCTAACAAGGCCAACGTTGTGAGAGGGACAACCATCTTGTTGAAACCATAATATGCTGCTGCAGTAGATCCAAGTATCTAGGACCATTCAAATTCCCGTAAATAAAAAATGGCCCAATTACGTGTTCCCCTACAATACCCCCAAACATTAAAAAAAAAATACAAGTGCAAAGTTTCCCTCGACCAATATCGAACGTGTGTTGGGTTATGACGATTCAATAATGAAAAAGTGATTTCATCTGTGAAAAGAATAGATCTCAGAAAGTTTTCAGCACAATTAGCCCTTTCCATCATTGTTTAGCAAAATTCTATACGACAATAGTTGTCCTCGGGAAATATTTGATGCGTTTTTGACTCTTTGTAAGAATGATAACCATTCTTTTTGAGAACACGTAAGACAGTGGCTGAAGACGTATCAACTGCTTCGGCAATTTGGTGGCTAGTTAACTTTCGATTTTCCTCCACTGCAGCGCAAATAATCACACCTCGTACTTCAAAACAGTGGGTTTTTTATGGTTTCTTGGCGCTACACAACCAAACTTTTTAAAATTCTGCACAAACCTATGAATCGTTGATAAACTAGGTTCTGGGCGATTTACAAAATTCTCCAAAAAAAGTTCTTGAATAAGTCTCAATGGTCTGCCTTGATAGTATCATTTGACTATCTGTACTTATTCGGCAACTTCGTAGATATCCATTTTTAGTTTTAAAAATGTATTATTTCACATTTCACTTAAGAACTTACCAATCTGTTTCTCGAGCAAGGCAGAAATAAAACAAAATAATAAAAACAAAATAAATTTCAAAAAGATAACACTGCAGCGTGCTTCGACCCCACCTCGGTCGTACGGCACGGAGAGTAAATTGGACTTGATTCCCCCTATGTTCGCAGTAGCCAGTTAAAAAAAATGTTTCTTTTCGGTTGAAGTAACTGATTTGGAGATTTTTTAACTTATTTTTTTGTTTTAATTGCCTTAGGAGCATAATCCTACTGGAAATATTAACACACCAATACGAATCCGTATCAGGTAACTTGGATAAGTACCAGTGCGGAACGATGCCTATTTGTGAGTGATTCAAAGTTGGAAATCAAAGCCTATGATGATGTTTAATGATGTATGGTAGAGAGTGACCAGTGAAACCACTGATCAGCCCATGCTGGTTACCCAGGGCGAAACATCGTTTAACCATTTCTCTTTTCGCTTTGGTCTTTTGTGTGTTCCTTGTGGAATGCTCATCCAAGTTTGAATTTTCGTTATTTCCACCCAAGATCTCTTGATCTTTTGTTTTTTAGTTTCTTTTCGGTTGAAATTACTGATTTGGAGGTTTTTTAATTTTTTTTTGTTACTAATGACAGTATTTTAAATAGAAATTTGATAGTTCCGCACGCAACTACTACATACTTTTAGGCACTTTAGCCATCACTATGTATAAATTACTAGAACAAATCCTTGCATTTTTCGTGAGAATCCCCCCTCCCGCCCTTATAACAATTTATAACATTACACCACCTTGCTACGTTACGCAGTAGTGCACCCGGGAATTGACTTCGGGGGGGGGGGTGGTTAGGGATAAATAATAAACAAAACTTAATTTGAAGTAAAAATGTGACCATAAACAGGCTTCTCGGGGGGGGACGGGGTTAACCCCAAAACCCCCCCTCTCAGTGCGCCAGTGGCGTTACGTAATTTATGGATGGCCCCTAAGTTGACTAGCTAACGTTCTTGCTACTATTTCCTACATTGTTGTCCTGTAAACACGCTCATATCGTGCCACCATAATACACACAGTTGCGATCAGACATAAGATAAACAATTTGGAGACGATGCCAGATTTCGCTGAAAGTTGTCTCCCTACAAGTAATGTTTTTACAAAAATATTATTTTTATAATTTTTTTATCATTTAGCTGCAATTATGCAAATTTTCTTGTTGGCTTTTTAAAACATGGAGAAACACCTTATTTGTATTCAAGGAGCCTATACTCACAGATAAGCCCAATATTTGCCTGGCCGCCATACTGAAACGTCACCTGGGTACTATAAACGCTTTTTTATTAACAAAATGATAGCGTCATTTTAGTATTTTTTTTTAAATTTTTGTTTGTTTTGTTAAGAGTTTGTTAAAATTGCAACAAAAACTTATTAAGCAGCAGGTGCCGTACAGAACCTCAAGTGCTTTAATTAAATATGAATTTAAGTAAACTTTATTGTGAAAAATAAAAAAAAAATATTCTTTTTTTGCAAAAAAGTATTAAAAGCAAAGAAAAAACATCGAACTATAAAAAAAGTGGATATAGTATCATACGATAAAATTTCAATCGGTACCCACGTGACGTCATAACGCCATATTGTAAATGTTGGGCTTAACTGTGAGTATAGGCGCCTTGATTTTTATTCACAAATCTTCACAATTTTTATTCAATAAATAATTCATAATATGTAGGTACACATCCGTTCATAAAAGACATTTTCCTACGTAATGCCCCCGTTTTTTTTTTAAACAAGTGCACGTATTATGGTACCTATATATCTTTCATTTTTTCGGTCGAAATATCAGATAAATATCTGATATTTTGACCAATAATAAATAAGTAAAACCTACACGATGTGACAACCTCGCACTTTTAGCGGGTCACCTATATAACCGTATACTACGTACTAAACGTAATGATGCAGCGTTGCCAATGGAGAGGACAATGGTTTCGCCTAAATCTAACGACCAATAGATTTCAAAGCGATTTATGAATGACTTGATGGTCTTTTAACCTATAAAGTTGACATAACTTAAGTTAATGCCGTCCACAGTTGGTCTAGAGAGGGGTTTTAAGAAAAACTATATATAATTTTTAAAATATAGGTTTTTGTTTTCGATATATCGCCAACTATCATTTAAAATAAAAAGTAAAATCCCCTATGTAGCCCTTTTCTGAGGGGCTATTTTTGGAAAATATTATGAAAATCTTAAATAGCTACTTCCTATTTTGTCTTCATATTTGAATTATCGCTAAAATTCTCTTTCCAATGGTACCCCACATGGTAAGGTTACCTTACTAGTTTTTGAGATATTGGCTTTTAAAATGTCAATTTTTAAGGACCATATCTTAGAAACTAAAGAAAATATCTCTATTGTGTGATTTTAGGGGTTTTTCACGAGGAAACAAAAAAGAAAACAGTTTGACAGGGGATCTCCTAAACGGTAGGAGATACGAAAAAGTTTAAATTAGGCAAAGGTGCGCAATTTGACGCTTTTCTCAAAACCAAAAAAAAAAAAGTTTACAAATTCCGGGTAGTTCCGGAGATACGCGAAAAAATCCGAAATCTTATTTTTAGTTTTTATTTTTCGGCGCTCTTATTCTTAAAGCTGTCAAAAAACGCTTAAAACTTTCTACAGGCACTTTTTTAAGATCTACCAAATGAGAGGTCTGTTTTCGAGATTTGAAATTTCAGTGTGACAGTACTACGTACTAAACGTAATGATGCAGCGTTGCCAATGGAGAGGACAATGGTTTTGCCTAAATCTAACGACCAATAGATTTCAAAGCGATTTATGAATGACGTGATGGTCTTTTAACCTATAAAGTTGACATAACTTAAGTTAATGCCGTCCACAGTTGGTCTAGAGACGGGTTTTAAGAAAAACAATATATAATTTTTAAAATATAGGTTTTTGTTTTCGATATATCGCCAACTATCATTTAAAATAAAAAGTAAAATCCCCTATGTAGCCCTTTTCTGAGGGGCTATTTTTGGAAAATATTATGAAAATCTTAAATAGCGACTTCCTATTTTGTCTTCATATTTGAATTATCGCTAAAATTCTCTTTCCAATAGTACCCCACATGGTAAGGTTACATTACTAGTTTTTGAGACATTGGCTTTTAAAATGTCAATTTTTAAGGACCATATCTTAGAAACTAAAGAAAATATCTCTATTGTGTGATTTTAGGGGTTTTTCACGAGGAAACAAAAAAGAAAACAGTTTGACAGGGGATCTCCTAAACGGTAGGAGATACGAAAAAGTTTAAATTAGGCAAAGGTGCGCAATTTGACGCTTTTCTCAAAACCAAAAAAAAAAAAAGTTTACAAATTCCGGGTAGTTCCGGAGATACGCGAAAAAATCCGAAATCTTATTTTTAGTTTTTATTTTTCGGCGCTCTTATTCTTAAAGCTGTCAAAAAACGCTTAAAACTTTCTACAGGCACTTTTTTAAGATCAACCAAATGAGAGGTCTGTTTTCGAGATTTGAAATTTCAGTGTGACAGTACTACGTACTAAACGTAATGATGCAGCGTTGCCAATGGAGAGGACAATGGTTTCGCCTAAATCTAACGACCAATAGATTTCAAAGCGATTTATGAATGACGTGATGGTCTTTTAACCTATAAAGTTGACATAACTTAAGTTAATGCCGTCCACAGTTGGTCTAGAGACGGGTTTTAAGAAAAACTATATATAATTTTTAAAATATAGGTTTTTGTTTTCGATATATCGCCAACTATCATTTAAAATAAAAAGTAAAATCCCCTATGTAGCCCTTTTCTGAGGGGCTATTTTTGGAAAATATTATGAAAATCTTAAATAGCGACTTCCTATTTTGTCTTCATATTTGAATTATCGCTAAAATTCTCTTTCCAATGGTACCCCACATGGTAAGGTTACATTACTAGTTTTTGAGATATTGGCTTTTAAAATGTCAATTTTTAAGGACCATATCTTAGAAACTAAAGAAAATATCTCTATTGTGTGATTTTAGGGGTTTTTCACGAGGAAACAAAAAAGAAAACAGTTTGACAGGGGATCTCCTAAACGGTAGGAGATACGAAAAAGTTTAAATTAGGCAAAGGTGCGCAATTTGACGCTTTGCTCAAAACCAAAAAAAAAAGTTTACAAATTCCGGGTAGTTCCGGAGATACGCGAAAAAATCCGAAATCTCATTTTTAGTTTTTATTTTTCGGCGCTCTTATTCTTAAAGCTGTCAAAAAACGCTTAAAACTTTCTACAGGCACTTTTTTAAGATCAACCAAATGAGAGGTCTGTTTTCGAGATTTGAAATTTCAGTGTGACAGTACTACGTACTAAACGTAATGATGCAGCGTTGCCAATGGAGAGGACAATGGTTTTGCCTAAATCTAACGACCAATAGATTTCAAAGCGATTTATGAATGACTCGATGGTCTTTTAACCTATAAAGTTGACATAACTTAAGTTAATGCCGTCCACAGTTGGTCTAGAGAGAGGTTTTAAGAAAAACAATATATAATTTTTAAAATCTAGGTTTTTGTTTTCAATAAATCGCCAACTATCATTTAAAATAAAAAATAAAATCCCCTATGTAGCCCTTTTCTGAAGGGCTATTTTTGGAAAATATTATGAAAATCTTAAATAGCGACTTCCTATTTTGTCTTCATATTTGAATTATCGCTAAAATTCTCTTTCCAATGGTACCCCACATAGTAAGGTTACCTTACTAGTTTTTGAGATATTGGCTTTTAAAATGTCAATTTTTAAGGACCATATCTTAGATTTAGAAAATCCCCTATGTAGCCCTTTTCTGAGGGGCTATTTTTGGAAAATATTATGAAAATCTTAAATAGCGACTTCCTATTTTGTCTTCATATTTGAATTATCGCTAAAATTCTCTTTCCGATGGTACCCCACATGGTAAGGTTACCTTACTAGTTTTTGAGATATTGGCTTTTAAAATGTCAATTTTTAAGGACCATATCTTAGAAACTAAAGAAAATATCTCTATTGTGTGATTTTAGGGGTTTTTCACGAGGAAACAAAAAAGAAAACAGTTTGACAGGGGATCTCCTAAACGGTAGGAGATACGAAAAGGTTTAAATTAGGCAAAGGTGCGCAATTTGACGCTTTACTCAAAACCAAAAAAAAAAAAGTTTACAAATTCCGGGTAGTTCCGGAGACAGGCGAAAAAATCCGAAATCTTATTTTTAGTTTTTATTTTTCGGCGCTCTTATTCTTAAAGCTGTCAAAAAACGCTTAAAACTTTCTACAGGCACTTTTTTAAGATCTACTAAATGAGAGGTCCGTTTTCGAGATTTGAAATTTCAGTGTGACAGGAGCGCTGTCAAGTTCATTTTTTCTTATGGACACATGCTGGTTTTCTCCTACCGTTTGGTTCATAAAAGATGACAGATATTTTACAACCTCATTTTGACAAGCGCCTGACGTTTTGAGTTAATTGACCATCATCAGCCCAAATTCAAAGATTAAAAAACAAATGAATAAACGTATTGTTAAAATATTAGGTAAAGTTATTTTGTTATGACAAAATGTCAAAAAACCGTCATTTTTAAAATGTTAAAAAAGTACTGCAATCAGGTTTCCAAAATATTTTGAGTAAGTTAAAAGCAAAAATTACTCACACACATACACACGACCGCACACACTCCGCGTGTGCGGTCGCCCTCCGAAAAAGGCCTAGCGCTGTGCGGGCATTACCCCGAGTCTATCAAAGAACCAAGAGAACTTTACTGGCTCGCTGGGATTACTAGGAATTCATAGACATAGATTTTAGAACCTCAGTCTCAAAAACACACGGATACTTGAGTACTAACAACACAGGACCGGTATTCTCGTAATTCGTAACGTTTTGAAGTCGCTAAGCGAAACGAATAGCGAACAGCGCGCTCAGCGGCACGCTGACCGACGACTTTTCGTATTCGCTCTGCCGAACGCGCTGCCCTGCGAGCAGACAGAATCAAATTCGCTTAGCACATCTTGGCATCACCGAATTTTGCATTTTTATTTCTTGTTAGTCTTGTCGCTCCTTTTCTTTTTCTATGTGTAAGAAAGAGGCCATTACGTGGTCGATTTCGATCCGTAGTTCAGAAAGGGTAAATCAAATGGTGACTTGCACAAGTGCATGTTGATCCTTTAAAAAATTACTTGATGGTTTGATTTAGCTCAGTTAAACCCGCCCTTTGACCCTGTGATATAAACTAGTAGCACGTTCCCGCACAGTGTACGGGAAAATGTTTACCCCGAGACTTAACCGCACACCTACAAAAAAATTCCGCACTCAGTGCGGGAAAGTTTAAATTTATTCCGGCACTCAGTCAGGGAAAGTGGTGTTTCCGGCACGGTCGTATATTCATATTGATACTTTATTATGTAGCATTTATGGTTAAAATGGTTTCACAATAGTTACTTATATATCTAGTAAGTTATACCTTTTAATTATAGTGAACATGCGTTTTCTACATTTTAAGAAACAGAAAATAAAACTCTAAGGTATTTTTTACTCAAAAAATAACCTAACCAATTCAACAACAAACACAGAATTCATACATCCACAAGAGAAACCTCGCGCGTGGAAAAATGTATGTTTTCATGGAACTGTTAAATTAAAAAAAGAAAATAGTAATTTTTAAAATGGTAATTAATGTTAAAAATGTGATATTTCAGAATTTTTTTATATCAATTAAGCTATTTATTTCATGTTTGCTAATTTCATATTTCATGAAAGCTTTTAGTCTATTTTTGAAAGAAAACAATTAATGTGGGCAGGAGCCTAACAAAACCAGATATTTTTTGGTACACATCCGATGAAAGATACAAAAAGCACCGCTGACCAATGGCTTTTTTTACCCTTGGTTTTACAGAATTTTGATTGCTTCTATTTCTAGTATTATACGGATGCTCAATTATATCGATGTCGATTTTGATAAGAAAAGTTTTTGTTGCAATTTTTTGGAAAAAAAAGTTTTCTTACATCGAGCATCAAATAGTAAGGTTGATGTGTACGTGTTTGTCACCCGTCCCCAAGCTATTAATAAGAGATTTTTATTTTTCTAATTATTAATAAAAACGCAAACTGAAAAAACTACTATATTTTCTGCAGCACTCTACAAAGTATTGTAGGGTAGAAAAATCGTACGCGCAGAGGGCAAAACAGCTGGCAAATGGTAGGTGTTTCTCAAACGGTCGCCACGCGCTAAGCGCACTTCGTCGACGCCTTGCGTTCAATATACGTGAATACCATTTTTGTTACTTTGGTCACGTGGTATGCGAATATTACGTTATCATACGGTCAGCGAGTACGAAACGCCGAGCGTATTTAGTTACGAGAATACCGGTTCTGGTCAGTAAAGCTCCATTTAGAGGTTGGACCGACTCTTGCTAGTCGTTGATGCTCCTGTTTAAAATAGAATACGATTATTTCTTCTAGCGCCAGTAGCCGATTTTTAAATCTGCATGCTTTTAAGTTAACCTGTTGTCGATATCAGCTAGCGGGAGTGTTTCCAATTCAATTATAAATGCACCTGTCAATGCAACCTTAAACATTACACCCAGTTACTTTAATACGTAGTTGGGTAGCGTTTTTTTAGCAAGTAATTCTGCAATAAATGGTTTTCTTTTATTTTAGTATTTTACTTGTTTTTGTAGCGGCGTAGAACTAGAAAAATCAAAATAAGTAACCTAACCCCAAATTTTTGACCCGGTGCTAAAAAATCTCTGATGTCCCACTTTGGATAAACAAAAATAAAGTCTCCGCGTTGCCATGGAAAACAAATTCAATGGCGTAAAATTTTACAAAAGAATCAGGTCGACATAGTTAAATTGATTTCCAGTACATTGTTGCTAAAAACAATTCCCCAGATTAAACTACGACCTTAATCCCATTTTTGGTGACAATGACAAGGGCACATTAGTGTTGCTTGGGATATATACTATCGACGAATGTCTACTTGTGAATGTGCTTATGCTGTAAGAACAACAATAAACACACGGGTGTGTAAAGTAGCTAAATAAATTTGTCTGTTTACGCTGAGCGAACAAATTAGGGCTGCCGCATGCGGAGTTTTAGTGATGCACGCTGCTGTTAAATGTCAGTCTCAGACCAGAGGCATATACAAACATCTTCAACCTCTTCTCGTCGATTTTTATCGTTTGTTTATTCCATTTGCTACAGAGAAAAATATACCGATGAAAACGTAATCAGAGTTGTTACGGACGGATCGTAATATTGAGCATTTTTTTTAAAAGTTGGAGAACATTATTTGAATATTTGCGTCTTAAGGCGCATTTACACAGACAAACTTTCCTTTGATGTTGAAATGCCGACAAACATTTACACGAGCCTTTTGAGCAAAATGTTCAAAGAAATGTTCGAGCAAAATCTCGTACAAAAAAACACACGTAAATTTTGGAGAGAATGTTGAGCAAAATTTATTTGAAGAATTGGGGGTATAAAAATTTCTTTACAAATTTAAATTTTATAGTTTTATGGGAATTCATTGAACTTAACTGAAAATAGAAAGACTAAGTTTTAAAACAAGGTATTTTAATTAAGTGCTTTCCGACGGAAAAACGATATGATGTCGAAATTCATGTTTTACCTCATAAGCAACTTCGATTGATTTGATTTTTATAAGCCAGTATACCATAATTGGCACTTATTTGTTGCTGATGCTGGGTAGACTAGTGAGAGGGGGTTTTGGTCAAATGAACATTGACACACAAAATTACATGACAACAAACAAGGGTCAACGCAGTTTTTTTATGAAAGTTTTAGAACAAATCTTTCCATAAATAAAGGGCTCTCCGACGCAAAAAAAAGAAATTCGTTTTATTTTATTGACGTGTAGAACTTGCGTTTCCGATTTTTTAAATATTGAAATTTTTGGCGATTTTTACAAGCTTTTATTTATGTATGTTTGTATGTTCGGCTCAAATCTTGCAACTCAAATTTGGTATTCAATTTCAGTTTTCGGTGTGTATTTATAGTTGCGGCGACAATACAATAATATGGTATTATTAGACACCCCCTGCCGCTAATGAGGAAAGTGGAGGAAGAAAAAGATTTATTTTTTTCGATTTCAATCAAAATTGGCATACAGGGGTTTTTAGGGAAGAGAATTATCGAAAGGATGAATTTATGATAGTCTAAAAATTAAAAAATTATTTTAAATATAAAGAAGCTTTTATAAAATATAAAGTGCACTAAAAAGTAGAAAATAAATTTTAGCATTCTCATATCATAATAATAAAAGCGACGGGCGCAAACTAAAACTAAAAATGTCCATCCATATATCAGAGAAACGTAGAGTAGTTTGGGTCGAGTTGGGTTGGATTTACTTCACAAAAAATTGAACTTACAATACCAGATAAAGAATTCTTTATATTTACACGTCGTAGTTGTGGTGAGAGTATTTTTTGTACTTATGGTATTTATTGTCTTTTTGATAAGTTAGTTATAAACGCCTTACCACTCATATCTCTTTATATTACTTCCTAGTTTAGTCTTTTACAATAATAAATAAGTCAAATGAAAAAAACCTATTTACATTTTATTAAATCTCAAATATATGAACAAAAGCACGTTCGATTTAAATAATACCCGTTTATTACCCACTTTTACAACCCAACGATCCCGACCCTTGTCTAAAAAATATAATTTAGCAGTAATAGACTAGACTTTTGAATCGGAATGTTGACCCTTTGCATATTGTTTGTTCAGTGTCAGTAATCGACCTTGATTATTACATTAAATTGACAGTAAATATCTATCTTCAGCATTTTCATAAACCTTTTGCTTTTTTAAGCAACCCTTGGGGCCTTAAACTAAGTAGGTAAATCTGGTGTGAGGAATTTAAAAAAAAACAATCAAAGCTAAGGTTAAAGTAAAGTTACAAAAATATGTTTTAAAAAAAAATCCCCTCCCCACCACTCCTCATAGTCGTGAGTCGCGGATTACCGCTTAAAAGTGCAATATTTGGGTTTTTTTTTTGAAAAATTCAAAAATTTTTTGGAAAAGAAAAATTTTCCTGGGTTGTTTTTCGAATTTAGGAAAAAAACCCTTGGAAATAAAAAAACTCGCAAGAAAGTCCCAAAAAAACCCCCGGGCAAAAAAATCCGGTAAAAACCCTAAGAAAAAAATATTACAAGTAACCCTAATCCATGTGACAAAACTGATAGCCAATAATAATGTTTCGCTTGCCGTCGGCTTTTTTTCACAAAAATTTAAAATAAAAGTTGGTGTTCCATTTTTTTAAAGAATTGAGATCACTGATCACTGATGTGAAATGTTATTTATTCTCATCTTTAAAAATATGTTTCCAAAACAGATAGCAATAATTTGCTCAAAAATTTACCCGAACAAAATGTTCAAAGAAAAGCTCACAAAAATGTTCGCGCAAAAAATTTTAAATCTTTTGCACGAGCTTTTGTTTGAGCATGTTCGTCTGTGTACTTGCCTGTGCCTTTAGATTCGCAATTTAAAGGAGCCCTCACACTGTGAAACATGCTGCCATGCATAGCATCGACTCCGAGAATGATGAAACTTGTATCAGCTGCAAAGTAGCGCACGCATTAGTTGATCCGTGCTATAAAACTTCATTGTAATTTTTTTATTAGAATATTGTACAGGGTGAGCTAAATTGGCTGGGATTTGGGGGTTTTGGGTACTTCTAGGCAAGATAGCCCAAAAATAGTTTGCATGTCCTGGGCTCGATTTTTGAGACAAGCTTAAATACGAAAACTGCATCTTGATATGTCTTACCATTTCCGAGCTACGGGGGCATTTTGAAATGTCTGCATTTCGGGATGGGGTCTATAACTTCGTTATTAATAGGAATATTGATTTCATGTAAATAGCGTTTTTGAAGACATTTTAACACAGAACTTAACTTTCTAACTGGATTTTTCCTAACACATCTAGTTTTTGAGATATAACTCAAAGTTGGTATTTTTATTATAAAATGACCCGTTATTTATTTGATTTTTAAAATCGGCATAAAATTTCCTTTAAATGATGTATCACACTTTGTGTTTTATTTTTTGTATTTTTTTTACCTTTTTAATTTTACTTTATAGTAAAAATTACGTTAAAAAAATAAAAATATAAAAAAATTCAAAAAATAAAACATAAAGTGTGATACATCATTTTTAAGGGAATTTAATGCTGATTTAAAAAAACAAATAAAAAAAAGGTCATTCCATAAGAAAAATACCAACAGGTTATATCGCAGAAACTAGATGCGTTAAGGAAATTTCAGTTTGACGGTTGAGTTCTTTTTCAAAATGTCTACAAAAAGGTTTTTTACATGAAAACAATATTCCCATAAATAACAAAGTTATAGACCTCATCCCAAAATGCAGATTTTTCAAAAAGTCCCCATATCTCAAAAACCTCTTAACATATCGAGATGCAGTTTTCGTATTTAAACTTGTCTCGAAAATCGAACCCAGGACATGTATACTATTTTTTGGCTATCTTGTCTAGAAGTACCCAAAACCACCAAATCCCAGCGAATTTAGCCCACCCTGTATTGTCACTGGACATATATCAGTATACCAAAGAACCATGCCATTTTGTGTGAGATGTGTTTCGGTTAATTTTCGCCATGGGCACTTTCCCCAATATTACAAAAATGACCGTTTTTTTTACTAAACTTCCCAGCAAACATGGTTCCCTCGGGCCTTCGTCGGTCCGATGTCGATTGCCGAATTTGACCAGCAGTATTTTGTGTCCGCTTTGCGATGTAGGCCCAATGTATGTTTGCCGATGCAGCGTTAGACTGTGGCGCGTCGTCGGACCAATGGTAAATTTTACTTTTTGCTGACATTCGGCATACCTTCGCCGTACAATTAAGGTCCGATATGGTTTAACCACATGGTACCGACCATCCGCCCATAACTGCTTAATTTGGTCGGTGTAATGTAGGCAAGCTGGTCTCGGCCCGACATCGGTAAACTATTCAAGTCCGACATTGGTTTCCTAAAGCGGTCCAACGTCAGCGATTGATGGAGGTCCGTCGGTGGTAGCTTAAAGCGGCCCGACATTGGCAAACTACAAAGTTTCGATAATGCGGGTGCTTAACCAGTCGGGCTGGTTTAAGTGGCAGAAGAGGTGATTCTTGTAGAGAATTACCACCATCTTGTCGAGTCCGCATTCTAGTTTTGAAATATCTTTGATTATTATATATATAATATTATCTTCCACTGTACAGGGAACATAGTAACATTAGCGCCATCTCTACATACTAGGAAGAAACTATTAAGCAGTTTAAAAATTTTAAGGTGACGTAATCGGACCATCGTCGGTTGCCGATTTCCGACCAATCAAACAAAGTTCCAATCGGACCATCGTCGGCCCTAAAGCAGATAAGGTGGACGTCGGCGCAAAGTCGACTATAGTAAATCGAGCCATCGTTAGTTGCCGACCGATTAAGGTTTGCGTTGGCATAATGTCGACTATAGTAAATCGGGCCATCGCCAGTTGCCGATTCTCGTCTGATTAAACAAAGTTCCAATCGGACCGTCGTCGGCCCTAAAGCAGATAAAGTAGGCGTCGGCATAAAGTCGACTATAGTAAATCGGGCCATCTTTAGTTCCTATCGGAACATCATCGGCCTTCACACAGATAAGGTTTGCGTTGGCATAATGTCGACTATAGTTAATCGGGACATCGTCAGTTGCCGATTCTCGTCCGATTAAACAAAGTTCCAATCGGACCGTCGTCGGCCCTAAAGCAAATAAAGTGGGCTTCGGCATAAAGTCGACTATAGTAAATCGGGCCAATTGCCGATTTTCGACCGATTAAACAAAGTTCCAATCGGACCATCGTCGGTCCTAAAGTGGTATCGGCATAAAGTCGACTGTAGTAATATAAACCTCCGTCAGTTGCCGATTATTGACCGAAAACTGAAAATCGCAATCTGACCAACATGGGGCTTGAGTGTAATACCTTAATCGACGAAAAAAAAAGTTGTCTGTCGGTCTGTTGTCTGCCTGTATACCCGATAACTCAAGAACGCCTCAATAGATTTTAACGAAATTTGGTACAAAAATCCTCTATTGGCTGACCATGAACTGATTAAATTTTGGGTAGGGTGGTGGGGGGTTGAAGGGAGGAAAAGGGGGATAAAATATTTAAAAAAATTGTAACTTTGGAACAAAAGCAAGTAGCGATATACGGTTTCAAGATTTAAATTTCCATGAATATCGGCTGCAAATTTTGTTATAAAGTCTAAATTCGTGGGAATTTTAGTTTCCGAGTTATTTAAAAAAACGTTAAAATATATAAAACAAATCATAACTTTAGAAGTAAAACAGCTATTGATATGCGGTTTTCAGATTTTGGTTTTCGTAAATATTACCCAAAAATTTTGTTATAAGGTTCAAATCTTTTAAAGCTACAGTTTTCGTGATATTTTCATTTCCTTTCAACATAAAATAATTGTATTAAAACGGCAAGGAAAAACTTTGACAGATTTGTAATCCAACTCCTCCCTTGACAATGCCGTCTTAGTCGAAACCGGTCGAGGATTTCAAGTAAAATTTTTGAAGAATTAATAGAACTTTTCCTTGCCATCTTAAGGCCACAAAAACGGCATAGATTTGACAACACTGCTTTGCTGTTTTTTTGAAAGATCACCAATAGAAGAACAGTAACTAAATATAGATAGAATTTCTGTACAGACCTCCCATCTAGTTTGGCAGGTCTTAATTTCAGGTTGTAAGACTGGAACCCAACTGTAGGCTATAGGAATCAAGTACCCAGCGAGGGCCTCAAAAAACGCAAATAAATTTCCACGTTTTTCTTATCACCATGACTACTTGATTCACTAGCCATTGTACTTCAATTTATTGGCCGAATGTTCCACTAGACAAGTGGCCGGTGGCTATGCGGAACCTGAATTCCAATACTCCAATCGAACTCACTTTTTCCTTGGGCCTACCAAATTACGTGACCTTGGCGTTTCAGAATTCCGGCAGAATCTCGCTTATAAAGAAAAAAACCATAACTCTTTTGTTATCAGATAATAGGATTTATAAAAATCTACAACCGTATCCAAAGGATTTTTCAAAATTTGGTGGATTTCTTTCAAAAAATAAAAAAACAGATTTCTGTATTATCGACGAGGCTAAATAAAAAGCCAGCTAAGGTTTTTGACTATTATTAGCGGTGTTTATTTTATTTAAGAAATGAGAGAGTCAAAACACAACAGAAAAAAGGGAGGTTATTATCGACGAGGCTAAATAAAAAGCCAGCTAAGGTTTTTGACTATTATTAGCGGTGTTTATTTTATTTAGGAAATGAGAGAGTCAAAACACAACAGAAAAAAGGGAGGTTATGATAAACAGATTGGAATCAGTTGTCATAGTTGCCAATGCAAATCAATGTTTTACCTTTCTTACGTAATTCTAGCGAAAGAAAATGATTAAACAAAAATTGACACTTATCTTTACAATTAAAAAGAATACAGAGCAAATTTGTCCGTGTCAATTATAAGAGATACGAGGCGTTTTCTCGCGTTGAAATTATTTTGAAATATTATTTGAAACTATTTAGATGTGACGTCATCATTTAGAACCGAGAAAAAATGAGTATTTCAAAACGCTGACGTAGTTTAGTTTAACCTCATTTTTTTTTCGTTTTTCTGTTTATTTTTTTGGTGTTTAAAATTAAAATGGATCAACTACTGGTTTATCTAACAAAACCTTCGAGTGTACGGCCCGTTTTAGTAGCATGGATGGCAAGCAATGGAAGCTACATGGATAGTTTTTTTATTTACTGTTCTTTTAAGCCCAGAAAATCATATAAGACCACAGGGATACCATGAAGAATGGCTAACAAGATATCTAGAATACGATTTTTCATACATTTTCACGCAAAAACAAAAAAAAATCGGTTAAAACAAGAATGTAGAATTTTGACGTATCTTCTACGCACGCGTCAGTTTTGAAACTAGAGTGGATTCCGTTTCAAAATATTTTTAACCCGTTTCGATGTGACGTCACCGTTGCAACGCGAGGAAACAAATGTTTCAAACTTTTTAAAAACATTTTAAACAATTTCAACGCGAGAAAACGCCTACGGTATTCTCCCGCAGGTAACATCAAACTTTATCGGTTAGTAAGGGATTCCGTTATTACCTCGTAACTGCGCATGCCCGAAATAAGCGACGAAGTAAAAAGGCATCAAAATTATAGGTGCAAATAAAATACTATAAAGTAAAAAAAACGAAAAAAAATTACATAAACAAAGTTTTTATAAAATTTACGTAATATTTACATAACATATTTACATAAATGTTACATTCCAATACGTAATATGTATGTAACATTTCCGTTATAAATTTATCTAGTAGTTATATAAGGAGTACCTTATTTACGTGACGGTCAAGTTTACCTTGATGTTACTTGTAAGATATATAAATATTATGTAAAATATTTACCTAAAATACAACCTAATAACTTACGGAGACTAACAGAAAGAAATGGCCGCACAGGAACTACGTTCCTGTAGCGCATTGCGGCGGAGAGTGAAAGTGATGCTTGTATTAAGTCAACACCTACCTTGCCCCGTCCATCTCTTTCTAAATGATCATGAAAGAAAGAGAGAACATTTTTCAATATCGAAATATATGTCACACAATTTTAATTTAGTACCTGCCGGTTTTTGCCACCGCTTGTCAACGTCTGTCAAGCCTGGCAAGCGGTTTTTTCCAAAGTGAGTTATTTTAATTAGTTTTGGTTGGAAATCGCGCGAATTTATGGGATTAACTATATAGGGACTATTTGAAAAGTGCCGAAAATTCGGGTTCAGATTTTTGCGAACCAAATCCCTGAAGAAAATATTGTGATGTTTTATACAGAGTTAAGCAAGAAGATAATAGGTTAAAATACAACAAAAAAAAGAAATATAGGTTGAAACATTTATAAAATCTGTAAGACTTTTATACTGGGATTTTTTCTCAATTAATAAAAGAAAATAACATAATAAAATGTTGTTACCTTTAATATTTGATAATATCCCTCAACATAGTTATAACCCCCTCCTCCTATTTTAGACTTTTAAAGGATCCAAAAAACTTTTTGTAAGCTAAAGAAAGTTTTTTAGCTGCATGGAACAGTACAAAGCTGGTTAAGGTTTGTATAGAGCTTAAACCTTTCGCGAATGCATTGCTTCTTTCACGCTAAAAAGTATGGAAAAACTGCGCCTGTTAAGTTTTTTCATATCTTTTTATTATTAAATAAGTGTCTGTAAAAAATTAATCAAAAGAATATATGTATTTTATTATGCGTCTGGCTGTACAATTAGTTCCTTCCTGTAGCCACTGGCTGCGCTCGTGTCGCCGACAAATAATATCGGTCACTCTCGCGTAGCTATTACTTTCTCTACGGTTACAAGTTAATCGATATCTGTCGTTTCCCAATTTTTTGTTGCTATGTATTATTTAAGTTATTTTAATTACATATTATTTACGTAAAAAGTAGGGAACTTTGTGTATGGCATAATGTTGAACATGGAAGTTACTTTTTACCTTTTTGTGACTTCCAGTTTACATAGAATTTATATAACAAAGTAATCATGTTATGTAACTTTTACGTAATATTTACGTAACGGTGTTTGCTGGGAATTACCTGCGGGTGAATACCGTATGTCTTATAATTAACATGGTTGCCGATAGTAAAATGTTAAGTAGAAAAACAAACTATTTAAATTGATTTTTGAATGTAAATATGTTATGTATTCTTTTTAATTTTAAAAATAGGGTCCATTTTTGTTTAATCACTTTCTTTGGCTAGAATTGGCAACAGTGATAAGTGATTCCGATCTATTTATCATAACCTCCCTTTTTTCTGTTGTGTTTGCGTGTTTTGAAAGATTATTAATAATTAAAATTCACGGTAAAAATTATAAGAATAAGATATTTTAAATGAAAAATATTATTGGACAAATTCTTTTTGTAAATATTGACGATAATAAATACCGACGTTACTATTTTATCTGGTCCGTTGTAAAGAGGCGGGGCCAAATTACATAGGTACGTCACAACGCGTTACTAGGGGTTATAAGCCACGTAAACGCAACGTACGTTACGCAGAGAGGATACGTCGCCTAGTTAAGACGGGTTAAAAAAGGCTTAAAGCAACGCTTCTTGCGTATCTTGTAAATTTGTTAAATAGTCAAGCAAACTTTTTGTTTTTCATAAGATAACCTAAAAATCGTCGTGTTTTTTTATTTTTTTTTTATTTTTGAAAAATGGACGATATTTTTGATGTCTTTATTTTTGATGATGACGATGAAGAAAATGATAACATCAATGATGCCATCATCATCGACATTCTCCGTGGATAGGCTGCTATGGAAGGTTCAACTTTGACGAGGTGGCGGAACCAGAGTGAACCAGGACCGGTATTCTCGTAATACGTAACGTTTTGAAGTCGCTAAGCGAAACGAATAGCGAACAGCGCGCTGAGCGGCACGCTGACCGACGACTTTTCGTATTCTCTCTGCCGAACGCGCTGCCCTGCGAGCAGACAGAATCAAATTCGCTTAGCACATCTTGGCATCACCGAATTTTGCATTTTTATTTCTTGTTAGCATTGTCGCTCCTTTTCTTTTTGTATGTGTAAGAAAGAGGCCATTATGTGATCGATTTCGATCCGTAGTTCAGAAAGGGTAAATCAAATGGTGACTTGTACAAGTGTTGATCCTTTAAAAAATTACTTGATGGTTTGGTTTAGCTCAGTTAAACCCGCACTTTAACCCTGTGATATAAACTAGTAGCACGTTCCCGCTCAGTGTGCGGGAAAAAGTTTACCCCGAGACTTCACCGCACACTTACAAAAAAATTCCGCACTCAGTGCGGGAAAGTTTAAATTTATTCCGGCACTCAGTCAGGGAAAGTGGTGTTTCCGGCACGGTCGTATATTGATATTGATACTTTATTATATAGCATTTATTGTTAAAATGGTTTCACAATAGTTACTTATACATATCTAGTATAAGTTATACCGTATAATTATAGTAAACATGCGTATTCTACATTTTAAGAAACAGAAAATAAAGCTCTAAGGTATATGTTACCCAAAAAATAACCTAACCAATTCAACAACAAACACAGAATTCATAAATCCACAAAAGAAACCTCGCGCATGGAAAAATGTATGTTTTCATGGAAGTGTTGAATTAAAAAAACAAAATAATAATATTTAGTACATTTATGAATAAATAAAATGACAAAAGATAAAAAACATAAAAATGGTAATTAGTGTGAAAAATGTGATTTTTCAGAAAAGTAAAGAAAATACAGACCAAAACACAGATATAAAGATAGTTACCTATATGGTTTACTAATTAATTTTTATATCAATTAAGCTATTTATTTAATGTCTGCTAATTTCATATTTCATGAAAGTTTTTAGTTTATTTTTAACATAAAACAATGTGGGCATGGTTTTACAGAATTTTGATTGCTCTAGTATTATATGGATGCTCAATTATTTCGATGTCGATTTTATTAAGAAAAATTTTTGTTGCTATTTTTTGGAAAAAAAGTTGTCTTTCATCGAGCATCAAATAGTAAGGTTAATGGGTAAAGCCGGTCTTAAAAATGATTTTAAGAAGCCACTTTTGTGAGATGTTGAGAGTCTCTAAATACCCGTCCTCAAGCTACTAATAAGAGATTTTTATTTTTTTTATTATTAATAAAAACGCAAACTAAAAAAACTACTATATTTTCTGCAGTACTCTACAAAGTATTGTAGGGTAGGAAAAACGCGCGGAGAGCAAAACAGCAAGCAAAGGGTAGGTGTTTCTCAAACGGTCGCCACGCGCTGAGCGCATTTCGTCGACGCCTTGCGTTCAATATACATAAATACCATTTTTGTTACTTTGGTCACGTGGTATGCGAATATTACGTTATCATACGGTCAGCGAGTACGAAACGCCGAGCATATTTAGTTACGAGAATACCGGTCCAGAGTGATGTTTGGGAATACACACGCTTATAGTAAACAACTTTCTTTTGATTTGGGGTTACGCATTTCCGTACGATACGTGGTGTAACGATACACCGCGCGTAAAGCATATCGTACGTTTGGAGTTTACTGCACATGCGCACTTGATCAAAACTTACGCTACTTCAAACTACGTGCTGTGGCTTATAACCCCTATTGAGCGATAAAGTCACCTAACGGGGATTTTTGATAAGAGGTGCAAAAGGTATATTTTTGATTTTAGTACTAATGTCCGTGTGTGTACAAGGTAAGCCAAAAAATTTGTATAGGAGCAGCGAAAAATAAATGATTTTTGATATCCTTAAAAGGATGCACAGAAAATGAGCGATACACTTAAATATGTACAGAGTACGCCAAAACATACGAAATACGCTTTTTTAACCTTTTCAAACCGTCCTTACAAAGAAACTATCAATCAGGCAACACTTATTTATTTGTGATGTTAATCTAAAGGCCACAACTAACATTTTTTTACCTTAATTATGGATATTGTATATACAGGGTGTTCCAAATTAGATGCTCACCATGGGGATCTCCTAAACGGTAGGAGATACAAAAAGGTTTAAATTAGGGCAAATTTGCGCATTTTGACGCTTTGCTCAAAACGAAAAAAAAAGTTTACAAATTCCGGGTAGTTCCGGAGATAGACGAAAAAAACCGAAATGTTTATTTTCACTTTTTATTTTTCTGCGCCCTTATTCTTAAAGCTGTTAAAAAACGCTTAAAACTTTCTACAGGCACTTTTTTAATATCTACTTAATGAGAGGTTCGTTTTCGAGATTTGACGTTTCAGTGTGACAGGAGCACTTCAAGTTCATTTTTTCTTATGGATATGGCTTTTTTCCTTTTTTTCTCCTGCCGTTTGGTTCATAAAAGATGGCAGATATTTTACAACCCCATTTTGACAAGTACCTGACGTTTTTAGTTAATTGACCATTATCAGCCCAAATTCAAAGATTAAAAAACAAAGAAACGCAGTTTTAAAATATTAGCTAAAGTTATTTTGTTTTAACAAAATGTCAAAAAAACTGTCATTTTTAAAATGTTAAAAAAGTACTGCAATCGGGTTTCCAAAATATCTTGAGTAAGTTAAAAGCAAAAATTAAATTTGGGCTGAAGATGGTCAATAAACCCAAAACGTCAGGTGAATTGTCAAAATAAGCTTGTAAAGTGTTATCTGTCATCCTTTATGAACCAAACGGCACGAGAAAAAAGGATGTGTCACACTGAAATGTCAAGTCTCAAAAACGGACCTCTCTTAAGGTAGAATAACATAACAAATAAATAAATGTTCCTTGATTGGTAGTCTTTTTGAAAAGGTTAAAAAAGCGTATTTCGTATACTTTGGCGTACTCTGTACATATTTAAAAGTTTATCGCTCATGTCGTGTGCTTCTTTTTAGGGTATCAAAAACCATTTTTTTTTTCACTGCTCCTACGAGTGCTTCTAAAATAAGGGAATTTGAGCAATTTCAGACGTATTTTTTGTTACTAAGATCAAAAATATATTGAATCAGATCTGCAAAAACTATTAATTATAAAAAGAAAGGTTCGTGGCATATCGGACACACATTTTGCTTTTTAATTCATTACGATCAGGCTTCCAAGATCTAATGGATAGTCCAAAAACCTACAGGCCTGTTTCATCCTTGTTAGGAATCATCAGGGTAAGATAGTAACATCCAGTAACATCCAGTAACCGGTACCGTTCCGCAGGTTGCTTTTTTTTGTCCTGCTGGCAAATTTCATTCTTATTGATATTTGCATATTTTAACGTTTTGCTTTTCGCTTTATTCCGATAGGCTGCGCGCTGCATATAGTCATCCAACATCCCGCGTTGTTTGACGACGAAAGTTGTTTAAATTCGCTGGGTGTGGTTGTTTATGTTATGCTTCATACACCAGGTACAATCCTATGTTACCCTGATGATTCCTAACAAGGATGAAACAGGCCTGTAGGTTTCTGGACTATTCATTAGATCTTGGAGGCCTGGTCGTAATGAATTGAAAAGCAAAATGTGTGTCCGATATGCCACGAACCTTTCTTTTTATTTATTTTTCATGGACAACAAATTAATTCTTTTTAAATTATTAATTATTATCCTATCTTTAGTTTTGTCGTAAACGAAGGTTAAGTTTAGTAAAAAACAATTTTTGTAACTTTAAGTCTAATTTCTACCTCACCCTTGACATATTAGGAAAAGTGCTCATGACGAAAATATCCCAATGGGACCCCCTCTTTCTTTGAAATCGGTTTTCGCATTTCCTAAGCAAAAAAAGCTAAGAAAAAAACGAATCTCTAGCTAGTTTCTAGTACAAATTTTAAGTTTACCAAATTTAAAATTATCTTAACCGGCTAATTTATGTGCGAAGTATGTTCTAGATGGTTATAGGTTCTTAAATTTTAAAGAACCGTCAATTACGATGGCAAAAACATTCGCCTAGGAAAACAAACCATTGAGCAATAAGCTGTTTACGTGATTAACGACTTTTTAAGATCCGGGCACAGATTATATATTGTTCAGATATTGAACTCGGTGTCTTTTCAGCCTCAACGTAAAAGAAAACAAGCACGGATTATAAAGCAGAAGACTAATAGTAGTTTGCATAACAAGCATGTTAGAATTTAATTTATGTGAGAGTGTAATGACCATAACATGCGAGTTAGCCCACATAGCAGAAAAATCACATCAAAGTAAAATTAACGTTAACAAAAATAATAAAGTTTGTTTTTCACTAGAAGAGAACCTCATACCATGTTATATTTATTTGTTTATAGCTACATCTTTAAAAGTAACTTAAAATCGAGGAGAATTTAAGCTATTAAAATATCTTATTTGCGGAAGCTTTTAGGTGCTGTGTATTTAACATCTTTTTTAGTCTCATTAATTTCACGTTACTAATTGTCACTTAAAAAGTCGTCGGAAATAAGTTCCAAAATCACACTAGATAAAGATTTCGCAGATCTATTAACTTTTTGCGTTTTTTTGTCGCGTTTTTTTCACTTCCTTTTTTTTATTCAAAAAAGACGCGAAGACAAATTATAAAAACTCACCAATTTTTCTGACATGCGCGACATGTGGGGGCGCTGTGGTCGGCCACCTTGCTTATTGACGAGATCTTTCGTGTCGAGTGGCCAGTGCCTTGTTGCTCGCCATTTTTTATGTTTTGTGAATCGCACAAATAACCGAGCACATAGAGTTGAGATTTTCGTGATAGTATGTGAATGTGCTAAATAAAAGTATGGTTTATACTCTAAGGTAAGTAAATGTACCAAACAATTACTGCCATTTCCTCTATACCAAAAAAGCTTATGGCGTCCCTATTTTCGATCGCCAATTTTGATATCGCCCATTGTAGCTGTTGTTGGAAACTCGTAATCTTATTAGTGCGGTCCTTGATCCTTTTTTAGATACGGTTTTGACAATATGTGATTTATTAGTTTATACTTATAGATTATAGGAATGGCTGTTCAAAGTCAAATATGCTAAAAAGTAATTTTCCTAAAATCGAGACATTTGTGTTTGGCAAAAGCCATTTTGGCTTTGTGTACCTAGACATTTGGCTTCTTTGTGTAACTAGATGATAGGCTTCTTAAAATTTTGACATCTGATTTTTAACATTAAGCCGATAGAGGACAAACCACCCAGAGAGCTGAGAAGTATTACAGGTATGTATAGTATTAAACTTGTACCATGTCATGTGGTCTGATCAATTTAATTGTTTCAATTTAAAATTCTTCGACATAGCTGAGCATGGAGACAGGACTTTATGTAATTTTTGGAGGGGTATGAGACCCATACCTTTTGTGCTGGCTCCTACAAAAAAAACTTAGAATTTCATAAAAACTGTAAGTAGGTAAAATTATTAGACTGAGTATCAAAAAAATGGAAATTTAATATTTGTTTAGGCGCCGATTTTTTTGTGTTTGTTTTTTTTTTTGTTGAACAGTTTAAAATTACATACGTACAATTATTAATAATTCACTAGAAAAACGTTTTTTTATATAACGTTAAGAAACGACCTTGTAGCTGGTTTTCGTATATGAAATAAACATTTTTTTCAGAATGCCTTAGAAACATTCACAATCAGTGACTACGAGTTTGACAAGGCTTCGTTGGATTTTTCCTGCTATGCTTCTTCCAGAGTACAAACAATCCAAAAATGCAACTAAGTAAAAAAATGTTAACCATGTAACAGATATATTAAAATTGTTTCCTGCTTTTCAATTATAATTTTTTAAATTTCTTATTTTTTTAACCTCTAAATGTGATCTGATGTCAGAAATTATCTCTTAATATTTTCCAAGTAGGTATACTTATGTTATATAAAATTGTATAAGTTTATGTGAAGTGATGAAGCAAACCGGTTGATCCACTTTTATCAATCTCATGATATCCAAAGATATGTTTAAATAAATAAAAAAAATGTAAAAAGTAAAAAAAAAGATTTTTTTTTGTATTTTTTTTACTTTTTACAAAATTTTAATTAGGTATTTTTATTTTAAATATAGAATTTTTATATCTCATGATTTTATAAAATTGGATCAATAGGATTTCGTGTGTGTTCCTTGATAATTACACATACAGACCGCTTCAAGCTACTGCGAACATAGGGCGGAAGAAGTCTAATTTGCCAGTGTACGTACATGCAGAGACACCGCACGCCTATCAGTGAAGCAACCAACACTCAGGCTTCCGATCGCCATTCGCTGCCGTTCGCCGCCGTTCGCCTTGTATTTAGTACGCCTCTAACCACGGTGCTGTGTGGAGCGTAGTCAATGAAACCGGAATTTGGTCAATAAATACGCAAATTTTTATAACGTAATTTTCTTATTTTTTGTCACTGATAAATAAGAGCGTTTTATTGTCAACTGCTCAGATTTATCAGTGACGACGTGTTACAATGAAAATAATAAGGAGAAACAAAATAAAAGCAAGTTCTCAAAATAAAATAATACATTCTAAAAACCAAAAAGATTCTCCCAGTCAAAAAAAAAATAAAGCAAATGTTCGAAAAGTCCTCCTTGCTCGGCTAGACAATATCCGAGCCTACTATAAAAACCCCTTCCAACGTTTCCAAGCATGTTAGGGGTGTTAATTTGAAAAGCTTCTTCAAAAACAGATAGAAGTCATTAGGAGCAAGATCGGGAGATCGAGCTGGCCATAAAATAGTTCCCCGTGTACTTATAACCCGATTAGGAAATACATTATCAAGATATTCCCTAACAAGGCCACCATTGTGAGCGGAACAACCATCTTGTTGAAACCATGTTTCACCAAATCTTACACCTAACAACTGCCTAGCAGTTGGAATAATGTGCTGCTGCAGTAGATCGAAGTATCTAGGACCATTCAAATTGCAATTGCCGTTAATAAAAAATGGCCCAATTACGTGTTCCCCTACAATACCCCCCCCCCAAACATTTTGCCGATATTTGAAATTTTTTTGAAAAAGAAAAATTTTCCTGGGTTTTTTTTTGAATTTAGGAAAAACCCTTGGAAATAAAAAAAACTCGCAAGAAAATCCCAAAAAAACCCTCGGGCAAAAAAATCCGGGAAAAACCGTAAGAAAAAAGTATTATAAGTAACCCTAATCCATGTCACAAAACTGATAGCCAAAAATAATGTTTCGCTTGCCGTCGGCTTTTTTTCACAAAAATTTAAAATAAAAGTTGGTGTTCCATTTTTTTAAAGAATTGAGATCACTGATCACTGATGTGAAATTTTATTTATTCTCATCTTTAAAAATATGTTTCCAAAACAGATAGCAATAATTTGCTCAAAAATTTACCCGAACAAAATGTTCAAAGAAAAGCTCACAAAAAAGTTCACGCAAAAAATTTTAGATCTTTTGCACGAGCTTTTATTTGAGCATGTTCGTCTGTGTAATTGCGCCTTAAGCTTTATTATTATCCTAGGACCGTAAATGAGCCATTCAAATTGTGTTGAGGTGATCGTAGGTAAACAATTTAAATATAAACCCAGTCGGCTTTTCACTTAGGTAAATACTTGTACACTTAGGTAATATGGTCCATAGGGAATACTTTTATATAAATTTTCTACAGTAAAAGGCCCCTGGTCAGCTCTAAAAAATGCGTCAAAAAGTGGGTCAACATATTAAGAGCACAGCTCAATTTCCTCCGTCTGACAATCGGGAAAAATATCAAAATTACTTGGTAGGCATATGGACTTCCGTGGGCTTTTTGATGATGATTTTACGAAACCTGCTTTAACCGGTTAGTAATAGGCCACATAACATCACCCTGCCTGTGAACAGCCTCAAAAGTGCTGCTGTCAAAAAGTGAGGTTAGGACGACAAAATATTTTTTTTTAATCTTAACGGTTTGATTTACGATAATGAGATTTGGTCCTCGTGTTGGCCTTCTTTTTTCTTTTTAGATTTTTCCCTGTATCTCCGAACGACTTATCCTGCACACTTGAAACTATGTGGATTTGTATTACAACCTATTATCAATCAGCCTGATATCACAAAAACATTTTTTAGTCTATATACGCAAAGTTAACTTAAGGGCATCTTTATATAAATCGGTTACTTATAGACCACTTAATATTTCTCCACCTATGAATAGCTTCAAAAATGTTGCAGTCCAAAAGTGAGGTAGGGTGACAAAATATTTTTTTAATCTTAACGGTTTGACCTACGATGATGATGATTGGTAATCATATTGGCCTTCGAACCAGATTGTATTGTTAGCCTTCTAATCGATTAAGTGCTTTTTGAGATATCCGTCAAAAAAAAAAAATTTTTAATACTATTTTTATTTAGTTTAGAATCGCGCCAAATGCCTGCCGCCAGCTTTTTAAGTTTAACAGCCGGTAGGTCGTAGGTTAATAAATTTATGAGCGCCACGTATTTAAAGACATTGCACGAGGTATGATGTTAATATAGTATTAAATAGCCCAACTAATAAGTCAGCTAAATAGCAAAACGGCATCAAATACGAACTGTCACAACTATCTACTTCCCTGATTTAGGAAAATAAACACTTATATACTTACACTATACTCCTTAGTCTGTTCCTTTTCTTTTGTTTTCAATCTCACCAGGATTGTTTGATGAAATTTTGATATTTATTTGTCTTGATCAGGGTGTTCTGGTTATTACCAGAATGAAGAATAAATAAGAACTTTGGGCTGGGATTGTACCAAACCTGGACGACCTTCTTCAACGGAGAGTGGGAGAGAAATAGGAACACAAGTTTTTGACATTTGCAGATTTAATGACGAACAGAAAAAAAAAAACAGATTTTGGACTAGTCTCCTACAACTCAAACTCTCATAATGTGTGGTTGTTATACTTAAGGAAAATTGTAAATATTTAAATATTAAATATACCAATACCGGCAATACTGTTCAATAACTTAACATGAATATCATGCAAATATTAAGTTGTATTAAAGTTACCGATTTATGAGCTCATATACCGTGTACAAATTGTAATACCTATATTCGTTACCTTAAAGTTCCTAAATTAATTTCAATATAAATAATCTTGGCTTGTATATGTTGCTACCACCGCTATCACCAAATAGATAACACAAGCAAAGAAAAATATAAAAAAAATATGCTTTTTTTTAAAAAAAAAATAAATAAATAGTCAAAATCTTGGCGATGTCAAACAAGTCAGTGCTACTCTGCCCAGCCAACCCCAGGCCAACCAACCGAACTATGCTACGTCTATACGAGCCAACTCTCAGCAACATACGTCAGCTGGACAGCCTAAGGCATCAGACCGAGTTACCCTGAAGTGCTAGACACTGTCATGTGCCAACAAAGATATTTTTAAAAGGGAATGTCCGACACCATATAAAAATAAACTCATTACAACAACCTGACCCCCCAGACTGCCACTCTGCAATGTGAGGCCGAAACAACGAGCCAGCCTTAACCCCACATTTTAGCCCGACAATCCGAAGCGACAGGGTTGCAACCTGTAAATCTCTACAAGTCATACGAAATTTAGGCAAAACCGATGGTTATCTGTCAGCCATGTCATAAAGTCAAGAAAGAAAAAAAAAAATAGTAAATTACAGCCTTAATTGAAGAAGTCATTTCGCAGCTTGGCAGTTGTTGCTTCATACTAACTGTAATGACGATTTATACTCAATTGGAACCCAAAAAAAAGAAAATTACAACTGTCATCCGCCAATATGATCCCTCCAAAATAAGACCAAAAAAAACTTTTTTTTTTTAAATAAAATGTTTAAAATGTAAATCTCAAACCGGTAACCTCCTGCGATGACTGGGAGTGGTGTTGCACTGGTAGGTACTTATATGTTGGAGCTTGTAGGAAAAATGGAAAGAAGTTGGAGAAAATCTCTGCATACGGCCCCACAACTCTACGACTACCTCTCGCCCAAAAACCCTGGAATAAAGAGAATAACACTCCTTACTATTCCAGAAAATAAAATAGAATACCTCAATTGCAACACTTTATTGGTCTCAAAAAAAATGACTAGGAAGCTTACCTCGTACGAGGGTTTTTAGGCACACTTGCCTCCAGAGGACATCTCGGACATCTTCGGTGGCTGGTGTGGACACCTCGTGGGAACTAGGAATCCGTCACCACGAGTTCATACAGCAGCCCCTATGGCAAGGAGAAAGCAAAGCATCAAATTGAGTCCCAAAAAAAAACGTGTGAAAAACCCAAAAAAAAAAACAGAAAATATTTTCAAAATTTACCAACTTGGAAGGCCGAATTCTATTATCAAAAGTCCACTTACCAAGATAGAAATTCTGCTGAAGCTGCTGGAGTTAATCGAGCGTCCGCCCCCAGATGGACGGTGGCGACACGTGTGCGAGTGGCAATTTTTTTATCCCAATAGGTGCGGAGCTTCGTTCCCAAAAAACTACTTAAACAATAAGAAGCTACCGCAAATTGGCCCTGGTTTGATCCCTATTACTTAGGGTAAAAATCCTCAACGGATTTTAGGGTAATTATGCAGTATACGGTTTTCTGCCATTTTTGATTTTTTTTGAAAAATTCTTTATAGGGGCACCTTCTAGGGTCCCTAGGACCCCAAATCCGTCTGCGCCGGTTGGTTTTTTTTTTGATTTTTTTTGTTTTTTTTTAATTTTTTTTCACTAAAACAAACCAAACCAACACAGTCCAACCCAACCTAATCCAAACCAACCCAAAACAATTAAAAAAACACTTTACAACCCCCCCTGGGCACCCTTTTTTCTCGTTAAAAAAAAAAAACAAAAAATCGGGAGCAGGCGGATTTGGGGTCCTAGGGACCCTAGAAGGTGCCCCCATAAAGAATTTTTCAAAAAAAATCAAAAATGGCAGAAAACCGTATACTGCATAATTATCGATTTTAGAGAAATTGGAACAAGGCCAAATTTGCACACTTTCGCACACGGAACACTCGATTGCACTAAAGCATGGTTTTTGCGTATTCCTTTTTAAAACCTTACCGGAAATACGTCACTAGGAAAACCCCTTCTCTAAAAATCCAAAACACCATCCAAAACTATAATAAAAAACTAACCTAGAAAGCATAACAGCCCACTGCTGCCAATCCTATGAATTAAAAATCTTTACACTTGGAAATCCAGTAATCTTCTCAAAGACCAGTGTTAAAACGACAGCCAGCAGAATAAAAGTCAATATTGGGGGAAATAAAAAAAATCACAAATAGGAGAACTGACGATGTCTAACAACGGGATTGTGTAAGCGGTTCGTATTACACCCTCACTTACGTGTCTTTATTTTATAAAATTGCTAACAATCTTATATATTATACAAAAGAGTCCACCTGGCAACATTGGATTGTGATAGAAAACGGAAACTGCCTGAATTTGATAGCGACTACCGCGTAGTTTGAAAATACAACAAAGTATAAAAATTTGCGACTATACTCGAAGAGATTTTAAGAAAATAAAATGAGAGCCCTACGTCTCAGCCAAAAATGGTACTTTACGCTTAAAAATAAATAATTACGTTAATTTATTAATCAACAAAACGACCTATTTTTTTCCCTCTCGATCAATTGATGAAGGCGCGTGCAGGTTTGCACATCCTTCTATACTCTGTTTTGCCTAAATCATAACCTAGAAATAGTCATGCAACAAAAATAAACAAAGTGATGTTGTTTAAAAAAACCCCAAATCTAAGTGCGGAAAAATGAGTTTAAACAGGACAAGCTTGTTCAACCCCGGGTTATTGATGTCAGACGTCACTCCTGTTAACCGACAGCAACGTGCCACTAAAAAGTCGAAATAACAAGTAGGCAAACATAACAGTAGAGAGGTTCTGGTTACGACAGCCCTACGGCTTCTATGATTTTATCGCATTTCTATTAGAAACACGGCTACTTTTAATTAAGCTATGCTTCGAAGTAATGAAACACTTGTGAAGTAAAAAATTGTTGTTGTCGTAAAACCAATTTTTAACGTAACAGTATTATATAAATAAAAAAATAACATTTAGTGCCTGTAGGAGCCGGTAGGGGGCAAAATGTGGTTTTAGATTTTTCCCTGTATCTCCAGAACGACTTATCCTGACCACTTGAAACTATGTGGTTTTGTAGTACGTAGTATTACCAATCAGCCCAATATCACAAAAAAAATTTTTAGACAATTTCGAAAAAAAATCTATTTACGCTAAAAATCAATACCACATTTCGCCCTCTACCGGCTCCTAGAGGCACTAAATGTTATTTTTTTATTTATATAATATAATCTGGCCCGAAGGCCAATATAATTACCAAATTTCATCGTCGTAGGTCAAACCGTTAAGATTTAAAAAAATATTTTGTCACCCTAATCTCACTTTAGGACTGCAACATTTTTGAGGCTATTTATAGATGGAGAAATATTGAGTGGTCTATAAGTAACCGATTTATATAAATTTTCGATGCCCTTAAGTTAAGTTTGCGTAAAGAGATTTTTTTCTCGAAATTGTCAAAAAACTGGCGTCTGTTCAAGGCCCTCCGCTCACAGGCTAAAAATTTTTTTTGTGATATCAGTTTGATTGCTAATAGGTTGTACTATAAAACCACATAGTTTCAAGTGTGCAGGATAAGTCGTTCGGGAGATACAGGGAAAAATCTAAAAACACATTTCGCCCTCTACCGGCTCCTAGATGCGCTAAATGTTATTTTTTAAATTTTATAATACAATCTGGCCAGAAGGCCAATATGAGTACCAAATTTCATTATCGTAAATCAAACCGTTAAGATTAAAAAAAATATTTTGTCGTCCTAACCTCACTTTTTGACAGCAGCACTTTTGAGGCTGTTCATAGGCAGGGTGATGTGACCTATTACTAACCGGTTAAAACAGGTTTCGTAAAATCATCATCAAAAGGCCCACGGAGGCCGAATTTCGACTCTATGCTCCTCAACTAAATGGAAAATAGGGAAAATTTTGGAAAATAAAATTTTAATATTTTAAAGAGAAAAAAATCGTTCTTTTTATAAAATTTGTTGTTCGAAAATCTAATAAAACATGCATCAAAGTCATTTATTCCTAACAAATGTAACACAAATATAATTATAAGTAGTCTCTTTTTTTTGTCACACATAACACAAACTGATTTTGGGGAAAATTTAACTTTTATGATCTGGATTTTCAGTGGCTTTGGGTGGGGGGATTGAGCCCCTCCGCCCCCCTGTGGCTAGCCGAAACATATTCAAAAGGCCTGTCACTCTTTAAGGCTGTAGTTTCTTCCCAGATTTTGAGTAAAAAAAAGTGCAACTGGCAACGCCTTGTCCTTTAATTTTTTAAATCTTTTGCCAGACTGCACAGGAAAAACTAAACATCAGAATTGGCTGAAATTTTGCAGGGGTGATCATTTTTAAATGCTTAACAAAAATATCTGAAGGATTTTTCAAAATTATCAATTATTTTTTCTTCAAAATAAAAGCTCTGTGCTGTCATCTATCCCAAAAGCCTCAAAATAATTGCGGTTTAAAACAAACCCGATTTACAAAATAGAGAAATACTCACATCTTCCGGATTACATTTTTCCTTTTTATATTTCCTTGCTTTAGCGAAAATAAAAACCAAGTTTCCTTTTTTCTAAAAGCCTGTGCACTCCGGAAAATAAAACCAATCAATCAATCACACTTCATTGAATTTGGGAGACACACGTTTTTCAGGTGTTGGCCGATAGATCGCAGAATTTATACGATTCCATGGTAACTGCAGGTTTTGTCAACAAACTTTAAGTGAAGCCGCAGTGGGACAGAAGAGTATTTTTACGTTTTCTGACAGAAAACCATTCGAGGTTATGTTTATCTTTCAAAAATGTGTTTTCAAAAACACTGTTCTAAAACAAATATGAAACCGCTCCGCGTGTGCGGTCGCCCTCCGAAAAAGGCCTAGCGCTGCGCGGGCATTACCCCGAGTCTATCAAAGAACCAAGAGAACTTTACTGGCTCGCTGGGATTACTAGGAATTCGTATAGAATAACCCCACATAATTTTGTTTTTATTTTGATTCAACCATTTTTTTTTTAAATTTAAATTATTGCAACATAGTTATGTGCAAGTGTACTAGTGAAATCTTGGAGTGTAGAGGATAGATTTTAGAACCTCAGTTTCAAAAACACATGGATACTTGAGTACTAACAAAACAGGTCAGTAAAGCTCCATTTAGAGGTTGGAAAGACTCTTGCTAGTCTTTAACGCTCCTGTTTAATACAGAATACGATTATATCGTTTAGCGCCAGTGTTGTCGGTAAATGCAACCTTAAACCTCACCCTCAGTTACTTTAATACGTAGTTGGGTAGCGTTTTTTTAGCAGGTAATTCTGCAATAAATGGTTTTCTTTTATTTTAGTATTTTACTTGGTTTTTTATCGGCGTAGAACCCGAAAAGTCAAGATAAGAAACCGAGCCCCAAATTTTTGACCCGGTGCTAAAAAATCTCTGGTGTCTCACTGTAGATAAACATAAATATAATCTCCGCGTTGCCATGGAAAACAAATTCAATGACCTAAAATTTTGCAAAAAAATCAGGTCGACATAGTTAAATTGATTTCCCATACAATGTTGCTAAAAACAATTGCCCAGATTTTAACTACGAGCTTAAGAACAGATATTCTTTTTTTTTAGTGATCTTAGCTCAGGAAGTGTCGAAGTGACGTTCAAAACGGGTGATGTGATATCTATACTTTTTGGAGTCAAATAAACAACCGGCTAAACTTTGAATGGTTACACCCATTTGGAATATTCGGTGGCCTTAGAAATAAATTTTAGCTTAACAAAAAGAAGTTAAAAACCTCCGAATCGCTTACTTCAACCGAAAAAAATCTAAAAACAAAAGATCAAAAGAAGATCTTGGGTGAAAAAAAGGAAAATTGAAACTTGAATGACTATCCCACAAGGAACACGCAAAGGATCAAAGCGAAAAGATCAAATGATGTTTCGCTCTGGGCAACCAGCGTGAGCTCATCAGTGGTTCTACTGGTCACACCCCCCAAACATCATTCAACACCATCATACACTCTAATTTCGAACTTTGAATCACTCGCAAATAGGCATCGTTCCGCACTGGAACTTATCTGAGTCACCTGATACGGGTTCGTCCTGGCGTGTTAATCTTGCCAATAGGGTTACGCTCCTAAGACGATTAAAACAAAAAGAAGTTAAAAAAAAACCTCCGAATCAGTTACTTCCACTGAAAAGAATCTAAAACCAAAACATCAAAAAAAGATCTTGGGTGGAAACAACTCACGGTCAGAGAGCATATAAATCTAAATAGAGAGGACACGTAATGGTAATAGCCGACCAGCAAGTCAACGCCATTCACAGCGAGTTTTTGATTATTAGCTGAACGTGCCAGGATGAACCGGGATAATATTTATTTAAAATTAAAACGGCAATAATCCCCCGCGTTGAATTAATATCGATTTATCACTGGCGTACATACTTATATTTAATGCAATTTTAAATGAACTTGTTGCTAAGGAAGCTGGCAGAAAGTTTTTATTGTATATATTTTTCCAGCCTTTATTATTTGTAAAAATTTAGGAAAAAGCAGAGAGCATATAATATAGGTTTTCTCCGGTAAAAAATAAGTGCTTATTATTTATTTTTTAAATATTTTGCTATCTAAGGTTACTTCAATTTTGCTGTAAAAAACAAACTTTTGCACCAAACCACAAATTATGCTTCTGTACCAAATTTTAATAACCGACATTTCCGAATCTTTGAAAAATACATGATTAGGAGATCAGAATGGGTATGTGAAAAATTTCCTTGGATATTCCTTCAATCATGGGGAGTCTTCTCCAAAAGGGAGAGACAACGAAATTTTTTTCAGAAACTTACCACCTGATTATGGTTTTTTTTAAATATTTGACCACCGAAGACGAAACGTTGCAAAAAAATAATGTTAAATTTAAAATAAAAGAAAAAAAACTGGCGCCGCAGCGCAACATTTTTGGGGAAGTTGGTGCGTAATTTCGTCGGAGAGCGGGTCGATCGTCTCCCTCTGTATTCAGGTCAATCAAGCCACACCCCCCCCCCCGAAAGATGTTCGAGTTTTGATATGCTTATAATTTCGAACCAATTTCGAACAAATTTTGAACCACTTTTAAACATTTTGAACCACACTTCTTCTTCTTGTAGCGCTACAACCCTGGGTGGGTCTTGGCTGACTGTACGACTTTTTTCCAATTTGTTCGGTCTTCCATCAACCTAGGGTCAAATGGAATGTTCATTTTCCGGAGATCTGCTTGGATGTTATCTTTCCATCGCATTCTGGGACGTCCGAGTGGTCTTTTGCCTGTGGGAATCTCCTCCCATACCAGTTTTACAAGTCTTTCGTTATGCAGTCTGTGCACGTGGCCTGCCCATCTTAGTCGCTGTGATTTAATTTCTTGGACAATATCGGCGTCGTTGTAGAGTGCTTTTAATTCGATATTGGTTCTGATCTTATACTGGTTTGTGGTGATGTCATGGTGAGGTCCGAAAATTTTTCTAAGTATTTTTCGTTCAAAGCGCCTTAGCTTTTCTTCGTTTGCTTTGGTCATGGTCCACGTTTCGCATCCGTACGTTATTACAGGTCTGACGATGGATTTATAGGTTTTGATCTTTGAACTTCTTGTGAGATTTTTTGATTTTATGAGCTTATTCAGTGCAAACAGACAGCGGTTTGCAGATTGGATTCTGTTTTTTATTTCTTCGGTAACATCGTTGTCCGCTGTGATTACGGCCCCCAGATACTTAAAACGTTGTACTCTTTCGAAATTAAAGGTGTTGATCGTCACATTTTGCCCTATTCTGTCTCTTCGTGTCGTTCTATTTATACACATATATTTCGTCTTCTCTTCATTGATCTTCAGCCCTACTTTACTTGTTGCTCCTTCCACCTTGTTGAAAATGTCTTTCGTGGATAGGGTGGAGACTCCAACGAGATCTATGTCATCCGCATATGCGAGTAGCAGCTTGGGACCTTGAGCCGATAGCAATTCTGTTTTTATTTCGGCCGACCTCATGGCTTTCTCCAATACAAGGTTAAAAAGTAGTGGAGATAACGCATCGCCCTGTTTAAGTCCACTGTTGATTTCAAAGCTGCTAGAGAGTTTATTATTTACACGCACTTTAGATATTCCACCCTCCATACAGACTTTGGTCATCCGAATGAGTTTCTTTGGTATTGAGAACTCCGCCATGGCATTCCATACTTGGCTTCTTTCTACGCTATCATATGCCTGTCGAAAGTCTATGAAAAGATTGTGTATGGGTCTGTTATACTCCCATCCCTTTTCTAGAAGTTGTCTCAGCGTGAATAGTTGATCTATTGTTGATCTGTTTGCCCTAAACCCGGCTTGATATTCGCCTAGGACATTTTCAGCATAAGGGATTAGTCTACTAAGAATGATGTTTGAGAGGGTTTTATATGCCGTGTTTAGGAGTGAGATTCCTCTATAATTCACGCATTTTGTTTTGTCCCCTTTTTTGTGGATAGGCACTATTATGTTTTCCTTCCATCGTGCTGGTGTCCTTTCTTCTAACCATATGTGCGTTATTAGCTGGTGGATTTGGCGATGTAGTGCGTCTCCCCCATATTTCAGAAGTTCTGCTGGTATCCCGTCCGTGCCCGGCGCTTTGTGATTTTTAAGCTTATTTAAGGCCCTTTGGGTTTCTTCAAAGGAGGGATTTTTGACGAGCATGTCCGCTGTGATATTTGTGTTGTTCTTCCTGTATGATGTTTAGGAGGTCTCTAAAATACTTTTTCCATTCTTCAGTTATTTCTCTACCGTCGATTATCATGCGGCCTTGGTTGTCTCTCAGTGTATGGATGGAATTGGTTCTATGCCCTCTTTTCTCAGAGGAGATTGCTTTATAGAATTCCCTGGAGCCTGGTTTGGGACGGTCTCTCTCCATATTTTCATATTTTTGTTGCTCGTAGTTTCTTTTCTTTGTGCGTATTATTTTTCTTGTTTCCTTTCGGCAGTCGTCATATTCCTTTTTACTTTGGTCTGTTTGCAGTTGTATCCAAGTCTTTCTTACTGTTTGTCTCTTTTCCAGTTGTTTCCGACATTCCTCGTCATACCATGTTTTTGCCCTCTTCTGTTTCCTCCTTCCAAATATCTTGTCAGCTGTCTTGGTTATTATCTCGGCAGTCGCTTCCCATAGCTGTTCTATATCATTGTCTTCTCTTTCAGAGTTCAAGGTTTGTTCAAGTTGTTCTCTATAGTTTCGTTGATTCTCTGCATTGTGTATTTCGTCCATGTTCCACTGTGGGTTTATTGTTGTTTTATTGTATTTGTGGCTAGATATTCTGGAATATCTTGAACCACACTCCCTCCTGGTTTTTTTTAGCTTGACGTCCGGCTGCACCTCCCATTTTGAATATTAAAAAAAAACCAGGAAGGAGTGTGGTTCAAAATTTTTAAAAGTGGTTCAAAATTAGTTCGAAATTATAAGCGTATCAAAAGTCGAATATCTTTCGGGGGGGGTGGCTTGACTGACCTCTGTATTCGCCACCAGTGACTGTACCGGCACGGGTCTGTTGTCTGCAGCGCAACGCGGGCAATCGATATCATGGATACCCAATGAGCATTTTTGTCTATATAAAAGTTACAGCAAATAATATAAAACCTTCATAAAATAACCAAAAGTTATATTATTTAGTGTTGGTGATAATTTTATAACTCTAATATATCTCTTAAATGAGTAAAAAAGACTTGAAAAACAACTGTTCAACACCAGCTTATAAAAATGTATGGTACATAGTAATGGATAGAAAAACAACATATAGATTTTATAAAACTTCCTTATGAGCCCTCAAGTATAGAGATTATTATAAAAAGGTTTTACAACTGTTCTAACAACACTACATAACAAATTAAAGGTTTTTATGGATTTAGAAATATAGATTTTCCATCTTTCTTCCCTTTGCTGGTTATGTATTATTCTTTTTCTTTTTACAATAAAAACATTTATAAAATGGTGTTTAGCAATCTTCTAAAATAAATAAAAACGAAAGTGAGATAAGCTGAAGCAGAAATATGAATATTTATATACTATAGTCAAATAAAAGCTGTTTTTCAAGTCATCCTACTCTGAAAATCAGCTGCGGTCCCGTGTGTACTGTATAGTTTTCAAATACACTCACGTAAATTTCATGGGCTCCAAAAATACTTGAGAAAACGCGAAAAAAAATATTAATTTAACTATCAGTTTTTTTTCATACGCGTTTTTTTCTTTCTGGGACAAATATTGAATTTCGTATGTTGTTCTTAACCCTAACAAGCAATATTTCGATTGAAACACATGTTGAAACCCCATAAATAACGTTTTTATTTAGGCCAAAAACCTATTTTTGTAATCCAAAATGGCGAAAATTTCCGACAATTCTATAAAAAAAACAATACAACTATACCACTGTTTACCTCGTCAACACTATTTTATAACCCTTTTAAAAAATTATGCTACTTGGAACAAAGGGCTACAGATGGTGCAGTGTTGAACACTGATGGTCTGTTTCTGCGAGTTTAACATAGTTACCATTGTTCTCTTTTCCTAAATGCATTCCTCCAGAGATCCAGCATACTACACATACCAGGAAAAATACACGCCTCCACACACTTCAAGCCCGCATAACTATCAGAGGTAACTATCTCAAGAATATAGTTAGATTGCGGGGTCGAAGGGTGTACAGGCGAGTATTTTCCGGGGTGTTCACATTTGCCGCCGACCAGCAGTATCAGCGTATGCGCTCGACGTTTCACGGTGCGTTTTTGCGACCTTAACACGGTTACTATATTGTTCTCTTTTTCTAAAACACGGTTCCCATCTATGCGTTTCTCATTCGTTGGTCCCCCGAATCAAAACACGTATCACGTGGTCTAAGCGAGATTTGCCTATACAAGTTCATGTCGGACCACGTGATGAGTTTTTTGAGTCAGGGTGACTGCGCATCGGAAACGCTGGTGGGAATCGGGTGTACAATGCATTCGATCCCGATATCTGTCATCGGCAACTATCTCAAGAAGATTTTGATCTCTTATCTCTCTCAGATTGATGTAATTAAAACAAGATAATAATGGTATGGTATCTCGCAAAAACGCGCCTTTTGATGTCGCAAAAACGCTCCTTTTGATTTCGCAAAAACGCGCCTTTTGATGTCACAAAATTAACCTTAAAAAATCTTGTTTGTTTTGTTATTATAATTGCCAAAATAAATTAAAATTGTTTTTTTTGTTCTAAAAACAGTTATATTATAATCACTGTATAAAGAAATTAATAACAACATTATAGAAAAAACCTTATGGGCAAAAAAGGTTTATGAATGAGTTCATAAGAATATTACAGACACCAATTTATATAACTATTGTGTGTGAGTTCCCAAGTTTTTATAAGTGTCTCTCGAAATATTTTCAATCTTATCTTATATAAATTTATTGTTGGTTAATTAAGTTTTATAAGTGGGTTTATAGCAACATTTTAAAAACCAATCTATTATATATCTTTAATTGATAGTTACTTACGGTTTTATAGGTGGGTTGACAGAAAGATTTCAAACACCAATTTATATAACTTTTGTCACTGATGACTTATATTTTTATAAATATGTTGGTGGAAACATTGTTAACACCAATTTATATAACATTTGAACCGATGACTTTAATTTTTATAAAGATGTCTGTGGAAATATTGTTAACGCCAGTTTTATGTTAATTTAGGGTACCATCAATTTAGAGCCTTTAATAAAACAAATATACAAACTCAATTCTTGTAGGAAACTTCTAAATACCCTAGGGTATCAATGGAACCCTCTTTATAATAATTATATAAATATCTGTCACCAGAAGTTTCTGAAAATGCTCATTGGGTAGTTCCCAACGCGGAACTCGTGCAAAAGAATGCGATTTTCCTGTGCGCCGTCACTGCTTTGGATCCATAAAAATAGGCAAGATCGAAAGCGAAAGTGGCGCAGCAAGTTTCCAAGCCAAGAACTAAAAAAAACGATAGCTGCGCCACTTGGTTTTCAAGTCAGTTGCGCGGGGTCGCAAATTTACCATTAGGTGTCCTCTCTATTTAGATTTATATGCTCTCTATCACGGTCACTTACTCACACTTACTTCGACATTTCCTGGTTACTGACGGAAAAACGATATATACAGAGTGTCCCATTTGATTTGCTTGTTTACGCATTTTTCGAAAAAGGTTTGATTTTAAAAAAATATCGGAAATAATTTTTAGGCAACTTTATATATGAGAAAATTTCAGGAAATAATGTTCTGCATTTACCTAATCTATGATTTTGGTAAATATCCATAAGCCATAGTAGGTTTGTTTATTTAGGTTTCATTTATTAGGGTAACCACAAACAATTTCGTTGCTTTATTTCTGGCAACATATGAGGCTCATCAGTAGTCCAACATTTTACTTTTCGTGATTTATTTGTACATATGTGGAATATCACACATTATTACATTGATACGGAAAATTAAGAGACATAATAAAGTTCACACTAGGTAAATAATATGTGTTTTAAAACAAAAAAATATTATTGGCCTCTGGTGAAGGAGGGGAGAGGGGTTAAATCTCAAAGACGTGAATATATTACACAGGGTAGTAAAAAAAACAAATGAACTACTTTTTTGTGTAATTTTTTTAATTCCTTTCGGATTTTAATGCTTTAATTGTTGTTGGAAAGCTAAAAGTGAGAGCGGCGTCAAAACATAAATAACTCAGTTTTATCAGGGACTGATATTTCTATATTCGTACCTGGTTTTAGTTGCAGCTGCTAAATTCTATTGGGAAACAAGAAAGATGATTATTGTTATTTTGTTTAATAATAAATATTTTATGTCATAGGAATAGAGTAAAAAATATTTTAAGTTTTAATTTGACGTAATTTTGTAAGTATTTTGTGTACAGGGTGTCTTTATGTGGTTTAGAAAGCTCCACTTGGGAAAACTTTTTTGTTATTTATCACAAGAAGATAAATCAAGTGAATGACATGGAATTAGGGAGATTTCTTTAACATTTTCAGTTTTTTCCTTAATCACACTCTCCACGCAGAGTGGTCATGAGGTTCTGCTTTTTTTTCGAGGTTCTCGAGTAAAATCAAAAATAATTTGCCATAACGACAATGAAGCCAATGAAAAATAGTTTAGGTGGTTCTTAGTTCAACACATTACTCTTATGGCACGTTTTTGGGAATTTGATCAATGACCCTTTTGAAATTTTCCCATCGAATCTTTAAAAAAAAAATGATAGAATTCTTGTATGATTTTTATCGTAATTTGGGTCGGTTTGGAACAAATTTCGATGAGATTCTAGAAAATTTTATCAGGTCTATGGGTCTATGATTTTGGAGAAGTTTATATGGGTGTCCTTAAGGGATTGGTTTCTAGAAGATTTGAGGAGCATTTATTATTATGGTTATTTTAGAAGATCCTACGGGGGAGGAGATTTTATTGGGTTTTGCGTCGGTTTTGGAACCGATTTCGAGGAGATCCTAGCATATTTTATTAGGTCTATGAGTCTATGATTTTGGAGGCGATTATATGAGTTCTTTTGGGATTGGTTTCTAAAAGATTTGAGGAGGTTTTATCGTTATGTGGATTTTAGAAGATCCTATGGGGGAGATTTTATTGGGTTTTGGGTGGGTTTTGGAACCGATTTCGAGTAAATCCTAGGATAGGTCCATAGGTGTATGATTTTGAAGGAGATTATATGAGTGCTTATGGGATTGGTTTCTAGAAGATTTGAGGAGCTTTTACCGTTATGGTAATTTTGGAAGATCCTATGAGCCAGGAGATTTTATCGGGTTTTAGCTTGGTTTTGAAACAGATTTCGATGAGATCCTAGAAGATTTTATTAAGTATATGGGTCTATGATTATGGAGAATCTAAGACAATTTGAGGAGATTGGTGATTTTAGAACTTTTACCCAAAACCCGATACAATCTCCTCCATAGGATCTTTTAAAATCACCATAAGGATAAAAGCTCCTCAAATCTTCGAAACCGATTCCACAAGAACCCGTAAAAACTTCTCCAAAACCATTCCTCATAGGATCTTCTAAAATCACGATACTGATAGAATCTTATCAAATATCCTAGAATCCGACCTCATAAGAACCCATAGAAACTTCTCTAAAATCATTGCTTATAGGAGCTCATAGAATCGCGGTACTGATAGAATCTTATCAAATATCCTAGAAACCGATCCCACAAGAACCCATAAAAAATATCCTAGAAACTTATCCAACAGAAACTATATATGTTTTCCAAAATCATTGCGCTTATAAGATCTTCTGAAATTACGAAACTGATAGAATATCATCAAATATTCTAGAAACCAATCCCTCAAGAACCCATGGAAACTTTTCCAAAATCATTCCTCATAGGATCTTCTATAATCACGATACTGATAGAATCTCCTCAAACATCCTCAATACCGCATTTCCATCAAATCTCCTTCAAAAATGAGTATTTGTGCGTTCATAAAATCTTCTTCAAGCCCGCACCCTTATACAAACTGATAAAATATTCTAGACTTCTGTCTTATAAAACATCCCTGATCCTCATAAAAGTAACTAGTCTTATACAATCTTATAAATTATTCTTAAACTACAAACTGATAAATATTATATATTTCCTGTATAATCCTATCTGCTTCTAGAAGATTATAAAATATTATAGAAAAAAATATTGGGCTTCTCATGGAATCTTATAGAACTTATAAAAACTTCTCGATACTGGATGAGAGCGGGTTAGAATTTGGTTTTATAAAAAAATCCAAAAACACGTCAACTGAGATTTTTAATTTTCTTGGATTTTTTTTTATGTCGTTTTGTTTACTAGGTATGGCAAAAAAATATATTTTTTTAAATAGGACACCCTGTATAGTTTGACATTTTTGAATTCTAAAAAAAAATTATCTTTTTGGCAATACCACACACTAATACTCTATCTCTTATGGTTTCCAAGAAAGAGGCATTTATTTAAACTTGCATGAAATTGTTGTCTATGCCCTGTTTTACGGGGATATTTGAATGAATATTGAAGTTTTCCATACAGATTTAGATAAAAATATTTTGATTAATGTTAAAGATAGATCCTAATGTGTGGTGTTGCTGAAGAGAAAATTGTTTGCAGATTTTAAAAATTACAAAATATACAGAGTGTCCAATTTAAAAAAAAAAAATTGCTATATCTCGTAAACTAAATGACATAGACAAAATCCAAGATCCACAACACGCGACTTCATGCATGCCCAGAAAGCGGTTCTCAAAGAATTTTACCGACTTTCAACTGTTTCATTTAAAGTTTTTTTTTTTAAAATCACTTTTTGTTGGTCAAAATACGTTAAAACTGATTTTTTGTAACTTCGGGCCATCTAACTTTTTAGAAACTAACTACAGAGTTGAGCACTTGGACAAAAACGTTGAAAATATCGTGCCGAATATTTTTGTATTCAGACTTTTTGCCTCCGACCAAAAGAAATGGAGAAAAGTCAATTACAAAGTTTTTTCAAAATGGCGGATGGTTCCTGAGGAGTGGGAGAAACACAAACTTGGGGATCTACCTTTTAGACCCTCCCCAACGACATATAAAAATTTTATCCTCCCCGAATTTATGACAATTTCAAAATCATAAATTTTGCAATTTATGATTTTTTAAAGATTTTTGTTAAACATTAAACTATATTGCAGGCTCTTATTGCCAATTGTTTTCAGGATGTAATTAGGACTCTTTCTTTATTAGTGACTCATAAAACTTTAAAACAGACTATAATGGTTTGTAAATATACACGTTAAAAACCGTTGATGGCTACCAAATTTCTCGTTTCCAGCATAAACAAATACGCTCCGTATTACCATCGTGATGTAAACATTTTTAAAACGATCTGTTTATAAGATTTAAAGCTACTTGACTAAAGCTTTACTTGTACAAACTTTAAAAATGATTAATTTAATAACTGGGGGGCTATTCCAGTGGCTCATACCGATATCGTTACGTAGCGAATTCGTTATCGCGGCAACACCGCGGTTTGTTTTGTTGTTTCACAATGGCCGCGGCCGTGTCAATTCAACTTTGACAACTAAACTCGCACAAAAATATAAGTTTTGATTTGATTGAGAAAAATTAACATGATTTCTTCTGCGATGGTTGCAGACATCGGGAAACAAAATACTTTTTATAATTCCTGCTGCCTAGTTTCTCATGTGATCTTGTGTTCTCCAACCACCCGAATGGAAGACGAAAATAAGTTCACACCATATTTGGAGCCCACAAAGAACGGCACAGTAAGTAAAACTAGCTTTTGTTATGGGGAAATATTTGTTTTACTTATCCAAAACTTGTACATCACTGCTATTTTAAGCTGGGTTTATATTTTATACTCTTCTGTAAAGGGAATCGCAAGCCCTTATGATAGAATATAGATAAGCATGGCCCAACTAGTTGAGTTTATCACCCACTTAAATTAAAGTCAGGCTTGGCAAGAATTTGATACATTGAGATAGTTTATTTAAAATGAAAACTACTGACTTAGATTCTTGCAGTTCACCAAAGAAATAATAACTACTTAAAGCTGAGATCAGATTTTGGATAAGTACTATTTTGATAAAACTTAAAGTGTATACTTCTTTTTAGGTATAACATGCTAGGGTATGTGAATGGAGCTACATGTAAGAATCATTCTAGTAGGATAGTACCACACAAGACCACAACTCGGGCCACAAATTAACTATGGATAGATTCAAGTAAGACACAGACCAACCTTCCAAGGCACTAAATGAAACTAGACAAAGATTCGATGTTCAATAGACATAGTGAAACTAACTTTCAGAAGAAACTGATGCAATATACATGTATGCTAAATGTTATTTGTTCTCCCATTAAAAAATAATAAGATAACTTTTAATGAATTAAAAAGTTGTGTAAAATATAGTACAGAAATAAAATTTTATTATTTAATTTTGTTAGGCCACATCAAAAAATTTAAATTTCACTTAAGTGATAGTTATAGAACATTGGACCTATTGTAACTACGATTTTAGAACTTTTTCAAAAAAATTCGCAGATTTTTTGGGGGAGTCATCGAAAAAGTGTGGGACACTATATATTATTTGAGGTTATTGCAAACTTTTTAAAATAAGGCAGAGTTTTTTTCAAGAGCCTTTAGATTGGTTTGGTGGGGTAAGTTAAGTACAGTATTAAGTTATTTCAAGCTCTGATTGCTATAAAAAAGAATTGATGAAGATGTTTTAAAAAATTGGAATGATGTGATTTAATATTTACCTAAATGATATTTCTTCATTATTTTACATCCATTTTTAAATTACCTAAATGATATTTATTCCCACACACACATAGCATAGCTTGATATTTATATAGCAGTTGGCTAATTAAGCAAATTATTTTAATTTTTAATACCTGAGTAATATAATTTAAGAAACCTACTTAGAACCTACTTCAAATAAAGGGCCTTAAATCTAAAGTTTTACTGACTGACATGGCAAGTTTTTTACAATGCATTTAGATAAATTTATTTTTTTGGCTAGATTAATACTTTATACTAGTTTTTAATTTAATATTACCAATTTATTATATTACAAAGAAAAAATTGATTTGAGTTGATTTTGTCACTCTTAACATTGCTATTAAAAAATAATAAAATTTGGGATAAAAAAAACTGATTTATTTTACTTATTGGTTTAAATGTTACTTAGAATTACAAATTGTTTTGTAATATTTCAATAATTGGTGGATTGCATCTTTTCTTTCATCAGCTTGGGCACTGCTAACCTGAAACAAAAAATAAGATGTATTTCAAAATGTAAGCCAGTGAAATGGCTACTTAAGATTGAAAGCTTTCAGGTTTTGTTTATAAAATCAATCAATTACACCAATAGTAACTTTTAATCATCTCACCCTTTGAACAAGAATATAATCCGACTTATTAGACTTACATCGACTATATCTCACAAATTTTTTGGCCACCAGTTTTATTGCTGTCTGCCAATTTAGATTCTTTTAGAAAAGTACGGACCAAGTTTTACATTACATTCTACTTTGAAAATTTTATTATTGACTATCTTTTGTTTACCCCACATCTTAATATTTAAGGTAAAGTAGAAACTTAAGTGATGGTCAATGCTTGTGTGAATTTGGTCCAACGCACTTTGATTTAGAAACTAAGGGAGAGGATAAAACAACTTTCTGGCTAAGGTCGTAAAAAAACTTGCCTGTTAAAAAAAACGATATGAATTTGGCCCTTGTATATATTATTTAGAAAAAGTAATGTAAACTGTCGATCAAAAAAACTATCAAGATAGTGAATAATAATTAAAAACCTTGGGAAAACAAAGGGAACAAGTTCAGAAAATCTAACAAGTTGGGATCAAAGTGGAAAAAGACTAGAGTTTTTCTTGTAAATTAACGAAATAAGTGTGGCTTATCCCCTAGTTACCCCAAGATCTTTAATTGATATTTAATGTTTTTTTTTTAAATATTCTGTGGACATAAAAAGTTACCTTAAAACTTTATTCCTCCTTGAATTTTACTAATGAAATTTGAAATATTTAGGTTTTGGTGGCTAATAAAAATAGTGAGAAAACAAAAACTTAAATTACAGCAATAAAGAAGTGGAAATTTATGTGTGGTTGAAACGAAAGTAGCCAATTTTTTTAATTTTACTGATGAATTTTTGGATTTTAAAATGTTTTCTTTTTAATGTGAAGGTAGCTTACCATATGTGTTTTGTCCTGCTAAAATGTTTAGTTGCGTAGGTGGGGTGGGGTGTTGCCTGCTTAAGTGTATTCATCATACATCTTAATAATTACGAGAAATCATTGATCTGAAATTAAATTTAAAGTAATTTATTATAGGTGTGATGTATGCAAATCTATAGTCTAATCAGCTAACCAGTTAGTTCACTTGAATTAATACTTCAGACAATAGCAATACCATGTGCTATTTTTTTTCCCAATATTTTTCCAATTTTGTGCCAAATTTAAAGTTAATCTTCTCATCTAGGCCTGAATCAAAATGAATGAATGACCTTCCAATACGAGGAAAAAAATGAGCTAACTTTTTCATGTAAAAAGTTTAGATTTTTATAACATATTTTAGGTACTGTATTATCAATTTTACTTATTCTTTTTATTAGTGACATCCATAAAATCTGCATAAAATATGTAAAGGCGCAATTACACAGACGAACATGCTCAAACAAAAGCTCGTGCAAAAGATTTAAAATTTTTTGCGCGAACATTTTTGTGAGCTTTTCTTTGAACATTTTGTTCGGGTAAATTTTTGAGCAAATTATTGCTATCTGTTTTGGAAACATATTTTTAAAGATGAGAATAAATAAAATTTCACATCAGTGATCAGTGATCTCAATTCTTTAAAAAAATGGAACACCAACTTTTATTTTAAATTTTTGTGAAAAAAAGCCGACGGCAAGCAAAACATTATTATTGGCTATCAGTTTTGTCACATGGATTAGGGTTACTTATAATATTTTTTTCTTAGGGTTTTTCCCGGATTTTTTTGCCCGGGGGTTTTTTTGTGACTTTTATGCGAGCTTTTTTATTTCCAAAGGTTTTTTTCCTAAATTCGAAAAACAACCCAGGAAAATTTTTCTTTTCCAAAAAATTTTTGAATTTTTCAAATATCGGCAAAAAACTCAAAAATTGCACTTTTAAGCGGTAATCCGCGCCTCACGACTATGAGGAGTGGTGGGGAGGGGATTTTTTTTAAAACATATTTTTGTAACTTTACTTTAACCTTAGCTTTGATTGTTTTTTTTAATTCCTCACACCAGATTTACCTACTTAGTTTAAGGCCCCAAGGGTTGCTTAAAAAAGCAAAAGGTTTATAAAAGCTGAAGATAGATATTTACTGTCAATTTAATGTAATAATCAAGGTCGATTACTGACACTGAATAAACAATATGCAAAGGGGCAACATTCCGATTCAAATGTCTAGTCTATTACTGCTAAATTATATTTTTTAGACAAGGGTCATAAATCCATCCTTTCGATAATTCTCTTCCCTAAAAACCTCTGTATGCCAATTTTGATTGAAATCGAACAAAATAAATCTTTTTCTTCCTCCACTTCCCTCATTAGCGGGAGGGGGTGCCTAATAATACCATATTATTGTATTGTCGCCGCAACTATAAATACACACCGAAAACGTTCAATATTTAAAAAATCGGAAACGTAAGTTCTACGCGTCAATAAAATGAAATGAATTTCTTTGTTTTGAGTCGGAGAGCCCTTTCTTTATGGAAAGATTTGTTCTAAAACTTTCATAAAAAAACTGCGTTGACCCTTGTTTGTTGTCATGTAATTTTGTGTGTCAATGTTCATTTGACCAAAACCCCCTCTCACTAGTCTACGGTTTTTACCTTCTCCTAACCCAGCATCAGCAACAAATAAGTGCCAATTATGGTATACTGGCATATCCCCTATAAAAATCAAATCAATCGAAGTTGCTTATGAGGTAAAACGTGAATTTCGACATCATATCGTTTTTCCGTCGGAAAGCACTATATACCTTGTTTTAAAACTTAGTCTTTCTATTTTCAGTTAAGTTCAATGGATTCCCATAAAACTATAAAATTTAAATTTGTAAAGAAATTTTTATAACCCCAATTCTTCAAATAAATTTTGCTCAACATTCTCCCCAAAATTTACGTGTGTTTTATTGTACGAGATTTTGCTCGAACATTTCTTTGAACACTTTGCTCAAGAGGCTCGTGTAAATGTTTGTCGGCATTTCAACATCAAAGGAAAGTTTGTCTGTGTAAATGCGCCTTAACGTGAATTAAATAATCCAATATTTTAAACGTTATCTAACAAAAATGCATAAGATTTGTTATATAGGTGTATATGGTTACCCAGTGGCGTCCCAAAGGAAGGGGGAGTCGAGGTAAAATCCCTCTGATACCGGTTAAAAAAAAAACGAAATTATCTGAAATTATCCCAATAAAATGATTTCTGAATAAATTACAATTTATTATTATTAAATTTTTTAATCTTTACTAATTTTGTGTGATGATGGGTTAAATAATTTACTGATAAGAACTAGTAAACTTTGTAAAACAGTAGATAAAAACTAAAAGAGTTTTTAAGACAGGAATTTGATCAACAGTAGAGAGTTTGAAAAGTTAAAAGTTTTATGCATTTTGATTTTGACAAAGGTGAGAAACTTGGTCTTAAAATTATGTAGAAACGCAAAGGTTAAATATTTAAAAATGACTATTTATTACTGACATAATTGCGAAACTTAAAATGATGTTTCGTCAAAAACCACAATACTCTACTTTTACACAAAAATATTATATTTACACAAATTTTTTTCTTTACTAGATTTAAGTAAACATTTTTAAAACTCAGAATCTAAAACCAAGAGGCCAACACCTCCAATAGGTGTACGAAAACTCGATAATACCTGACAATACTTGACTGTATGGGACAAAATCTTAGGATAGTTTGCATTACTTGACAATAGGTGTACCTACAAATTTAAAATCAGCTGTTGGAATTGAAAACTTACCAAAACTGATTTCTATGGATAATTTATCAATATACATTGAGCAGCTACGGTAAGTGTTTATTCCCAAACTTCATAATTTATTTTCTCTCTTATTAGCACTACAGCATGGGTCCTGCTCTTGGAGATTTTCAACAGTTGACCTAAAAAAAGAACAGTAAATTACATTACATTAAAACATTAAAACTTTGAAAACCTTAAAAAAAGAAAATGTGTACATCAAAATTTGTTTTAGCAAAATCAATTTGAATATATGAAAGTTAGGTACATGACTCTTATCTGTCTGTCAGAGGAGGGAGTTCAAAAGATCTACTATCCTGTGCAAATAAAATAATTGAAGAAGGGGGGACAGTATGAGAAGGGATACTAAATTTTTACTTGATCGTGCATAGCAGTTCAGAATCAGCCTCCTCTCTTCAACTAGGTACTCAATGCGGTCTGTTGTAAGTACTATTATTTATACAAGGCATAATATTTAGTAACTTGGCTATAACCTCAAAAAATATAAACATAAACTGTCCAAATAAATAATATTTGATTTTTTCTCGATATATAGGTAGATATTAGTTGATGTCAGATTTTTTTTAATAAAAAGTCAGTGTAATAACCTTGGATCAAACAAATCCTGCATTCTTGAATTTCCAACTTTTTTTTCTTATAATGTATGAATATTTTGTAAAATTATTTTTCGGTTTTCTGGCCACTGGCTCACGTCTTTTCAAAATGTATAAACTGAACTTAAAACGGACCTACTATATCTTTTTGTTTACATTATGTAAGTAGTGTTCTTTAAGGACCAAAAAGAACAAAATAGAATATAAGATAAAGTAAATATAAGTACTTACCCAAACAAAAAATCTGGAGGCACTTCCACACAAGGCCCATGTGGATTTTTCTTCAAAGAGAACGTGGCTTTTCCAAACAAAATTCAATAACGGTTGACCACCATCACATTGTGATCAGATTTTTAGTCCATATTGCGTGCAAAAAGCTCATGAAAATTATTATTTTCCCGAAATTTCGCCGCATTGACTGTCGGCATTTGACAGTTGTTTTGAGAAAGTATTGCTGGTTGCGTGCCATTTAAGCCTTCTTTTTAATTAATAATAAGCGATGTTGCCGTAACAGTGAAAATAATGGCGATAGCGATCGTTATCTCATAACGATAGCCCACTGGAATTGCCCCCCAGATATGCTACGTTTTCATGTAGAACTGAAACCCCCATAATTACTTTAATGCAGAAAGCAATATTTTATTTTATAAAATGATACCAAACTTATACCTACTTATAATAATTGAATAATTAGGTTCTCTCCACCCCCCGCCCACCCCATAGTAAAATCGTTGGTCAAATAACACACATATACTTTCAAAAACCATTTTTACATTATAAAAATAAGTGCTTACATTTTAAAAGCATCCCTCTAGGTACGCCTCTGGTCAAACTTTAAAAAATGACAGATCCCTCTATTTAAAGCATTCAATTTTCTTTCGATTGTAACAAGAATTACGAGAATCGGTTAAAAGTATTTTTAGTTATAAGGACAAATGGAATTACATGCATTTTTAGACATATTTCTTTGACGGCCCATATCTTCTATCGACACACTATCTTCTAATAGTAATTTGATACTTACGCCCCCCCCCTTCCTCCTCTAAAAAAAGTCGGTCGAATAATGCACCTATGCTTTCAAAATCTACATTCTTATGATTTATAGTGAGTGTTTTACATTTTAAAAGCATCCCCCTAGTTACACCTCTGGTTAAACTTCAAAAAACTGACAGGTGCCAGCTTCTAGTTATAAGGAAAAATGGAATTAGGTGCATTTTCAGACATACGTCTCTGACGGCCCATATCTTCTATCACAGACATACGATCTTGTAATACATTCACTATTTTAATCCAAGGACCGATAGCTTCAAAACATCTGAATATTGTCAACTTTTACGGAAGTCCACTCTCCCATGTTATCTGTGCGGGATTCTTTAGGAAGAACTTTTCTTTCTTATTTTAAAATAACCTTATAGGTTATATATTATGTTACCTACCATATATTACCTTTTGACCATTGGCAAAAATTTCTTAATGGAGACAAAGAATCATTTTTTTTTTGTTTAATTTATTGGTCTTATAGAGAAACGGGTAACATATTAGGTATTTTTTGAATCAGGCAGAAAAGGCCCTTGCAAATCTGCCAAAATATACAGGGTTGAATTTAACTGGTTTGAATCTTTGGATTTTGAGGATATTTTCGGATCCTGTATGTTATTATAGGCAAGTAAATATTTACATTTTGCCCAGTAGCATCATATTTATACAAATACTGAGCACGACAAAAAAAAATTAGTTTTAATTTTTTTTCAAAAGAAAAGTACCAACTTTATAAAATCAACTTTTGTCTCTCCTGAACATACCTCAAACCTCCCAAGGTGCCCAATGTGAAACACCCTGTGTGACGTACCCAGAAGCTGTTTTCAAGACCAATAGGATTACTTTCGATTAATATCGGGCAAAAGTGAGAGAAACCGATTTAAACCAAAGATTTGAACCACTGAAATGCCTATTGGCGATTGAGTTTGACTCCCTGGGAGCAAATATTCTTTCGATTCAAGAATAGACGCACTGGAGAGAAAGTATGGCCTTAATGCGTGTAAGAACACCTTTAAAACTCTTAATTGTGATGAAAATTTGTTTAGAGGATGGACGGGATTATTAGACACAATCACTTAAAAGACGTGTGGTGTACACCCGGTAACATTTGGTGTCATACACGCAAATGAGAGTTTTTTTGTTGCCTAATAAAATAAACAGGCATAAACTAATATAAGTAGGTTCTAAGCTAGGCTCATAGAGGTTAGGTTTTAAAAAGCACAAATTCAGTTAATTTTTCAACTCCTCATCTGGCTAATGCCTCGAGCGGCACTGATCTCAGTATAGACAATAGACCACTCTTTATTGTTTCTAAAGTAATGAAAATACTTTAGATTTTCTGATAAAGGTATTAAAAAAAAATAGTGTTCAGAACTCGCGGCTAAACTGTGTTATTTTTTACTCGCGTTTTTAAATACCTCGCTGCGCTCGTTATTTAAAACCACGCTTGTAAAAAACCACTATTTTAGCCACTAGTTGTGAAAACTACTATTAAAAATCTCGAACGCAGAGAATTTATCGCAACACACAATCGTTTCCATAGCGATGTGTCTTTTTACTCGGTGACGTTCATTGTTGCGACATTTTAATCTTTGACAATTTGATATTTTGACGAAATTTTTAAATGATTTTTTCATAAATACTTGATGAAAACTGGCGGAAATGGCTTAACTCTTAGTCAAGAATAATTAGATATTTTCAATATTACTATTTTCCGCTATTTCTCTTTAATTTTGGGTAAAAACGGACATAAATCTTTTTTTGCACCCGTGAACAAAAAAAACTTTTTTTTGCATCGGTAACCAAAAAAGCCATGCTTTAGTTATCTGCAGACAGTTACTAAAATCATGTTTTTGATGAAGGTATAAAAAAATGTAGTTTTACAGCATACTAAAATATTTTTGATAAAAGTTAAAAAAAACAATTTTTGGGTTTTGTCATTGCTTGTTTTTTGGAAATCCTTGGAGGGAGTCCATGTGGGTTTTTTTGAATAGGAACTTTTAGAGAAATGAAACAACAAAATTGCTTCTGGGGTCTTTTTCCCACAGTATTTATTTCAACGGTACAACAAAATACTACAAGTGAGAAGAGGGAATTTTTTGAAAAATTTAGAAACAATGTAAGAAAATATAAAAAATATAAAAATAAATAATACAAAAGGGGGAACAAATATTTCAACAGGCGAACTGTGTCAATTGTATAAAAACCTAGGAATAAACATATATAATCAAGTCTAAGACCAAATATACGTTTTTTGTGATATTACGAAAACAAGTTTTAAAAAGATACTAAAAAATATACAAAAAATAAATAAAACTATATGGAATCTGTCATTGGCTAGAGTCTTACCTTAAAAAATCAACAGCATTGAGTCCATTGTAGGGCGTTTATGGAATGCATGTTCGTCTTTGGAAGAAAGGCAAATTAATATTTTGAAGTGTGGTTGCACTATTTTTAAAAAATTCAGCTTTAGAAAAGGATTTTTATTCATATTTTAGAAAAATCACGGAAGACGTGTAATTCTTCTTGTCATCGCATATATTATTTTGTTTTGTAAGGTTAACATTAATTATGCCTACCTACTTCTGGGTAGTACCTTATAAAAGATTTATTTTATTTATTAAATCAAAGCTCAGAACCACAAGACCACAAGATATGTGAATTGAAGATTGTCCAACCAATGACAAATCCTACAAATTATATTTCATTTATAGATACAAGCAGACGTCCTTAAAAATTATTTTTAATTTATTAAAAAACGTTAAAAGATTTATTTTACAAAATTGCTAAAAAATATATATATTGATCAGTAAAACTCACAAATTTAGCTAATGGCGCGGAAGCGTACCACCACAAATAAGCCCACAAGACAGAAAACAGAAAATATTCAAAAACGTGAAATAAAAGGAGAGTGTAATCAAATTTAAAGACAATTATTTATGACGAGGAAGAAGTTTTTTTTTTAAAGTTTTAAGTTTGAAAGAAAATTTTTAAAAGGCTATTTAGCGAGGATGAGTTGTTGATTTAAAGTCTTTTGCGGTTTGTTCTTATGCAACATGTATATTTCCAAATCCTCAAGATTTTTTTGGGTCTCTAAATTTGAATTGAAAAAGTGCAGTATTTTGTAGTCTGATTGTAGTCTGAATGAATAATTTTGTTGTTTCTCTGAAAGTTCCTTGTTGTTTGGATTTTTTCTTTAACTGAGCTTCAAATTTTTTAAATTTAAATATGTTTCACTCTGATAAAGATTTACTTTTACAAAAATCTGACGATATCTAGACAGACTCAAATAAAGCTTTTTAAATCAAAAGAAGCATTATGGGGTTTTTAACGACCTTTGGATGGTCATATTATCGCTTTCCTAAAACAATTTTAAAGAGGCCTATAACAGTTTTATTACCGAACATCAGATGTCAAAACAGTAATGTCAAGGGTTGATTCTCGTAAAGTGGATAAACAAAAAGGATCCTCATAAAAGAACATGTGTCGTTATTCCGCAGACTATCTAGTAAAGTAAATTATATTTTACGTCAAAAAAAAAGTTATAAAATTCACTAAAGATAATAGACACTTACAGTGGGATTTACTAACATCTAAAATAGTACCCCCCACAGGTCTAAAATAGTACCCCCCACAGGTCTAAATATTTACACCTTACCCATACAGAAAAGACACAAAGTTATTGATTAATTTGTATTTTTATTGCTAAATACCACTGAAAAACTGCTTTTTTGTCAAAATAAATACCATATTTTAGAAGAAAATGCTCTAAAACTAATTTTTTTTGACAGGTTTCAAAATGGCAAATGGTGAATACGCCACAATTTTGGCATATAATAGCTTCATAATGTAACTCCCAGAAAGGATTGTTTTGTGGCAATTGGTAATAATTAATTTACCTTATTTAATATCACAAGTTGTTTATTAATCAATAAAACACCTCCAATTTTGTCCAGAAAAAACGCAATATTTTGAACCCGTTTGCAGCACAAAAAATATATTTATGAGGGCACTACAAGGCAAAACAAACATAAGTGAAGGTCACTGATTATGCACGAAAAATATACCAAACAAAAAACCCAAAACAACTATATTAATTTACAAACAAACTGAAATTAAAACATTGAGGTTATCTAAAAGCTTAGTCAAGAAAACTTTCCTTACTCAAAGCCAACTCATTTTAAAGCTGTAGCTTTCATCAGTAGAGGTTGGTGCAAGCCAAGGTGCAAGCAGAGGTAAAAGATCCGAAGTCGCTGTTTGTGATTGAACGCAGCGCTAATATTTTTAAGCTGACATTTCGACAGTGACACAAATGTGAACAAAATTTGCATTTAAGTTTTTTAATACGTTTCATAAATAAAAACACCTTTTAAATAAATACAAAATTAATCTACTCCTTATTTTATTATTATCCATCTAAATCTTTGTGTGACATCAGGTATTAATTGGAAAAGTTAATTAATAGGGGTAAGTTTTAATTAGAGTGACATATAACCCCAATTTTAATTTGTTCTACAGAATGTTTACTATTTAAACCCCGCGTTGGTTTAAATTGAAACTTTCTTCTTAAATCCAACAAAACATTGTGTTAAGATGATTATTCAATAAAGAAATTTATTAAAATTCTTTTTATAAATCAAATTATGTCCAAAACTCAAGGATGGTTGGTTTAAAATGCTTAAAACCAGAATTTTCACTTAAACTTAGGAGCGTTCTAAAATAGACTAAACCTTTTTAGTAAATCCCACCGTTAAAGTTAAATTTCGGGTCTATCGGCATTCGTATCCGTATCTCTAAAGGCCCTGTATACGAAATTTGACAGTTATTGTTTTACCAGAGGTGAGCAACTGGATTTGACAGTTGCTAGGGAAATGTTTAAAAACAAATTGTGTGTTGCCAATGATAGTTGGTAACCCCTGACAATAAATAATTTTTTCACTGTCACATTTTTGATTAAGAAACTTCCGGTTTAAAAATGGAACTTTGCTGTATCAAAAACTCGACTCGACGAATTTGTATTGTTCCGTTGTCCAACGGAGAAAAAAACTCAAGAAAAGTGAAAAGAAAACATGCATTTACCAAGCCGGAAAATTAATAAAAATAGCCGAATTTTGAGGAACACACGATGCATCAAATTTTCTAATAACAGGTTAAAAGGAGACACAATCTGCTTGCGTCTTTTTTTATCTTGTGAAAACTTAATTTGATTCATGGAAAAGTTGCATCGTGTGTTCGTAGCTTAAGTGAGTAAGCAGTATATAGGTACCAACATACACATTATTTTCCGTATTTTATTGTAAGAAAAAAAGTAACAAAAATATACATCAATTTATTGTTATTTACATTTTAAATATCTCCGCGTGTATGTTTTTGTTTTTTTTTGTCAAAACTTGACATATTTTACTAACCAAAAAAAAATCAATCTTTCAAAAATTGTCTGGGGAAATTATAAAAAGAGACAATAAAACATCAGTCCATATCATAAAATCGCTTTTACATGCTTATATGAAAAAAACTAGAAAGAGAGGGTAATATGAGTTGCCCACCTCTGGTAAAACAATAACTGTCAAATGTATAGAGTTGACCTATCGAGCAGGTGTACTTTTAATCTAATGGCGAATGCGGGACAGCTACAGCTGATCAAATGTGTCAAAACCTCATTTCGTATGCAGAGACGTTGGCATTAAACACTTACGTTGGGATTTACTAAAAGGGTTTAGTCTATTTTAGAACGGTTCTAAGTTTAAGTAAAATTACTGGTTTTAAGCACTTTAAATTATCTATCCTTGAGTTTTGGACATAATTTGATTTATAAAAAGAATTTTAATAAATTTGTTTATTGAATAATCATCTTAACACCACCTTTTGTTGGATTTACGAAGAAAGTTTCAATTTAGAAAAAAAGAAAATTAAAAAATTTAAACCTACGCGGGGTTTAAACAGTAAACACTCTGTAGAACAAATTAAAATTGGGGTTATATGTAACTGTATGTAAAACTTACCCTTGTTAATTAATTTTTCCAATTAATACCTGATGTCACACAAATAGTTAGATGGGTAATCATAAAACCAGGAGTCGATTAATTTTGTATTTATTTAAAAGGTATTTTTATTTATGAAAAGTATTAAAAAACTTAAATGCAAATTTTGTTCACATTTCTGTCACTGTCGAAATGTCAGTTTAAAAATATTAGCGCTGCGTTCAATCACAAACAGTGAGTTCGGATATTTTATCTCTGCTTGCATCAAAAAGGAGGAACAGTCAGATGTGGGGCCGTGCACAAATTACGTAACGGTGATTTTAGCAATTTTTGACCCCCTCCCTATCTAATGTTTTGTAACGGTTTCAATACCACTACCCCCCCCCCCCAAATAAAAAAACTTTTCACTTATTTTCATTTCAAATTTTCTTAGTTTCACATAAATGCAACAGTGTCGAAAACCCCCCTCCCCCCTACGTAACGTTTTGTAACCCCCCTCCCCCATGACCATTACGTAATTTGTGCACGGCCCCTGTAGTCCCAGTGGAGGAGGGCGAGAAAATTGATATTTTTTTCTTAAAAATTATACTCTTTAGACCTATTTCTTTGCGTTCCCGCAATTACGTAATTTTTGAAAAAAAATTGTAAGCGGCGCCATTTTTATTTCGTGCTTTGTTTTTCTAAAATTTTTGCGTTCGGCTAATTTAATTGAAAAAAAGAGCAAAATAAATCTTTTCACTCCTTTTTGGGTGTTACAAATATTGGCAGCCCCTTATTTTTCGCTTTTACCCTCCCGCTAGTTTTGAAGAATTGGTTCGCTACATGTTTCGAGATCATGTCATAAAACACCTCGAAAATATCAAATGTAGTGTAGGGCCAGCTTTATTTAAAATCAATAATATCGCAAGCAAAAAGCTCTGCAGGAAAAACAGCGCCGTTTATTGATTTCTTTGGCTGCTAATGCTAGCTGCATGGTTTGGCCGTTTCTGGATAGATGTCACTAGTAGAACAGAATGGAAAGAAATTTATTTAAAAGCGAAGATATTTCTTTCTAATGTTAACAACCTCACGAATTTATCGCTCAGTATCGTAAATAATGGACCCTGCCGCCTCCTTTAAGCAAGAAAAAGCTGTGGTTTGAACCTGAAAACATCTAATTTTTAATTAGTTTTTCCTCGATCATCTCATGGTGTGGCCGACATCTAGCGGAATTTGCAGACATCTTGTCAACGGTTATTATTGCAACTATGATTTATGCTCACAATGAAAGAGTGGCGACAATTTTCTCTCATGAAAGCAGTCCGGAGATAATAACAAACTGGCACCATTGCTCAATATACCTGTTTCTTTTGTGCGCGCAGAACTTTCTATATCATTTCTGTTTGATTTATTGAAATCCTATCCCTAAGGAAAATCTTGGGAACCCTGTATAATTTTAAGTACAGTACCCATTGACGTCGGTCAGACGGACGTCCTTATGTTTAACATATTTTTAAGAAGTTCCGCCAACTACAAATAACGTCCGGTAGAGTCCCTAATAGATAAAAGTAAAATTAAGGCCAGATACAGACGATGTCCCATCGTCAACAGAGACGACGTAGTTTTAGGTGGATTTTCCAACGATGTCCAGGAATAATCATAGGTATATCGCTGACGATATATGCCGTTGGCTTGTACGACGTATTTTTTTGTATTTATAACGTACGTATAATAACATCCGCTAGATTCCTACTGGTGTTTTCTGGTTGCCGAAGGAAAAATGCCTAACGATGGATGGACATCAACTTACGTCGGAATTAGGCCTACCGTCTAGCGTCAAGTGGATAGTTCAAAACCGTAAACAAGTGTTCTTTTAAAGATGCCAAAGAAAAGGTCATTCAGACATACTCACTCATTGTTTTTTGCGATTTTAAAACAAAAAAACAAAATTATTAAAACAAAATTATGATTGTTTTCCACAAACCAAAACTACACTTTTTTGCACTCGACGCGCGTTTCGCTAACAACGTTAGCATCATCAGGAGACGATAAACAATGAACTAAATTAATCTATGCTCTATCTTATATACAATCCTTTAGTGGGCGGAGATAAGACTAATAATTTGTGATTGATCACGATTTTTAATCCTATCTCCCCTCAACCAAAGAATAAAGTGTACTAAACGGGATGGGTCCTCTATCTTTATTTAAACTATTTCTGGATTTAATGATTTCCATACTTTCATATGCATTCAAAAGTCTTTTGTTTGGTACACTTTTTACAAGTTTTAGGTTATCTAATGTGAATCTATGATTGTTTTCAAAAGCATGCTCGGCCACACTTGACTTTTCTGTTCTTCCGTATTTTAAGTGTGCTAAATGTTCTTTAAAACGTGTTTGAATAGAGCGTCTCGTTTGGCCAACATATTTTTTGTCACAATCCATGCAACTAATTTCGTAAATTCCACTTTTTTCTAGAACTGTAGTTTTATCCTTGGGATTTCCTAGTAAGCTTCTTATTGTGTTACCGGATTGATATACTAATTTAAGACCGGTGTTATTAAATACTTTGTGTAATCCTTTCGTATAATTAGGATTATAAGGAATTGATACAAATTTTGAGTCGCAGGTATCTTTTTGTCTGAAAAAGGTAGAATTCCGAAAGGTCTTTTGAAAAGAATGTCTATTTATCAGCTTATTTATTAAGCCTTCGTCGTAACCATTTTCGCCAGCTATATTCCTAATCCTATTCTTTTCTGCCTCAAATCTTTCTTTGTTTAAGGGGAAATTTACTAATCTATATATTAAAAAGTGCAAACTTGCAAGCTTATGTTGTAAGCAATGAAAAGAGTCATTTGGAATATACCTGTGTGTGGCCGTGCCTTTTCTGTATAGGTCAAAGTCCAATTTATTTTTATTTCTTATAACTAAAGTGTCTAGAAATGGCAGTGTACCGTTGTTCTCTGTTTCATAAGTAAATTTAATAGTGGGAAATTTGTTATTTATTTTTTCCATAAAATTTTCAACACTAGTTACTTTAGTGTTGAATACTGCAAACACATCGTCTACATACCTGAACCATACTCTGGGGAAATACTCAAATTCTTTACTTATATCTGATTCAAATTTGCTCATAAATAGGTTTGCGATAAAAGGTGATAAACTATTACCCATTGTGGTTCCTTCTAATTGCTGGTAGTAGTTATTTTTATATTGAAAGTAATTTTGATTCATGCAGAGTTTTGTTAAAGATAGGTATTCTAAAGTCTGTTTGTCTTCTAGATTGTTTTTTCTTAGTAGTTCCTCCAGGTATTGTAACGTATTGGGGATCGGCACACTAGGGAACAACGAACTAACATCAAACGAGATTAAAATTTCACCTTCTTGCAGTGAAATATCTTTAACTTTGTTGATAAATTCAAGGGAATTTTGAACAGAAAAACCTTTTTCCTTTATCGGCAAATTTTCAAACTCGTTTGCTAGCTATTTCGAAATGTTGTAAGTAGGTGATCCTACAGCAGAAACTATAGGTCTAACCGATTTTCCAGGCTTGTGGATTTTCGGAAGACAATACAGTTTCGGCATAGTGGGATTGCTTACTTGTAGTTTATATTTAATATTGTCAGTAATAATATTGTAACATTTTTTAATTGTGTTTTTTACTTCGTTAATCATTTTTGGTAAGGGGTTCTTTGGGACTTGTTTATAGGGTCCATTTTTTATTAGGTTATCTACCCTTTCAAAATAATCTTTTTTATCTAATATAACAACTTTATTACCCTTGTCAGCCTTTAGATAGAAAACATCTTTTTCTCTCAAACTTTTAATTGTTTTATTGTGACTTAATGTACTATTTTTATTGTTTTGAATGATGTTTTGAGAGATCTGATATCGACAAGCATCTCGCACATAGCCCTTTGTGCCGTCTGAAAGATAAGAGATTGAACTTTCAATATTTGCAATAATATCACTTAAATTATCTTTTTGTGGGGGCAGAGCAAAATTAAGACCTTTGTTTAAAAGTGATATTTCTTTGTTATTAAAAGTTTGAGAGGATAGGTTTTCTACAATGTTTGCGATTTCCTTCGACTTTTTTGGTTTTGGTTCAGAACGTTTTAACTTTTGTAGCTTTTTATTAAGTGAAGACATCTTCGTAAATTTTTTCTCAATTACTACAAACATATGTCTTTGGAAATCGCACCATTCTTCAAAGTTCGTATCACTAAGTCTAAATGTCAACTTTTTAAACAGTCGGTATGCTTCAAGCTCAAACATACTTCGTTTTGCGTACAAATTTTTGATTTCTAAATCTAACCATTTCTGTTTTGCAAACAGGGCTACTTTTGAAGAAACTGTAGATTTCGGCAACTTTACTTGAACAAAGTTTGGAAAAACTTTGAATTTTTTGCAAGATTTTAGAAACCAAATATCTGCACCAACTAGCCTAATCTTAGTACTAAACTTACGATAGAGATTTAGTTCCGTTGACCGTGAAGTCATCTCAACTATGTTGGGAATTTTGGAACCTTTGGTTGCACTAAAACAAAATTATGATTGTTTTCCTCAATCTTTATAAATTATTAGTCTTATCTCCGCCCACTAAAGGATTGTATATAAGATAGAGCGTAGATTAGTTTAGTTCATTGGTTATCGTCTCCTGATGATGCTAACGTTGTTAGCGAAACGCGCGTCGAGTGCAAAAAAGTGTAGTTTTGGTTTGTGGAAAACAATCATAATTTTGTTTTAGTGCAACCAAAGGTTCCAAAATTCCCAACATAGTTTTGCGATTTTGCCGAAATTTGTTCACTGTTCACTGCTTTTGTATTGCAAGAAATATTTTAAAAAATGGTTAGGATTATTTCGACATGGTTGAAATTTGCCGTCTAAGCACAGTTACTGAATTCCGAGCCGTCGTCGATCGGACGAATTCCACTTAGGTCGACGGTCCATTGGGGCATCGTCGTACCTACATGAAAGCCGCACCCTACGAATGAACGTCTGAAACCTTCCCTGTGTTAAGTAAAGACACGTACCAAAATTGGACGTCAGGTCCAGATTTGTCGGCGGGACGTTGAGCCATCGTCAAGCCTACGTATAAGGTGTACACCATGGACCGACGTCCAAAATGCATTCGAATAAATCAATTTATCACGGATCGAGTAAAGACCATGTACTAAACTTGGAGATCCGGTCCAAATTGGTTATTTTTTGGGCCTCAGCAGAAATCCGCCATAGTTAGGAACTAGGTGTCTTCCGCCATTAGACAAACGCAGGTTAAATTTTCCAATTACGTTGATATTAACAATCAAAAATGGTCAATATTGCAACCAATATGTCTTTAGAATATAGCTTAAACTAAGAAATGTCAAATATGTTTGCAAATTAAAAAAAATATATGTATATTTTTTGATTTTAGTTTTTTTTTTCTATAAAATCTAAAAAAATTTGAGGCGCATGTATTTTTCTGAATTATCTTATCAAAGTTTATCGGTAAACTAATCTTCGTTGGTAATTTTACATCCCCATCGTGCGTTAAAGGCCTGTCTTGTTATCATTATTATAAACTGCTTCTAAAGAATAATATTCCTTGTTCTCCATATAGGTAGCTTCTATTCACAAAAAGGTTTACCCGATGGAACTAATAAGATATAAATAGGTATAATGAGATTACCTCTACCTACTCCACCTCGGCTAAAACTACATTTTACGTTGGCGACTACTCCAGTTAATGATGTCGATGCGTCCTGGACATATTGTAGAAACTTAGGTAATTCCGATGGCGGTCCAACGAACGTCGTACGATCGACCCGTGTATTACTGCCAGGTCAGTTTAAGTACATCGCTAGACCCTAATAAGTAAAGTGTTCGACGTCAACACGACTCGCATTTGAATGTGCCATATAGGTGCAAATAAGAGCCGGTTCGAGGTTAAGCGGACGTTGGAGATCGACGTCCGATTTTTAATGCGGACGAACGCACAACGTCATATTACGTCAAATTGCTACTTGGGAACCCGTTCCACAATAGACACCCAATGTCTGAACCGATCTTAATAACAGTGGTATTGCTGGAAAGCTGAAAATAATATAGGTTCTATTTTATTTGAAAAAAATTATTATGGCTTTTGCTTTGCTTTTGGGGGCACAATTTCCTTAAATATAATACGATTTTGTTAACTATATATATGTTCGGGTCAAATCTTGCAACTCAATTTTGACTAAGCACCCCCCCCCTACTACGAGAGTGGAGGGGAGAAAACGCCTAAGTTTGTCCGATTTCAACAAAAAATGGTACACGGGAGTTTTTGGGGATAACGAATACGATTTTGAAAATTCAATATGTCGGATTCAAGATGGACGATTTTTGGCAATGTTTTGCTAACCAATTTTAACTGACTTATACACATCCAATTAATTGTCTTCAAATTTGGTATGTGTTTATAGTTCCAGTGACAATACAATAATATGGTATTATTAGACACCCCCCTCCCCCTCTACGAGGGGACTGAAGAGGGAAAACACCTAAGTTTGTCCGATTTTAACCAAAATTGGTATACGGGGGTTTTTGGGGATAAGAAATACCTATTTTTGATCAGGTGGACGATTTTTGGTCATGTTTTGCTAACCAATTTTAACTGACTTATACACATCCGATTGTCTTCAAATTTGGTATGCGTTTATAGTTACGGCGACAATACAATAATATGGTATTATCAGGTGCCCATCTTCCCTAACGAGGGAAGTGGAAGGGGAAAAAGATTTAGTTTTTTTCGATTTCCATCAAAATTGGCATTCATATGAGTATTTGATCAGATTTGAAAATTTAAATAAGGCGGATTCAAAACGAACCCTATCTGCTTTAGGGCCGATGATGGTCCGATTGGAACTTTGTTTAATCGGTCGAGAATCGGCAACTGACGTTGGCCCGATTTACTATAGTCGACTTTATGCCGACGACCACTTTATTAGCTTTAGGGCCGACGTTGGTCCGATTGGAACTTTGTTTGATTGGTCGAGAATCGGCAACTGGCCATGGTCCGATTACGTCACCTTAAAAATTTTAAACTGCTTAATAGTTTCTTCCTAGTATGTAGAGATGGCGCTAATGTCACTATGTTCCCTGTACAGTGGAAGATAATATTATACAGGGTTCCTAAGATTTTCCTTAGGGATAGGATTTCAATAAATCAAACAGAAATGGCATAGAAAGTCCTGCGCGCATAAAAGAAACAGGTATATTGAGTAATGGTGCCAGTTTGTTATTATCTCCGGACTGCTTTCATAAGAAAAAATTGTCACCACGCTTTCATTGTGAGCATAAATCATAGTTGCAATAATAACCGTTGACTAGATGTCTGCAAATTCCGCTAGATGGCGGCCACACTATGATGTCTGAACCGATCTTAATAACAGTGGTATTGCTGGAAAGCTGAAAATAATATAGGTTCTATTTTATTTGAAAAAAATTATTATGGCTTTTGCTTTGCTTTTGGGGGCACAATTTCCTTAAATATAATACGATTTTGTTAACTATATATATGTTCGGGTCAAATCTTGCAACTCAATTTTGACTAAGCACCCCCCCCCCCTACTACGAGAGTGGAGGGGAGAAAACGCCTAAGTTTGTCCGATTTCAACAAAAAATGGTACACGGGAGTTTTTGGGGATAACGAATACGATTTTGAAAATTCAATATGTCGGATTCAAGATGGACGATTTTTGGCAATGTTTTGCTAACCAATTTTAACTGACTTATACACATCCAATTAATTGTCTTCAAATTTGGTATGTGTTTATAGTTCCAGTGACAATACAATAATATGGTATTATTAGACACCCCCCTCCCCCTCTACGAGGGGACTGAAGAGGGAAAACACCTAAGTTTGTCCGATTTTAACCAAAATTGGTATACGGGGGTTTTTGGGGATAAGAAATACCTATTTTTGATCAGGTGGACGATTTTTGGTCATGTTTTGCTAACCAATTTTAACTGACTTATACACATCCGATTGTCTTCAAATTTGGTATGCGTTTATAGTTACGGCGACAATACAATAATATGGTATTATCAGGTGCCCATCTTCCCTAACGAGGGAAGTGGAAGGGGAAAAAGATTTAGTTTTTTTCGATTTCCATCAAAATTGGCATTCATATGAGTATTTGATCAGATTTGAAAATTTAAATAAGGCGGATTCAAAACGAACCCTATCTGCTTTAGGGCCGATGATGGTCCGATTGGAACTTTGTTTAATCGGTCGAGAATCGGCAACTGACGTTGGCCCGATTTACTATAGTCGACTTTATGCCGACGACCACTTTATTAGCTTTAGGGCCGACGTTGGTCCGATTGGAACTTTGTTTGATTGGTCGAGAATCGGCAACTGGCCATGGTCCGATTACGTCACCTTAAAAATTTTAAACTGCTTAATAGTTTCTTCCTAGTATGTAGAGATGGCGCTAATGTCACTATGTTCCCTGTACAGTGGAAGATAATATTATACAGGGTTCCTAAGATTTTCCTTAGGGATAGGATTTCAATAAATCAAACAGAAATGGCATAGAAAGTCCTGCGCGCATAAAAGAAACAGGTATATTGAGTAATGGTGCCAGTTTGTTATTATCTCCGGACTGCTTTCATAAGAAAAAATTGTCACCACGCTTTCATTGTGAGCATAAATCATAGTTGCAATAATAACCGTTGACTAGATGTCTGCAAATTCCGCTAGATGGCGGCCACACTATGAGATGATCGAGGAAAAACTAATAGATTGGGATATTGTGAGGCTCAAAAAGGGGACAGATTTGAACATCTAATCTAATTAAAAACTAGATATTTTCAGGTCCAAACCACAGCTTTTTCTTGCTTAAAGGAGGCGGCAGGGTCTATTATTTACGATACTGAGCGATAAACTCGTGAGGTTGTTAACATTTGAAAGAAATATCTTCGCTTTTAATTAAATTTCTTTCCATTCTGTTCTACCTACTCCACCTCGGCTAAAACTACATTTTACGTTGGCGACTACTCCAGTTAATGATGTCGATGCGTCCTGGACATATTGTAGAAACTTAGGTAATTCCGATGGCGGTCCAACGAACGTCGTACGATCGACCCGTGTATTACTGCCAGGTCAGTTTAAGTACATCGCTAGACCCTAATAAGTAAAGTGTTCGACGTCAACACGACTCGCATTTGAATGTGCCATATAGGTGCAAATAAGAGCCGGTTCGAGGTTAAGCGGACGTTGGAGATCGACGTCCGATTTTTAATGCGGACGAACGCACAACGTCATATTACGTCAAATTGCTACTTGGGAACCCGTTCCACAATAGACACCCAATGTCTGAACCGATCTTAATAACAGTGGTATTGCTGGAAAGCTGAAAATAATATAGGTTCTATTTTATTTAAAAAAAATTATTATGGCTTTTGCTTTGCTTTTGGGGGCACAATTTCCTTAAATATAATACGATTTTGTTAACTATATATATGTTCGGGTCAAATCTTGCAACTCAATTTTGACTAAGCACCCCCCCCCCCCTACTACGAGAGTGGAGGGGAGAAAACGCCTAAGTTTGTCCGATTTCAACAAAAAATGGTACACGGGAGTTTTTGGGGATAACGAATACGATTTTGAAAATTCAATATGTCGGATTCAAGATGGACGATTTTTGGCAATGTTTTGCTAACCAATTTTAACTGACTTATACACATCCAATTAATTGTCTTCAAATTTGGTATGTGTTTATAGTTCCAGTGACAATACAATAATATGGTATTATTAGACACCCCCCTCCCCCTCTACGAGGGGACTGAAGAGGGAAAACACCTAAGTTTGTCCGATTTTAACCAAAATTGGTATACGGGGGTTTTTGGGGATAAGAAATACCTATTTTTGATCAGGTGGACGATTTTTGGTCATGTTTTGCTAACCAATTTTAACTGACTTATACACATCCGATTGTCTTCAAATTTGGTATGCGTTTATAGTTACGGCGACAATACAATAATATGGTATTATCAGGTGCCCATCTTCCCTAACGAGGGAAGTGGAAGGGGAAAAAGATTTAGTTTTTTTCGATTTTCATCAAAATTGGCATTCATATGAGTATTTGATCAGATTTGAAAATTTAAATAAGGCGGATTCAAAACGAACCCTATCTGCTTTAGGGCCGATGATGGTCCGATTGGAACTTTGTTTAATCGGTCGAGAATCGGCAACTGACGTTGGCCCGATTTACTATAGTCGACTTTATGCCGACGACCACTTTATTAGCTTTAGGGCCGACGTTGGTCCGATTGGAACTTTGTTTGATTGGTCGAGAATCGGCAACTGGCCATGGTCCGATTACGTCACCTTAAAAATTTTAAACTGCTTAATAGTTTCTTCCTAGTATGTAGAGATGGCGCTAATGTCACTATGTTCCCTGTACAGTGGAAGATAATATTATACAGGGTTCCTAAGATTTTCCTTAGGGATAGGATTTCAATAAATCAAACAGAAATGGCATAGAAAGTCCTGCGCGCATAAAAGAAACAGGTATATTGAGTAATGGTGCCAGTTTGTTATTATCTCCGGACTGCTTTCATAAGAAAAAATTGTCACCACGCTTTCATTGTGAGCATAAATCATAGTTGCAATAATAACCGTTGACTAGATGTCTGCAAATTCCGCTAGATGGCGGCCACACTATGAGATGATCGAGGAAAAACTAATAGATTGGGATATTGTGAGGCTCAAAAAGGGGACAGATTTGAACATCTAATCTAATTAAAAACTAGATATTTTCAGGTCCAAACCACAGCTTTTTCTTGCTTAAAGGAGGCGGCAGGGTCCATTATTTACGATACTGAGCGATAAACTCGTGAGGTTGTTAACATTTGAAAGAAATATCTTCGCTTTTAATTAAATTTCTTTCCATTCTGTTCTACTAGTGACATCTATCCGGAAACGGCCAAGCCATGCAGCTAGCACTAGCAGCCAAAGAAATAAATAAACGGCGCTGTTTTTCCTGCAGAGCTTTTTGCTTGCGATATTATTGATTTTAAATAAAGCTGGCCCTACACTACATTTGATATTTTCGAGGTGTTTTATGACATGATCTCGAAACATGTAGCGAACCAATTCTTTAAAACTAGCGGGAGGGTAAAAGCGAAAAATAAGGGGCTGCCAATATTTGTAACACCCAAAAAGGGGTGAAATGATTTATTTTGCTCTGTTTCTTTACAAAAAACGTTTTTTTTACGAAAAACTTGAGCTGTGCCACTTTTTTTATTTTTTTCTTCAACTTTCTCGAAATTTTCGTCATACCGTAGAAAAAAATTATTTCCCCCATGGTCATACTCTACTTTTATTCGAAAAAATTTAGAAACAGAGACGGGATCAGTTTTCCTAAAACGGGGGATCTTGATTTCGAGTGAGAAGATAAAGGGCGCCGCGGGCAAAAATTTTTCAATTAAATTAGCCAAACGCAAAAATGTTAGAAAAACAAAGCACGTAATAAAAATGGCGCCGCTTAAAAATTTTTTTCAAAAATTACGTAATTTCGGGAACGCAAAGAAATAGGTCTAAAGAGTATAATTTTTAAGAAAAAAAATATCAATTTTCTCGCCCTCCTCCACTGGCACTACAGGGGCCGTGCACAAATTACGTAATGGTCATGGGGGGAGGGGGGTTACAAAACGTTACGTAGGGGGGAGGGGGGTTTTCGACAGCGTTTGCATTTGTGTGAAACTAAGAAAATTTGGAATGAAAATAAGTGAAAAGTTTTTTTCTGGGGGGGGGGGGGTAGTGGTCTTTAAATCGTTACGTAATATTAGGGGAGTGGCGTGCCAAACCGTTACAAAACATTACATAGGGAGGGGGTCAAAAATTGGTAAAATCACCGTTACGTAATTTGTGCACGGCCCCACATCTGACTGTTCCTCCTTTTTGATTTCGAATCAAAGTGCAAAACCCGGGTTGGACGTTCGAAGGCGTCAACCTGTCCTATTTGCTTGATAAAGTTTCTACGGAAATATCTCAGTCGATTTCTCCGGCCGTGTATGAACGCTTTAGGTTAGGCATTTGCATGTATCTCAGTCTCCAGCCTGTAAACAGTGCGTAAGGACAATGGTTATAAAATGAAAAGCCGAAAAATATTTTTTTTTACGATATCTTTCATCAGTTTGGTATTAAAGTCGAGCAAAAACAATTTTTATTCCAGTCCTAAAGGTGTGAAAATGGAAAACATTAGAAAACAACAACCTGGAATGATTTACTACGTGTAAGATTTAGTGACAACATTGCCCCATGCCCATCCTTTTCTGCCTAATGTGCTTTTCCGTTTGTCTGCGTCTTATACGCGGCTGCTTGGCCTCCTAAGGATTTGCTTAGGAACCCTGTATATATAATGAGCGAAGATATTTCAAAACTAGAATACGGACTTGACAAGATGGTGGTACTTCTCTACAAAAATCACCTCTTCTGCCACTTAAAGCAGCCCGACTGGTTAAGCACCCGCATTATCGAAACTTCCTGGTTTGTCATTGTCAAGCCGCTTTAAGCTACCACCGACGGACCTTCGCAAATAGCCGATATTGGACCGCTTTACGAAACCAATATCGGACTTGAATAGTTTACCGATATCGGGCCGAGACCGGCTTGCCTACGTTAGACCGACCAAATTAAGCAGTTATGGATGGATGGTCGGTACCATGTGGTTAAACCGTACGGCGACGGTATGTCGATGTCAGCAAAAAGTAAAATTTACCATTGGTCCGGCGGCGGGCTACAGTCTAACGTCGTCCACATACATTGGGCCTACATCGCAAAGCGGACAAAAAATACTGCTGGTCCGATGTCGTAAATCAACGTCGGGCCGATGACGGCAAATTCGGCAATCGACATCGAACCGACGAAGGCCCGAGGGAACCGTGTTTGCTGGGCATCCATATATCAGATAAATTTTAGGGTAGCTTGGGTGGACTTGGGTTGGATTTACTTACCCTTTCATTTCTCTCCTTTATATTGTAAATTCATATTCTTGCGAAGAATCATAATATAATCAATAATATAAATTTATCGAGTCGGCAGGGCCAAACTTCCTATAATGCGCCCATCGCTTTTATTATTATGATATCAGAACTCTAAAGGCGCATTTACACAGACAAACTTTCATTTGATGTGGAAATGCCGACAAACATTTACACGAGCCTCTTGAGCAAAATGCTCAAAGAAATGTTCGAGCAAAATCTCGTACAAAAAAACACACGTAAATTTTGGAGAGAATGTTGAGCAAAATTTGTTTGAAGAATTGGGGGTATAAAAATTTCTTTACAAATTCAGAATATATATTGTTATCGGAATTCATTGAACTTAACTGAAAATAGAAAAACAAAGTTTTGAAATAAGGTATTTTTAATCAAGTGCTTTCCGACGGAAAAACGATTTGATGCCGAAATGCACATTTTACCTCATAAGCAACTTCGATTGATCTGATTTTTATAGGGGATATGCCAGTATACTTGTAACTTTTTTGGGGTTGTAAAAAAAACGAGAATAAAAATAATAATAATTGGCACCTATTCATTGTTGTTGCCTGTAAAATAGAATGATAAAAATTTACGTTTAAAAGAATATCCCTTTATTTTACTTCCTAGTTTATTCTTTTACAATAATAATCAAGTCAAATTAAAAAACCTATATACATTTTATTAGATCTCAAATATATGAACAAAAGCACGTTCGGTTTAAATAATACCCGTTTATTACCCACTTTTACAACCCTACGAACCCGTTATCTAAAAAATATAATTTAGCAGTAATTTAGTAGACTGTGTCGCCGATATATCATCCCGCGTTTTGGATTTCGCAGGTAGTAGGCCGGCCACCCTTTTGAATCGCAATGTTGCCCTTTGCATATTGTTGGTTCAGTGTCAGTAATCGACCTTGATTATTGCATTAAATTGACAGTAAATATCTATATCTTCAGCATTTTCATGAACCTTTTGCTTTTTTAAGCAACCTTTGGGACCTTAAACTAACTAGGTAAATCTGGTGTGAGGAATTAAAAAACAACAATAAAAGCTAAAGGTAAAGTAAAGTTACAAAAATATGTTTAAAAATAATCCCCCTCCCCACCACTCCTCATAGTCGTGAGGCGCGGATTACGGCTTAAAAGTGCAATTTTTGAGTTTTTTGCCGATATTTGAAAAACTCAAAATTTTTTTGGAAAAGAAAAGTTTTCCTGGATTTTTTTTTTGACTTTAGGAAAAAACCCTTGGAAATAAAAAAAAATTGCAAGAAAATCCCAAAAAAAAGGCCGGACAAAAAAATCCTGTAAAAACCCTAAGAAAAAAATATTATAAGTAACCCTAATCCATGTGACAAAACTGATAGTAGAGCCAATAATAATGTTTCGCTTGCCGTCGGCTTTTTCCACAACAATTTTAAATAAAAGTTGGTGTTCCATTTTTTTAAAGAATTGAGATCACTGATCACTGATGTGAAATTTTATTTATTCTCATCTTTAAAAATATGTTTCCAAAATAGATAGCAATAATTTGCTCAAAAATTTTAGATCTTTTGCCTGAGCTTTTATTTGAGCATGTTCGTCTGTGTAATTGCGCCTTAAAAATTATTTTCTACTTTTTAGTGCATTTTATATTTTATAAAAGCTTGTTGCGTTTGGACAGCTTTTTTATATGGTATGGGGGACTATTAAAATCGTGAAATTTTGGCTTTTCTTAATTTTATCCAAAATGAGTTACTAAGGTTACAAAACACCTTAATCGACGAAAAAAAAAAGTTGTCTGTCTGTAGGTATACACGATAACTCAAGAACGCCTTAATCGGTTTTAACGAAATTTGGTACAAAAATCCTCTATCGGGTGACCATGAAACGATTAACTTTTGGGTAGGGTAGTAGGGGGTTGAAGGGGGGAAAAGGGGGATAAAATATTTAAAAAAATTGTAACTTTGGAACAAAAGCAAGTAGCGATATACTGTTTTCAGATTTAAGTTTCCATGAATATGGACTACAAATTTTGGTATTAAGTCCAAATTCGTTGGAGCTTTAGTTTCCGAGTTATTTGAAAAAACGGTTAAATATATTTCTTTTAAATCATAACTTTAGAAGTAAAGCAGATATTGATATGCGGTATTCAGATTTTGGTTTTCGTACATATTACCCAAAATTCAAATAATTGAGTATAAAATAATTGATTGTATGGTGAACTATCCGTGCTTTCTAACAACAATTTTTTTAGATAAAATTCAGTGGATAATATCCGCGAGCAAAAGAAGCTTGTGTACGATACTCATTTCTTCATTGTACTACGTTTTTTCTTATACAGACCGCTTCAAGCTACTGCGAACATAGGGGGAATCAAGTCCAATTTACTTACCGTGCCGTACGACCGAGGTGGATTCGAAGCACGCTGCAGTGTTATCTTTTGGAAATTCATTTTGTTTTTATTATTTTGTTTTATTTCTGCCTTGCTCGAGAAACAGATGGGTAAGTTCTTAATTGAAATAATACATTTTTAAAACCAAAAATGGATGTCTACGAAGTTGCCGAAAAAGTGCAGATGGTCAAATGGTCAAATCGTCATAACCCAACACACGTTCGATATTGGTCGAGGGAAAATTTGCATTTGTATTTTGACGTAAGAACACAGTATCCCCAAAAACTAAATGTTTGGGGGGGGGGGGGTATTATAGGGGTCACGTAATTGGGCCATTTTTTATTAACGGCAATTGCAATTTGAATGGTCCTAGATACTTGGATCTACTGCAGCAGCACATTATTCCAACTGCTAGGCAGGTGTAAGATTTGGTGAAACATGGTTTCAACAAGATGGTTGTTCCGCTCACAATGTTGGCCTTGTTAGGGAATATCTTGATAATGTATTTCCTAATCGGGTTATAAGTACACGGGGAACTATTTTATGGCCAGCTCGATCTCCCGATCTTGCTCCTAATGACTTCTATCTGTTTTTGAAGAAGCTTTTCAAATTATCACCCCTAACATGCTTGGAAACGTTAGAAGGGGTTTTTATAGTAGGCTCGGATATTGTCTAGCCGAGCAAGGAGGACTTTTCGAACATTTGCTTTAATTTTTTTTTGACTGGGAGAATCTTTTTGGTTTTTAGAATGTATTATTTTATTTTGAGAAGTTGCTTTTATTTTGTTTCTCCTTATTATTTTCATTGTAACACGTCGTCACTGATAAATCTGAGCAGTTGACAATAAAACGCTCTTATTTATTAGTGAAAAAAAATAAGAAAATTACGTTATAAAAATTTGCGTATTTATTGACCAAATTCCGGTTTCATTGACTACGCTCCACACAGCACCGTGGTTAGAGGCGTACTAAATATCAAAGGAAAGTCATGCAAGTCGTGATCGCAAGCCTGAGTATTGGTTGCTTCACTGATAGGCGTGCGGTGTCTCTGCATGTACGTACACTGGCAAATTAGACTTCTTCCGCCCTATGTTCGCAGTAGCTTGAAGCGGTCTGTATACACTTATTTTTATTTCAGCTCTGAGCATACCAATCACTCACACCTCCTCCTCGCCGTCCTCGGTACTGTCGACGGGCGGTGGCACTAGCAAAAGAAAACGGTCGTGGTCGAGGGCGGTTTTTAGTAACCTTCAGAGAAAGGGACTGGAAAGGAGGTTCCAAATTCAAAAATACATTACGAAACCGGATCGACGGCAATTGGCCGCTACATTAGGTAAGCAAAAGGGCGGCGATGGCAGGGCCGAAGGGAGGGGGCAGGGGTCAGTTGGCTTTCTAAGCAAATGCTTCCCTCCAAATTACTTTTCAAAAAAACTTGTGGTAAAATGTGTACGTTTTTCGTATTTTAACATTATGCAGATACCGATGCAAAAAAACTTTTTTATACGACTGTCTTGAAAAAGGGGGTTTTGCGCACGGAGAACACGATCTGAAAACGGCAATTTGGGCACGCCGTGTGCAAAACGTTTCGCACACGCTTACGTTATTTTTGCGCACGCTTACGTCATTTTTGCACACGGGTCTCCCGTCATTGTGATTTTTGTTGTTGTCACCCAACAATATAAGTTGGCTGTTGTAAGTTTTGTTGATCAGATACTTCAAATAGAATATTCTATACATTTTATTATTAAAAACCAGTTAAATTGAAACTTGATTTTTCTGGTCTCTGTTTATTTGCAGTCGTATAAAAAGTATTGTAAAAAAACTTGTTTAAAAACCTCTTTGCACAGTCCCACCAAACTGTCTCGATCTTGTGCAAAGAGTCGTTTTCAAACCTTATTGTTTAAATAACTATTTTTTTGATCACGGGTACAAAAAAAGATTTATGTGCGTTTTTTATCCAAAATTAAAGAGAAATAGCGAAAAATAGTAACATTGAAAAAATCTAATTATTCTGGCCTAAAAATTAAGCAATTTCCGCCAGTTTTTACCAAGTACTTACGAAAAAATTATTTAAAAACATCGTCAAAATATCAACCTATCAACAATGAACGTCACCGAGTAAGAAGACACATCGCTATGGAAACCATTGTTATTTCATTTACCAGCCGCCTTAATTTATAGTATAAAGATGGCGTGTTGCAAGAAGTGCTCTTCGTTCCAGATTTTTAATAGAAGTTTTCACAACTAGTGGCTAAAATAGTGCGTTTTTTACAAGCGTTGGTTTAAATAACCAGTGCATGGAGGTATTTAAAAACGCTAGTAAAAAAAGCACAGTAGCCACTATTTTTTTAATACCTTTCTCAAAAAATCCAAGGAAAACAGGAAAATACTTTTTATTTTTATTTACAAAAAACCTTAGCTGAGTTCAAAAAAAGTGTCGCCTTTTTTCTAGCGTGATTCTGTAATTTAAAAAAAACACAAAAACCAATAGAAATATGTTCTTTTTAGCCTGATTGCTGACCATTGTCTTTTGTCTGTCGCTTTTTTGCAATTCTTAAAACTGATAGAAGAATGTGGTTTTTAGATTATTAACAAAAAACGTTAGCTGCGTTCAAAAAAGTATCGCCTTTTGTCTAGCGTGATTCTGTAATTTTTTAAAAAAACAAAAACCGATAGAAATATGTCGGTTTTAGCCTATTCGCTAATTTATTGTCTTTTTACTGTCGCTTTTTTAACTTAAAACTGATAGAAGAATGTGGTTTTTAGATTATTAACAAAAAACGTTAGCTGAGTTCAAAAAAAGTATCGCCTTTTGTCTAGCGTGATTCTGTAATTTTTTAAAAAACCAAAACCGATAGAAATATGTCGGTATTAGCCTATTCGCTGATTATAACACGCATGAATTAATCTGTAGAAATTTTTAAAGCTACGTTACCGCCATATAAAATAAACTACTATTTTTTCGTACACACTAATCCAACTCAACACCTACTTACTAATCCGCCCACCAATCCCTTAAAAAAAAAGGGCGGCCGCCCCTATTTGATTATGTTGTTACACATTTTTTGAACAATCCCTGCGCCTAAATTGTTCGAATAAGCCTTTTTTTCATACCTTCATCAAAAACATGTTTTAAGTAACTGTCCCCAAGCAACAATTTTCTGACCAATGACCACATCTTCACCTAAATTGACGTTAATTTGGGTGTACATGAAAACTTGGATGTGATAATTTTTTCAGAAACTTTTGAAATCTTTGATATATTAGCACATAATATTGATGGGTACACATCATTTTATAATCAATAAAAAATTACAAGTCATGATGGAACCATCATTTATGTAAAAAATACTTTAAATCCTGACTTTTCTATAAAACAACTTGATAATTTTAAATTTCTTCGCACTACCTTTCAAAAAAATAATGAAAAAATTGGAATTACAACACTCTATAGACTTCCAAGATACACAAAAAATGAAATAAATTTATTTACCGAGTCATTACACATCTGTTTATCTAATTGTAAAGAAACACTTGAATTTTTCATCGGAGACACAAACATTGATATTCTCAACTCAGAAAACAATGATTACTTAAATGTTCTGCTTTCTTTTGGATACCTTAATTACATCGATAAACCTACAAGAGTATCATTTAATAGTTCAACATGCATAGATCACTGTTTTATTAAAATAAATAACAGCATACAGCAACCCAACATAAATTTCAGTGTGTTGGAAACCCATATCACAGATCACTATCCAATATCTTGCCTTATATCGTGGAACTCACCCACTTTGTCATCTAAAAAATCAGTAGAGCCTATTATTTTTAAAAAAATTGACAATTTAAAATTCAAATGTGAACTCATATCAAACAATATAAACTCAGTATTAAATTAACAAAACCCTGAGGCAGCCTACAGTAATTTTGAAAAAATCTTATTAAAATCAATAGAAAACAGCACAGAAACAAAAACGTATAGACAAAAAATTAAACTTAAACCTTGGATTACAAATGGAATAATCAACTCAATGAAAAAAAGAGACAGCTTCTGGATTCTATCAAAAAAAAAACTTTCTGAATGAAGATTATAAAAAGCAATATAAAAAATATAGAAACATAATAAACCAACTAATTGTATCTTCAAAAGAAAACTTCTATAAAGAAAAACTAAACCAAACAAATGGAAATATAAAAGAAATTTGGAGAATCACGAATGAGGTAACTGGAAACCAAAATAATAAAAAACATAAATCAATAAACAATCTAGAAAACTACCAAAACCAACTAATAACTGAGCCAAAAGACATAGCAAACGAATTTAACAAATTTTTTACTACCATTGGAAACAACCTAGCAGAAAAAATAAATAAAAATATTAAAATTAAAAATAGCAATGAACCTAACAGCAATAAATCATTATTTTGGTCACCCATAACATTATCAGAAATTATAAACATAATTAACAACTTAAAAAGTAATTCTAGCCCAGGACTTAACTCAATCCAATGCAGTACTCTAAAATATATTAAAGAAATAATAGCTCCAATATTGTCCCACATCTTCAACTTATGCCTTACACAAGGAGTTTTCCCTGAGAAATTAAAAACTGCTGTTATAACACCAATTCACAAAAGCAACTCAATATTAAAATGTGACAACTATCGTCCAATATCCCTTTTAAGTAATATTTTTAAAATTCTCGAGAAATGCATAAAAAACCAACTAATGACATATTTGGAAAAAAACAATCTACTTTTTAATCATCAGTATGGTTTCAGAGAACAAAAGGGAACTGAAAATGCAATATTTTTCTTAACAAATTCAATTTCAGATTCACTTGATAACAAACAAAAGGTTATAGCTACTTTCTTGGACCTGAAAAAAGCATTCGACACCGTCTCCCATCCAAAACTATTATCAATTCTTGAAAATATAGGAATAAGAGGTGTATGTCACAAAATTTTAAGAGAATACTTATCATTTAGAAAACAGTTTGTTAAAATTAAAAATGAATTAAGTGATTATCAATATATAAAGTATGGAGTGTCTCAAGGAACAGTCTTAGGGCCTGTTCTTTTTTTAATATACATCAACACCATTTTAAAAACTAAACTTCCTGGATTAATAATATCGTATGCGGATGACACTGTCTTTATTGTCGAAGGGGAAACCTGGGAAGAAGCAAAACAAAAAACTGAAGAAGGCTTAAAAATTCTTAAAAATAATCTAAATGCCTGCCTTTTAACTCTGAATTTAAATAAAACAAACTTCATGGCATTCACTTGTTACAAAAATTCATCACCAAACTTTGAAAATATAACCATACACAAAATAGATTGTTCAAATGAATGCAAACAATGTACAAACAAAATATCACGCGCAAGAGAAGTTAAATATTTAGGTATATATATTGACCAAAATCTAAAATGGCAAAAACATATTGAAATGATTAATAAAAAATTACGCTGTGTAATATACAAACTTAAAATAATTTCAAAAATAGTAAACTTTAGATTAGCTAAAATGTTCTATTTTGCACTTTTTCAGTCAATATTAACCTATGGAATAATAGGGTGGGGAGGAGTATACCATAATAATCTCAAACATCTATCTTCTTTACAAAAGTACGCAATTAAAGTTATTTTTAAAAAACCTTTTAGATATCCCAGTATTCGTTTATTTCAAGAGACTCAAATTCTACCAGTTAGATTTTTATATTTCAAAATAGCTGTCATCTTCTACAGAAAACATCCCTCACTTTTTCCTAAAACAGAACACATACATAACACCAGAGCCAACACTAACAATAAGCTCAAAACTATAAGACACAACCTTTCATTAACGCAAAGACAAATTATATACATTGCTCCAAAAATAGTTAATAAAATTCCAGAAGAAATTAAAAAATTATCAATTAAAAACACAAAGTTTAAAATAAAATTAATTATTATTACTATCTACGTACCTGAATAATATTTTTTTTTTTTTTTTAGTTTCTTTTGTAGTTAATTTGTAATGTACCTATTTAATCCTAAACAACTAATTTTATATAATTTAATGTAACTACCTTTAGTTTTTAAAATCAATATTGTTAATATGTTTACGCTTATCACATAGTAAATTTTACATTTAATGTATTCCTTATAAGCAGTACAACACAAATCTCTGATTTACAGTCCTGCTTATTTATAGTTAAAAATTTCTATGCAATCATTTAAGTACCTGTTGTTAATGTATCAATTTATTTTGTAATATAAAATGTTAATTCAAAATTCAAAAAAAAAATATACTAGTGATCTTCAGACGGTCTTACATATTACGACAAAATTCCGTTGCTTTAACGTTAGATAATACTGCAGTAACATTGTTACCGTCTACCCAACGTTTAGCCGACCTGTCACGCGTTGGTGCATTTTCTAGTAAACCAGTGACGTCGTGTGAACGTTTTTATAGAGTCTAGTCACGTTCTGCCGACGTATCAACGTCTAAACAACTTTCACATTACGTAAACTTGCGACGTTTCTGACCGGTCTTGCGACGTTTTCCGGCCGGAGTTTTGACAAACTTAAGTGCCCTTCTCTTGTGAAGAAGAAAAGTTTCCAAAGGAACTAATGGCATTATATTCTCCTTCTCTGCCGCACTTATGTACGGCAGATCGTCCTATCTCTCTCTATATTTTAAATTACTGGCTCAACTGGTGAAAGAGAGATGACATTATCCTACAAATAGGTATATGGGCGAAAGAGAAAGACTGGTGCTCTTTAAACAGTAATGTCTAATCCACAGCTTCCACACTTCTTGCCGCTCACTAAAAATACTTTTTGCTTTTGCTTCCAAGAAGTAGGATCTTTGAAGTGTCCTGCCATATTTGAAAAACACTAAATTTTATTTCACAGTTCACCGACCATTTATTTAGAAAAATCGAATAAAAAGTAAGGTTATGGAGACTGTCAACGGTCATCGGCGGAATTGTTGGAGCGTTTTCCAGTCGCATGTTGGGTTGATAGTAACCAACGATCGTGGCAAGTGGTTAATTTGGGAATGTTTGACGACTGCAGTCCATTTAGGTGGATTTTTTGGGATTCTTATAATATTCGCCATTTTTGATGCCGTCGTTTATGTTCGAAGTGGCCACCATTGTTTATATTTGCTAAACACGGCAAAAAATACTACAAACACCATTGAATGGCATTTTATGTTCCGGGCGAGATAGGTATTTAACCATGGAATTCTAAAAAGACGGCTTTAGTAGCATCCATTTTTTTACGTTAAAAAAAAGCAATATTTTTCGTTTAAACACAAACAAATCAAGGGCGCACGTGTTTTTTAATTCCTTTTCTAAGCATATTTGTCAGTAAACCGTATTGCGTTTTTAAATTTTGCTCCTATAGTGGCCATATAAATACTATTTAATAAACGGTAATTATCAACTTATAATTTTTTGTTTGCCATTTCTTAAAGTGTATATAAATAAGTTCATTTTAGTAACCGAAAATCCCAAAGTTTGAGATGGGCAACATTTTCGGTAGAGAAACACCACAAAAAAATTAATAACAAAGAGGTAGTCATTTTGGGTCGTATTTTACGACGTAACAAGAACGATTACTATTCCGACTCCAGTCACTGCACAATGACTCAAAAATCATCCACCATTTTGGTGTAAATCCGGGTCGTCATGTTGGCTAAAACGCTGCGCTCGTTATTTAAACCAACGATTGTAAAAAAAGCACTATTTTAGCCACTAGTTGTTAAAACTGCTATTTAAATTCGGAAGTGTTTTAAAAATCAAATAAATCCGAAAATTTATAAAATGGCTGATTAGAAAAGTCACTTTGCGCACGACGACTGTATAAAAAGCATAGATTTAAAAATAAATACGGATATAAATTTTGTTATTTTCCAGGTTTGACTGATGCACAAGTGAAGGTATGGTTTCAAAACAGAAGAATGAAGTGGAGACACGCGACGCTAAAAACTGGAGAGAACACTGCTGATTCGACACAAGAGGAAGACGCACAAATCGACGTTGATACCATACAAGAAGACATGTAAAAAATGGAAAATTACAAATTACATTAATATAAGGGAATAATTTATTGTTAACCGGTCTTTTTTATGCTTGTTTTGTATTAGAGATGCTTTGTTGATACACCTCAATGAAGAGGGGGTTACTGGGCATCCATCCACTTACGATAACGTCTTGAATAATATTTGACTTGACTCCTTGTCCATTTTTAAGTGTCACTTAAAGTAAGCTGTGAGAAAGTGACCTTTAACGGCATTGGAGATTACAACCAACGAAATTCCAGGTCAGTCAAGCCACACTCTCCCCCACCCCCCGAAAGATATTCGAGTTTTGATATTCTTATAATTTCGAACTAATTTTGAACCACTTTTTAAAATTTTGAACCACACTCCTTTCTGTTTTTTTTTATATTCAAAATATGGGGTGCAGCCGGATGTCAAGCTACACCCCTCAACTATCCCAAAATTAAACTCATTTCGAACTCCCAATATTACCAAAAAGAATTTCGAAAAATCCACTAGTAATCCTGTTTTTTTAAATATGGTGGGGAGTGAAGAGTGACGTCAAGACACACCCCCCTCAAAAAAATTTCGAACTTTGATATGCTTATATTTTTGAATTAATTTCGAACTAATTTTGTACATCTTTAAAAAAATTTTAACCACCCTAATTTCCGTGTTTTTTTATATTTATTCAAAATGGGCTAAAATCACGTAAGAAAAACTATTTCCATCTTTGTTGGACTTTTGGTACAGGGTGATTCATTATATTTGGACACACCGATTATAACCGTTAATATTAGAGATAAATAAAAAGTTTTTTTGTAACATTTTAATAATTTCGTCCAAATTTTTTGAAAACTTTGACAAAAGCTGTCAAATGTCATTCCATATGTCAGATTTTCACATTAACTTTCTTATTTTAAATTGAATACCCTGTATTTTTTTATTTAGTCAAGTTTTATTTTCCTTTCATATTTCAAAAATATATCAATTGTCTAGTTGCGGTAAACAGTTTTCGAGATATTGCATACTTTTTGTGGATTTTTGCACTCCCGTTAGTGCCGTTAATATTAAAGATAGAAAAAAAAATTAAAAACAAAATTTGTCGAATTTTTTACTTTATATAAATTTTTCCAGAAAATGTCAAATGTCATTTTTATGTCACATGTATAAATAACTAAAATAAATTAGGACTAAGTAAATATTTCAACGCATCGGTATACCTAACGCGTTCGAAATAAAGCCAAAATACACAGATTTTTGACTTGTTTATGCGATGTTTCGAACGATGCCCGCTTTTTTGAAAGGTGCGATGACAGAACTGCTGATTAAAATCGTTGCGTACGTTCGTGGGTCCGTAACGATACGTACATCCTTCCGTACGCAACGAGATTCTGTCATCTCACTCGTCAAAGAAGCAGGCATTGGAACAATTCAAACATGTAGTATATTTTGACCTTGTTTCGAACGCGTTAAGTATATCGATAACGATGCGTTAAAATATTTACTTTAAGTGTCTATTTACTAATCTAACAAATACTCGGACACATCACCATTTACTTCAACACAAAGTTCATAACGCCTTCTTAGGCCAGAACTCGTGTTGATTATTTTATGTCTCAGGTTTCTATTAATATTAATTGCTTCATTATTTCCTCGATTTTTAATTTCTTCTAAGGTGTTCGGGTGATTTGAGTAAATAGTCTCCTTTAAATGATCCCACAACCAAATAACCGTAGATGTTAAATCTGGGGACTTTGGTGGCCATGGTATGGTCTCATTTGAATCAAGCCATATGGGATAATTTTGATTTAGAAAATTTGTTACTGCTGAAGGTTATTGATGGATTTTTCAATATTACCTTCCAAAATGCTAAATGTCTTATTCCGTTAAAATTTACTCGGGCATCAATTCAGAATACTCGAGTAATAACAAAATGTCTAAATCAAAATTATCCCCTTGGTTCAAATGGGACCATATCATGGGTATCAAACTCGCCAGATTTAAGAACTATGGATATTTGGTTGTGGGACGATTTAAAGAAGACTATTAACACCTTAGAAGAAATTAAAAATCGACAAAATAATAAAGCAATTAATATTAATAGAAACCTGAGACATAAAATAATCAACACGATTTCTGGCCCAAGAAGGCGTTATGAACATTGTGTTGAAGTAAATGATGCTGTGTTCGAGCATTTGTTAGATAAGTTAATTTTTTGTTGTCGTTGTTGTTGTGGTTCGTATTTAAAAATAGAGTAATCCTAATTTAGTATAGTTATTTATACATTTGACATAAAAATGACATTTGATATTTTCTGGCAATATATATATAAAGTCCATAAAAACTGAACAACTTTTGCTTTTAAACTTTTTTTCTATCTCTAATATTAAGGGCATTAACGGGAGTGCAAAAATCCACCAAAAACATGCAATATCTCGAAAACTGTTTACCGCACCTAAACAATTGATATAGTTTTGAAATAAGAAAGGAAAACAAAACTTAACAAAATAAAAAATACAGGGTGTTCAATTTAAAATAAGAAAGTTGATTTTGTTTGAAAGTTTGAGACAATGATGTGTTTGAAATTAACTCTGTGTATCAGACTTCCATTGTCTATATTTTATTTATACACGACGTTTCGATCAGTACAATCTCTGATTGTCTTCAGGTGCAAACTACAATCAATTCCTAAGGCTACGTGCTTATATACTGTGAGAAATCACTCAACCTTGAAGTTTAAGAAGTTGGCTCCGCCCAAGGAGGGGCTTCCAATTATTTGGGATTTCAACACTTGGTTTACTGAAAATACCCTGATTCTGCCCAATAAAAGCAGCTTCAAGGAATTTTCGTTTCTTCCAGTGTGACTCCTTGTGCAAAACCTTTGCTTCTGCCCACTTCATTCGGTGTTGTTTTGACCATGCATGTTCGGCGATTCCTGATTTCGTGGTTTCACCTTTTTGGGTATTCGTCTGATGTTCCTTAAGCCTAACAGATAGTGGTCTTTTAGTTTCGCCTATGTATGATTCACCACACTCACAAGAAACTTGGTAAATGCATTCCTTATTTTGTTTGTTCTCTGGTTTTGTTTTACTAAGAAGGCTTCTAATTGTATTACTAGATTTAAAAGCTGTTTTAATATTAAAGTTTTTCGCTACTCTTCGAATTTTCTCTAATACTCCTTTAACGTATGGGATTGTAAGGAATGCATTTGCCTGATTTTGGTCTTGTAATCTCTGTCCTGTTTGTTGAAATTTAGAAATAGTATCTGTTATAAGTTTAAGGCTGTAACCATTCTGCTGTAGATCATTCTTAATGTTTCTTATTTCGATTTCCAAGTCATGAGAATTGTTACAAATTTGAACGGCTCTGTTATACAAAGTTTTGATTATGCCTCGTTTGGTTGTAGCAGAATGATTTGAACATTGATTTAAATATTGTCCTGTGTGAGTGGGTTTACGATAGACTGTTGTTCTGATGTCGCTTTCTACTCGTGTGACAAGTACATCAAGAAAAGGAATTTAACAATTTTGCTCCAACTCCATTGTGAATTTAATGGTGGGTCTTATGTTATTTAGGTGGTGAAGAAATTCTGAAAGTTGTTGGTCATTCCCGGTCCAGACAATAAAAGTATCATCAACATATCTTAGCCAGAGCTTAGGTTTATACGTTGCGGTATCAACCGCGTGTGATTCGAACCACTCCATATAAATATTGGCCACCACCGGCGAAAGCGATGAACCCATTGGCAGACCGTCATCCTGAGCATAAAACCTATCTTTCTTGAAAATAAGAGTTATGTAGGCAGCACTCCAACAACTCCATCACTCCCTCCAGGGGTAGGCTGGTACGTTCATAAAGGGATTCGTCATCAACCAGTCTCTTTCTAATAATATCTAGCGATTCCTTTATCGGGACATTGGTGTATAGACTTTCAACATCAAAACTGACAAGTCTATCCTTGGTTCCTAAAACAAAAGATTTAAGAATATTAACAAAATAGTTGGAATTTTCTACAAATGAAGCGGTCTTGCCTGTAAGAGGTTGAATAATTTTCAAAAGGAATTTAGACAAATTGCTTGTTGGAGAATTTCTGGAACTTGTAATTGGGCGTAAGGGCATTGCATCTTTGTGAATTTTGGGAAGTCCGTATAGATGAGGAGGCTTGCTATAATGTGGTGTAAATTGAGACCTTGTATTGTCCGGAATATATCTGGAATACTTTTTCAAAATTCTATAAAATTTACTTTCGATTTCATAGGTTTCCGTGTCCAAAATCACTGTTGCATTGCCCTTGTCTGCCGGTAAGATTTTAACTGATTTGTCCTTTTAAAGATTCTTCAACGCGATTTCCTCTGTCTTGCTTATATTAGAGATATGCTTAATAGGTTTGTCAATAATGGTCCTTACCTGATGTCTGAACTCGTCGGCGTCTTGTCGTGGAAGAGGATGACCTTCTATGGCGGTGATGATATCGATGGTGGGTATCTTCTTAGGAGCGATGGAAAAGTTAAGTCCTTTGGCAAGTAAGTTTTCTTCTATGGGTGTCAATGTTTTCTTTGACCCATTAACGATGGTTCTTACAGCGTCGGTGGTCGATTGGCTTTGTGGCTGTTGATGGGCGAATTTCCTTTGATGCTTTGCTTGCCAAGTCTGTCGTAGATGGTCGCAGGTTCGTGTAATTTTGTCCAGAATCGGCTGATAATCTTCCTCCATAGTATTTTCTCGAATCTCCTGAAACCGTTGTCCCAGTTCTTCTGTCAGTAATGACTTGTTCCAGTGATGAAAGCTGATTTGGGACCGTATAAGCGCTTTACTGGCGTCATCTAGAATCCGCTGAACTCTTTGTCCTGGAAATGATGCCTTAAGACGAAACGCAACCGGAATAATGTTGCTGTCTCTTGCTTGGCATAGGAATTCGATGTGCGTGTCTTCTTTAGTATGCTTAATTAAAGTTTTCTCGTAGCCTCGAAAAAGATCGCTGATACCGGGTCCGTACCGGGATTCCAACGTTTGTTTGAAAGTTTGAGACAATGATGTGTTTGAAATTAACTCTGTGTTTCGGACTTCCATTGTCTATATTTATTTATACACGACGTTTCGATCAGTACAACCTCTGATCGTCTTCAGGTGCAAACTACAATCAATTCCTAAGGCTACGTGCTTATATACTGTGAGAAATCACTCAACCTTGAAGTTTAAGAAGTTGGTAAATTGGAGGTAAATTGGAGTACACTAACTCACATGTTATGGTCATTACACGCTCAGATAAATTACTCGCCTGCGGCTCGCGTCTCAAACTTCTTCTTCGCGTTTTATGACCATCATAACATGCTTGTTATGTAAACTACTATTAAATCCGGTATTTCTAACTCCGGATTTATAAATTCGAGTGTAATATCTATTCGACGTTAATGCATCTCTGTGTCTTTCTCTTTTAAAGATATGTGCCAACGTAGCACCGTACTGATTTTTAAGTACGTTTACCATTACCTTTTTTAAGGGAAAGCTCGCTATTCATTGACTTTGTAATGGATAATGTTTACTCTGGTTGTGGATAGTTTATAAATATTTTATTTACTTTTTACAACAGCATTTTATTTTGGAAGCAGTGAGCATATACCTTTATATATCCTACTAAATTTGAATGTGATGATTTTCATTATCCCTTAAATAAGCGCTCTAATCTCCACTTAAATATCACCTCTTAGTTTTTTACATCTAATAAGAAAACCAGACCAGATATTTAATATATGGGAGATAACCCAGATATTTTAGGTGCAATGCAAATTATAATAAGCATTTAGCGAGTGTATGATAATCAGCACATTGTTATACTATTCTTGAAGTAAAGAATTCTCTTTTAAAATGAAGTTCAGGAGTCAACTGTAAATATTAATAGAAAATATATGCAGGGTTATCCATTATAAATGGTACCCCCTTTTCTGTTTTATTACGCATTTTACAAAAATAATCTATAATAACAAAAGTTGCATAAGTTAAAGTAAACTATAAAATTATGCATGTCAAAATTGTCCAATGTCATCGCATATGTCAAATTTAGACATCAACTTTCTTTGAAAGTTTGAGACAATGATGTGTTTAAAATTAACTCTGTGTTTCGGACTTCCATTGTCTATTTTATTTATACACGACGTTTCGATCAGTACAACCTCTGATCGTCTTCAGGTGCAAACTAACAATTCTCATGACTTGGAAATCGAAATAAAAAACATTAAGAAGGATCTGCAGCAGAATGGGTACAGCCTTAAACTTATAACAGATACTATTTCTAAATTTCAACAAACAGGACAGAGATTACAAGATCAAAATCAGGCAAATGCATTCCTTACAATCCCATACGTTAAAGGAGTATCAGAGAAAATTCGAAGAGTAGCGAAAAACTTTAATATTAAAACAGCTTTTAAATCTAGTAATACAATTAGAAGCCTTCTTGGTAAAACAAAACCAGAGAACAAACAAAATAAGGAATGCATTTACCAAGTTCCTTGTGAGTGTGGTGAATCATACATAGGCGAAACTAAAAGACCACTATCTGTTAGGCTTAAGGAACATCAGACGAATACCCAAAAAGGTGAAACCACGAAATCAGGAATCGCCGAACATGCATGGTCAAAACAACACCGAATGAAGTGGGCAGAAGCAAAGGTTTTGCACAAGGAGTCACACTGGAAGAAACGAAAATTCCTTGAAGCTGCCTTTATTGGGCAGAGTCAGGGTATTTTCAGTAAACCAAGCGTTGAAATCCCAAATATTTGGAAGCCCCTCCTTGGGCGGAGCCAACTTCTTAAACTTCAAGGTTGAGTGATTTCCCACAGTATATAAGCACGTAGCCTTAGGAATTGATTGTAGTTTGCACCTGAAGACGATCAGAGATTGTACTGATCGAAACGTCGTGTATAAATAAAATATAGACAATGGAAGTCCGAAACACAGAGTTAATCAACTTTCTTATTTTAAAATGAACACCCTGTATATTTTTTAAAATTTCGATAGATCTTCTCTTGCTCATTCATTCCTTTAGCGGTTTTCGAGTGAAATAAAAAAATAATTTACCATAAGGGCAATGTGTTACTTAGCTAAGGACAGGTAGTTTAGGTGGTTCTTTGACCGGTCAAGACAAAGGTAACACATGGTATATTATGCATAAAATTATCTTAAATTAAAAGCGAGCATGTTTCTTAGGGCTATTTTTCACAGTGAACCAGTGGCGCACCAAGGAATTGACTTCGGGGGGGGGGGTGGGAGTGTTAAATGCATTAAAATGCACTCAAAAGTAGAAAATAATTTTTTATCTTTCTCATACCATAATAAAAGCGATTGGCGCAAATTAAAAATTTTACCAGATTTTTTCATCATCATTCCCTAATTCCTAGCACCGTACTGATGAGCATCACAAGTGCGAAACCCGGGTCTACCGTTACCATTACTTTTTTTGAGGGAAACCTCGTTAAAACTTTTTTGAATTTAAAAATTTTAACTTTAGGTATCGTATATCGGTCACCTCGACGATTCACATAAGAAACAGTTGTATTACTCTATAACCTAAGGACATTTTCAAAGGCTTGGCAAGCAACGGCAATCTCACCCGTTTGAATCCGCCATATTGAAATTTTCAAATCTGATCAAAAATTCATAATCCCCCTCTTTAAAAACCCCTGTATGCCAATTTTGATTGAAGTCGAATAAACTAAATCTTTTTCCCCCTCCACTTCCCTCGTTAGAGGGAGGTGGGTACCTGAGAATACCATATTATTGTATTTTCACCGCAACTATAAACGAATACCAAATTTGAACACAATCGGATGTGGATAAGTCAGTTAAAATTGGTTAGCAAAACAAGACCAAAAATAGTCCATATTGAATTTTCAAAATCTGATTAATAATTCGTATTCCTTATCCCCAAAAGCCCCTTAGGTGTTTTCCCCCCTCCACCCTTTCGTAGGGGGAAGGTGTGCCTAATAATTAACCCACTTAACTAACACTTTAACAGATTAGTGTTTAAATAAAAGTAAACATGTTCCAAAATACAAATCAAACATCTTGAACTTTTGTACGAAGCTGAACTATGGTTGGTTGTAACCTCATGGACTACGTACATACAGTTAGGATTGATAGTTTTATTAAGTCAGTTGACCAAACCGTTAACTATAAACAAACATTTACCAACGAAACAAAAATCAGTCAACAAACAAAGCCCAAATTCCGACAAAACTAAGGGCAGTAGTGATATTTTTTATAATAAATACCAAGAACGGTGTAAATAAAAAGCCTCTAAACCTAAACCCACCTTTTTTTTAAATATATAATAAAAAACGTGAGAGATCAAAATTTTCGAAGAATTTTTGGCTTAAATTTGAAAAATTTTGCCTGCTGCAGTATAACGTCATTAATTGTTAAACATTTTTTTGTTAAGGCCATATTTCATCTATGGACAAACGCAACATTGACTGTATCCGCTGTTTTTACACAAGTTACACACACTGTACAAGATGTTCAGAACTTGCTCGATTGCACTGACCGGCACTTTTGGCGATTTTTTTTTCTGAAACATACAGCTACAGAAGTAATAAATCAAAAAAAAATAATAGAAAATTATGTGGATCAATTTTAGATAAAAATGTAGGCCTTAAAAAAATAATTAGGTGAAAATTAAAAACATTGCAAGTTCTAAGAAAAAAGAGCCTATAAATTTGCTATACCAAAAGCTTCAGCAGAGGTTCGTTAGTTTGAAGTTATTGTTTCAGTTCGCAGTTGGAAGTTCGAGTATCTCTATCTAACTCTTATAACTAATGAGAGACAAAGATGCGCCAACTCCTTAGGTATAAATCGGGGACACACATGCACCTTCCAAACAAAACTGAATATAAGCTATAATCAGTGATATTTTTTTTTAATCACTTATAAAGGATAAACAATGATTTTATTGTCAGAAAACAGTTGTGTGGAATAACCTTTGGTTGCACTATAACAAAGTTATCATTGTTTTCGATAAACACAAACTACACTTTTTTTGGACTCGACGCGCGTTTCGCTAACAACGTTACATCATCAGACGATAAAAAATAAACTAAATTAACCTACACTCTATCTTATATACTATCTTTTAGTGGGCGGAGATAAGACTAATAATTTGTGATTGGTCACGCTTTATAATCCTATAAAGAATAAAGTAAACGGAATGGGGCCTCTATCTTTATTTAAACTATTTCTGGATTTAATGATTTCCATACTTTCATATGCATTCAAAAGTATATGAAAGTATGGAAATCATTAAATCCAGAAATAGTTTAGTACACTTTATTCTTTAGTTGAGGGGAGATTATTATTATTATAAAGCGTGACCAATCACAAATTATTAGTCTTATCTCCGCCCACTAAAAGATAGTATATAAGATAGAGTGTAGGTTAATTTAGTTTATTGTTTATCGTCTCCTGATGATGTAACGTTGTTAGCGAAACGCGCGTCGAGTGCAAAAAAAGTATAGTTTTGGTTCAATCATAACTTTCTTAGAATACCCGAATTATCGCGGCCACTCTGCCATTTTCACGAAGCATACGGAACAAACCACCATTAGTGCACGGGTCACACGCTGACCACGCTGGGCAGGATTCACTATAAAAAATAACAAAAGCCTAATTTTTTTAGTTATCCCTACGATAGAATTTATAAAAATCTATCTAGTTAATATTCTCCATTTTTTTTCGTTTTATTGAAAAAAAAAAAACGAGAAAACAGAAAGTGACGTTTTCGGCCGTGTATGGTTCGAGAATTCTTTATTTATTTTTTTTAATTTTTAGAGCCATAATCGCAACACTGTCTTGATAGGGTCGTAAAAAATGAAAAAATAAAGATATTCACGAAATTTGAACTCAAAATGGATGTCCCGTTTTCTAGTTTAGCCTAAAAAAGAATGAGCTCACAGTGTTGCCGGATTGTGTCATTTCTCTTATGTATTTAAACAAATCTAGGGAAAAATATACGCTCTTAATTTTATGCGATATTTCTCATCAGCACTCAAAACGTGTCAAAATTGCATTTTTAATGACTTTTTCAATATTTTCGCTTGCGGCGCATTTATGTACGGGGTGTTCCAAATTCAATGCTCACCATGGGGAATCTAGGTTTAAATTAGGGAAAAGTTGCGCATTTTAATGCTTTGCTCAAAACTTTAAAACAAATAATAAAAATGCCATTTTTTACACGTTTTTGATGAACAATAAAGTCCTAGCGCAGGCGAAAATTTTCTTTCTCAAAAACGGACCCGTCGTAGATCTCAAAAAACTGCCTGTAAAAAGTTTTAAGCATTTTTGGACAGCTTTAACAATACAGGAGCAGAAAAGTAAAAATTAAACATGAAAATTTCAATTTTTTTTCGCCTATCTCCGGAACTACCTGGATTTTGTAACATTTTTTTAATATTTATATTAACGTCATATTTGATATACAAACAGAAGGAGGAGTTGTTGGGTTCGCTGACGATCTGGGTATAACTTATGAGGGGGAGAACTGCAAAAAAGTTAAAATAAAAGCAGAAACCGATTTTGGCAAATTCATAGATTTTTTTGCCAAAAAGAAGCTAACCATGAACTGGGATAAAACAACATTGCATTGGCGGGAATTTTGAAAAAACATCTAGATATTCTGGAAGTAAGACACAAATGGTTAGTTAAAATAATTTTTAATAAACCTTACAAATATCCGAGTGACAACTTATTTCAGGAAAATGAGGTTATGGACACTAGACAACTATTTTTTAAACAGTAAGCAGTATTTTGGTACAAAAAGAGTACTTAGGCATACAGCTAACACACGCTTTAGAAACCAGCTGGTAGTACCTAGAAAACTAAAATCTATTGAACATCGTTGTTACACGTTTATAGGACCTAGAGTATTTAATAGTGTACCCGAAACCCTTAAGAAAGAAATAACCTTGAAGCAGTTTAAAGTTGGAATGAATCAGTGGCTGCTTGGCACTGACAGAAAAAGGATAATTGATTTCAAAAATAATTAAGTTATAGCAAATAAAATATGTCAATGTATATTCTAAAGTTTAATTTAATGTTTTTGGCCATAAAAAGTTTATTTTTTGTAAAATGTAATTTGTTTGTACATATATTATATTATTATATTATTATTATTATAGTTTTGAGCAAAGCATAGAATTGCACAACTTTGCTCTAATTTTTTCGCGTCATAAATTATAAATTCTTTCCTTAGGACCCAACACTAAAATTACCGAATATATTTCATAACAAGAAATACAATCAGTATTATTCACGACAATAAAAACCCACTCCACATTATAAGACAATAATGGTGCGTCATTTAAGAGTAAAGGCGCATTTACACAGACAAACTTTCCTTTGATGTTGAAATGCCGACAAACATTTACACGAGCCTCTTGAGCAAAATGTTCAAAGAAATGTTCGAGCAAAATCGCGAACAAAAAAACACACGTAAATTTTGGAGAGAATGTTGAGCAAAATTTGTTTGAAGAAATGTTGGTATAGAAATTTCTTACAAATTTAAATTTTATAGTTTTATGGGAATTCATTGAACTTAACTGAAAATAGAAAGACTAAGTTTTAAAACAAGGTATTTTTAATTAAGTGCTTTCCGACGGAAAAACGATTTGATGTCGAAATTCACATTTTACCTCATAAGCAACTTCGATTGACCTGATGTTTATAGGGGATATGCCATACTTGTAACTTTTTTGGGGTTGTAAAAAAACGAGAATAAAAATTATTTGGCACTTATTTATTGCTGTTGCCTGTAAAATGTAATGATAAAAATTTACGTTTAAAAGAATATCTCTTTATTTTACTTCCTAGTGTAAAACACAATACAATAATAATTAAGTCAAATTAAAAAAACCTATATACATTTTATTAAATCTCAAATATATGAACAAAAGCACGTTCGGTCTAAATAATACTCGTTTATTAACCACTTTTACAATCCTACGATCCCGACCCTTGCCTAAAAAAATATAATTTAGCAGTAATAGACTAGACTTCTTAATCGGAATTTTACTCCTTTGCATATTGTTTGTTCAGTGTCAGTAATCGACCTTGATTATTACATTAAATTGACAGTAAATATCTATCTTCAGCATTTTCATAAACCTTTTGCTTTTTTAAGCAACCGTTGGGGCCTTAAACTAACTAGGTAAATCTGGTGTGAGGAATTTTAAAAAAAACAATCAAAGCTAAGGGTAAAGTAAAGTTACAAAAATATCCCCTCCCCACCACTCCTCATAAACGTGAGGCGCGGATTACCGCTTAAAAGTGCAATTTTTGAGTTTTTTGCCGATATTTGAAAAACTCAAAATTTTTTTGGAAAAGAAAAATTTTCCTGGGTTGTTTCTTGAATTTAGGAAAAAACCTTTGGAAATAAAAAAAACTCGCAAGAAAATCCCAAAAAAACCCCCGGGCAAAAAAATCCGGGAAAAACCCTAAGAAAAAAAATATTATAAGTAACCCTAATCCATGTGACAAAACTGATAGGCAAGAATAATATTTCGCTTGCCGTCGGCTTTTTTTCACAAAAATTTAAAATAAAAGTTGGTGTTCCATTTTTTTAAAGAATTGAGATCACTGATCACTGATGTGAAATTTTATTTATTCTCATCTTTAAAAATATGTTTCCAAAATAGATAGCAATAATTTGCTCAAAAATTTACCCGAACAAAATGTTCAAAGAAAAGCTCACAAAAATGTTCACGCAAAAAATTTTAGATCTTTTGCACGAGCTTTTATTTGAGCATGTTCGTCTGTGTAATTGCGCCTTTAAGGCTCGGGTAAATTTTTGAGCAAATTATTGGTATTGGTAAGATGAGAATAAATAAAATTTCACAGCAGTGATCATTGATCTCAATTCTTTAAAAAAATGGAACACCAACTTTTATTTTAAATTTTTGTGAAAAAAAGCCGACGGCAGGTGAAAAATTGTTATTGGCTATCAGTTTGGTCACATGGATTAGGGTTACTTATAATATTTTTTTCTTATTGTTTTTCCCGGATTTTTTCTCCCGGTGGTTATTTTGGGATTTTCTTGCAAGTTTTTTTTTATTTTCAAAAATTTTTTTCCTAAATTCAAAAAACAACCCAGGAAAATTGGGAGTTTTTCAAATATCGGCAAAAAACTTAAAAATTGCAATTTTAAGCGGTAATCCGCGCCTCGCGACTATGAGGAGTGGTGGGAAGGGGAATTTTTTTTTAAAATATTTTTGTAACTTTACTTTACCCTTAGCTTTGATTGTGTTTTTTTTAATTCCTCACACCAGATTTACCGAGTTAGTTTAAGGCCCCAAGGGTTGCTTAAAAAAGCAAGATATAGATATTTACTGTCAATTTAATGTAATAATCAAGGTCGATTACTGACACTAAACAAACAATATGCAAAGGGCAACATTCCGATTCAAAAGTCTAGTCTATTACTGCTAAATTATATTTTTTAGATAAGGGTCGGGATCGTAGGGTTATAAACGTGGATAATAAACAAGTATTATTTAAAACGAACGTGCTTTTGTTCATATATTTGAGATTTAATAAAATGTATATAGATTTTTTAATTTGACTTAGTTATTTTTGTAAAAGACTAAACTAGGAAGTAAAATAAAGAGATATTCTTTTAAACGTAAATTTTTATCATTACATTTTACAGGCAACAGCAATAAATAAGTGCCAATTATTACTTTTTTATTCTCGTTTTTTACAACCCCAAAAAAGTTACAAGTATACTGGCATATCCCCTATAAAAATCAGGTCAATCGAAGTTGCTTATGAGGTAAAATGTGAATTTCGACATCAAATCGTTTTTTCCGTCGGAAAGCACTTAATTAAAAATACCTTATTTTAAAACTTTGTTTTTCTATTTTCAGTTAAGTTCAATGAATTCCGATAACAATATATATTTTGAATTTGTAAAGAAATTTTTATACCCCCAATTCTTCAGACAAATTTTGCTCAACATTCTCTCCAAAATTTACGTGTGTTTTTTTGTACGCGATTTTGCTTGAACATTTCTTTGAACATTTTGCTCAAGAGGCTCGTGTAAATGTTTGTCGGCATTTGAACATCAAAGGAAAGTTTGTCTGTGTAAATGCGCCTTAAGGTCCGGCATGTTACATTAAAGAAAGTTATCGAATACTTAAATCATCGTTTTTTTTTTCTTCTTTCTCCAGCAGATTATCGATTTCTGCAGAATTAGAAAATTTCACCGATGCATTATATTTTCTTCTCTAGCCTTTATGCATTCTAATATTGGGTCGGTCAATCAGGGTAAAAATAAAACGATATATCGAATACTAAGGACAGGCATAAAAGCGTTTCGTTTCGTTTACGTCGTTATATCCCGTAAAAATTATCTTCTGACTATGACATATAGTAGTGACTATGTAGTCCCGAGGTTTATATACTATTTTATGCACTTTAGGAAAGGATAATTGTTAAAATCACTTTATTTCTACGCCAAATGGTTCGTCGACTACCAGAAAGGGTGCTATGAATGAAATCTTGGCCAAGAGCAAGTGCTGTTTGGCTTGACTTGCGATAAATTTAATTATAATTTTCCAGGGATTATTTGGTTTTTAATCCCTACTGCTTATCCCGAGAATGAGGGATTAAATTTTAATTCCTAAGGGATAGTGTTTTTTAATCCTAAGGGATTATTTTTAATCCCTTAGGGATTAAAAGTGTCACTTTAGTCCCTAAAAGAGGGATTAAACTTACATATTTAATCTAATAGTAGATTATAAACCTAATGGATTAAAGAACCTTTAGTCCCTAGGTTTATACAGACCGCTTCAAGCTACTGCGAACATAGGGGGAATCAAGTCCAATTTACTCTCCGTGCCGTACGACCGAGGTGGATTCGAAGCACGCTGCAGTGTTATCTTTTGGAAATTCATTTTGTTTTTATTATTTTGTTTTATTTCTGCCTTGCTCGAGAAACAGATGGGTAAGTTCTTAATTGAAATAATACATTTTTAAAACCAAAAATGGATGTCTACGAAGTTGCCGAAAAAGTGCAGATGGTCAAATGGTCAAATCGTCATAACCCAACACACGTTCGATATTGGTCGAGGGAAAATTTGCATTTGTATTTTGACGTAAGAACACAGTATCCCCAAAAACTAAATGTTTGGGGGGGGGTATTATAGGGGAACACGTAATTGGGCCATTTTTTATTAACGGCAATTGCAATTTGAATGGTCCTAGATACTTGGATCTACTGCAGCAGCACATTATTCCAACTGCTAGGCAGTTGTTAGGTGTAAGATTTGGTGTAAGTTCCTAATGACTTCTATCTGTTTTTGAAGAAGCTTTTCAAATTATCACCCCTAGCATGCTTGGAAACGTTAGAAGGGGTTTTTATAGTAGGCTCGGATATTGTCTAGCCGAGCAAGGAGGACTTTTCGAACATTTGCTTTAATTTTTTTTTGACTGAGAGAATCTTTTTGGTTTTTAGAATGTATTATTTTATTTTGAGAACTTGCTTTTATTTTGTTTCTCCTTATTATTTTTATTGTAACACGTCGTCACTGATAAATCTGAGCAGTTGACAATAAAACACTCTTATTTATCAGTGACAAAAAATAAGAAAATTACGTTATAAAAATTTGCGTATTTATTGACCAAATTCCGGTTTCATTGACTACGCTCCACACAGCACCGTGGTTAGAGGCGTACTAAATACCAAAGGAAAGTCATGCAAGTGGTGATCGCAAGCCTGAGTATTGGTTGCTTCACTGATAGGCGTGCGGTGTCTCTGCATGTACGTACACTGGCAAATTAGACTTCTTCCGCCCTATGTTCGCAGTAGCTTGAAGCGGTCTGTATACTATTTTATGTACTTTAGGAAAAGATTATTGTTAAAATTACGTTATTTCTACGGCAAATGGTTCGTCGACTACAAGAAAGTTTGCTAAGAATGAAATCTTGGCCAAGAGCAAGTGCTGTTGGGCTTGACTTGCGATAAATTTAATTATAATTTTACAGGGAATAATTTTTGTTAATCCCTGAGAGATTAAATTTACTCCTAATCCCTAAGCTGAGGAATTAAATTTACTTTTAATACCTTAGGGATTATTTTTTAAGTCCCTCATTAGGGATTTAAAGGACACTTTTATCCCTATTTTTAGGGAATAAAGAGTCGTCATCTCAGTTTCTGCAATCGCTCTTTCTTCAGTGATTGATATGTTGATGTCGATGGCATATCAACATGTGAAATTCTCTGCATTCTGTTCAGTGTACCATTTTCGATATTCAGAGAACTGCTTCGTGTAATGGTCAAGCCATGATGACCCTTAAAATAATTTTGTCCATCTTTCTCTAAAATTATTTTTTATAGCCTGCTGTCTCTCTTATAACCTAAAATATTTTTACGTCGTCACTAAACTATCTCTCCATCTACCTTTAAGGGTCTGCCCTCTCTCTCTAAATATTTTTCATTTTAACAGAGAAAAATGTTTTTTGGCAGTACTTTTTTTGAACGCCTGAAACACCGTGCAAACTTAAAAAATTTGAGTGTTTTATTCTGGAAATCGAAACTTTGGAAAGAAAGCTTTAAAATGTGAACAATACCATGGCATAAAAATGTGAAAAACATAGTAAAAAATTGCCTCATCACAAACGTTACCCCTTAAATTATGCTAAAATATTTTAAGCCTTTAATTACCATCACGGCTTGACAATAAGATCTCACAAAATGTCCATCAATGTCCATCTTCAAAAGAAATGCTTTTTGACTTTTTTTACTAAACCCACGATACACTTAACACGGTATACTACTATTTATGCCCAATTCCGTCGGTTTTCGCGCAATCATACACTGACGTCAACATTCGAAGTTTTATTAGCGTGCTCGATTGACAGAATGAGTTGATTGCGCTGATATAGTTTTCACATATTTTATTTGAAAGCCTAAAGGAACAAAAATAATCTTGCTCGTGCCCATTTGCTCTGCGATTTGCTTAAGTAATGAGTAGTAAAGAAATCCATAATTTTTAAGTATTCCCTAAATTTTATTCGTTTGCTCTGGCCAAAAAAAAGTTTTCCATAGCTAGGAATTAAATCTTGTTATAAGTTCAACCACTGGATGGCGCTGCTTGTCATAAAACCATTATTTGTTGTTATTATTTATTATTATTATAATTATTATTTATTATTAATTTTTCTTTGCGTCAGTTTTTACATTAAATTTTTCAGCTTCAGTAAGGGTCATTTAAACATATCCAGGGTGGATTCTTTAAATGGAACCGTGCTTCTAGCGGGTTAGAATTTGGTTTTATAAAAAAATCCAAAAACACGTCAACTGAGATTTTTATTTTTCTTTAATCGTCATGCTATCTTGGTTTTTTTTTCGTTTTGTTTACGAGGTATGGCAAAAAAATATTTTTTTAAATAGGTTTGACATTTTTGAATTCTAAAAAAATTCTCTCTTTTTGATCTTTTTGACAATACCACACACTAATACTCTATCTTTTATGGTTTCCAAGATAGAGGCATTTAAGCTTGCATGGAATGGTTGTCTATGCCTTTTTTACAGGGGATATTTGAATGAATATCGAAGTTTTCCATACAGATTTAGATAAAAATATCGTGATTATCGTAAAAGATAGATCCTACTGTGTGGTATTGCTGAAGTGAGAATTGTTTGCAGATTTCAAAAATTGCAAAATATACAGTGTGTCCTATTTAAAACAAAAAATTACCACATCTCGTAAACTAAATGACATAGACAAAATCCAAGATATCACAATTAAAGGAAATTAAAAATCTCAGTTGACGTGTTTTTGGATTTTTTTATTCAACCAAATTCTAACCCGCTAGAAGCACCGTTTCATTAAAACAATCCATCCTGTATATTGGCCTTAAAATCCCCAATGCTAGAAAGATGCCCTCCAGTGCACATAATTGTAGGGTTTTCAGTATCATTGAAGAGACAGTTGTATTGTTTCTAAAAAATAAACAGTAATATTTATTTTAATTAAACTAATAAAACAACAAAAAAAACTTGCATAAAAATATGTGACCATAAAAACTTGAAGCCATCATCCATTGGGGCATCATGGAAATTAAATTGAATGTGGGCTTGTCTCTTCATTGACTGGTCCTAATGTAGTCTTACCAGAAACGTCCTCCATCTAACTCCAACTGTTCTTTTATGAGTGGCAAAATATTTCGAACTGTTGGTTTGGTTAGCCGGAAACGTTGAAAAAATCTAAATCTAAATCTAGACCCTTCTGGCAAAACCATTTTCAATTATATTCAGCACGTCCAAATCGTCATTTAAAAATTACATTTTTATTTTACCGTTTTTGAGTTGACAAAAAATGAGGTTAGAATTCTCTCCTAAGGATGATTTAAGGCTCGATATCTGGAATCTTCAATTTAGGTATTCCTTAGACTACAAAGAAAAGCTGAGCAAACCAAATCAGCTACTTAGCACCGTTAAGAGATTCTTAGCGCAAAGGAATCCTTAGAGAAATCGCAGAGCAAATGGACATCGACCTCCCAAAACAATACGATTTGATTGAGGGACTGCCTTCCACAATGTTCTACGATAACAACACACAACTTGTGCAAGTACCACTTTGTTGTTTGATAATGATTGTGTCAGTGTCAAAATTTATTTATAATAATTATTTACTTTGTATTTACAGAGTTATAAAAAACATTAAATACTTTAGATTACCAAGGGAAAAAGTTGTAGAAATTAAATCGATAATTTCCTGCCAAATAAACGCCAAATAAAGTCAAAAAAATTGTAAGTTTTTATTATTTATTTTAACACTTATGTTTTAGCATAGCCTATATATTTAGGCTATAGTTTTAGGAAACGCCATATGTATAAAATATAAATCTAAAACAAACGCAGGTCAACCCGTACAAACCAAAACACACATTAAACGCGCGGCGGCCCAAAATTACATTAAGGAAAGTTAATACCTTTTTCATGCACATGTGTTGGTATCGGGGTCAGAAAGTGACGTCACGCCGATATGCGCACTGTCATACCGTGTTAAGTGTATCGTGACTAAACCGTTTAACAACATTTGTTTTGTTTATTATCATAGCAACACTTCCAGAGCACACCAAATTTTGAATGAAAAATCAACGACGTGAGTTGAGTTGTATTTTTTGTTTTTCGCTTTCTAAAGTGCATAAAATAGTATATATAAACCTCGGGACTAAAGCGTATTTTAATCCCTTGTCGAATTTTAGTCCTATGGTCGGGTTACACTTTTGCCGCGGGATTAAAAGTAGCACTATTAGATCCCGATCATCCACGTCAACTTCCTCGCGAGACTCTATATGAGCTCTTCGTGTCGGATTCGATCAAAAGTCTTCTCATATATGGCTTATTCTCTTGTCTTGAACCATTCATGATTTCTTATTAAGGCTATAGTTTCTCCTCAAATTTTAAGTAAAAAAAAGTACAACTGGCACGGCCTTGTTCTTTAATTTTTTTAATCTTTTGCCAGAGTGCACAGGGAAAACTAAACATCAGAATTAGCTAAAATTTTGCAGGGGTGATCATTTTTAAATGCTTAACAAAAATATCTCAGGGATTTCCCAAAATTCTCAATTATTTTTTCTTCAAAATAAATGCTCTGGTGCTGTCATCTATCCCAAAAACATCAAAATAATTGCGGTTTAGAAAAAACCCGATTTACAAAAAAATAGAGAAATACTCACAATTTCCTCTGGATAACATTCTTCCTTTTTATATTTCTTGCTTTAGCAAAAATAAAAACTAAGTTTTCTTTTTTCTAAAAGCCTGTGCACTTCGGAAAATAAAACCGATCAATCAATCACACTTCATTGAATTTGGGAGACACACGCAGTTCAAGTGTTGGCCAATAGATCGCAGAATTTATACGATTCCATGGTAACTGCACTCTCGTGCGATGGGATCTATCGCACGGGATCTATCACCTCCCACAAATAAAAAGTAGTTTAAGAAGCAAAACATTTCAAAAAATAAACCTCTTTCTTGCGCAAGCGTCACTAGATTCGACGCTGTTCCCCGGTTTCGGACCATGCGATCGGGAACGTATGATTTTCATGAGATCCGTAAGATCGGATCATCGCTCAAGAATATAACGTTTTCGTCCCATGTGATCATTCGTCATAGATCTATGCCGCTCACTGTTCAAGAATACACGTCCAGTGTTTTGTCAACAAACTTTAAATCGGGCCGCAGTGGGACAGAAGAGTATTTTTACGTTTTCTGACAGAAAACCATTTCACCACCAAAAATGTGTTTTCAAAAACACTGTTCTAAAACAAATATGAACCCACTCCGCGTGTGCGGTCGCCCGCCGAAAAAGACCTAGCGCTGCGCGGACATTACCCCGAGTCTATCAAAGAACCAAGAGAACTTTACTGGCTCGCTGGGATTACTGGGAATTCGCATAGAAACATTTGGCGCCCATAACCCCACATAATTTTGTTTATATTTGGATTGAACCATTTTTTTAAATTTAAATTATTGCGGCATAGTTATGTGCAAGTGTACTAGTGAAATCTTTGAGTGCAAACGAAAGATTTGAGAATCTCAGTTTCAAAAATACAGGGATACTTGAGTACTAATAAAACAGGTCAGTAAAGCTCCATTTAGAGGTTGGAAAGACTCTTGCTAGTCGTTGACGCTCCTGTTTAAAATAGAATACGATTATTTCGTCTAGCGCCAGTAAAATTACACCCAGTTACTTTATTAGTGGTTGGGTAGCGTTTTTCTAGCAGGTAATTCTGCAATAAATGGTTTTCTTTTATTTTAGTATTTTACTTGGTTTTTTAGCGGCGCAGAACGCGAAATGTCAAAATAAGTAACCTAACCCCAAATTTTTGACCCGGTGCTAGAAAATCTCTGGTGTCCCACTGTGTAAATTCAATGACGTAAAATATTGCAAAAAAAATCAGGTCGACATAGTTAAATTGATTTCCCGTACAGTGTTGCTAAAAACAATTGCCCAGATGGTAACTACGACCTTGAAGAAAAAAAACAAACAGGATTAAACGTTATACACTCCACGTTAACGCTTACGTTTTTCGTACAACTTAAAGGCTCTAATATCGCGTCGATACCAAGTCGTACCGCGGCAAAGAACGCCGGTGTCGGGATGGTTCTTCGCGACGGTTCTGTTACCGATCGCGATAAAGTAGGTCATCGTATATAAAGTGAAGTTCAAGGCATCCGAAGAAGCATTTGCAGTTGTTATCTCTAAGTGTACGTTACATACTTGTATCTCATAGTGCCGTATCAGTGTCTGTGTTGGTCTAGCGGAAAACCTTACATTAAAAACCAGGTAAGTAGGCGGATTGATGATGGGTGAACCGGAAAATTCTTGCGCGCAATAAGGCCGGAACTAGACGGATTTGTGAGACGTGCGTTTCTTTGAATTTTTTTTTCTCTCTGTAATTTGTGATAATAAGAAGATAGTTTAGGAACCAAAGAGTTGCAAACGTCTGGTTGTAGTGAAGATTTTTTTTTTTTTTTGAGCGTCCGAAACCAAGAGCAAAGTTCCTAAAAGGGCAGAAATAACAGTTGCCTATACAGAGGGAGGGGATTTGGGGTTCAAACCTCCCTCAGAGGTAGCCATTTGAAAATCGTAAGCGTAAGTGTAGACAAAGTATATTGGCCTCGATGTTAGAGAATTAGAAAATAGAAAATTTTTAGTAAGTAAACTTAATTTTTATAAAAACAACGAAGGATTTTGACATTTTTGTTTCTTTCTTTATTACGGTTCAAAAAAATCATGAAAATATTATTTTTTAACGATTACTTATTTAAAGTTGTACATAGGTGGTTCGTTATTAAAAAAAAAACTTTGACAATTGGGCAAAAATTCATTTTTTAAACCTGACAATTTTCGAAAAAAGTGGGTGAGCGCCTCTTCCTTTTTCAATTGCTTCTCTATAAAATTCTCAACATTTTTACAAACACTTTGTAAATTTAAAATAACGCAATAGTTTTTTAAAAAATTTCTTTTTAAGTATAATTTTCTAAACATTTTCGGCAAATTTAAGGACACCAAACAACTTAAAATAAACTCTCCTTCCTCCTAGATTCGAGGACAGCTTCGCCCGTGCTACTTCCTCTACTAAATAAATCTTTATTGCAGTAAGTTTCAAAAATAATCCTTTTTTCCCAAACCCCCAATGATAATTTCTCGCACGCGACGGCAATTGCCCAAACGACGCGACGCGAAGCTGAGTTCGGTCAAGCCGGTAAGGCCGCTAGACACTTTCCACATGAGTTCTGAATTTTTGATAAATAAATATACATAATATATTATTAATTCAATTTTGTTAAATAAAAGTAGCACTTAGACGGATCTATTACAAAACATAATGAGAACCGCTTGCTACAATTTAAAGTAAATATTTGACCCTTAAAAAATTGCAGTTTTTTTTATAGATTTGACAATTCTAAAAACCACTGTTTTGCTTATTTTTTTATGAATATATTTTTCTTTTGTTTCAATTTTAAGCCAGATTAACAAAATTTTCAATTTCTTTGACCTTAAGTGTAGAAATAATTGGACAAACACAGAAATTCGACCAGGGGTAATTTTTTGTTACAGAACACTGCTAAAATTCCCCTCCTCCAAAACGTCCACCTAAAATTGCTATAACCTGAAAAAAATTGGCTTTTCCCAACTAATCTGAAGCTCCCCTGACTTTCCCTGACCCCTTTTAAATTCCCTGACTTGTCCCTGATTTTCTAGGTCGTTGACTCTCCATAAAGGTCCGAGAAAAATTGCGAAGAAAACTGTTCAATAATTTCATCATTAATTTCTCATACGTATACCTTGAAGAGTTCTTTGACTCTTGGACTTGAAAGTTAGTTTATTTATCAATTAAAGCAATGGCTGACCGATATATGAAAGAAATGCCGGATCTAAGTAAATAAATAAATAAAATGTATATTGCCGATAGTAATGTGCGCATAAGCTTTCACTATAGTTTAGTCTAAAAACAGAATAAAATCTAAGAAAACGACACACAGTACATATAGATTTTATTGAGAAACCAACGAAAAAGGTAATAGATAATATTTTAAAAATTGCGAATGCTCCGGTACCTATCTTTAGAAAAAAACTTGGAAAATAGGAAAAAAAAAAAAATATTTGCTTTTAAATTTTAAATCTTTTTATTTTTCTTGATTTTAATCAAAATTCATATAGTTTTTCTCCTCATGTAGCTGATTTATGGCAGTGGCGGTCGCAGCTTTTCCAAAAGAGGCGTGAGGACAAAATTTTGTAAAAGCAAAAGAAAAGTTTTATGCAAAAGTTCTAAAATTAAAAATTAATGTAACTTTCGACCTGCAGGCGAAAATTTTTGAAAACCTATCAAAAATTTTACTGTTTTTATGAAAAACCGGCGATTTTTTAAATAAATTGTTGAAAAAAGGGGGGGCGAGGCGATCGCCCCACACCGCCCCCCCCCCCTGGGACCCCCATTGTTAATGATCTGTATATATATAACTGATGTAAGTCAATTTCAATAACTATCATTTGTACCATCTGTTGAAAATAGGCCAATATTTTTTCCTAATCTTCCTTGATTGCTTTCTAGTCTTTTCTTAAGTTGCGGATGGTATATTGCAGGGGAAATTGTTTTCAATGTACATTTTAAGATATTTTGTGCATGACTATGCCTACACCTTAGTGTTTGTCGAAGAACCTAAAGCTCCGAAAGACGATATTTTCTGGGGGGATAGTTGGCCCGTTTTTTGGGGACATAGCATATACCACCTCGAGGTATTTTGAGCCTCTTACAGAGTTGGCCAGGAAATTCGTAGAGCAGGTATTGGTATTAGTTGCGATTTCGGAAAATCTACAGTTTAGTCGTCTTCAGCTCTGCTTACAGACCCCTTCAAGCTACTGCGAACATAGGGGGAATCAAGTCCAATTTACTCTCCGTGCCGTACGACCGAGGTGGATTCGAAGCACGCTACAGTGTTATCTTTTGGAAATTCATTTTGTTTTTATTATTTTGTTTTATTTCTGCCTTGCTCGAGAAACAGATGGGTAAGTTCTTAATTGAAATAATACATTTTTAAAACTAAAAATGGATGTCTACGAAGTTGCCGAAAAAGTGCAGATGGTCAAATGGTCAAATCGTCATAACCCAACACACGTTCGATATTGGTCGAGGGAAAATTTGCATTTATATTTTGACGTAAGAACACAGTATCCCCAAAAACTAAATGTTTGGGGGGGGGGTATTGTAGGGGAACTCGTAATTGGGCCATTTTTTATTAACGGCAATTACAATTTGAATGGTCCTAGATACTTGGATCTACTGCAGCAGCACATTATTCCAACTGCTAGACAGTTGTTAGGTGTAACATTTGGTGAAACATGGTTTCAACAAGATGGTTGTTCCGCTCACAATGTTGGTCTTGTTAGGGAATATCTTGATAATGTATTTCCTAATCGGGTTATAAGTACACGGGGAACTATTTTACGGCCAGCTCGATCTCCCGATTTTGCTCCTAATGACTTCTATCTGTTTTTGAAGAAGCTTTTCAAATTATCACCCCTAACATGCTTGGAAACGTTAGAAGGGGTTTTTATAGTAGGCTCGGATATTGTCTAGCCGAGCAAGGAGGACTTTTCGAACATTTGCTTTAATTTTTTTTTGACTGGGAGAATCTTTTTGGTTTTTAGAATGTATTATTTTATTTTGAGAACTTGCTTTTATTTTGTTTCTCCTTATTATTTTCATTGTAACACGTCGTCACTGATAAATCTGAGCAGTTGACAATAAAACGCTCTTATTTATCAGTGACAAAAAATAAGAAAATTACGTTATAAAAATTTGCGTATTTATTGACCAAATTCCGATTTCATTGACTACGCTCCACACAGCACCGTGGTTAGAGGCGTACTAAATACAAGGCGAACGGCGGCGAACGGCAGCGAATGGCGATCGGAAGCCTGAGTGTTGGTTGCTTCACTGATAGGCGTGCGGTGTCTCTGCATGTACGTACACTGGCAAATTAGACTTCTTCCGCCCTATGTTCGCAGTAGCTTGAAGCGGTCTAATAATGTCTTTAGATGAAATCTTACTGGGCAGTGTTCGCTTAGCAGTCCGACAACTATTGTAATCTCTTTTCTGTTCATATCTAGAAGCTGTTCAGCTCTTTTTGTTTTGGTAATGAACCTGTCTTCACCAATATGAAGATTGACCCATTTCCCATCTATTCAGTTCTCCATGACATCGTCGTTCATTAGGCCGCACTAGGGCACTGGACCATTGTATGGTGTTCCAGCCCCTTCTTTTGCAAAGGTGTTTTGGGGCTTTAGGGAGACTTCAGATAGTAATGTCTTTTGATGCTTTGGTTGAGGCACTTTTATGCACATATATTTGCTCTTAGGAATGAATAGACTATTTTTGGTCAGTACATTTAACGGCGATTCGCTATTCGCAGAAAGAGTTTTTGGACAGATTCACTTTTGTAATTAACGTTGAATATAACCTGACTTTTTTTGTTAAATATAACCCTACTTTTTTACCGATTTTCTTCGAATTGAAGAAGATGAAGGCGATGGTAAGCACCTTTTCAGTAAATTTAGCAATTTTACAAATAGGTTTAAAAATTTTTTTTTTCGAAAACAAGTAAATAAAAATAACGATAACCATTAAAGTATTCTTTCTTGAATACCGTACTCCCTTATGGTTACTAAACACTACGGAATGACATATAGCAAATGCGCAGTCGCAGAAATAACGACAACTACAAAGAGTCAAAAACACTGAGCAAAAATACCCTAATTTCTTTAGGTTTAGGTTATCCTTATTTATCAAATTCTACTATACTAATAGTTTTAAGACCAACCTTTGCAGTGACGTAGCCAGGGGGGGTTTTGGGACTTAAAACACACCCCCCAGGAGGTTCAACCCAATCTACAATAAATAAATCATGATCAAGACCCCCAGGGAGAGCTAGCCCTACTTTTTTGACCCTTTACTCTGGTTTGTGACGTGTGTTTGGTGTGATATCTTAAATTTTTTATTTTAGTTTAATTCTACGGAATTTTTCTCACAAGCATTCAAAACGTGTATTAAATGGCATTCTTAGTATAATTTTTCTTAAAATTTTCCTCTGCGGCGCATTTATAATTTGGCAACCAATCTTTCCTACCAAAAAAAACGCATTAAACCTCATAAAAATCACGCCTGAGTTTTTATGAGGTTTATAAGCTTTTGTGAGGCAAGATTTTAGGATTATAAAAGTTTGTAATAATTTATGAGGATTTAGTAAGATTTTATTTGGTTTCACATGTGTGTTTTTCTATTTGACTGACTTATGAATGTTTATAAGATTTGATAAGTGTAGATATTTTTTTAACATATTTTATGGTTTTATAAAACACCATTTTCTAAGAGATTTTATAATCAAACCGACACATCAACTTTTCTATGATTACATTATTTTTCTTTTATAATGTATTATGGGATTATATAAACCGAGTTTGTAAAAAAAACGTTTTTCATGAGATTTTGGGATATTTTATGATTAGTCGAACTCAAAGAATTTGACAGATTTCTATGAGTTGGTAAAAAAATTTTTTTTTATAAGTCTTTAAATAGATTTTATAGTCAGACACTCTGCCAAAAAAACCTCATTAAATCTCATAAAAAATACACCTGATTTTTATCAGTTTTTCCGACCACCTGAAAACTATACTAACTTCTATAAAAATATATTTTTTGACTCATTTTCCCATGCAGGACTCTTCGTCTCAAGGCAGTACATTTTATGTCCATTTTACGTCGGTACGTCGTGGGAGCAATAAGGGATGTACTATGAACGTACAAAAGTGTACGTATATTGTAAGTAACAAAATGTACGTTCCTAACGATCATTTTACGTCCAATTTTGGTCCTACATGCGAAATAAAATGTACGTACCTGTCAGTTATGTACATAGGACGTACATAGTACGTACTGTGCCACATCCCAAGGACGTACCAGGGACGAACAAACCGTTGGAAAATGTACATCATCGGTACGTACATAGTACGTACCATTACCTACCGTGGCTTTATGGGGAAATCTTATAAAATATTACAAAATCACACACTCAAAATAATGAGATTTTCCCTGCCCTAACCTATATGCCCTTTGAAACAAATATATTAAGCCGTCGCCCACTGGAACTATAAAATCTTATTAAAAAAACTATAATCACATCATCTGTAGCAAATACTTTTACAACAAAAAAATAGTTTTTGGCTCATGAAATCTTGTAAGATTTTATAAACAATGCCTCAAACAATCTCATAGAAATTTATCAAAGTAACATCTCTCCCACAGCTCCTGGCGATAAATAAGTAGGTACTTATACTAGAAAAGTTTTCTATTAGATATGTAGTGTTATTATATTATAGTGGTTTAGGTCGTCGTAGTTTATAGTTTAGCTTAGGTTATAGTTTAGTTTTATTAATCTCTATTATATTATTTCTAGTACTATTACTACTACTACAACTGCTAAAGTTGTACCGTAATTTTTTATTTTAGAATGTTGCAGGTAGATCTTATAAAATCTTTTAAACCTTTATGAAAAATTGTTATATTAAAAATAATAAAATATTGTAAACTTTTAGAAGCTAACTAGCTGGTGAAAAATTATGAACTCCTATGCGGGATTTGTGTTTCACTTTCACTAGTCAAAAATTATAAAATATTATAAGTTTATATGAGCATAGATTATGAAAATGTATGATGTTTTATCTGTTATTTGCTATGATCTTTTATGAGGTTTTTTGGCAGGGTATATATACTACCGAAACAAACTCTGGCATCTAACCCAATCTACTTTTCCAGAAAACCTAAGAGATCAAAATTTTTAAAGAATTTTTTGTTTTTTCGTCAAAATCACGTTATATCAGTACTAAATATTGTTACAATTTTGTTTAATTTTAAGCAGTTTTTTGTCAACAACATTTTAAACGCGTAAAAAATAGCGTAATATAATTTTTTCAAAATTTTTTCCTGCGGCGCATTTAGGGGTTAATTTGAAAACCAATCTGCAAATGAGACTAGATGAGACTTACTTTTAAAAATAAATATTTTTGTTTCGTATACACTAACTCAACACCTATTAAACTGCCCCTCTCTCTCCCCTCCCTTCAGTTCAAGAGCTCAAGCAATAGGCACCTACCTAATGTTTAAAAATTTGTCAGAGTTGATTTTTATTAAATGATAGAACCCCCCCCCCCTAGAGTCGATTTCTATCTACGCCACTGACCTTTTTCCAGTGTCAAAATTATTTATTGATACCTCGTATATTACTAATTATATTAATTAGTGAATTTATTGGAGAAAGTTAATCAAAATTCAACGAAACTAAGTTTGATTCAAGTCTGATGCACCTAATAAACGAAAACTACACTCTTACTATTAAAATAATTCACAAATTGCTATTGGTCATTCACAAATTGGTTTCGAGACTAGACAAAAAAATGTACGGAAGAAAGTAGAATTTCCCTTGCCTTTAATATTTTAACGATCAAATAAACGGCGTCAGAAGAAACGTAGATATATCTTGAAAACTAAAGCCCTACTTAACGTTATTACAGATTTACAGATTTCTAAGAAAAAATCAATTTTGCATTAAAATGTCTTATAAAATATTATTATTTTTCTCTCAAAAACTATGGATCTAACATTATATTACTATGAGGCAGTGACGCACCGGGGGGGGGAGGGGGTTTGGGGTTAATTCCCGCCCCCGAGAAGCCTGGTTGCAATTGGCACAATAAATTGACAGGAGAAATAAAATATACAGGGAATAAAATACAATTATTTTTAACAAAAATCTTTAAAAAATCATAAATTTCAAAATTTTTCGCCTGCGTCGTTATAACAGCTTTCATTTTTACGATTTCGTGTCAAAAATGGTATTTTAAGTATCATTTTCGCAAAGAATTTCGCGTGCATTTTTCCAAACAATTAAGGCTAAATAAACAACTCAAATTTCCAAAAATTGCATTTTAATTATTATTTCCTCAAAGAATTTTGCCTGCGGCGTATTCAAGCATGATTTTGACCTAAAATTTTGGGCCAATAACCCCCCCCCTCTAGAACTAAGCCGAGGTCCGCGTTTGTAAGCACCTGTTTCCTATGTTATTTATATTTATTACGTATTTAATTTTTTTTTTTTTATGAAACTATCTATCAATTATGGTCACATTTTGACTTCGAGAGGATTTTTAAAAAAGTTCAACCCCCTTCCTACCCGCTTTTCAACCACCCACTCCCATCACAAACTATGAGCAATATTAAAAAACAAGAGCTTTAGTACTTATAGTACTTATATAACAGGGTAATCTATACATATATAATAAATCTATAGAGACCTGACTGTACACATTGAATATTTTTTAAAAATTTTGGTATTGGCTTCTAACCAAACCATAAAAATACCGAAAATCCAATTTTTAGAGTTTTTGTCTGTTTGTTCCAAGCTAAAACTGCTGAACGTATTTTGAAAGAAATTTTACTAGTGGATTCTTTGAAGTCTTGGACGCTTATTCTTGAACGACCGTGAGGTGAGGTGAGCTTTTTTCACCATCTTTTTCCACGGGAAATTTCGCTCACCTCACCTCACGGTCGGTCAAGAATAAGCGTCCTGGGCCTGTATTCTTGACGGCCTGTGAGGAGAGCAGTCACCGGTGAGTATTTGCCTCTCTCACTTTTCACATGGTTTAAAGCAGGTGAGATGTGAGTTTGTTCACACTCACGGGCACAGGTGTCAAGAATACAGCCCCTGGGCAGGACATAGGCTTTATTTAAAAAAGCTTGACATATTTTAAACTATAATAAAGATAGGAATAGGTCGTAAATAAGAATTTCTTATAACTTTTACTAGGCTTTAAGAATCATTCATTAGTAACCGTCAAACGTCATTCCAAATGTCAAATTTTGATAGCAACTTTCTTATATTAAATAAAACACCCTGTAAATTATTGAATTTTTATATAGTTTGTATGAGTTGCGATAAATAGTTTTTAAAATATAACACTTTAAAATTTCTTGTGAAGGTGGCCATAAAAGCAAAGATAGATTTTATTATTATTAAATTAATAACAGAAAATAGAAGATTTTTTTTTAGATCTTACACTTATCAATAATATCATAAAGTACCCTGCTGAAATTTTCCACTCAAATCTCATCCAGACCGGAGAAGTTTTTATCATGTTTTTAGAAGTTCTATAAGATTCAGTGAGAAGGCCAATATTTTTTTCTATATTATTTTATAATCTTCTAGAAGCAGAGACGATTATATAGGAAATATATAATATTTTATCAGCTTGTAGTTTAGAATAATTTATAAGATTGGATAAGACTAATTACTATTATGAGAATCACGGATCTTTTATAAGACAGAAGTCTAGGGCATTTTATCAGTTTGTTTAAGGGTGTGGGCTTGGAGAAGATTTTATGAACGCAAAAATACACATTTTTGAAAGAGATTTCATGGGAATGGAGTAAGTGACGATGTTTGAGGAGATTCTATCAGCATCGTGAATATAGAAGATCCTATGAATATAGATTATTTTGGAGAAGTTTCTATGGGTTCTTGTGGGATCGGTTTCTAGGATATTTGATAAGATTCTATCAGTATCGCGATTCTAGGGGTTCCTATAAGCAATGATTTTGGAGAAGTTTCTATGGGTTCTCGTGGAGTCGGATTCTAGGATATTTGATCAGATTCTATCAGTATCGTGATTTTAGAAGACTCTATGAGGAATGACTTTGGAGAAGTTTTTATGGGTTCTTGTGGGATCGATTTCTAGGATATTTGATGAGATTCTATCAGCATCGCGATTCTAGGAGTTCCTTTAAGAAATTATTTTGAAGAAGTTTTTATGGGTTCTTTCTTCTTTCTAGAATATTTGATGAGATTCTATCAATGTCGTCTCATCTAATCTTATCTGTCCAAAATCATAGACCCATAGACCTAATAAAGTATCCAAGGATCTCAACGAAATCTGTTCCAAAACCGACCCAAAACCCTATAAAATCTGTTCCCTCATAAGCTCTTCTAAAATAACCATAACGATAAAAGCTCCTCAAATCTTCTAGAAACCAATCCAATAACAACTCATATAATCTCCTCCAAAATCATAGACCCATAGACCTAATAAAATATCCTAGGATCTCATCGAAATCTATTCCAAAACCGACCCAAAACCCGATAAAATCTGCTCCCCCAAAGGATCTTCTAAAATAATCATAACGATAAAAGCTTCTCAAATCTTCTAGAAACCAATCCAATAACAACTCATATAATCTCCTCCAAAATCATAGACCCATAGACCTAATAAAATATCCTAGGATCTCATCGAAATCTATTCCAAAACCGACCCAAAACCCGATAAAATCTCCTCCGCAATAGGATCTTCTAAAATAATCATAACGATAAAAGCTTCTCAAATCTTCTAGAAACCAATCCAATAACAACTCATATAATCTCCTTCAAAATCATAGACCCATAGACCTAATAAAATATCCTAGGATCTCATCGAAATCTATTCCAAAACCGACCCAAAACCCGATAAAATCTCCTCCGCAATAGGATCTTCTAAAATAATCATAACGATAAAAGCTTCTCAAATCTTCTAGAAACCAATCCAATAACAACTCATATAATCTCCTTCAAAATCATAGACCCATAGACCTAAGAAAATATCCTAGGATCTCATCGAAATCTATTCCAATACCGACCCAAAACCCGATAAAACGTCCTCCCCCATAGGATCTTCTAAAATAATCATAACGATAAAAGCTTCTCAAATCTTTTAGAAAACAATGCAATAACAACTTATATAATCTCCTCCAAAATCATAGACCCATAGACCTAATAAAATATCCTAGGATCTCATCGAAATCTATTCCAAAACCGACCCAAAACCCGATAAAATCTCCTCCCCATAGGATCTTCTAAAATAATCATAACGATAAAAGCTCCTCAAATCTTCGAGAAATCAATCCTTTAAGGAGACCCATATAAACTTCTCCAAAATCATAGACCCATGGACATACAAGAATTCTATCATTTTTCTAATGAGATGCGATGGGAAAATTTTATAAATAAATAAAATAATTAACTTACTTTATGATAATATCTAATAATAAATTTACAAAAAAAATAAAAAAAAAAATTTCTCAATCAATTTTGCAATGCAATGGACGTCTTTTGTTTACTTTAAAGTGTTATAATCTCAAAAACTATATATTTTTGAAAAAGGTCACTTAAAAATTAAATCATATATATGCAAATATGAAAACAAAAAATGGAGAGAGAGAGATGGCAATAGGAGTTGCCCAACTCTGGTAAAACAACAACTGTCAAATGTATAGAGGCAACAACTGTCAAATGTATAGAGGGCCTCTATTTAAGCCTAGTAAAAATTATAGAAGTTTGATATTTACAGTTTATTTCTATCTCCAACATTAACAGAGAAATACGACTGTCAAAATATAGTAAATTACCATGTACAAAAGCTCTTGATGTTGTTAGATATTGAATTACTCCATTTGCCTCAAGTTATTCTGTGGTATACATTTTTTGAAACCGCTTTTTTGACCTATAATGATCCTATATAAGTTTTTTTTGAAAACCCCCATAATTCTCCCAAAAAATCCATTATTCCAGACTTTTAAAACAGTCCGTATAATCTATAATCCATGACAACATCTTTTTATTTTCCAAAAACAAAATTAACCATTAATTTCTCATTAGATTAGGTGTAAAAAAGCGAATTCATAAAATTCTTGTGTATCTCTCAGTAGGTCAAATTAAAGTTTTGTGGGTCGGTGTTCAGTTATAATATACGTCAGATGAACCAGTGCAGCAACGTACGGAAGAGAAAGAATGTGCAATTTCGATAAGCAAATTAATCAGTTGTAATTTTCTTGCGAAATTGTCAACAGAAGTACCGTAAAAATATTGTCTGGGGGGAGCTAGAGGCATACGATTTTTTACAGTTATTGTTTTACTAGAGGTGAGCAATTGGATTTGACAGTTGTTAGGGAAATGTTTGAAATTGTGTGTTGGCAACGATAGGTGGTAACCCCTGACAATAAATAACTTTGTCACTGTCACATTTTTGATTAAGAAACGTCCGGTTTAAAAATAAAATTTTGCTGTATCAAAAATTACCTCGACGAATGTGCAACGGAAAAAGAAACTCAGGAAAAGGTGAAAAGAAAACATGCATTTGCAAGCTGGAAAATTAATAAAAATAGCTGAACTTGCTAGGTAAGTCAGCTACAAGCACTAGGTACAAACATACGCATTTACCATGTACTTTGTTAATAAATAACACATTATGTTTCCGTGTTTTATTGTAAGAAAAAGCGTGTATATTTACTGTTTGTTTTTTTTTGTCAAAGCTTGACATATTTTACTAACCAAAAAAATCAATCTTGCAAAAACTCTCTGGGGAAATTATAAAAAGAGACAACAAAACAAAAACTAACCCTTAACTCTGTGTTTCGGACTTCCATTGTCTATATTTTATTTATACACGACGTTTCGATCAGTATAATCTCTGATCGTCTTCAGGTGCAAACTACAATCAATTCCTAAGGCTACGTACTTATATACTGTGAGAAATCACTCAACCTTGAAGTTGGCTCCGCCCAAAGAGGGGCTTCCAAATATTTGGGAAATCAACACTTGGTTTACTGAAAATTCCCTGATTCTGCCCAATAAAGGCAGCTTCAAGGAATTTTCGTTTCTTCCAGTGTGACTCCTTGTGCAAAACCTTTGCTTCTGCACACTTTATTCGGTATTGTTTTGATCGTGCATGTTCGGCAATTCCTGATTTCGTGGTTTCACCTTTTTGGGATTCGTCTGATGTTCCTTAAGCCTAACAGATAGTGGTCTTTTAGTATCGCCTATTTATGATTCACCACACTCACAAGGAACTTGGTAAATGCATTCCTTATTTTGTTTGTTCTCCGGTTTTGTTTTACTAAGAAGGCTTCGAATTGTATTGCTAGATTTAAAAGCTGTTTTAATATTAAAGTTTTTCGCTACTCTTCGAATTTTCTCTGATACTCCTTTAACGTATGGGATTGTAAGGAATACATTTGCCTGGTTTTGGTCTTGTAATCTCTGTCCTGTTTGTTGAAATTTAGAAATAGTATTTGTTATAAGTTTCAGGCTGTAACCATTCTGCTGTAGATCCTTCTTAATGTTTCTTATTTCGATTTCCAAGTCATGAGAATTGTTACAAATTTGAACGGCTCTGTTATACAAAGTTTTGATTATGCCTCGTTTGGTTGTAGCAGAATGATTTGAACCTTGATTTAAATATTGTCTTGTGTGAGTGGGTTTACGATAGACTGTTGTTCTGATGTCGCTTTCTACTCGTGTGACAAGTACATCAAGAAAAGGAATTTGACAATTTTGCTCCAACTCCATTGTGAATTTAATGGTGGGTCTTATGTTATTTAGGTGGTGAAGAAATTCTGAAAGTTGTTGGTCATTCCCGGTCCAGACAATAAAAGTATCATCAACATATCTCAGCCAGAGCTTAGGTTTATATGTTGCGGTATCAACCGCGTGTGATTCGAACCACTCCATGTAAATATTGGCCACCACTGGCGAAAGCGATGAACCCATTGCCAGACCGTCATCCTGAGCATAAAACCTATCTTTCACTTGAAAATAAGAGATATGTAGGCAGCACTCCAACAACTCCATCACTCCCTCCAGCGGTAGGCTGGTACGTTCATAAAGGGATTCGTCATCAACCAGTCTCTTTCTAATAATATCTAGCGATTCCTTTATTGGGACATTGGTGTATAGACTTTCGACATCAAAACTGACAAGTCTATCCTCGGTTCCTAAAACAAAAGATTTAAGAATATTAACAAAATGGTTGGAATTTTCTACAAATGAAGCGGTCTGGCCTGCAAGAGGTTGAATAATTTTCAAAAGAAATTTAGACAGATTGCTTGTTGGAGAATTTCTGGTAATTGGGCGTAAGGGCATTGCATCTTTGTGAATTTTGGGAAGTCCGTATAGATGAGGGGGCTTGCTATAATGTGGTGTAAGTTGAGATCTTGTATTGTCCGGAATATATCTGGAATACTTTTTCAAAATTCTATAAACCTTACTTTCGATTGATTCCGTCGGATCTTTTGGGAGAAGTTTATAGTTTCCTTTAGCAAGTACCTCTTCAACTTTCTGGTCATCGGTTTCCGTGTCCAAAATCACTGTTGCATTGCCCTTGTCTGCCGGTAAGATTTTAATTGATTTGTGGCAAATGCATTCCTTACAATCCCATACGTTAAAGGAGTATCAGAGAAAATTCGAAGAGTAGCGAAAAACTTTAATATTAAAACAGCTTTTAAATCCAGTAATACAATTCGAAGCCTTCTTAGTAAAACAAAACCGGAGAACAAACAAAATAAGGAATGCATTTACCAAGTTCCTTGTGAGTGTGGTGAATCATACATAGGCGAAACTAAAAGACCACTATCTGTTAGGCTTAAGGAACATCAGACGAATACCCAAAAAGGTGAAACCACAAAATCAGGAATTGCCGAACATGCATGGTCAAAACAACACCGAATAAAGTGGGCAGAAGCAAAGGTTTTGCACAAGGAGTCACACTGGAAGAAACGAAAATTCCTTGAAGCTGCCTTTATTGGGCAGAATCAGGGTATTTTCAGTAAACCAAGTGTTGAAATCCCAAATATTTGGAAGCCCCTCCTTGGGCGGAGCCAACTTCTTAAACTTCAAGGTTGAGTGATTTCTCACAGTATATAAGCACGTAGCCTTAGGAATTGATTGTAGTTTGCACCTGAAGACGATCAGAGATTGTACTGATCGAAACGTCGTGTATATATATATATATAATAGAACTTGAAAATCTAATAAGTCAAGTAGTGTCTGGTTTTTCAGATTGGTGTTTCAAAAACAAGCTTATTTTAAATGCAAGTAAAACAGAAATTGTTTATTTTTCAAAAAGGCGAGCAAGACCAGAATTTGATTTAGCAAAAAATATTAAATTTACAAAGTCTGTTAAATTCTTGGGTACATATACTGATGAGAATCTATGCTGGGATCTTCAGATTGATTATATTTGTAAAAAACTTGTAGGTACATGCTATGCAATACGCCAACTTAAAAACTTTGTTACAACCAAAGACCTACTCACTGTTTATTACACATTAGGCTACTCATATTTAAGTTATAACATACTTGCATGGGGAGATTCCTCAACTGTAAGTAGGGTCTTCATTCTACAAAAGAGATTAGTGAGAACTATATTTAATATAAATCCTAGGGAATTCTGCAAAAACTATTTTATTAAAAATAATATCTTAACAGTCTACGGTATATATATATATATAAAGCAATAAAATATGCTAGGTCAAAAATAAACAACTCTCCATCTCAGTTTACAAAAGTCTCTGATATCCACGAGCACAATACTCGAAATGGTCAACTTTTGCGCTTGCCAAAACATCAAAATTCATTTTTTAAGAAGTCTCCATACTACATAGCCATTAAATATTACAATACCTTACCAAATGATTTAAAATCTATAGTTAAGGACAGTATGTTTTATAAAGAAATTAAGAAATATTTAGTGGCGAAAGCTTTTTATTCATATAATGAATACTTAAAACAATAGCGCTTTTTTTCCCCTAATATTTTCGTTCTTCGTCACTTCTGCTTCTCTTGTATTTTTTTAAAATAATTACTGTGTAGGTGTTTATGTAATTAAAAAAAAACTCTTGTTATGTGTATTTAATTATACGAAAAAATAATTATGTTTCTTAAGCATGTAACTGTTAGTGCTGACTTTAAAAAGTGTATTAGTCTATTTACTCATTTACAATTATGACACGGGCACCCTGTGCTTAAAATTTAAAATATAAGTTTGACATGTATATTCTATAACATTTATAGGCCAAAGTACAGAATAAATTGAAATGAAATGAAATGAAATACATAAAATATAGACAATGGAAGTCCGAAACACAGAGTTAATTTCAAACACATCATTGTTTCAAACAAAAACTAACCCACCAACCTCTAGTAAAACAATAACTGTCAAAAATCGTATACAGGGCCTCTAGGGGGAGATATCCCAAGTAACAATTTTTAGTTGCCTTAGTTGCCAAAACTAAGAAATAGACTAAAATTAACTTTGCATAAAGTACAAAAACTAGTTACTTGTTCAACAGCCGCTATGATGGACGAGAAAACGACACCACACCGTTGTTATTAACTAAGGTTAATTTGGCAACCCTCTAACAACGTTTATTTTTCCTGGAATATTGTGGGGTTTTCAACGACCGCAACGAATGACGGACCAACGACGCCAAAACGTTGATAATTAACTAGAGTTAATTAAGTAATAATAATAATAATAATATTGTTTATTTGCACTAAAAAAAAAAGATACAATCAAAAAGAATAATACAATTATTTTTCTAATGTAGCGCAAAAAGGAAACTGGAATACAATTTAAAATTGATCGAGTCCAGTACCTGTACTGAGAAATTAAATAATATATTAACTATCAATAAATCTGTAAAGTGCTTATCCTAGTAGGGGTTGCTAATTTCTTCTAACAATAAATATTTACATTAAAATGGAATTTTAAAATTTAAATTAAAAAACAAAACAAAAAACTAACAAAAAATAAAAAATATAACAAAAAATAGGATTTAAAAATATGATGATATTTAATTAAAGTTTTTAGTCAGTGGCAGGCATGCGACATTTTAACGACAAATAGACAAATTTAAAATGATCTTGGGTTGTCGAAAAGATAGGTTTTTATTTTTCCTTTGAAATTCTGCAATTTAAGGGTTTTAAAAGTAGTCGGAATAGCATTGTAAAAGCGGTAGACGTTATATGTGAAACTCCTTTCAAAAATTTTCGTTCGATGTTGTGGTGCCGTTATTAATCCCCTAAATCTGAGGTTTAGGTTGTGTACATCTGTTCTATATTGTATTTTTTTTGACAGGTATGGTGGTATTTGTGTCAGAATAATTTTGTGGTAGTAGACTAAGGAGTGTAGTAGCCTTCTTTTATTCATGTTTAACCATTTTGCGTCCTGCAATTTATACGAAACTGGTTGGAATTTTCCTACCCCATATATGAACCTAAGACAAGATTTTTGCACTTTTTGTACACGATTTTGATCGTTTTGGTCTATACAGTTCCCATAAATTACATCACAGTAGTTAAAATGGCTTAAAACTAACGTATCAGTTATTTGAATTTTTTGATTAGTGGAAAGAGAATGTCGGTGAGGATATAATAACTTTAGTGACAAGTAAGCTCTTTTGATGTTCATATTAATATGTTGTCTGAACCTTAAGTCTGTATCCAGCATAAGCCCTAGATTTCTAGCACATTCAGTAACTGGGATGGGACTTCCCCCAATTGAAATATTAATTTTGTTTTTTATTTCCAATTTTTCCTTGCCAAAGATAAGCACCGCCGATTTGTTCGTATTAATTTTTAAATTATGTTTTTCTGAATACCAAACTAGGTTTCTAAGGTCATCTTCGATATTTTCTTTGCTGTCATCCAGTCTTCTGGGTAAAAAGAGTAAAGTCACTTTCTTAACTCAAAATAAAACTGTATCTGACAACTATAGAGGACACCTCCTTAGTCGCAAAACGATTAGGTTGTCAGTAAACCAAGAAATGATTATTGCCGGCATACTGTTTTCTTTCCCTTTGCGCCGCTACACCATTTGTGTAAATTGTTTAAAAAAATTGTTTTTCGTAGTAATTTTTAAGTATTCTTTTAGACTGGCTGCAGTTTAAAATAGGTTTAAAGCATTTTTAAAATTTTCAGTATTTCAATAAACAAAATAATTTTTTATCTTTACTATATCATAATAAAAGCGATAGGCGCAAATTAAAAATTTTAGTTATCGTATGTCGGTCACATCGGCGATTCACCTAAGAAACAGTTCTATTAAGGCGGGGTTACCCAACTTTTCATATTGATAATTCATAACTTTAATTCATAGTGTATAAGCACAATTTTAGTGTTAATGCATAATTAACCTGTTTATCCAAGAGTTTATAAGGATAAATTTTGAAAATTGACATAGCAAAAATTGTCAAAAAAAGAAGAACAAAAAAAATGTTTTTCTTTACCTAACCTCAACAGGTTAGGTATTCTTCCTTCTTGCTAAATTTCTGTTTTCTAATATCAGCTAAAATCAATCACTCCCATTTTAAAATCAACCAACCAAAATGTTTTCTTTGCTTTTTACATATTGATGGTGCATAAAGTTAAAATTAACCAACTTTTAAATTATGCACTGTGCTTATGAATTGTGAATTATAACTACATATTAACATTATGACTATGAATAAAATTGTGCTTAGGTTATAAATTATCAATATGAAAAGTTGGGTAATCCCGCCTTTACTCTATAACCTAAGGACATTTTCACAGGCTTGACAAGCACGGCAATCTCACCCGTTCTCAGCTTCTTTATACAGATGAAAGCATTATGTTTATCATTCGAATAGAGGAAGAATTTAGTTCTTCTTTTGTAGTTCTCTCTTTGTCACCGTAAAGTTAAAATTTTTAATTTGCGCCCATCGCTTTTATTATGGTATAAGAAAGATAAAAAATAATTTTCTACTTTTGAGTGCATTTAATAAAAGCTTGAGGCGTTTTCTCGCGTTGAAATTATTTTGAAATATTATTTGAAACTATTTAGATGTGACGTCATCATTTAGAACCGAGATAAAATGAGTAGTTCAAAACGCTGACGTAGTTTAGTGTAACCTCACTTTTTTTCGTTTTTCTGTTTATTTTTTTGGTGTTTAAAATTAAAATGGATTAACTACTGGTTTATCTAACAAAACATTCGAGTGTACGGCCCGTTTTAGTAGCATGGATGGCAAGCAATGGAAGCTACATGCACACTGAAGTTTTATTTACTGCTCTTTTAAGCCCAGAAAATCATATAAGACCACAGGGATACCATGAAGAATGGCTACCAAGATATCTAGAATACGATTTTTCATACATTTTCACGCAAAAACAAAAAAAATCGGTTAAAACAAGAATGTAGAATTTTGACGTATCTTCTACGCACGCGTCAGTTTTGAAACTAGAGTGGATTCCGTTTCAAAATATTTTTAACCCGTTTCGATGTGACGTCACCGTTGCAACGCGAGAAAACAAATGTTTCAAACTTTTTAAAAACATTTTAAACAATTTCAACGCGAGAAAACGCCTTTGTTCTTTAAAAGTTTTTTTTAATGAAAATTAATTTTTTAATTTTTCGATTTGGACCATAATCGTCCATTTTGAATCCGATCATCCGCGATCAAATCTGATCAAAAATTGATATCCCCTTCCCGAAAAATCCCTGTATTCCAATTTTGATTTAAACGAAAAATCTAATTTTTCCCCCTCCACTTCCCTCATTAGAGGGAAGTATGTACCTAGTAACGCATACCAAATTTAAAAACACATCCTTAATTTTTAGATTCATACCCTTAGTAATCCATTTTGAATCCACCATATTAAAATTTTCAAATCTGATAAAAAATTCATAATCCCCCTCCTTAAAAACCTCTTTTGCCAATTTTGATTGAAATCAAACAAACTTAATCTTTTTTCCCCTCCACTTCCCTCGTTAGAGGGAGGTGGGTACCTGAGAATACGCCATATTGAATTTTCAAAATCTGATTAAAAATTCGTATTCCTTATCCCCAAAAGCCCCCGTATACCAATTGTGAAATCGAACAAACTTAGGTGTTTTCCCCCCTCCACTCCCCTCGTAGGGGGGAGGGGTGCCTAATAATTACATATTATTGTATTGTCAGCGAAACTATAAATGCATGCCGAATTTGAAGGCAGTCGGATGTGTATAAGTTAAAATTGGTTAGCAAAAGATGACCAAAAATCGTCCATCTTGTATCCGCCATATTGAATTTTCAAAATCTGATTAGAAATTCGTTATCTCCATCCCCAAGTGCCCCAACACACCAAATTTCAACGAAATCGGGCGTACTTCAACTGTACCCCCCTCCACTCCCTTCGAGTAGGAGGGGAGCTGTCAATTTCATCACACTATATTCTTGTGTTGTCACCGCAATATAAGCATGCCAAATGTGAAGCCGATCGGATGTCGGGAAGTTGATCAAAATTAAGTTGCAAGATTCCACCCGAACAAACATCTAGTTATCTAATTAACAGATCTAACAGCTTAAAAAAAATCAAACGCAAGGCTAGGAAAGAGTTTCAATATTTTAATCACTTTTATTTAAAAAAAAACAGCGCCACTTTTGGTTCAAGTTTTCGTCCATAAGTAAAACTTATTCTGCATACGTTTTTCTAAATGTTGTCCAGAGCTGACTTCTGGCCTAATCATATTATGATTAATTAATAATAATTATCAGTGCCACAGAGAAACAAGTGTTTTTATCTAAGCAGCAAGTGCTATTTACCACGCGTCAGTGCCCTATCGGTCTTTTCATCGGCCGTAACCTCGGCCTTGTTGGGTTCACTGTTACTTACACTACGACTACTGACCCACATTTAAAAAATGTTTAAAGGCTGATCGTACCGGCCAGAAAGCAGGTTTCGAGATTTTAAGAACGCGGAAGGAATGCCGTTATCTTTACGAGAAATATTTTATGTGTGAAATACTTAGTCAGGGTGTTCAGCAAAAATGAATTAATAAATTCCCCGTTTTTCCCGGTTATTTTATATACTATTTCCCGGTCATTTAAGCGTTTTTCCAGGGAAAATAAAACATATGGGGAATGGATATCCTAATCGACGAATCTAAATAATTATGGGTAATGATGCCATTGACAGTTTCATAGCTAATGGTTGGGGAAACGTCACTAGTATGCTTTTGGCGTATGGTATTACATTTTTTTTAATTTTGAGAGAGCCAATTAGTTTAGAATTAAAAATAAAGACAAATGCTATGTTTTCATGGGTATTGAGTTCGTTTTCAAAACTCATTGTATCTTTTTCTTTTATATAGCGTGTTCTTTATCAAGACCAAGAACACGCTATATAAAAGAAAAAGATAGAATGAGTTTTGAAAACGAACTCAATACCCATGAAAACATAGCAAATATATTACAATTCGTTTATTCTGACACAAAGGCCGGAATTTAAGCTACAAATTAACCTTTGGGATACCTCATCTGTTCTTTGCAGAAATAAGTATATAAGACAACTTGCTGCCAACGAGTTTTGGCAAAACTGTCTGTATGGTCCTATCTATCCTAGATAGTTTGCTATCAACGAGTTTTGGTAAGCAATTGGGTTTTTATCCTACCGTCAACGAGTTTTGACAGAGACAGTACCCTTCCAGTTGGACAAAAATTTTAGGGGCCGCTGGTGCTGTTCATATGACCATATCACGTCAAAGAGTTTTGATATGAGTAACCGAGCGCCGGTTTTTTATTTTATTCTGTTCCTGTCAGAGGACAACAACGGTGCTAGGACTAGCAGATCTTCTCACTCTTCTTGGTAAAAATAGCATCACAGATCAGATTAATTCAGAGGATCTGAACAACGAGCTTGCTCAGATCTGGGCTAAAATATTACAGGATGGCCTTGCCACTGCTCCTAAGCTTAATTTAGAAGTTCTATCCATTCTGACGGAACAACACAAACAACGAGATGAAAGGTTGTCTACGCGTCAAAACCAAATGGGAGCTGCTTTAGACGCATTTGGCAGAGCAATGACATAAAGCAATTTTTAACTCCTCGCCGTATACGTATCCGCATCTAGCGAAAACCAAGCACATTAATTGGTCAGAAACTTGTACCACGTTCGAAAAGAGCATATATATGCTAATCTAAGGTGTTCTTGAACGCGATAGGTGTTGAGATGCGTTAGGTATCACGTATCGTTACTGCACACGTATCGTATCTCAGCACCTATTGCGTTCAGAAACACCTTAAATTAGCGTATATCTGCTCTTTTCGAACGTGCTACAAGTTTCTGACCAATCAACGTGCTTGGTTCTCGCTAGATGCGGATACGTATACCGCGATGAGTTACAAATAGCTTTATGTCTCTACTTACTTTTTGTGGAATTCTTATACAATCCGCGAAGCAAGACAACTCTAGAAGTTGAAATAGAGCAATTTATTAGATATTTTAGAGAAAAGACCCAAAAAACAACACAAAAGAAAAAGTAACCAAAAAAGTAGGGGTCACAGAAAAAAAGAATTACTTCAGTGAAAGCAAATTGCTTTGATTCAAGAAAAAAATCTGCTTTCCTATGCACGAAGACAATATTTTCTTAACAAAAAAAAAATTGTTTCGAACTAGTGATTTTCTTTGAAAATAAAGAAAGAAGAAAATCCATTTGTCTGGAATGAAAGCGGCAACCTTCTTGTTTTTAGCTTGAAAAAAAAAATATCTCAGTTTAAAACAATAGGCTAGCAATAATATCTTGCGCTAAAAACATCATTTTCTTGTTTTGAAATAGTGTTTTTCATCTTAAAGAAAATTAGAAGAATACTTTTCCTTGATTAAATTAAATTATGTTTTAGACAAAAAACATCATTTTCTTGTTTTTAAATATAATTTTTCATCTGAAGAAAATTTAAATAAATAAGTTTTCTTAATCGACTTAAAGTTTGTTTTGCTTTAAGGTCACAATAACGGCATATATTTGACAACACTGCTTTGTTGTTTTTGGGCCAATCTTTACCGGGTAGAATGTCGGAAACGTGAAAACGGAATCTGTTGAAATTTGGCAGGAATGTTTATTTTTTAATTTCTTACAACCGTATAGTTTTTTGCTGGACTCATTCACGAAATAAAATAAACACGGCTAATAATAGTCAAAAACCTTACCTGGCTTTTTATTGAGCCTCGTCGATAATACAGAAATCTGTAACAACAATTTTTGGATTTTTTGAGAAAAATACACCAAATTTTGAAAAATCCTTTGGATACGGTTGTAGATTTTTATAAATCCTATTATCTGATAACAAATTTATTATCTTTATCAGCGAGATTCTGCCTAAAGTCTGAAACGCCAAGGTCACGTAACTTGGTAGGCCCAGAGAAACTGAGTGAGTTCGATTTGAGTATTGGAATTCAGGTTCCGCATAGCCACCGGCCACTTGTCTAATGGAACATTCGGCCAATCAATTGACACATGTCAAGTGATAAAAATAATACGAAAATTTGTTATTATTTTTTTGATGTTTAATATTTTTTTTTCTTTTGATTATATTGCAATCCATGAAGTATGAACCACAATGGCTAGTGAATCAAGTAGTTATTGTGATAAGAACAAGCTAGATGGGAGGTCTGTAAAGAAATTCACATTCAGCAAACACAAATCGTCGGCATTGAATCGGGCCAATGTCGACAACTTCGGCAGTGTGTCGGCATCGGCAACTACACTCTGTCCCAATGTTGGTCAGAATAATTGGCAACTGACGGAGGTCCACAGACTACAGTCGACTTTATGCCGACACCACTTTAGGTCCGACGATGGTCCGATTGGAACTTTGTTTAATCGGTCGAAAATCGGCAACTGACGATGAACCGATTTAGTATAGTCGACTTTATGCCGAAGCCCACTTTATTTGCTTTAGGGACGAGAGCGGTTCGATTGGAACTTTGTTTAATCGGACGAGAATCGGTAACTGACGATGGCCTGATTTACTATAGTCGACATTATGCCCACGCAAACCTTATCTGCGTTAGGGCCGATGATGGTCCGATAGGAACTTTCTTTAATCGGTCGAGAATCGGCAACTGACCATTGGCCCGATTTACTATAGTCGACTTTATGCCGACGCCTACTTTATCTTCCTTAGGGCCGATGATGGTCCGATTGGAACTTTCTTTAATCGGTCGAGAATCGGCAATTGACGATGGCCCGATTCACTATAGTCGACTTTATGCCGACGACCACTTTATCTGCTTTAGGGCCGACGATGATCCGATTGGAACTTTGTTTGATTGGTCGAGAATCGGCAACCGACGATGGTCCGATTACGTCACCTTAAAATGTTTAAACTGCTTAATAGTTTCTTCTTAGTATGTAGAGATATTTCAAAACTAGAATGCGGACTTGACAAGATGGTGGTACTTCTCTACAAAAATCACCTCTTCTGCCACTTAAACCAGCTCAACTGGTTAAGCACCCGCATTATTGAAAATTTGTAGTTTGCCAATGTCGGGCCGCTTTAAGCTACCACCGACGGACCTCCGTCAATCGCCGCCGCTTTAGGAAACCTGCAATATCGGACTTGACTAGTTTACCGATGTCGGGCCGAGGCTAGCTTGCCTACGTTAGACCGACCAAATTTAGCAGTTAATCGTATGGCGACGCTATGCCGATGTCAGCAAAAAATAAAATTTTCCAATGGTCGGACGACGGGCCACAGTCTAACGCTGCATCGGCAAAAAATACTGCTGGCCCGATGTCGTAAATCGACGTCGTGCCGATGACGACAAATTCGGTAATCGACATCGGACCGACGAAGGCCCGAGGGAACCGTGTTTGCTGGGTATACTTTATGGAATATTATGAATACCTACCTATATTCAGTTACTGTTCTGAAAACTGCACGATCCCATGGCATTAGTGGTGCCACCTTTTGTTGATCTTTCAAAAAAACAGCAAAGCAGTGTGTCAAATTTATGCCGTTTTTGTGGCGTTAAATAATTTTATCTCTCTTAAAAACTAACAAATTTTCGCGATATCGACACGCCACCCGCACGCACAAAAGGCGAAATTTGAAATGCCGAAAGGTCTAAACTTGTCTTCTCGTTTGAGAAAAAAAATATTTTTTTATTTCCATTTAAGAAAATATTCATGTACTTGTCTGGTTTTAAAACTAAATTATTATTTTTCTTTCGAGAAGTTCCGATATTTTGAGTTAAAAAAGTATAGTTCTTGACGGAAGTAAACCTTTTATTTGTGCTAAGAAGAGAAATTTTATATCTTGTTTCAAAATCACTTTTTCTTCTCTAAAGACAGTTTGTTTCAAATCAAAACAATTTTCCAAGACAATTATTTTTTTCCACCAAACAAGCGGTTTTCTTACATGAAAAAAAAATCATCATCATCATCATCAGATCAAATTTACCCAGGGAACATTTACCTAACCGTTATGCCTCTCAGATTGCTCCATCCGCTCGTTCAAAATTTCCACTTTTTCTTTGGTGATATATATGTTCTATTTTCCAACCATAGCCTCAAAATCAAGGGAGGGGGGAGATCAAATTTTGAGTTGTGCAAAATTTACGTCGGAGGAATACTTACACTATTCAACACAAAAAAAAATAGTTCGGCAATAAAAATAGCTCAGTCTTATATATTTTGACCTGCTCGAAGAAAATTCATCTCTTAAAATATTTCCGAAGTCTGGTTTACATGACACGGGCAGTATGGGCGAGTTTATAAATTTTTTACCAGTCCAACGATAGAGTTCCTAAATTTTTCGATGGATTTCACCAATTCAACAAATGTTGCCACCGATCGCCACCGTCTTCGGGTGTCCGTGGAAAATCGTAGTTGGATTAAACATAACCTTACTTTATGGTTATTTATTTTTTGCAGTTTTAACTTATTAAAACCAAGATATTTTTTATGCATTTTCGTTAATACAAGGTACAGTACAGGACGCTAAATGGAGTGGTGAGCCCTCGGTGGAAAATCGTCATTGGATTAAACATAACCGTACTTTATGGTTATTTATTTTTTGCAGTTTTTTTTATAACTTATTAAAACCAAGATATTTTTTATGCATTTTGGTTAATACAAGGTACAGTACAGGACGCTAAATGGAGTGGTAAGCTCCTTGGCAAATCATAACCACTGTTTATTTTCAAATAAAATCACAACAAAACAAAGGTGAGAAATATCGATTATTTTTCTATCCTTTTAAACGACGTTGGAACCAACCACTTTAGCTCGTGATTGGCTTGTGGGTGGGGAAAGTTGGCAGAGCGCAGACGGTCGGATGATATTTTTATTCACATAAGGTTTTTCGTGTTATTTATTTTAAAATTTCAGGATGTTTTAAGCAGTTTTAAAACCATATTTTGTCAAAATTCGTTATTAGTGTGTTTTTTGACCAGTAGGAGAATATTTCAGTGCATTTAAAGTGATATTTTGGAACCAATCGTCCAATGTTTTGAAAACAAAGGAAGAGCAAGTGAAATCAGTCAGTGGCGGTACATGCCCGCCGTTAGGTACACATAAAATAAAAAAAAGTTTATGAAATATACTTAAATTAGTAGATTCTTAGATTAAAATATCAACCAACACGTTTTTGATGAAGTAGTTAAGGCCCAATGCATCAAATGAGATATTTTCGAAGGTTTTTTTTTATAAAGACTATAAAATAAAGGTGGGTAAAGTCCTTAAACAAACTTTCAAATAACAATAAAAGTTATTCACATGTATTCAGGTTTGTAAGAATATTGAATTCCTACCTCTTATCAGAGTATTAAGGTTGATTTATACAGCCGCCGTTGTCATCTGCGCTCGCCCTTCGAATTGATATTTAAATCTTTTTGTCTGTCCTAGATGTCTCTATATACCCTAAGTATTATTGACTTTATTGAGTACTGAAGAAGTCATCTTAAGTAAGTTTCTGCTAATGACCAGAAAAATTAGCAAAATTAACAAACACAATAACATCATTTTTGGCTATTAGGTAATATTATATTATTTTTTTTCTTGCTGTGCCAGGTGCTGTGAGCTGTGTTTCTTTGTTTTAATGTTTGGCATAATTTTATTGTGTTGAAAATTGAAATTGCAATAAATCGTATACAAACTTTGTAATAAATTTATTTTGTATAAAATTATACTACAAACATTTATTGTTAGGAAGCTTCCAACGCTCAAATCAAACATGTTTTTTAAATTATTTTTCAGATTTCATCTATGTTGGGAATTTGGAACCTTTGGTTGCACTAAAACAAAGTTATGATTGTTTTCCACAAACCAAAACTACACTTTTTTGCACTCGACGCGCGTTTCGCCAACAACGTTAGCATCATCAGGAGACGATAAACAATGAACTAAATTAATCTACGCTCTATCTTATATACAATCCTTTAGTGGGCGGAGATAAGACTAATAATTTGTGATTGATCACGATTTTTAATCCTATCTCCCCTCAACCAAAGAATAGAGTGTACTAAACGGGATGGGTCCTCTATCTTTATTTAAACTATTTCTGGATTTAATGATTTCCATACTTTCATATGCATTTAAAAGTCTTTTGTTTGGTACACTTTTTAGAAGTTTTAGGTTATCTAATGTGAATCTATAATTGCTTTCAAAAGCATGCTCGGCCATACTTGACTTTTCTGTTCTTCCGTATTTTAAGTGTGCTAAGTGTTCTTTAAAACGTGTTTGAATAGAGCGTCTCGTTTGGCCAACATATTTTTTGTCACAATCCATGCAACTAATTTCGTAAATTCCACTTTTTTCTAGAACCGTAGTTTTATCATTGGGATTTCCTAGTAAGCTTCTTATTGTGTTACCGGATTGATATACTAATTTAAGACTGGTGTTATTAAATACTTTTTGTAATCCTTTCGTATAATTAGGATTATAAGGAATTGATACAAATTTTGAGTCGCAGATATCTTTTTGTCTGAAAAAAGTGGAATTGCGAAAGGTCTTTTGAAAAGAATGCCTATTTATCAGCTTATTTATTAAGCCTTCGTCGTAACCGTTTTCGCCAGGTATATTCCTAATCCTATTCTTTTCTGCTTCAAATCTTTCTTTGTTTAAGGGGAAATTTACTAATCTATATATTAAAAAGTGCAAACTTGAAAGCTTATGTTGAAAGCAATGAAAAGAGTAATTTGGAATATACCTGTTGGTGTTCGTTCCTTTTCTGTATAGGTCAAAGTCCAATTTATTTTTATTTCTTATAACTAAAGTGTCTAGAAATGGCAGTGTACCGTTGTTCTTTGTTTCATAAGTAAATTTAATTGTGGGAAATTTGTTATTTATTTTTTCCATAAAATTTTCAACACTAGTTACTTTGAAATTAACTCTGTGTTTCGGACTTCCATTGTCTATATTTTATTTATACACGACGTTTCGATCAGAGATTGTACTGATCGAAACGTCGTGTATAAATAAAATATAGACAATGGAAGTCCGAAACACAGAGTTAATTTCAAACACATCATTGTCTCAAACTTTCAAACAAACTAGTTACTCAAATTCTTTACTTATATCTGATTCAAATTTGCTCATAAAGAGGTTTGCGATAAAAGGTGACAAACTATTACCCATTGTAGTTCCTTCTAATTGCTGGTAGTAGTTATTTTTATATTGAAAGTAATTTTGAGTCATGCAGAGTTTTGTTAATGATAGGTATTCTAAAGTGTATTTGTCTTCTAGATTGATTTTTCTTAGTAGTTCCTCCAGGTATTATAAGGTATTGGGGATTGTCACACTAGGGAACAACGAACTAACATCAAACGAGATTAAAATTTCACCTTCTTGGAGTGAAATATCTTTAACTTTGTTGATAAATTCAAGGGAATTTTGAACAGAAAAACCTTTTTCCTTTATAGGTAAATTTTCAAACTCGTTTGCTAGCCATTTCGAAATGTTGTAAGTAGGTGCTCCTACAGCAGAAACTATAGGTCTAACCGATTTTCCAGGTTTGTGGATTTTCGGAAGACAATACAGTTTCGGCATAGTGGGATTGCTTACTTGTAGCTTATATTTAATAGTGTCAGTAATAATATTGTTACATTTTTTAATTGTGTTTTTTACTTCGTTAATCATTTTTGGTAAGGGGTTCTTTGGGACTTGTTTGTAGGGTCCATTTTTTATTAGGTCATCTAACCTTTCGAAATAATCTTAAATAATTAGATAACCTAAAACTAAAAAGTGTACCAAACAAAAGACTTTTAAATGCATATGAAAGTATGGAAATCATTAAATCCAAAAATAGTTTAAATAAAGATAGAGGACCCATCCCGTTTAGTACACTTTATTCTTTGGTTGAGGGGAGATAGGATTAAAAATCGTGATCAATCACAAATTATTAGTCTTATCTCCGCCCACTAAACGATTGTATATAAGATAGAGCGTAGATTAATTTAGTTCATTGTTTATCGTCTCCTGATGATGCTAACGTTGTTAGCGAAACGCACGTCGAGTGCAAAAAAGTGTAGTTTTGGTTTGTGGAAAACAATCATAACTTTGGTTCAGATTTCATATTATAGTAAAATTTTAATAGTATAATCCAGGTGTAAATTTATATCTAAGGTACGCCACTGGTGTGTTTACTGTAAACAACAGAAAGGTAAACATTGTTCCATATAATAATATAACCAAAGTCTACTTAACTGTCAGGTATCTTGTATCTTTTTAATCTAAGCAGGTTAATATTAATGCAAGATAGTTCAAGTGAAGACTGATGAAAACGTACTTGCATTGAAGAATATGTTGTTTTCAACATATTCTTCAATGCAAGTACTCTCCAAAAGTATAGCATGAATGCCTTTAGCGCTATTGATAGTCGTTCTGCCAGGCTCCTTCCTTCAAGGAAGAAGGGAGCCTTGTGAACGACTATGAATACTGCCCTTATAAGGCACATTTTCGATTTTCTCGAGCCGAAGTTGTGGCATGAATTTATTATTTTAAGTATGTTTACACCGTAACGCGTTCTTTTTGTATTCGATGGAACAACGACATTTTATCACTGCTAAAAATATTGCGCGTATATCCAGCGTATATACGAAAACGGAGAAAGATATTGCCTTGGATATCACCGAGATATTCACCCGGCGTGCATAGGACCTCCAAAAAGGATCCAATTTAGATCCAGAGGTACCCATTAGGTAAAATATCATGATTCTATTATTAGGTCGTAAGACCTAGATTAGATATTGTATTGTATAGATAGATAGTGTAGACACCTGTCCACCTGGAATTTCTCAGATCTATTGTGGTTCCCCTTTCTTCTTCCCTGCTTTAATAGAACTACAAAACAAGTTGCACCCCCGTCCTCGTCATGAAACCCAGAAAAGAAACTAGGCCTTCACATTGACATAGGACATACAATAAGGTTTCTTCCTCTTTCTTGCAGAAGCGGCATGTCGCATCTTTTACCAATCCCATGACATACAAGTGCTTCTGGAGTTTCCAGTGACCAGTGTTTGTCTGACAAGCTTCCTTTCCTTACTAAGAAGTTTTCCAGTCAGCTTTGGTGAACGTTCTTTAATGAACTGTTTGGCCTGTCTTTGTCCACGCGTTTACTCCCACAGACCGTTCGTCTCTTTGGTGAGCTACTACTTAATAGATTGCTTGGCTCTGGCCTTAGCGATCCCACAGTTCAGGCCCTGTGAACTTTATTGCCGAGCCTTGTCTGGCCAATTCATCGGACTTTTTCGTTTCGAGAGTGTCGCCGATGTCCTGGAACCCAGGCTAGTGTCACCCTTTTGGTGCTTGCCAGCCTATTTAGAGCTGTTCTGCAGTCCGAAACCAGTTTGGACGTCACTTGCACTGTTTCTAGAGCTTTAAGTGCAGCTTGACTATCTGAATATATAACTACCGCATGAGAGTTTTTCTGTAATCTTTGTATTTCTTCGGCACAGTGATCGTTTGTCAGGCTTATAGAGACTAAAGTCTCGTATTTTTGCCCGTATATGCTAGCTCCTACACCCTCATCGGTCTTGCAGTCGTCTGTGTACCAGATGAAATTCGCTCCAAAAGGAGGACCTTCCTCCCAGTCGGCTCTATCTGGAATTTTGACTTTGTATTTCTTTTCGGAATTCTACTTGCAGACCATTACGTCGCTCAGCAATCCCAGTATAGGATTTTTTTGGAGCTCGTTTTCGTAAGACCTAAGAAAATTTTTCAAAAAACATTTTGCCTCTATTTCAGCGATAAACAATGGAAAAAATCCAGTTCCCAAATATAACTAATATAAAAAATAATCAGTTTTTTCGGTACCGACATCGTGTCACGCCGTGTTATTTGTATATTATATGATTCCTTTTAAGATAATCTTCCTAGTATTGTTCGCCTATACGATAAGTACAATACCAGTATTATTTATTTGGTCACGGTGTCTTTTTATTTCTTAATAAGAAAAGAATAGGATGTTCAAAATATTAATTTCTGTCAACCATAGTTTACTAATAATGATTCTATTGTTATTGTTAACTTTTGCGAAAAACATGCAAACAATACCGACACGCTTTCAAAATTTTTACCTTACCTTACATCCAATCCCAAAATTTAGAACTTGCCACCAATTATACTCACAACATTATTTTTACACATTACAAGCGAAGTGAACAATGTATAAGGTGTAAAAAAGTGGTTAGTTTAATAAAAAGTGACAGGAAAATACTCATATAGGTAATAAGCTAAAAATTACCCAGAAATAAGAACTGTGTGTCCTGTGCGAAAAATGTCAACAAAAGAATGTCAACAAAATCTTTTGACTGAGTGCCAGAGGGATAAGGACAGGGCGCGCCTGCTAGCTCTTCAAGCTTACGAATCAAATACATGGCTCAGTGCCCTTCCGTCCGCCACTCTGGGAAACCGTCTTGATAACTCCACTTTAGACTTGATCTGCCTCTGGCTGAGGAGTATCCCTGCATTTGCAACGAAACAGCTGATAAATATGGCTCTCACGGGCTAAGGTGCAGAAAAGTGCAGAAAAGTGCAGGACGTGCTTCCAGACATAGTCAGATCAACGATATAATCATATATATATTTGCGGAACATCCCGCAGTGCTAGAGCCTCTTGGTATCTGCAGAGATGATGGAAAGAGGGCGGACGGGATGACTTTGATTCCGTGGAAACAGGGAAAGCAGATGATCTGGGACGCGACTTGCAGTCACTCTTTAGCAAAGTCGTACCTTGATAAAACAGCTAAGGTACCCAGATCTGCTGCTGCCTTTGCCGAGACAAAAAAAACCTAAAATATAGAGTGCTGGAGGATCGTTTTATTTTCATTCCTATCGCTATAGAAACGCTAGGTCCTTGCGCTGATGAGGCTAAGAGATTGATTAAGGAGATCGCGTCTAAGATTTCTCTTAGCTTCATCACTCAGAGAATCAGCTTAGCCGTGCAGCGAGGCAATGCAGCCTCAATAATGGGCATCATGGGTAAATGAAATTTTTTATGTTTAAGGAAAGTGGGAACTTTTGGGGTTTTGCAATTTTCCTTTGTTTATTTTTATATTTTCGTTTGTTGTATTAACTTTTTTTTATATTATTTTTATTGAGGTAATTTTTGCAAGACTTTCTACACATCTTTTATTTGATTTTCAGTGGTTTGCTGTAGCATTTAGAATACTTATATTTTGTACATGTAAAAAAATATAACAATAAAAATTCGTTTATATATTCAGTTTCAAATAAAATCACAACAAAAGTTGAAAATAGGTTCGAATTTTTATTTAAAAACACGACGATCAATGTACTTTTTTTTATTTATGGTGTTTTGCTTTAGTAGTGGCGCCGTCGAAACGGCAAAAAGGCGGTTAGGTGGTGATAGTACGATCAAACCTTTCTCTTGAACGGATCCAGAAAGTTTATGCGCTCAAAGGTAAATGTAGTTGTGATCGAGACGAGTGAATATGCAACTTGTAGTGCTTGTTTACGTATTGTTGGGTTCAGAAATAAAGTCATGGCTATAAAGAGGTCTCCGATTTGATCGAGTTTAAAGATTGGGATCATGGACCTCAGTTCATTTCTGAGAACATTGACTGACTCTTAACACAAGTCCTGACCAACTTTTTTTTTGTGGAAATAATTGAAATTTTTACGATGTTTTGTTTTTGCAGAATGTACAGACAAGCAGTGGGGTGGACCTTATTCGGTCTCTTGGTCAGCAGTTCCGTACTCAACACCTTAGCCCATCCCAATAGTCAAGCGCCCGAAGGCTACTACAGGACCGTACGAGGAGTGCAGAAACAACAACAGGTGGGTCGCCATAAATTGTAAAAACGTATTTTTAGCTCCCGACGAAGAGGACGGTTGTTATACAGGGTTCGAGATAAGATTTTCCTTAAAGATAGGATTTCAATAAATCAAACAGAAATGGCATAGAAAGTTCTGCGCGCACAAAAGAAACAGGTATATTGAGCAATGGTGCCAGTTTGTTATTATCTCCGGACTGCTTTCATGAGAAAAAATTGTCGCCACTCTTTCATTGTGAGCATAAATCATAGTTGCAATAATAAGCGTTGACAAGATGTCTGCGAATTCCGCTAGATGGCGGCCAGGTATTTGGTGATAGAATTATTTCCACGTATGGAAATATCCGATGGCCTCCTCGATTACCAGATCATGCGCCAAATGACTTTTTCCCATGGGGTTGTTGGCACGACAAAATTTTCCAACACCCTCACTTACGGCTTACGACTATACAGGAGTTGAGGGCGAAAATTTTGGAGGCGGGCAACTCTATCACCCCTGAAATGTTGGCTGCTACGCGCCAAGAGTTTTACAATAGATTGGGATATTGTGAGGCTCAAGAAGGGGACACATTTGAACATCTAATCTAATTAAAAATTAGATGTTTTCAGGTCCAAACCACAGCTTTTTCTTGCTTAAAGAAGGCGGCAGGGTCCATTATTTACGATTCTGAGCGATAAACTCGTGAGGTTGTTAACATTAGAAAGAAATATCTTCGCTTTTAATTAAATTTCTTTCCATTCTGTTCTACTAGTGACATCTCTCCGGAAACGGCCAAACTATGCAGCTAGCACTAGCTGCCAAAGAAATCAATAAACGGCGCTGGTTTTCCTGCAGAGCTTTTTGCTTGCGATATTATTGATTTTAAATAAAGCTGGCCCTACACTACATTTGTAAAAGCGTAAAAGCGAAAAATAAGGGGCTGCCAATATTTGTAACACCCAAAAAGGGGTGAAAAGATTTATTTTGCTCTGTTTCTTTACAAAAAACGTTTTTTTTACGAAAAACTTGAACTCTGCCACTTTTTTTATTTTTTTCTTCCACACTTTCTCGAAATTTTCATCATACCGTAGAAAAAAATTATTTCCCCCATGGTCATACTCTACTTTTATTCGAAAAAATTTAGAAACAGAGACGGGATCAGTTTTCCTAAAACGGGGGATCTTGGTTTCGAGTGAGAAGATAAAGGGCGACGCAGGCAAAAATTTTTCAATTAAATTAGCCGAACGCAAAAATGTTAGAAAAACAAAGCACGAAATAAAAATGGCGCCACTTACAATTTTTTTTTAAAAATTACGTAATTTCGGGAACGCAAAGAAATAGGTCAAAAGAGTATAATTTTTAAGAAAAAAATATCAATTTTCTCGCCCTCCTCCACTGGGACTACAGGGACCGTGCACAAATTATGTAATGGTCATAGGGGGGAGTGGGGTTACAAAACGTTACGTAGAGGGGAGGGGGGTTTTCGACAGCGTTTGCATTTGTGTGAAACTAAGAAAATTTGGAATGAAAATAAGTGAAGTTTTTTTTTTGGGGGGGGGGGGTAGTGGTCTTGAAATCGTTACGTAATATTAGGGGAGTGGTGTGCCAAACCGTTACAAAACATTACTTAGGGAGGGGGTCAAAAATTGGTAAAATCACCGTTACGTAATTTGTGCACGGCCTCACATCTGACTGTTCCTCCTTTTTGATTTCGAATCAAAGTGCAAAACCCGGGTTGGACGTTCGAAGGCGTCAACCCGTCCTATTTGCTTGATAAAGTTTCTACGGAAATATCTCAGTCGATTTCTCCGGCCGTGTATGAACGCTTTAGATTAGGCATTTGCATGTATCTCAGTCCCCAGCCTGTAAACAGTGCGTAAGGACAATGGTTACAAAATGAAAAGCCGAAAAATATTTTTTTTACGATATCTTTCATCAGTTTGGTATTAAAGTCGAGCAAAAACAATTTTTATTCCAGTCCTAAAGGTATGAAAATGGAAAACATTAGAAAACAACAACCTGGAATGGATTTACTACGTGTAATACCATGATAATGCCCATCCTTTTCTGCCTAATGTGCTTTTCCGTTTGTCTGCGTCTTATACACGGCTGCTTGGCCCCCTAAGGATTTGCTTAGGAACCCTGTATAAGAATCAGAATTAAAAAAGGCACTTAGTTATTAAATTTAATAACAGCTTTAAATTCGTTTTAAAGTTAAACAAGACGTGAACGCGGTTACAAAAAGTGTTCTAAGTAGAAACAGTAGAGGGTTGCAGATTGAAAGACGCTACGTTGTTTTAATTTTTTTATTCTTTTAAACAAGTATAATTTTGTTTTAAATTTATTTCAACAAGATATTTCGTGAGAAGGCGAGACAGCTACGATAAATTGTCTGGTAGAGTCGGGAAAGAGCAATGTCAATCGGTAGTAAAAGTTTGTGGATAAATGAGCATTTTAATTAATTTAGTGGATTCTAATTTCGAACTAAAATAAGAAAATACTTATTAATCACTGTTTTATACCCTTTGAAGGCAACATTTATCGTTAAATTGGACGGAATCTTACTTGGGAATCTTTAAGTTAATTGTGGCTGACATCGGCAACAGCGTGTCGGTTTCTCAAGTTTATTATCGCTTTCGCTCTCATTGACTAGCCATTGCGCCTCTTTTTCAATACACGTTATTTTGGCACTCTAGACAAGAACTGTTGAACCCTGTGTAACACCCGTCCTTATATATACTGGAGAACAAAAAAAAAATATTTGTGTGTATACCTTATCTCAAAAGAAATATTTAATACATTTTTTGTCTTCTAAGCTTTCCATTTTTCACAGATTTTTTTATATTCATTTTCAAAAACAACCAACACATAAAAGATCTTTTCTGAAAATTTTAAATCATTTTTCTCGTAGATTTTGGTTTTTTTGGATTCCTTACAGTTTACCTAAAAAATAAAAATGCCAAGAGTTCGCGGTCGCCAACAATTTCATCATTTAAACGACTTCGAGAAAGGGCGCATCGTGGGCATGAAAGAGACTGGTTTTGGTTTACGGGAAATTGCAAGAAGGGCTAATACCAATCCATCAACAGTATTAAGAGTTTGGAGAAGGTGGTCCAACGATGAGACTTATCTTCGTGCGGGTTCTGGACACCCTAGATTATTACAAGGTCGTGATTTACGGCATCTCAGACTTCTTGCTGTCAGGAATCGACTGGACAGTATACGCCAAGACGAGTATTCTCAAGCATGACAGTTAATCGTTACCGTCTGCTTTTGGTGCTACCTTTGACCCTACAACATAAGGCTCGCCGCTTGGAGTGGTGCAGAGCTCGGCAAAACTGGAATGACGAATGGAATACCATAAGCTTCAGCGACGAATTCAGGTTTTGTTTAGGCGGCCATGATGGACGCATGAGAGTTAGGCGATTTCGCGGAGAGAGACGAAATGCAGACTTTGCTGTTGAAAGTGATACAGCAAGACAAGATAATGCCAGATCGCATATTGCTCGTGAAACAGTGGACTTCTTACATGAACTTGGCATAGAGACTTTGGAATGGCCAACAAGATCGTCTGACTGATCGCCTATCGATCACGTATGGGATATGATAGGGCGCAATCTTAGTCGATTACCACGTCCCCCTGGAAACTTAGATGCCAGAGTTCATCTCTCTCGTGCGTCCATCATGGCCACCTAAACAAACGGATGGATAATAATGCTCAATAGAACAAACGAGTGCATAAATAACCATGGAGGAGCCACTCATTATTAATTTTTTGATGATTATCATGGAGGAATCTTCTTGGAAATGTAAACAATTACTAAGAGCATCCTAATGTATTATTATATAAATAAATTACTTTAAAAATATTTCTCCTTTCTAGTGTTGCATTTTTTTTGTTCTCCAGTATATAAGTTTGGCTCCTGTGTCTGTATATAGCGAACCAGTAAACCGATTTCGATGCGGATTTTTTCTGTTTGGATCCTCTACTACAGGGAGTTTTTATAGCTGTTTGTTAAAAATCAGCTAAGTAGTTCTTTTTACACAGATGTCAAGGAATTTGAGGTATGATGACATACATAATAAATGTAACTTCCGATAATGATGAAATTTTATGTGTTCCATTAAGTTTCGATTGTGGAGATTTCAAAAATTTTTAATTGAACTTGCTATTAACGTTGGATGAACAGCTTCATACAACGCTATTAATTATGTGGCTTCTAACAGGTGCAACAAGGAGAACCGAGTCGTCAGCAACCGGCCCGACCGACGCAAGAGCAGCAAAGAGAGAGGAAGTTCGCCGAAAAACCGAACGCGATAAAAAAGGTGGCTTTGGACGATCTGGATGACGTACAAACCAACCAGATATCGGATTCCGGTGGCGCGGGAGGTGGATTCTCCTGGTCCAACCTGTTAGGTACGTCTAACATTATACCTTCAATTGCTGGTAAGTTTATCTTACATACATTACATACATTACTTACATACATTATCATCTATACTAAAAAGATTTCTTACAAAAAATTTTTACCACTACTTCAATCTTTTTATATGCATAAAACTTGAAGTCTTGGAAACACTTTTCCAAATATGTTTCTATCAGGGTTTTCTTTTTTTTGTATTTTCAAAATTTATTACTACAAAAACTGGAGGGGGGGGTTAGTATGTGCGAAAAAAAATATATTTATAAGCAAGAGCGGGTCTGGTGCTAACTAAATTTGTTGCCAAAAGCATGTCTTAAATGGGAAACCGACAAAAATTTTGGGAAAATTACAATAAAAGTTCCATTTTTTACGTGTTTTAAATGTTGCTGACAAAAAAAATCACTGGGTCAATCTTGAAATAATATACATTTCCTAAATATATTTTCTGATTAATAATATTTTTGTTTTTTTTTCACTTTTTCATTTTTATAAAATTCTTGAATATAAATACTTTTATGTATATTATATCTGATCATGATGGTAAAAAATGTTTTTACCCAAAAGAAGAATTAAGGAGTCCACGGAAAATACATTTTTAACTACGGAAGTGACTTTGGCTAAAGAATTAAAGTAAATTGAAATTTTGTTTGTCTAAATTAAGTAATACAAACAGATGTGACGAAAATGTCCACGGAATGGACAAAAACTAAAACATAATAGTAACACTAATAATACTACAAAAATCTAGTATCCATCTTGAAAAGATTTTTAATATTATATAATTCTTAATATTTAAGAATATACTGCTGTCGACAAATTAGACCTACTATCCACAGAAGTGACTTTTTACCGCCAATATTTATTAAATTATTTAATAAAAAATAAAACTTTTTTGGTTTCTTACCCTTTTTTTCGACGGCATAGAAGTGATCACACCAGTCTGATGCATTTAATTTTAGAACGTTTTGACTAAAACATTATTTGGACGGATGCACTTAAAAAATATGTCCTAGAAGCACATGGCTGCCAACATTTCTGTAATTTATTGGATTATTGTGTTGTCCACGGAAGTGACACTGTATAGTGTGGATACACTTATTTTGAGGCTTCAAAAATGGCAAACTGAACAATAAACAATTAAAAATAGCAAATGTCTGTCATATTGAGACATGAATATCAACCAAATAATTTATTTTAAAAATTGGATAAAAAAACCATAATTAATTGATTCTGGAATATCACAAGTGGTTAAGTCCACGGAAATGATATTTATGTGCATTTTGCACTTATTTCTGCAGGAAATTTTTTGTTCGTTAGTTCTGAAATAGTTTTAAGAAGTACCCTAGTAAAATATACATTTACATAAATTGATCAGGTCAAAACGCGAACAAAATAAAATTATAAAATAAACCGACAAAATCTTCCACCATCCAATAAATACCACAACTGAAGACCAATTATATCATATCCAGGACGTGTGGGAACCCTGTTTATTAAAAACTGTGAAGGGACCCTCATTACGTTGATATCCTATGCTTTTTGCTTTCAGGAATGGTCATGCAGATGATTTTTAATCCAGGAGGTGGTGCAGTAGGACCCAACAAGTCGGAAGGTCTCGACGAAGGAACCGCCATTGCTCCCTCTCCTTGGGCCAACTTGATTTCAATGGGGTACGTAGTACATAACTTGAGTTTAATCGGTGGCAAAACATTTTTTACGATGAATGGGGAAGCCTCGTGATTTTAAATTGAACACATCATATATTTTTTAAACCTTCGATAGCTCTTTTCCTTGGCTAACGCATGGCCCTTACGGCAAATTATTTTTTATTTCACTCGAGGAACGCTAAAGATAAACCCCACATATGGTATGCAGACCGCTTCAAGCTACTGCGAACATAGGGGGAATCAAGTCCAATTTACTCTCCGTGCCGTACGACCGAGGTGGATTCGAAGCACGCTGCAGTGTTATCTTTTGGAAATTCATTTTGTTTTTATTATTTTGTTTTATTTCTGCCTTGCTCGAGAAACAGATGGGTAAGTTCTTAATTGAAATAATGCATTTTTAAAACTAAAAATGGATGTCTACGAAGTTGCCGAAAAAGTGCAGATGGTCAAATGGTCAAATCGTCATAACCCAACACACGTTCGATATTGGTCGAGGGAAAATTTGCATTTGTATTTTGACGTAAGAACACAGTATCCCCAAAAACTAAATGTTTGGGGGGGGGTATTATAGGGGAACACGTAATTGGGCCATTTTTTATTAACGGCAATTGCAATTTGAATGGTCCTAGATACTTGAATCTACTGCAGCAGCACATTATTCCAACTGCTAGGCAGTTGTTAGGTGTAAAATTTGGTGAAACATGGTTTCAACAAGATGGTTGTTCCGCTCACAATGTTGGCCTAGTTAGGGAATATCTTGATAATGTATTTCCTAATCGGGTTATAAGTACACGGGGAACTATTTTATGGCCAGCTCGATCTCCCGATCTTGCTCCTAATGACTTCTATCTGTTTTTGAAGAAGCTTTTCAAATTATCACCCCTAACATGCTTGGAAACGTTAGAAGTGGTTTTTATAGTAGGCTCGGATATTGTCTAGCCGAGCAAGGAGGACTTTTCGAACATTTGCTTTAATTTTTTTTTTGACTGGGAGAATTTTTTGGTTTTTAGAATGTATTATTTTATTTTGAGAACATTCTTTTATTTTGTTTCTCCTTATTATTTTCATTGTAACACGTCGTCACTGATAAATCTGAGCAGTTGACAATAAAACGCTCTTATTTATCAGTGAAAAAAAATAAGAAAATTACGTTATAAAAATTTCCGGTTTCATTGACTACGCTCCACACAGCACCGTGGTTAGAGGCGTACTAAATACCAGGCGAACGGCGGCGAATGGCAGCGAATGGCGATCGGAAGCCTGAGTGTTGGTTGCTTCACTGATAGGCGTGCGGTGTCTCTGCATGTACGTACACTGGCAAATTAGACTTCTTCCGCCTTATGTTCGCAGTAGCTTGAAGCGGTCTGTATTTTTGGATTCAGGAAGAAAAGGTCTATCGAAGTTTTAAAAAATATACAGGGTGTTCAATTTAAAACAAGAAAGTTTTTGACAAGCATATAATAACAGAGAAAAATGTAACTATGTTACTTAATTTTTTATATCCCAGGGACATACATAGTGTTTCCCACATAGCAATGAAAAAACATTTACATGCATTGCATGCGTTAAATCTCCTTTTGAAGATGTCCTTTTGAGCACATATTTAGCATACGCTTGGTACATACTGTTTAAGTATATGCTATTAAGGATATCCATAGCAAATGCTATGAGTGTATTATATGAACAGATCCTTTTTAGTACATCTTTATCACATGCAAAGAATACATCAATTTCAAAACATTTTTTGGTCCGTTTAGCGCACATGCTATTCTGGTACCATAAAAGAACATCAAAAGAATGAGCTTCTAAGAATTTTCTTGGCATATGCTAAGGAAATACCACTAAAGAAGGTTACTATTAGAACATCTTTAGCATATATGCAAAAAATATATCACTTATTAAAATATTATTTAGTCCTTTTAGCGTACATGTCATTCTGGAACTGCAAAAGAACATCAAAATAATGCGCTTCTAGTATTTCATTAGCATATACCAATGAAATACCATTAAAGAAGGTAACTTTTAGGACATCTTTAGCATATGCAAAGTATATACCAATTATGGTACAATATTAAGTACATCTATATGCATGATACAATAAAATCATGAGCGTTTAATTCAGTAATTTAATGTTTGCATACTTTATCCCGAGCAAACCTTGGATATCTTCATTTTATGGATCGATCTCTCTCAATGTAACCTATTTGTAGCACCTACATAGAATGTTCTAAAGGTAATTTAGAATATCCATAGCATATCATTTCTCTTTTTGAGGATATTCTATGCACCTGCTTAGGATGACCAGTTGCTAAATGTGCTAAGCACATGCCAATCATCTGATAATAATATCTATTAGCACATCCTAAGAACCTGCATAGCATGCATTAGGGCGGAACGTATTCTTAGCACATGCTTAGGATGTGCCAATGTGAATTTAAAACAACCTTAGTATATCCTTTTTCTTCTTGAGGATATTCTATGCACATGCTAAGTATGACAAATTGCTATGTGGGTGGAAAGTGCACGTAATATGTACAACTCATTCCAAATTCAATATGGCGGCTGACAATTAAACACAGAAGCTAAATGGAACTGTCATTGTCAGAGTTCCAAAAAAACTGGTCCGCAGCAATTTGGAATGGAGTGTACGTTCCTACGTACATTGGAGTTGGCGTACGTACTATATGGACCTACGTACTCTTTGTCCAAGGCTTATAGGTATGTACCTGGTACGTAACTTTGCTGTCTAGGGGGTGTCACTTCTGTTGCCAGGGCTTTTAAAGTGTTTTAATTTAAACTGTTTTTTTTTTATCTGGTTGTTGTTAATATTATTTTTGTACTAGATTGAAAATCCTTACCGCTATCCTCGGAGGGGGCGCGGCTCCTCAAGGTGACGGAATCGACAAAGTTGACAATGGAGGTGGCGGATCTCCTTTGCAGGTACGATTTTATTTATTTGCACTCTGTATAGGGTGTCCCAAAGAAAACGAAACAGAAGCGTTTTCGAGAATTTAATTTCCAAAAAACCCTCGATCACGTCGATTTGTTATTAAATGAAGCGCTTTTTGCCTATATTGGAGGTGTGTCCCACAAAAATTCCAATATAGTCAAAAATGGTCCCCTTTAAATAAGGAATCGTACTCTAAATACTAGAAAACGCTTTTGTTTCGTTTTCGTTGGGGCACCCTGTGTATTGCTTTCTGAAAACAAAAACACTAATATTTAATCATGTAAAGTAAATAAGGATAAAATATTACATTGCAATTTTTATTTAAAACAACCCTTGCAAAAAGAACACTATTTTGGCGGCTAGTTGTACAAACTATTGTTTTGACTAAGAGTGACTCCAAGAATTCTTTTTTGGTATCAATTTTAACTGCCTGTTTTATTACACTAATATACAAGAGAGGCCCTGTATACAATTTTTGACAGTTATTGATTTACCAGAGGTAAGCAACTCGATTTGGCAGTTGCTAGGGAAATGTTGATAATTTTTTTGTGTGTTAGCAACCATTGGAAATAAATAATTTTATGCACTTCCGGGAATAAATGCACCCATTTAATCCCGCTTTTGCGGGAATAAAGTGGGTCATTTATTCCCTAGAGAAATAAAGTAAAATTTATTGACATAGCGACGCATATGTTTCTGCGTTTCGGCATACTGGATGTTATCGTTTGAATCGATTTTTTGAAAAACAAATAAAGAAATATAGTTATTTTTTTACTTTTCTGCTTATTCTAAAGTGCATAAAATAGTATATAAACCTCAGGAGTAAAGTGATGCTTAATCCCTCGACAAATTATATAAACTTTTTGCCTCGGGATTAAATGTACCACTTTACTCCCTAGGTTTATAATGTACTATTGTTAATGTCACATTATTGATTAATAAATAATTATAATTAATGCGGTACAAGAAAGTGTCAAAATACTTGCGCCTACCTTGTATTGTTTCATTGTTCAATGGAAAAAGACACGCAAGAAAAATGGAAAGGGATCATGGATTTGCCAAACTGGAAAATTAATAAAAATAGTCTAATTTGAGAGGTGAGTAAGACTAGTTAAATTTAATAGTTATTTATGGTAGTAGTGTGTTATGTTGAAAATAAGTCACGCGAGAAAGCAGAAGGTATAAATTATCAAGTGACTTAGGAAACATAACACACGAGTGGCATACAATGTTTTATCCAACAATTGGAAGAAATCGTTTTTTTAAAAGATAATAATTAATAAGCTTTGTGCTCAAATCAAAGCTACTTGCGCATGCGTCTTAGTACCCTATAAATGTCAGGATGACTTGACAGTGACTTTTTTACATTTTTGGTCAAAGTAGGTTGTGTGTTTGCTTGCCACGGGCATGATACATTGTTAGCAAATGTTTAAATAAATTTTGACACTTGCCAGTTTTCCCCGCAGAAAAGGAAAGCTTTTTTTGAAGAAAAAAACGTATAGAAAATGAAGGAAACCGATGAAAATTACGTTCCTGAGGATATCCTTACGGAAGCGGAAGAAGCAGCGATGCAGATTTTGCTAGAAAAGTCCCGAGATGCTTACGACAACGAGTTGGATGAATTCACGGAATATAAAAGGTCTCGATGAAAATGTTCTATTGGCTTATTTTTTACATTTGTAAAAAAATTAGCCCCGTCGTCGCTATATGGACCAAATACTCGATGCTTCGCTCGACTATATGGCAAACCAACAAAACAACAACAACAAAAAAGCAAATCACAGGGATACAAACCAAAGAAGTCAAGACATTAGAACGACCTGAAATAGAGAAGTTTTTGAACGAAGCTCCCGACGACGAGTATCTGTTGATCAAAGTGGCTTTGATAATGGGGATTACCGGTGCTTGTAGATGTGATGAACTGGTCAATTGGAAAATAGAAAATATTCAAGACAAAGGCAAATATTTTCACGTAGTTTTTCCAGACACTAAACCAAGAAATCGAGAAGTTTCACCATACTTGAAGAAGGATTTCCAGTCAACCCGATCAATTTGTGTAAAAAATACATGTCTTTGAGGGCAAAGAATACTAGTTCTAGACGCTTTTTTGTTTTTTACAAAAATTGGAGGTGTAGCAGCCAGTGTGTGGGAATAAATACGTTGTCGAAGATACCTTCAAGAATTGCAGTGTTTTTGAAATTGGAGGAATCAGCGCTCTACACCGGTCACTGCCTGAGAAGGTCTTCGGCGATTTTATTGGCCAATGCAGGGGCTAACATGCCTACTTTGAAGCGTCACGGAGGACGGAAGTCCTCGATCGTAGCGTAAAGATACCTAGAAGAATCGGTGCATAACAAAACATGAATTGCAGAAAAAATACAAGGTTCTAATGCGTCGGTGTCTTTCAGCACTATCAGCAGCTGTACCGATATGGGAGCATCTGGTTCCAATGACCAACGAATTTTACAATGAGTTCATATTCGAATAAATCGTTAGCACTAATAAATATATAGAATACTACTTTAAATATGAATGTGAGTTATAATCTATAACTTCTAAAATCGTTTTTATATGCAAATAAGAAAAAAACTAGAAAAAGAGGACAATAAGTTGCCCACCTCTGGTAAAAAAACAACTGCCAAATGTATAGAGGGCCTCTAATACACACCACCAAAAGGTTACACAACTTTCACACAAACTTTGTGTACATAAATTGTTCCAAACTAAGTAAAACATGCATGCTGGAGGTTAAAAAAACTGCTTCTTCTAGAAATCTGGTTTCTTATTATTACAAGAAAATCATAGACCCAAGAAGTAATTGCAACTGAATTAACTTTTCTCTTACGACAGGGGTAGCTGCAGACATCCAGGGGAAAAGCCATTACAAAAAATTAAAATTGATAAAGGGAACGGAAATCGCGCACTTTGGCCAGTGGCGCAGTAACAGGGGGAGGGTTGTATTACTAACTTTGCAAAAGAGGCCGTTTGTTGACTTTGGAGCTGTAAGGTTTAGAATACTTTCCACCCCCCCCCCGAAAATTTTTCTTACTACGCCACTGACTTTGTCACTCTTGGTATATCACTCTCTTTATTTTCATTTGTTCATTAAAACAAATGCAGAAGAAGACAACTGCAGGAAGGCCGCGGCGTGGGAGGTCTATTGGAAAATATAACATAAAAACACAAAACAGCTTAGGCCTGAACTAATTTACATTTAACAAAGTCCAAAATTTTAAGTGATGAGAAACTGACTTAACACGACCCTAGCTAAAAAGGCAAAACCAATTTATGCTTTTTATTGATGGTTTTAGAATCTTTTTCTTAAAGCAAAGCTACAACTAAATGGATTGCCAATAGCACAGCAATATTCAACCTAGTTTAAATTTAACCGGTGTTTAGTATGCGCTTCCACAAAGAACTTAAATACCAAGGTCTCACATTCTAAACATCAGTTAAATTTAAACCCAGTTTTAACATTACGGTGCAATCGGCACGGGTTTTTATTAACTTTCCTGATCAATTGGTTTTGAAATGGGATATTTGAAATGTTTTAGAAACAAATTCGAAAAAGCAAAGCGTTTTCCAACCCTTGACTGGCTGTAAAAACGAAAAGGTACTATCTGTGCTACTTGGGTATTTGGTTGCATTTAATTTTTAGTTCTCTTGTAAATATACAAAATTATACAAAATAGTAGTTAGTTGCTTATTGTAAATTACACACAGGGTATACTGGCGGCGGTGGTGTCAACGATGGTGGGAGGAAGAGACCCGCAACAGGCTAACATGCTGGCAAAACAGGCTGGGGAGGTATGTAAATACAGCATGCTTTGACACAACAGGCTTTTTTGATAGGTACCAAAGACAACGTCGTTTGTTTTTGTAATATATTTTCAGAACCTTAATAGTCGGAAAGCTCGCGAAAAAAACGGGAAAAGTTTTGAAAAAGCTGATATTTTTAGAACCATATGAAAGGACTGTGAAGTCAGAAAGCTGGCGAGCTCTTGGACTATAAGTTAATTACAAGACTTTTGTGCATATTACGGACGTGAAACTACTAATTTGAAACAATCTTCTTCCACTCTTCCCTCTTCATTTTTTTTTCTTTTAATTTTTGCTTCAAACTGGGGGGCACAAAAAAAAACTTCACTTTGGTATTAAAAAAAAATTATGCCTTTCACGTATTTCATACTATTGTAATTTGATACGAACAAAAATTTTTATTAAACAAAACATTAAAAGAACAAGCTTTTATTAAATGCACTCAAAAGTAGAAAATATTTTTTTTGTACCTTTATCAAAAACATGATAAAACATGATTTTAGTTACTGTCTGCAGATAACTAAAGCATGCAAAAAACTTTTTTTTTGATCACGGGTGCAAAAAAAGATTTCTGTCCATTTTTTTCCCTAAACTAAAGAGACATAGCGGAAAACAGTAATATTGAAAAAATCTAATTCTTGCCTAAAAATTTCCGCCAGTTTTCACCAAGTATTTACGGAAAAATCATTTAAAAACATGGTCAAAATATCAAACGGTCAAATATTAAAATGTCGTAATAATGAACGTCACCGAGTACAAAGACACATTGCTATGGAAACCATAGTTATTTCATTTACCAGCCGCCTTGGTTTATAGTGTAAAGATGGTGTGTTGCGAGAAGTGCTCTTCGTTCGAGATTTTTAAAAGTATTTTCCTGTTTTCCTTGGATTTTTTGATAAAGGTACTAAAAATAATAGTGTTAACAAATCGCGGCTAAACTGTGCTTTTTTTACTCGCGTTTTTAAACCAACGGTTGTAAAAAAAGCACTATTTTAGCCACTAGTTGTGAAAACTACTATTTTATCTTTCTTATACCATAATAAAACCGATGGGCGCAAATTAAAAATTTTAACTTTAGGTATCGTATATCGGTCACATCGACGATTCACCTAAGAGACAGTAAATTAATTTCTCAATTTTTAGATTTGTACCCGTTTGTATTTAAATCCGCTATATTGAAATTTTCAAATCTGATCAAAAATTCATATCCCCCTCCTTAAAAATCCTTGTATGCCAATTTTGATTGAAATTGAACAAACTAAATCTTTTCCCCCCTCCGCTTCCCTCGTTAGAGGGAGGTGGGTACCTGAGAATACCATATTATTTTATTCTCACCGGAACTCTTAAACGCATACCAAATTTCAGTCAGTCAGTTAAAATTGGTTAGCAAAACATGACCAAAAATCGTCCATCTTGAATCCGCCATATTGAATTTTCAAAATCTGATCAAAAATTCGTATTCCTTATCCCCGAAAGCCCCCGTATACCAATTTTGGTTGAAATCGGACAAACTTAGGTGTTTTCCCCCCTCCCCTCCCCTCGTAGGGGAGAGAGCTATCTAATAATAACATATTATTGTATTGTCACCGGAACTATAAATGCATGCAAAATTTGAAGGCAATCGGATGTGTATAAGTTAGTTAAAATTGGTTAGCAAAAGATGACCAAAAATCGTCCATCTTGAGTCTTCCATATGTAATTTTCAAAATTTTCTTAGAAATTCGTTATCTCCATCCCCAAGTGCCCCAACACACCAAATTTCAACGAAATCGGGAGCACTTCAACAGTACCCTCCTCCATCCCCTTCTAGTAGGGGGGAACTGTCAATTTTATTACACTATATTCTTGTGTTGTCACCGCAACTATATAAGCATGCCAAATTTGAAGCCGATCGGATGTCGGGAAGTTGGTCACAATTAAGTTGCAAGATTCTACCCGAACAAACATATTTTACATATTACATATATAGAGCTTCAAGCTACTGCGAACATAGGGGGAATCAAGTCCAATTTACTCTCCGTGCCGTACGACCGAGGTGGATTCGAAGCACGCTGCAGGGTTATCTTTTGGAAATTCATTTGGTTTTTATTATTTTGTTTTATTTCTGCCTTGCTCGAGAAACAGATGGGTAAGTTCTTAATTGAAATAATACATTTTTAAAACCAAAAATGGATGTCTACGAAGTTGCCGAAAAAGTGCAGATGGTCAAATGGTCAAATCGTCATAACCCAACACACGTTCGCTATTGGTCGAGGGAAAATTTGCATTTGTATTTTCACGTAAGAACACAGTATCCCCAAAAACTAAATGTTTGGGGGGGGGGTATTATAGGGGAACACGTAATTGGGCCATTTTTTATTAACGGCAATTGCAATTTGAATGGTCCTAGATACTTGGATCTACTGCAGCAGCACATTATTCCAACTGCTAGGCAGTTGTTAGGTGTAAGATTTGGTGAAACATGGTTTCAACAAGATGGTTGTTCCGCTCACAATGTTGGCCTTGTTAGGGAATATCTTGATAATGTATTTCCTAATCGGGTTATAAGATCTTGCTCCTAATGACTTCTATCTGTTTTTGAAGAAGCTTTTCAAATTATCACCCCTAACATGCTTGGAAACGTTAGAAGGGGTTTTTATAGTAGGCTCGGATATTGTCTAGCCGAGCAAGGAGGACTTTTCGAACATTTGCTTTAATTTTTTTTTGACTGGGAGAATCTTTTTGGTTTTTAGAATGTATTATTTTATTTTGAGAACTTGCTTTTATTTTGTTTCTCCTTATTATTTTCATTGTAACACGTCGTCACATCAAAATCAAAGTCACGTCAAAATAAGAAAATTACGTTATAAAAATTTGCGTATTTATTGACCAAATTCCGGTTTCATTGACTACGCTCCACACAGCACCGTGGTTAGAGGCGTACTAAATACCAAAGGAAAGTCATGCAAGTGGTGATCGCAACCTGAGTATTGGTTGCTTCACTGATAGGCGTGCGGTGTCTCTGCATGTACGTACACTGGCAAATTAGACTTCTTCCGCCCTATGTTCGCAGTAGCTTGAAGCGGTCTGTATATATAGATAGGTACATTGCATTTAAATAAAAGCTTGTAAAAATAAAGATTTATTCTATTGTATTGTGTGTGCTTTAATTGTCGCTCCCACTTTCAGTTCATCAACATCGTGGTAAACCTTTTGGACGCCCTCAAGACGTCGTTCTCGCATCGGTCGCTGGCGGCCCGTAACCTCGGCCGCAAAGATTCGATCAGCGACGCGACCGTTGCCGGAATCGCCATGATGAAGGGATACGTCAGATCACTTGGCACCGACGAAAATAGCTGCATGGCCAAGTACATGTGCCAAGCGAATAACGAGTGCTCGACCGACATCGGGCAGAGCTCGTTGTTCTGTAACCTTGGAAGGTAAGTCGCCACGATCCTTTCTTCAAGTACTATGATGTCTTTGAATTTTGGATTACACTATCACTTTTTCTATAAAACTTAAAGGGAGAATTACGCCAAGCCCTAGTATTTAATACGGGGCTTGTCGGAAATTCCCTAAAGAATTGTAAGAGTTCTTCTTCAATACTTATTTTTTTAAATTTTTTATTTGGGATATACGTTTCGTTGCTTCGCGTATCACTCCGCGTACTGACAGGAATAGAGGATCCACACTGCTCTGGGTCAAAAAGTTCATTCTGACCTCCGCCATTCGCCACCATTGTTGTTTCGGCATCTGTGAAATACTCTTCACGGGATAAACTTCTAATTTCACCAGGGAATGACCTTTTTCGCCCGGAGAACACAACGTGCATACATTCTTGGGGGTGTTCCGACAAATACTTTTCGAGATTGTAGAGGACATTTCTGGTGACATTATAAACCCAAATATATCTTCTTCGCCCTCGTTTGATTGCAAAACATCTAATTCTTGCGCATCGACAGTAGTCGCCGCTCCAGCTACAGTGTGGAAAAACCACATGAAAGTTCCCCCAAAAAATTTACATTCCAAACTTTTTTTAAGATGCAAGTCAGCTTCTCTTCTAGTAATGTCTGGCAAAATGTCGTGAATAAGTCTTTTTCCTTTAAGAGACATTTGAAATTCTCTAAGGAAATCATTAATTCGGATTCTTTGCGAGCTTCTTCTTTCCTCATTTCTTTCAGAATTTTCAGTAATGGAAGTAAATAATCCTTCAATTGCTTCCTCCCAATCAGGTAGTTTTCTTTTTGACACATGATCATGCTCATTTCTAGCCATTGTATCAAAAAACTGTATTGAATTTGATCCTTTTGGACTGGCCAAATTAATTCTATCAAATTCAGGAGACAATCCAGTTGACAGTCTGCACCAGTCATCGTTACTTGAGGTTCTTGATTCATTCTATAAAAAACCATTTCCTTATTATTTTTAAAATTAAATTTTAGTTAGTATAAAATATTTCTCCATAATCGGTATAATTATGGCTGCGATACATTTCGCATATATTCATATCTTCTAAGCATACGTTGCAATGATAATATCCATCTGGATTGTGCTCATGACATTTAATAAGTGATATATTATTAAAATGATTATAATATTTGTATCCATATGTCCATAACTCATAACATTTAAATGTGGTATTCCAAAGTACGTAAAAGTTACAACAAGTACTATAATCAGTAGACACGAAATAATTGGTAAAATACCTTGATATTTGCTATTGGACACAGATACTGATTCTCCCAATATCTTTGGCATATAATGATTTAAATTGGCCATTTATCTCATCCAAATTTTTAATCCTTTCTATTTCTTCCTGAACCCAATCATTTGGTTTTTCTATTTTTTTTCTTTCAAATAATTCTAAAAGTGGACTTACATCTTGACTTAAAACTTGATCACTTGTTGGAACTTCACTAGAACTAACCGGCTCGTCGATGTCAGAAATATTATTCATGTGATTTAAAAGTTCACCAATGTTTGAGAACACTCTGTTTATATTCGCCATATTATTACTTATTTATATTTGACTGCTTGATACAAACTGCTGGGACTTGAGTAACACCTTCGGTTTTATGCCACAGCAGCGACGGCTGCCGAGAGGGGGGCTTCATGTTGACATGACTCATGCTTTAGCGATCCGTAGCTACATGATCCATTTTGTTTTTCTGACTCTTGATTTAGGCCCGAGTTGCGAATTTTTTACTCCAATTTGGTTCAACAACTTTTGCAGACCTTCCAACGTGTCAATTATGACATTGTCGTCAGCATCAGATCCTCTTAGTAGTTGTGAAGTACTCTTGTTACAGTTCTAAGTATTGTTAATTAAGACCAAACAATGACCAATTGGGCAAACAGGATCAGCAACATTCTTCATCTAGCGTCTAAGGCTTGAAAAAGGCTGGATCTCGGCTGAACGTCGCCAAAGATAAATTGGTTACACCCTCCACCCCTAAAACCCAATAACACTGGATTGGTGCTGTCAAAAAATTGCGTCAGTGCAGTCTGAGGGCAGATTGAAAGAAAGAAAAAAAGTATTCATCTGAACTCTCAATTCCACTTACCTACATTTTTCACTTATCTATTAACAACGGCATCTTTCCTGAATTACTTAAAATAGCAAAAATTATACCCATATATAAATCTGGAGACAAAGAAAACGTTAATAACGTTAAAAAACAGTTCGGGTTTCAGGAGGGCAAATCGACGCAAGATGCACTGGCTTACCTAAGAGCCAAAATTTATGAAGCGATTGATAATAAAAAACCAGCTATGTGCATCTTCGTCGATCTTGCCAAAGCTTTTGATACCGTCTGCCATACAGAAATGTTTTCATGTTTGCAAAATCTTGGGTTTAAAAATAAAGATATTAATATAATGAAGAGCTGTTTTTCAGATAGGAAACAGTGCGTGGAGATTAACTCATGTTTGAAATAGATACATCTGGAGATGTAGCCAGTTTGGCTGATGATTTGCTTTTATACGGGAGATAACTGGGATGAACTGAAACTAAAAGTTGAAAAAGATTTTAGAAAATTTGCAGATTTTTTTTCCACGAAACGAATTTAAAATTAAGTCTATTAGACAAATAAAATATCTCGGGATAATTTTTGACAATACTCTAAAATAGGAAACTCACGTAAATTTCGTTAATAAAAAAGTATTAAACCTACCCTATAAGTTTAAATTTTATGAAAATATATTTTCAATTGACAAGCTTATTATGCTGTACAAAACTTTAGTACTTCCACAGATTACTTATGGCATCATAACATGGGGAGGTGTCTTAAGGATATTCATAAACTTGAAGTATCCCAAAAATAGTTACTTAAAATTATATTTAACAAACCTAGGATGTATTCGTCAGATCTTCTGTACAAGGAAAATAAAATATTAGATATCAGACAACTATTTTTTAAGCAGTTAGCTATTGCAACATTTAAGAAAGAGGACAAACATTTATTGGTTCATAATACGAGACAACAAAATCAAATAAGGGTTCCGAGAATGCGAAAAATCATTGGTCAAAGGTGCCACAGTTTATAATTACTTGCCCCTCGACATAAAACAAAAGGAAACGCTAAAGCATTTCAAACTTGCAGTTGAGAATTGGATTAACAATACTCCAAGAAATCAAATTCATTCATTAATTGATGTAAAAAATAATTAACGAAAACTTTGTTGTTGCCTTCTATTTTACTCTTAATCGTCATTCTTATTTTTATCTTTATAGGGTTTTTTTTATTAATTAATAATTATGATTAAACGTTTACTGAATTTTAAGTTTTTTAAGTTTTAAATAAGTTTATTTTGTGGTGTATTTGTATTCCTACGTAAATTTTTTAAGCTTTTTTTTACTGAAAAGTTGAGTCTTGCATGGATAGATAAATGGCTACAGACAAGGCAACTTACGTGGACAATCTTTGGTGCAGTTTTCAGCGTTCTTCGGATACTTCAATTACGATCTTGTATAAATTTATACATTTTTGCACTGAATAAACTATATAATAATTTAAGAAAAATAATTATATATAAAAGTAGCTTAGGGCCATTGAAAAACTCTTATTGAGGTTGATTAGTGGGTTTTGACAAAACCGAAATTAGTTTTCCAATGGGACATGAAAACTGAAAAAGTGCACTCCAATGGAACAGAAGCACCGACTCAGTTGTGCACTGGTGGCGCACCAGTTTTACCAATGGAAACCGTTATTAGTGTTAATCTCAATGGTTGTTTTGAACAAGTATACAGGGGTGGACCAAGGAGATATTATTGGTTTATGATCTTTTCGTCAATCATTTAAAAAAAATGTCACTAACTACTTCCTTATGAACCTGCGGATATCGATATAAGATTTTGCATAGGACTCTAAGTTTCAATGTGAGTGTTTGGTTTCTTTGGGGAGTTAAATGTCAACTGTTCACTTTCGAAATAAAAAAAAATAAGATAAAAATCTTATTCTTCTTCGATAGGGTGATCGATTCGTAATTGCTCTCTTATTGATGTATATCTTTAGGTTCGTACTGCATTATACTTGGTCCGCCCCTATATAGATAGAAGTAGATTAGCGTAAATTGAACGAAGTAACCGTGGACGATACATATCTTCTCCCAAACATTTCCGATTTATTTAATCAATTGGGAAAATACCAATATTTTACCACCTTAGATTTGGTATCAGGTTTCCACCAAATCGAGATAGACCCCAAAGAAAGTCTTAAAACCTCGTTCTCTGTCCAAATTTCAACTTGTGATGGATACCATTCTTATGGGTAATTTAAATGGGAGGTACCTTGTACTTGTATACATGGACGAAATCATCGTCTGCTTCCCCCATATTAGTCATCCGGCTTAGGTACCCAATTGTTCATTTTGTGCAGAAAGCATGAAATTTGGTACACTTATTCTTTAGACAATTCTTTAAAATTTAGTTCGAGGAAATCGATGATCGTATGTATAGGAGCCAAGATGGCGGCGATTTTTTCAAAATGGACGTCTATTTTTTTTTTAAATTGTAAGTTTGCCATCAAAACAACATTATACTCGAATCTATATAATTCGATAGAGAGGAATTGAAAGAAAATGGTTACATTGACGTATGACCTTTATTATCCTTGAATAGTGACATTTTATTTTTTTTTAAATGCATTTTGAGATTTTTTTTTGATGATTTTTCATAATTTAGTAAGCCGCGACAGGTCTTTTGTTGTAATTTTATAATTTACAAAGAACATCAGAATAACTATTCTAATTGACTTTTTGCTTACAGGGTGATTGGTTTAGTTATACCAGGCCAGTCAAAATAAGATTTAAAAAAAAGCTACATCATCATCCGTATCTTTTTTAATTTTTGAGGAAAAAATGTCAAATTCAGTACGAATATTACAATTATCAAGGTCAACTGATATTCTAAAAAATTTTTGGATAGATAGCGCTGCGGACGACCTGGCACCCAAATTTCCGATTTTAAATTTGATAAAAGTTCATATTTTTTAATAGCTTAAATAAGACATGCATATTTAATAAAAGAATCGATTATGTATAGCTGAAGTATGTAGATTTCTATAAAAATTATTTTAGTTTGATATGGACATTGGTCGCCTAAATTTTTTTTGAGAATGTAAAAAAAAGTTTTTCAACGTTTTCTTCAATTCTTCCTAGCGACCAAAAATTTGGCTGGATATAAACATTGATGACTTCTGATGAATAAGAAGGCCCCAACAAATCAATTCAGATATGTAATTCCCAATTCTATCGAGCCCTTTTTACGCTATAGGCCAGTAAAGTTGGCCTAACATGTGGTTAGTCGCCCCGAATAGTACTCTAATGTACCCTATTGTTCATTTTTTGCGGAAAGCACCAAATTTGGTGAACTTACTTTTTTAACAATTTTTTAGGATCGTGGCCAAGGAAATTTATGATCGGATGTACAGAAACAGAAACCAAGTTGGCGGCGAATTCTTCAAAATGACGTTCTTAAATCGAAAGTTACTTATCAAAAAAAGAAAAATATATTTGAATCTATAGAACTTAATGAAGAGAAATTTGACAATAATAGTTAAATTAACGTGCAACCTTCGATGACCTTGAAAAATGTCATTTTACTTAAAAAAATAATTTTTTTATAATTTCAACATTTTAGTAAGATTTAAAAAAAAAAACACGTTATCATCTGTTTTTTGTACTTTTTAAAGTAGAATTTTCAAATGTGGTACAAATTGTTAATGCTACCTTATCAACTAAATTTTTTTTGGATAGGTGGCGCTGTGGACGACGTGCCATAGAAAAATCCGATATTAAATCTGATAAAATATTTTTAAATTAAATTTGACAAGATTTGGTTAAGCACCCACTGGATATTTTGCTAACAAAATTTTATTAAATTTAATTAAAAAATATTCTATCAAATTTAATATCGGATGTTTCTATAGCACGTCGTCCGCAGCGCCACCTATCCAAAAAATTTTAGTTGATAAGGTAGCATTAAAAATTCGTAACAAATTTGAAAATTCTACTTTAAAAAGTAAAAAAAAATCTTACTAAACCAATCACCTTGTAAGCAAAACGACACTTAGGAAAGATGTGTTGATGTCATGATAAAATTATAAAACAAGACCTGTCGCCGTTTTCAGAATTATAAAACATTTTAAAAAAAGGCTCTGAAAAAGTTTTTTTAGATAAAATGACATTTTTGAAGGTCATCGAAGGTTGCCCCTCAATTTAACTAGTATTGTCAAATTTCTCTTCATTAAGTTCTATAGATTCAAGTATAATTATTTTTTGATGAGTTACTTTCGATTGAATAACGTCATTTTGAAGAATTTGCCGCCAACTTGGTTTCTGCACATCCGATCATAAATTTTCTTGACCACCATTAAAAATTGTTAAAAATGTAAGCGTACCAAATTTGGTGCTTTTCATAAAAAATGAACAACAGGGTACATTACAGTACTATTCGGGGCGACTAAACACATGTTAGGTCAACTTTACTGACCTATAGCGTAAAAACGGCCAGACAGAATTTCGAATTTCATATCTGAATCGATTTTTTGGGGCCTTCTAATTCATCAGAAGTCATCAACGTGTATATCCAGCCAAATTTTTGGGCGCTAGGAAGAATTGAAGAAAACGTTGGAAAACCCGTTTTTTTTTTACATACTCAAAAAAAAATTAGGCGACCAATGACCATATCAAACTAAAATTATTTTTATAAAAATCTAAATACTCTAGCTATACGTAATCTATTATTATATTAAATATGCATGTCTAATATAAGCTATTAAAAGAATATGAACTTTTACCAATTTAAAATCGGAAATTTGGGTGCCACCTCGTCCGCAGCGCCACCTATCCAAAATTTTTGTAGAATATCAGTTGAATGAATGAATGAATGAACACATGCCTTATTGTCTAAGAAAAATTTTGTACAATACAATAGGTTTCTTATTGACAAAGCTAAAAACAAATAGAATTAAATTTATATGAGCACTTAAAGGAAATCAGTAAATAATTTCAGTTTTTGTCATGTCCTAAAAATTATTAGATTACATACAATTGCATTCTAAACCAAAGTTAATTTAAATTTACATATAAAAAACTTTTTAAAAAAAATAATAAAAGTTCTTTTTTTTTTAAGAATACTACCATAATATTTAAAAATAATACAAACAGCTAAAAATATTGCTAAAATGTCAAACAAACATAGAAAATACAAGTAAAAATTAAAATTAAAAAAAAATAACAAACAAGTGCTATCGAATTAAAAAAGTAAAAAATTAAAGTTAAAAGTTTTAAAATGGTCAAACAGTTTCATTATCAAGCAGAAACTCCTTTACTAAGTAATAGACTTTTTCAAAAACAACAACGCATTTAAAACAGTTTAAAAAATAACAAGTTCTTTAAAGAATATTAACATAACATTCAAAAAATTTATAGACAGCTAAAAATATTGCTAAAATGTCAATACATAGAAAATAACAAGTAAAATAAAAATAAATAATAAATAAGTACTATCCAGTTAAAAAAGTAAAAAATCAAAGTTAAAAGTTTTAAAATGTTTAAACAGTTTCATTATCAAGCAAAAAATCTTTTACTGAATAATAGGCTTTTTCAACAAGAAATTTTTTTATTATTTTTCTAAATTGTTTACGATTGTTGCAGTTCCTAACACGACAAGAAAACTTGTTGTAAATTTTAAGACCCCTGTAAATGAAGGAATTCTCTATAAGTGCAAAATGCGGAATGGGTAACGGTATTTGATTTATTTGCCTTGTCGTTTGAAGGTTTTGATGTTTTGTAAAATATTTGCGATTTTTATGTATCAAACAAGCAGTTTCCAAGATAAAAAGCGATGGTAAAGTTAATATTTTATTTTGAACAAACAAAGGCTGACAATGAGTTTTGGGTGGTAACTTGCATAAATACCTAACAGCTCTTTTTTGAAGTACAAAAACAGAATTAAACATGTAGTCACTGCAACATCTCCAAAAAGGAAGCCAATAACGTAGGTGGGACTCCACAACTGCAAAGTAAACTGAGCGAGATATTTGTTTTCCCAACTCTTGGGAAGTAACCTTTACCGTATAACAAGCAGAAGAAAGTTTTTTATTTAAGGACAAAATATGGTCATGAAATTTTTAATTATCATCAATTTTGATTCCCAAAAATTTAGTACTTTCTGAGCTGTTAATAGACTCAGTACCGATAAAAAGATTTTCCAGATTGCATTTAAAACTTAAAAGGTGGGTTTTTGACATATTGAAACATAGATGATTAGCAAAATCAATAAATAGTGAGCTTTCCCTCAAAAAAGGTAATGGTAACCGTAGATCCGGCTTTCGCACTTGTGGTGCATCACACCATTTCTTTATGTTTATAATGTCATCTGTAATTAACTGTGACAATGTATTAATATCTTTTGTTGTCCAAGAAATGGTGTTGTCGTCTGCAAATGTTGTAAATTTCCCTGCTATGTCCAAACTGAGCAAGTCATTAAGGTAAATTATAAAAAGAATTGGACCAAAAACAGACCCTTGAGGAACACCACAAGATACCTCCATTCTCTCCGAGGAGACGCCATTTACACAAACTGACTGGCGACGTTTATACAAATATGAACGAAACCATTCCAGAGCTTTCCCTCTTATACCATAATGGTAGAGCTTCTGAAGCAGTATTTCGTGACTCACACAGTCAAATGCTTTTGATAAGTCACAAAACACTGCTGCAGTTACCTCCATGTTGTTAATATTTTTCAGGAGGCTCAACAAAAAGAAGAAGATTGCGTCTGTAGTATTTTTTCCAGATTGAAACCCAAACTGATTTACGTTATTTACCTTATGCTTACTAAAAAATGAGATGAGACGTTTTTTTACAGGCCTAAAATTTTTAGTTTTTAAATCTCCGCCTTTGTGCAGAGGAATAATTTTAGCTATTTTTAGGCAGTCCGGAAAATATCCATTTTGAAACGAATGATTAATGGCCTCTGACAGACATAATAATGCTGAGCCAGAAAGCTCACATAAAATATTTAAGGAAATTCCATCCTCGCCAGCAGAATTAGGATTTTTTAAACTTTTAAGACCTTGATCGTTGTAATAAACTTACCAAATTTGACATATTTTCCTCAAAAACTAAAAAAGATACGGAAGATAATGTGCTTTTTTAAAAAAAATCTTACTTTGACCGGCCTGGTATAACTAAACCAATCACCCTGTAAGCAAAAAGGCAATTAGAAAAGGTATTTTGATGTTCTTTCTAAATTATAAAATTACAACAAAAGACCTGTCGCGGCTTACTAAATTATGAAAAATTATTAAAAAAAAACTCTCAAAATGCATTTAAAAAAAATAAAATGTCACTTTTCAAAGACGATAAAGGTCATACGTCAATGTAATCATTTTTTTTTCAATTCCTCTCTATCGAATTATATGGATTCGAGTATAATCTTGTTTTGATGGCGAACCTACAATTAAAAAAAAAATAGACCTCCATTTTGAAAAAAGAGAATTGTCTAAAGAATTTTATGCTTTCTGCACAAAATGAACAATTGATTGCTATTCGGGACTTAAGCCAGACTACTATATAACTATGCGATACTATAACGGCCCTGCCCTTGCATTTTCAGAAAAAAAAAGCCGTAGCGATAATAACTCTCCTAACTAAATTACCCTGGAAAGAATGCAGAGCCAAACTCTTCCGGGCGCGAGCAGACTGTGTTGGGCACGCGCAGTAGATGTTTCCCCGTTGGCCTTGCCCAGGGATAATCCTGATTTTTACGTTATTTTCTTTGTTTTTCAAAGATATTGGGAAATCAATTTAACTGTGGCGACCTGATTTTTTTGCAAAATTTTACTTCATTGCATATGTTTTTCAACGCGGAGAGTTTATTTATGTTTGTCCACAGTGGGCCACCAGAGCTTTTGTAGCACTGGGTCAAAAATTTGGGGTTAGGTTACTTATTTTGACTTCGCATTCCGCGCCGCTAAAGCACATAAGTTTTTTTTACTTTCGCATTTTTCGTAAAGTGTGTGCGGTCTGGCACGCGTCTGAGTAAGTCATGATGCGTTGCTGTAGCCCGAACTTGCCTTACTATCATTACCGTCCCTGTACCGTACCACGGCGCAAATAACCCTCTAGGTTCATGTGACCGCTTGTTTATTTTTATTTTTCAGACAAAAACAATAAGTTTTTCTATTGTGTTTGTGCCTCGGTTTCTGCTAATGCAGTACATGTGCCCCTTGGTGTGCTTAAAGACTCCGAAAATATACAATGGATATCAATATATTCCCTAATACTAAATACTAATACTAATAATATTAAAATAAAAGGAAACCATTTACTGCAGAATTACTTGCTTAAAAATGCTACCCAACTACATATTAAAGTAACTGGGTGTAATGTTTAAGGTTTCATTTATAATTGAATTAGACACACTCCTGCTATAGATGCTACCACTGGTTTTAGGACAACAGGTTAACTTAAAAAGCATCCAGATTTAAAAATCGGTTGCTGACGCTAGACGAAATAATCATATTCTATTTTAAACAGGAGCGTCAACGACTAGCAAGAGTCTCTCCAACCTCTAAATGGAGCTTTACTGACCTGTTTTGTTAATACTCAAGTATCCGTGTGATTTTGAAACTGAGGTTGAGATCTAAAATCTATCCTTTGCCCCTCAAGATTTCACTATTAAACTTGCACATAACTATGCTGCAATAATTTAAATTTAAAAAAAAAATATTGAATCAAAATAAAAACAAAATTATGTGAGCTTATAGCGTTGTGTTTTGTTGTTTCTATGCGAATTCCTAGTAATTCCAGCGAGCCAGTAAAGTTCTCTTGGTTCTTTGATAAGCAGCGCTGAGCCATTTTCGGCGGGCGACCGCACACGCGGAGTTGTTTCATATTCGTTTTAGAACAATGTTTTCGAAAACATATTTTTGAAAGATAAACATAACCTCGAATGATTTTCTGTCAGAAAACGTAAAAATACTCTTCTGCCCCACTGCGGTCCTTGTTGACAAAACACCTGCAATTGCCATGGTATCGGGGGCCTTAGGATAGTTGGGGGCTTTAGGTTAGAGGGCGCTTTGTTTATTTTGATTTCCCACAATTTAGTATCTCTTAGTTATAAAACTCCCCACTATTCACAAACTTATTGACTATTGACCACTGCCAATATTAATATTATTTTTTTTGACAGTTACGCAGCAAGCTTCGTTTTGGACAAATCATCGCCGTCAGCCACCTTTGACCTTTTGTACGAGGCAAGCCGAAGGGGAAGGTCGGGAGACAACTGTCAACAAGCCTACTTGGCGTGTAACGAAGTTTAGATTTTAAAAACCGAATACCGACGAAAATCAGTTACTGAAAGCAGGGAAATGTCAATCATGTTTCAAAATTTGACAACAAGAACGTAACATGTTGCGGTTACTGTTCAATACCACCATAAATGCTACCGGTGCTAACTTAATTTTTGTACATAACAAAAAAATAACGTTTTGGAAATTTGCTTAAGACCTTTTTAAGTTTCTGTGCAGTTAAAATATGGAAAACAACAATGTTAAACATAAAGTTTAATTTAGAATTTTGAATAAAGATCTTAGAACAACCCTTGCGGTTTATTAGTGCATTTGCACTTAGGTTTGGTGTAGTGCATCTAGTGCAACCAGTTCAAAAATGGAACCTGCACGAAGATCGCACGGTGCAAGAACCGGTCATAAAATAGTGCTTGTTGTCAGATTGTGTAAAATGTCTGATTTAAAAAACAAATAAATGACGCGGCTCCTTGCTCTTATTTTGTAAAATAGTAAATTTTAGTATTTATTTTAGGTTAATTGATTTAAATTAATTAGTAGTGAGGATGATTGGAGACGAAATAAGTTTTAGTTAAGTTTGCAACAAACCCAGAATAGAAACTAAAATAGAATTATATTTATTTGGAACGCCTGGTTTATCAAACCAGGAATTTATGAGACCGTATTTATTAAAAATTTTCAAGAACGATTCACCATAAAAACTGCAATTTGTTAAACAAATTTTTTATCTCAACCTTATTTCTTCAAACCCATTCAATAACAAATTCGAAATTTATAAGACCTGTTTTTGATCGAACCATTGTTCATCAAACAAACTCATTCAGAATCAAACTCGTAATTTGTAAAACCCATTTTCAATAAAACCCGGAATTTGTCAAACCATTTTTTTTTCAAAACCGGAATTCGTAAAAGCCGTTGTTTATCAAATTTTTTTTTTCTGAAGTGATTGCGCATTCGCCAATGATAAATACATGAACCGTAGGCGGCGCGGCGTTTCGATGCATTTGTCGTTCTATGTGCGCACACTTGGTAGGTCACAGGTAGTTTTCAATACTTTGTGAATAGATGTCACTCTATTGTTCTTAACTGGAATACACAATCTATTGAACACTACCTGTACCGCATACCAGATAGCGTTCAATAGATTGTCGTAGCATCGACAAATTCATCGAAACGCCGCGCCGCTGAGCCACCCTCGTGTACGCCTCCGGTTCATGTATTATTGGCGAATGCGCAATCAATTTAGCAAAAATTTTCTGATAAACAACGGGTTTTACGAATTCAGGGTTTGATATTGAATGAAACGGATCTTATAAATTTCGAATTTGTTATTGAATGAGTTTGAAGAAATTTTTGCACATTATGATAAACCGTGTCGGCGTCCATAATTTGCTTTAATTCTATTTTGGATTCTAATTCTAGTTTTATTGAACATTCCGCAATTTAGAAACGACTGGACAGTAAAGATGTAGTTTACCGTGTTTTTGTGTTTTAATTATATTTATTTATTGTTTAGCATAATTGTGTGATAGAGCGACTCTCTGCGACTGAATGTTTAGGCTATACAAATTTATTTTAAGAATAGAACTTTTGATTTTATGTACGGTCAGATTTAGTTGTAAGTTACAGCTAGCTTCTAGTGGTGTTTCTATTTTTACCAAATTTATTTATTGTTTTTAGTTTAATAAAAACTACTGTGTTAAAATATGGGCCTACCTATCATTTTTTTATATCTTTTTAACCTCTCCGTGGATCTAATTTTGGAGTAGATTTCAATTCGATTCAATTTTTTTTTATGGGAGGAGCAGATTATTGAAAACATATCAGTTTTAAACCTTATATACAGGGTGCCCCAAAAGTTCGATTCCACCCTAGTATCTTCAAAACAGAGAAGTAAAATTTCACATAATTAGATGGTTTACAAAAAAGTATCTTTTTAAATGCTGCTGTATATTTTGGAAAATTTAAATAGTTTTTCCTTCTGTTTCCAAAAACACCTAATATGTTACTTTTCTCTCTAACGGTTTTTAAATAAAATAGGCATCTCCATAAGACCAATGAGTTAAACAACAAAACAGATATTCGATGATTCTTATTTAAAACTTTTTATCATTTTATTTAAAAACCGTTATAGAAAAAGGTAACATATTAGGTATTTTTAGAAACAGAATGAAAGCTCTATTCAAAAAACGTATTGTCTCCGCCCCCTTTAGGCACCAATTAGCAACCAAAAAGATACTTTTTTGTAAACCTTCCAATTATGTAATACTGTACTTATCTGTCTCTTTTGGTTCTGGAGACATTAGGGTGGACTCGGATTTTTAGGATACCCTGTATATTTAAGCTAATATAGGTATATGGGTAAACATAATTTTGAAGTTTTTAAAAAATTTGACATGTGAAGAAAAATAATCATGGACTTGGTTTCTAGAAGATTTGAGGAGCTTTTATCGTTATGATAATTTTAGAGATCCTAGAAGATTTTTTTGAGTTCTTATGGGATTGGTTTCTAAAAGATTTGAGGAGCTTTTATCCTTATGGTGATTTTAGAAGATCCTATGGGATAGGAGATTGTATCGGGTTTTGGGTCGGTTTTGGAACAGATTTCGATGAGATCCTAGAAGATTTTATTAGATAGGTCTATATTTTGGATTCGTTTCTAGAGGAGATTTGAGGAGCATTTATCGTTATGATAATTTTAGAAGATCCTATGAGCGAGGAGATTTTATCGGGTTTTGGGTCGGTTTTGGAACAGATTTCGATGAGATCCTAGAAAAAATTTATTTTTGAATCAACTTGCCTTAAGTATACTTTTGATATCATTAGCTTCCGCATCGTATTAATTTGGCGTAGTTTTTAGTGAAAGTTAGGACACTGGAATCGATGTATGATTTTGGCTAGACCTGCCGAAATTACGCTTTTAAAGTCGACCAACTTGCCCGACCTGCTTTTGTTTTGGTTATCGTCTTTTGGTCCAAAATTCAGTGACGAGAGAGTCAGTTTCACCATACATCTTTCTCTAATTCTGGATTCTATTAAAGTTATGTTATTTGTCAGAAATTATGATGAAAACTCTAAAAACCAATCGCAGAAAAACGTTCTCCATAATCTCTTAGGATCTTTTAGAATCACAATGAAGAAAATCATTGCATTGCAGATCGAATCTCAACAAATATCCTAGAAACCTATTAAACAAGAAACCATAGAAACTTCTCCAAAATCATTCCTTATAGGATCTTCTAGAATCACGATATTGATAGAATCCTATCAAATATCCTAGAAACCGATACCACAAGAACCTATAGAAACTTCTCCAAAATCATTCATCATGGTATCTTCTCTAATTACGATACTGATAGAATATTATCAAATATCCTAAAAATCGATTCCACAAGAACCCATAAAAACTTCTTTAAAATCATTGCTTAGAGGAACTCCTAGAACGTATAGAAACTTCTTCAAAATCAATGCTTATAGGAACTCCTAGAAACGCGATACTGACAGAAAGAAGAAGAAAAAATTTTCCAAAATCATTGCGCTTATAAGGTCTTCTGAAATTACGAAACTGATAGAATATCATCAAATATTCTAGAAACCGATCCCACAAGAACCCATACAAACTTCTCCACAATTATTCCTCATATATAGGATCTTCTATAATCACGATACTGATAGAATCCCCTCAAACATTCTCAATACTCCATTCCCATCAAATCTCCTTCATAAAATCTTCTCCAAGCCCACACACTTATACAAACTGATAAAATGTCCTAGATTTCTTGCTTATAAAAGATCCCTGATTCTCATAAAAGCCACTATCGCATCTTATCCAACTTATAAATTTTTCTAAAACTACAAGCTGATAAAATATTATATATTTCCTATATAATCTTCTCCGCTTCTAGAAGATTATAAAATATTACAGAAAAATATATTGGCCTTCTCAGTTGAATCTTATAGAACTTATAAAAACATGATAAAAACTTCTCCAGTCTGGATGAGATTTGAGGGGAAAATTTCAGCAGGGTAGTGGCGAGGGGGTAATCACTAGTTCAGAAAATGTGACATGATTACCAATTTTGAATTGTCAGTGATTGCAGGGGACTACCGAGATTTCTCCCAGGGACTCTAAGGTCTGCAAGCCAGAGTTTGGTGAAGTTTAGATTGTCGCAGGAGCTGCAAGGGACTGCGAACGGATAAGATTTGTGACATGATTGCCAACAGTGCAATTATATGTCGACGCGTCGTTAAGGCACACCTTGTTTAGTAAAATTTCACATGTTTTAAAGTAGGTATGGATACAATTAGTATAAAAAGATAATCATACTCTTTTACGCCAAAAAGTGCCCACCCATAAAATAAGACAAGCGAATACACAGTTATAACAATTGTCTGAAAATCGAGACCGAGAAACACATCTCGAAAAAGATCTGGTTTGACAGAGACCATAAGCAGGTTAGTTATGTTCAAAGCATTTTGAATTATTGTGATAAATGATTTGGTAAGTTCTTAAAAATAAGTTTAACTTTACAAAGATGTCCAGCCACCTTGATTTTAAGCTCAGGGCCGGGCAAGCCGGGCCCTTGCCCGGGGCAGCAAACTTAGGGGCCGGCAATTTAACTGGAAAATTAGTTATTTTATGAAAAAAGGAATAAAGTCTGATTCATTAATGAAAAAAATTTATCAGGTGTAATTGTAATAAGTGGTGCTTTTAACAAGTTTTACTAAGTGGCATTGGCAGCTTTTTTTGAAGGGGGAGAGGACGGTTATTTAGTGGGTATTTGGTTGGATTGTATATATAAAAAATATATTTAAAACCAAAGGGGCGAATTCTTATATATATATATATATATATATATATATATTTCAAAATTTTGTTGATGGCAAAATCAGTCAATCAATGTAGAGAAAACCACTACTATTTTTTTACCCGTTTTTTGAATGGTGTTGAAAAAAATTGCTTAAATTAATAAATAACGTAATAGTACCGAGGAAAAATGAAGTTCATCAAAAAAAATGGGTAGGGCTAGGGTTAGCTGACAAAGATTGGTGGAGGATATTGTGATATGCCATTTTCGGAAAAATGATTATTAAAAATAATTTTTTTTGCGTTTTAAAACAACACAAAAAGGATCGTATCCATAACTATTATATACAGATTTAAATTCTTTTATTTTATAAATTGATAGGTAGGTACAAAAATTGCTTAAAGCTACAATAGTTATTTGTGCTCTGCTGCTTAGCTACTTTTTTTACAATACTATAGAAATTAATAGAAATTAAATTTTTTATAAAATAATAATTCATACCAGTAAGCCAATTATCTTTGATATACAAGTGTAGATTAGATTAGACTACTTAGTTAATTGAGAACTTTTATAGTTAACAAAAATAATTTAAAAAAATACTACCACTAATTATAGTAAAAATATTTAAATGCCAATTCAAAGTACTATTTGTCAGGCACATAATCAATTGAAAAAACTATCCAATAACAGAATAACAGTAAAAAATAAAACTTTATTAGCGAGTTAATTTAATGCACATTTTTATTAGCTAATTTAATTTAAAAATATATATTTTTTATTTTGTGAAGAAAAAGAAAAGACAAAGGAAAAGAAAAATGACTTAAAAGTTTCACAAGAAAAAGATAAAAACACATAGTTTTATAAGTTGCTTTCATTAACGATGTCATAGTTACTAAAAAAATGTTTTTTAAGATTTCTTTTAAAGCTGTTTAATCTAAGTCCCTCAATTCATTTGGTAGTAGGTTAAATATTTTAGATCCTATGTTAATAGTATGTCTTTCAATTAGTGTAAGATTAAATCTATGAGATTGAAAGTTATTTTTTGACTTTGCTCCTGTCCCGTCCCTCCGTTTAAAGAAAATGATTGCAGTTTTAAAGTATATTAATTTGAAAGGCAAAATATTGTTTTGTTTAAATAATATTTCTGACGTATATCTAAATGGTTTTTAGAATATCATTTTTATGGCATATTTTTGTAGTAAAAAAGAGGTTTTAAGATACTTTCATAAATACCACCCCAGCCAATAATTCCATAGGAAAATATAGATTGAAATAATGAAAAATAAAAATCCTTTGCCAGTCTCATATTAACAATTTTGGAAATTAGTCAAAGTTTATATATGACACATCTGAGCTTTTTGCAAGTCACTTCTACATGTTTCTGCCATTTTAGCTGCTAATATTTTTTGGTTGGAAGACAGAGGGCACAGTTTGATTCATGTATTTTAATTTCTTTTATTTTAGGATTCGTATCTTTATAACAAGTAAAAGTCATGAAGTTTGTTTTACTGAGATTTAGTGTTAATAAGTTTTGATCTAAGCTATTTTTTAAAATTGTGAGTCCCTGGTCTGTTTTTTCTACCGTTTCTTTCCAAGAGATTCCAATTACTATGTAAACTGTGTCATCAGCGTATGAGATTAATATTCCTGGGAGTTTGTTTAAAAGAATGTCATTTATATAAATGAGGAACAATACCGGACCAAATACAGTCCCTTGTGGGACTCCGCACTTAACATATTCAATATCACTTAGTATATTACTAATTCTAATTTTGTTCAATTTTTCAAGCAATTTTTTATGTGATACTGTGTCAAATTTTTTTTTAAATCTAGAAATGTTGCTAAAACTTTTTTATTGTCATTTAATCCTAATGAAATTTGGTTAGTTAAATCAAAGATGTCATCTTCAGTTCCCATGTTTTGTCTAAAGCCATATTGTTGACCAGATAAAATGTTGTTTTTTCAAGATATTCTATAAGTCTTTTTTAATGCATTTTTCTAAAATGTTATTAATTAGAGAGATGGGACGATAGTTATCACATGATAACATGAAGTCAGATTTGTGAAGTGGTATTACTACTGAAGGCTTTAATCTAGAAATTTGCCATGGATTAAGTATAAGTTAAAACTGTGAGCTAAAATTGGGAAAATAATATGTTTAATTGATTTAAGTGTCTCCATGTTCATTTTGTCAATTCCTGGACTAGAGTCATTTTTTAAGTTAGAAATTAAGATGCAAACTTCATTAGATGTGATAGATAGATAGACTTCCATAAAAGTTGATAAGGTGTTGTTCTTCCTTCGGTTTTTTTCTGTAGGGTTTAATGCTTTAACTGTGGAAGCTAGTTGAGGACCTACATGTTTGTTTGGCAAAATAAATGTCTTGCATTGCCATGGAAGTAGATTTCCTTCTTCGAAAATAAGGACTGGTGCTGGAAAAAGGTCTACCGGGTGTCCCAAGGTGAGTAACCTATTAGAATATTTTGGAAACTATACAATAGAAACTTTTCAAACTTTCTTGTCTAACATAAGGCGATGTAAACTATCTTTATGAAATACTCTCATATTTGCAGTGCCAACAACTTTCTTATTTTAAATTAAACACCCTGTACATTATGGCATTTTTTTTATTCTATAAAACATTTTAGGTACATTTTATGTACAGGGTTCCTAAGCAAATCCTTAGGGGGCCAAGCAGCCGTGTATAAGACGCAGACAAACGGAAAAGCACATTAGGCAGAAAAGGATGGGCATGGGGCGATGTTGTCACTACATCTTACACGTAGTAAATCCATTCCAGGTTGTTGTTTTCTAATGTTTTCCATTTTCATACCTTTAGGACTGGATTAAAAATTGTTTTTGCTCGACTTTAATACCAAACTGATGAAAGATATCGTAAAAAAAAATATTTTTCGGCTTTTCATTTTGTAACCATTGTCCTTACGCACTGTTTACAGGCTGGGGACTGAGATACATGCAAATGCCTAACCTAAAGCGTTCATACACGGCCGGAGAAATCGACTGAGATATTTCCGTAGAAACTTTATCAAGCAAATAGGACGGGTTGACGCCTTCGAACGTCCAACCCGGGTTTTGCACTTTGATTCGAAATCAAAAAGGAGGAACAGTCAGATGTGGGGCCGTGCACAAATTATGTAACGGTGATTTTACCAGTTTTTGACCCCCTCCCTATGTAATGTTTTGTAACGGTTTGGCACGCCACTCCCCTAATATTACGTAACGATTTCAACACCACTACCCCCCCCCCAAAAAAAAAAAACTTTTCACTTATTTTCATTCCAAATTTTCTTAGTTTCTCACAAATGCAAACGCTGTCGAAAACCCCCCTCCCCCCTACGTAACGTTTTGTAACCCCCCTCCCCCCTATGACCATTACGTAATTTGTGCACGGCCCCTGTAGTCCCAGTGGAGGAGGGCGAGAAAATTGATATTTTTTTCTTAAAAATTATACTCTTTAGACCTATTTCTTTGCGTAATCTTTGAAAAAAAATTGTAAGCGGCGGCATTTTTATTTCGTGCTTTGTTTTTCTAACATTTTTGCGTTCGGCTAATTTAATTGAAAAATTTTTGACTGCGCCGCCCTTTATCTTCTCACTCGAAACCAAGATCCCCCGTTTTAGGAAAACTGATCCCGTCTCCGTTTCTAAATTTTTTCGAATAAAAGTAGAGTATGACCATGGGGGAAATAATTTTTTTCTACGGTATTACGAAAATTTCGAGAAAGTTGAAGAAAAAAATAAAAAAAGTGGCAGAGCTCAAGTTTTTCGTAAAAAAAAACGTTTTTTTGTAAAGAAACAGAGCAAAATAAATCTTTTCACCCCTTTTTGGGTGTTACAAATATTGGCAGCCCCTCATTTTTCGCTTTTACCCTCCCGCTAGTTTTGAAGAATTGGTTCGCTACATGTTTCGAGTTCATGTCATAAAACACCTCGAAAATATCAAATGTAGTGTAGGGCCAGCTTTATTTAAAATCAATAATATCGCAAGCAAAAAGCTCTGCAGGAAAAACAGCGCCGTTTATTGATTTCTTTGGCTGCTAGTGCTAGCTGCATGGTTTGGCCGTTTCCTGATAGATGTCACTAGTAGAACAGAAAGGAAAGAAATTTAATTAAAAGCGAAGATATTTCTTTCTAATGTTAACAACCTCACGAGTTTATCGCTCAGTATCGTAAATAATGGACTCTGCCGCCTCCTTTAAGCAAGGCTGAGGTTTGGACCTGAAAACATCTAATTTTTTCCTCGATCATCTCATGGTGTGGCCGCCATCTAGCGGAATTTGCAGACATCTTGTCAACGGTTATTATTGCAACTATGATTTATGCTCACAATGAAAGAGTGGCGACAATTTTTTCTCATGAAAGCAGTCCGGAGATAATAACAAACTGGCACCATTGCTCAATATATCTGTTTCTTTTGTGCGCGCAGAACTTTCTATGCCATTTCTGTTTGATTTATTGAAATCCTATATCCCTAAGGAAAATCTTAGGAATCCTGTATAATATCCTATACCTATGTTCAACTGTTTTTAAAATATTGACAGGTGAAAATTGACATTTTTTAACTTTGACAACCCGTAACATCGAAACGGTTAAGGATAGAGCAAAACGGTTCTTACATATCTATCTGGTTTTTTCACAAGCTATCGTTTTATATTATTTTTAACCCAGGGTTAAACTAACCTTGGGATATTTTAACTCTGGGTTTACATATAAAACGATAGCTTGTGAAAAACCAAGATGGGAATGTAAAAACCGTTTTGCTCTATCCTTAACCGTTTCCATGTTACGGGCTGTGAAAGTTAAAAAATGTCACCTGTCAATATTTTAAAAACAGTTGAACATAGGTATAAGACATTATACATAAAATGTATCTAAAATATTTTGTATAATTCAAAAATGCAAAAATTTAGAGGGTGTTCAATTTAAAATAAGAAAGTTGTTGGCCAAGTTTTCCTGCAAATGGCAACACTGCAAATATGAGAGTATTCCATAAAGATAGACTAGAAAGCTTGAAAAGTTTCCATTGAATAGTTTCCAAAATATTCTAATAGGTTACTCACCTTGGGACACCCGGTATATCCATAACTTACCTAATCACTAATTTTTAGGTTCTGTTTAATAAAATAAATGTCTAACATTGCCATGGAAGTAAATTCCCTGCTTGGAAAAACAGGTCTAGTGCCGGCTGCTGGTGGAAACGTTCTGGCAAATTCCGCTCAAGCGTCGTCAATTCTCGAAAGGACGCAATATTATCATCCATCAACGAGCGGGGGAGGAGGATATCATGAATATCACAGGTAATAATTATTAACCTAACAATGTGCGAAACGTGATACGCACGCGCTGGTAGTTGCATGAACGCCGGTTGTACACTTTTAAAAACGATCTGTAAAATATTTTTGTATAGTGTATGTACTGCTCGGTGTACTGTATCTATAATTGTAAAGTTACAAACCGTTTAGTAAAATTACAATATAATTTTTTTTAATTTTCATAAAATTACATTGTAATTTTTTAGACTGTTTATGAAAAATTACTATCAAGGTTGTAGTTTTACAACCGATTTACAAATCATTTGCGTAAAATTACAACCAAATTTGTAAAAATATATTGTATTTTACAAACAACCTGTAATTTTACAATTTTTATATGTAAAATTACAAATTTTGTTGTAAAAATACAAAAAAGAATTTAAAAAAAATATATTTTTATTAAGAAAATATTAACGAACAAATTGCTAAAAATTAATATGACATAAATCATCCCGTAATACAGGGCGGAAACGATATGATAGCCCTTATTTAAATGAATGATTTGGGGGGAGGGGGGCAAAACAAGCAAAAAAGTTCATATAATATGGGCGTCAAAACCTAATGGTTTCGGAGATAGGTATACGACTTTTAAGTTATGCCAGATCCACAGATTTGCTTTTTGCTGCTCTATGCTATATCCTCAGACTAATAACTAAAGAGAGACCAAACATTCCCTATTGAAATCCTCTAATGTTTACAATCCAACACCCTTCTGGACGATTATATGAACAGAAAAGAGATAGAGCAATAAAACGGCAACACTGTCAAAAATTGCTTTTCCCATTACCAGTGGCGGCGTTAATTTTAATTTAAATATATAAATGTGAAAACTAGATATAAGGTAGGGTTGGTCGGATTTTCTTATTCAAAAGAATTAACTGCCAGAACTTGCATAACCACAAAAAATAGATTTATTCAAGGATAAAGTTTAGTTTGAGGAATGTAGGTATTTACGAACAGATCAAAAGTTTACCAAAGAGCACTTGAAATGATTTTTAGGTCAATTATTCAAGATGGCTGTTATATATTTTTTTTAATTGTGCAGTATCCCACAAAACAAAAGTAAAAAAAAATATTTTCATAGCAAAAAAAAACGGTTAATAACCCGTTTTATAACGTTTTTGTCCAAAAAAAAACACGCTAATAAACGGCTTATTAAGCGTTTTTTTCACTATGATAATAATGTCTCTTTTAGTTTTCTTTAGTGGAATATAAACTTTATTTATCAAATTAAGAGAACTTTTTGTGATGTTAATTATGAAAATTTTAAGTACAACAAATTTTATTCTTTACACATTGGCTGCATGTTCATTTCTGAATACAGAACACAAGGAAAATTTAAGGAAGAGGTAAAAAATTACTAGTAGTTTTTCAGGAAACAGGAGTCAAAAGGCAAAAAAATAAATAATAAATATTAATGAAAATAAAAATAAGATTGGCTCAGAGTAAATATCTCCAAAACGGTTTTATTCACATTATAGAAAGTACCCAGGTACCCATTAAAATACAAAAAATACCTGCCCCAGTACCTGACTATCAGCACTTGGTCTTATTGTCTTCTCTTGTTATGTATAAATTATAATAAATAAATATTTTACATGCTGCAAAAGGATCAAAATTATCTGGTACTTTTGTTTCTTAAAAAAGATTAGTATTAGTCTTAGATTTTTGATGTATTAATAGTATAATCATAAGCTTTTTACGCAGTTTTTTACCTCATACTACGCTCATGACTAACGTAAAATGACAGGATCTTTCTTACCTCCGAAATATTAGTTCTGGGCTGGAATATCCGCTTTTATTGCATACCAGGCAATGGTAAACCATTTTGTTGGTCCTCAAAATAGCTTGATACAGTTCTTTTTTCACAAATAGTCACAATAAAATTCAAAAATCACCGAACAACACAAACCCCCGTTAACAACAACGCCGTCAGCTGCAACCAAACATGTCGGCATTTATTCGCGGCTCGTCGAAAAAACGTTGCCGGCTTGTGTTCTTTTTTATAAATCTCGAAATTCTACTTATTAAAAATTAAAAATAGTTAATTATTGAGACTAAAAATTAGGACTAAGAATTAAGTTATTAGCATAAGAAAAATTATCCTATATAAAAATATGTCAAATAATCAATAATATTATCAAAAGAGCTTCAAGAAGTTTATGAATTGTTTTGTTTCTAGGGAAACCCCGCGGTAAATTGGCAACCATGTATTTTTTGGAAAATAAACATTGTGGCTGGTTGATCGGGGTAATATTGTTTACTGTTACATCTCATTTTTTTTATTAATCTGAGGCTATATCCCTCTTTTTCTAATATGGAGAGAATATTTTGAATTTGACCGTTTTTGCCGCCAAGAAGTAGGATCTCGCCAAACTTTTTTGCATTTTTTGTTGAAGATGAAGATGTTATTTATGAAATGTAGAAAGAGATGGCTTTGTTAATGGGGGGAGGCGAAATAAAATCAAAAGAGCCATTTTGCTATAATTAATTGGTCAAAGGAGGAGACTGGCAACAAAATTAACACGCGCAAAAACGGCGCTACGCCAAACTGTGGACAACAAAAAAAGCCGCTAACTTTTTTGTTTTTTTTTATAAAGCTAGCTGCAAAAAGCAAATCTGTGGATCAGGAATTAAAATTAAAGGAGATCTCATGATAGAGTGGCGCGGCGCGGCAGGCTGCAACGTAAATAAATATCAACAAAAAGATACCATGCGTACACATGTAAGATGTTTTTTTTTCACATCTTACACATTATATTAATTATTTAAAAATATTAAAAAGGAAAACAATAAACGTTTCTTACCCAAAATTGGTTTTAGCGCCTCGTCTGGTTGTAAAAAATTATTTAAAAGTTCTTTTCGGTATAGAAATAAAGTTGCCCTTTGAAAAGCAATGCAGTCTTATAGTATGCTCCACTTTCTTTATAAAAAATGTGCGACACCGGTCACACAATTTTCAAAGCTCTTTTTAATTTGTAAAAACTCTTTTTTTAATAATTATTTTTTGCTAAACTCTCAAAAAAACACTTCTTTTAAGCATTTGTTTGTACACTTGTAGGGCATACTCCCTTTTTTTTAAATCAAAAACACCTGTCACACAGTTTTTAAAGTGTTTTTAATTTGTAAAAATCCTATTTTTATTTTGATAAAACTAAAAAAATCGAGCAATAAACACTTTTATCAAGCCGCTCTCTGGGGAAATCTGTCGCGATATATTTGGGCTGCAAGATTTGAGTTTCTGCGAGCTTCCCCGTAGAGTAATAGCAAATAATGGCGTCAGGTGGACTCGCGCGACTGACAACCATCACAACAAACAGCGGAAGATGCAGCTGTAGACTAGAGGTGGGCGTGTTTATCGATGTTTTTGAAACATCGATGTTTTGTCATCGATATTATCATCGGTTTTTCTATCGATGTTAATTTTTTTTATGCAGCCCGTCCCATATACGGTATGCTTGCAGAAAATAAGGCGTAATAAATGTAAAAAATTAACTTTAATATTTTCAATAAAGCAATCATTACATCTATTACATACTAAGGCGCAATTTTACAACTCATAGTTAAACGTCAAACTTCAGTTTAAACCACAGCTGTCAATTTTTTTACGTTTTATAGGTGCAGTTTACCAACAAACTTCGGTTTAACCGTTACCGGCGGTCTGGGTGTTTGTTAAACTTTAGTTTAATATAGTTACCGAAAGATTCTAACCTCAAAAGTTATTAAAAATTTATTTAAAATTTGTTTTTGGAAAAAACTGTAAGTATTTATTAAAATCGCTATGATCGATGCATTATCCTCTCCACATAGGCCGATCAGCTCTTATCGTTTTAGTGTCCTTTTATCCACCTTCGCCGCCATTTTGACAGAAAACTAATGGATTATCTGTCACTTTTGAGTGAAAATGGCGGCGAAGGTGGATAAAAGGACACTAAATCGGTATGAGTTGATCGGCCTATCTGGAGAGGGTACTGATCGATGACTTAGAATTTATTTTTGATCAACTGGATGAAGTTGGTGACGAAATTATTGGCATTGTCGAAGCACCAAGAATACCACAAATTATTTGTTTGAGTACGACTATGTAGATTTTAAAAAGAGGTTTTAGATTATCTAAAGAGACATGCGAAATTGTGCACGAGGAAATTCGACAAGAGTTGGAACATCCCACAGACCAGTATAAGTTTATTCTCACACCGAGCTCATGGCAGACATACAGACCGCTTCAAGCTACTGCGAACATAGGGGGAATCAAGTCCAATTTACTCTCTGTGCCGTACGACCGAGGTGGATTCGAAGCACGCTGCAGTTTTATCTTTTGGAAATTCATTTTGTTTTTATTATTTTGTTTTATTTCTGCCTTGCTCGAGAAACAGATTGGTAAGTTCTTAATTGAAATAATACATTTTTAAAACTAAAAATGGATGTCTACGAAGTTGCCGAAAAAGTGCAGATAGTCAAATGGTACTATCAAGGCAGACCATTGAGACTTTTTTTGGAGAATTTTGTAAATCGCCCAGAACCTAGTTTATCCACGATTTATAGGTTTGTGCAGAATTTTGAAAAGTTTGGTTGTGTAGCGCCAAGAAACCATAAAAAAACCCACTGTTTTGAATGACGAGCAGGAAGTACGAGATGTGATGATTTGCGCTGCAGTGGAGGAAAATCGAAAGTTAACTAGCCACCAAATTGCCGAAGCAGTTGATACGTCTTCAGCCACTGTCTTACGTGTTCTCAAAAAGAATGGTTATCATTCTTACAAAGCGTCAAAAACGCATCAAATTTTTCCTGAGGACAACTATCGTCGTATGGAATTTTGCGAAACAATGATGGAAAGGGCTAATCGTGATGAAAACTTTCTGAGATCTATTCTTTTCACAGATGAAAGTACTTTTCCATTATTGAATCGTCATAACCCAACACACGTTCGATATTGGTCGAGGGAAAATTTGCATTTGTATTTTGACGTAAGAACACAGTATCCCCTAAAACTAAATGTTTGGGGGGGTATTGTAGGGGAACACGTAATTGGGCCATTTTTTATTAACGGCAATTTGAATGGTCCTAGATACTTGGATCTACTGCAGCAGCATATTATTCCAACTGCTAGGCAGTTGTTAGGTGTGAGATTTGGTGAAACATGGTTTCAACAAGATGGTTGTCCCGCTCACAATGTTGGCCTTGTTAGGGAATATCTTGATAATGTATTTCCTAATCGGGTTATAAGTACACGGGGAACTATTTTATGGCCAGCTCGATCTCCCGATCTTGCTCCTAATGACTTCTATCTGTTTTTGAAGAAGCTTTTCAAATTATCACCCCTAACATGCTTGGAAACGTTAGAAGGGGTTTTTATAGTAGGCTCGGATATTGTCTAGCCGAGCAAGGAGGACTTTTCGAACATTTGCTTTAATTTTTTTTTTGACTGGGAGAATCTTTTTGGTTTTTAGAATGTATTATTTTATTTTGAGAACTTGCTTTTATTTTGTTTCTCCTTATTATTTTCATTGTAACACGTCGTCACTGATAAATCTGAGCAGTTGACAATAAAACGCTCTTATTTATCAGTGACAAAAAATAAGAAAATTACGTTATAAAAATTTGCGTATTTATTGACCAAATTCCGGTTTCATTGACTACGCTCCACACAGCACCGTGGTTAGAGGCGTACTAAATACCAAAGGAAAGTCATGCAAGTGGTGATCGCAAGCCTGAGTATTGGTTGCCTCACTGAGAGGCGTGCGGTGTCTCTGCATGTACGTACACTGGCAAATTAGACTTCTTCCGCCCTATGTTCGCAGTAGCTTGAAGAGGTCTGTATACATATACTCTATATCTTTGCGTTTCTGACAATTATAAATATTTTTTGTTGTGGCGTCTAGCTGTATGTCTGTCTGTAACCAACGCTGATATCTCAAAAACGACTGGACTGATTTTTATCAAATTCTATGGTGGGTTTGACTCTAGTTGATGCCATTTTAGATTTGTTTAAAATAATCAATCCTATACACCAAAAAAATGTAGTCTTTTTAAAGTAGAAAAAAACTTGTTGTCCTCCTGATACCACAGCTAATCCAACAGGTCTTCTTTCCTTCCTGACCGTGGTTTAAATGCGACTTATAAAATTGAACAACTTGTTTACCAGTGGTTTAATCCAAAGATTAAACTGAAGTTTAAACTATGGTTTAATCTGGAGTTTTAACTTTGGTTGTAAAATTAGCCCTTAAGAATACGATTACACATATTCCAAATAAATACGTGTCCGATGTTGGCAAAACATCGATGTTTTTACACTGATGTTTTGATTACATCGATGATAGGTGTCGATGTGAACATCGATGCTGAATATCGATGTTGATGTTTCGAGAGAGGATCGGAGGTTAGAAGTATACCGACGTTGGTTAGAGACTCACTTACGCAGCGAATTGCGTTGTTGTCAAGTATTTTTTAAATCTTTTGCTCAAAGGAAATCATGATTATTTTTTTTTCATTTAGAGGATTTAGAGGAAATATTTATTTTTATTTATTTGGAAACGACCCTATTGTAAAATGGTTAAAGTTAGACATGAATATTTCTAAAATTCTAGTAGATATAAGCACCAAAATTTTTCAACTTTATAAAGTCATATGAAGTTTTTGACTTGTTTTGACCACCTTCCTTTCATCAGTGATATGGATGATTACACCCTGTATATTTCCTACTAAAGCGCTATAGGGCGAGTTTGTAAATTCATCAGATTTTTTTCACCGATGTCATCAGTTTTTTGACATATGAAATATGACGTTAATATGACATTCCATGTCGTTGAGTTCGATGAGCCATCGAAAATTAAAAAAACGCCATAAAAATCAGTCAAAATTTAGCTATAGCCTAGATTTTTTTTTCCAATCGAGGAATTTGTTATTTTTTGAAAAAATCCCATGTATTCAATAATAGACCAACGAAAAATCTCCGTAGGGCTTCAGAAGGATATGGCGAGGATAAAACTTCTTATACCAGCCCAAATAAGATTTATTAATCTCCTTATGCTGGGCGATCATGTGATCACAAATGTGGTTTTTTATTGGGTGTTCTTATTATTATATTATTTTATTTTGTTGTATAAACCCAGCATTAGTCCTCGAAAACTCTCTTTCAAATAGTTTTAACGCGACTTCGTATCAAGTCGGCAATTTTTATTAAAAAAACATCAAAAAATTTGAAAAGAAAATAACAACAAAAAACAGCTGATTAAATGACGTTAACGACATTCATCGGGAAGGCTCACCGGCCCCTAGGGTCGGTGAGCATCGATGGCATCAATTGGTGAATTGGTGGGATCAATCGGGTGGTAAGAACCCGATGAATATCACCAAGAATCACAGATGAATTTACAAACTTGATTGTTTTCATTGGTAAGCTCATCGGTGAATTTACAAACTCGCCCATACTAGCATCCGGTGCTTCCTCCCCCTGCATCTATACCATGCAGTATTTAACTAAAGATTGCGGCGATTTCTAACCTCACTTTTTTGCACGATTACAAAATATCAAAACTTTGGCATTTTGTATCTGTCTAGTAATTTAGTGTTTTTAACTCACAGCATTTATTTAACAGCTCTGAAATTCTGTCGCTGGTATCTAAAGTAACTTGTTTATTTAATTATGCCTTCAGCTTCACAAAAGTAAATATTGTTTTCCTAAGACCACACACGAAAGTAACCAAATCTAAACTCTATAACGCCTCCGAAAGTTTTATATTGCACACGCATATCAATTTTATTTTCGTCTCTAGACGAAAATGTTTTCTTCTCTAGTAACGAAAATGAATGACAGCAAATCATCCAAACAATGTAGGTATCTAGTAGGCTATGATTTGTAGAAGCGTCGGAAATAGACCGAAACTATTTTCGTCCCTAGAGATGAAAATACTTTCTTCTCTTGAGATGAAAATGAAAAAAAATTAATTGAGATGAAAATGAAAAAAAATTAATAATAATAAAAAATAGCCACACAACACACACAACTCGATAGAAAGTAACTTTCTTACTCTCGTGTCCGCAAATAAAAATTAAAGTAACACTCATGGCATATCGGACAAAGCGTTTTTGTATCTTACTTCATTACGACCAGGCCTCCAATGTCTAATGGAGAATCCAAACACCTCTACAGACCTGTTTCATCCTTATTAGGAATCATCAGGGAGTTATAGGATTATACCTGGCAGTTGAAGCTACACAGTAACCATGCACACCTCTCGAATTTAAAACAAAAAGTTTGTAATCCGTGGGAACGAGGTAACTGTGAGCGCCACCTTTCTTCTCTCGTTATGTAATAATACCATACATTTCTTTAAAACCTAAAAAATTATCGACTTAAGAAACAGAAACAAATACTTTTCAACTGCAAAAAAAGGCACAGTTTAGCCGCGAGTTGTTAACACTATTTTTTTTAATACCTTTATCATAAATTCCAAGAAAAACAGGAAAATACTTTTAAAAATCTCGAATGAAGAGCACTTCTCGCAACACACCATCTTTACACTATAAATCAAGGCGGCTGGTACATGAAATATCAATAGTTTCCATAGCGATGTGTCTTTTTACTCGATGACGTCCATTGTTGCGACATTTTAATCTCTGACAATTTGATATTTTGACAATATTTTTAAATGATTTTTTCGTAAATACTTGGTGAAAACTGGCGGAAATGTCTTAATTCTTAGGCAAGAATAATTAGATTGTTTCAATATTACTATTTTCCGCTATTTCTCTTTAACTTTGGGTAAAAAACGGATAGAAATCTTTTTTTGCACATGTGATCAAAAAAAAAGTTTTTTTGCATCGGTAACCAAAAAAGCGATGCTTTAGTTATATGCAAACAGTTACTAAAATCATGTTTTTGATGAAGGTATAAAAAAAACGACTTTTTTCATGCATCGAGACAGTTTGTTCGCATGTCGAGCTAGTAGTGAAAAAAGGTTTTCTAACGAAATTTTAGAATGTTATTTTATACACGGTATGTGAAATAGGCCGTTTTCCGAGACTTTTTGGCGTGTGAAAAACTCGATTTTCAAGAGGAAGTTGTGGACAAAAAATATTTTTGTTTTTTTAGTTTGCATGGCGGTGGTAACAAAGGCGGGAAAAGAAGCATAGCACTTACCGCTCTGACGCTGCTGTCTTTCCTATTCTTCCTCCACATTTTGGAAAATTGCATCCAACAGCAGAACGACATGATGAACCCACAGGTAAATATCCCAAGTACCTAGCATTACTAGATGAGATGCCATTACACGTTAATTTATAAACAAAATTTAAAAACGATTTTAATATTTACATTTACACAAAATTCGGAAATTTTGGCATGTAAAAGCTATTATTTCTTCAACAACATCTCTAGAGCTTTTATAAAGCAATTTGTAATTCAGTATATTTTTTTCTATTACATATCACCTTAATGTCAAATGAACTGTGGGTGGTTTATAAATTTCGGCATTGGTGATGTAAAATATTTTATAGAAATTGCTAATTTTTCAGTTAAATAATTTATTTCTTAGTTTAGGTAATAAATATAATTTTTCAACAAATAACTGCACTTCACATTCTAAACAGAGATTAAATTAAAACGTTGTTAAAACTATGTTTAGCACTGAAGAATTTTTTCTTCGTAGGTTGTTATAATGCAGGCCAGGATCAAGGCCCATCACAGGAGGCAAGCAAACAAACGAATGGGAGAAGCAGCGCCATCTGAAGAGACTTACGTCAACACGTCCGTGGAGAGCGTTAAAGGGTACGATCAAGACAGCGACGAGTTGTACCATTACGCTAAGATACCGCAGATTTCTCCGACTAAATTTAACTAGGCTAGTTAAGAATGTATTTAAAAAATATTTAGAATTGCACGTTTATCTTTTGTGATTGATTTAACAAGAGTTGGAACCACAGTCTTAACATAAATATGCAAAATTATTTTTTTGGTCAACAAAGCTGTTATAATGCGGGATATGTCCAAGTAAAAAACCAACTATTATTGACGACTATAAATAAAATAAATATAAATTATGATATATCAACTTTTACTAACTCTGTCTACTAAGCATGGGGGGGGGGTGCAGCTTATCGGCAAGTCACGCCCCTCCCCCTTTTGAGTGCGAATAACTCCGTTATTCATTAATTAAGTACAAAATTATACATAGTGGGGGAGGGGGGTGGCTTGATTGAGTCGGGAATTCCTCTTAGAGGTAGATTCCGACACTTCCAGGCACCTTTCGTCAAATAATGTTGGGTTTATACATCAAAATAACAAAATAACCCCGGATAAAAAAAAAACAAAACGCTAACAAATATTTTATAGCAATTAGTTAGGTTAGGTTTTGTAAAACTATCACTGGGAAGTGCATTTTGGCGATAGCAAGAACCGATGACGTTTGATTGAACTGGTAACGTCACATTTCGAAATCAGGCAAGCACCGTGTTCTACGCCAAAAAACGACTATACGTAGAATTTTTTAAATTAAATTGACCGACTGAAGAGCTTTAAAAATAACAACAAACATGTCCAATAAACTCTTAAATTTATTTGCACGCCTGATCATATGTCTAACATCCGAAAATTAATAATAACCTAGTTTTTATATATTATATTATATATAGGACTTAGAATCAACAACACTACGCTGGCTACAAAATATTTAAGAAAGATTATTTTTTTTAACAAACATGTGCAAAATGTAAAATAACTTAAGTTAGGAAGCAGTCTTACCAATCTATCCCGAAAATGAAAATATGTACGTCAAGAGGGTATAAACTAATAAGAGTATTTCATTGAGACAGTTAGCGCAACACTGAGATATCCCTGTCTCTTGTTTTTACCTAAAAGACAGAAATATCCGAGTGCTGCATTGACTAAAATTTCACCGAAATATAAGCAAAAGAAAGAGACCTCGATTGTGTAATTTCTTTAAATATTGTATAAATTTACAACCAGCAAAAAAGGCTTCACGACAACTAATAAGTTACGTCATAGCAATATTGATCAATATTTCATTACACGCATATTTGAAAATAATAGAATAGAAAACATTTTATTTCCCAAAAAATATTACAGGATAATGCTTATCTAGGGACTTCTATCAATAATAATTAACATAATTATAATTCAAGATGGTTTGTAAAGCCCATTACTCATATAATTTTTCCAGTAGAAAAAAATTAATTATTTATTAGTAGTTATAATTAAATAAAAAAAAATGTAAAGGGTTACTCTAAAATAAACAATTATTTATAAATTTAAACGATTATTGAAAGATATTACACAATCGAGGGCTTCTTCTTTCGCCTATAATTCTGGAAAATCTTAGGACCAAGGTCAACCAGAACCGCAATAAATCGAAATCACCTTATGGAATATGCTAGAGACAAAACATAAAGCCACTTTTGCTAATTATTTTCCGGGATGCCGATAGAATAGGGGATAAATTTTTCAGGATTGTTTACTTCGTATTTCTGGGAAGTTTTAGGACCAAGGTCAACCAGAACCGCAACAAATCGAAATTGAAATCTGAAAATTGTCATTGCAGTTCCCTGTAGTCCACATAATGTCAGGCCAAAGGAAAGTTAAGCAGTTTTTGCATGTTTTTAGTCATGCTTTATTTATTTTTTGGAACGAGGAAAACTTTTGAAAAACAGTTTCAATTTGATTGATAAATAATTAATCATTTTTCAAAATTTTGCCGCAATCCAAGTTCTATTTGCTTGTTTTTTTTTATACTCTCCTTCCAACTTAATTTAAGTTTTGTAATCCTAGAAGAAAATTGTCAAAAACTAACCTTACTAACACCTGCTGTTCCTTCTTTGAAGTGTGTGTTTTCAATTAATTTATGCTCTTAAACTTTTTTACAATGAGCAGTCCTAAGCAGACACGTGTTTGAAAGATACTTAAGTAAACGTAGAGGCCCTATATACAATTTTTGATAGTTATTGTTTTACCAGAGGTAAGCAACTGGATTTGGCAGTTGTTAGAGAAATGTTGATAATTTTTTTCTGTGTTGCCAACCATTGGAAATAAGTAATTTTGTCAGTGTCACATTTTTCATTAATAAACGTAGGTACATCAAATTTTAATTTTGATTATTTACATGCGGTTTAAAAATCGAATATTGCGGCATTAGAGTAAGGAAAATTTTTCCTTTAATCAAATCAATGTGTAAAAATGTCCAATGGAAAAAGAAACGCAAGAAAAATGGAAAGATATCATGCATTTACCAAACTGCAAAATTAATCAAAATACCTAGTCGAATTTGCGAGGTACCAAGCAAGATTAGTTATATTTAAATAATGTTATATATTATTATTATTTTTAAGAAAATTATTAACAAAAAGATAGATCATTTTACCTACTACTAAAATTTTTAATATCTATGAATCTACCTCATGTTTTTTTTGTGAAAGTTTGACATCTTTTACTAACCAGAAAAGTCACATTCTTTCAAAAACTGTCTGGGGAAATTATAAAAAGAGACAACAAAACATTAGTCCATTTCATAAAATTGGCTTTACATGCAAATATGAAAAAACCTAGTAAGAGAGGGCAATATGAGTTGCCCACCACTGGTAAAACAACAACTGTCAAATTTATAGAGGGCTTCTAAGTAAACCTATATAGATATTGGGTTTGGAAAAAAAAGGCCTACTACGTAGTTTACTCAAAACAGCCATTATTTCAGATTTTGACACGGTGTATAAAGCAAAACAGCATTACTTAAACCATTTATTAGTGGATAACCAAAATATCTATTGGTTATCCTTGGTTTGTCATATGTCATTACCTTCTCCACTAAAATACTAATAACAGGGTTGCCACAAGATTCCCTAGATAAAATTTCCGACTTTTTCCCGGTTTTTCCCACAAAATGCTCGTTTGGTGTGGGATCTGGTCTCAATTCTAGATTTGTTGCCAATATCCTGTCATAAGTATGCTTAAAATTAAACTAAAATTGAAAAAAAAAAATGATGTTATAGCAGACAAAAATTTTTGCATTACCTACCTATAAGATGTCTTACAAGTTTTTCGTAATTATTTTTAAAAATTTGGGTTAAAAGACGCTGGGTTGGGGGTGGGACCTAGTCTTGGTTCTATATGTGTAATATTATACAGGGTGTCCTAAACATCCGAGTCCACCCTAATATCTCCAGAACAAAACCAGGCAGATGAGTCAAATTTCACATCATGAGATGATTTACAAAAAACAATTTTTTGGGATGCTAATTATGCCGCCATTGAGAGGGCGGAGACAATACTTTTTTTTTAATGGGATACCTTGTATATTTTCTAAAATTTCAATCGAGCTTTTCATTGTGTTTCCAAAAATACCTAATATGTTACCTTTTTCTCTAACGGTTTTTAAATAAAATGACAAAATCTTTTAAATAAAAACAATGATTTAGACAAAGAATCATCGAATATTTGTTTTCTTGTTTAAGTCATTGGTCTTATGGAGATGATTTTCCCTTTTATTTAAAAACCTTTAGAGAAAAAAGTGACATATTATGTGTTTTTGGAAACATAATGAAAATCTATATTTAAATTTTCCAAAATATGCAAGGTATCTCATTTAAAAAAAGTATCGTCGCCGCCCCAGCTCCGCCCCCTTAATCAAGGGTGCAATGATTAGCTTCCAAAAAGATATTATTATGTGAAATTTTACTTCTCTGCCTCTTTTGGTTTTGGAGATATTAGGATGGACTCGAACTTTTGGGACACCCTGTATTTAAAATTAAAAAAAAACCGTAAAATTTTAAATATTTTATAAAAATATGTTTTCTATTATTTATAAATCGTTGCCGGAGAAAATTTCATTGAAATTTATATCTTTTTTTATACTGGGACATTTCATCCTTAGTAGGATCAATCAAAATCAAACCCACTGCGCTACAGAGGCTGGCAAAAAAAGTAATTTGTAAATTTTATATAGGTACAAGGGAATCTCAACCAGGTCAACAATATCTGAAAAGTTCAAGGATTCTTAGCAAATTTCCCGAGTTTTTCCCGGATGGATCGATTATTATTGGTTATTCGCGTTTTTAGGGTCAATGGTTTTAAGGCAACCCAATCCCACAAATTTCAATAAACTGCCTTAAAACTATGAGTATAAACAGTCCAAAGAAATGCTAACTCTTATGATATTTCTAAAACAAGCCATTGAACCTACTTGAAAAAAAAAATGGAAAATAATTACATTATATACCTTTTTTTGTTTCACACAGACAGACAAGTCGCTTAAAAAAATCTAACCTCAAACAACACTGTGTTGTCAAGTTAACCAATGGTAACCCAGCTCCGGAGCAGGGTTATTTTTGGTTTGAACCAAAAGTATAACAGCTGATTAGCAACAGCAAAATTTCCCCTATTTTGGTTCAAACCGCGATTGCTAATATGCTCTGGTCAAATTGGTTATCCGCTAATAAATGGCTATATGAACAGCTCTTATGAGCTCCCAAGCCCCCTTTAGGGGGGCGCCCTTGAAGGTTACAGCTTTCTCGACTGGGATAAAGCCTCTAGTCGCAAAAATCCGAAAACTGTCATTATTGCTGTGGTTATTTAACCCTTTTCTTGACATAGAATATTAAGGTTGGGGGTTCATTAAGGCCACAAAAACGGCATAGATTTGACAACGCTTTGCTATTTTCTTGAAAGATCAACAATAGGTGGCATCACTAATACCATTTCGAGCGAGATCGTGCAGTGTTCAGAACACGTTACGAACACCATATGTGAGAAAAGTATAACTTATTAGAAACGTAACCATTTATTAATGGTTCTTTAAAAGGTTTTGATGCTCGGCTTCATGCTTCATGGATTTCAGTGTCCCGAAATTAAAAAGAATCAAAAGAAAAATCATTATTCAATATAAAAAAAAAACAAATTTCCGTAAAATTCCATTAGACAAGTGGCCGGTGGCTATGCGAAATCTGAATTCCAATACTCCAATCGAACTCACCTCAGTTTTCTTGGGCCTACAAAATTACATGACCTTGGCGTTTCAGAATTCCGGCAGAATATTGCTTACAAAGAAAAAAAAACCATAACTTTTTTGTTATCAGATAATAGGATTTATAAAAATCTACTAACGTATCCAAAGGATTTTTCAAAATTGGGTGTATTTTTTTCAAAAAATAAAAAAATTCAAAAATTGCTTTTACAGATTTCTGTATTATCGTCGAGGCTAAACAAAAAGCCAGGTAAGATTTTCGACTATTGTTAGCCGTGTTTATTTTATTTCGAAGTCTGGATACGGTTGTAAGGAATTCAAAGATAAACATTTCTGCCAAATTTCAACAGATTCCGTATTCTGCCCGGTAAAGATTGGCCCAAAAACAGTAAAGCAGTGTTCAAATCTATGCCGTTTTTGTGGCCTTGAAGAGTTATGAATGAAAAATGAAAAGACAGCCAATAATGGCCATTTGCACCAACCAAGCCCTAGCATTGACCTCCCTAGTTAGGTGTGATTTACATTTGGCATCGTCGCATTTTTGTAATTAACGAGTGACAAATCCCGGCAAATACAACTAACCTTTCTTTTTAATTATGGCCAAATGTCAAAATATTGTATTTTTTTTTTTATTTTTCGTGTGATGAATCTTTTTTATTTAACACTTTACTTCTGCTTATGACTTCTTGAACAAAAGAATTGCCACAGTTAGAAGGTCGATTTATACTGAGCGTGCGTCTTCTGCGCCCATACCGTTATTCGATAATCTATGCGTATTTGTAATAGTCCCGCAGTCTCAAAGACATTAGCACAAAGCACCCGGTGAAGGGTTTATGGTGGATTTAGAATTCAGTAAGGTATGCAGTACAGTAAGAATTAATACGACTATCTTTGAACAATAGTGTTGGTTTCTTAAGCAATCAAAAATAATTCTAAATATCCAGGGCAAAAAATCATCTCGAACGGCAAGCGCAGATCACACCGGTAACAATATAACTCATATATTCCTGCTTACGGTATGTAGAAGTAATCATCAAACCCCTTCATATCATTCCAAACGTTGATTATTACAAAAAAAATACCAAAACGCGCTCATAGTTATTTTTTTTAAGGTTAGGTTTAGTGCAGGTAGACGTTAGGTAAGGGTTAGGGGGCCGATATCCACTCCCTAGATTTAGGGGTCACCTAAACACTCAAGGAAACGAAAACCGACCCCTACCTAAATTTAGGGGCTCCCTAGTACTGGGGCTGCCCTAAATTGGTTGGTGCAAATGACCATAAATCAAAAACCACTCGACAAGGCATCCTTGTCACTTGCCTGCAATCAGAAAAACAAAAACCCTTACTTAAGTTCAAAAGGGCTTACATTAAAGCTATCGGGGAAATGCAAAAATCTCTTAACTGTTTCGCACCCTTTCGATATATTTAGTTTTCTTAAGCGCGTTCTGACCGTCGGACTGGTCGGTCATTCGTTCCCAATCGGTCTGGCCCACGATGAAACCCACGGCCCTCATCTTCTTTTGTTGTTTCTGTTCTTCCAAGTCGGCCCATCGAACCTGAAAATTACCTTCGATATACGGGGCGATTCAAAATTCCCTAGAAATACTTTAACTTTAGGTAGAATTTGTTGTTCTGAACAACAATTAGTAAAATATATTTTTGTAAACTTTTTCGTTTCAGAGATATTTGCATTGAAACATCAATTTTTGAACTCAAATCTTATCTGTATACGTATGTCTTCCTCTCACACGGCGGTCCTCAAGGGTGAATGGGTTGACCAAAAATGTAGCCAAAAACTATCTAATTGTTCTCCACTTAGGCACTTAGAGTAAATCGCAGCTGATCGAAAAGTTTATTCTTAGTTTTTAGAGGCAATCATAAAATTTTAGTATTTTTTTTTTGGTTACATTTTATTATATATAAAAAATGTGTGTAATGGTTACACTCGAATAAAAATCTCGTCTTTTGATCTTTTCAATACCATTTAATAGAATTATACATTATATTTTTAGGTAACTTAACTCCTGGTTGTTGACCAAAGAACTAATTCATCTGTCAATAAATATAAGACTATTTTCAATATGGTTTAAAATTATGTGAATTTTTAAAGATTCTCACAACATCGTGCTTCTAAAAGTTTTTCGTAAGTGTTCAATGCTTTTATTTAGACGATTTTTGTTTACTTGCAAAGAAGAGTAATCCTTAACTACTTTATTAAAAGCTTTTAAAGTGCTTATAAATGGCATCATTTCAAACATTTGTCAAGTATGTCTCTGTCAGTTAGTATGTCTACATTTTTTAACATATTGCGGCAGACATTCTCCTCAAATATTTCCCTCTGATAATTTTTACTAATTATACCTAACCGTTTTGGCCATTTAAGAGCCTGATCTCTGCCCAAAAGTGGCACTAAACCTTTCCAAACACACATGATTGACCAGCTCTTGTAAAAGATATAACTCTGGTATAATACATTTTTTTAAAACAAGTGTATCTTGATTTTGTTTAAAAAGTGGCATATTTATGGTACTAAAACACTCCTTACACTTGTTTAAAAAAAATGTTTTATACCAGAGTTACATCTTTCACAAGGGCTGGTCAATCATGTATTTTAGAAAGGTTTAGTGCCACTTTTGGGCAGAGATCAGGCCTTAAATGACCAAAACGGTTAGGTTTAATTAGTAACAATTATCAGGGGGAAATATTTGAGGGGAATGCTTTCCGCAAGATGTTAAAAAATGTAGACATATTTACTGACAGAGACACACTTGACAAAATAACTATGTTTGAAATAATGCATTTATAAGCACTTTAAAAGCTTTTAATAAAGTAGTTGAGGATTGCTTTTCTTTGCAAGTAAACAAAAATCGTCTAAGTGAAAGCAGTGAACATTGAACAATTTTATTATTATTACGTTGCCACGACTTCAAAGTGAGGTATCAAATATCACATTCCTATGTCGCAACCACGTTCTTGATACGAGGGTGTCGAAAAAGGAGTGGATTAGTTCCAAAATTTCTATTCGGTTCTTTTTGGTGGCATAGAGATACATACATGACAAAGTAACTGACAAAACAAACAATGTGGTCAAATTTGTTAGTTAGGTTATGGCTAGTATGCATTATATCCCACATAGCAATAAAAGAACATTTACATGCATAGCATATGCGTTAAACCCCCTCCTTTTGAGCACATCTTTAGCATATGCATGGTACATAATATTTAAGTATATGCTATTAACGATATCCATAGCAAATGTTAAGAGTGTACCATTTGAGCAGGTCCTTTTGAGTAAATCTTAAACACATGCAAGTAATATATCAATTTTAAAATATTTTTTGGTCCGATAGGGCATGGTTTTTGGAGCTCAAAGATATATTTTTTATCTTATTTAAAGCCATATTTTAGGAGTTATACTGGTTTTACGCTACTATAAATTTAACACATGCCAATCATCTGATAAGAATATCCATTAGAACATCCTAAGAACCTGAATAGCATCTAATTAGGGCGGAAAGTAATATATTCTTAGCACATGCCACCAATTTTAATTTGGAACATCCTTTGCATATCCTTTTTTGATGACAAGTTGCTATGTGGGATATGCGATCAAAAAGTGTAAAGTTTTAAAAGTTGAGAGTCAAAATTCAACTGCGAAGGAAATTTTAATGTAAAATATACGTCACGTCACAATTTAGCACAATAAGAATATCTATTAGAACATCCTAAGAACCTGCATAGCATGTCATTAGGGCGGAAAGTAATGCCACCAATGTTAATTTAGAACATCCTTTGCATATCCTTTTTTGATGACAAGTTGCTATGTGGGATACGCGATCAAAAAGTGTAAACTTTTAAAAGTTGAGAGTCAAAAGTCAACTGCGAAGGAAATTTTAATGTAAAATACACGTCACGTTTATTGCAAGCGCGCCCTCACAATTCCGAAGTTGTCTTGTAGCTGATGAAATGTTTTTGTTGTGGTTTTTGGGGTTATTTTTTTACAACCAACAACTACATTTAAGGAGTTGCGACTTAGAAGTCGTCATAAAAAGTTATTTTATCCACACTGCCACATTATTGTGCAACTATGATGTTCAAAACTTTTCAATGAGGCTTAAATTTATTGAGGCAAATAAGTAACCCATAAAAGTCGGGGTTACTCCAAATTCACGAATGAGAAGGTTTGCGTTGCGACTTAGAAGTCGTCATAAAAAGTTATTTTATCCACACTGCCACATTATTGTGCAACTATGATGTTCAAAACTTTTCAATGAGGCTTAAATTTATTGAGGCAAATAAGTAACCAATAAAAGTCGGGGCTACTCCAAATTCACGAATGAGAAGGAACCTTGAAGGGACGGGAACTTGCTATGGTCCCATGCTGGTAAGGAATACGACAGTATAAAAGAATACGACTTTTGGGGGTAATTATTACTTACTGTACTCTTCTTCTAAACTTATAAGGGAATTTTCAGTAGGCATTGGTGCACTTAAGCGTGGGAAAATTTTGGAAACCGTGGGAGCTTTTTGCTGATCAGGAATCCTTTGATATATGCCGCCAGGCGCAAGGCCTAATTAGAGGCATGCGCCACTTGTCACAGGTGCAGACACCGGTGTCCTTTGATATACCGCCAGGTTTTTCTTTATATTTTTTGTTTATATAACATTAACAAAAAAGTGTATTTTATCCAGGGATCGAACCGGCGATATACTGCACAAATAACCGTCGCTCAAGGCAAAGCTTTGGTAAAATGAAGTGTGGATAAAAAATATGTTAATAATAGCGGTTCATTCTCAGGTAGTTCCACCCCATGAGAGAGACTTTTTGAAAATTAGATGCCTATATAGTATCACAAGGTGTAGCAGATCTATCCCCATACGATAGCTTCATAGAAAACTTGTAAAATAAAGCTTATTCATATCGGGCATTTTTAATCATATGTTTCTCTTAAAATTATTTCAGAACGACTACATCTTAATGCATTTTTGTTTATTAGCTCTAAGATATAACAAAAAACCTGGTTCTAACCTGCTGGGGCTGGGCTGAAGTAAAATTTTACATAATTAGACGTTTTTCAAAATAGTATCTTTTTGAATGCTAATGTGCGCCATTTATTAAAGGGGCGGAGACAATACTTTTTTAAATGAGATATCCTGTATACTTTCTAAAATTTTAATAGAGTTTTTCATTCTGTTTCAAAAAATAATAATAATCAAATAATTAGAGAAAAAAGTGACACATAGGTGGTTTTGGAAACGGAAGGAAAAGCTCTATTTAAATTTTCCAAAATATACAGGGTATCTGCGAAGGGAAACTCGCTGCCCAGTGATTACCAACCCGCGAATTCCCCCTCGGGTATCTCATTTAAAGAGTATCGTCGCCGCACTAGCTCCGCCTCCTTAATAACGGGTGCGTTGATTAGCATCCAAAGATACTTTTTTGTAAACCATCTAATTATGTGAAATTTAACTTCTCTGCCTCTTTTGATTTTGGAGATATTAGGGGGACTCGAACTTTTGGGACACCCTGTATAAATATAAACGATAGATATACCGTGTGCAAAAGAAAATGGCTATTAGTGTTATATTAATTATCGAGAGGAAAAAAATCGGCCGAAGTATCGACAACTATGAAGTTGCCCAACTTTACTAGAAATAAACGTTGTTTTGTTATCTCAGCTAATTGAAAGATCGACGAATTCCAACAATTAAAACGTGGAACACGGTTAGACTTTTTAGAGGGTGTACTTTTTTTAAAGAAAGATTAATAATAATATATTTGTTGTTTTTCAATTACAAATAATTGTTCCTTATTTATTTTAACCTAAAAAAATTAATTCTTAAAAGACAAGTAGGAAACCTCGTCTTTGAAAATTGAAATGGTGGAGGTGCCGGGTTACCCTTCTCTTTTGATAGGCAATATGTATGTATGCCCACAGGGAATCAAGTAATAACAGTATAACAGTACTGAGACAGACAGATTGAGGGAAGAAAAGTGGTTTTGTCCAATAACATTAACAGTAAGTAATCCCAGGGAATGACAAGGGATTACGCTTTGTCCGCGAAATGTTAAGATGTTTCTAAAAAGTTTCAGACACGGGCGAAGGATTACTTACTCTCTTCTTCCCTGGTTTAAGGGGTTTGGTGGGTTCCTGCCATTCGTCCAGTTGGAGGTACTCCTCCATGGTTCTTGAGGGTTTGAGGGGTTTGTTGACGCCATCAAGTCTTGCTGAAAAAGAAATTCATTATTAATATCCATTTGGTCTCCTCGGAATAGCTTAAACCGACTCAAAATGTATTCTCCCAACCAATATGGTTTCGAAGCAACAAGAGTAAACAGTTGTTTGCTTTCGGTCATTCCGCGAGCTTCAGGAAGGGGTTTTACATATGTTACAAGTAGAATGGTTTGGGGATGATTTATTAAAAGTACCTAGGTTTAGGCATCTTAAGGAATGAAACGTATTTTTTTTGCTTTTGCAGGGTGTATCATGTAGCAATTTTTTTACCAAAAGGCATAATAATAACGTAAAAGGTGATTTTTACAGACTTTTTGGTAACGAAAATAAAAACACGTCAAGAGGTTATGTCAGCGTTTGGGGGGGGGGGGGTTAAAAATTGTCACTCTATGGTGAAGGTTCTACTTGGGCTAGACTAAAACCGTTCGAATATGAGACCAGTGACGTCGTATACCTCCAATCGAAAATTCATCAAGGCGTTAAGCTGGGTAAAAATAACCCGCTACTGAGCAACGCGTGTTTTGCTTTTTGGTCGGTGTAAACAAAAATATTAGGTATAACTGACACATACAGTAGCACCTGCGCTGTTTCTAAATAAACATTTTTTTGATTTTCACAAAAAACTTGGTAAATCCCTGCAAGATGTAGGTAAGAAATAACACTTAAGATGACATAAAGAGAAGGTTGCTATACAGTTTTCGTGATTTGTAGTTTTAAGTTCTCTTTGTCCGTTTAATCGCAAACGCAATTAAGGACCAGTAAACGAATCAAGTTTATATATAAAAAGAATATAAAACTTAATTAAAGCCTTTTAGAAGCTTTACATAATACAAAAAGTCAATAATTGTAGAATTTCGCTAAAGCCCGCAAATGCAAAGGTTTAGCTTTCCAAAATTTTATTAAAACTTTTAGGCATATTTTAAATATCATATTTTGTCAATATTTAAAAAAAAATACTAAACAAAATGCTGCATATTGTTGACAATAGATAAAAATAATATAATTTATCACATTTATAAGGTATTTTTCGCGATAATCCACACAAAATAGTTGGAAAGGGTGATTTCGTATTATACAATTTTTAACAAATCAATACAATAAGAGTATTATCTGAACACAAAGTCAACACTTTTTAAGTAACAAGAAACCAATGAGGTAACTCCGAAATGTGCTTTTCATGCACAAAACATATGGAACGCTCACCAAAATGTTCATTGGGTTAGTTGTCAAATATATTTACCGCAATTTCTGACACAGTTGCTCATATTGTGGCACCTATAAAGCCATCTTTTATTACAAAGTTCGTCACTATTTTTTATGTTTTAATAAAATAAGCTAAGCGCTTTTAAAATACCATGAAAAAATTGAAATCAACTCTTGCACGGACGTTGAAATTTTTAGTGGGTTGGGTGGCTAGCCGTCATTAAATAAAACGCTTTCCCAATCTGGGATGGGTAACCGCGGTTACTTAAGGCAACAGTTTTACAACACAGCAAATTCTAGGCAAGTCAGGAACTGGGGTTGTTTTTTTTCCGTAAAAAAACGAAACGAACAAAAAAATGTATAATGCCTGGTACCGATGGTGGAGGCGCCCCAGGGTACAAGGAGAAAATAAAATAACTCCAAACTCCTGAGAAACCAAAAGGCCGACAGTGCACGAATAAAGCACACACTGGGAAAAGACGCTTTTGGCGAAGATCTTGTAATTATAATCAAACCGACACGGAATGAACACATTCTTTTCACTTTTATTATTTCATATTTTATTATTAAGAGTAGGGTTGAATTTTCAGTTCTTTATGTTCAAAAAATACACTTATTTATCTAAACAATTGCGATATTTACAAAAAAAAACAGAAGTAAACCAACCAAATCCATAATGTTTTACTTAATATATTAAAACGTAATAAAAAGTTTAATAAACCACCTGCAATAACGCTGGGGGCGTTAAATAATTGGAAATTAAACGATTAATAAATAATATCGCTTATAGCCAATTGGAACCAATTTTTTTGGATCTGTAAGATAAGTCCCCCGCAAAAGTAGACAAAACCAGGGCGTGTACAGAAAATAGCTGTACTCTTTTAAAAGTAAAAAAAAGTAAAGTGTAATAGTATAAAACGGTGCTTTCGAACAAAAACAAGCCTTTTAACGAGCCTGTTCACGAACCTTGAATTATCAAGGGCTGGATTTTTACAAATAGGTCTTAAATTCCATGTCATATCATATAGTCACAACACAAAAATTTACTTTTCCGCTATAAATATTCGTAATTTATTTTAACTCTTCCTCAAACATATGTTGTAGACAATAAGTAAAATAAATGAGAAGAAATTTTATTTTTGATCAAGTTGTCTATGAAATAAAGAAAGTTTGACAATTTACGGTTTATAAACCAAAATAAAATTGGCAGGAGAAAGGGAAATCTCATCAGGGTACCCCGAGTATCAACGAGCTCTGTAGCACGCCTGTTTGGAAATCCTCCATTTTCCTAATAAAAAATTAGAGACAGATTCCCGTATCAAGTGTCTAATAAACTCGTTGATAGTAAGTTCAGAAATACTATATTTTTAATTTTACGAGCTTTTATTGAACTTAAAAGGTGAAAACTAACTCAGTTTTCAGATCATTGGAAAGCTTTCATAAAAAAGGGACCCCAGTCAAGAGCACATCCCGAAATTGGGACTCAGGGACTAACGAAAAAAAGGGACATTTAAGCTTCGATTATACCGGGTTTTACGTGGGTGGTTTTCTCCCTTTTTTTCTGCATTTGTTAAGGTAGAGAAATTAAACTCGGAGATATCATATAATGCCAAATTTTACGAAATAGGACACACTGAACATTTTTATATTTTTCGATTCCTGGAATCATTCTGCGTCCAAAGCAACAATAAAATAAAATTTCAATCTAGGTGGCCATGATGGGCCAAAAATTAATATTTTGATTTCAATTAATTTAACAAAAATTAACCTTAATTTGATCGCGCGTTGAAATTTCAAAATAAAAACACTTCAATTTTATACATTTCTATAGCTAATGACAGTGACAAGCAAGACACTGGCTTCTTAACTATCAACAAGCCTACGAGTTAAAAAAAATAATATATAAAAAGCTAGATGTTTGTGTGTAAACAATGGGGTTAAACGCATTTACAAATATTAATTTTTGGCTCATCATAACCACTTAGGTTAAAAAAAATATGTTTGCAAAAGCTGCCAAAATTTGACATATGGGGTACCGTTGGATGTAAAATGTATTCAGGAATTTGAAAATGTCAAAATTTGATGATCATCAGAATTTGATGAACATGATGACTTATCAAACTTAACATTATATGATATTCCCAAGCTTCATTTCTCTATCTTCGAAAATGCAGAAAAAAAGGGGGTCAATCACTCCTGTGAAACACCCGGTCGAATCAAAGCTTTAAGAGAAATGGGACTTTACTAAAAGTTCGAAACGGGATGCTCAGTTGATCAACAATAAGTTTTTTTTTTCAAATGAAACTTACCTAGGTTGTTTTCAGAACAGTCAAACGAATCCCATTTGCTTCCGGCGTCGCCCTGTAGGAGACTGGGTTTTTAGCACCAAAATATTCGAAAGGAAAATATAAATATTTGCAATAATTACGCCTCTTCATTTGCGCTTAACCTGCTTAACGTCGTCCTGCTGCTTCTATGATTGGTTGGATTGCTGGAGCGATTTGATTTAAACCATTCTTGTAGCGTTGATTATGTTGTTTTACTACGATTTCACGGGTACCGACCCGAAATTCAAGACCAGTTTCAATGCGCTATGAACCTGATTTAACTGTCAGCGGTGAAAATGCCTTATGATCGCGGCATTGGTCCGATTGAATTTGGAACGTACAGTTGTCAATAATAAATTCTGCCCCCATAAATGTCAGAAAAGTCAAAATATCAAGATTTTGGTAAACAAATCCTAAAATTTTGACTTTCTGTCTGTCAAAGGAGGCAGAATTTATTAGTCACTTCATTCCAAAATTAATGTCAGTCGCCATATTAAAATTGGTCAGGATAATTTGGAATGAACAGTAACAAAAACGTAAGGTGGCTCGGGGGGCACCACCTAGAGATGGGCCACTCAACTATCTCCGATATAGTGGCCTTTTGGTAATATTACATGACTTTTCCTCCCCCCCCCCCTTTAGGCGAGCTGAGGCTGCCCCCTGTTCCTCCATAATTTAGTGTCCCACATTGAGATTGAAAAAAATCTGGGCACTCAAAACTGAAAGCATACAAAAAAAAAATAAAACCTACACGCATTTTTTAAAATATAAACATTTCAAAATACGATTTGGTTTGAGATCTCAAAAAAAGCAGGAATAACCTCGATACTCAAAACTCCTAAGCAATTAATATTTATTTCGGCGCGAGTTAAAATATTTTATCATTGCCAAGAAGCTATATTTTCCATCTGATCCCCTTTTATCAAACGTCAAAATTAACTAAATAATTGCTTCCTGGTCACAATAAGGTAGAAGTTTTATTTAGAACATTTTACTATTAATAATTTTGAAATAATCAGTTTAAATTCAGAAAGTGTTTTTAATGGTACTGAAATACAAGTAAAATGTAAAACCAGAATATCGAGTTTTTCACCATAGGAAAAAATGTTAAAAAACAAGGTTTTTTTATACCTTCATCAATAAAAACAATATTTTACTCTGTGTTCGCAAATAAGAATGACTCCTGCGTCGTTCGGTTAACTAGGCAGTCTCGTGCGGAAAAAGTAGATTTTCCACACTTGATAGGAAAATAGCTATTTCATACGACTGCCTTGGAAAATTTTGCACACGAAAAAATCACTCGTCACTTCACACTCGACGTGTGCGAAGCACACTGGGATGTGTCATTTTTATATACGATAAACATCTCGCTAGAAAACCTCTTTTCCACTCCCTCAACTTATATTTTCATTTTTTGTGATAACATTGACGATGATTTTGTCCACTGAAAAAAAATTGACAAGAAAATATTTTTCCGGATTGCGCATTCGCCAATAATACATGAACAGAAGGCGTACACGCAGGTGGCGCGGCAACGCGAGTTTCGATGCATTTGTCGCTGCTACGCGCGCATACTTGTTCAAGTTGCGTTCAATAGTTTGTTTATAGATGTCACTTGCATTCCAGTTAAGAACAAATTTCTGATAAACAACGGGTCTTACGGATTCCGGTTTTGAAATATAACGGTTTGACAAATTACGAGTTTGATATTGAATGAGTTTGGTGAACAATGGTACGATTAAAAACGGGTCTTATAAATTTTGAATTGGTTATTGAGTGGGTTTGCAGTTTTTAGAGTGAATCGTTCTTGACAAACACTAGGCGTTCTTAAATTATATTCCGGATGTTTTTCAAACAACACGCCTTTTTCAAAATTTTATAGAAATTTATACTGTAAACAAAAAGAAGGCAAAAAGAGATATAATTAAAATCAATAAACTAAACCACCGTTTATTTAGTAAATTTTATTACAATTAAAATAAAATGTTTCAGGTCAGTTAAATCCGAAATTATAATTACCTATTAACCGCTTGTTGCACCATTTTCAAACGAAAGGTCGGATACGTAAACTCCGGTTATTTTTTAACCTGAGTTTAATGTTGCGGCTGTTGCACCAACAAAAATTAACTGACGGTTAACTAACACACGTTTAGATTTATATCTTGCAAAATTCACGTTTTAAACCATCAGCTGATATGAAAATGTTCAACTAACCAGATTTGGTATTGTCATTCCTAACCCTATTTTTGACAGTTTTTTTTATTATTTTGAGTTTGTCATGTTGATTGAGGTAAAACTGCTACAAAAAGATTATTGAAAACACTCAAATCAATAAGTGAATAATATTGAAAGAGATCACCTGGAATGTGTTTAATGTTACAAAAGGAAAAATAGATTTTATATATTCTTTGAAGAAAAAATTACCTAAACCCGTAGTTCTGTTCTTAGTTTGAAAAATTTGATAGTTCAAAACAAAGTGATCTCTTTATTTTAAGTTATGCGTTATTGCCTTAAATAAAAATATAGTCTAAATCTACTCCTACATATAATTTTTTTTTTAAATCATTTGAAATGTTAAAAAAAAACAAAAATAGATAGTTATTAATTTAGTTTTGGAGACCTCTATCTCCTAGAAGGGTTGACCCAAATTTATTAAATTAATTCAGCGTTTCTTCAACTGGGGGTCAGGCTCATTTTGTTATCTGCAGATATTATATGCAAAACAGCACAAGCCATGATAAGAGATCCTCTTTTTTCCAAATGCGCATATTGACTTGTACTCTCGTTTTCAAAAAAAAAACGCATACATGCATTTTTTCGGTCTCGCAAAATTTACTTTTCTAATAGTGTATGTATTCCATTCACCAGTTTAAAATAGACGGTATGCATCAAACTGATTTTGACAATAACATTTAAAGTTAAAAATGCCGCTAATTACAAAATTTACGAAAGCACAAAATATCACTCGAGTTATACAGGGTTCCTAAGCAAATCCTTAGGGGGCCAAGCAGCCGTGTATAAGACGCAGACAAACGCACATTAGGCAGAAAAGGATGGGCATGGGGCGATGTTGTCACTGCATTTTACACGTAGTAAAACCATTCCAGGTTGTTGTTTTCTAATGTTTTCCATTTTCATACCTTTAGGACTGAAATAAAAATTGTTTTTGCTCGACTTTAATACCAAACTGATGAAAGATATCGTAAAAAAAATATTTTTCGGCTTTTCATTTTGTAACCATTGTCCTTACGCACTGTTTACAGGCTGGGGATTGAGGTTACATGCAAATGCCTAACCTAAAGCGTTCATACACGGTCGGAGAAATCGACTGAGATATTTCCGTAGAAACTTTATCAAGCAAATAGGACGGGTTGACGCCTTCGAACGTCCAACCCGGGTTTTGCACTTTGATTCGAAATCAAAAAGGAGGAACAGTCAGATGTGGGGCCGTGCACAAATTACGTAACGGTGATTTTACCAATTTTTGACCCCCTCCCTATGTAATGTTTTGTAACGGTTTGGCACGCCACTCCCCTAATATTACGTAACGATTTCAAGACCACTAACCCCCCCCCCCCAAAAAAAAAAAACTTTTCACTTATTTTCATTCCAAATTTTCTTAGTTTCACACAAATGCAAACGCTGTCGAAAATCCCCCTCCCCCCTACGTAACGTTTTGTAACCCCCCTCCCCCCTATGACCATTACGTAATTTGTGCACGGCCCCTGTAGTCCCAGTGGAGGAGGGCGAGAAAATTGATATTTTTTTCTTAAAAATTATACTCTTTAGACCTATTTCTTTGCGTTCCCGAAATTACGTAATTTTTGAAATTTATTTCGTGCTTTGTTTTTCTAACATTTTTCCGTTCGGCTAATTTAACTGAAAAAAAAAAATTTTGCCTGCGGCGCCCTTTATCTTCTCACTCGAAACCAAGATCCCCCGTTTTAGGAAAACTGATCCCGTCTCTGTTTCTAAATTTTTTCGAATAAAATAATTTTTTTCTACGGTATGACGAAAATTTCGAGAAAGTTGAAGAAAAAAATAAAAAAGTGGCAGAGCTCAAGTTTTTCGTAAAAAAAACGTTTTTTGTAAAGAAACAGAGCAAAACTAAATCTTTTCACCCCTTTTTGGGTGTTACAAATATTGGAAGCCCCTTATTTTTCGCTTTTACCCTCCCGCTAGTTTTGAAGAATTGGTTCGCTACCAGTTTCGAGATCATGTCATAAAACACCTCGAAAATATCAAATGTAGTGTAGGGCCAGCTTTATTTAAAATCAATATTATCGCAAGCAAAGAGCTCTGCAGGAAAAACAGCGCCGTTTATTGATTTCTTTGGCTGCTAGTGCTAGCTGCGTGGTTTGCCCGTTTCCGGATAGATGTCACTAGTAGAACAGAATGGAAAGAAATTTAATTAAAAGCGAAGATATTTCTTTCTAATGTTAACAACCTCACGAGTTTATCGCTCAGTATCGTAAATAATGGACCCTGCTGCCTCCTTTAAGCAAGGCTGTGATTTGGACCTGAAAACATCTAATTTTTTCCTCGATCATCTCATGGTGTGGCCGCCATCTAGCGGAATTTGCAGACATCTTGTCAACGGTTATTATTGCAACTATGATATGATATGATTTGTCGCCACTCTGTAGAAGACGGCTGGTCTGTAAGTAGAGCGGCCACTCATTTTGAAATTGATAAAATGACGATAGTACGATGGGAAAAGCGCTGGATAGAGAATAATTCGATGAATAGAAAACATGGGTCAGGACGAAAGCCTGTAAGTTCTGAGATACATGATGAAAGGCTTATCGACCACCTCACGACAAAATCCTTTTGGCACGTACGTTGAAGCATCTAATGTAACGACTTTCCCAGGTTCCTTATCAACTATTAACAGAAGAATTAAAAAAATCTGAAATTTCCTGTCGTGTTGCTGCAAAAAAACCTTTTTTAACGGAAGAACAAAAACAGGTCAGGGTTATTTTTGTAGTAAATAATGTTCTTCATGATAATTACTTCTGGGAGAGGGTGGTCTTCACAGATGAAAAGAGATTTTTATATTTCAATCATCTTCGAGCAGCAGAAGAATTAAAATACATCAACCAAATTAAGAAAGCTGGACATTTTTTAGTGAATATGTGGGGCTGGTTTAGCGCTAGAGGTTTGGGTATATTTTGGCAAATCGAAGGAAGATTCAACAGTCAAAGATATGTTGAGATTCTTGAGGATGTTATGTTGCCATATGTGCAGATGTTTTTTTTCGAAAACCACGACTTCGTTTCGTACACACGGCTAACGTTGTTTGCCAGTGGTTTGAAAAGAATAATATTGAAACTCTTCTTTGATTTTATCAATAATAACGTCAAAATTACTAAAGTTCATTATTTTGTTCTATTTGCGCTGTGGTCTTGGCCCTGGCTTTGAATAAATTTGAGCACATCAAAGTCGTCAATCCGGAAATAGTCTTAAAATGTTTTTCCAAAAAAAACACTATTTGCCCTCCTTCAAAGGATAACAAAAACAAAACAAAAGTTAAAAAACAAAAACTCCTGCTAAAAAATGGTTCAAAGGTGTTTGACCATTTAACCGGCGTTTATCGTTAAAATGCGGTAAATATTAAATGGTGCAACAGACGGTAAGTTTTAAAAAACATTTTACTGTAGTAAATTAGAAAAAAACTAAAATAATTGATTTTAATAACTTAAGTACTGCAGTTATTTGCAAACATTTTAAAATGACAAAACTGTGTAGCGGCAAAACAGAAATTGGTCAAAACGTACTGGCCTAAATCCTTACAATATTAAAACTTGAGCAAAACCGTACAAACGTAAAATAGTGGAACATATTGACGCAGGATGGCGCTGCGGTGTGACAGACACCGTTTGATTTGCTAGCCTGACAGCGCCTTCTGTATTTCAGATACAGAGGGCGCTGGCGTCGCCTACAGTCAGCCAATTGAAATTAGGTAGTACCGAGAGACAACATAATATCTTACGGAGACTAACAGAAAGATAGGGCCGCGCATGAACTAGATTGCCCCGTCCGTCTCTTTCTATATGATCGTGAAAGAAAGACAAGAACATTTTTCAATGTCGAAATATATTTCACACAATTGCCTGCCGGTTTTTGCCACCGCTTGTCAAAGTCTGTGAAGCCTGGCAAGCGGGTTTTTTAGATTTTCAGAAGTGAGTTATTTTAATCAGTTTTGGTTGGAAATCGCGCGAGTTTATGGGATTAGCTATATAGTGGATTATCAACGTATTGTAAAGTCTAAAATGCTATTCAAATCAGGCTGTGTCACTACCATTAAAGCTAGAGAGCATGGGACTATTTGAAGAGTGGCGAAAATTGGGGTTCAGATTGTTGCGAACCAAATCCCTTAAGAAAATATTGTGATGATTTATACAGAGTGAAGCAAGAAGATAATAGGTTAAAATACAACCAAACAAAAAGTGATATAGGTTAAAACATTTATAAAATCTGTAAGACTTTTATACTGGGATTTTTTCCCAATTAATAAAAGAAAATAACATAATAAAATGTTACCTTTAATATTCGATAATATTCCTCAACATAGTTATAACCCCCTTTTCCTATTTTAGATTTTTAGGTTCCAAAAAACTTTTTGTAAGCTAAATAAAGTTTTTTAGCTGCATGGAACAGTACAAAGTTGGTTAACCTTTCTCGAATGCATTGCTTTTTAACACTAAAAAGTATGGAAAATTTTTATCTTATTATTGAATAAGTGTGTCTGTAAAAAAATAACCAAAATAATATATGTATTTTATTATGCGTCTGGCTGTGCAAGTGGTTTCTTCCTGTAAAAAATTGGTCCCCAAGTATAACACAGTATCGGCCGCTCTCGCGTAGCTATTACTTTCTCTATGGTAGTACCTATCTAAGCCTCCCCTGGAGGGAGCCAACCCAACCCATTCTGTACAATAAAAATCAAGCGCGGCAAACGCCGTTGTCCGCATCTTATTTGTCGGCTATGTACTTCCCGTCTAGCTGTCGTCGGCTGCATACTGTGTTTTAAATTTGTACGATTTTGCCCTCGTAACGGACTGGTTATGGTCTACATCGATTTTGTGATAGTACTGTTATAAACCTGTACTTTATTATAATTTTCGTAATACACTTTTTGATGAATTATGCCCACCCATCCTTAAACCGAAAACCGGCCACAAAAATGGTTCAAATCAATACACCCCGAGGCTGCAATTACACCCATCGTCCGGTTCCACGTCGCTGAATCGCCTACAACTCAAACAATACTTTTATTCGTTACTTTCGACCTCTACCTTACCTCCATCGGCTCGTTTTCCGGGTTCTCGTCGTCCCCGATTGGTTCGACCACTTCCATCTCCACCTCGGTTATCGGAATGGCGTTTTGCAGGAAGTTGGTCGCGTCGACGATGGGGTGGTGCGAGGGCGTGGGCTCCCATGCCGCGATGCAGTCCTCGATATCTTTCTGACTGCGATTGTGCACGTTGCGTCGCGTGCACTGGTCGGGATCCAGGTCCATTTGGCACACGTAAACCTAAAATATTTAATTACTGACTTTACCGACCGGCAAAATGTTTTTTTTTAAACAAAAAAAGGCAGGAGGTGTACAAAATTTTGGGCAGGACTAGGCAGTACTTGAGCAGTACTTTGGGCATGACTAGGCAGTAGTTGGGCAGGACTAGGCAGTAGTTGAGCAGAACTAGTCAGTACTTAGGCAGGATTAGGCAGTACCATAAGCACCGACAGGAGGTGTACATATTTTCTTTAGTTGTTCACCCCTCGTTTCACATCCTCCTCCAGGGTTGCCACAAGATTCCCTAGATAAATACCCGACTTTTTCCCGAATTACTACATGCAATTTTTTGCAGCTTAAGCAGAAAATGCAGGTTTGGTGTGGGATCTGGTCTCAATTCTAGATCTGTTGCCAAAATCCTGCCATAAGTATGCTTAAAATTAAACTAAAATATAGATCCGCGCGCTATAAGATGTCTAACGAGTTTTCTGTAATTATTTAAAAAAATTTGGGTCAAGAGACGCTGAGCTGGGGTGGGATCTAGTCTCAGTTCTATACAGACCGCTTCAAGCTACTGCGAACATAGGGGGAATCAAGTCCAATTTACTCTCCGTGCCGTACGACCGAGGTGGATTCGAAGCACGCTGCAGTGTTATCTTTTGGAAATTCATTTTGTTTTTATTATTTTGTTTTATTTCTGCCTTGCTCGAGAAACAGATGGGCAAGTTCTTAATTGAAATAATACATTTTTAAAACCAAAATGGATCTCTACGAAGTTGCCGAAAAAGTGCACATGGTCAAATGGTCAAATCGTCATAACCCAACACACGTTCGATATTGGTCGAGGGAAAATTTGCATTTGTATTTTGACGTAAGAACACAGTATCCCCAAAAACTAAATGTTTGGAGGGGGGTATGTAGGGGAACACGTAATTGGGCCATTTTTTATTAACGGCAATTGCAATTTGAATGGTCCTAGATAATTGGATCTACTGCAGCAGCACATTATTCCAACTGCTAGGCAGTTGTTAGGTGTAAGATTTGGTGAAACATGGTTTCAACAAGATGGTTGTTCCGCTCACAATGTTGGCCTTGTTAGGGAATATCTTGATAATGTATTTCCTAATCGGGTTATAAGTACACGAGGAACTATTTTATGGCCAGCTCGATCTCCCGATCTTGCTCCTAATGACTTCTATCTGTTTTTGAAGAAGCTTTTCAAATTATCACCTCTAACATGCTTGGAAACGTTGGAAGGGGTTTTTATAGTAGGCTCGGATATTGTCTAGCCGAGCAAGGAGGACTTTTCGAACATTTGCTTTAATTTTTTTTTGACTGGGAGAATATTTTTGTTTTTTAGAATGTATTATTTTATTTTGAGAACTTGCTTTTATTTTGTTTCTCCTTATTATTTTCATTGTAAAACGTCGTCACTGAAAAATCTGAGCAGTTGACAATAAAACGGTCTTATTTATCAGTGACAAAAAATAAGAAAATTACGTTATAAAAATTTGCCTATTTATTGACCAAATTCCGGTTTCATTGACTACGCTCCACACAGCACCGTGGTTAGAGGCGTACTAAATACAAGGCGAACGGCGGCGAACGGCAGCGAATGGCGATCGGAAGCCTGAGTGTTAGTTGCTTCACTGATAGGCGTGCGGTGTCTCTGCATGTACGTACACTGGCAAATTAGACTTCTTTCGCCCTATGTTCGCAGTAGCTTGAAGCGGTCTGTATATGTTGGTGAATGCTATTTTTTACACGTTTTGAATGCTTTTGATAAAAACTGTAAACTAAAATTGTAATAATTAATAACATTATAGCGGTGCCAAAAACAAAATTTGTTGAAAGTTTTGGGTTTGGTGAGCTGCAAAGGGGTGAGGGGCGATTGCCCAATGAAAAAATTATCTGATATTGTGATCGAAAAAAATACCTCAGTGTAAAATTGGCAGACATGTGGCAGCCAGATTTGTTTTCAATTTTTTAACAGAACAACAGACACAACAAGAAAAGAGAAGACCCCGGCAAATATTTCGCGATATTTATTTTTTCTATTTTAACACAGTCCGCTCTAATAAAATTTACGAACAATTCACGTCGTTTAATATGCGCGTTAGAAACAGGACTTTTCATTCATAGAAAGATCCTTAAATTAAAAAGAGACAAGATATCTGGTCCAACGAAAACTCCTTGGCAAATAATGACCATTCTTCATTTACAGATTTTTATTCACAAGATTTTTCGTGTTAGTTATTATAAATTTTTAAGATGTTTTAAGCAGTTTGTAAGTCGTTTTAAAACCACATTTTGTCAAAAAACGTTTATAGTGTGTTTTTACCAGTAAAATATTTCAGTGCATTTAAAGTGATATTTTGGAACAAATCTTCCAATGTTTTGAAAACAAAGGGAGAGCAAGTGAAATCAGTCAGGGGCGGTACATGCCGGTAGGTAAACAGAAAATAAAAAAACAGTTTATGAAATATAGTTAAATTAGTAGATCCTTAGATTAAAATATCAACCAACACGTTTTTTTTTTTGATAATTTGCAAAATTTATAATATTTTGATAAAGTTAATGCCCAATGCATCAAATGAGATATTTTCGAAGGTTTTTTTTATAAAGACTATAAAATAAACGCAGGTAAAGTCCTTAAACCAACTTGCAAACAACAATAACAGTTAATTCACATGTGTTCAGGTTTGTAAGAATATTGAATTCCTACCTCTTATCAGAATATTAAGGTTGATTTATACTGCCGCCGTTGCCATCTGCGCACGCCCTTCGAATCGATATTTCAATCTTTTTGTCTGTCCTAGATGTCTCTATATATATAGTGCAATTTTTTGATTAGGGGACTGACGTCATTTTTGCCTCTGAAAATGTATTTCTTTGTTGTCAACAGTTCGCATGTCAAATAATTTGTTGTTGTCAATTTGAAGTAACAGTCTAAACAATCAACGACATGACTTTTTTTACATTTTTATTGTCGCTGTCTAAAACAGTGTATCAAATAGAGATCCAAAAAAATGACCAGTCAGTCCACTCATCAAAAAATTGGACTATACACTAAGCATTATTGACTTTAAATTGTGTACTGAAGAAGTCAATATAGGGTCAAACCATATCAAATCAACCAAAAAAAAGGCACTTTTCGTTTTGACCATCTCCGATTGTGATGATTTTTGGTACACTTATTCTTCTGATCCAAAAACTTAAAAATCCAAAAAATAAAATTTTTTGGATAAGCAGTTTTTGTTTTATTGATTTTTGAAAATAAAGAAATTGACCAATATGCTCTTGACAGGCACTTACAAAAATAGCAATATCTCAAAAACTATTAGTCCTATAGAAGCGAGTTATAGCTTATTTTAAAGGATTTTTAAAGACTTTTTTAACGATGTTTATCACCATGTAATTTTTTGTTTTTATTTTTTTTTTAATTTTTTTAATTTTTTTTTTGAAAAATCTTGAAAACACCATTTTGAATTTTTTTCAAAAAAATACTATTTTTTTCAGTATTTTTTTAATATTTTTGGAAAATTTCAGGATGGAGAAGTTATTGGTTCTATTTTTTTAAAAATAATATAAAAAACCTTGCAGGAAAAAACCATACATTTTTTGATAAATACCTATATATTTACTCTTTATATCTAAAAACTTGTCAATTGCTCCCAGTCTTGTAAATAAGATACATAAAAGGTTTTTCCAAACTTGTTTATTCCTGCAAAATTTTGAGTATTTCTTCAATTGTCCTCCCCTCCACCCAAGATCACTGCTTTTTGGACAAATGTGAGATATGCCCAGGAACTGAGAATTTAAAAAACTTTTTAAATGAAAAGTTCGAAGAAGCAATGATTGACAATGTGACTTTTAAGAAGTGGATATCTGTAGATAGATGCAATATGGAGACATTAATTAAACCAGCAGAGGACTTCTTTGAAGAATTTTCAAACGACTTGATTAAATTAAAATCTCATTCTTTTTACACTCACATGCAAAAAGAATACTACAATGAGGTAAAAGACAATTTAAAAAAGGGGGAAGCACTAATCACATGCGACTTCGCTGAAAATTATTAATTTATTTTGCAGGATGAAGTGCAGTCCTATCACTGGACAAATAGCTAGGCAACCCTACATCCTTTTGTAATATATTACAAAACTCGTGAGGGAAAACTGGGTCATTTAAATTATATATTTATTTCAGACTGTTTGGTACACAACACTGTGGCATTTCATCTTTTTTTAAGCCACCTTATGCCTGAACTAAAGAGGCAAATTGATAATTTAAGACAAAATTATCTATTTTACAGACGGCTGTGCCGCACAGTATAAAAATAAAAAAAAAATTTGTTAATATTGCGTACCATCTCGAGGAATTTAAAATTAAAGCAGAATGGAATTTTTTTGCCACCTCCCACGGGAAGAGTGCATGCGATGGACTGGGAGGCACCGTAAAAAGGTTGGCTGCTAAAGCAAGTCTGCAGAGACCATATAATGAATAGATTATGACCCCCGAAGATCTTTTTAAATTTGCAACAGAAAACATTCCTGGTATAACATTTAAATATTGTTCATTAAATGACTACCAGCAACATGAAATGTTTTTGGAAAAAAGATACCTGGAAGCACAATCGATACCTGGGACTCAAAAATTGCACTCGATTATCCCCCTCAGTAATGAAAAAATTATTACAAAACCATTTTCACTAAGTAAAGAGGAAAATATTCAATGTCTTTTTGCAACCTGTGGTTTGTCAAACACAGAAATTGAAAACATCGACTCCGGTTTTGTAACCATAAACTATGAGTGTCTTTGGTGGATGGGATGTATCATTGGCAAAAATATAGAAAGCGGGGAATTAAAAGTTAGTTTTTTACATACTCATGGTCCCTCTCCGTCTTTTTACTTTCCAAAGCCAAAAGCTGATATATTGGTCATAGATCCAAAATTCTCTTTTAAGACGGGTCAACCCAAATACTGCCACTGGTAGGACATATACGCTAACTGCAGAAGAAATGACAGATTCCTCAAATATTTTACAAAAAAAATTAGCAACCTAAATATTTTTTATTGTAAATTTTCTATTATTCTTACTTTTAATTTTTTTGTTATACCCATATTAGGTAAATTAGCCCTGTATTAAATATCTTATTATTTTTTTAAAGTATGACTCCATTATTTCTCCATCCTAAAATTTTCCAAAAATGTTAAAAACACATTCAAAAAAAAAGAAATATTTTTTTGAAAAAATTTAAAAAAATGTTTTTTGGAGATTTAAAAAAAAAAAAAAAAATTTAATTAAGAAAAAAGAATTAAACCAACTATATTGTGTCACACATCTTTAAAAAGGTCTTTAAAAACCCTTCAAAATGAGCTATCACTCGCTTCTATAGGATCAATAGTTTTTGAGATATTTTTATTTTTGTAAGTGTCTGTCAAGGACATATTGGTCAATTTCTTGATTTTCAAAAATCAATAAAACAAAAACCGCTTATCCAAAAAATTTGATTTTTTGGATTTTTGAGTTTTTTGATAAGACGAATATGTGTACCAAAAATCATCAAAATCGGAGATGGTCAAAACTATTGCCTGGTTGACTTGATATGGTTTGACCCTATAAGTTTCTGCTAAAGACCAGAAAAAATAACAAAATTAACAAACACAATAACATAATTTTTAGCTACTGGGTAATATTATATTTTTTTTTCTTGATGTTCCAGATGCTGTGAACTATGTTTCTTTGTTTTAATGTTTGGCATAATCTTATTGTGTGAAACTTTGTAATAAATGTATTTTGTATAAAATTATACTACAACATTCCAAAGCTCAAATTGGCAGAATTATTTTTGCATGTTTTTTAAATTATTTTGCAGATTTCATATTATAGTAAAATTTTAATAATATATAATCCATTTGTAAATTTATATTTAAGTAGGTACGCCACTGGTGTGTTTACTGTAAAGAACAGAAAGGTAAACATTGTTCCATATAATAATATAACCAGTCTCCATAAGTGTCAGGTATCTTGTCTCTTTTTAATCTAAGGTAGGATCAATGCCCAATGTAGCAAAGTATATTTGCTGAGTTAAAAACCAAACACAAAATATCCATCCAATCCGGAAATTTCTGAAAAATTTCCGAAACCCACCGAATTCGACTTTTTCCCGGTTTTCGTGAATTGTTGCAACCCCTTAAAATGTTTTTTTTCAAACATGAAAAACGGATGATTCGCAAAAATCAGTTTCACTATTTTAACGTCCTCATTCTGAATTTGTAAACAGCAGAGTATTAAGAGTAGATGCTTGAAATTAGGAAACTGAAGGTCAATAAAGTTTCAAAACACGAATTTATTAAAAATCTGGTAGGTGACACGTGTTTCGCCTACATAGGCATCTTCAGAGCTACCAGAAAATTTAAAAAAAAAACGTACGTAACACAAAATAATTGTAAAAGTTATAAAAAAATATTTTGTCTCGGCGTAAGGATTAAATTGAATTGATATTCGCTATATCCCAGAGAAATATCCAAAACACCCCAATCTTCTCGAATTTACACTGCCCTGTACCAACTATTAGCTACCTAAGATAGCAAAAAAGTTTTTAAAAAAACACCAAAATAAAAAGCAAAAATTTAATTCTACTTTTAAGGGTACCTGAAAACCGTTTTGTTTGGCATAACTCCACATCTCTCCGAAATATCTAACTTTGTCGTTCACATTGTCCACCACAATAAACGGAAAATATCCGTCAGACACGGTCTTCTTGAACGCCTTAGTCAGAGACTGTCTATACGACTCCTCCATTTCAGCCTCGTATTCGTAACTCATTTGCTTTACTTTAACCATAACGCCGTCTTCCATCACTTCTTTTTCGTGTTCGACCATGAAGTAATCGTCCAAGGACAAGATTCTTGGCGCAGAACCGCCATTTTCGAGCTAAAAAGAAGAAAATATTGCCAATGCAAGAACAATTTGTGTTTGTGGAGGAAAAAAGTCCACAGGGTTCAAAGTGATCTTCAATTTGGAAATTCCCTGACTTTTTCAGCTTTTCCCTGACCATGTTAAAAAAAATTCCTGACATTTTTGTTTATGTTACACTTTTTCAAATTTAGTCTCTGTAAACAATTTTTTTTTCTTATTAGTTAAGGTATTATTTAAAAAAACTGTTACCACCGGCTTCGCCAAACTATAAAATACAAGCAACGCATTCGGCAAACCATTTACATTTGTAAATACCTTAATAATTCTGTAAAAATGCAGATATAGGCAAGTAACGTCTCCACCAAACTATAAAACTCAAGCAAATTTACTTATTTTTAACGCATTCGCCAAACGTTGCTAATTAATACAAGACAATGGGGCTAGGTAGCCAACACCTTCACCAAACATAAAATATAAGCAAGTTTTTTTTTCTGACGCATACGTTAAACCGTAAACCTTGGGTTTAAGGCTATAGTTTCTTTCCAGATTTTAAGTTAAAAAAAGTACAACCGGCAACGCCTTGTTCTTTAATTTTTTGATCTTTTGCCAGAGTGCACAGAGAAAATTAAACATCGGAATTAGCTGAAATTTTTCAGGGCTGATCATTTTTAAATGCTTAACAAAAATATCTTTTCAAAATTCTCAATTATTTTTTCTTCAAAATAAAAGCTCTGCTGCTGTCATCTATCCCAAAAGCCTCAAAATAATTGCAGTTTAGAACAAACCCGATTTAAAAAAAAAATAGAGAAATACTCACAATTTCCTCTGGATTACATTTTTCCTTTTCATATTTCCCTGCTTTGGCGAAAATAACAACTAACTTTCCTTTTTTCTAAAAGCCTGTGCGCTCCGGAAAAGAAAACCGATCAATCAATCATAAACGTTTACACTTCATTGAATTTGGGAGCAGTTCAAGTGTTGGCCGATAGATCGCAGAATTTATACGATTCCATAGTAACCGCAAGTGTTTTGTAAATAAACTTTAAATCGAGCCGCAGTGGGACAGAAGAGTATTTTTACGTTTTCTGACAGAAAACCATTCGAGGTTATGTTTATCTTTCAAAAATGTGTTTTCAAAAACATTGTTCTAAGAGTCTATCAAAGAACCAAGAGAGCTTTACTGGCTCACTGGGATTACTAGGAATTCGCATAGAAACCTTCGGCGCCCATAACCCCACATAATTTTGTTTTTATTTTGATTCAACCATTTTTTTTTTAATTTAAATTATTGCGGCATAGTTATGTGCAAGTGTACTAGTGAAATCTTGGAGTGCAAAGGATAGATTTTAGATCCCAACCTCAGTTTCAAAAAAACACGGATACTTGAGTATCCAATGAGCATTTTTGTCTATATAAAAGTTACAGCAAATAATATAAAACCTTCATAAAATAACCAAAAGTTATATTATTTAGTGTTGGTGATAATTTTATAACTCTAATATATCTCTTAAATGAGTAAAAAAGACTTGAAAAACAACTGTTCAACACCAGCTTATTAAAAATTTATGGTACATAGTAATGGATAGAAAAATAACATATAGATTTTATAAAACTTCCTTATGAGCCCTCAAGTATAGAGATTATTATAAAAAGGTTTTACAACTGTTCTAACAACACTACATAACGAATTAAAGGTTTTTATGGATTTAGAAATATAGATTTTCCATCTTTCTTCCCTTTGCTTGTTATGTATTATTCTTTTTCTTTTTACAATAAAATAATTTATAAAATGGTGTTTAGCAATCTTCTAAAATAAATAAAAATGAAAGTGAGATAAGCTCAAGTAGGAATATGAATATTTATATACTATAGTCAAATAAAAGCTGTTTTTCAAGTCATCCTACTCTGAAAATTAGCTGCGGTCTCGTGTGTACTGTATAGTTTTCGAATACACTGACGTAAATTTCATGGGCTCCAAAAATACTTGAGAAAACGTGAAAAAAAATATTCATTTAAATATCAGTTTTTTTTTTCATACGCGTTTTTTTCTTTCTGGGACAAATATTGAATTTTGTATGTTGTTCTTAACCCTACAAACAATATTTCGATTGAAACACATGTTGAAACCCCATAAATAACGTTTTTATTTAGGCCAAAAATCTATTTTTGTAATCCAAAATGGCGAAAATATCCGACAATTCTATAAAAAAAAAACAATACAACTATACCACTGTTTACCTCGACAAACACTATTTTATGACCCTTTTAAAAAATGATGCTACTTGGAACAAAGGGTTGCAGATGGCGCAGTGTTGAACACTGATGGTCCGTTTCTGCGAGCTTAACATAGTTACCATTGTTCTCTTTTCCTAAATGCATTCCTCGAGAGATCCAGCATACTACACATACCAGGCAAAATACCCGCCTCCACACACTTCAAGCCCGCATGACTGTTAGAGGTAACTATCTCAAGAATATAGTTAGATTGCGGGGTCGAAGACGTTTCACGGTGCGTTTTTGCAACCTTAACACGGTTACTATATTGTTCTCTTTTTCTAAAACACGGTTCCCATCTATGCGTTTCTCATTCGTGGGTCCCCCGAATCAAAACACGTATCACGTGGTCTAAGCGAGATTTGCCTATACAAGTTCATGTAGGACCACGTGATGAGTTTTTTGAGTCAGGGTGACTGCGCATGGGAAACGCTGTTGGGAATCGGGTGTAAAATGCATTTGATCCCGATATCTATCATCGGCAACTATCTCAAGAAGATTTGGATCTCTTATCTCTCTCAGATTGATGTAATTAAAATAAGATAATAATGGTATGGTATCTCGCAAAAACGCGCCTTTTGATGTCGCAAAAACGCTCCTTTTGATGTCGCAAAAACGCGCCTTTTGATGTCACAAAATTAACCTTAAAAAATCTTGTTTGTTTTGTTATTATAATTGCCAAAATAAATTAAAATTGTTTTTTTTGTTCTAAAAACAGTTGTATTATAATCACTATATAAAGAAATTAATAACAATATTATAGAAAAAACCTTATGGGCATAAAAGGTTTATGAATGAGTTCATAAGAATATTACAGACACCAATTTATATAACTATTGTGTGTGAGTTCCCAAGTTTTTATAAGTGTCCCTCAAAATATTTTCAATCTTATCTTATATAAATTTGTTGTTGGTTAATTAAGTTTTATAAGTGGGTTGATAGCAACATTTTAAAAACCAATCTATTATATATCTTTAATTGATAGTTACTTACGGTTTTATAGGTGGGTTGACAGAAAGATTTGAAACACCAATTTATATAACTTTTGTCGCTAATGACTTATATTTTTGTAAATATGTTGGTGGAAACATTTAAACCGATGACTTTAATTTTTATAAAGATGACCGTGGAAATATTGTTAACGCCAGTTTTATGTTACTTTAGGGTACCATCAATTTAGAGCCTTTAATAAAACAAATTTACAAACTCAATTCTTGTAGGAAACTTCTAAATACCCTAGGGTATCAATGGAACCCTCTTTATAATAATTATATAAATATCTGTCACCAGAAGTTTCTGACAATGCTCATTGGGTACTAACAAAACAGGTCAGTAAAGCCCCACTTAGAGGTTGAAAACTCTTGCTAGCCGTTGACGCTTCGGTTTAAAATAGAATACGATTATTTCGTCTAGGCCAGTGGCCGATTTTTAAATCTGCATGCTTTTAAGTTAACCTGTTGTCGGTATAGCCGAACGGCGAGGTTGTTGTTATCGGTGGAAGATCAATTATTGAAATGCCATCATACCATTTATAAACTTTTTAGAGCTAACCACACACACTTTACGAAAAAAGCCAAAGTAAAAAATACTTATGTGCTTTAGCGGCGTAGAACGCGAAAAGTCAAAATAAGTAACCTAACCCCAAATTTTTGACCCGGTGCTAAAAAATCTCTGGTGTCCCACTGTGGATAAACATAAATAAAGTCTCCGCGTTGCCATGGAAAACAAATTCAATGACGTAAAATTTTTCAAAAAAAATCAGGTCTACATAGTTAAATTGATTTCCCGTATGGTGTTACTAAAAACAATTCCCCAGATTGTAACTACGGCCTTAATAACAGTATTTAAGTACCACAATATCTCGGCATCTACAAAGTCTTGTTTTTATTTTAAAATAAACTAACATAAACACATTTTTCTGAGTATCACAAATAACATTAGAATTTTTTGAGGTACTAGCTTTATTACTTTTTTGTCATCACACTCTTTTCATGGTTTTGCTGCTCATTTGTTGTCATATTTTTAACAAGCCCTTTTACTTTTTTGAAAAGTTTCAACTTAATTTTTGTGTTTGGATCCTTCAAAGTAGGATTTGAAGGATCCAAACACTTAAGCCACTTTACCCAATCAGGTGTAGCTTTCACATCAGGATCAATCCAATCCATACTAAAATTAGTTATCTATTTGAAATTTTTCCACTAGCAGACAAAAAACCACACAAATTACAGAACAAAAAATATAATAGTCTAATTTTTTGATGAGCGGACTGATATAATTTGTTGTTGATATGACTTTTTTTACATATTTATTGTCGCTGTCTAAAACAATGTATTAAACAGAGATCCAAAAAATGTCCGCTCATCAAAACTATAGATTTGTACAAGAACACAGGAAAATTTTTACGCGCTTTAATTATAACAAGCAAAAAGGTTCTCTAAGATAGAATATTTTTATCTGTCCTTTACTAAAACTCTCTTTAACAAAAGTGTTGAAAAGATGAAAACTACCCATCTCTTTCTCCCTCGTTGGTTAATGGACACATAAAATAAGTCGGTGAAAATGCGGGTAAGAGCCGGTGCAATGATGATATTGCAATTATTTATAAATCAACAAATTGGGAAACAAATAAAACAAATATGCAGAATGATTTAGGACTACTTCAAAATTGGTATACAAAAATTAGTAAGTTTATAAACTCAACGAAAACAGAATATATAATTTTACTTTAAGAAGCAATTATAAATTTTCTAATATCACTTAAATTGCAAAAATAATCAAAATTGTAATTGTGAAATAATAGAACAAAAAAAAATAAAGTTAAATATTTAGGAATAATATTTGATGAGAACCTATATTTTAAAGAGCATATTAGATATGTAACAAATAAATTCAAATACATTTTAAGTAGCTTTTTCTTTATAAAACATACCGTACCAGTATCGTTAAAAAGAACATTCTATTTTGCAATGGTGCAATCGATATTAAGTTATGGAAACAGTATATGGGGGTGGAATTTATGAGGAAACTTTATATAATTTAAAAATGATTCAAAAATTTTTTATTTGAATTATAGAGAGATGCAATAAGAGAGAGCATACACCAAATCTTTACAAAAAACATAAAATTTTCTGAATTATTCTGCATAAACGTGTGTAAGATAATTAAGAAGAATAGTGAATTAAATCTTAAAAGAAATCATAATTATCAAAATTATTTTATATCACGAGTAACAAAAACACATAGTCAGAGGATGTTAATATATTTATCACCAAAATTATTTGAAAAACAACAAAGTGAACCTCGTGTCCAAGACTAAAAATTAAAGTAAGACTCGTGGTATATTGGACAAAGCGTTTTTGTTTCTCACTTCATTACGACCAGGCCTCCAATATCTAATGGAGAATCCAGACACCTACAGACATGTTTCATCCTAATTAGGAATCATCAGGGAGTCATAGGATTGTACCTGGCAGTTAAAGCTACACAGGCAACCACGCAAACCTCTCGAATTTAAAACAAAAAGTTTGTAATCCGCGGGGACGTGGAAGCTGTGTGCGCCACCTGTCGAATAAACCGAGAAAAAAAAACATCAAAATTGAAAAGTGCAGTAGTCCGTAAATACAGAATCCTGTACCTTTCTGTTTTTGCTCGACGTACTACGCACGCCTGGGACAATTCAAATAGAATAAATATTTGTACCAGGTTTATTTCTAAAATAACCATAAACAGTTGCACACTATGGGTTCCCTGACTTTTAGGTTTTTTTTGGGTTTTCCCTGACAGCAGACAAATTCCCTGAGTTTTCCAGGTTTTCCCTGACCACTTTGAACCCTGTCTAAAAAACAATTAAAACTAACAAAAAAAAATCAGCCCTTTCCAAAAAAATTGCCATGTTAACCCCATTGACGATACGCAAAATGAAACTCACCTCTTTATCTTTAATCAGCTTCGCCAAGAACGTCTTGCCACTACCGGGCGGCCCTCTCAAAATGATCACGATCCTGGGCGGCCTGTTGTACCGCCCGGGTGCATACAGCAAATCCTCCATCATCGTGGGCTCATTGCTTTTCCCCCCCACCGGATTGCTGGGATTCGCGCCGAGCGACAGGTCGGGAGATATCCGCTCCAACTGGTTGCGCAGCGATCGGGGCGGCGAAAACTTCAGCCCGCCGCCGCCCTTCTGGGGCGACTTGTTTCCGTCGTCGAAATCGCCGTCTGACAAATCTTCAAAATCCTCTCTCTTTGGCGCTAGGTCACGTCTAGGCTTGTCTCTTCCTACGGGCGACCTACGGTCTTTGTCGCGAGATCTGCGCCTGGCGTCTACAATTTTACCGCGACCTCTGTCGGGTTCTCTCTCTCTCTTCCGCTCGTCGTATCTGTCTTTATCTCTTCTATCTCGGACGTCTCTAGGCCTGCCGCGATCCAAATCTCGGTCGGAGGGGCTTCGTTTGCGTTCGAAACGGTCCGGCCTGCGTTCGAACTGATCTCTTTCTGGCGGATACCTGCCACGATTATCTGGCGCGCGTCTGCCCCTGTCTTCCGGCGGGTATCTGCCTCTGTCTTCCGGCGGGTATCTGCCTCTGTCTTCCGGCGGGTATCTACCCCTGTCTTCTGGCGGGTATCTATCGGCAGCGAGAGGTATGGAAGGTCTCTGGTGGGGGGGAATTCTTGGATCGATAAACGGAGCGGGCCCTTGATCGTACATTGGTCTATCACTTGCTCCAGGTTGGTTAAAACCGAACCTAGTCGTACCCAAAGGATCGAACTGTCGAATATTTTTCACAGCCTCGTATAACCATTTGGGTCTTTGGGGATATGGTATGCGGCTTACTGGTTTATTTCTGTAGTCGAACGTGTATATAGGCTCCAGTGAGATTTCGGGCTCAGCTAAAAAAATATTCATGGGGTCAGTAAAATATCGAAAATATGACCAGTGAAAAAAGGAGTCAAAGAAAATAAGAACGAATATAAGTCACCATAATTGCATAAAGGTATGTAGTCAGATTGAAGGGTTCCCCTGTTCCCAAACGGATTTCAAATAAACGCACTTATCGACAATTTAAAACGTCAACAAACTGAAAAGATAAGTCTGAGGTTGCCCAAAAACTAGAGCATTTAAAAAACCTCTCGCATTGCAATCATGTCGGAAAAGTTCCCGACTTGGTCCGATCCAACCCAACTCCTTCCCCTAAATAAACCTGTGCATGGTGGAGGTGCCAGATGTAGTAAAATTTCGACACTTACGTGGTTTCAGAGGCTTATGCTCGTAATCGACCACCACTTCTGGTACGAAAAGCTCTTCCTCGGGTGGAGGCGGCGGGGCCACTACTTCTTCCGGGACAATCTGCACCTCTGGTTCCTCAACAACCATTTCAACAAGTGGTGGTGGTTCCACCAGGGGCATTTGCATCAGGGACGGAATCGCAGGTGCAGCATTTGACCTTGGTCCTTGAACGGGTGGAACTGAAGGCTGATCTTGACGTTGGTTTGGATGCGGGGGTTGGTCAAAGTGTTGTTGCTGTTGTTGCTGTCGTCGGGGAGGTAAATGCTCCTAAAATTCGGGTAACTGTAACCTTTTACTTTAGCACTTATTGGTAGATCTAAACCAAGTATATTTTGATGCTTGTATCCACTTTGTTTAACAGTAAATTTGAATCCTAAAAACAGTTCGTTTAGTTAAACCGCACATCAAAAATGAACAAAATTTTACACAGCGGAGTATCCCCCACAGACCAATCGCGTGGTTTTTCAAAAATATATATATATATATATCGTTTTTTTATTTAGCTTTTAAAAATAATTGATAATTTTTACCGTGAATTTACATTTTGTAAATTGTAAATTATGATTTCGGGATTTTAAACTTTCACCGTACAAAATTTGATACAAAAATAGTGATGTGTGTCTAGAATGGGTTGTTTCAAAATGAAACGTTGTTTGCTAACACCCAACCTAAACACGTAATCAGTATTTAACCATGATTAAATATAAATAAAAATGTGAATATAAACATAACATTTTTTAATTGTTGGTATGTTTTTACTCCATTGGATTTTAAGTCATTAGCGGACAACTCTAGTTGTTTTTTGTTTCCGTATATTTTTCCTGTTACAAATATTTAAAAAAACCTCCAGTGATCATTTTTTTAACATTGAACGCCCCCAGCATTTCCAAAAGCAAACTTTCAAGGTGAACGAGACCACCTTACTCAATCCCAAACTAAAAACATTAAAATTTTGTTGTCCATTGTAATCAATGATTTAAAAGAGTCTATTACCTGATTATGACCCCTCTCATCGTCTTCGTTAAATCTACTATGGAATCGGTCATAGTCATCGTCTTCATTCCAGTCTTCTCCGAATCCTTTATCGAACTTATTGCCGTATCTATCGTCTTCGAAGCCACCTTTATTGTCGTATCCATAGTTGTCGTAATTATCGTTATAGTTGTTGCCCTTCTTGTTGAATTTGTCCTGTTTGTTAAATCCTCGGCCACCTGTAGTAAAAAACAAATCATTAAAAACTTTATAACGAGTCACAACCACTCTTAGTACAAGCGTTTAAAGTATACAATATGATTGGGTAGGTAATCCCCACCATTTTTTTCTGAGATGGGCATTTTTTTGTCCTCGGCTCGGCACACATACATTTTTGTTTCAGAATCCTAAGCAATTTTGGAGGTCCTGTGATGCATCTGGTAATCCCCACCATTTTCACATATAAGATAATCATCCCGACAGCCTAATCTTATTCTTGCCCAAGAGTTCGGCACAACACGCTCTAAAAGTGGGCAATTTTTAGGGTTCAAGACCTTTAGAGTGGCATGCCGAGCACTTAGCTAATTTTTAAGGTGAAAGACTGTCCATTTCGTATTGACGATGGAACAACTAAACTAAAATAGTGGGGCTTACCAATTCATCATAATAATAATATCGCATATTTAAAACAAAATTATGATTGTTTTCCACAAACCAAAACTACACTTTTTTGCACTCGACGCGCGTTTCGCTAACAACGTTAGCATCATCAGGAGACGATAAACAATGAACTAAATTAATCTACGCTCTATCTTATATACAATCCTTTAGTGGGCGGAGATAAGACTAATAAATTGTGATTGATCACGATTTTTAATCCTACCTCCCCTCAACCAAAGAATAAAGTGTACTAAACGGGATAGGTCCTCTATCTTTATTTAAACTATTTCTGGATTTAATGATTTCCATACTTTCATATGCATTCAAAAGTCTTTTGTTTGGTACACTTTTTAGAAGTTTTAGGTTATCTAATGTGAATCTATGATTGTTTTCAAAAGCATGCTCGGCCACACTTGACTTTTCTGTTCTTCCGTATTTTAAGTGTGCTAAGTGTTCTTTAAAACGTGTTTGAATAGAGCGTCTCGTTTGGCCAACATATTTTTTATCACAATCCATGCAACTAATTTCGTAAATTCCACTTTTTTCTAGAACTGTAGTTTTATCCTTGGGATTTCCTAGTAAGCTTCTTATTGTGTTACCGGATTGATATAATAATTTAAGACCGGTGTTATTAAATACTTTCTGTAATCCTTTCGTATAATTAGGATTATACGGAATTGATACAAATTTTGAGTCGCAGGTATCTTTTTGTCTGAAAAAGGTAGAATTCCGAAAGGTCTTTTGAAAAGAATGTCTATTTATCAGCTTATTTATTAAGCCTTCGTCGTAACCGTTTTTGCCAGCTATATTCCTAATCCTATTCTTTTCTGCTTCAAATCTTTCTTTGTTTAAGGGGAAATTTACTAATCTATATGTTAAAAAGTGCAAACTTGCAAGCTTATGTTGTAAGCAATGAAAAGAGTCATTTGGAATATACCTGTTGGTGGCCGTGCCTTTTCTGTATAGGTCAAAGTCCAATTTATTTTTATTTCTTATAACTAAAGTGTCTAGAAATGGCAGTGTACCGTTGTTCTCTGTTTCATAAGTAAATTTAATAGTGGGAAATTTGTTATTTATTTTTTCCATAAAATTTTCAACACTAGTTACTTTAGTGTTGAATACTGCAAACACATCGTCTACATACCTGAACCATACTCTGGGGAAATACTCAAATTCTTTACTTATATCTGATTCAAATTTGCTCATAAATAGGTTTGCGATAAAAGGTGATAAACTATTACCCATTGTGGTTCCTTCTAATTGCTGGTAGTAGTTATTTTTATATTGAAAGTAATTTTGATTCATGCAGAGTTTTATTAAAGATAGGTATTCTAAAGTCTGTTTGTCTTCTAGATTGTTTTTTCTTAGTAGTTCCTGCAGGTATTGTAAGGTATTGGGGATCGGCACACTAGGGAACAACGAACTAACATCAAACGAGATTAAAATTTCACCTTCTTGGAGTGAAATATATACAGAAAAGGCACGGCCACCAACAGGTATATTCCAAATGACTCTTTTCATTGCTTACAACATAAGCTTGCAAGTTTGCACTTTTTAACATATAGATTAGTAAATTTCCCCTTAAACAAAGAAAGATTTGAAGCAGAAAAGAATAGGATTAGGAATATAGCTGGCGAAAACGGTTACGACGAAGGCTTAATAAATAAGCTGATAAATAGACATTCTTTTCAAAAGACCTTTCGGAATTCTACCTTTTTCAGACAAAAAGATACCTGCGACTCAAAATTTGTATCAATTCTGTATAATCCTAATTATACGAAAGGATTACAGAAAGTATTTAATAACACCGGTCTTAAATTAGTATATCAATCCGGTAACACAATAAGAAGCTTACTAGAAAATCCCAAGGATAAAACTACAGTTCTAGAAAAAAGTGGAATTTACGAAATTAGTTGCATGGATTGTGATAAAAAATATGTTGGCCAAACGAGACGCTCTATTCAAACACGTTTTAAAGAACACTTAGCACACTTAAAATACGGAAGAACAGAAAAGTCAAGTGTGGCCGAGCATGCTTTTGAAAACAATCATAGATTCACATTAGATAACCTAAAACTTCTAAAAAGTGTACCAAACAAAAGACTTTTGAATGCATATGAAAGTATGGAAATCATTAAATCCAGAAATAGTTTAAATAAAGATAGAGGACCTATCCCGTTTAGTACACTTTATTCTTTGGTTGAGGGGAGGTAGGATTAAAAATCGTGATCAATCACAATTTATTAGTCTTATCTCCGCCCACTAAAGGATTGTATATAAGATAGAGCGTAGATTAATTTAGTTCATTGTTTATCGTCTCCTGATGATGCTAACGTTGTTAGCGAAACGCGCGTCGAGTGCAAAAAAGTGTAGTTTTGGTTTGTGGAAAACAATCATAATTTTGTTTTAGTGCAACCAAAGGTTCCAAATTCCCAACATAATCGCATATTTAGTTTTATCTCTTCCGAGAAACCCAGGCAGTTTAATTTATAGAGTTCACAGAGTTTAAAACATTAAAATAACAACAAATGTTGTTAGACACTATTTAAGTGCATAACTAACAACTGCAACTCAGATGAACAGAACTTACTTCAAGTTTAAAAAAGTATTGGTGTTAAATTATTTTTGAGCGTCTTGGTATCCTCACAAAGCCACCAAATTAAAATATGTAAATATTAATTTTAAGACTCACCCGAATTTATTAGGAATTTCGTCTGGATCGAGTTGTCAATCATTAAAAAATAAAACCGAAACAAATTTTCGTATTTGTCAAATAAGATATTTTCTGAATAGAGGAAAAAATTAGAACTGACAAGTGTAGAAAGTATAAAGCTACATAATTGGCCTCATAAACAAAGTATTGGAAGAGTATAAAAACAAATATAACAAATTATGACTTTAAAAAATTCTTATTTTTCTTATTAAGCAGCAAATACAAGCGGAAGGTTTTGTTCGAAATGCAATTTTATCTAGTATAAGATCCAGTTAAAAGCGGAGCCTTTTTTGTAATGTCAGTAACTGACTGAAATTTTCTAGTTAGGAAAACGTGGCGTAGTCCGACATTGGAAAAATTAAATTTTCCAAAATAATTTAGGTCATTGCTCTTAGATCAACCCTGCCAAGTTTGATACTCATAGGTTGGGAAATCTTGATGAAAATGCTAGAAAGAATATGCAAGAAGTTGTTCAAATTGGCATAATTTTTGCTTGTGTTTTTTCAATTTTTCTGGTAGAAGGAGTGATTTAAGTTACACTATCATCATTTATTTATTGATAGAGAATTAAATTTGCAACATTTTTCACGTTTGTCACTTTTGACAGTCTATCACCGTTTAAGAGTTATCCAAACAAAACGCTTTTTTGGAGGTTAGAAATGACAGATCCCGAGGGGGTAGGAATGGGAACTTTTAGTACGTTAAAAAACGGTAGACCTTCCTAAGCTTGTTAATGAAAAAAAACCTTTGTGTTCTAATTTTGTCCTCTATTTTTCCTATGTAGCATAGCCTAAAATACTAACCATTCCTGTTATCTCCTGCTCTCCCTTGCTTGCCGAAGTTGCCACCGCCACGGCCAAAACGGTCATTTTCTCTATTCGCTGGCCTATCGTCGTGTCCAAACCGATCAAATTCGCCGTTGGGCCCATCGTCACGATCAAATCTATCGTTGTTTGGTGGTCTTCTACCTAAAGCGTCGACAGGTCCATCCCCGCGACCAAACCTGTCGTTGTTTGGTGGTCTTCCACCGAATGCTCCTTTAGGTCCATCATCCCGGCCAAATCTGTTGTTTGGGGGTCTTCCGCCAAAGGAATCGTCAGGTCCATCACCACGACCAAATCTGTCATTGTTTGGTGGTCTCCCACCGAAGGAATCGTCAGGTCCATCACCACGACCAAATCTGTCGTTGTTTGGTGGTCTTCCACCGAATACGCCTTTAGGTCCATCGTCCCGGCCAAATCTGTTGTTCGGTGGTCTTCCGCCAAATGAATCTTCACCAAATCTGTTATTGTTTGGTCTTCCACCGAATGAGTCACCAGGTCCATCCCCTCGACCAGATCTGTCGTTGTTTGGTGGTCTTCCATCAAATGAATCGAGAGGTCCATCGTCACGACCGAATCTGCCAAACTGATTGTTTTGAGGTCCGCCAAACCTGCCAAAATTTTCATTTGGCGGACGTTTTCCGAACCCGGGCCCCGGGGGTCCTCTGGCGTTGCCACTAGCGGGATCTTGATCGTTTGGTCCATTGGTAAAGCTCATTCTAGTTTGATCATCAAAGTTGTGGACGTCTTCTCTTGGGGCACGTTGATTTTCGTCAAATTCATCGTAACTCTGATTAGAATGTTCATACTGCGAGGTAATCGAGGCTGTTGCAGGAACTGGAGGTCGTTCTGCAACTCCAGGTGTTGTGTTGGTTAAAACCGAATTCGCAAAGTTTTGGTTCTTAGAAACCATGGAGAGCATATTCAGTAAGTTTGAATCGCCCAGAATCGTATTAATCCCCTTTGAAATTGCATCAAAATCGGGTCCCTTTTCATTCGTATCGCCAGAGGGCTTTGGTGCATTTGCCTCTTCTTCATTTTTTTTAGGCACTTCCGCGAAATCCAGACCAGGAATTCCATCATAGCCTCCGGAAGTTTTTAAAAAGCCATCACCTCCTTCCTCAGTCATTTCAATTATTTCCTCGCCTGGATATTTTTTGGGAGGTTTAAAATTGAGCGGTTCATTATTTTGAGTTGGCGGTGGTTTTGACATAATGTCTAGGGGCTTGTCAAGTATTGGAGGCTGCCTTGCCATCAATGGCGGTGGGTTAGCCATATGTGGCGGTTGACCTTGTTGTATCAATGGTGGTGGGTTAGCCATATCGGGCGGTTGACCCTGTTGTGGTGGTCGATTAGCCATATGGGGCGGTTGACCCGGTTGTGGCGGTCGATTAGCCATATGGGGCGGTTGACCCGGTTGTGGAGGTCGATTAGCCATATGTGGCGGATGACCCTGTGGAATCAATGGGGGTGGATTGGCCATATGTGGCGGTTGACCCTGTGGTATCAACGGTGGTGGCTTGGCTAAATGTGCCGGCTGAGCAGGTGGTATCGAGGGCTGCGCCGCCTGAGCTGGCTTATTGGCTGCGTCCATAGCCGCCTGCAAAGTCTCCCTTTTCTTTCTCATTTGCTCTCGTCTATCTAACAACGAGTTTCTCCACGACTCCCATTTCTTTTCGTATTCTCTATACTGAGTTTTGTCTGGATGGCTGACGTTTTGATCTTTCCACTTGTTGAATTGCGCTTCCCAAGCGGCAAACTCTTTGTCGAATTTCTTTTCGGCTTCACTGAGCTCTTCGAGTTTCTTCGCGTGATTGAGCGCAGGCATGGCCGTCTTTTCTTGTGGCGGCTGATTTGGCTGGCTCGGCCCTCTACCTTTATTTTGAGCATTCCACTGACCTTGCGACGTCATTTGTCTTTTCGCACCGTCCTGTTCGAGACCTTGATTGAAGGGTCGTTTATTATTTGCACCTTGCCATTGCTGTTGTCCTCCTTGCGACCTTGGCAGTGGTCCTCTATTGTTTTGGGGCGGTGGGCCACCTCTTTGTTGGGGCGGTTGGCCACCTCTTTGTTGGGGCGGTTGGCCACCTCTTTGTTGGAGAGGCTGAGCAAAATGATCATCTGGCGGAGGAGGTGGGGGCGGATTCGCTTCAGTCGGAAGCGGAGGAGCACCAGGTGGTATGGGGGGAGCTCCAGGCGGGGGGCCACTAGGTGGCATCGGCGCAGCGTTGGGTAATGCAGGAGAAGCGCCAGTCACGCCACCCATCATATTTGCAACTGGCGGAACTGCTCCGGACGCAGCCAGCTTTTGATACTAAAAAGTAGGTTAATTTGATTGTAATCGTCAAAAGTGTAGCGCAAACAATATATCAAAGAGAGCACGGGTGAGAATAACGGACATTTAAAATTGAAACACTCAAAGGACCAAGAGAAACATTTGGACGATGCCGTGGGTAATCAGCATGGGTCCGCTTTTCCTATGTCTTTTAAACTTTTCTTATTAGATTATTTTCGGTTGAGTAACCAATTTGGAGGTTTTCAACTTCTTTTTTCTCTTTTTTAAGAATAATGAGAACAATGCCTATATGTTATTGTCTTTAAGTTGCAAATTAAAGTGTAGTGTTGAATGTTGTTTTGGAAGGGTGACCAGTGGGACCACTGAGCCCATGCTGGTTTCCCACGGCGAAACATTGTTCAAAATGTCTCTCTTTTCGCTTTGGCGCTTTGAGTGTTCCTTATAATATACTCATCCAATTTTTTTTTTTAGATCCTTTTCGGTTGAGTAAAACGATTTAGAGGTTTTATTTAAGTTATTTTTGTGTATACCAGCTCAAAAATTCGCTATATTTTACAACCACCCTTGCAGCATTTGGACGTTATCTTCAGCCAGCAATGTGTCGACCCTTATTATTTATTAGGGATGAGCTTTCGTCAATTGACAATGTTGTTTAACATTTGATTTCGTCCACTCAAAATTACTCACCATTGCCCACGCATAAACATAAATCGTACTTATAAAGTATATTATTAAGACCGACGGCGACGTTGGGAAATCAATAGAAAGTTACGTCACCGCATGCGACGTCGACGGGTCGTTCAATACACTGACTTACGCCTAACAACGTTGGTTTTGATATAAAAGCGACGTCGTTTACCAAACAACGACGTAGTGACTTAGATTTTGACTTTAGATAACGTAGGATTACGTCAGATTTACTTGGATAAATGCTCCTTGGATACATTAAAATCCCTACCTGTTCGCCATATTGGGTTTGCCACTGTTGGTACTGTTGCTGCCATTGCGCCCACTGTTGCCAATTTTGCTGTTGCAACTGTTGATATTGGTCGGGCGTGTAGCCGGCCGGCAATATTTGCGGGGCCTGTTGTAAAGGCGGCGCGGCAACAGGGGGGGCGGAATTTAGCAGAGGCATCATGTTTGGCATTTGAGCGCCGCCTGCGCCCCATTGGGACCATGCCATCTTTATGATTTACCTAAAATCAGAAACGAACATAACTTTGAGACTTTTTTTACGCATTGCGACTTTCATATTGTTTTAGGAGGATGACAGTTAATAGGCAGTGTATGGTACGTACGCGTAGGCGTGGAATTTGTAGGATCGAACGTTTCTGCCTACCAGTATTCCTATCTTGCTTACCGATGACAAAGCTCAACGCAACACCGCAGAGCTGAGATTCCGATTTCCGTATTCGACAAGGGGTTGTCCACCTTAGCAGGTGTACAAACTTTTGGCAGTACTGGCAGTATTTTGCAGCACTCGCACTATTGCAGTACTTGGCAGTAAGAAGAATTACTGACAATAAAATCCTATAATTTTGGCAGTAGGTGTACATATTTTGAGGTGGTGGATAACCCCTCGGTATTCGAGCGGATGTCTTTGTTTTTCTTACAGACAAGAGAAAAGAGACAGAATATTGTGCTATATTCCACGCTTACGCCTACGTTCTATGAGAAAATTAGACTGCTTATTATTTCTTTCAAGGGAAAATTAACGTAGTTTTGATTTTTGGCTCAATTATGGATTATTTTTAAATATCTGTCAGAACTTTAACGTGAACTCATCATACCTATTTTTAAACGAATACCGAGCCCCCTAAAACAGGAGAAAAATGTGCCTGACTTGACCTCTGAAAACAGGAAAGGAAGCGGCCATATCATAGCGAGCTATTAGTATCTAGTTCCACATTTTACTTTACAAAATCTGTCAAAAAGCTATTAAGAACCCTGCCATTTTCTTATGAGGGATGTGTTTCGCTTAATTTTTTAAAAATATTTTCCCCAATATGTACAGGGTAAGCTAGAAATTAGACTTGAAGTTACAAAAATTGCCGTTTTTACTAAACTTACCCTTCTTTTACGATAAATATAAAGATAGGATAATAATGGTTTCTGCAGATCTGATACTCAACATATAAAGAGCTACATTTGTAATGTTAGTACTAATGGCCGTATGTGTACAGGGTAAGTCAAAATCCCTTATTTTAGACGCACATTTGACGCCTGTAGGAGCAGAGGAAAAAAGTGGTTTTTGATACCCTTATTTTATTCATTACTTTTTGTACTGTTAGTCTACAGACCAAAACAAACACATTTTACCTTAATTCCGGTCATCGTATATTTCCATGGTGAGTCAAGAAATATTTTTGAAATTGCTCCACATCCCTTAGTTTTAAACTTGATTTAACGTTTAAATAAGCGGATAACTAAGAAACAGTTAATTTTTATTGCTTATCTTATATAATTCTAGAACTACAGCAAATATTTTTCACTGTGACACCCGAAATTAAGGTCAAAAATGTTAGTTGTGGTCCGTAGGATAAAATAACAAATAAACAAATGTTGCCTGATTGGTAGTTTCTTTGTAAGGACAATTTGAAAAGGTTAAAAAAGCGCATTTCGTATGTTTTGGCCTACTCTGTACATATGTACAAAACATGTTGAGCAATTTGTACACATACGAATATTAGTACTATTTTTTTTTCAATTCCATTTCCCTGAGTCATAGAAAAGTGTTGTAATCGTGGGTTGTGGAAAGGAAGAAAAAAACCACTTGTCTTTGGCAACGTTTCGAATGATTATTCATACTTTTTCAAGCCCTATAAGGAACAAACAACGAATTCAGTACACAGTCAAATGACAATTAAATAATTAAAACTGACTTTAAACATTTTAGTAGGTAGGTACTTACTCAAACGTCGGTTTAAATTGTACAAAAACTAACGCTAAAATTAAAACCATTAACTTTGATTTTACAATGGTTGACTGTGTGCTAAATGTGTTGTTTGTTCCTTAAAGGGCTTGAAAAAGTATGATAAACATATGAAACGTTGCCAAAGACAAGTGGTTTTTTTCTGCATTCCCACAACCCACGATTACAACACTTTATTAGTACTAATATCAAAAATGTAGGTCGTCATGAGTTGAATCAGATCTGAGGAAACTATTATTATCCTATCTTAATTTTTGTCGTAAACGAACGGTTAAGTTTAGTAAAAAACCGCAACTTTTGTAAATTTAAGTCTAATTTCTAGCTCACCCTGTACATATTGGGGAAAGTGCCCATGGCGAAAATTGCTCATTGGGACCCCCTCTGTAACATACTAAAATATCAAAAAATTTACACGCTTACGTACAAAAAACTGTTATTTAAAAAAATTCTCAATCCCATTGTAACCGGACCACTTCGTGTCGCAGGTTTGAATTTTTGCATGCAAATGTAGACCCCCTAACAACTAAAATATGTTTTTGAATTTTCATTATTAATTTGTATAATCCTTAAGTGAAAATATCTCGAAAACTATTAATTTAAAAATTCAAAATATACAAGATGTTTTATTTTAAAAAATCATTTAAGTGGCTCTACGACATACCTACAGCTGTCAAAAAGTATTCAAATAAAAAAAATTGACAATAAACAGTCAAAAATCTTATGGCGAGGCACGTTTATTACAAATCACCAATACTTAAGGCGCGAAACAAACAGAAAATCACTTTGGTAAAGTTTTTGAGGACAACACACAAAAAAACGTTCAGTGCTTACTAATTTAAAGCCTTTCATTAATAATATCAACGTTTCTAGGCACAACAAATTTCATACATGCGCCGTGTCAATGTTTACAATGAACAATGGCCGTGTACAAGGGTTTTGATTAAATTCACCATCGACCATCCACCAATATCGACAAAACATTTTGAGCTATCCCATAACTGGGCAGCTGCGTCTACCTGATGCGATAGCCATACGGCCGGCCTTTCTTGATAGTACTCTTTAGGCACTCGATTTTATGAGTCTTCGCTGGCTTACTTATGCAAAATTTCGCTTACATGGGTATTATAATGATTATTTAACTCATACATTATAAAAGCAAGTCGATTTTCACCTGATTATTTAGCAAAAATTTCCCGCTCAGGTGAAAATCTCCTTGGTCAAAACTGATAATTGCTCTTTTCAAAACTCACACACACACGTCTGTATATACAGGTTTTAAAATAGCTATTTATTTGGCAGTTTATTGTATTTAATTTGGTAAATAATCTTCAAAATTCATCTCCATTAAGCTAGCGACTCCACCTCAAGAAAATCAAAATTTAATCACACCATAATTATGTGCTAATTTCGTCCTTAATCAAAAAAATTTGTGCTCCTCTGGTTTCTGAGAAAACCGAAAAAGAAAATGGGGGTAGCTAGGTTAATATTAACTTAGCAACCCCACCAGGAAATACGGCGCCAAACTAAAAATCGAATTTTTAATTTTAAATTATGTTTTTTTTTTAAAGAGTGGGGTAGCTAGGTTAATATTAACTTAGCGACCCCACACGTAAGGTATCACGGAGAAATTTCAAGAACCAGTATTATCTAAATCGAAAAAGAAAGTGGGTTAGCTAGGTTAATTACTCCACTAAAAAAGCTGCACTAAAAACCTTAAGGCGCATTTACACAGACAAACTTTCCCTTGATGTTGAAATGCCGACAAACATTTACACGAGCCTCTTGAGCATAATGTTCAAAGAAAAGTTCGAGCAAAATCTCGTACAAAAAGACTCACGGAAATTTTGGAAAGAATTTTAAGCAAAATTTGTTTGAAGAAATGTTGGTAATAAAAATTTCTTACAAATTTAAATTTTATAGTTTTATGGGAATTCATTGAACTTAACTGAAAATAGAAAGACTAAGTTTTAAAACAAGGTATTTTTAATTAAGTGCTTTCCAACGGAAAAACGATTTTCGAGATTCACGTTTTACCTCATAAGCAACTTCGATTGATCTGATTTTTATAGGGGATATGACAGTATACTTGCAACTTTTTTGGGGTTGTAAAAAAACGAGAATCATAGAAATTTTCGTTTAAAAGAATAGCTGTTTATTTGACTTCCTAGTTTAAAACACAATACAATAATGATTAAGTCAAATGAAAAAACCTATATACATTTTATTAAATCTCAAATATATGAACAAAAGCACGTTCGGTCTAAATAATACCCGTTTATTACCCACTTTTACAACCCTACGATCCCGACCCTTGTCTAAAAAATATAATTTAACAGTAATAGACTAGACTTTTGAATCGGAATTTTGCCTCTTTGCATATTGTTTGTTCAGTGTCAGTAATCGACCTTGATTATTACATTAAATTGACAGTAAATATCTATCTTCAGCATTTTCATGAACCTTTTGCTTTTTTAAGCAACCCTTGGGGCCTTAAACTAACTAGGTAAATCTGGTGTGAGTAATTAAAAAAAAAACAATCAAAGCTAAGGGTAAAGTACAGTTACAAAAATATATTTAAAAAAAATCCCTCTCCACACCACTCCTCATAGTCGTGAGGCGCGGATTACCGCTTAAAAAGGCAATTTTTGAGTTTTTTGCCGATATTTGAAAAACTCAAAATTTTTTTGGAAAAGAAAGATTTTCCTGGATTGTTTTTCGAATTTAGGAAAAAAACCCTTGGAAATAAAAAAAAACTCGCAAGAAAATCCCAAAAAAACCCCGGGCAAAAAAATCCGGGAAAAACTCTATGAAAAAAATATTATAAGTAACCCTAATCCATGTGACAAAACTGATAGCCAAGAATAATGTTTCGCTTGCCGTCGGTTTTTTAACACAAAAATTTAAAATAAAAGTTGGTGTTCCATTTTTTTAAAGAATTGAGATCACTGATCACTGATGTGAAATTTTATTTATTCTCATCTTTAAAAATATGTTTCCGAAACAGATAGCAATAATTTGCTCAAAAATTTACCCGAACAAAATGTTCAAAGAAAAGCTCACAAAAATGTTCACGCAAAAATTTTTAGATCTTTTGCACGAGCTTTTGTTTGAGCATGTTCGTCTGTGTAATTGCGCCTTTAGAAGATTGAACTACTAGCAGAAGCTTTTTTTCAGACCTAGGGCAGGGTGTTTGAGTTCAACATCTTCATCCCATTGTTGTCATGTTAACCTAATACGTTTTCCCGTTTTTAATATTATTTAAAATACCTTCAATGTTGCCACGTTGACTACAAAAGAAGATGTTTAAGGAAAACACACGTTAAATTTTCAAAAAACGTCGAAAGTTTTAAATAGGTTGTGAGTATTATATATTGTGTATATTAGCTTTTTCAAAATATATCCTGAACCTCATTAATTAATTGATAAATAAGCGTCAAAACTTAATGCAAATTTAATAAGTTTTTTGTTGCATAATTCTGTTATTAAAATTGGCAACACGGATTTCTTTCTCCCCTTTCCCCACTGTAGATGTTGCACTCAAACAACCAGTGTAACCAGACAGACCAGACTCCTTCTAGTAGTTTAATGTTCTAAGCTAAAAACGAATACTTTGGATTTTTCTTACACATATTCATCAAGCACATAATTTTGTATAATATATTTTTCATGACCTGACATGATCATGGACGACGTGATACCTAAACATGTGGGGTCGCTAAGTCAATATTAACCTAGCTGCCCAACCTTTTTTTAAAAAAAAAACAATTTAAAATGAAAAAATTCGATTTTTTTCTTATATGTTTGTGGAGCACATAATTGGCACATAATTTTAAAACAAAAAATTTTTAGTTTGACGGCATATTTCCTGGTGAAGTTGCCAAGTTAATATTAATCTAGCTACCCCATTTTCTTTTTCTATTTTCTCTGAAACCAGAGGAGCACAAAATTTTTTGATTGGGAACGAAATTAGCACATAAATATGGCATAACTAAATTTTGATTTCTTGGGGCGAGCCCTCGAGGGGTTTTCACGGCAAAAAAATCTTCGACATGATTTTCTACTACAGACTATTTCCCACATAAAACACTCACCAATAAAATAGGAAAGCGATAATTTGCACTAGCTTAGCACTTTTCGTAAGGTTGAGTCCACTGGTCACAATACAAACTAAGAAAAATGATCTATGAGAAACATTTCGGTATCAATAGTTATTTTCTTATTGTACCTACATAAAATATTGACACCCAAAAATCAAAACTACGTAATTTCTTTTAAAATGGTCTAAAAACTTATTTATATCTTACGAAGACTAAGTGGATAACAATGTGTATGGGGTGACTGTTTATAAAGTTCCACCTCTATTAGTTTTAGTTTTTTTTTAAAAAAAATCACCCGTTACACGCAGGATGGCCACGAAGTCCTTTTTTTTAACGGAACCCCCTGTATAATTTTTAAAATTTCGACAAAAACGTTGCCATTAAGAGTAATATGTTAAACACCACCTAAACTATTTTTCCTTGGCTAACACATTAATTTTATAAAGCATACAGGAAAAAACTGAACACTTTTTGATTTATCCTCTTGTGACAAATAACCGAGGGGGTAACCACTAGTTCAGCAAGTGTGACATGATTGCCAATTTTGTTGAATTGTTAGTGATTGCAGGGGACTGTCCAGAGATTTCTAAAGACTCCCAGGGACTCTTAGGGTCTGCAAGTCAGAGTTTGGTGAGGTTTATGTAGTTGCTGAGGCTGCAAGGGACTGTAAACGGATAAGGTTTGTAACATGATTGCCAACAGTGGTTACCCCCTCGCAAATAACAAAAGTTTTCCAAAGTGGAACTTTATAAACAGTCACCTTGTACACCTAAAGCCTTTAAAACAAAGCCTGCCAAAAAAACGCGAATTTATATTGTGTGCGTGCGTTGATAGAACAGTTAGCTGGAGGGAATCGTTAGACAAACAGGAATGGATAAGTTGTGCAAAGTACGCAATGATAGTAATCAGCCGTTCTGTTAACGCATTGACGATAAAATCTTTTTGGCAGGCTATGTTTTAAACGCCTTAGCGTATGAGGTTACGTGTGACAAACATTTGGTTACTTGCTTCATTTCCCTACTTACTTTACCTGCATTCAGATATCCTTTCCTTACACTTTTGACAATCTTCAAAACATAAAAACATCTCGAAACTGAACCAAGGTACAAATATCGTTGGAAGTATTTTAGTCCTTCAAAACGCAACAACCTTTACATGTCGTTTAAGCGTTTCCATCGATTGCGCAATACAACATCAGATCATATTACATTTACTAAGATTTAAAATAGTACCCCCCACATGTCTAAATATTTACACCTGTGAGGGGTACTAAATTTTAAAACCAATTTTCAAAAAACACTTACCCATACAGAAAAGACACAAAGTTATTCGTTATTTTGTATTGTTATTGCAAAATACCACTAAAAAACTGCTTTTTTCTCAAAATATACCATATTTTAGGAGAAAATGCCCTAAAACTATTTTTTTACAGGTTTCAAAATGGCAAATGGTGAATACGCCAAAAATTTGGCATATAATAGCTTCATTATCAGGCTTTGAGGTTATAAAGTTGGTGATTTTTCAGACCACCTCTGTGGGGTGGTTTAAATTTATAGCCCTTCAGAAAGGATTGTTTTGTGGCAATAAGCCACTTTCAATTGACGTCACACGCAAAACAAAACACGAAAGTTTTTTTGGGTCAACCAACCAAAAGTCTAGGCTACGGTTTGTTTTAAACAATATCCCTATAACTATAATAACACAATCATAATTTTGTTTTAATATCCCTATTACTTTCTCTATACTCGTGTATTGCAATTAAATATTCCATGCTCCATTTTTTGAAACGGGCCGATTCTAGAATCACGTGACGTTTATTAATTTTTTTTATTTTAAAACCGTTTTTTAAAATACATTTTCTCAGTGTCTCATGGCAACACTAGTTTTTTAGAAAATGTTTATACAGAAATAAACAAGGGCGACGCGGTTGCAGCAGTATTCTGTCATTTATCCAAGGCATTTGACTGTGTGGATCACAGAATACTGCTGGAAAAGCTCAAGCGGTATGGATTTAGGGGTTTGGTGTTGGAATGGTTTAGGTCTTATTTAAGCCATTGTACGCAATCGGTGGTCGATGGAGGCTCTCGCTCTGCTTCTCTAAATATCACTTGCGGCGTGCCCCAGGGGTCAGTATTGGGTCCTCTGTTATTCCTCATTTACATTAACGATCTTGTACGTTTAAAAATTGCAGGTGAATTTAAATTGTTTGCGGACGATACTTCTGTTTTGTAGCATCATAAATTTATTATTTCCAACGATTATCAAAAATTAAAGTGGTGCGATGCCAATCGTCTTTGTTTAAATGTAGAGAAAACTAACATTCTCGCTTTTAAGTGTAGTTTGCAGAATGTACAATTGGGTGAGGATCTTCTACAAAAACAAAATGTATCTAAATTTCTAGGTGTACATATTGACAGCAAGCTGAGATTTGATGAACATATCTTTAAACTCATTAAAAAACTTTCTTCTGGGTGCTTCGCAGTGAGATCTGAACTGGGAGTTGATATGGCTAGATCTGTATATTTCTCACTGCCTGAGTCACATTTAAGGTACGGCTTGCCGTTTTGGGGATCTTCGCATCAATATTTGCTATCAATAATTTTAATACTACAAAAAAAGGCTGTTCGATTCATTTCCAATGTAAACCAAAGAGTCTTGCAAACCTCTATTTGTCAAACATAAAATATTAACACTTACATCACTTTATGTTTTGGAAACAGTATCTTTAGTTTTTTTAAATGATAAAAAAGGGCCCAAGTCTCAGCAATATCATACAAGACAAGAAGAATTCGATTGCCAATTCCAAAAAGTACTTTAGCACAAAATCTCTTATATACGAGGGCATTAATATTTCAATCATTTGCCAATCACCCTCAGATGTGCTACCTCTGTTAAAAAATTCAGAAGGGATCTAAGGAAGAGGCTTTTAAACTAACCTTTTTACTCGCTTTCTAAATTTTATGACACTCAGTTATAAACTTGCTGCTTTTAATGTGTTTTTTTTGTTTTTTTTTCTTTTTTTATGAATTATATTAGTGACTAGATAGTATCTACAATAATTGTTGTGGTTGTGCTCCTTTTTAATCATAGTAAAATGGTTATTTAGTATAAATATAACAAACTTTTCCAATTTGTTAGTAATAACTTAGGTTTAAAACCACTTATTAATGTAGACACAAATTTGACTTTTTATGAACTTACAAATTCAAAATAAGGTTCAATAATAATGTATTTTCTTTATGTTCCTACTTATTTAAAAAATTTTATTTCTTTTAGTTTTTAGCCTGCTTTGTCGACAGAATTTTTGTTCTTGACAATAAAGTATTTTTTGATTGATTGAACACTGTATTCCTGTATCATCTTTTTTTAGTCTTTGAATTAATGTTTGTAAAGTAGGAATCATTTGTTCCCTATACATTTGATATATTTTTCTACGAATGATATCCACATCACCCATGTCCAATTTCTTAGAAGTATTAGAATTCTTCCTTTTTCTTCTCCCAACTATCGGTTTATTTACTACACGCCACACTGTTTTTACCGATCTTCGTGTTAAAGCTACCGCTTCCTTCACTGCACCAAATTTTGATAACCCACGTTCAAGAAGGGTGGTATAAACTTTTTTATCACTTATTTCTCTTGTAACGCCATTATTTCCCGTATCTCCACGTGACGTACTCGGTTGTTCCTCCCACGGACGAAACATTTTTCATACAATCACAATTAACAACAAATAACTTCTTTTGTAACCAAACACCAACTGCTAACTGATTTTCAAAACTACAAATCAGTTTCGTATCTTAAGACTGTCCTAATTATTTTAAGAAAATTAATTTGTAACGTAATCAAACCCTAATGTTATGACGTTTCGTAATTAGTCATAAAGTTGATAAATTTTAATTCGGACAAAAACGTGTACTTATTAAAAAATAATTACACATTACACATTTTTAAATCCGCACCTGTAATGAAATAATAATGAATAATGAAATGGTAGCATTTTTACAGCTTTTTTTATTTACTTTCACACCCCGCACAATAGGTGATTATCAGGGTAAGGAATTAGCATTTATAATGAGTCCCTTAGATCTATGGTCGTACTTATACTGCCCTTACTGGTTATGATACAAAATATACTGCTGGATACCCTTGACAAAATAAACTTGAGAGACATGACATGTATTTTGACACCTATCAAACCCTATCAAAATGGCGGAAAAATAATTAATAACTTGAAGTTTTTGGAAAAGCGAATACTCTGTTGAAGATATTAAATCGGAAACCAAAAAAAGTGACAGTTGTCTTAACTGTCATGGGGAAAACCACCGGTGTGATGACACATATTTACGAGTAAGGACTAGATCTATGATAAATTGAGGCTGAGAAACTAAAAAATTTCATTAATTTTGACACCTGCCAAACTCTGTCAAAATGGCGAATAAATAATTTATAAACATGGAGGTTTGGGAAAAGAGAATAGTTTTTTTACTCTGTTGACGGTATGGAATCGAAAACCGTAAAAAAAGTGACAGTTGTCTTAACTGTCACGGGGCGAACCACTGGTGCGATATTTATGAGTGGGTACTCAAACTTCACTAAGTTGAGTTCAATAAACTCAAAAATGTCATTAATTTTGACACAGGTCAAGCCCTGTCAAAATGGCAAATAAATAATTTGTGATTTTCAATAGAGGATACATACTTACCTTATTTACTTGTCTTTACTGTCATAGAAAAAAACTACCAGTGAAGTAAAACATGTTTCTACCAAAGTTTAAACAAACTTCAGTTGTCGGCTTTTTATACCTTTCCAAAAATTACTTACTAGACCACTAAAGGAACATTATGTGACACTGAACACGACAGTTAAGAGAACTGTCACTTTTTTTTACGGTTTCCGATTCAACATCTTCAACAGAGTAAAAAAAAGGTATTTGCATTTCCAAACACTTTAAGTTTACAAATTTTTTATTCGTTATTTTGACAGGATTGAACTAATGAAATGTTTTACTTCATCGACCTCAATTTAGTGTAGTTCGAGCCCCCACTCGTAATTATATGTCCAGTGGTTTTCTCCATGAGATAAAACAACAGATAAGACAATTGTCACTTTTTTACGGTTTCCTACTCAATATCTTCAACAGAGTAAAAAGCTTTTAAAAGTTGATACTCCTTAAAGACGAGACGAGTCTTTAGGAAACGAAGCAAAATATGATCTTTAAAACAGTGACACTGCAAATAAAATTGTTGCAAGTTTTTTAGAAATATGCATTGCACAATTTTAGGTATAGTGTTGGACTAATACTTCTCAAAGACGCGATGAGTCTTTTAGAGACAAAATCGGTCTTACTACCCTTTGCCTTTCTGATGCAAAATATATTCGTGGAAAATCTTCCCAAAAAAAAATATGTATATTCTCGGGAATATGTAAATTTTGGGCAGATACAAATTCGTCCAATCGGCTTGGAAATTTAATATATTGAAGACAAAAACGAAAGAAAAAAAAGTTTCAAAACAATGACGTCACATACTACGTTATAGTTTAACAAAGCAAGCGCTCGAATAAACTAATATTTCATCGACTCCATCTCCAAAAACCAAAAATATAGAACGAATATTTTCACAAATATATTTATATAAAAAATCTTTGTGGAAAAACAAAAATAAAGGCGCTAAGAGTTGACGAGAAGTTAGCCACAATATTTGACGTAACCTCAGATTAATAAAAAAAATGAGATATAACAGTAAACAATATTACCCCGATCAACCAGCCACAATGTTTATTTCCCAAAAAATACATGGTTGCCAATTTACCGCGGGGTTTCCCTAGAATTCATAAACTTCTTGAAGCTCTTTTGATAATATTATTGATTATTTGACATATTTTTATATAGGATAATTTTTCTTATGCTAATAACTTAATTCTTAGTCCTAATTTTTAGTCTCAATAATTAACTTTTTTTAATTTTTAATAAGTAGAATTTCGAGATTTATAAAAAAGAACACAAGCCGGCAACGTTTTTTCGACGAGCCGCGAATAAATGCCGACATGTTTGGTTGCAGCTGACGGCGTTGTTGTTAACGGGGGTTTGTGTTGTTCGGTGATTTTTGAATTTTATTGGGACTATTTGTGAAAAAAGAACTGTATTAAGCTATTTTGAGGACCAACAAAATGGTTTACCATTGCCTGGTATGCAATAACAGCGGATATTCCAGCCCAGAACTAATATTTCGGAGGTAAGAAAGATCCTGTCATTTTACGTTAGTCATGGGCGTAGTATGAGGTAAAAAAACTGCGTAAAAAGCTTATGATTATACTATTAATACATCAAAAATCTAAGACTAATACTAATCTTTTGTAAGAAACAAAAGTACCAGATAATTTTGCTCCTTTTGCAGCATGTAAAATATTTATTTATTATAATTTATACATAACAAGAGAAGACAATAAGACCAAGTGCTGATAGTCAGGTACTGGGGCAGGTATTTTTTGTATTTTAATGGGTACCTGGGTACTTTCTGTAATGTGAATAAAACCGTTTTGGAGATATTTACTCTGAGCCAATCTTATTTTTATTTTCATTAATATTTATTATTTATTTTTTTGCCTTTTGACTCCTGTTTCCTGAAAAACTACTAGTAATTAATTTTTTACCTCTTCCTTAAATTTTCCTTGTGTTCTGTATTCAGAAATGAACATGCAGCCAATGTGTAAAGAATAAAATTTGTTGGCCTTAAAATTTTCATAATTAACATCACAAAAAGTTCTCTTAATTTGATAAATAAAGCTTCTATTCCACTAAAGAAAACTAAAAGAGACATTATTATCATAGTGAAAAAAACGCTTAATAAGACGTTTATTAGCGTGTTTTTTTTTGGACAAAATCGTTATAAAACGGGTTATTAACCGTTTTTTTTTTGCTATGAAAATATTTTTTTTTACTTTTTTTTTGTGGGATACTGTACAATAAAAAAAATATATAACAGCCATCTTGAATAATTGACCTAAAAATCATTTCAAGTGCTCTTTGGTAAACTTTTGATCTGTTCGTAAATACCTACATTCCTCAAACTAAACTTTATCCTTGAATAAATCTATTTTTTGTGGTTATGCAAGTTCTGGCAGTTAATTCTTTTGAATAAGAAAATCCGACCAACCCTACCTTATATCTCGTTTTCACATTTATATATTTAAATTAAAATTAACGCCGCCACTGGTAATGGGAAAAGCAATTTTTGACAGTGTTGCCGTTTTATTGCTCTATCTCTTTTCTGTTCATATAATCGTCCAGAAGGGTGTTGGATTGTAAACATTAGAGGATTTCAATAGGGAATGTTTGGTCTCTCTTTAGTTATTAGTCTGAGGACGTAACTAATGCCTAGTCTGCAGTCCACTTCTTTCTATTTCTCTCTTTGTCGAAAAGAGTGAGAAGCAATAGAAGGCAGCGGCAAAAAATTGCAATGTGGAGTCTAGGCGAAAGACGCATGCGCTAGTTCAAAACGAACAAAAAGCTAGTTTCGAAACCATTCAAATTGGTGCAAAAGTGATGTCATTGATAACGAGCGGGCGAAATTTATATTTAAACTAATTCTATAAATAATTAAATAAACAAAACCTTTTCAACTCTATGTGAATTTTACTAAATTGTTGGGAAGAAATACAGAACTTACTGGGTTGTAAATGGTTTTTGCGCATTAATAATACGAAATTTCAGAGTTCATTAACGTCTCGGTCCTCGACGGTAATAACGTAAAGTTTCTTACACTTGGAAAAAATAAAACTGTTGTACATTCTTAGAAATACATATCGCAAAAATTTTGGGTAGATTGTGATTTTTTGAAATTCCATACTCCTTAAAGCCAAGACGAAACTTTAGGAGACAAAGCGTTGGTCATAATATCACTTTTCATATGTTTACCGCGTGAAACACAATATACTTCTTCTTTTTGACCAGAACAAGGGCTGATACGGTACTATAATTTTTCTAAAGGTTACTAGGGACTTATCGGCACATAAAGTCGGCATAGACTGGCTCGGCACTATTTCTGATAGTTCCGCACGAAGGTTGAAAGGTTTCTGACATTTTTGTCATATAAACATGTCATCTAAACATGCTCATATTGAGCCATTATTAAAGTTGACAAATTAAAGTTAATGCCGTCCTTTATTAAAGGCAGGCACAAACATTATGAAATTCGACATTATTTTGATAGCACAGATCAACACCGTTCTCAACTAAAAAGCCAGTTAACTCGTATCTCTTCAGTGCCCTTTAGCCAAAGATTGCCGCCATTTTTATAACCAAATTGACAGGTAAAACATGGATTTTCTGTCATTTGGGTGTCAATATGACCGCTATAGTAGGCTAAAGAATACTAAATCGAAAAAGAGTTAACTGGCTTTTGAGTTAAGCAGCTGTTGGTCTATGCCGACTTTATGTACCGATAAGTCCCTATTACTAGCAAAATATGGGATTAAAAATGTAAATTATTTGATATAATTTGCTCATGAAAGCGACGAAATAATGCTAATAGTAAACGCTTTTCGTAACTTAGAAAAAGGGCGCTAATTTCTTCGCAATTATAATAAACCTGAATGATTGATTAGCGGATATATAGGAATATACCTAAATACCACTTATAATACCTTGTTAATTTATTGCTTATGTCACTGAACACACTATCGACTGTCTATATGTATGCAGACAATATTGCCACCTTTTTTCTCCTTTTTTTCCCCAAGTTTAATTTTGTCTATCTTTGCTACCCTATCAACCTCAATTTTAAAATTAAAGCATTTTTGAACTTAGGCTATAAAAAACGGAACGGCTAATACCAAAGAAATATGTAAGGTGAAACTTTTAACATATTCCAAAATTTAACAGGAGGGTCTGTTACGACCAATATTTGTTTAAAGCATTTAGAAAGTAAATTATATTAAAAAATGTGTACAAAGAATATTGTTCACTATTTATCTACTAAATTAATCGGTTCTGCATTATCTATGGAAAACAATTACAGCTACAACGCAACTACGACGACACTACCACAGTCTAAATGCACCTTATCGTCTACACACAATCGAAAGGAAAGAATGTTGGTTTTGCAAATATTAAAACATAACTGGTTACTATCACACCATTGCTTAATGGATGTAATATCCGCATAACTTATAATAAGGCATAAGGTGGGCGTTTCCACCTAAACAACTCGATTTCAGCTACCGGTCAGGCGACGCGACGTAACGATACACAACCCTAGCGCGCGCTAGCGCCCGTATCTCATGAAAATCAAAGTTAGGATTGTTTTCCACAAACCAAAACTACACTTTTTTGCACTCGACGCGCGTTTCGCTAAAAACGTTAGCATCAACAGGAGACGATATACAATAAACTAAAACAACCTACGCTCTATCTTATATACAATCTTTTAGTGGGCCGCGATAAGACTAATAATTTGTGATTGATCACGATTTATAATCCTATCTCCCCTCAACTAAAGAATAAAGTGTACTAAACGGGATGGGTCCTCTATCTTTATTTAAACTATTTCTGGATTTAATGATTTCCATACTTTCATATGCATTCAAAAGTCTTTTGTTTGGTACACTTTTTAGAAGTTTTAGGTTATCTAATGAGAATCGATGATTGTTGTCAAAAGCATGCTCGGCCACACTTGACTTTTCTGTTCTTCCGTATTTTAAGTGTGCTAAGTGTTCTTTGAAACGTGTTTGAATAGAGCGTCTCGTTTGGCTAACATATTTTTTGTCACAATCCATGCAACTAATTTCGTAAATTCCACTTTTTTCTAGAACTGTAGTTTTATCCTTGGGATTTCCTAGTAAACTTCTTATTGTGTTACCGGATTGATATACTAATTTTGAACCCGTGTTATTAAATACTTTTTGTAATCCTTTCGTATAATTAGGATTATAAGGAATTGATACAAATTTTGAGTCGCAGGTATCATTTTATCTGAAAAAAGTGGAATTCCAAAAGGTCTTTTGAAAAGAATGTCTATTTATCAGCTTATTTATTAAGCCTTCGTCGTAACCGTTTTCGCCAGCTATATTCCTAATCCTATTCTTTTCTGCTTCAAATCTTTCTTTGTTTATGGGGAAATTTACTAATCTATATGTTAAAAAGTGCAAACTTGCAAGCTTATGTTGTAAGCAATGAAAAGAGTCATTTGGAATATACCTGTTGGTGGCCGTTCCTTTTCTGTATAGGTCAAAGTCCAATTTATTTTTTTTTCTTATAACTAAAGTGTCTAGAAATGGCAGTGTACCGTTGTTCTCTGTTTCATAAGTAAATTTAATTGTCACAAATTTGTTATTTATTTTTTCCATAAAATTTTCAACACTAGTTACTTTAGTGTTGAATACTGCAAACACATCGTCTACATACCTGAACCATACTCTGGGGAAATATTTAAATTCTTTACTTATATCTGATTCAAATTTGCTCATAAAGAGGTTTGCGATAAAAGGTGATAAACTATTACCCATTGTGGTTCCTTCTAATTGTTGGTAGTAGTTATTTTTATATTAAAAGTAATTTTGATTCATGCAGAGTTTTGTTAAAAAAGGTATTCTAGGAGTTCCTCCAGGTATTGTAAGGTATTGGGGATCGGCACACTAGGGAACAACGAACTAGTATCAAACGAGATTAAAATTTCCCCTTCTTGGAGTGAAATATCTTTAACTTTGTTGATAAATTCAAGGGAATTTTGAACAGAAAAACCTTTTTCCTTTATAGGTAAATTTTCAAACTCGTTTGCTAGCCATTTCGAAATGTTGTAAGTAGGTGATCCTACAGCAGAAACTATAGGTCTAACCGATTTTCCAGGCTTGTGGATTTTCGGAAGACAATACAGTTTCGGCATAGTGGGATTGCTTACTTGTAGCTTATATTTAATATTGTCAGTAATAATATTGTTACATTTTTTAATTGTGTTTTTTACTTCGTTAATCATTTTTGGTAAGGAGTTCTTTTGGGGTGCAGATATTTGGTTTCTAAAATCTTGCAAAAAATTCAAAGTTTTTCCAAACTTTGTTCAAGTAAAGTTGCCGAAACCTACAGTTTCTTCAAAAGTAGCCCTGTTTGCAAAACAGAAATGGTTAGATTTAGAAATCAAAAATTTGTACGCAAAACAAAGTATGTTCGAGCTTGAAGCATCCGATTGTTTAAAAAGTTGACATTTAGACTTAGTGATAAGAACTTTGAATAATGGTGCGATTTCCAAAGACACATGTTTGTAGTAATTGGGGAAAAAAAATACGAAGATGTCTTCACTTAATAAAAAGCTACAAAAGTTAAAACGTTCTGAACCAAAACCAAAAAATGCGAAGGAAATCGCAAACATTGTAGAAAACCTATCCTCTCAAACTTTTAATAACAAAGAAATACCACTTTTAAACAAAGGTCTTAATTTTGCTCTGCCCCCACAAAAAGATAATTTAAGTGATATTAATGCAAATATTGAAAGTTCAATCTCTACTATCTTACCGATATCAGATCTCTAAAAACATCATTCATTAAATCACAATAAATCAATTAAAAGTTTGAGAGAAAAAGATGTTTTCTATCTAAAGGCTGACAAGGGTAATAAAGTTGTTATATTAGATAAATCAGATTATTTCAAAAGGATAGATAACCTAATAAAAAATGGACCCTACAAACAAGTCCCAAAGAACCCCTTACCAAAAATGATTAACGAAGTAAAAAACACAATTAAAAAATGTAGCAATATTATTACTGACAATATTAAATATAAGCTACAAGTATGCAATCCCACTATGCCGAAACTGTATTGTCTTCCGAAAATCCACAAGCCTGGAAAATCTGTTAGACCTATAGTTTCTGCTGTAGGATCACCTACTTACAACATTTCGAAATGGCTAGCAAACGAGTTTGAAAATTTACCTATAAAGGAAAAAGGTTTTTCTGTTCAAAATTCCCTTGAATTTATCAACAAAGTTAAAGATATTTCACTCCTAAGAAGGGGAAATTTTAATCTCGTTACTACTACTAAGAAAAAACAATTTAGAAGCCAAACAGACTTTAGAATACCTATCTTTAACAAAACTCTGCATTAATCAAAATTACTTTCAATATAAAAATAACCACTACCAACAATTAGAAAGAACCACAATGGGTAATAGTTTATCACCTTTTATCGCAAACCTCTTTATGAGTAAATTTGAATCAGATATAAGTAAAGAATTTGAATATTTCCCCAGAGTATGGTTCAGGTATGTAGACGATGTGTTTGCAGTATTCAACACTAAAGTAACTAGTGTTGAAAATTTTATGAAAAAAATAAATAACAAATTTCTGACAATTAAATTTACTTATGAAACAGAGAACAACGGTACACTGCCATTTCTAGACACTTTAGTTATAAGAAAAAAAAAATAAATTGGACTTTGACCTATACAGAAAAGGTATATTCCAAATGACTCTTTTCATTGCTTACAACATAAGCTTGCAAGTTTGCACTTCTTAACATATAGATTAATAAATTTCCCCTTAAACAAAGAAAGATTTGAAGCAGAAAAGAATAGGATTAGGAATATAGCTGGCGAAAACGGTTACAACGAAGGCTTAATAAATAAGCTGATAAATAGAAAAGACCTTTTGGAATTCCACTTTTTTCAGACAAAATGATACCTACGACTCAAAATTTGTATCAATTACTTATAATCCTAATTATACGAAAGGATTACAAAAAGTATTTAATAACACGGGTCTAAAATTAGTATATCAATCCGGTAACACAATAAGAAGTTTACTAGGAAATCCCAAGGATAAAACTACAGTTCTAGAAAAAAGTGGAATTTACGAAATTAGTTGCATGGATTGTGACAAAAAATATGTTAGCCAAACGAGACGCTCTATTCAAACACGTTTCAAAGAACACTTAGCACACTTAAAATACGGAAGAACAGAAAAGTCAAGTGTGGCCGAGCATGCTTTTGAAAACAATCATAGATTCACATTAGATAACCTAAAACTTCTAAAAAGTGTACCAAACAAAAGACTTTTGAATGCATATGAAAGTATGGAAATCATTAAATCCAGAAATAGTTTAAATAAAGATAGAGGACCCATCCCGTTTAGTACACTTTATTCTTTAGTTGCGGGGAGATAGGATTATAAATCGTGATCAATCACAAATTATTAGTCTTATCATCTCCCACTAAAAGATTGTATATAAGATAGAGCGTAGGTTAATTTAGTTTATTGTTTAACGTCTCCTGATGATGCTAACGTTGTTAGCGAAACGCGCGTCGAATGCAAAAAAATGTAGTTTTGGTTTGTGGAAAACAATCCTAACTTTGTTTTAGTGCAACCAAAGGTTCCAAATTCCCAACATAGTCATGAAAATCAGTCTCGCCCGACGTGCGATTGACAACTTCTGTCGCCTCTGACCAATGAGAGCGCTGGATTCGAGAGCTAAGTTACGTTTACGCGGTGGTTTGGCTTTTACTCCTTAAGGCGCATTTACACAGACAAACTTTCCTTTGATGTTGAAATGCCGACAAACATTTACACGAGCCTCTTGAGCAAAATGTTCAAAGAAATGTTCGAGCAAAATCTCGTACAAAAAAACACACGTAAATTTTGGAGAGAATGTTGAGCAAAATTTGTTTGAAGAATTGGGGGTATAAAAATTTCTTTACAAATTCAAAATATATATTATTTTCGGAATTCATTGAACTTAACTGAAAATAGAAAAACAAAGTTTTGAAATAAGGTATTTTTAATCAAGTGCTTTCCGACGGAAAAACGATTTGATGCCGAAATTCTATACTTGTAACTTTTTTGGGGTTGTAAGAAAAGCGAGAATAAAAAAAATAATAATTGGCACTTATTTATTTTTGTTGCCTGTAAAATATAATGATAAAAATTTACGTTTAAAAGAATATCCCTTTATTTTACTTCCTCGTTTAGTCTTTTACAATAATAATTAAGGCAAATTAAAAAACCTGTATACGTTTTATTAAATCTCAAATATATGAACAAAAGCACGTTCGGTTTAAATAATACCAGTTTATTACCCACTTTTACAACCCTACGAACCCGACCCATGTCTAAAAAATATAATTTAGCAGTAACTTAGTAGACTGTGTCGCTGATCTATCATCCCGCGTTTTGGATTTCGCAGGTAGTAGGCCGGCCACCCTTTTGAATCGCAATTTTGCCCTTTGCATATTGTTGGTTCAGTGTCAGTAATCGACCTTGATTATTACATTAAATTGACAGTAAATATCTATATCTTCACAATTTTCATAAACCTTTTGCTTTTTTAAGCAACCCTTGGGACCTTAAACTAACTAGGTAAATCTGGTTGCTTTTTTAAGCAACCCTTGGGACCTTAAACTAACTAGGTAAATCTGGTGTGAAGAATTAAAAAACAACAATAAAAGCTAAAGGTAAAGTAAAGTTACAAAAATATGTTTAAAAAAATCCCCCTCCCCACCACTCCTCATAGTCGTGAGGCGCGGATTACCGCTTAAAAGTGCAATTTTTGAGTTTTTTGCCGATATTTGAAAAACTTAAAAATTTTTTGGAAAAGAAAAATTTTCCTGGGTTTTTTTTTGTCTTTAGGAAAAAACCCTTGAAAATAAAAAAACTTGCAAGAAAATCCCAAAAAAAATCCCGGCCAAAAAAATTCGGGAAAAACCCTAAGAAAAAATATTATAAGTAACCCTAATCCATGTGACAAAACTGATAGTAGAGCCAATAATAATGTTTCGCTTGCTGTCGGCTTTTTTTCACAAAAATTTTAAATAAAAGTTAGTGTTCTATTTTTTAAAAGAATTGAGATCACTGATCACTGATGTGAAATTTTATTTATTCTTATCTTTAAAAATAATTTGCTCAAAAATTTACCCGAACAAAATGTTCAAAGAAAAGCTCAGAAAAATGTTCACACAAAATTTTTTAGATATTTTGCACGAGCTTTTATTTGAGCATGTTCGTCTGTGTAATTGCGCCTTTAGAGTGTAGGGGCATATGTCGATAATTTCTATCCCGTGGGATTTTGAATGAAGGACTTTTGTGACTATGTGGAATTGATAGCTCTTTAGTCACACAATCAAGTGTTACCGGGTGTTTTGTTCGCGTCTGTGTAGAAGAAGTTGATATGACGTCATCTTTCAAGATGACGAGATACAACTTTCGCAACCGGGGCATGAACGGGGATTCCAAAAAATTAACTCTCAAGGTCATCCGACCTTAAATAACCTTGAAAATCTCAAAAAACTAGATTTTTGCAATTTTCTCTTTAAGAAATCTTAACAATTCGAGGTTTTGTCAGTCCATCATCAAATGTACCTCAAACTATTAGGCATATATGCCAAATTCGATCTTTACAGTTTGATGCAGTTTGAAGCTTCATGACCTTGAAAAATACCCCAGTAACAACACATTGCAAAAATAACATACTGCTATTCATCAACCATTAAAGCGAAGAGGTCCAAATTTGGTAAGACAAAAAAGAAGGGAAAGTTAACAAAATTTGGTTTAGCTATGACGCGTTTCAATATGGCGACTGATATATCAAAATTTGCTTTTTTACGAAATTGAAACGCGTTATAGCTGAACCAAATTTGTTTTAACAATATTGTTGGACTTGACCCTTTTATCTTTCTTACCAAATTTGGTCCTCTTCGCTTTAATACTGGATGATTAGAAAGCCCTTTAGTATGTTATCTTCTCTATCTACACCTGAAAAGGTAAAAATGTATTTTTTTATATAGATCAAATAAAATTGAACTTCAGTTCACTTATTTTTGCAATATGTTAATTTTACTGGGTATTTTTCAAGTTCATGAAGCTTCAAACTGCATCAAACTCTAAGGATAAAATTTGGCATACATGCCTAATAGTTTGAGATAGATTTAAAGATGACAACTCGAAATATTAAGATTTTTTGAAGAGAAAATGGCAAAAATCTTGTTTTTTGCGATTTTCAAGTAATTTAACAAAACACCCGATAACACTCGATTGTACGACTAGAGCTATGAATCCCACATAGTCACCAAACTCCTTCATTCAAAATTCCATGGACTTATGCATGCTCCTTCACTATTAATATTTGTTTTCCACTTTTTTCTTGTTTTTGAAAAAGTGCTTTAAATTTTATTTCATCTATATAAATATGTGGCTTTAAAATGCAATGCTGCACTCCTGGCTGTTCAAATAACTCGAAGATGCGCCCGGAAAAAGTAATTTTCAACATTCCCAAGCATTTGTACAGGGTGTCCAAAACTCGATGTTTTGGGGGATTCCAGGCACTTCTAGAGGAGATAGAGAAATTTCTACCCCTCTTTGCGAGGCTCAAATTTCAAGACAAGATTTTTTGTAAAAACCGCAATCAATATGTCAGCCCATCTTCGTGCTACGGGGGCTTTTTGAAAGGTCTGCATTTTGGGATAGGCCCTATAACTTTTTTATATCTTCGTGGTGTTAATTAGGGAACTTGTAGAGTTTTTAAACTAGAATTTAATTACTAAATCAGATTTCATGAGTCACTTTTAGTTTTTGAGGTATAGCACAAAATTGGTATTTTTCTTATGGAACACCCCAATTTTCTTATTTATTTTGAATGTTTTTTTAATTGTGAAGGCCTACTATTAAATCAATAATAAATGTATACCTTTATTTTATGCTCAGATTTCAGATTGTCAACCAAGGCACTCTAGATTTTTTTAGTAATGTGGTCTTTAGCACATTCTACTATATGATTTATGGATATTTAATAACTCCACAACATTCAAAAAGTTACAAAAAAATTAGGGTTTTTCTTAAGAAAAAGTCCAACTTTAGGCGCATTTCTGCAAGCTTAACATAGTTACTATTATTTTCTCTTTCTAAATGCATTCGTCTAAGAGAGATCCAGCATACTACACCATCATAAAAAATACCCTTTACACCCCTCATATCTGTTAGGGGATAACTATCTCAAAAAGGTAGTTAGACAGCGGGGTCGAAGGGTGTATAGGCCATATGTTCCTCTCTCAGACGAATGCATCTAGAAAAAGAGAATATTACTATGTTAAGCTCGCAGAAACATGCCTTTTGTGTTATATATCAACAACTAAAAGTAACTTATGAAATCTGATTTAGTAATTAAATTCTAGTTTAAAAACTCTACAGAAATGCATTTAACACCACAAATTTATTTTCATAAGTAAAAAAGTTATAGGGCCTATCCCAAAATGCAGAATTTTTAAATAGCTCGAACGGTGACATTGAAATATGGTTTTTACCAAAAATCTTGTCGAATTTTCTCTATTTCCTGTAGAAGTACCCAAAAGCCCCCAAAACCATCGAATTTTGGACACCGTATATAAACACTTGTATTGTGTATCAGTTGATTTTAACTTTACTACACTACATTAGACGTGAATCAATAAAACCGCCTTTTCAACATGCTCTAATTTTTTTATTCAGCTCCGTACCTATTTTAGCAGTTGATTCAGCACTTAACTTATGCACTGAATACACATCAAACTCTAGTTTTTCAATAGGTATCAAAAAGGTAAGGAATCACAAAAATTTCCAAAATAATTAGCACTTTTCCAAGGGGCACAACTTTAAACTCGTTTTTCTGTGCTTGAATTTGAATTTGTTAAAATAAATCATTTGCACTGCTAAATTTTTTAGGTAGCTAGCAGTGCAGACCATATCTCAAACATAAGAGCCCTAAATTTAGGAATACGGCCAAATTTAGAATGTCAACACACAAAAATAAAATAGTTGTACATTTTTTTGGGCATATCTATTGCCAAATTTTTCAAGTCGGTTTTTAAAATATAAAAGGTGAGACGGAACCAGTATGCGACGGTAATAAAATCACTTTTTTTCTACCCTTTATGACACAAAGTATACTTGTGGAAACACTTAACAAAAAAAAAAGCAGTTGTACATTTTCTTAAGAATATGTATCGCAAGATTTTAAGTAGATGTAAATTTGGCAAATCGACTTTTAAAATTTTATACTCCTTAAAAACGAGACGTGTTTGGGAGATAAAACCAATATGAGACGCTAATAGAATCACGTTTTTCTACCCTTTATGATGCAAAATATAACCTTGAAAACACTTAACAAAAACAAAATACTTGTACACACTTCCTTGCGAATATGGATCACAAGATTCTAGGACCCCTCTACTACTTTTCTGGACCATTTTAACATGGGCACTGCTATCTTTAATGGGGAGCTGGCAGTGCAAGTCATATCTCAGAAACTGCAAGAGCAAAAAATTTTGCGACTTGCCATTTAATTAGCACTAATTTTTCCAATCATAAAATCTTTGCGCTGCTGACTTTGTACTGCTAACTGCAATGTCAAAATTTCCAATTCATATGACCCGTTCTTTTCAAACTACATTATTTAATATAGGTACTAATAAAATAGCAATAGGTGTTTAAAACTATAGGGTAGCAAAGAAAAAATATTTATTTTTTATTGCTGCTTGCTTATGCCAAAGTTTTTACAAAAAATTTCAAAATTAACATTTTCATTGGCAATCATTCCTTTTTTTAAAATTAATTAGATAATTGTTAAATTAATAATAATAAGTATCAACTTAAAATATTTTAAAAACAATTAAAAACAGAAACAAACATATTTTTAAAATTTACAATTTTATACTCCTTAAAACCGAGACGTGTTTGGGAGATAAAACCAATACGAGACGCTAATAGAATCACGTTTTTCTACCCTTTATAATGCAAAATATAACCCTGAAAACATTTAACAAAAACAAAATACTTGTACACACTTCCTTGCAAATATGGATCACAAAATTCTGGGACCCCTCTACTACTTTTCTGGACCATTTTAACATGGTGCACTGCTATCTTTAATGGGGAGCTGGCAGTACAAGTCATATCTCAGAAACTACAAGAGCACAAAATTTTGCGACTTGCCATTTAATTAGCACTAATTTTTCCAATCATAAAATCTTTGCGCTGCTGACTTTGTACTGCTAACTGCAATGTCAAAATTTCCAATTCATATGACCAGTTTTTTTCAAACTACATTATTTAATATAGGTACTAATAAAATAGCAATAGGTGTTTAAAACTATAGGATAGCAAAGAAAAAATATTTATTTTTTATCGCTGCTTGCTTATGCCAAAGTTTTTACAAAAAATTTCAAAATGAACATTTTCATTGGCAATCATTCCTTTTTTTAAAATTAATTAGATAATTGTTAAATTATTAATAATAAGTATCAACTTAAAATATTTTAAAAACAATTAAAAACAGAAACAAACATATTTTTAAAAGGTAATACAAAACCAAAAAAAGACATAAATATTGACATAATGTGAACTACCACACTGTCAAAAAAATATCACTTTAAATGCACTTATTTCCAGTGTTAAATTTTTGCAAGTTTCTTGCATCTTGTAAACAATTTGTTATCTTTACTGCTAATTAAATTTTATTTTCCTTTGGGTATTTTTGGGAACTATGCTTTACAACCAGTTTTGTGAGGCAATTTTATGCACTTTTCATTCAGTAATGAGTTTTGAAAATTCTAGCGGCTAAATAAAAGAAACAGCGAACGGTTCCCACAGGTTCCCACCTTTGGGAAGACAGATCACAATGGTACAGGCATGTGAGCACTGGCATTGTTAATTCAAACACTAAAAGTGCGCTAATTTACTTGCTATATTAACATTTATTAATTAAAACACTTTTTATCTTTTAAAAGACACTTAGGATTATGACATTGTTTTGCTTTACTGGAAAAAGCCTGCAGACAGATCACCATCCTGGAAGATCACATGGGCAGACAGTGGTAATTTTATTTATGAATAATTTCTCATTGCTGCGTTTTGCAACATTCAATTATTACTATTTTATATATGTCAGCATATACTATAGTCTCTGCTTTTCTCTAACCATATTATTTTAACCAAGCTGTTGAACTAAACATTTTCCCTAACAAAAAAAATGCTTAATTCTGCTTTAATCATCCAAAATTTTAAAAAATAACAGCACAAAAAAGCTAACGTCAACCATGATGTAACATCCAAAAACAAAAGACTACAGAAGCTACAGATTTCTCCATCCCTGTCACTCCAATGGCATTTGAAAAGAATAGGCTATTATTAAACCAGTGCCCCCTTGCAATTAATTGAAGAAGGCAGTGATTAAGACTCACAGCTGGTTTGTTTTTGTATTGATTTGTACGTAAACAGAGTTGTCACTGGGTGTCTTTATTGCACTGGGGGTCCATCTGTACTATATGGAGACACAAATTCAAGACAAGCCAAAAATTATATCTGTCGAGATAAGCTATCCAAATACTCTAACCATAGTTTTTGGGTTTATGTTCAGGTTTAGGTATTATTATAGACAATAACTTCTTATTTTGTAAGTTGCTTTAGTGTAAAAATCAGAATTTTAGCCATAATGCCATCTTCACCAAGGTGCTTTACTTACCTTATTGTATGTTGTTCAGCAAGTTACTATATTTTAAAAGATCCTGGAAAAGGGTGGGTCTTTGGAGTTGACCGTGGAGGTGACATTAAAGAAAATATAAGTTTGTGTCAAATCTAAGGACATGCAATACTCTGGGACTTCCTGTATCTCAAGATAAAATTTTTATTTAAATTAAAGTTAGATATATATATAAAAATAAAATATATTTTCAAGGACTTCTTATTTAGGATTTCTGAGAGAATTTCTCTATGCAAAGCAAGTTAACCTAGTACTTTTTATGCATAAAAGGTGTTAAGATCTATAACACCAATTTATAGACTTGACATTACTGTTCAATGTTGATGCAGTAAAGTCAAGTTTATAAATTGGGGGCTACTATATAAACAGGCAAAAGCCAAATACTTTAAGGGCCCAGTTACTCAAGTTTTAATGCATAATGCTTAATTTTCTATTTCTGTCTATTTCCCTTCAAAAAGTAGAGAGAAAACAAAATCAAAATTGTGCATTAAAACTTGAGTAACTGTGCCCTAATAATCACTACCCAAAACCCTTTTTACTGGAGGAATTGCACCACCCACACAAGGAGTGCAGTTTTGGACACAAGTTCATGGGCACGCTTCTCTACCAAGATTATTTTATGCATGAGCGCCGCTTTTCCAATTTTTAAATTGATTTTGGCCCATAGATATGACTTCGGTGTTTGTTTTGGCTTGCATTTTGGGCACTGCAAAAACGCCGCCATTGTGCCTTCCCCAAAAAAACTGAAAAATATCGGCTTACCTGAACTCTAGTCGGTTTTGGAAGCTGATCACACTTTTGAGTCTCTTTGCAAAGTCTTTCGCACTGCGAAGCAAAATTTCTTGCGTTATATTTTGGAAAATTTACCGAAAAATCGGCAAATATAACCACATATCACGCACCCTTTCAATGGAGATGACGTTTGCATCATAGAAAAAAAATTGGGTTCGGTCTGTCTGGCAGACGAGAATGTTATCTGCAGTACTGTGCTACGGAACTAATTATGACCTTGGCGCCCAACATAGAAATAGTTCAGTGAAACACAAATAGATGGAGCACCACACATGATAACCACAAAAATTAATACTACAAAAGAATATTGATTTTTACATAAAAAATCAATATTACTTTACAAATGTAATGTAATATTGATTTTTCTTGGCATAGCCAAAAGGACCACAATTGCTATGTTTTCATGGTATTGAGTTCGTTTTCAAAACTCATTGTATCTTTTTCTTTTATATAGCGTGTTCTTTATCAAGACCAAGAACACGCTATATGAATGAGTTTTGAAAACGAACTCAATACCCATGAAAACAGCAAATATGCCCAAAAAACAAAAAAAGTTTAAAAGATAAATCAAAAGTTGATGTTTTTGTGAATTTTTTAAACTTTTTTTGTCTTTGGGTGCACTGAACTTAAAAGACAAATGTGTACTTTTGACCCAAATGAAATGTTATGAAAAAAACATTTTGCCTTTTAATTTCATAGGTGAGGTCCTTTTACAAAACCCTTTATTGTATAGTTTCATTGAGAATTTAACTTATAAAGGTTGGGTAAAGAGATAAAGACAGATGATAAATAAGTATGTGTAATTTTAAAAAAAATTGAAGTACATTTCCCAAATACAGGTTTAAAAACAAAACAAGGGTTCATTATATTTTTCACTGCCTTAACCATCGATGTACTAACCTTAACTCATTATTGGATTGTTGAATACAAGAATTCCTTTATTTTTTTTACAAAGTTTAACATTTGTTATCCCTCCAATGCTAAGGGAGTAAAAAGGAGGTGAAAAATATAATGAATCATCTGGTAAAATAAGTAAAAACATAAAATATTACCTTATAGTAAAAATCAAGGTAAAAATTGTTTAAAAAGAAGATAAATGACCTAGAAATAGTTATTGTTAAAATTATTCCACAGATAATTATGAGGATAATTGCCTTTAGTCATAATTTAGTACACAAAATTCAATATAAAGCCTCAAGAAAGAAAACATAATTTTTTCCAAATCATTTTTGTTTGGCTTATCGCAATAATCTCCTCTTTTTAGACTATTAGAAAATCTTACAAATCTTATTGACTTGCTTACACCACCAGAACAAACCCCTAATAATTAACTTTATTATTGTGGTTAGTTTAGGGATTAAGAAATATAATAAAGTTTGTGTCTTGCCAAATAAAAAATTAAAGTATGTTCCTGGTTTTGTCAACTTACTGTTTTTATACTGCAAGGCATCAATAAGTTCATTGACAACATCATTATGATGACTTATAATTAAGTTTACTCCTGCAAACTTCACAAACAGTTTTTTACTTTTCTACTTGGCAAAGCGAAAATCTTAGACAATAGCCTGTACGTCTTACCAATTGATTTAAAAATACTGAGGGAGAGAATCTTTTCTTCTAAAGTAAGTCTTCTGGCTTTAGGTTTCTGCTGCTGTACTCTAATCTGGCATATAATAAGCATTTTCTGCGACTGCTAATTTTCTCTAGAATGATTGCCATAACTGGTCATTTTATGCAATTGCTTACCACTATCAATAACTTTCCTATAGAAATGTCATGCTTTTGGTGTGAGATTAGCTTGTCTGGGCACATTGACTTCATTAGGAATTAAAGAGCGCCTTCTTTTAACTGTAAAAAGAAATAAACCAAACATTAGCTAATTAGTTAAAATTATAACATTTATAAATACATTAAATTTGTAAAAATGTAACTAAATCAAACAAATTGATTGTTTTTAGGGTAACCACCAGTTGGGGTGTAATTTTTTTTTATAAATTTGTGATTTTATGACTGGTGGTCACCGTGCTTTCTCTACTAAATTTATTTTAAACCCGACATGTTTTGGAAGCTCAGGCTGCCATCATCAGGAGTCCCTACCAAAGTTTTATTAAGGGAGACTAGGACAAATTAATGGACCAGTCTTCCATATTGGAAAAAGAAAGAGAGGCTAAAACCCATTGTGAGAAAAACTTTAAAATTTAAAAAACAAAATAAACACATACATTATAGTTATTTAATTATGCCATGTATAGACTTTGTGGGTTACTAAGAAAACTAAGCCTGACTTCTGTTTAAGCCTCAGTTTAAGGTAGGTACTGTAAACACTTTTAAGTACTGGGATAGTCACGTTTTTTTTAGGGAATGTCTAAAGAGCCTGCAATTCAGCTGAATAGCCGTGAGGCTAAAGAGCCAGCAATAATTATTTATTATGTGTTTTTCATATTTTCTTTTTTTTATTTTTTTTAAATTAAATTAACCCAGCCTTAACCTAATTAAACAAGCCAAAAAAAGATGTAGGGGTTGTAGTGTGTTTTTTTTGGGTTGTTTTGGCTTTTAATAAGTTGGTTTGAGTCTGTTTAGGTTAGGTTGGGTTAATTTAGTTGGTTTGAGTCTGTTTAGGTTAGGTTGGGTTAATTTACTTTAAAGTGTTTTTTTGGGTTGTTTTGGCTTTTAATAAGTTGGTTTGAATCTGTTTAAGTTAGGTTGGGTTAATTTAGTTTAAAAAATTAAAAAAAAACGAAAATATGAAAAAAAAAATAATTATTGCCGACTCTTTAGCCTCACGTCTATTCAGCCGAATTGCCGGGTCTTTAGACACTTCCTTTTTTTTAATTTTGTAAGATAAAATATGCTCACTTTACAACAACGCTTTAATGTATAGGCAGGAGCACTAAAGACACAGAAGATTAGTCCCTCTTTACAGAGTAAAACAAAACTTCTGAATACTTTTTGACCAGGGCTATAATATTTTTGTGAACAGTTTTGGTATCTAATAAAATTAAAAAAAAAACTTATCTGCCTTTCTGGGTTGCCCCATCATGGTGTCGTCTCTAATATTTTAGAAAACATAGCTTAAATTTGATATACGGTTGTACTACACCTTATTTTACTCATCGTACACTATAAAAGCCTGTAGCTTGTAATAATTCCTTTCTTTTCAAAAAACCAAAAATAACCTCAACAAACGCCATTGTCGTTGTTGGCTAAAAATCAATAAATCCGCCTCTACGCGCTGTCGTCAGCTAAGGGAGAGATACGACAAATTTATAATTTTTGTACTACTATCGCCATCAATTAAAAAAAAAATTACCAGACCCCGAAATATTTATACCTAGGCTTTTCCATAAGAGAAAAAGGTAGTAGTTTGTCTATGATGCAAACCTGCCAGACAGAACGAACCCAATTTTTTTTCTATGGTTTGCATTGATTTTATTTTGGTTAGGAGTGACGAAGTAGTGAAGTGTGATGAAGTTCTAACTTCAGCGTGCGACGTTGCCGGTTCTGGAACTATAGCTTTAACGACATGACATTTCATATCAAACCAAAACCTGCGTCCTTAATTTTATCTGTCATTTTTTCATATTCTGACGTTTTATAATAGTTTATTCATTTTGTTGTTACAAAAAGCAACAAATAAGGGGCTCAAAATGGTAAGTTTTGTTTAAATTGGACTCTATTTAGGGCCTGCTACTATGTTCAACTAATATTTTTGGTTGGGTCATTGCAGTAAGGTCGTATTGGGCTTAGCCTAGTTTCAGTAAGCAGTGGCAAGCCCACAAGATTGAGGATAGCCTTGCCTGTGTATTGACTAAATTTTTATTATGCGTTTATTTTTAGGGTAACGAAAGTTCCCTGCCCATGGAGTTGTGCTCCAACTGTAAGTATCACTTTGGTGTTGCATGACTTGTTTTATGTGTAGTTTTTTTTGAGCAAATTTTTTCAGGACTTCTTAGCCTGTTGAGACTAGACATGAGCTGGATTAGTGCTATTTAGGTGCTAATTAAATGTCAAGTAACCAAATTTGGTGCTCTTGTAATTTCCAAGATATGGCCTGCACTCCTAGCTACCTATTAAAAGATAGCAGGGCACCATGCTAGAATCATTCAGAAAAGTGGTAGGGCTGAAAATTATTGAGAACTCAAATATACTGCAACACATTGATTTTAAAAAATACGTAGAAAAAAGAAAAATATACAATTTTTTTTTATTGAAATGGCAGCATTTAATTTTCTTAACTTATTTGCTAAAAACCAATCTCTTATCAATGTAAACACACACAAGAGTGATTGGACATCAGTTGAATGGGTCCCAATACTGACCTCTGCGGAACGTGATATTGGATTGGGAGTCTACTAGAGTTGACACCTTCAATCGACACATACTGTTCCCTTCTTGTTAAATAAGATCTAATTAACATAATACTATTTGTATTAAAACCATAGTATGGAAGCTTATACACAGTTTTTAAAACCTTGATCTATAATGTCCACCAACCTATTAATTGCATTACCCATTGACATTTTTGCCCTAAAATCGAACTGACTTGCACATAATAGTAGTTTTCACAACTAGTGGCTAAAATAGTGCTTTTTACAAGCGTTGGTTTAAATAAGGAGCACAGCACGGTATTTAAAAACGCAACTAAAAAATGCATGGTTTAGCTGCGAGTTGTTAACACTATTTTTTTTAATACCTTTATCAAAAAAACCAACAAAAACATGAAAATACTTTTAAAAATCTCAAACGAAGAGCACCTCTCACAAAAGGCGGCTGGTAAATGAAATAACAATGGTTTCCATAATGATGTGCCTTTTTACTCGATGACGTTCATTGTTGCGACATTTTTAATCTTTGATAGTTTGATATTTTGATGTTTTTAAATGATTTTTTCGTAAATACTTGGTGAAAACTGGGGGAAATGGCTTAATTTTTCGAAAACGTCATTTAAAAACATCATCAAAATATTAAACTGTCAAAGATTAAAATATCGCAACAATGAACGTCACCAAGTAAAAAGACACATCGCTATGGAAACCATTCTTATTTCATTTACCAGCCGCCTTGATTTATAGTTTAAAGATGGTGTTTTGCGAGAAGTGATCTTCGTTTGAGATTTTTAAAAGTATTTTCTTGTTTTTCTTGGATTTTTTGATAAAGGTATTAAAAAAAAAGTAGTGTTAACAACTCACGACTAAACTGTGTTTTTTTTACTCGCGTTTTTATACCTTGCTGAGCTCTTTATTTAGACCAACGCTTGTAAAAAAAGCACTAATTTAGCCACTAGTTGTGAAAACTACTATTTTGGCAGTATTTTTTTTTGAATGCTTAAAAAACAGTGAAAACTTGAATGTTTTATCCTAGAAATGGAAAGTTTGGAAAAGAAGCTTTAAAATGTAAGCAAAATCATGGCATAAAAATGTAAAAAACATAGTTAAAATTGCTTAATCAAAAACTTTACCCCTTAAATTATGCTAAAATATTTTAAGCCTTAAATTACCATCATGGCTTTTCCATATGCCCAGTCAAAATTTTATTTTATTTCTATGTTTAAATGTCAAGCCTCCATCTTGAATGTGACCCGTAAAACTTGAAATAAACATCTCAGCTGGCAAACTGGGTATTGGCCCTACATTGGAGGAAAAAATCTCATTAAGAAAGTAACGTGGAGATACATATTTTTGAGGTCTAAAAAGGGATTTTAAAAAATTTTAGTCGATGCCGATGAGATCCGCAGACTCGGCAAAAGATTCCGCAAGTTGGATCTGGACAACTCAGGCGCCCTAAGCATCGACGAGTTCATGTCCCTGCCGGAACTCCAACAGAATCCCCTAGTCCAAAGAGTCATTGACATTTTTGACGCCGACGGCAATGGAGAGGTCGATTTTAAAGGTAACAAATTTATTTTATTTACAGCTGTATAGGTAGGTACTTACAGATAGTCCCCATGATTTATTAAAAATGGGTTTTATCAGACAATTATATATAAATTATCATTTTAAGAATTCACTTTAAGAAACGTAATTCATCAGTATTCACTATTTCCATTAGTAGAAGCATAATTTATTAAATCAATTTTAGAATAATTTTTCTAAATGGCATTAAAATCAATTTGTTTTTAATAGTTTTGATTTCTCTAACCTTTCTATAGGAGCACCTCTAAGACAACTTTTTTAAATAAAAACCTACTAATTAATAACTTTTTCAGTTAGGTAATTTCAAACAAATATTTGGCTTACATGTTTAAAGTTTTTTTTTAAAAGATCACTTGTTGTTTATCTTTAAACCGCAGTTAAAACTGTTATGATTTTTTCAGTTAAACAAAAGGTCTGTCTCAAAAAACTGTGTTTTGTGCCCAGACAAGAGTAGTTCAAAAGTAGATTTATTTATCCCCAATACATTTTGTTTCAATGACAAAAGCCTTTATTAGATTTATATTATTAAAATGTATATGTTTAATTATTAAATCTAAAGTTAAAACTATATAATATTAAATTATCATACACTGTATAAAAGCCTCGATAAAAGCAGTAACAATATTAATAAAGTCTCAATAAGTCACAATAAAACCATACAGGATAAAAATAATTTACAAGATTACAGTAAAATTTGCAAATTATATCACTTATTACATAAGAAAAAAAAATTTCACAGTAAAGCTCACAAATCAAGTCACATAGAGTGGTTCCCAGACAAAATACGAATATATATTACTAGCAGGGCTTGTTTGTGTCAGTTTGGTATGAAAAATATGTTTAATGTTAGGTGACATATTTAACCCCCTTGTAAGCATTTGATCTGCAATCCACTGCACATAAGCAAAAGAAAACAAACAAAAAATAAACAATCAAACCGATATTTGCCAACATAGTACAACAAGTAATTAAAAAATTTCATTTTCATTAAAATATTCATTGATTGAATAGTATATTTTTTCCAAAAGGAACTTCTTTGTATGTTTTGTGAACTTTTTGTTAGATTCTAGTTTTCTTATAGAAACTGGCCATTTGTTGAAGATTTTCTTGCCCCATATATAATTAATCTTCTAACAAGTTCAGATTTAGGTACATAGGAAGTTTCATTAGACGTGGCCCTCTTCTGTAGCTGTAGCACGAAACAGCACTTAATTCGTGTTTGTATTTTTTAAAACTTATACATGCAGTCTCCAGTATACAGACCGCTTCAAGCTACTACGAACATAGGGGGAGTCAAGTCCAATTTACTCTCCGTGCCGTACGACCAAGGTGGATTCGAAGCACGCTGCAGTGTTATCTTTTGGAAATTCATTTTATTTTTATTATTTTGTTTTATTTCTGCCTTGCTCGAGAAACAGATGGGTAAGTTCTTAATTGCAATAATACATTTTTAAAACTAAAAATGGATGTCTACGAAGTTGCCGAAAAAGTGCAGATGGTCAAATGGTCAAATCGTCATAACTCAACACACGTTCGATATTGGTCGAGGAAAAATTTGCATTTGTATATGTAAGAACACAGTATCCCCAAAAACTAAATGTTTGGGGGGGGGTATTGTAGGGGAACACGTAATTGGGCCATTTTTTATTAACGGCAATTGCAATTTGAATGGTCCTAGATACTTGGATCTACTGCAGCAGTACATTATTCCAACTGCTAGGCAGTTGTTAGGTGTAAGATTTGGTGAAACATGGTTTCAACAAGATGGTTGTTCCGCTCACAATGTTGGCCTTGTTAGGGAATATCTTGATAATGTATTTCCTAATCGGGTTATAAGTACACGGGGAACTATTTTATGGCCAGCTCGATCTCCCGATCTTGCTCCTAATGACTTCTATCTGTTTTTGAAGAAGCTTTTGAAATTATCACCCCTAACATGCTTGGAAACGTTAGAAGGGGTTTTTTTAGTAGGCTCGGATATTGTCTAGCCGAGCAAGGAGGACTTTTCGAACATTTGCTTTAATTTTTTTTTGACTGGGAGAATCTTTTTGGTTTTTAGAATGTATTATTTTATTTTGAGAACTTGCTTTTATTTTGTTTCTCCTTATTATTTTCATTGTAACACGTCGTCACTGATAAATCTGAGCAGTTGACAATAAAACGCTCTTATTTATCAGTGACAAAAAATAAGAAAATTACGTTATAAAAATTTGCGTATTTATTGACCAAATTCCGGTTTCATTGACTACGCTCCACACAGCACCGTGGTTAGAGGCGTACTAAATACAAGGCGAAAGGCGGCGAACGGCAGCGAATGGCGATCGGAAGCCTGAGTGTTGGTTGCTTCACTGATAGGCGTGCGGTGTCTCTGCATGTACGTACACTGGCAAATTAGACTTCTTCCGCCCTATGTTCGCAGTAGCTTGAAGCGGTCTGTATAAAGAGAACATAATGTAAACATTTTTTATATACAACCACAACCTTCAATATGTTTTTAAAATTTAAGAATTTATCTATAGTTACTTCCAAAAACTTACTCTCATCTGGATTTGACAAAATTTGCTTCTTCAGAAATACCTTATTTAGGCAGCATTTAAAATGAAGTATTTTAGTTTTATTTATATTAAAACTAGTCGGTCTTACTCGGCCGAGTAGGCCGAGTAAAGTAGAGTAATAGACATAGTCCATTTATGCATGTCAAAAACAGAAAGAAATGAGATGCAGAGTGGTAAATAATAAAATAAACTAAGTAATAATAATTACTTAAATTTAATAACACAAACACAGTGAAAGAATAATTTGAAACTTATAATCTATAAGAGGAAGATTAAGACGTTTCCTGCGGGAAGACTATTAAAAAACCGACAATTCTACTACTCAGCCACTACATTTAACCAAGTACTCGGTCAAGTTAAAAAAACAGGGCTCATTACAGCTCTAATTTCCAGACATAAAGGGCAGATAGGAGGTAACTGAGACTTGCAAGACACATTGTTAATTGGAGAATTCCGTGATAATTGACGGGACAAATCTTAAGTAATTAATTTTTTGATCTCATTTTTCCCTCTTTTAAAGAATCTGCAGAAGGACCACATCTTAAACAGTCCCTCGAATACTTTGCTTTGTAGTTGACCCAAATATGTCAGACCATGACGCAGTTTACCTTAAAATTTCTTATTTAATTATAATCAAACTGGAATGGAATATTTCCTTTCAATTTTAATAATTCAAAAAAACAACATTAACTGGTTTACAGATAGTTTACAACATCAAAAGGATATTCTAAATTTTATGAGTGAATTTCATACGAAATTTATAGGTAGGTATAGTTATAGGAAAAATCTATCTATTACTAAGATAGATTTGTATCTGATTCAGGTAACTCTCAAAAAGCCATGTGCCAGAGGTTGTTGAACAGTTAGATGTCAGTAACACTATTGATTATAAAACATACTTAGTTCAAACAGGAAAACTGAATACATCTTTTATAGTTTTGCTTTTTGCCATTGCACAAGAAAAAAGATGTTAAGAATCCTGGTAACTATAGACCGATTTCCATTGTACCAAATATGTCAACAGGTTGTGCTATCAATAGGTTAGGATCTAATAAACAAAGGATTCGAGAGGTGCGAATACGTTTCTGCTCAGTTCCTGGATTTGACCAAAGCGTTCTATTGTGTGTCACATGATATTTTATTAAATAATTGTTTTTTTGGATTTACATTAAGTAGTCAAAGACTCGTGGAATCTTACCTTTTAATAAGATTTCAATATGTATCGTGGGCAGGAATGGACACCGAGAGGTTACCCGTTAAATTCGTGTTCCTCAAGGTTCTGTTTTGGGACCTTTAGAGTTTGTTCGGTTCGCAGATGATAACACTTTGTTGAATTTCACGCTATACTTGAATGTGCTTGAGAATCTAGCTTCAAGCGCTCTTTTTTTGGTAAAAGAGTGGTTCTTATCAAATAGATTAAGTTTAAATGACCAGAAGACTGAGCACTTGACATTGACACTTAAAAAAAACTTAATAATTCGAGTGATACAGACCCCGAGAGGCTGGTTTCTTTCTTGGGAGTTTTCTTAGATTCTAGGCTGACTTGGGAGGGTCATGTTCATCACTTAACTGACATATTATCACGTAACACATATCTCTTAAGGTCACTTTCTCAGTTTGTAAGCCAAAAAACTTTTAACCTGCTATTATGGACTGATTCACTCTTTGCTCTCTTATGCTTTACTGGCTTGGGGTTATTCTTCTCATGCCGAGTTAGCTTTTATGCTTCAGAGACTAGCTGTTAGAGTGATTGCAGGTCTTAAATACAGGGATGATTGTGTAAATGTAAGAAAATATTTCAATTTTTTGACACACAGTGCCATTCACGACATTGGGACGAGAGGCAGAAACAATGTGGTTTGACCTCATCAGCGCGTGACAAAAGCCAGAAACGGAACAAACTTTTACAGTATAAAATTTTATAATGCACTGAAAGAGTTAGAGTTTTGGATCACACAAGTTTTAAAAAAAAATCTATAAAGATTTTCTTACTTAAAACATTCTTTTTATACCTTGGAACATCTTAATGCAGATTTTTCAGAAATATCTATTTTTTCCACTAATGAAAGCAACTTATAAAGTGCTGATTTTTTTAAAGTTATTTTTCTCTGTGTGTAGTTGGAAATAAATAAAATTTTTGTTTTTTTTCTAAACTAACACAATTCAAAAAAATTTTGTTGCACCAGCGAGTATTATTTTTAAATAAAATGAAAAGGAGAATTTTACCAACAGAAAACTATTGGGAATTTATTTTTCATTATTATTTTTAAGCATGTTTCACTTTAAATGTATGTTAGTAGTTTCACTTTTAAGTCTTTTGTTTTACCACATTTGGTTTGAATTGTCATTGTAGGCACTCTCACGCATTTTTTTTTTTTTAAATATTTAATAAAGAAATCTTGAATCTTAATGCATTATGTAGAGGGTTTGTCAGAATCATTTAAAAGTAAAGACAAATTTTATAATTTTTTGACAAAAGCCGTCATAGGTCAAAAATTCAAGATGGCGGAAAAAATTCAAAATCATTTTTTTAAAAAAGAGCTGCAACTTTGTTTTACTACTGTATAATTTTTTTTTAAGAATAAGAAAGCTCATGCTGTTTCACGTTTAATGAAGTACCACCACCACTCGTAAAATTCGGTTTACTTATACAAAAGTTATGTTTGCTCAAATTTCCTCTAAATACAGTAGAACCTATTCTAAACACCAAAAAATGTTCTTTATTTTAACTATTAAATTTTTTATCCGATTTTTATAGAGTAAGGCTTTTTGCAAAAAAATTGTTCAAAATTTACGATTTTTTAACAGGGTGCTCACAAAAAAGTTTCAGATATGTTTTTGAAAATCTTGTTTCATACTATTTCCGCCATCTTGGACTTTTGATATTTGACATTTTTTATATAAAAATGATAAATTTTGAACAATTGTTGTTGCAAAAAGCCTTACTCTATAAAAATCCGATAAAAAATTAGAAAGTTATTCAAAAAAACATTTTTTGGTATTTAGAATAGGTTTAAACACACGTAATTTTTGTATAAGTAGACCGAATTTCATTAGTGGTACCTCGTTAAAAGTAAAATAGCGTCAGCTTTCTTACCTTTATAAAAAAAATACATGGTAAAAAAAAGTTGCAGCTTTTTTTTTTAAAATGTAATTTTTATTTTTTTCTTGGATTTTTTACATATGACGGTTTTAGTTAAAAAATTATAAAACTTGTTTACTTACCTTCCCAAAAAGCTAACATTTATAAAAATCGGTTAAGGAACAAAAAAGTTATTAGAAAATCAAAACAATCCAAAATTTTAAAGCCCACCCTATATTTTGTTTGCCTATATTTTGGCTAGTGGCTGTTATTTTATGATTTGAAGAAAAGTTATTACATTGTAATGAATGTACACTTCTTTATCGCGCGTGGAATTGCCCAATAAAATTAGCAAGATTTTCATATTTTGGGGTAGAAAACATTTTTTTTATACCTTCATCAAAAACATGCTTTTAGGAACTGTCTGCAGATAATTAAAGCATTGCTTTTTTGGTTACCGATGCAAAAAACTTTTGTTTTTGATCACGGGCCCAAAAAAAGATTTCTGTCCGTTTTCCACCAAGTATTTACGAAAAAATCATTTAAAAACATCGTCAAAATAACAAACTGTCAAAGATTAAAATGTCGCAATAACGAACGTCACCGAGTAAAATAGCACATCGCTATGGAAACGATTGTTATTTCATTTACCAGCCGCCTTGATTTATAGTGTAAAGATGTTGCAGTACCCTCTCCAGATAGGCCGATCAACTCATACCGATTTAGTGTCCTTTTATCCATCTTCGCCGCCATTTTCACTCAAAAGTGACAGATAATCCATTAGTTTTCTGTCAAAATGGCGGCGAAGGTGGATAAAAGGACACTAAAACGATAAGAGCTGATCGGCCTATGTGGAGAGGGTAATGGATGGTGTTTTGCGAGAAGTGCTCTTTGTTCGAGAAAAAAATAGTGTTAACAACTCGCGGCTAAACTTTGCTTTTTTTACTCGCGTTTTTAAATACCTCGCTGCACTCGATATTTAAACCAACGCTTGTAAAGAAAGCACTATTTTAGCCACTAGTTGTTAAAACTACTATTGCTGTTCCCCAGTGCAATCTAGAAATTTAAATAGGGTCTTTATGTAGAAAAACTAAACCCTTTTTTGACTATATTTTAATTTATAAAAATATTTCATTAGGTTTTGCTAAAACATGCATGTGACACTAAAGACGTTTTTTTGAAGAAATACCTATTGCTAATTTATACTACTCTTGTGTAATTATTGTATTCGTAAAACGGGCATCACACACTTTTGTCTTGCGATTTTATTTCATATTTTATACCTTCACTTAAAAATGCTTTATTTCTGTTTACATCAGGTTCTATTAATAGTTGCCTGTAAAGTGTGTTTATTATTGTTTTCCATTGTAATTGCCCTGCTTGATAGTTACTGCAGTATTTTATTGCCGAAACTGTTAATTTTTAAAATATAAAATTTAGGCAAACAGTTTGTCAGTTTACATAGGCGTGCGGCGCGGCTGGCTCGACTAAAAATACAGTAAGGGCCGATTTCACTGTACTGCTAAGCGTAGTTTATATTTAATTGATTTTTAGGTATTTTTTATTAGTTGTGGAAGCACATTGTAAACACCCGGTTGAATTTTAAAAATACCCGAATTGATTCGGTAAGTTTAAGGTTCAGAATGGGGTTCGCGCCGATTTTATTATTTTATTATACAGGGTGTGCCTAAAAAACCGCACTTTTTCAAATGATTATAACTTGGCGGGAAATTGTCCGATTTTAATAATATTTAGATTTTTAAAAAGCCAAAGCTTCAAAATTTATAGAACCAATGTCAAACTTGACATGTCCTAAAAACCCAAGATGGCGGACCTATTTGAAAAATAGGCATTTTTAACCCCCATAGATATTTTTTTGTGCGCGACACTGTAATAAATTTGAAACATCGGTTACGAAGTCACATTCTTTCGAAGCACATCGATGTAACATTTTAAAAATTCGGACAAGAAATAAGGAAGTTTGCAATTTTTAAATAGACCAGAGTTTACCTGTAAAATCAAGCTAAACTTTTTAAAAGGCACAGGCCTCAAAATGTATAGAACTTGTGTCAAAAATGACATTTGTTAAAAATTGAATATGGCGAGACTTTATTCAATCTCAACCATCGGTGACAAAGCCACATGCTTGCCAAGCACACCCATGAAATATTTTAAAAATTCGTACAAGAAATAAGGAAGTCTATATATATAATATATAAAGATTTAAAACTTCTTTATTTCTTGTACGAATTTTTTGAAATGTTACATTTATGTGCTTTTTTTTGGCAGTGCTTTTGTTGAACGCCTAAAAAACAAGGAAACTTAAAAAATTTGAGTGTTTTATTCTAGAAAGTTTGGAAAGAAAGCTTTAAAATGTGAAAAAATTTCAATCAAAAACGTTACCCATTTTAAGGGTTAAATTACCATCATGGCTGTACCATTAGAGGTTCTAAAATACACTTATAGTAGGACTCGTTTTTTGGCAAATTTAAAGCCTGTAAAGTTGAACAATTACAATTTTTGCTGTTTTTTGGATAAAAACACAAAATATGTACCTACGGGTGTAGAATTCGATCTGACGACTTAGGGTCCTGTTATAAGTTTTTTGCTACTGTTGCGCCTCAAGTGACTCGGTCCCGAAGCTTAAATTAGGGTAGCGACGCTGGGAAATTTGAATTCGAGTATTTTTTAAAGTATTTCAGTTCATTAGAAACAACATTATTTTGGAAAACCTAATTCATCAATAATTAATTTTATTTTCCAAAGTATTGTTGATTCTAATGACTATAAAAAGAAATAAACCAAATGCGTCTTATTTAATATATTATATTATTCTTTAAAGAAGATATAATAGTATACATATCGAAACTATTGTAATTATTAATAAACTATTTATTCTGCTTCCCATGCCGGCCTCAATAGCAGCAGTTTCTTTTAAGACTTGCGAATTTTCTTCGTTTTCAAAAAATTTGGTGTAACTGGTTACCCATAAGTATTTTTGAACGGAATGGGCTAAAAAAAATGTACCTAATTAACAAATAGGCTAAATAAATGCCCTATCAGTCTTATTAGAGCGTTAATAGACATCAAAATTGGTGATACCGTAGGCAAAATCGGTTATTTTTCTGTCATATCCAAAAATAACCTAACCAAAATACGTTACTTACGGAGGCTTAACGGGGCCCGCTTGGTTATTTTTTCTAACCAACCAGATTTATTTCTGAGCAAAAGCTGCAGCTGGTAAATGGTAATTCGTTTTTTTGTTTAGTTATAGGTTTTTAACTTTTTTGTGAAAGTGCAATTTGCATTTACATTGGCAGTTTCTATGTGGGCAAAAAAATACGGTTACGGTTATTTATGTTTGTGGTTTCAAAACTCTTTTTAGCATCTCAATTACGGTAAGCAAATAAGGTGACGATAAATGGGTCTATTAACTCTCTATTATTGAATATGCTGTTTTTCCTCTGGTATGTAGAAACCTTGCCGGTACTTACCATTATAGTCTATTTCAGACTCTGGCGGTAAATGCAAGGATGGAATTACATGCCGAATTAGAAGGCTTCGTCCACAGTTTTTTGAATAGTTTCCTGGTTTAAAATGTCGGGTGCATACTCTAAACGTATAAAGCGTTTCAGATGGCAAACCATTGTCTTTGGCGAGCTTGATCTCTAGGGTGTGGAAACCGATAAAGAGGATCACTGGGACACAACACTTGGGCATAGTTTTCCAATTGTACTTATTACAAAAATCCATGAAAATTACTGTTTATAAACAGTTTAAAAAAGGCCAAAAACACAAAACTATAAAACCTCATGAAAAGAACGAAAAGACTATGACATTGATGGACATTGATTAAGATAGATAGAACTTCGGAACCGAGTCCCCAGAGGCGCTGTAACTTGATTTTTGCGATGCCCTTAGTAAGAGTTTTCTCTAAGTCCGTAGGTATATGCTTTGTGGATAAAAATGGTAAAACAAAAATCATTGCATGACACCACTAAAGATGACAGAAAGATGACAAATCAGTGCCTTAAATTATTTCCATCTTTCTCTTTTTATAGCCTGCTGTTTCTCTTCAACAATTCGTTCTACAAGCTTAAATATTTTTCAGTTTAACAGAGAAAAAATGTTTTTGGCAGTACTTTTTTTGAACGCTTAAAAAACAGTGAAAACTTGAAAAATGTGAGTGTTTTATTCTCGAAATCGAAAGTTTGGAGAAAGCTTTAAAATGTGACCGAAACCATGGCATAAAAATGTGAAAAACATCGTAAAAATTGCTTAAACGAAAACGTTACCCTTTTAATTATGCTAAAATACTTTAAGCATTAAATTACCATCATGGCTTTACTATATATCAATAATCTGTGACTTTAAAATGCTGTTCAAGTAACTCGGAGACTCGTCCGGAAAAAGTGATTTTCAACATTCCGAAGCACTTGTACAAACATTTGTATTGTATTGGGACCAGTTGATTTTAACTTTGAGGATTATATTTATTAGATGTGCATTAATAAACCCGCCCTACCAACTACAACCAGCCCTTAACTTTTACATCAAATACACAAAAAACTCTAGTTTTTCAATAGGTACACTTCGCGATACATAAAATGCATACGTAGATTCAATACCTTCTCCACATAGGCCAATCAACTTCTGCCGTTTTAGTGTCCTTTTGTGAAAGTGAAAGTGGCGGCGAAGGTGGATTAAAGGATAGTTGATCGGCCTGTATGGAGAGGGTACTGGTCGATTTTATATGCAATATGTCCTGTACGATTTAGCAACCTTTTCTGTCATAAAGAGTCAGTCATTGTCATGTTTTGTTGTCACAGTCTTGTTCCACTCAAAAATGTCACGACAGCTATCGGAATTCGATAACTAAATTTTATCAAAATTAGATGGAGGTTGGTTGGTTCGTCGAGTCGCCGATCATTATGGACCAGACAAGTCCACTATAGTAAGACTGAAAAGAAAATACAAAGAAGAATGAACTGTACGAAGAAAGGAAGGAAGGAAGGAACTGGCGTGACCAAAGTCAGCACACCCCAACAGGATCAGCAAGTCACTAATTTCCTGGAAGAACACCCATTTTCCACGGCCAGAGAAGCAAAATGAACAGTTAATTTTCCTGGTACGGTAAGAACTGCACTAAGACGGATAAAGAAGTCCAGGCTGAGATGTCGTATTGCAGCTAAAAAGATACGGCTAAGTGAAGAAAAAAAGCAAGCCAGATTACTTTTTCGAGACAGGAAAACGAATTTTGGCCACAAGTTAGCTTTTACCGCAAAAAAGTTATCAACATTTAATATTCTTCTGGGGCTAAAATCCAAATTTATTTGAAAATTAGCACACTCCATGCCAAGGGGTTTAGAAAAAATTATTCAAGTAAATGGTGCAATGACCAGATACTGAAGTTAATATTTTTGATATTTATTTATCGATAGGTTTTTTTTATTTCTATTTGTTTTAATATTTTCTTGTTTATAAAACTGACCCTGTTGATGTTTATTGACCTTTCTTAACCCAAAGCCTCCCAGTTCTTTCTTCTTTGTATTTTCCTTTTAGTCGTGCTATAGTGGACCTTCTTCCTGTTCTGGTTAAAGTTTTAAAAGTGTTTTATCTTTTTTTTTATATTTCGTAACAGCAACCTTAAAACTATAGAACCAGTTAATATCGGTAAAAATGCTTTCAGTCTCCTTAACAAAATTTGTTTATGTTGTCTAAAAGCGTTAACCTACAACAATAAGCAAGCAAAATTTTTAATATATAGACATGTACCTAACTTCTGCTGTATGCGTTTTATGTGTCGGGAAAACGCCTGCTTAACTAAAAAAACCAGTTAACTCTTTTTCGATTTAGTATCCTTTAGCCTACTATAGCGGTCATATTGACACCCAACTGACAGAAAATCCATGTTTTACCTGTCAATTTGGTTATAAAAATGGCGGCAATCTTTGCCTAAAGGGCACTGAAGAGATAAGAGTTAACTGGCTTTTTAGTTGAGAACGGTGTTGGTCGGGAAGTGTACAGATCTGGCGAAAAAAAAGTAGGACATGCAAAATACATATTTGCCTTTTTTAGTATGTCACCCTATATTTATTGGTTTGGTCACCATTCGTCAACATTTTGAAATATCTGACAATTATCTGACGCTTTCTTGCAGTATACTTTAAACTAAATAAAAAATCCCTCAATTTCAGAATTTACCAAAGTTCAAATTATAAATCGACTTACGGAAGATAACTGGTCTATAAGAAGAGCGGCGAGCCATTTTGGAGTTAATAAAAATACAGTACTATGCTGGACCGAAAACAATATCATAAAGCGAAAGGAAGGATCAGGAAGAAACAAAATTAGTTCAATGGAGCAAGAAGGACGACTCCTTGATCATTTAAGGCAGAATCTTTTTACCACAATCATGCTCCCATGCTGCCGCTGCAAGCATGTTTCCAGGGTCCCGGCGAACTGCTTGTAGTAGGATACAAAATTCAAATTATCGTGTAAAGTTGCAGCAAAAAAGCCTCTTTTAACGGAAGAGCAGAAACAGGCTCGAGTAATTTTTGCGGCCAATCATCTTTTAGAAGGGAATGATTTTTGGGAGAAAGTAGTCTTTACGGACGAAAAAATTTTCCAGTCATTGTCAGATAGTCGGAGAATTTTGGTTTATCGTCCACCAAATTCAAGGTATGATCCAGAATACACACACAACATCAAGAGAGCAGGACATTTTTCGTCAACATGTGGGGATGGTTTAGTACGAGAGGTATGGGTGTTTGCTGGAGAATAGGAGATAGATTTACCAGTGGACGATACATCGAAATTCTTCGTAATATTATGTTCGGCCTTGCATGAAAATAATGAGTTCATCTACCAACAAGATAACTGCCCTGTGCACACGGCGAATGTAGTGAACACTTGGTTTCGAGAGAACAATATTGAAACTCTACCTTGACCATCCAACAGCCCGGATTTAAATCCCATGGAAAATGTTTGGGGACGGATTGTGAAGATAATTTATCAGCGAAATTGGTTCCCCAGAAATTCAGACGAGTTGAATGAAGCCATTGAAAGAGCCGTAGATATCATCTCAGAAGAAGAGCAATATTTTCAAAATTTAAATTTTTCAATGCCGACTCGTCTGCAGCTTGTTTTAGACAAGAACGGCGAGCCCATTAAGTATTAAAATTATTGTTTTATTTATTTGCAAAAAGTTCAGTTTTTTATCGCCGTTTATTGTATTCTTGTTTTTTCTCTGTGGTATTGTTTTTGTTACAGCGCTTTGCCCAGCGTGGTAATGTATTTTTATTAATTCCAAAATGGTTCGCCGCTCTTCTTATAGACCAGTTATTTTTCGTAACTCAAGATATAAGTTGAATTTTGCAACTCTATTAGATCCCAACATAGGATTTAAAGGAATTTTTAATAAATTACTCTAAAAAAAATCTTTTTTGATTTATTTACTATTATGACGAACACAAGTGTCAAATGTATCAAGGTAAATAACGAGAGGTTAATAATAATAATAATAATAATAATAATAATAATAATAATAATAATAATAACCTACAATGTAAATTTTCATTAATATAGGGTGTTATATTTACCCATATTTCAATTCCGTGTCCTACTTTTTTTTCGCCAGGAGTGTACATCCAAGATATGTCTTCCATTCAAAGTTCCGCCAATTCTGATGTTTATTTGACTCCAAAAAGTATTGAACGTGACTTCGACCAATACCGCCTCCACGGAAAGCCAAGATTCGGATTAAAAATGGCGGCCACTTACGTTCCCACACAACACTGCATTAAATGGGCAAATGGCGGGAATTTAAAATTTTTGCTTTATGGTGTCAAGTGAAAGATTACAGTCTTAATATATATTATTATAGGATTTATCGGTTATTTTTAAGCTAGACGAGTCTGAGATAACATTGATGATTTTTGGTGCAATTGATAGGGATCAGAAAATCTACTTAAAGTAGAAAGGTGAGGGATACCTTGTTTTAAATGTCTTTCAAAACCCCTTCATATGATTTGTCACAGGCCCTTTATTTTATCAGAAAAATAAGAAACATTTATGTATTTTTAATCCTTGGAAAAATTCCAAAAGCACAATTATCTATTTTTGTAAAAAAATCAAAATGAACATTGACTTTGGTTCACAAAAAAAGTAAACTTAATGGGAATTAAGCTCTAATGTAGTTACTCCTTTTTAATCATGAACACATTAATAATAATTTTTTACCCTCAAATTTCGAACTAGGTTGCCTAAAAAGAATGTTTCAGATATATATAAAAATAATGTTTATATAATTTTTGTGAAATTTAGGTAATATGATACATAAGAAAGGTTTTTTAAAGACCTTTGCTACAAGCTATTACTTGCCTCTCTAATATAAGTAATTCCTGCGACAATACCATTTTTGTAAGTACCTGCAAAAGCAAATAATAAAACCGAGTAAAAAAAATAAAATGTGGGTTTTTATTTTAACTTTAAATGAAATATATAATATCACCCTGTATAATTTCATTTTTTTAAATAACCAAAAAAAAAATCCTTTTTAAAAATAGCTTCAAAATATTTTTTACAGTTAGATACTAACCATTCTTTACTGCAGTACGTTGCCTACTTTGGTTTAAAATTGACTCTTTCTTTTTCGATACCCCCCCCCCAAAAAAAAAAATTACACAGCAGTTTTTAAAAAACTGCCAAAAATATAGCTCATTTGTACCCATCAGTTTCGTCTGCCCCATTATTTAGTACATTTACTTAGTTTACCTCTTGTAAAAAGGAACTGTGCATGAACTTAAAAATAAAAAACATGTAACTCAAAAATAACTTACCGGCCTTTAAACGATGAGGCTTTAATAAAGAAACCTCCAACTAAACCAATTAAAATGCACTTGACACACCTAACAAGAAAAGACTTTCAGTACCCTAATTTCATTGTATTTTTTCACCTGTATAGAGCTAGGAACAATGTTTTCTCGTTTTATGGCAAGCATCCAAACAGAAACACTGACCTTGGCCCTTGTAATTGCTTTGGAAACAGCGCGTAGTAGGCATTGCTAAAAGATACACAAACAATTTAATTATACCTTCACAAGATTTATAAATTCACTATAGGTCCTGTAAAAATTGGTGGATTTGGAAAAAACTGACCAGTTTTTTAAAAAATTCCAGGTATTTTTTGGATATAAATTGCTTGTCTACGTGGATACCAAGTAAATGTAGATTTTTAGCATGACAATTTTTGAAAGCTCAAATTTAGCAGGTATTTATACAGGGTTCCTAAGATTTTCTTTAGGGATAGGATGTCAATAAATCAAACAGAAATGGCATAGAAAGTTCTGCGCGCACAAAAGAAACAGGTATATTGAGCAATGGTGCCAGTTTGTTATTATCTTCGGACTGCTTTCATGAGAAAAAATTGTCGCCACTCTTTCATTGTGAGCATAAATCATAGTTGCAATAATAACCGTTGACAAGATGTCTGCAAATTCCGCTAGATGGCGGCCACACCATGAGATGATCGAGGAAAAACTGGGATTCACAGGCATTGCATTTTTACTTCCTTTCGAGTCGCTTCAGTTTCGTAAATTTTGTGTTTTTAAAATGCCGTATACTCGAGAAGAAAAGATTTTTATTATTAAAAACTACATAAAAAGTGACAGTGCGGACGAGGTCATTGGGCTTTTTGTTTTTGCGCTTCCAGATCGACCAGTTCCTGTGGCTCAAACTGTCTACAACATTTATCATCGTTTTGAAAGGTACGGGTGCATAAATGGTTGTAGAAAGTGTTCCCACGACGGCGAAATACCAGAGCATCCCGTTCTTCCACACAGGGTGGAACGAGACGAAATGGTATGCGCTTACGTTGAGGCACATGAACCATGTTCGACGAAACCGATTGCGGAGGCACTGGATATTCCCAACAGTACTTGCCAGTGGATCCTAAAAAAATACGGCTACAAGTCGTTTAAGATTGGGAAGTCGCAGGAATTGCAACCAGGTGATTATTTTCGCTGGTTAGAATATTGTGAGGTTATGAGGGATAAATGTGACAGGAACGAAAATTTCCTATCAAAAGTTTTGTTTAGTGACGAGAAGACATTTGAACTTCATAGCTCTCACAATCCACAAAATAGCCGCTATTGGTCCGCGAAAATAAACATCTGCTCGCAAGTGTTAGAACGCAACATCCTCAAAATTTAAATGTTTGGAGCGGTATTGTCGGGGATCACATTATTGGACCCTTTTTCATTGAAGGGAATTTGAATAGGCAAAAGTTGATCTTCTCCAACACCAGGTTTTACTGCGGTTGAGGGAACTCAACATAAATTTGGACGAATTGTGGTTTCAGCAAGATGGCTGTTCATCCCACAATTCACGTCAGGCTACAAATTACCTTCGTCCGGTATTTGGTGATAGAATTATTTCCACGTATGGAAATATCCGATGGTCTCCTCGATCACCAGATCTTGCGCCAAATGACTTTTTCCTATGGGGTTGTTGGCACGAAAAAATTTTCCAACACCCTCACTTACGGCCTACGACTATACAGGAGTTGAGGGCGAAAATTTTGGAGTCGGGCAACTCTATCACCCCTGAAATGTTGGCTGCTACGCGCCAAGAGTTTTACAATAGATTGGGATATTGTGAGGCTCAAGAAGAGGACAGATTTGAATATCTAATCTAATTAAAAATTAGCTTTTTCTTGCTTAAAGGAGGCGGCAGGGTCCATTATTTACGATACTGAGCGATAAACTCGTGAGGTTGTTAACATTAGAAAGAGATATCTTCGCTTTTAATTAAATTTCTTTCCATTCTGTTCTACTAGTGACATCTATCCGGAAACGGCCAAACCATGCAGCTAGCACTAGCAGCCAAAGAAATCAATAAACGGCGCTGTTTTTCCTGCAGAGCTTTTTTCTTGCGATATTATTGATTTTAAACAGAGCTGGCCCTACACTACATTTGATATTTTCGAGGTATTTTATGACATGATCTCGAAACATGTAGCGAACCAATTCTTCAAAACTAGCGGGAGGGTAAAAGCGAAAAATAAGGGGCTGCCAATATTTGTAACACCCAAAAAGGGGTGAAAAGATTTATTTTGCTCTGTTTCTTTACAAAAAACGTTTTTTTTTACGAAAAACTTTAGCTCTGCCACTTTTTTTGTTTTTTTCTTCAACTTTCTCGAAATTTTCGTCATACCGTAGAAAAAAATTATTTCCCCCATGGTCATACTCTACTTTTATTCGAAAAAATTTAGAAACAGAGACGGGATCAGTTTTCCTAAAACGGGGGATCTTGGTTTCGAGTGAGAAGATAAAGGGCGCCGCAGGCAAATATTTTTCAATTAAATTAGCCGAACGCAAAAATGTTAGGAAAACAAAGCACGAAATAAAAATGGCGCCGCTTACAATTTTTTTTTCAAAAATTACGTAATTTCGGGAACGCAAAGAAATAGGTCTAAAGAGTATAATTTTTAAGAAAAAAATATCAATTTTCTCGCCCTCCTCCACTGGGACTACAGGGGCCGTGCACAAATTACGTAATGGTCATAGGGGGGAGGGGGGTTACAAAACGTTACGAAGGGGGGAGGGGGGTTTTCGACAGCGTTTGCATTTGTGTGAAACTAAGAAAATTTGGAATGAAAATAAGTGAAAAGTTTTTTTTTTGGGGGAGTGGCGTGCCAAACCGTTGCAAAACATTACATAGGGAGGGGGTCTAAAATTGGTAAAATCACCGTTACGTAATTTGTGCACGGCCCCACATCTGACTGTTTCTCCTTTTTGATTTCCAATCAAAGTGCAAAACCCGGGTTGGACGTTCGAAGGCGTCAACCCGTCCTATTTGCTTGATAAAGTTTCTACGGAAATATCTCAGTCGATTTCTCCGGCCGTGTATGAACGCTTTAGGTTAGGCATTTGCATGTATCTCAGTCCCCAGCCTGTAAACAGTGCGTAAGGACAATGGTTACAAAATGACAAGCGGAAAAATATTTTTTTTTACGATATCTTTCATCAGTTTGGTATTAAAGTCGAGCAAAAACAATTTTTATTCCAGTCCTAAAGGTATGAAAATGGAAAACATTAGAAAACAACAACCTGAAATGGATTTACTACGTGTAAGATGTAGTGACAACATCGCCCCATCCTTTTCTGCCTAATGTGCTTTTCCGTTTGTCTGCGTCTTATACACGGCTGCTTGGCCCTCTAAGGATTTGCTTAGGAACCCTGTATTATCGAGATAAAAAGGTAAAAAGCAGATAAATAAGACGAAAAACTTTGTTAGAAACTTTATTTGAAGACAAAAATCACAGGAACCGAATTCATTAAATCGTAAAAACAGTATTAAAAAAAAATAATTTGCCTATTTCTACCAACGTTTTTTTGGTTCGTCTAGCAAGTTATAAAACTTAATTTCACGAAGTGTTAATATATATGCACATATGCACATTTACACGAAAAAAAAAGACCAGCATAAGCTAGAATAGGGAAAAACTCAAGACAGAACAAACACAAGAAGTATACCAGAAACCAATTACTGAAAAAATAAAAAAGAACCGCAATGGGGATACAATGTAAACGAAATCTGGAAGAACATCCAAGAAACAGTAATTAGGGTAACTAGTAAGTGCTCGACAAAAAGAGAAAACAAAGAATGAAGTATTTCGATGAAGACTAGTAGAGGGACGGAAAGACGAAATATGACCAGGAAAAAAATGCTTCAACACCCAACAGCATCTATTACAGAAGAGTATAAACAACAAAAATCTTAAGCACGCAGAATGATATAAAGGAAAAAGAGAGACCACCATCTAAATGTAATAAGAGAAATGGATGAAAACAGACAAAACAACTGAAAAAGAATCCTTTCAGGGAATAACAAAGCACAAAACAGGATACCAACCGAGAACTGAAAACTTCCTCTCAACAAACAACGGACAACTGATAACCAACAAAAGAGAGATGCTAACCACATGGAAGAACTACTTTTGCGAACTACTCAACGAAGAAGTAAATACCGATACTACGCCCATAAGCATATTGACAGCTGAAATAGAGATACCACCTCAACATATGAAGAAACAGTTAAAAGTCATAAAAAAGCTAAAAAACAACAAAGCTGCTGGTAGTGACGGCATATCTGCCAAATGTATAAAATATGGTGGAGAAAACACTCGATAGGGCCATACATGAGCTCATCCAAAACATTTGAAACAACGAAATGCTACCGGATTCATGGAAGGAAGGCGTGATAGTCCCCATCCATATAAAAGGAGATTAAAAGAAATGCTCCAATTATCGTGGAATAACTCGTAATACATACTACAAGGTCCTCTCCAGTACCCTGCGAGAGAGAATTGAACCATATAAGGAGGAGATAGTCGGGGAATATCAGTACGGGCTTAGCCTAAAAGACCCACCATAGACCAGATTTTCACCGTTAGACAAATAATGGAAAAATGCTGGGAATTTCACAGAGAACTTCACCAGGTGTTTATTGATTTCAAACAGGCATTTAACAGATTATATATAGCAAAGTTGTGGGAAGCAAATAAGGAACTGGGGTTTTCAAAAAAGCTGACATCCCTGGTAAAAATATGTACGGACGATACAAGGTGCAAGATAAGGGTGGGACAGAGCTACTCTGATTTTTTTAGTATCAACAATAAGCTTAAGCAGGGTGACTCTTTTTCACCCCAACTCTTTAACATAGCATTGGAATATGCAATTAGGAAGTCAATATTGAAACACCAACGGCTATATTCCACCAGGACTTACCCAACCTACTACTGGCCTTCGCAGATGATTAGGACATGATTGGCAACATCAGGATTAATCTTAAAGATTCCATATATTTCTGCATCCATAACTGATTGCTTAATAAGAAAAGATTACAAAAAAGGAGTAGAACCCTTTTTGGCAGTGGAAGCAGTTGCTGTGGAGATTCCTTCACTTCCAGTAATTATTGTAGATGTAAATATTTTTTAAACAAAGCTTACAATACACGTGATATTTATTGGTTTTCACAGTCTATGACACTGCCACTTCGGTGGACTTATGTGAGGACTTATCCAGTTTAAATTAGAAACCTTTTTTTAAGGTTAGGAACACAGTACATGAAAAATATTGTGGGATTAGAGAAAACGCTCTAGGCTACACTCGAAAGTTGTAACAGAAGATAGCGCGATGTGTGCTTAGAACAAGGAGAAATTATACCCGATGATATTTATTATTTCAAAACGAAAACCAAATATGTTCAATAAACACAACCTGCCACCCTGGGTAATGATGCGGTTCTTGTCCTACACGTTTTAAAAAGCTTTCCTCTCTCTTCTCTTGCTCTTGGATTTTAGGTGGACTGGAACTGATTGAGCGCGAAACAGAGCTTATATTCGAGGTGAGCAGAGAACTCGCATAATATTTTTTGCAAAGTTGGTTTAAAAAATAGGTTAAGAAAGAGAAATTCCAGATTTTTTGGTCATTCCCTGACTTTTCCAGGTAGCTCCCAAATTTCCTTAACTTTACAGATTTTCCAGGTCAGTGGGAACCCTGATATAAAAATAATCAATAAAAACTTGTTAAGAAAGTCTCTTGAAGACGCGATTTCGCGATGTAAACAAACTCAATGTCAAACAGGAACGTAAGACGGCGCCATATTGTTTTTATTTCGGGTTGATCTCACGCCTTCTATGTAGGTCGTATTGCTTCGACATTTCCTGAGCTAAGGTCACTGACAAAAAAAAAATATCTACTCTTAGTTTTTTTTCTCCTACAGAATAATGATAAATATTTTTTTTTGTTTTAGAGTTTATTCAAGGCGTGTCTCAGTTTAGCGTGAAGGGCGACAAGCTGTCGAAGCTGAGATTTGCTTTCCGCATCTACGATATGGACAATGATGGTTACATTTCCAATGGCGAACTGTTTCAGGTAACGATATACAGGGTGATTCACGACGAATGGGACATAGTCAAACCATAGGCTTTATGGACTAAGCCAATTCCATATCTGGTAATAACGGATTTTAACGTTAACGTTTTTAACGGATATACAGGGTGATTAATCAAAATTTGGAATTTTCAGGGCCGCACTTAGTTTTTTTTATTGTTTTTCAATCTTACTTAAAAACAACAGCATGTTACTTACAATAAACAAATTTTCTCATTTTTTCCAAAAAGACTAGAATTAGTACTAATTACTAAAGAAAAAAAAATAACGCGCAACTTTTTGTTTTTTAAAAAATGGGTAAATTTGCCCAGTGCCTTTCTGTAACATTTACCAGAATCATTTTAAATGCAAATCAGCAAATTGACACCAAAATTAAAAGAAGGGGCTATTTTAATAAAGTTTAAGTATTTTTTTTACAAAAAGCAAAAAAAAATCCAGGTCCGGATTTATGATTTTATTTATTTATTATCTTTCGATACCTACATAACTTTACAGCTTCATTTAGACATACATCTCCATATTGTACTATGAAAAAGGATTAATCTTTGTAAAGTTTAAGCATCTTTTTGAACAAAGAAAAAAAGGGGGCCGATTCCAAAAGAATGCTCTTGATATTATTTGCTGATTGTACCCCAGATTGATGAATACATTAACCTGGTCATTCATTAGGATGCCTGAAGAAGTATAGGGTAATTTAAAAAGTAACAGAAAAAATCAAATTTACTTAAACCTTATTAAAATAACCCCTTTTTATAATTTTTTTGTGAATTTAATGATTTGTATGTTATGTAAAGGCACCGGGCAAATTTACACATTTTTTAAAAAACAATTTTTTTATAGCAAAAACAAAAAGTTGCGAGATAATTTTTTTTTCTTTAGTAATAAGTACTAATCCTAGGCTTTTTGGAGAAAATGAAAAAAAAATCCGGACCTGGGAGTGTAATTAGCATGCAAAATTTCATAATTTTTGGTAGCATAGTTTTTGAGATATTAAATTGAACACTTTTCGCACATTTTGATAAATCACTGTATATCCGTTCAAATGTGCCTATGGTTTGACTATGTCCCATTCGTCGTGAATAATAATATATAATAAATAATAATAATAATAATAAATATTTATTTGCCATAGTATACTTTGAGGCAAATAAAAGAAAACCCACTAAAGACAAACCTTGTCCGTGGGCGCTCCTGTGATTCACCACAAATTCAAAATAGACATAATTGCATAAGTGTAGTGCATATAATAGAAATCCTTAAGGCCAAACATCTAAAAAAAATAAACTTGTACAAACAATTTTTTTTTTAATGTTTTTTTTTTTGTTTTTTTTTTGGTTTAGTAACACAAACGAGGAATATAATAATTGTATTTTGAATTGTTATATTTGTATATTATTTATATTTGAAAAAGATAGTTATTTTGTGTGCTGATAAAATTGTATAAAGCTTGTCTATCTATAGAATAGATCCATTTTTTGCATTCTTTTTTAAAATAATTATAGGAGCTGATTTGTTTAATCGCAAGAGGAAGATTATTGTATATCTTTGGGCAAAGGTATGTGTGACAGAGATATAGTTTTTTCTGGTCTAGGGACCACGTATTTGTTTTTTTGACGGGTATTATGTTCATGATTCATTATCTGCAATGTTTCTTTATGTTTAAATTGTCGAATTAACAGTGACAGGCAGAAAAGTTGATTTACACTAAATTTTTTGCATAATTCGAATAATTGTCCAGTGGAAAATAGTCTAGGCTTTTGATAAATTATTTTTAGGACCCATTTTTGAGTTATTTCTACCATATCTATTAAGTACTTTGATGATCCTCCCCATGTTATCAAACCATACCTAATGTGCGCCTCGACTAATGCATGATATAGAATTTCAAGTTGACCAGTACTTAGAATTTTGGATAAATACTTAAATTTACCCAGCCTAGACCTAATTTTGTTTGTGACGTATACCACGTGTTTGTCAAATCTCAAATGGCTGTCTAAGTAAACCCCCAGGTATTTGATACTGTTTTTACTTTTTATTGTTAAAGTTTCTGAGCTACTATGGATTTTGACAGAAAGTGTATCATAGGTGGGGAGGTTAGTGGAATATGATGTAAAAGCAAGGAAATTTGTTTTATTTTCATTTACGGTCAAGAGATTACTTTCAAACCACTCAAATATCGTTGCCAAATCTTTTTCTGCGTCGTCTTTGAGTTGTTCCCACGTATTTGCCTCATAAAAAATTGCAGTGTCATCCGCAAAACAAGTTAGTATTCCTGCTAGTGTAAGGGAAAATATTTCATTAATATATATTAGAAAAAGGAGCGGTCCAAGCACTGTTCCTTGGGGTACACCGTACTTGATTATTTTTTGTTCACTTAGAGTATCGTCAATTTTTACCCGTTGTACACGTTCTGTTAAATAACTTTTAAGAAACTTGTAAAAAATTCCTTGAAATCCGATACTATCTAAGGTTTTCATAAGGCAATCATGATCGACTGTGTCAAATGCTTTTGTGAGGTCGATGAAAACACAAAGCGACGGTTTTTTCGTACTTATCGATTTATTTATACTAGCAACTAATTTCGCTAAGGCATCTTCTGTAGATTTATGTTTCTGAAATCCGAATTGATTGTTTGTTAATAATTTATATTTATTCAAAAAACGCACCATTTTTTCTTTAATGACTTTCTCAAAAACTTTCGCGATGTTTGATATCAGAGTTTGAATCACTCTGTATATTGGAAATAAAACCAACACAATGTGACAACCTCGCACTTGTAGCGGGTCATCTATATAACCGTGTACTACGATGCCTCATTCATTATTTCTCGTCGGAGTTGCCGCTTTAGTAGAATCGAGCTGATAACCGTAAGGTGTGAGGTGGAGCGTGCTTGGTATTACCTGATGCAGCGTTGCCACGCGTTTCAAAGCGATTTATTAATGACTTGACAGGTTTATTTTAAAAAAAAATTGCGTCTTATGTTTAGGTCCTGAAAATGATGGTGGGAAACAACCTGAAAGATACTCAACTGCAGCAGATCGTTGACAAAACGATCCTGTTCGCAGACAAGGACGAAGACGGCAAAATCTCCTTCGAAGAGTTTTGCAATGTGGTCGGCAACACGGACATCCACAAAAAGATGGTGGTCGACGTCTAAGTCAAAATAAACGTCACTTTTCCAAGACCCAACAGAAAAAAATCATATTAAACTTAGTAGTAGATATATTCGACAAAACCAAAAAATGAGAATTGATGTATATTTAACCTCTCACAGCATTTCTTCACTTCGCAACTCTGTTAAGTCATTAGTACCGCCCCCGGTGTCACAGTAGAGTAGATTTTGTAACTGTCGGACTGATCAAGTCGTTTTAACACACACTCGTTATGACTAACCACCGTTCGGGAACAAAATTACTACGCATTTTTTCGTAAGGTGTGCGGCGTGTAAAAAATAGCGAATTTAAATAATAGTCGCGTTTGAAAAATGGTTTAAGTAGTTCTTTTAAATCACTTGTAGTTTTTGAGATACGTGGGAATTTTCTATCTGCTATGTCAAAGTGGGTGAGCATAATTTATCAAAAAGTGCGTTACAAAAAACGAAACACGGGCAAACGTAAAATAGTGTAACATATTCCCGCTAGATGGCGACACAGTATACAGCCGACAACAGCTGGACAGGAAAACCCGTTTAATATATTGCCGGTAGATAGCAGTACATAGCCGACAAATAAGATGCCGACAAGCTTTTCGTAACGACTTTTGCCGCGATTGTTTTTTATTGTACATATTGGGTTGGACCCTTCAAGGGAGGACCATGAATAAGGTCCTTAGATAGGTACTACCGTATTTAAATTGGCCGACTGTAGACGAGGCTAGCGCCCTCTGTACCTAAAATACAGGAGGCGCTGTCAGGCTAACAAATCAAATGGTGTCCGTCACACCTCAGAGCCATCTGGCGGCAATATGTTACACCATTTTACGTTTGTATGGTTTTGTAAGATTTTAGGTCAGTAAGGTTTGACCAATTTCTGTTTTGCCGCTACATAGTTTTGTAAATTTGGGAGAGTATGTTTTTGCATTGTATTCTTTTGCTAAACTATAGGCATTCCTCAAAGTTCATTGCAAGACCCAGAAAACTGAGTCCCATTATCAGCTAACAAACGTTTTTAAGTCTCTTAAACTAAAGTTTGTGACGTAGTATGGCGTCTCAACGCCCGAGGCAGGCACTTTTAAGCCAAACAAAGAAGTGCAAAAAAAATCGATATATTTTTTTTGACGCTCTGGATGGCCGTGCTAGTCCGCGTATACAGTGTTGCCAATATTCGGTAACAAAATGTTACTAACTGCCGTTGGATTTGCACCAAAAGTTTGTAAAAAAAAGCAAATGGCGTTTTTAAAATTTTAGTCGGGACGTTTCGTCGCCCAGAAAACCATCATCAGGGTCAGTATGAATTAAATACGGAGATGAGGCTTTTTTTTATCAAATGTTTTTTTGAGTTTAAGCGAGTTTTCATAATTGGGGCGATTTCGGCAAGCTTTGGTACATGGTTTGGTACACTGTTTGGTCTGTCAAATGCTTGCCACCGTGAATCTGGGACCCTTTTTGGTATGTCAAATGGTATACCGTGGAACAGAGCACGGTTCGGTGGTTTGGTTTAGTGCTATCTCCCTCTATTTTTGTTTTGTCCTGTTTTACAAATGTAAGCAAATAAGTTGGATTTGAAATTTTTGTTGTTTTCAGTTGGAATGGATTTAAACGACCGATACAGGGTAACTTTTTTCTCAACTGACAAAATATTCTATTCTAGAATAGATTTAAAGGTTGTGGAAGATTGTGTGATAGCCACTTTTCTTTAAGCCATTTGTTAAATCTTCTGCAGCAAAAAAAAGCAGTTAATTAAGAAAATAACCACAAAAAAACAAACAAAATGTTTGGTTAAGGCTCGTTTCTCTTGGCCTACTGAACGAATTATTATGACGTCACAGGTACCAAGTGGTTAACTAAATGGTATACCAAGGAGAGATTGCCAAAATCGCCTAAAGTCGATTGTTAAATTTGTGGATATTTAAAGAACTACTTGAACGATTTTTTACTAGCCATCCTCTCCATCTCCTCAAAAAAGAGACCCCTGTATACAATTTTTTTTGTACTCAAGGGATGGGCAAAAAGTGATATTAAGCCGCTATTAGAGACCCTTTATTATTTTGAGAGTTGTTCTTAATCATGACTAACCGAATCCACTAATACTCCACTAGTCAGTGTCTTTGTTAAAATTTGTGTACAGGGTGTCCCATTTTCGATGGGAATGAGAAACTCCGTTTTTATTGAAGATAGAAAATGGTATTGACAGATTTATTATGTCCCTTGAAGTGTTTGAGTTACAGGGAAAAGTTGAAAAATGGTCGGAATCACCCATTGATAAATTTGATCCTGATGATGGTATCTACGAAACGAAACGTCGGCTTTTTTTTCCAAAAAGTTTGTCACAGGCATGTTTGTACAGAACTCAATTATCTCTTAAATTAAGGGAGATATCATCGATTGGTAATTCCGACCATTTTGCAAGTTTCCCCCGTAGCTCAAAAACTTCAAGGGACAGAATGAATCTGTTAATACAATTTTTTTTCCCAGTGAAAATGGGACACTGTACATTTTTACATGCCAATATCTCGCTGTTTTAGATCATCCATATAGACTGTGGTCCAATTACTTTAAAAATCACTCGAATAGAGAATTTTCATTAAAAACAAAATAGAATCTAAGCGCAAAATGTTTCTCGCTTTGTTATCGATTTGGTTTGGTTTTCGGAAAAACCTGAGGTTGTTGATTTTTTTAGATTTTTATTTTTTAAGTGAAAATTAGTTTTTCATGCAAGGCATAATATTGTTTGTTTAAATATATGATAGTTATTCTTCTCTCGCTAAACATATTCAAGAAAAAATGAAATGGATGATATATTTTTGGGGTACACAAACTTTTATTAAGATTAAAATCAGAGCCTGAAGATGTTGATCAGAAATGCCATATTTTAACATCAAAATTTCTTAAAAACGAATATCTCAGATACTAAAAAAGATAGTTTGGACAGTACTAAGAGTGCACGTTTATATCTACAAGCTTTATTGGATATCCTATTCGAAAATTGGTGAATTGAAACCTTTATTTGGGTATTTTTTAGTAGCTAATTTTAGTATATAGACTTGATACTAAAATAAATCATTTCTGTTTAAAATTTGGCTTGAATGCCTACAAGATTAATTTTATATTTTTCTTGAATATAGTTTTAACCACCTTCATCGAATTTCATTGGTGGTCTCGTATTCTTTGCCATTTTGACAGGTTCAATTATGTGTCACCGATTCTTTCGCTTTTACACTGTTATATGAGTACTTATGAGGTTTTTCTTTATTTTTATATATTTTATTTAGTTTATATATTTTTGTTATTTCGTTAGACAGTTGCGCAATCTATTTCTGCACTAGTCTTTATATTTGAAACACATAGAAAACTTTTACACAATGTAAAAAAATTAATTATACTTAGCGTAAACGTATTTTTTCTGGCGGAGAAGACGCGCGTTAATTTGCAGAGATACAGCGTGACTCAAATTTCAATTAGTGGCAATGGTTCCAGGAACTTATAAATAAAAGAAGTAAGGAGCATTTTTTTATATTTTAAAATAATACTGTCAGTCTCGAGGAAAATTTATTTTCTTAAAAGATTTAAGGGGAACTTAGTCTTCTGGTAAACCACTTAACTTTTAAGCGTCTCTCAACTTTCGAGTATGACTTTACCCTATAAACTTGGCAACGTTGGTTATCACTATTGTGTGACAGATTTAACCAACGCCACTTAGAGTGTTATCGCTGTTGTCAAAACAAAAGCATCGGTCTTTTTATCCAGAAAATTGGCGCCCTAACCTTAAAGCTCGTTGCATGAATCGCTTGTTGTTTCTAGTTAAAAGAAAAATATTATAGTTAACATTAAAAAAAAAGTTGTTTCTGATAACTCTTAGTGTTGTGTGTATAACTTAATGATGGTATAATCTTTAAAAAAGCTTTCAGGGTTTTTTAGTTATTAATTATTATTTAGGGTTTGGTTTTTTCGGCGTGTAACATTCGAAATATCATTGCAAATTTGACCTCCGTATCGGTAGTTACGTTAACCAAGATTGCATGCAACTTTTTGCTCCGCCTTTCTACTTAACGTAAGTATATACGTGGAGCTACTTACTTGGATAACGTAACTCTCTAATATTTACTTCTACATAAAATAACATCAACAAACTGACAAATTTAAGTGACACTTAACTTTTAAGCAACCCTTGACTTTTAGGTGTCGCTTAGTTCCATAGATTTATTTATTACCTGGGGGTTAAATTTGTTGATGAAACTTGAGTCAGATTTTGCTTGTTACTAGCGGAAAGAACTGAAAATATTGTAACAGACTTTGGGACAAACTTTCGGGAAGGGTGAACCCGAAAGTTCGTTCCGATTGTCTTCGATCGTAAGTCGATGTGGCAACGTGTGTCCAAACACGCCCGCAAGATACGTCAAAATCTTAGAGACACGATGGATAAAGCAACAACAGCGCGAAGACAGGAATGGCAACGTCGCCTTTTTTGTTTTCGTAAGAATTTGACGTATATTTCACACTTTGTTTGGCCATCCTGTTGCCTCGATTTGCGGTAATTTTTGTCGTTTTTTTTTTACTATTTATTAGTGTACCAAGTTAGTTTTTAACATCGGTTGATTAAAGATAACATTACCTATAATAATTGTATCGCTTGTAGTTGGAAAGTTATTATATTCCACATGTTATTTCAAATGCGTGATTATATAACCTTGTTTATGTTGCCCATTAATAAAGTTGTTTACCTCTCTAAAATTGCGTTTTATTGGAGGTAAATTTTTTAGTACTTATTTCTCCAACAAGATTCTTTCGCCCACCTGTAACCAACTTACATCCTACTTCTAAAACAAAATATAACTCATGGTGTGGACAAAACTCCTTGACTCGGTAAAAATGTTCAGACGTTTTCACATCTAAACATTTAACATATTGGTCAGAAAATTTCAGATTGTGTGATGATTGAGCAAAATCATGGCATAAAAATGTAAAAACATAGAAAATAATTGGTAAAACAAAAAAGTTACCCTACATTAATTTCTGTAAGAAATTCCAAGTTTTCAAAACAACATTAAAAAATTAATTATTTTTCTTTTGTTTCAGAAATTTGGTTATTTCTTATTTTTACTTAATAAACATAAGAAAGTCAAAACTTTTACTGTCGTTTAATAGGTAATAAGACTACCTACTTAGCACATAATTGTATTTTTTTTAGAAGTTTAGGTTTATGGAAAAATCTTTGTGCAACGTTCGATACAATCGACATGATTTTAGCATTTTCTTCAACTAATTTTATTTTTATATAGAAACTAAGTGATGTAAACAACATTGTAACGTTTTTTTAGCGAAAATATGTTCTCTGTCAGGTTCCACATTGATTTTTCAGAAAATATATTTTTTTTTAATTAACAGCATTAAAATTCAAAAATGCTTTGTTGGGAATTTGGAACCTTTGGTTGCGCTAAAACAAAGTTATGATTGTTTTCCACAAACCAAAACTACACTTTTTTGCACTCGACGCGCGTTTCGCTAACAACGTTAGCATCATCAGGAGACGATAAACAACAATTTTCGGTTGTTTATCGTCTCCTGATGATGCTAACGTTGTTAGCGAAACGCGCGTCGAGTGCAAAAAAGTGTAGTTTTGGTTTGTGGAAAACAGTCATAACTTTGTTTCAAAAATGCTTGATTGACTTTTTTTGTCAAAGTGAAATGCTCTATAAGCCCTAATTTTTATTTTTTTTAAATATTTTTTTTTTAATTTTCCCCGAGAAAATTTTTGTCAGCAAGATTAATCGTCTAAATCCAGGAGGCTATGAAAATTTTTGAAAATATAGCCGTTTTACGCATGCGCGGTTCCCTTCAGTGCGATGGCCGATGGCATATGAATGTCACGTTTGACAGTTGTGTTTACTTTTCAAAAATTTATTTAAAATACATTTTCTAAAATAATCTAAAAACAAAAGATATCTTTTGATCTTTTGTTTTTAGATAATTTTCGGTTGAAGTAACTGATTCGGAGGTTTTTTAACTTCTTTTTGCTAACATAGTTGTTTTATTTGTTTTCTTTTTAAACTAACATCATTTAATCGTATAAATACTCAGAAAGCGATTTTATTTAAAACCGTCCTTATATTAAACCGGTTTTCGGGGCGTATAATCGTAGTAATTGACCCATATCGATGCAACTGATGATCTTAACCTCCGTAATCAGTACCCGCGAAATAATATATTTGCTGAACTTTCTTTAGAATTCGAAATTTCTTCAAAAATTCATTGACGTTGTTTACCAATGCAAATTATTTATTCTTAAGTTTTCAGAAAATGGAATTAAACTAAATTTTGTAGATAATGTGCTATAAATACAAAAAAACGATGTGCCAATTTAAACATTTATCAAAATGAATCCCGCCCAGAAGGCAGTATTATTTTTTAGTTTAATTGTGTTTTTTGTGATTGCGTCTGCTACCGGTAAGTACACCTAAAATACCTTCTAGGATTGATTTTTTTTTATACAGTAGGTAGGGGGAGCTTAGGTAACAATAGTCTCAATTTATCATTTTATTAGTGATTTTCAGTGGGTCATTACCTCAGTGCCACAAAATAGGTAATTTTTTCGATCTTTATGTTCCAAAAATTACATCAAATAAGTGTTTTGGAAAATCCAAGGTATTCTTGTACGTCGACTTTTTATTAGTGTATGCTCAAACAAACCATCAGCTTGTAATATCTAAGGTCGTAGTTACAATCTGGGGAATTTTTGTTAGCAACACTGTATGGGAAATCAATTTAACTATGTTGACCTGATTTTTTTGCAAAATTTTACGTCACTGAATTTGTTTTCCATGGCAACGCGGAGACTTTATTTAGGTTTATCCACAGTGGGACACCAGAGATTTTTTAGCACCGGGTCAACAATTTGGGGTTAGGTTACTTATTTTGACTTTTCGCGTTCTGCGCCGCTAAAATACTAAAATAAAAGAAAACCATGTATTGCAGAATTACCTGCTAAAAACACGATACCCAACTACGTATTAAAGTAACTGGGTGTAATGTTTAAGGTTGCATTTATAATTCAATTGGAAACACTCCCGCTAGCTAATACCGACAACAGGTTAACTTAAAAGCATGCAGATTAAAAGTATCCGTGTATTTTTGAAACTGAGTTTCTAAAATCTATCCTTTGCATGCACTCCAAGAATTCACTAGTACACTTGCACATAACTATGCCGCAATAATTTAAATTTAAAAAAAATGGTTGAATCAAAATAAAAACAAAATTAGGTTATGGGCGCCGAATGTTTCTATGCGAATTCCTAGTAATCCCAGCGAGCCACTATAAAGTTCTCTTGGTTCTTTGATAGACTCGGAGTAATGCCCGCGCAGCGCTAGGCCTTTTTCGGCGGTACATCGCACATGCGGAGTAGGTCGTGACAGTGGGTTCATATTTGTTTTAGAACAATGTTTTTGAAAGCACATTTTTGAAAGATAAACATAACCTCGAATGGTTTTCTGTCAGAAAACGTAAAAATACTCATCTGTCCCACTGCGGCCCGATTTAAAGTTTGTTGACAAAACACCTGCAGTTGCCATGGAATCGTATAAATTCTGCGATCTATCGTGTACGCCTCCGGTTTAATCAATTTAGCAAAAATTTTCTAATAAACAACGGATTTTACGAATTCCGGTTTTGAAAAATAATAGTTTGACAAATTCCGGGTTTTATTCAAAACGGGTCTTATAAATTTCGAATTTGTTATTGAATGGGTTTGAACAAATAAGGTTTGGATAAAAAATTGGTTTAAAAAATTGCAGTTTTTATGGTGAATCGTTCTTACGATGAAAATTTTTATTAAATAAGGTCTGATAAATTCCCGCTTTGATAAACCATAGGCTTTCTGTTTCGTTAGGCGCTATTTTGTGACAAAGCCGATTAATTTAATGTTTTTGCTGCACAAATAGACTTTTTTGCAATTTCTTACTCAAGGTTAACTTGACCAAAGGCAAAATTGATAAACCAGCCCCAAAAGAATGGCTCGGGGTGATATAACTATCACAGGCCAACAAAATAAAAAAAAATTTTTGGTGCCTGAGATCCAAGAATTGATTTTAGATATACTTAATGTGCTGATTCTAAAACTGGCAGCAGATTTTTTTCTATCAGCTCTAGTTTTTGAGATAGAGACTAATTGAATTTAGTTCTAATAACAGGCAAAAATAAATAAATCAACATCTCTTTAAAATTCAAAATAGAAATTTGATATTCAAAACTAGGATCTAATTAGCCAAATATACCTGAAATTGTCCGGAAACCAATATTCCTAGACCTGGTTAACCCGCATTACTAAATCCTATTAATTTTATTAGCTATTTTATATTTGGAATTCCCTATGATAAGATCTCCCCATACCTGCTCAACCCCTACTAATTGGTTTTGGAAACAAAGTACCTTTTGTCTACCTTTATCCTTGTCGACTTTTGGCAAATTAAGTTGTTTCATAATTTTTTGTACATTTTCGTCGTTTTATAGTGTTAAAACTAAAACAATGGCATCCACAAGCAGGCGTAGCTGTGTAAACCATCCAGATGTTTTTTGTTATGTATGTGGCTAATACACTTTGAAAGAAAGTGGAAAAACTATTTCTGAATTTGTGAAAAGGTCTTATCTTGCCTATTTTGGCGTTCATTTGGGAGATCAAGATAAATCTTGGGCTCCACATGTGGTGTGTAAAACATGTGTTGAATATTTGCGACAGTGGACAATTGGAAACAGAAAGTGCCTGAAATTTGGTGTACCAATGGTTTGGAGGGAACCACGTAACCATTATGATGACTGCTATTTTTGTCTCGTTAATATTAAAGACATATCCTGATCTAGATTCTGCAAAAAGACCGCATTCTATGGAAATACCCATTCCAACCTTCAGCAGTCTTGGAAGGAGTGTGCTGAATTACTTGCATCCAGATTAAAAGAAAATAACCTTCTTTATCCAGTCACCAATGATAAATTTTATCGTAAGAGAGAAAAGGATCTGCTGCCTTTTTTCACTCAGGAAAATAAGCTGGTATTCTGTAACGATATAAAAGGACTCTTAGAAAAAATGAGTTTGCCAGAATACACTTCAGACGATTGGCAGTTCAAAACATAGTTTAAAATGTGTCCTTTTACATAACGGTAACAAATATGCCTCAATTCCTATTGGACATTCTACTACCATGAAAGAGGAGTATAAAACAATAGCACAAGTTTTGAAACAAATTAAATACGAAGAACATCAGTGGCCAATTTGTGTTGATTTGAAAATGGTGAACTTTCTCCTTGGACAGCAAAGTGGATTGTCTTTGGGACAGCAGAGCTAAATATCAGCACTGGGTTAAAAGAAATTGGCCTTTCGGAGATACTATGGTTCAAGGAAAACAAAACGTAGTGAATGAACCTTTGGTTACGAGAGAAAGAATCGTACTACCACCCTTGCATATCAAGTTGGGACTTATGAAGCAGTTTGTGAAAGCGTTAGATCGAGATGGAAATTGTTTTGGATACTTGTCACGTAAGTTTCCTGGGGATTAGCACGGAAAAACTAAAAGCTGATATATTTGATGGTCCTCAAATAAGGCAACTTATTAAAGATCCACAGTTCACCACATAAATGAATGAGATTGAATCTAACGCTTGGGGTTCAAATAGTTAAAAATTTTCTTGGAAATCACAAAGCAGACAATTACATAGAATTAGTGGAGACTATGCTTTCAAATTTTCATATTCTCACTACCTCCACAGCCACCTAGATCGCTTTCCAGAAAATTTACGTGACTGTACTGAAGAACAGGAAGAAAGATTTCATCAGGATATTAAAACTATGGAAGATAGATATCAAGGACGATGGGATAGCCACATGATGACGGACTACTGTTGGAGCCTTCAGCGAGACCACACCAGTAAACTCCAAGCTAGAAAGTCGTATAAAAGCAAATTTGTAGATGATAGTGACTAATATGAGTATGAATGTATGTTAAGCTACTTTTTATAATAAATATTTAATTATGTGTTTTTTTGTTACCGGAAATAGTCATAGTTATAACGTAAAATATATATAGAGGTTAAAGAAAGGTAAATAATTCCTATTTTAAAAACTAGATCTGATAGACAAAATCTGATGGCTATTTCGGATTCTCTACCCAAAAATTACCCAGAACAGTTAAAAAATCTCCGGCACCAAAATGTGTGTTGGCCTGTATCTGCTAACTAGAACTCTCAGGGTCTAGTTATTATTTAAATTTTTTAGAGGAAAAAAGAAAAAAAATATTCTACATAATCGAGAGTGCGACTTATCGCCAGGCCTTCCATATAACTTTAAAAGATCTCTGTGAATCCTATGGCTTGGACATGGCTACCATTGAAACGGAGGATGAAGAAAAGTTTTTGGAAGCATATTTAATAGCGAACAAAAAAACAGGTAAATATTTTAGTAGGTTAGCTTAGGTTAGTTTTGTTATGAGTGGTGTAATCTCGCTCCCTCCACTGCGACCAAAGAAGTTTATTGTGGCTCATACCTATTTATAAATTACTCAACCCAATTTCCTTGATTAAGGAAACCACTGCTTCCCTTGTCCCAAAATTCATCGCACTCCACTGCATAACAACATGTTTCATTGTTTGTTTGAAAGTTTGAGACAATGATGTCTCTGATCGTCTTCAGGTGCAAACTACAATTTATTCTAGAGATGTGTGATTCGTGAACGATTCGTTCACTATGATCGAATCACTTGCGAGTATTGAATGATCGAATCATGTTTGCTCCATATGATTCAATCAGTCAAATGACCGACGAAGACAGAATGAATCAAACAAGTGTATGAAAATATAGATTTTATTTTTTGGTCAGTCATTTTGTATTTAGCTGCATCCTGCATAGACCTTTTTTTTTTGATCACCATGTTCTTTAATTTCAAACGATTTATTCAATGATCGATTCAAAAGATTCGATCCTTCTAGAAACGAATCACTGATCAATTCGTTCAGTACAAAATGATCGATCTCCAATCTATCCCTAAGGCTACGTCCTTGTATACTGTGGGAAATCACTCAACCGTGAAGTTTCAGAAGTTGGCTCCGCCCAACGAGGGGCTTCCAAATATTTGGAATTTCAACACTTGCTTTACTGAAAACACCCCGATTCTGCCCAATAAAGGCAGCTTCAAGGAATTTTCGTTTCTTCCAGTGTGACTCCTTGTGCAAAACCTTTGCTTCTATCCACTTCATTCGGTGTTGTTTTGACCATGCATGTTCGGCGATTCCTGATTTCGTTGTTTCACCTCTTTGGGTATTCGTCTGATGTTCTTTAAGCCTAACAGATAGTGGTCTTTTTGTTTCACCTATGTATGATTCACCACACTCACAAAGAACTTGGTAAATGCATTCTTTATTTAGATTGTTCTCCGGTTTTGTTTTATTAAGAAGGTTTCGAATAGTATTATTAGTAAAACAATACCGGACGAAACAAGACGACAATTGCGCGAATAAGAAAAAGGTATCAAGAAGAAGGAACTGTTTGGCGAAAGGAAAGCAATAACTTAATCATAGTCAGCACACCTCTGCAGGATCGGTAAATTTGAGTAATATCTTTGCAGACAACTTTTTTGCTATAAGCCCCCACACATTTTCCATGAGATTAGCGTCAGGAGTTTTTGCCGGCCGTGGCAAAACTTCCGATGTTTTTTGCTGGAACCACTGTTTAGAAATACGTGCGGTATGGATAGGACAGTTATCCTGTTGATACACAAAATCTTCTCGATGAAGAATGGTTGCTTCTGGAAACATAACATTTTTCATTATATCAACATAAACCTCAGCTGTAAATCTTCCATGGTATCTAAAAAAATTCCCATGTCCTCCCGCCGATATCCAACTCCACACATTCACGGAAAATCTCCCAGCAATATATTTTTTGAGATAGCGTGTTCGTGGCGGGCGATATACCAAAATTTGTTTGCTATCATTGTGGAACTGAAAGATTTTTTCATCCGTGAAGACCACCTGTTGTCAAAATTCTTCTTCTTGTAGTGAATAGTTTAACAGTAAAAATTTACCTGGCTTGCCTGTTTTCCGCACTAAATAAGATTTTCTTGGCAGCAACGTGACATCTAAGCCTAGAACGGCTTATCCGTCTGCGCGTCGATCTTATGGATCCAGGGAAACGTGCCTCAATTTTCGCCTCTGGGGCCATCGCAAAGAAAGTCGATCAGTAGCTGATCCTGAGGCGTACTAACTTGGGTCAAGCCAGTGCCTTGCCTTCGTCGAACAGTTCCTTCTTCTTGATACTTTCTTCTTATTCTTACAATTGTAGCCTTGTTTCGTCCATAATGGACAGCTACTCTTCGAAGTGACCAACCACCGCCTAATTTTGCCAAAATTTGGGCTTTTTCAAATTCGTTTAGTTGGGGCCACAAAGCATATACCTACGGACTTAGAGAAAACTCTTACTAAGGGCCTCGCAAAAAACAAGTTGCAGCGCCTCTGGGGACTCGGTCTCGAAGCTCACGCGTCAAATTGCGCCGATGACATCTACCTTAATCAATGTCCATCAATGTCATAGCCTTCTCGTTCTTTTCATGAGCTCTTTTTATTGAAGTTTTTTATTTTCGTATTTTTGTCCTTTTTTGAACTGTAATTTCTTGGATTTTTGTAATAAGTACAATTGGAAAACTATAGTGTTGTGTACCAGAAAAACAGACTTTAAGGGTAAGTACCGGGCAAGGTTTCTACATCTGGGTGCCGGTTCTGGAATTTTTTAGGAAAGGTCGCACGGGAACGGTCACCTCCTTGATATCGACCAATAACGGCTTAAAGCTATCACGAGTTATCCGAAACCTATCCGACCACAGCCGAACCTCATCCGATTGCCGTGTATCGAAGGAACTTTCCTACACTTTCATACGCCTGCCTCTGAGCAGGAGAACGGGTGCTCTTGAAAAACGATAATCGAGTTACCTTTGCGCGTGCACCGTAGAAGCTTGGCAGCTTCTAAGTCTTCTTATTGGCCGAAACGAAGGATGTGAACGTTCCTAGGCGACCATTCTCTCGAAATTCAAGAATCGGCACCCAGAGGAAAAACAGTCTATTCAATAGAGAGTTAATAGACCACTAACTTATCGTCACTTTATTTCCGTAACGTATTACCGTAATTGAGACGCTAAAAAGTTTTTAAACCACAAACACAAATTACCGTAACCATATTCTTTTGCCCACATACAAACTGCCAATGTAAATAGAATAGAAAACAACAATTCCTGTTTTTGCAAATTAACGTCCACAAAAAAATTAAAAACCTAACTAAACTAAAGAAATAAATCCGGTTGGGTGCAAAAAATAACCGAGCGGGCCCCGTTAAGCCTCCGTAAGTATAACGTATTTCGGTTTGATTATTTTTGGTTACGGGAGAAAAATAACCGATTTTGCCTACGGTATCACCAATTTTGATGGTCTATTAACGCACTAATATTTAGCCTATTTGTTAATTACATCTTTTTTAGTCCATTCCGTTCAAAAATGCTGATGGGTAACCAGTTACACCGAATTTTTTGAAAATAAAGAAAACTCGCAAGTCTTAAAAGAAACTGCTGCTATTGAGGCCGACATGGGAAGCATAATGGTTTAATAATAATTACAATAGTTTCGATATGTATATATCTTCTTAAAATAACAATATAATACAGGGTTCCTAAGCAAATCCTTAGGGGGCCAAGCAGCCGTGTATAAGACGCAGACAACCGGAAAAGCACATTAGACAGAAAAGGATGGGCATGGGGCGATGTTGTCACTACATCTTACACGTAGTAAATCCATTCCAGGTTGTTGTTTTCTAATGTTTTCCATTTTCATACCTTTAGGACTGGAATAAAAATTGTTTTTGCTCGACTTTAATACCAAACTGATGAAAGATATCGTAAAAAAATATATTTTTCGGCTTTTCATTTTGTAACCATTGTCCTTACGCACTGTTTACAGGCTGGGGACTGAGATACGTGCAAATGCCTAACCTAAAGCGTTCATACACGGCCGGAGAAATCGACTGAGATATTTCCGTAGAAACTTTACCAAGCAAATAGGACGGGTTGACGCCTTCGAACGTCCAACCCGGGTTTTGCACTTTGATTCGAAATCAAAAAGGAGGAACAGTCAGATGTGGGGCCGTGCACAAATTACGTAACGGTGATTTTACCAATTTTTGACCCCCTCCCTATGTAATGTTTTGTAACGGTTTGGTACGCCACTCCCCTAATATTACGTAACGATTTCAAGACCACTACCCCCCCCCCAAAAAAAAAACTTTTCACTTATTTTCATTCCAAATTTTCTTAGTTTCACACAAATGCAAACGCTGTCGAAAACTCCCCTCCCCCCTACGTAACGTTTTGTAACCCCCCTCCCCCTATGACCATTACGTAATTTGTGCACGGCCCCTGTAGTCCCAGTGGAGGAGGGCGAGAAAATTGATATTTTTTTCTTAAAAATTATACTCTTTAGACCTATTTCTTTGCGTTCCCGAAATTACGTAATTTTTGAAAAAAAATTGTAAGCGGCGCCATTTTTATTTCGTGCTTTGTTTTTCTAACATTTTTGCGTTCGGCTAATTTGAAAAAATTTTGCCTGCGGTGCCCTTTATCTTCTCAATCGAAATCAAGATCCCCGGTTTTAGGAAAACTGATCCCGTCTCTGTTTCTAAATTTTTTCGAATAAAAGTAGAGTATGACCATGGGGGAAATAATTTTTTTCTACGGTATGACGAAAATTTCGAGAAAGTTGAAGAAAAAAATAAAAAAAGTGGCAGAGCTGTTTTTCGTAAAAAAACGTTTTTTGTAAAGAAGCAGAGCAAAATAAATCTTTTCACCCCTTTTTGGGTGTTACAAATATTGGTAGCCCCTTATTTTCGAGATCATGTCATAAAACAATCGAATATCAAATGTAGTGTAGGGCCAGCTTTATTTAAAATCAATAATATCGCAAGCAAAAAGCTCTACAGGAAAAACAGCGCCGTTTATTGATTTCTTTGGCTGCTAGTGCTAGCTGCATGGTTTGGCCGCTTCCGGATAGATGTCACTAGTAGAACAGAATGGAAAGAAATTTAATTAAAAGCGAAGATATTTCTTTCTAATGTTAACAACCTCACGAGTTTATCGCTCAGTATCATAAATAATGGACCCTGCCGCCTTCTTTAAGCAAGAAAAAGCTGTGGTTTGGACCTGAAAACATCTAATTTCACAATATCCCAATCTGTTGTAAAACTCTTGGCGCGTAGCAGCCAACATTTCAGGGGTGATAGAGTTGCCCGCCTCCAAAATTTTCGCCCTCAACTCCTGTATGCTCGTAGGCCGTAAGTAAGGGTGTTGGAAAATTTTGTCGTGCCAACAACCCCATAGGAAAAAGTCATTTGGCGCAAGATCTGGTGATCGAGGAGACCATCGGATATTTCCATACGTGGAAATAATTCTATCACCAAATACCGAAGGTAATTTGTAGCCTGGCGTGAATTATGGGATGAATAGCCATCTTGCTGAAACCACAATTCGTCCAAATTTATGTTGAGTTCCCTCAACCGTAGTAAAACCTGGTGTTGGAGAAGATCAACATATTTTTGGCTATTCAAATTCCCTTCAATGAAAAAGTGTCCAATAATGTGATCCCCGACAATACCGCTCCAAACATTTAATTTTTGAGGATGTTGCGTTCTAACACTTGCGTGCAGATGTTTATTTTCGCGGGACCAATAGCGGCTATTTTGTGGATTGTGAGAGCTATGAAGTTCAAATGTCTTCTCGTCACTAAACAAAACTTTTAATAGGAAATTTTCGTTCCTGTCACATTTATCCCTCATAACCTCACAATATTCTAACCGGCGCAAATCACCTGGTTGCAATTCCTGCGACTTCCCAATCTTAAACGACTTGTAGCCGTATTTTTTTAGGATCCATTGGCAAGTACTGTTGGGAATATCCAGTGCCTCCGCAATCGGTTTCGTCGAACATGGTTCATGTGCCTCAACGTAAGCGCATACCATTTCGTCTCGTTCCACCCTGTGTGGAAGAACGGGATGCTCTGGTATTTCGCCGTCGTGGTAACACTTTCTACAACCATTTATGCACCCGTACTTTTCAAAACGATGATAAATGTTGTAGACAGTTTGAGCCACAGGAACCGGTCGATCTGGAAACGCAAAAACAAAAAGCCCAATGACCTCGTCCGCACTGTCACTTTTTATGTAGTTTTTAATAATAAAAATCTTTTCTTCTCGAGTATACGGCATTTTAAAAACACAAAATTTACGAAACTGAAGCGACTCGAAAGGAAATAAAAATGCAATGCCTGTGAATCCCAGTTTTTCCTCGATCATCTCATGGTGTGGCCGCCATCTAGCGGAATTTGCAGACATCTTGTCAACGGTTATTATTGCAACTATGATTTATGCTCACAATGAAAGAGTGGCGACAATTTTTTCTCATGAAAGCAGTCCGGAGATAATAACAAACTGGCACCATTGCTCAATATACCTGTTTCTTTTGTGCGCGCAGAACTTTCTATGCCATTTCTGTTTGATTTATTGAAATCCTATCCCTAAGGAAAATCTTAGGAACCCTGTATATATAAATACGACGCATTTGGTTTATTTCTTAAATTTAGTCATTAGAATCAACAATATTTTGGAAAATAAAAATAATTATTGATGAATTAGGTTTCCCAAAATAATGTTGTTTCTAAACTGGAATACTTTTAAAAATATCCGAATTAAAATTTCCCGGCTCCAACGCCGCTACCCTAATTCAAGCTTCGAGACCGAGTCACCGGTAGCAAAAAACTTATAACAGGGCCCTAAGTCGTCAGATCGCCTTATATATCCGTAGGTACATATTTTGTTGTTGGGGCATTTTTAAATATAAGCGTATGACAAGGACAATAACCTGACGGTGACATTTTTTATCAATTTGAAGTACCTAAACACTATATAAAATCGGCGTACGCATTTTATGTGGCTAGAAGTGTAGGTCCGATGAGAATAAAATATTATGAAGAAATTTGGGGGTAGGGGGTGTTTGAAGAATGTAAAGGGGGTAAATTAATACAATATCACAACTTACTTCGACTCTTAGCTATCGGTTCAAATCATTTTCGGCCAGATTGGGGTTCTTGAATTTTGTTATTCGGCATTATCTTTCTATCAAATTATTTTCGTTAAGAATATCGTGTTTCTATAAAAATATGTTTTGTTTAAATTTAATTCTATGCATATATTTTCTAGCGATTTGATTTTCCCGTCATTTCATTTTCGAGACAGTTTTTTTCGGAACAATTATTTTCTTTTCTTTTAAATTCTGGCAAATTATGTTTCTGCCAAATTTGGTTTCGGGTTTTTTATAGGGACCTGAGGCGACAGTCTCAGGGTTCAGAGACCTCAATAAAAAATACTATTTTTATTCTTAGGAGGCTATTTCATAAACGCAAAAAGAAAAGAAAATTCGGACTCTTTCGAGTGGAATACCGATCCCCCACGTGAAGTTACGTTTTCCAAATGGTTAAAGGGAAGACCGAATAACTTGCACGACCAGGGTGAGATGTATGTAATGCTAGCCAAAGAAGGTATGTCTAAATAATCCATTTTTCTAATACGAATCAATGTTAAAACACTACAGTTTGAAGAGATCTACAATTACTTTTTGGTTTAATACGGTTTAATTAAGGCACTAAAAATAGTAGTTTTCACAACTAGTGGCTAAAATAGTGCTTTTTTTAACAAGCGTTGGCTTAAATAACTAGCGCAGCGAAATATTTAAAAATCCGAGTAAAAAAACGCACAGTTTAGCCACGAGTTGTTAACACTATTATTTTAATACCTTTATCAAAATATCCAAGAAAAACCGGAAAATACTTCTAAAAATCTCGAACGAAGAGCACTTCTCGCAACACACCATCTTTACATTATAAATCAAGGCGGCTGGTAAATGAAATAACAATGGTTTCCATAGCGATGCGCCTTTTTACTCGGTGACGTTCATTGTTGCGACATTTTAATATTTGACAGTTTGATATTTTGACGATGATTTTAATTGATTTTTTCTTAAATACTTCGTGAAAACTGGCGCAAATGGCTTAATTTTTAGGCAAGAATAATGAGATTTTTTCAATATTACTATTTTCCGCTATCTCTCTGTAATTTTGCATAAAAAACGGACAGAAATCTTTATTTTATGTGGTCGTTTAAATCATACCAAACATCTTATTTAATTTCTCAGTTATTCACTATCGAAAATATCAATTTTTAATACTTTATATAATAAGTATAGTTTTTTCCGGTTGCTTTTTTAACCGATGAGCAATGATTTGAGTTAAAATTTAATATCTATTTGTATGTGTTGGTTTTCTATAAACTGAGGTTTGTAATGTATTTTGTTATCGTTTTCTACTTCCAAAGTAAATTTTATTGTTGGTTCTTTACCGTTTATAAAATTAAGAAAATCATTAAGTTTATTTAAATCGTGTGGCCAAATACTAAAAATATCATCTATATAGCGAAACCAAATGACCAGTTTAAAATTAAATTCCTCTAAAATTTTATCTTCAAAATCTTCCATAAAAATATTACTCATTAGAGGAGAAAGTGGAGAGCCCATTGCCATCCCAAAATCCTGTTGAAAAAAATCACTTTCCCACTGAAAATATGTGGTTTTTATGCATAATGTGAGAAGTTCTAGAATAGCATTGACGCTCAGTGTAGTTCTTTCGCCTAAATTTTGATCATTTTCTAATCGATGTCTTACTATAAAAAGGCTTTTACCTACAGGTACATTTGTGAAAAGGCTCACCACATCAAAACTCACCATCAAGTGATGGTTATTAAAATTGACCTCGGATAATTTTTCTAAAAAGTGTTGAGAATTTTTTATAAATGAATTTGTATTTCCTACTAAGGGATTTAAAATTTTAAGTAAATATTTTGCGAGTTTATGACATGGAGAATTAATGATACTAACTATTGGTCTAAAAGGAATATTTGGTTTATGAATTTTGGGCAAGCCGTAAAAATGGGGAGGTTTACTATAATGTGGGGTTTCTAATATATTTTTTCTTAAAGTTAGTCAAAAGATAATTTTTTATAATTGATATCTTAAAATAAAAATTTTGTATTTTTATAAAGTAATCTAAAATCGAAAACACTCAAACAAATATAATTTTGATTTTAAATTTTACTAAATTCACCCAATACCTTGTTGGCTACTATCGACGCACCAAACTGTCAAGTTAATATTTGAAAAATATATCAGTCAAAGTCAATCAGTTGTATGACAACAGACAGATATTTTAAAAAAGAATCGAAAAGTTTTTGAAAAGGATAAAATTCTGTGATAACGGCAGTAGAATTTCTGACGAAACGTCAGATAAGTACTTAGATTCTAGTTAGGATTTGCGTGTGTGTAGGCAAATTTTTTATCTTATTTAAAAACCACTGACAAACGAACAAATTTTTTTCTTTAGGAATTTACGCATAGTTTTGAAAAAATTTCCTTAACTTAGTGGCGAAAATCCCAAAAAAAGTAGTTTCGACAGGGAAAATTTAGGTTTATGTTCAATATTTTTGTTTACTGTTGGAAAATTTATTAAAAGGGTGGACACTAACGTAAAAATTTTTTAAAGTGTTTTCTAGTCTTTCCTGTAATAATAACGCACGCAATCACAGAAAATACCGCCACAAAATTTCAAAACACGAAAACACCACAATAACATAAACAAAATGGCAAACCACACCTCGGCAGTTGGGCGCCATGTCCTCGTGTAACGGGTTTACCTTAGGGATTGAATCCCTCGAGTAAGGTTAAACTTGCGGATGGAGATGTTTTATCCATAATATAATAAATAAATTCAATTAAATAAAATCAAAGTTTTCGAACAGTTGATGTCGTAGTCAGAGACAACATAATAACTTATGGAGACTAACAGAAAGATAGAGCCGCGTAGGAACTACGTTTCTGTAGCGCATAGCGCACTGCGGCGGAGAGTGAAACTAATGCTTGTATAAACACCTACCTTGCCCCGTCCATCTCTTTCTATATGATCATAAAAGAAAGACAGAACATTTTTCAATGTCGAAATATATTTCACACAATTTAATTTTGTACCTGTCGGTTTTTGCCACCGCTTGTCAAAGTCTGCCAAGCCTGGCAAGCGGTTTTTTTTATATTTTCAAAAGTGAGTTATTTTAATCAGTTTTGGTTGGAAATCGCGGGAGTTTATGGGATTAGCTATATAGTGGATTAACAACTAATTGTAAAGTCTAAATTGCCATTTAAATCAGGCTGGATCACTACCATTAAAGCGAGGGAGCATGGGACTATTTGCAGAGAGCCCAAAATTGGGGTTCAGATTTTTGCGAACCAAATCCTTGAAGAAAATATTATGATGATTTATACAGAGTTAAGCAAGAATATAATAGGTTAAAATTTAACAAAAAAAAAAGAGATATAAGTTAAAACACTTATAAAATCTGTAAGACTTTTATACTGGGATTTTTTCCAAATTATTTCAAGAAAATAACATAATAAAATGTTGTTACCTTTAATATTTGATAATATTCCTCAACACCCCCTCCTCTATTTTGGATTTTGAAAGGGTCGAAAAAACTTTTTGTAAGCTAAAGAAAGTTTTTTAGCTGCATGAAACAGTACAAAGTTGGATTTTTAACGCTAAAAAGTATGAAAAAACGACGCCTATTAATTTTTCTCATATCTTTTTATTATTAAATAAGTAAGTGTCTGTAGAAAATTACAGGAACGTACTTTCTGCGCGGCCCTATCTTCTGTTAGTCTCCGTAAGTTATTATGTTGTCTTTGTTCACTACTGACTCAATCGACGTGCCTGCCCAGTAGACTCTTCGCCTCTGGATTATTTCCAGGCTAACTTGATTGCGAGAGTTATTATCGGTACGAAAGCATTTTAATTGGGAAATACAAGGGCAGGGCAGGGGGGCAATTTCAGTGGGCTATCGTTATGAGATAACGATCGCTATCGCCATTATTTTCACTGTTACGGCAACATCGCTTATTATTAATTAAAAAGAAGGCTTAAATGGCACGCAACCAGCAATACTTTCCCAAAACAACTGTCAAATGCCGACAGTCAGTCAAGTTTGTTTAGATTTTTGTTGCGGCGAAATTTCGGGAAAATAATAATTTTCATGAGCTTTTTGCACGCAATATGGACTAAAAATCTGATCACAATGTGATGGTGGTCAACCGTTATTGAATTTTGTTTGGAAAAGCCACGTTCTCTGTGAAGAAAAATCCACATGGGCCTTGTGTGGAAGTGCCTCCAGATTTTTTGTTTGGGTAAGTACTTATATTTACTTTATCTTATATTCTATTCTGTTCTTTTTGGCGCTTAAAGAACACTACTTACATAATGTAAACAAAAAGATATAGTAGGTCCGTTTTAAGTTCAGTTTACACACAGACGTGAGCCATTGGCCAGAAAACCTAAAAATAATTTTACAAAATATTCATACATTATAAGAAAAAAAAGTTCGAAATTCAAGAATGCAGGATTTGTTTGATCCAAGGTTATTAAACTGACTTTTTATTAAACAAAATCTGACATCAACTAATATCTACCTATATATCGAGAAAAAATCAAATATTATTTATTTGGACAGTTTATGTTTGTATTTTTTGAGGTTATAGCCAAATTACTAAATATTATGCCTTGTATAAATAATAGTACTTACAACAGACCGCATTGAGTACCTAGTTGAAGAGAGGCGGCTGATTCTGAACTGCTATGCACGATCAAGTAAAAATTTAGCATCCCTTCTCATACTGTCCCCCCTTCTTCAATTATTTTATTTGCACAGGATAGTAGATCTTTTGAACTCCCTCCCTTTGACAGACAGATAAGAGTCATGTACCTAACTTTCATATATTCAAATTGATTTTGCTAAAACAAATTTTGATGTACACATTTTCTTTTTTAAGGTTTTCAAAGTTTTAATGTTTTAATGTAATATAATTTACTGTTCTTTTTTTAGGTCAACAGTTGAAAATCTCCAAGAGCAGGACCCATGCTGTAGTGCTAATAAGAGAGAAAATAAATTATGAAGTTTGGGAATAAACACTTACCGTAGCTGCTCAATGTATATTGATAAATTATCCATAGAAATCAGTTTTGGTAAGTTTTCAATTCCAACACCTGATTTTAAATTTGTAGGTACACCTATTGTCAAGTAATGCAAACTATCCTAAGATTTTGTCCCATACAGTCAAGTATTGTCAGGTATTATCGAGTTTTCGTACACCTATTAGAGGTGTTGGCCCCTCGGTTTTAGATTCTGAGTTTTAAAAATGTTTACTTAAATCTAGTAAACAAAAAAAATTGTGTAAATATAATATTTTTGTGTAAAAGTAGAGTATTGTGGTTTTTGACGAAACATCATTTTAAGTTTCACAATTATGTCAGTAATAAATAGTCATTTTTAAATATTTAACCTTTGCGTTTCTACATAATTTTAAGACCAAGTTTCTCACCTTTGTCAAAATCAAAATGCATAAAACTTTTAACTTTTCAAACTCTCTACTGTTGATCAAATTCCTGTCTTAAAAACTCTTTTAGTTTTTATCTACTGTTTTACAAAGTTTACTAGTTCTTATCAGTAAATTATTTAACCCATCATCACACAAAATTAGTAAAGTTTAAAAAATTTAATAATAAAAAATTGTAATTTTACTCAGAAATCATTTTATTGAGATAATTTCGTTTTTTAACCGGGATCAGAGGGTTTTTACCTCGACTCCCCCTTCCTTTGGGACGCCACTGGGTAACCATATACACCTATATAACAAATCTTATGCATTTTTGTTAGATAATGTTTAAAAAATTGGATTATTTAATTCACGTTACATATTTTATGCAGATTTTATGGATGTCACTAATAAAAAGAATAAGTAAAATTGATAATACAGTACCTAAAATATGTTATAAAAATCTAAACTTTTTACATGAAAAAGTTAGCTCATTTTTTTCCTCGTATTGAAAGATCATTCATTCATTTTGATTCAGGCCTAGATGAGAAGATTAACTTTAAATTTGGCACAAAATTGGAAAAATATTGGGAAAAAAAAAATAGTACATGGTATTGCTATTGTCGGAAGTATTAATTCAAGTGAACTAACTGGTTAGCTGATTAGACTATAGATTTGCATACATCACACCTATAATAAATTACTTTAAATTTAATTTCAGATCAATGATTTCTCGTAATTATTAAGATGTATGATGAATACATTTAAGCAGGCAGCACCCCACCCCACCTACGCAACTAAACATTTTAGCAGGACAAAACACATATGGTAAGCTACCTTCACATTAAAAAGAAAACATTTTAAAATCCAAAAATTCATCAGTAAAATTAAAAAAATTGGCTACTTTCGTTTCAACCACACATAAATTTCCACTTCTTTATTGCTGTAATTTAAGTTTTTGTTTTCTACTATTTTTATTAGCCACCAAAACCTAAATATTTCAAATTTCATTAGTAAAATTCAAGGAGGGATAAAGTTTTAGGTAACTTTATGTCCACAGGATATTTAAAAAAAATTATTAAATAACAATTAAAGATCTTGGGGTAACTAGGGGATAAGCCACACTTATTTCGTTAATTTACAAGAAAAACTCAAGTCTTTTTCCACTTGGATCCCAACTTGTTAGATTTTCTGAACTTGTTCCCTTTGTTTTCCCAAGGTTTTTAATTATTATTCACTATCTTGATAGTTTATAAATAATATATACAAGGGCCAAATTCATATCGTTTTTTTTAACAGGCAAGTTTTTTTACGACCTTAGCCAGAAAGTTGTTTTATCCTCTCCCTTAGTTTCTAAATCAAAGTGCGTTGGATTTCATTTCATTCACACAAGCATTGACCATCACTTAAGTTTCTACTTTACCTTAAATATTAAGATGTGGGGTAAACAAAAGATGGTCAATAATAAAATTTTCAAAGTAGAATGTAATGTAAAACTTGGTCCGTACTTTTCTAAAAGAATCTAAATTGGCAGACAGCAATAAAACTGGTGGCCAAAAAATTGGTGAGATATAGTCGATGTAAGTCTAATAAGTCGGATTATACTCTTGTTCAAAGGGTGAGGTGATTAAAAGTTACTATTGGTGTAATTGATTGATTTTATAAACCAAACCTGAAAGCTTTCAATCTTAAGTAGCCATTTCACTGGCTTACATTTTGAAATACATCTTATTTTTTGTTTCAGGTTAGCAGTGCCCAAGCTGATGAAAGAAAAGATGCAATCAACCAATTATTGAAATATTAGAAATTTTATTATTTTTTAATAGCAATGTTAAGAGTGACAAAATCAACTCAAATCAATTTTTTCTTTGTAATATAATAAATTGGTAATATTAAATTAAAAACTAGTATAAAGTATTAATCTAGCCAAAAAAATAAATGTATCTAAATGCATTGTAAAAAACTTGCCATGTCAGTCAGTAAAACTTTAGAGTTGATTTAAAAATGCAGCATACATTTAAGGCCCTTTATTTGAAGTAGATACTAAGTAGGTTTCTTAAATTATATTACTCAGGTATTAAAAATTAAAATAATTTGCTTAATTAGCCAACTGCTATATAAATATCAAGCTATGCTATGTGTGTGTGGGAATAAATATCATTTAGGTAATTTAAAAATGGATGTAAAATAATGAAGAAATATAATTTAGGTAAATATTAAATCACATCAGTCCAATTTTTTAAAAATCTTCATCAATTCTTTCTTGAAATAACTTAATATTGTACTTAACTTACCCCACCAAACCAATCTAAAGGCTCTTTAAAAAAAACTCTGCCTTATTTTAAAAAGTTTGCAATAACTTAAAATAATATATAGTGGCCCACACTTTTTCGATGACCCCCCAAAAAATCTGCGAATTTTTTTGAAAAAGTTCTAAAATCGTAGTTACAATAGGTCCAATGTTCTATAACTATCACTTAAGTGACATTTAAATTTTTTGATTTAAACAAATGTAGCCTAACAGAATTAAATAATAAAATTTTATTTCTGTACTATATTTTACACAACTTTTTAATTCATTAAAAGTTATCTTATTATTTTTTAATGGGAGAACAAATAACATTTAGCATACATGTATATTGCATCAGTTTCTTCTGAAAGTTAGTTTCACTAGGTCTATTGAACATCGAATCTTTGTCTAGTTTCATTTAGTGCCTTGGAAGGTTGGTCTGTGTCTTACTTGAATCTATCCATAGTTAATTTGTGGCCCAAGTTGTGGTCTTGTGTGGTACTGATTCTTACATGTAGCTCCATTCACATACCCTAGCATGTTATACATAAAAAGAAGTATACACTTTAAGTTTTATCAAAATAGTACTTATCCAAAATCTGATCACAGCTTTAAGTAGTTATTTTTTCTTTGGTGAACTGCAAGAATCTAAGTCAGTAGTTTTCATTTTAAATAAAATCTCAATGTATCACATTCTTGCCAAGCCTGACTTTAATTTAAGTGGGTGATAAACTCAACTAGTTGGGCCATGCTTATCTATATTCTATCATAAGGGCTTGCGATTCCCTTTACAGAAGAGTATAAAATATAAACCCAGCTTAAAATAGCAGTGATGTACAAGTTTGGGATAAGTAAAACAAATATTTCCCCATAACAAAAGCTAGTTTTACTTACTGTGCCGTTCTTTGTGGGCTCCAAATATGGTGTGAACTTATTTTCGTCTTCCATTCGGGTGGTTGGAGAACACAAGATCACAGGAGAAACTAGGCAGCAGGAATTATAAAAAGTATTTTGTTTCCCGATGTCTGCAACCATCGCAGAAGAAATCATGTTAATTTTTCTCAATCAAATCAAAACTTATATTTTTGTGCGAGTTTAGTTGAATTGACACGGCCGCGGCCATTGTGAAACAACAAAACAAACCGCGGTGTTGCCGCGATAACGAATTCGCTACGTAACGATATCGGTATGAGCCACTGAAATAGCCCCCCAGTTATATTATCTCAGTTATATGAAAGAGATCTACAATTACTTTTTGGTTTAATTAGGGTAATCAAAAAAAGATTTTATGTGGTCGTTCAAATGATTTAGTTTTTCAGTTATTCACTATCAAAAATATAAATTTTAATACTTTATGTAGTGAGTATACTTTTTTCCGGTTCACCATGATATTCTCACAGTTCACTTTTAGTTTATTTTAAGAAAAAAAAAAACTCTTCGAAAGTTACATTTTTGTGTAGGTGCCGTCCCTAAATAGTTATTCTGATAAAAATTAAAATCTTCTATTTACGTCCTACTGTCAAAACCTGTCAAAAATATGTAATTTTTTCCCAAAATGTAAAAAAATAAAAATTAGGGCTTAGAGAGCATTTCATTTTAGATAAAAAAAGTCAAACAAGCATTTTTGTAGTACTAACCGTTTTTTTTTATAAACGTCATTTCAATGTTTGAAAAATGGACAAAAATTGTCACATTTTGAATTTTAATGCTGTTAATTAAAAAAAATTTATTTTCTGAAAAAGCGATGTGACACCGGAAAGAGAACATTTTCGCTAAAAAAACGTTACAATGTTTTTTACATCACTTATAGTTTCTATATAAAAATAAAGTTAGTTGAAGAAAATGCTAAAATCATGTCGATTGTATTGAACGTACCAAGATTTTTCTATAAACCTAAACTACTAAAAAAAATACAATTATGTGCTAAGTAGGTAGTCTTATTACCTATCAAACGACAGTAAAAAAGTTTTGACTTCTTATATTTATTAAGTAAAAATAAAAAATAACCAAATTTCTGCAAAATAAATTCAGATTCTTTATTGATTACTTCGGCGTACAAAAAATAGGATGTAACAGGTCATACACTATATACTACGAATAAAATTTATCCTAACAAAAGTTACAATAAGTCGATAAAAGAACAGTATTTAGAAGTTGCTAAATCAAAATTAGATGACCTGAATTAATAATAATAAAATGTTTTGGGAAGAACTGGTCATAAAATATAAATAACAAATTATATATAACAAAGACAGAACTTCAATTACAAGAACAACAGATAAAAGTGAACGTAACTAATTGCGCACGAAAACAAAATTTTTCGCTAAAAACAATTTTATCTATGTTTTGTTGCGCTCTGGATTTTAAAAATAATCTCGTTCGTTTAGGTTATAAAAAGCCTCTGTAGAAAATAATTTTTTGAATGACCATAATACTGACTAGTACATGATGCTTTTTGCTCCGATATTTTTTTTAAATGTTCTATAAGACTCTTCGAACTCACCGGGATTAAGGGGGCAAGATAGAAGCAGGAATAAGGGAAGTACCTTATATAGTCAATATTTGTTGTTATTTTATTGTACTAGTCGAAACTTTTTTACTGTGGTTTGATCGGTGATAAGAGTAACTATTAAGCAAGTAATTGTTTTTTTTAGAGTTTAGTTTTATAGAAAAATCTTGATGCAAAAAAGTTTGTATAGAAACTATAAGTGACGCAAAAAAAAAGTTGTAACGTTTTTTTATAGAAAATATGTTCTCTCTCAGGTTCATTTTTTAAATATTTAAATTACGTTTATAAAAAATGGTTAGTACTACAAAAATGCTTATGTGACTTTTTTTTTGACTAGAATGGAATGCTCTATAAGCCCAAAATTTTTATTTTTTAAAAATATTTTTTTTTAAATTTGGGAAAAAATGACATATTTTTGACAGGTTCTGACAGTAGGACGTATATGAAAGATTTTAATTTTTATCTATTTAGGGATGTCATCTACACAAAAATATACCTTTCGAAAAGAGTATATTTTTTTTCTTAAAATCAATCAAAAAGTGAACTGTGTTTTGGAAGAACAGACATCAGATAAGACGTATTTTATTGCTGTTTTCAGATGACGTTTACGGGTGGAACGACGTTAACCGCTACGAATTTGGAAATGTATTATGTATGAAATACCTGGAAAGTGATGACACAAATTTCAACCACCCAACAAAAGTTAGACAGAAAAACTACCACTTTTTACGTTACTAGAATTGTAACGGGGTACTTACCAAAATTTTAAAATTCCTGTAAAGAAAAACTTTTTGTTTATGGAAATAAGAACCAGGTATTGGTGGATGCTCATCAGTCAGGAAAAATCAGGGTAGGCGAAAAAAAGTCAGGGGTAGTCAGGAAAAGTCAGGGGTTTTTACTTAAAAAACGCTTAAAGGAATATTAAAGTATAGTATATCCAATGTCCAAAGTTTCCTGGTTTTATAAAATTACATGAAGGCACGATAATTTTTATAATAGTAATTGTTGTAACCCTGCAAGTTTAATGTTTATTGGGTTACTAAACATGGTTTTATTAAACTGCTACAACAACAATTACTTAAACAGTTATTATAAAACCAGATTCTTTTTTTATAATAGGTTTCATTATAAATTTTGAATTGTTGTTATTAGGTTATTAAAACATATGTCACTCTTCTGAGTCTTCTGCATAGTTTGGGCCAATCGACCAATTCGTTTAACAGATTTATTAGAGAGTTTTTACAAATTCAGATTACCGCAAAGAAACTTTGATGGCGAATATATATACATAACAAATATTGCTGGTTTTATAATATATTCATAATATAGTACAAAAAGAATCAACAAAAAGAAAAATAAAAAAAATGAAGGCGCGCGTGTTTTTTAGGTTTTCGACATGTACTTTAACAGTAAAGTTTGCGCCGCATGTAGTTTTAGGGGGGTGGAAGTATCTTTAAAAATCATTTTACGATCATAATAATTTGATGTTGTTTTGATTCCATGTTTTTTATTTCGGATCCATAATTACTTGTTTAGAACCTCAGAACTTTAAAAAACATTTTTCTACCGTATTTTCTTATAGGGGCGCTGCACTCGGGTTACTTTATTTCGTTTCATAAAGGTTGCAGACACTTTCCTGTAACCTTTACGTCTCCTAATTCGCATAACTAGAGGTAATATAAAAGTTGTAAGAAGGTTCTCACAGGCAACTTCTAGGTTTTTAAGGAGATTATAATAAGGTTGCCACTATCTTTATAAGGCCAATAAGAGGGTAATAAAGGTTCCGGGAAGGTTCTCGTTACTTTTCTATCAAACTTTAAAATTTATAATTTGGTGGCGGTAACTTGGGAACCTCTATAAAAAATGAAATGTTACTTGGGTTGGCACGGTCTGAACACCAAAACCTCATGAAACGTCTGCATCGTCTTTGTGACACGGAGGCGGAGGCAGGCAAATAATATCGAAGAATATTTAGCTATGCAGAATAATACAGAACGCTTTAAATACATAATAAACTGGTGATTTAGAAGACGTAATTAAAATAAATATTAGCCATGCAAAATTCATATTATACATCGTAAAAAATTTAAACTAAACTCAGTAATTTAGTAACGGCAGTACTAAGACCAAGGATCCAGTACGGATCCATAGTCTGGTGGCCAGCAGTGGAGAAGGTCACTACTACCCTCAAGCTTAGGAGCCTACAGGGAACCATATGCAGAGGGATAACCGGCGCTATGAGGACGGCACCTATAAAGGCACTCGAAACCATTCTGGGACTGCCGCCGCTTCCGATCTGGATCAGAAAAGAAGCGATGGCGACCCACCTCCGGCTGAGAGATACAGGTCAATGGAGAGGAAGAGGGGAAGCTGCGGGGCATCTTAGGATTGCCCAAATCGCCGAGAGAGAAATCCCTATGGCGGTGATTAAAACACAAAGACCAAAAAACCCCTGGAGATTCAACTAGACGTACAAAGTAGTCATCCCAGACAGGGAACTATGGCAGAGTGAAAACCTAAGTGAACAGTTCGAGGAGAACGCCGTGATTTGCTACACCGACGGGTCGAAACTGTCGGAGAGGCAAACCACAGGATCGGGGGTTTATGTGGAAGACCAGGAGGTTCGAAAGAGCTACCCGCTCGGAGAGCAAGCCACGGTCTTTCAGGCAGAGGTGTATGCCATAATAATGGCTGCAAGCATGGAAGAAATAAAGAACGGTAGGGAGGAGCATGTTTATATATGCTCCGACAGCCAATCAGCCCTAAAGGCACTAAGGGCGCCCAAGATCACCTACACCCTGGTGGAGGAATGTGCGGATGCACTGGAATCCTTGGGAGAGGGCAAACAAGTGACACTTATGTGGGTACCGGGACATATGGGGGTGCCGGGTAACGAGATGGCCGACGAGCTCGCCAGGATCGGGGCAAGCACACAGTATGTAGGGCCGGAACCACTAGGAACAACCAAGAGGCAATTGCAAAGTCGACTCAATAAATGGGCCAACGATGCCATGACGACCGCTTGGAGAGCAGGAACAGGATGCAGACAGACCAAGGACTTCGTGAAGGGCCCGGATGTAGCCAGACAAAAATGGCTTCTGGGGAGATCCCGAAGGGACGCTAGTCTGCTGACAGGTATCATAACAGGTCACAACCGACTAAGGAAGCACATGACCTGGATCGCGGTGGAGAATGACTCGACCTGCCGGGCCTGCGGGCGGGCAGAAGAGACATCTCGACACGTTATAGCGAACTGCGAGGCATACCAGAGGACGAGATATCAGGTATTCGGTTTCCCGACCCTGGATGAGGAGGAGCTGCACACGCTCAAATGGGACAAAATACTGGACTTTGCAAAAAGAACAGTGAGACCAAATGAGCTAACTGCCAGACCAGTGGTGCAGGCGGTGGAATAGGGGCAGGCTCGGGGTAGGGCAGAAAGGGCCCAGGGAGGCCTACTTGCCAGGCTTCGCGCCGCCCCTTCTCTACTACTAGTAATTTAGGACTAGGTGATTTTTCTTACATATTATCATGAGTTTTCAGAACTGTGGGTGAACGTGATATTGATTTTTAAACAGTTTTTCTATAGGTCGGATCGGATTAAAAATGCAATAATATGGCGGAAGTCGTAAAAAGGCGTGGCCGTAAAGAGATTATCAACGACATAGTGTTTTTCAAAACCGCAGTGAACTGTAACTTATTACGAATGATTTCTAACGTTGGCCCTTATTTTCGCTATAATATCCATAAACAATTTGCCTAATAAAATCCTGATCACCGGCATCAAGCTTCTCGAGGATTTGGCCAACTTTTTTACGCTTTACAGAATGATCAATCACATCTCCTGCTCTAATAATCCTGTAAACACTGGTCCGACTAAGTTTTGTCAGTTCACAAATTCTATTTACAATTTGATTACCTGAAGAGTTATAGTTTTCTTCTTTTAAACATTTGTAAATGTTCAAAATAGAGTGCATGTATGTCTTTATTTGCAAATTCGGGACAATCCACTTTCACAGACTCTTCAACAAGGCTCACCGCGGGGTCCTCAACAACTTGAAAGTCGTCACTCCAAGGTCTCCACATCGCCATGTTTAATCGAAAAATAATTCAAGAACGCTTTTACTAAAGTTTATTTCAATTCATCACAAACTTGTCACGGCACTGACTAAGAATAAACGTAATACACGTACTATAGTCCAATTTTTTGATGAGCGTACTGACGTCATTTTTTTGGATCTCTATTTGATACATTGTTTTAGACAGCTACAATAAATATGTAGAAAAAAGACATGTCGTTGATTATTTCATCTGTTACTTCAAATTGACAACAACAAATTATTTGACATGCGAACAAAGAAATACGTTTTCAGAGGCAAAAATGACAACAAATTGGACTATACCCCATTAGCATAGGGATGCATCTTTCCGGATTTGATAAAGCTCAAAATCATCCGTTTGCCAAAGCTAAAGAAGTAAAAATTGAATAAAATTTTCCAGGATCCATAACAATATTAGGCAGGAGGATTAAACGTTCGAGGCTAAGGTGTCGCATTGCTAAAAAAAAACTAAGTGAGGAAAAGAAGCAGTCTCGATTAATTTTTGCGTTGAATTATTCTCTGAAGGACGAAGGATTTTGGCAGCAGGTGGTTTTCACAGATGATAAGATCTTTAATTCCAACAGCGATAAAAAACCAATTCTGGTTTATCGACCGCCAAGAACCCTATACGAAGAACGATATATTGCCAGAGACGAAGACCGGCCGGGAAGATTTTTGGTAAATGTTTGGAGCTGGATATCGGCTAGAGGACATGGCGCTCTATTTAGAATTAATGGGCGATTTACAGCCGAAGTTTAACCTAATATACTGGAAAATGTAATGCTTCCAGAGGTGAGAGTCCCTTATCGAGATAATTTGTTAACTGTCGAGTTCATACGGTCAGAATTGCGCAGCGATAGTTCCAGAATAATAATATCGAAGTTTTGCCTTGGTCTGCAAAAACCCCTGATGCGAATCCAATAGAGAACGTTTGGGGACTTATCGCAAAGAAATTAGCAAGTTTTAATACCATTCCCAGGAATTCAGAACATCTAATGGAACTCATCGTAAGGGCATATAGGGAAGTTATTGCTGAAAATCCAAACTTATTTTGGGCTAATAACTTTCATCAAACCGGTGCCTTCCTTTCGAAGGACAGTTCCTTCTTCTTGAAATCGATTTATTATGGTTACTATCGTAGACTTGCTTCTTTCATAATCAGCTAGTCGAATAGACCAATTACTGTGTAGCTTTTGTTTAGTCAATAAAACATTTTTGCTTTTTTGAAATGTGGTTTTTATTTTTAGTGGCCTTATATTTTGAATTAGTAAAAAATAAACAAGCCGCCTCCTTATAAAAAGTTTATATATGCCAAAAATATAACCTAAAATGACATAGGAAAATATAAAAAATCGTATTTGCAGCTACCTTCTGCTGTACTAGTTTTATGTGGAGAGAAGTGTACATGCCCAATGAGAATTTTTGTCTATATAAAAGTTACAGCAAATAATATAAAACCTTCATAAAATAACCAAAAGTTATATTATTTAGTGTTGGTGATAATTTTATAACTCTAATATATCTCTTAAATGAGTAAAAAAGACTTGAAAAACAACTGTTCAACACCAGCTTATAAAAATTTGTGGTACATAGTAATGGATAGAAAAACAACATATAGATTTTATAAAACTTCCTTATGAGCCCTCAAGTATAGAGATTATTATAAAAAGGTTTTACAACTGTTCTAACAACACTACATAACAAATTAAAGGTTTTTATGGATTTAGAAATATAGATTTTCCATCTTTCTTCCCTTTGCTTGTTATGTATTATTATTTTTCTTTTTACAATAAAAAAATTTATAAAATGGTGTTTAGCAATCTTCTAAAATAAATAAAAATGAATGTGAGATAAACTGAAGCAGGAATATGAATATTTATATACTATAGTCAAATAAAAGCTATTTTTCAACTCATCCTACTCTAAAAATCAGCTGCGGTCCCGTGTGTGCTGTATAGTTTTCGAATACACTCACGTAAATTTCATGGGCTCCAAAAATACTTGAGAAAAAGGGGAAAAAAAATTCATTTAAATATCAGTTTTTTTTTCATAAGCGTTTTTTTCTTTCTGGGACAAATATTGAATTTTGTATGTTGTTCTTAACCCCAACAAGCAATATTTCGATTGAAACACATGTTGAAACCCCATAAATAACGTTTTTATTTAGGCCAAAAACCTATTTTTGTAATCCAAAATGGCGAAAATTTCCGACAATTCTATAAAAAAAAAAAAACAATACAACTATACCACTGTTTACCTCGACAAACACTATTTTATGACCCTTTTAAAAAATGATGCTACTTGGAACAAAGGCCTGCAGATGGCGCAATGTTGAACACTGATGGTCCGTTTCTGCGAGCTTAACATAGTTACCATTGTTCTCTTTTCCTAAATGCATTCCTCGAGAGATCCAGCATACTACACATACCAGGAAAAATACCCGCCTGCACACACTTCAAGCCCGCATAACTGTCAGAGGTAACTATCTCAAGAATATAGTTAGATTGCGGGGTCGAAGGGTGTACAGGCGAGTATTTTCCGGGCTGTTCACATTTGCCGCCGTATCAGCGTATGCGGTCGACGTTTCACGGTGCGTTTTTGCGACCTTAACACGGTTACTATATTGTTCTCTTTTTCTAAAAGACGGTTCCCATCTATGCGTTTCTCATTCGTGGGCCCCCCGAATCAAATCACGTATCACGTGGTCTAAGCGAGATTTGCCTATACAAGTTCATGTCGGACCACGTGATGAGTTTTTTGAGTCTAAGTCAGGGTGACTGCGCATGGGAAACGCTGGTGGGAATCGGGTGTAAAATGCATTGCATGCATCGTCAACTATCTCCAGAAAATTTGGATCTCTTATCTCTCTCAGATTGATGTAATTAAAACAAGATAATAATGGTATGGTATCTCGCAAAAACGCGCCTTTTGATGTCGCAAAAACGCTCCTTTTGATATCGCAAAAACGCGCCTTTTGATGTCACAAAATTAACCTTAAAAAATCTTGTTTGTTTTGTTATTATAATTGCCAAAATAAATTAAAATTGTTTTTTTTGTTCTAAAAACAGTTGTATTATAATCACTGTATAAAGAAATTAATAACAACATTATAGAAAACACCTTATGAGCAAAGAAGGTTTATGAATGAGTTCATAAGAATATTACAGACACCAATTTATATAACTATTGTGTGTGAGTTCCCAAGTTTTTATAAGTGTCTCGCGAAATATTTTCAATCTTATCTTATATAAATTTGTTGTTGGTTAATTAAGTTTTATAAGTGGGTTGATAGCAACATTTTAAAAACCAATCTATTATATATCTTTAATTGATAGTTACTTACGGTTTTATAGGTGGGTTGACAGAAAGATTTCAAACACCAATTTATATAACTTTTGTCACTGATGACTTATATTTTTATAAATATGTTGGTGGAAACATTGTTAACGCCAATTTATATAACATTTGAACCGATGACTTTTATTTTTATAAAGATGTCCGTGGAAATATTGTTAACGCCAGTTTTATGTTACTTTAGGGTACCATCAATTTAGAGCCTTTAATAAAACAAATATACAAACTCAATTCTTGTAGGAAACTTCTAAATACCCTAGGGTATCAATGGAACCCTCTTTACTTACAGTTTTTCCATGAAAAGTCAGGGGAAGTCGGGATTTTGGATTTTGAAATTTTGGTGATCACCTTGTAATTATTTATTAAATCAGTAGTAGATTAGATTAGATTTTTAAATAGACACCACCTGAAGGTGTACTATACCTAAATTTTGATTGCCCATTGAACCTAATTAGATTAATTGCCCAGCTTCGAGTGTCTACCACTTATGTTTGCCAATTTTCATGTAAAGGCATAAGCTACAAAATTGCACAAAATGAAATATGTAGCGTCTGCAACATGTATGAAGCTGAAACACTCCACCACCTTCTCTTTGTCTGCCCCCTATATAGAGGCCTTCGCCCTGCAACATGGGCAAATCCGGGCTATATAGTACAAGTCCTAGATAATCTAATTATTCATGACGTTAAGCAAATAGCCACCGCCATCTTAGGAATACTTAAGTTACGTTCTTTTCTGAGAAACGAATAGATAAACAGGTATTAGCAAAAATTTTTAAGAGGGTCTTTGTCTCCAAATTATTTTTTAGTTGTTACTATTTTAGTTGTTATTACGAGGTTTATTAACTAGCATAGCATTCTTTACATTTATCTGCTACTAGCTTTAGTTGTAAGGCTTTTTTTTCTAACGTTATACAAATTTCTAGGCTTAGAACAATATTGTATAAAAAAGTAAAAATTTTTAAAAACAATAAAGTACAGTTACAGTTACAGATTTTTAAATAGACACTTAAAGTTGGCAAGCAATTTTTGAGAGTGTGCATTTGCTCTATCCCGACCCTTATGGCGTCTCTTGAAAGACCGCAGGCATTAGTGCCGAAATTATACCTAAACAACATTGCTTTGCTGACGGGCGGTCAACCATGAGGAACTTGCTAGTATATAGGGAGTATCTGTCCGATGACTTGGAGAGAGGTGGTTGATTCAATACACACCGACTTACGATACGCTAGCTGCATACGAATACTGCAAGTGTGGTCGTAGACAAAGGTGAGACGTAGTCGCTGTTGTACGACGTATTCGTTCTGAGCGTGCGCATTGAGATACGATTAAGCACTCTCTATATAATATATCTATAGTAATATATCTTGAATGAGTGTCTACCGTAGTAAGTTAACTTTACTTTATAGTAAGTGGCTTTAAAATTGTATTTTTAAATACCCTTTGTTTTAAATACAACTTATTTATTATTATATTGTTTTATGATAATTTTATTGAACTTGAGTTTATCCGTAATGGATAACTTACTGTCGGTATTTTCAATAGCGTTCAGTCGAGCTACATACCCTTATATGAAAATATTTAAATTGCGGGTTAAGATAACTCGAGGGTAACCACGACTTCAGGATGAGGGCAAGTTATCTTACCTCAAGGTTTACCTAACAAAATATTGGTCTAAAACAGCAAAAAAGTGAGGTTTATAACCCGAGTTGATTTAATTGTTACCCGCTATTAAAAAATCGGCCCTTAGGTGTATAAATTGGAGTACAATTCTCTCTTTTTTTTTTGTTATTAAAACAAAAAGTTGAAAAGTGCTTTAAAGGGTTTAGAAACATTTCAGCTGAAGAAAGTGAGGGGCAACAGCTACCTAATATGGACCAAGGACAGTAGTTTTTAAACAAAAAATCGTACACAGTGTAGGATCATTTTAGGAAAAAAAAAGCGGCTGCGAAAAATGTATACCCTTTTATACAAGGAGTCCAAAAAATAAAATATGACACAAACTTATCTTTCTTTTAAATTGGACACCCTGTAATATACAGGGTGTCCAATTTAAAAGAGACAAGGCTGTTTTAGATTTTAATTTTGGGACACCCTGTATAAAATGGTACACATCCCAATGAGCATTTTTGTCTATATAAAAGTTACAGCAAATAATATAAAACCTTCATAAAATAACCAAAAGTTATATTATTTAGTGTTGGTGATAATTTTATAACTCTAATATATCTCTTAAATGAGTAAAAAGACTTGAAAAACAACTGTTCAACACCAGCTTATAAAAATTAATGGTACATAGTAATGGATAGAAAAACAACATATAGATTTTATAAAACTTCCTTATGAGCTCTCAAGTATAGAGATTATTATAAAAAGGTTTTACAACTGTTCTAACAACACTACATATCAAATTAAAGGTTTTTATGGATTTAGAAATACAAATTTTCCATCTTTCTTCCCTTTGCTGGTTATGTATTATTCTGTATGTATGTTATGTATTTAAGTGAGATAAGCTGAAGCAGGAATATGAATATTTATATACTATAGTCAAATAAAAGCTGTTTTTCAAGTCGTCCTACTCCGAAAATCAGCTGCGGTCCCGTGTGTACTGTATAGTTTTCGAATACACTCACAAAAATACTTGAGAACATGGGAAAAAAATATTCATTTAAATATCAGTTTTTTTTTTCATACACGTTTTTTTCTTTCTGGGACAAATATTGCATTTTGTATGTTGCTCTTAACCCTAACAAGCAATATTTCGATTGAAACACATGTTGAAACCCCATAAATAACGTTTTTATTTAGGCCAAAAACCTATTTTTGTAAGTCAAAATGTCCAAAATTTCCGACAATTCTATAAAAAAAAACAATACAATTATACCACTGTTTACCTCATCAACACTATTTTATGACCCTTTTAAAAAATGATGCTACTTGGAACAAAGGGCTGCAGATGGCGCAGTGTTGAACACTGATGGTCCGTTTCTGCGACCTTAACATAGTTACTATTGTTCGCTTTTCCTAAATGCATTCCTCGATAGATCCAGCATACTACACATACCAGGAAAAATACCCGCCTGCACACACTTCAAGCCCGCATAACTGTCAGAGGTAACTATCTCAAGAATATAGTTAGATTGCGGGGTCGAAGGGTGTACAGGCGAGAATTTTCCGGGGTGTTCACATTTGCCGTCGACCAGCAGTATCAGCGTATGCGCTCGACGTTTCACGGTGCATTTTTAGCGACCTTAACACGGTTACTATATTGTTCTCTTTTTGTAAAACACGGTTCCCATCTATGCGTTTCTCATTCGTGGGTCCCCCGAATCACGTATCACGTGGTCTAAGCCAGATTTGCCTATACAAGTTCATGTCGGACCACGTGATGAGTTTTTTGAGTCAGGGTGACTGCGCATGGGAAACGCTGGTGGGAATCGGGTGCAAAATGCATTCGATCCCGATATCTGTCATCGGCAACTATCTCAAGAAGATTTGGATCTGTTATCTCTCTCAGATTGATGTAATTAAAACAAGATAATAATGGTATGGTATCTCGCAAAAACGCGCCTTTTGATGTCGCAAAAACGCTCCTTTTCATTTCGCAAAAACGCGCCGTTTGATGTCACAAAATTAACCTTAAAAAATCTTGTTTGTTTTGTTATTATAATTGCCAAAATAAATTAAAATTGTTTTTTTTGTTCTAAAAACAGTTGTATTATAATCACTATATAAAGAAATTAATAACAAAATTATAGAAAACACATTATGAGCAAAAAAGGTTTATGAATGAGTTCATAAGAATATTACAGACACCAATTTATATAACTATTGTGTGTGAGTTTCCAAGTTTTTATAAGTGTCTCTCGAAATATTTTCAATCTTATCTTATATAAATTTGTTGTTGGTTAATTAAGTTTTATAAGTGGGTTGATAGCAACATTTTAAAAACCAATCTATTATATATCTTTAATTGATAGTTACTTACGGTTTTATAGGTGGGTTGACAGAAAAATTTCAAACACCAATTTATATAACTTTTGTCACTGATGATTTATATTTTTATAAATATGTTGCTGGAAACATTGTTAACACCAATTTATATAACATTTGTTACCGATGACTTTAATTTTTATAAGGATGTCCGTGGAAATATTGTTAACGCTAGTTTTATGTTACTTTAGGGTACCATCAATTTAGAGCCTTCAATAAAACAAACATACAAACTCAATTCTTGTAGGACACTTCTAAATACCCTAGGGTATCAATGGAACCCTCTTTATAATAATTATATAAATATCTGTCACCAGAAGTTTCTGAAAATGCTCATTGGGAGTGTAGGATCATTTTAGGAAAAAAAAGCGGCTGCGAAAAATGTATACCCATTTATACAAGGAGTCACAAAAATAAAATATGACACAAACTTATCTTTTTTTTAAATTGGACACCCTGTAATATACAGGGTGTCCAATTTAAAAGAGACAAGGCTGTTTTATATTTTAATTTTGGGACACCCTGTATAAAATGGTACACATGCACAGACTTTTGGGACACACTCTGTATACTAGAGGAAAATGGCCTAAATTTGTTTCTGTTACACCGGCTCATCATTTCTTTGCTGTTTGTTATATGGTCTCTCAGTTACAGGGTGGACATAGGATTCGATCAGCGTAACATCAACACCAAATTCGTTTTTGTAACAAATTATATTCGTTTGAGAAAAAATAATACAGGTAACAATTGACAGCCATTGCCTCCAAGTCAAGCGGAAAAAATATCCAATTTGACGCTTAAAATTACAATTTTCGTCACATTTTGAGATTGAATCGGGTTAAGTTCCACATGTAAACGTAGCATATAATACACCTACCTCTAGTCGACTTTCAACCGAAATTTAGACATCAAGCACAGGTGATCGGATCCCAGCAAACTGTTCGGAATTTTCACTTTACCGCAGTCCGCCTTGAGCGGGAGTTTGTATCTCGATACCAGTTTGAGTTTGTGTTCCTTGACGTCTTCTTCCACTCTTTTGCCGCTAAAATAAAAACACAAACTTACGGTGAGCGTGCATGGAAAAATATACAATGAGCTTCAGGCTACTGCGAACATAGGGGGAATCAAGTCCAATTTACTCTCCGTGCCGTACGACCGAGGTGGGGTCGAATCACGCTGCAGTGTTATCTTTTTGAAATTTATTTTGTTTTTATTATTTTGTTTTATTTCTGCCTTGCTCGAGAAATAGATTGGGAAGTTCTTAAGTGGTCAAATAGTACAATCAAGGCAGACCATTGAGACTTATTCAACGAACTTTTTTTGGAGAATTTTGTAAATCGCCCAGAACCTAGTTTATCAACGATTCATAGGTTTGTGCAGAATTTGGAATCTAGTTTATCAATGATTCATAAGTTTGTGCAGAATTTTGAAAAGTTTGGTTGTGTAGCGCCATAAAAAACCCACTATTTTGAATGACGAGTAGGAAGTACGAGATGTGATGATTTGCACTGCAGTGGAGGAAAATCGAAAGTTAACTAGCCTCCAAATTGCCGAAGCAGTTGATACGTCTTCAGCCACTGTCTTACGTGTTTTCAAAAAGAATGGTTATCATTCTTACAAAGCGTCAAAAACGCATCAAATTTTTCCGGAGGACAACTATCGTCGTATGGAATTTTGCGAAAAAATGATGGAAAGGGCTAATCGTGATGAAAACTTTCTGAGATCTATTCTTTTCACAGATGAAAGCACTTTTCTCTTATTGAATCTTCATAACCCAACACACGTTCGATATTGGTCGAGGGAAAATTTGCATTTGTATTTTGACGTAAGAACACAGTATCCCCAAAAATGTTTGGGGGTTGACGGCAATTTGAATGGTTCCAGATACTTGGATCTACTGCAGCAGCATATTATTCCAACTACTAGGCAGTTGTTAGGTGTGAGATTTGGTGAAACATGATTTCAACAAGATGGTTGTCCCGCTCACAATGTTAGCCTTGTTAAGGATTATCTTGATAATGTATTTCCTAATCGGGTTATAAGTACACGGGGAATTATTTTATGGCCAGCTCGATCACCCGATCTTGCTCCTAATGACTTCTAACTGTGAAGTTATATCAAAAATAAAGTTTACGGGCATGAAAGGGCTAATAATTTGGAAGAACTTCGGATTAAAATTGAAGAACGTTTCAAACTATCGCCCCTAACATGCTTGGAAAGATTAGAAGGGGTTTTTATAATAGGCTCAGATATTGTCTAGCCGAGCAAGGAGGACTTTTCGAACATTTGCTCTAATATTTTTGACTTGGAGAATCTTTTTGGTTTCTAGAATGTATTATTTTATTTTGAGAACTTGCTTTTATTTTGTTTCTCCTTATTATTTTTATTGTAACACGTTGTTAGTGATAAATCTGAGCAGTTGAAAATAAAACGCTCTAATTTATCAGTGACAAAAAACAAGAAAATCACGTTATAAAAATTTGCGTATTTCTTGACCAAATTCCGGTTTCATTGACTACACTCCACATGACACCGTGGTTAGAGGCGTATTAAATCCAAGCCGCGAACGGTGATCGCAAGCCTGACTGTTGGTTGCTCCACTGATAGGTGTGCGGTGTCTCTGCGTGTAAGTACACTGGCAAATTGGACTTCCTGACTATGTTCGCAGGAGCCTGAAGCGCTCTGTATAGATATGGGTGTGTAATTTGGGACATAAGTAAGGGGTGACCAGATTTGTCTTAATCTACGACACTAACCGGAGGAAACAAAACAAAAAACGACATATTAGACTGCAATCTGAAATTTTTGCTGGCCACTGTGGTTAGTACTTTGATCGTATCGTATAGAAAGAGCCTTAATATTTCCTTTAACCTTTCCCTAAAAATTAAAAACCAAGGGTTGTGGTTATTAAATGCCCCAACTTCAAAAGAGAAAGGAAAATCTCATCAGGTACATCGGAGGAAAACATCACTTCAGTAGAGGATTTTTTAATCTAATAGCTCTATAATAGCAAACTCAGAAATACTATAATATAAAATTTAGAAGCTTTTATTGAAGTTGAAAAAGCTAAAAATCCCCCTCAGTTTTTAAATCATTGAGACATATTTCAAAAAGTTTCCCATCTCACAAAAATAGAGAGTGTAAAGTACTAATCCTGAAAAAAAGGGACTTCACAAACGGCTGGTGTTTATATTTTAAATCCGCACTTTATAAAATTCCAGCATCGTAAATACCCTTTGTAGTTGCATGGTGGAGGCGCCGTCTACCCCTAAAAGTTATATATTGAAGACAACTATTTTTTCAATTAATAATTAAGTTTAGTATTGGCACTCTCATTGTGTGAGAAAGTCAAGGGGTAGGTAATCGTACGATTTGGACCAACCCTGTTGACACAAACAGAGACAATATAATCCGAGTACCTCGTACCGATCTAGAATAAGTGGAAGGAAAATTCGGAATACAGTACAACACCGGACAAATGATCTCCTAATGTGGGAAAAAATAGTCACTTAAACCTGAGGGTCTCCCATCGCTTCCAACTTGCGATTAAGAGACTAGGGTCTATGGAAGGGCAGGGAGGAAAGAGAGGGCCATCTGGCGATCGAGGGACTGGCGACGAAAGAGTTGCTCCTCCTAAAACTGCCAGTGAAAGTAAGCGGTGCCATGTAGGTTCGATAAAAATGACAAAGTCACAATACCAGAACGGAATGCGTGGCAAAGGGAAGAATTCCGAACGCAATTAAGCAGAGAGGTGACGGTCTGCTACACGGATGGCTCTAAACTGTCAGCCAGGCAAACCACAGGCACAGGAGTGTACGCGGAAAGCCTAGAAGTTCAGAAAAGTTATCCACTTGGAGAACACGCTACGGTGTTTTAAGTGGAGGTATATGCCATTGTCATGGCAGCAACCCTACCGGAGGTCAGGAATGGCAGGAGGGAGATATACATATGCTCCGACAGCCAGGCTGCCCTCAAGACTCTAAGTGCACCCAAAATCGTCAGTAGTCTGGTGGAGGAGTGCGCTGGCTTAAGACAAGAGGATAACACTGATGTGGGTCCCAGGTCATGAGGGAATACCACGAAATGAGAAAGTGGACGAACTTGCCAGACTAGGGGTCGAAACCCAATATATTGGACCGGAACCTCTTCTAGGAATAAAAAGGAAACAGGTACAGAGTGAGCTGAACAAATGGGCGAACGATGAACTGGAGACGTCCTGGAGGCAGAGTGCAGATAGTCCAAGCTATTCGTGGATAGTCCTAATGTAGCCAGAACTAAATGGCTCTTAAGCAAGACCCGAAAGAACATTGGACTACTGACAGGAATGCTGACTGGACACAATCGGCTGGAAAAACATCTGACGCAAATGAGAGTAGTAGGAGATCCCGTGTGTCCCGCTTGCGGGCTCGAAGAGGAATCGGCGCCGCACCTAATAGCAAAGTGCGATGCATACGCCAGATCAAGGCAGCTGAAGTGGGGATTTCCCACGATAGAGGAAGATGAGCTGCACTCCCTCAAATGGCCCGACATACTGAACTTCGTAAAGAAGACAGGGAGGTCCGGGGAGAGAGTTGCAGCAGAAGTAGGGGCATAGGGGTGAGGAACGGGGTATGGAGGAAAGGGCCCATGAAGAGACCGACCCTATACGAATACCACTACTACTAAACTTAGCTGAGAGTAACTTTTACTCACCTATAAAAAATGTAATCCACAGTAACCCATCTATTCTGGTAAGTGGTGGCTTCGCAATTGTCCGGTTCGCCGTGCGTGTAAACCGACTTGAACGCGAATTTGTGCGAGAGCGTGCCCGTACAAAAGACCTTCTCGGGCTGATCGATTTCTATCTCATCGCAGTTTACTTCTTCCACCTCTCGGTCGCTGTTGCGCAGTTCCGTCAGAGCGATCTCTTGCGATCTTGTCATTTTTTCTTTGGCGTTTCTTTTCTTTACTAATTTTGCGTGTTGACACCGGTCTAAAAGAAACATTGACGATGACATACTTGTATTTCTAAAGATTGTCCATAAAAGAATTTATGGAAAATGCGACACACAGTTTCAATTTCTTAGAAATAGAGGATTCGAGACAAAAGAAGCCTATTTAAAAGCTTACAAAATCTCTTAAAGAAGTACGTTGGTCTGGATGATCGAAAACTAATAATTATTGCCAAACTATTAGACAGCTCAAATAAAAACTGTGGGACTTTTATGATTGTTTTCCACAAACCAAAACTACACTTTTTTGCACTCGACGCGCGTTTCGCTAACAACGTTAGCATCATCAGGAGACGATAAACAATGAACTAAATTAATCTACGCTCTATCTTATATACAATCCTTTAGTGGGCGGAGATAAGACTAATAAATTGTGATTGATCACGATTTTTAATCCTACCTCCCCTCAACCAAAGAATAAAGTGTACTAAACGGGATAGGTCCTCTATCTTTAATTAAACTATTTCTGGATTTAATGATTTCCATACTTTCATATGCATTCAAAAGTCTTTTGTTTGGTACACTTTTTAGAAGTTTTAGGTTATCTAATGTGAATCTATGATTGTTTTCAAAAGCATGCTCGGCCACACTTGACTTTTCTGTTCTTCCGTATTTTAAGTGTGCTAAGTGTTCTTTAAAACGTGTTTGAATAGAGCGTCTCGTTTGGCCAACATATTTTTTATCACAATCCATGCAACTAATTTCGTAAATTCCACTTTTTTCTAGAACTGTAGTTTTATCCTTGGGATTTCCTAGTAAGCTTCTTATTGTGTTACCGGATTGATATACTAATTTAAGACCGGTGTTATTAAATACTTTCTGTAATCCTTTCGTATAATTAGGATTATACGGAATTGATACAAATTTTGAGTCGCAGGTATCTTTTTGTCTGAAAAAGGTAGAATTCCGAAAGGTCTTTTGAAAAGAATGTCTATTTATCAGCTTATTTATTAAGCCTTCGTCGTAACCGTTTTCGCCAGCTATATTCCTAATCCTATTCTTTTCTGCTTCAAATCTTTCTTTGTTTAAGGGGAAATTTACTAATCTATATGTTAAAAAGTGCAAACTTGCAAGCTTATGTTGTAAGCAATGAAAAGAGTCATTTGGAATATACCTGTTGGTGGCCGTGCCTTTTCTGTATAGGTCAAAGTCCAATTTATTTTTATTTCTTATAACTAAAGTGTCTAGAAATGGCAGTGTACCGTTGTTCTCTGTTTCATAAGTAAATTTAATAGTGGGAAATTTGTTATTTATTTTTTCCATAAAATTTTCAACACTAGTTACTTTAGTGTTGAATACTGCAAACACATCGTCTACATACCTGAACCATACTCTGGGGAAATACTCAAATTCTTTACTTATATCTGATTCAAATTTGCTCATAAATAGGTTTGCGATAAAAGGTGATAAACTATTACCCATTGTGGTTCCTTCTAATTGCTGGTAGTAGTTATTTTTATATTGAAAGTAATTTTGATTCATGCAGAGTTTTGTTAAAGATAGGTATTCTAAAGTCTGTTTGTCTTCTAGATTGTTTTTTCTTAGTAGTTCCTCCAGGTATTGTAAGGTATTGGGGATCGGCACACTAGGGAACAACGAACTAACATCAAACGAGATTAAAATTTCACCTTCTTGGAGTGAAATATCTTTAACTTTGTTGATAAATTCAAGGGAATTTTGAACAGAAAAACCTTTTTCCTTTATCGGTAAATTTTTTAATAACTAATTTTAATAGTGAATTTTTTAATAACAAAGAAATATCACTTTTAAACAAAGGTCTTAATTTTGCTCTGCCCCCACAAAAAGATAATTTAAGTGATATTATTGCAAATATTGAAAGTTCAATCTCTTATCTTTCAGAAGGTACAAAAGGCTATGTGCGAGATGCTTGCCGATATCAGATCTCTCAAAACATCATTCAAAACAATAAAAATAGTACATTAAATCACAATAAAACAATTAAAAGTTTGAGAGAAAAAGATGTTTTCTATCTAAAGGCTGACAAGGGTAATAAAGTTGTTATATTAGATAAAACAGATTATTTCGAAAGGGTAGATAACCTAATAAAAAATGGACCCTACAAACAAGTCCCAAAGAACCCCTTACCAAAAATGATTAACGAAGTAAAAAACACAATTAAAAAATGTAACAATATTATTACTGATAATATTAAATATAAACTACAAGTAAGCAATCCCACTATGCCCAAACTGTATTGTCTTCCGAAAATCCACAAGCCTGGAAAATCGGTTAGACCTATAGTTTCTGCTGTAGGATCACCTACTTACAACATTTCGAAATGGCTAGCAAACGAGTTTGAAAATTTACCGATAAAGGAAAAAGGTTTTTCTGTTCAAAATTCCCTTGAATTTATCAACAAAGTTAAAGATATTTCACTCCAAGAAGGTGAAATTTTAATCTCGTTTGATGTTAGTTCGTTGTTCCCTAGTGTGCCGATCCCCAATACCTTACAATACCTGGAGGAACTACTAAGAAAAAACAATCTAGAAGACAAACAGACTTTAGAATACCTATCTTTAACAAAACTCTGCATGAATCAAAATTACTTTCAATATAAAAATAACTACTACCAGCAATTAGAAGGAACCACAATGGGTAATAGTTTATCACCTTTTATCGCAAACCTATTTATGAGCAAATTTGAATCAGATATAAGTAAAGAATTTGAGTATTTCCCCAGAGTATGGTTCAGGTATGTAGACGATGTGTTTGCAGTATTCAACACTAAAGTAACTAGTGTTGAAAATTTTATGGAAAAAATAAATAACAAATTTCCCACTATTAAATTTACTTATGAAACAGAGAACAACGGTACACTGCCATTTCTAGACACTTTAGTTATAAGAAATAAAAATAAATTGGACTTTGACCTATACAGAAAAGGCACGGCCACCAACAGGTATATTCCAAATGACTCTTTTCATTGCTTACATGCAAGTTTGCACTTTTTAACATATAGATTAGTAAATTTCCCCTTAAACAAAGAAAGATTTGAAGCAGAAAAGAATAGGATTAGGAATATAGCTGGCGAAAACGGTTACGACGAAGGCTTAATAAATAAGCTGATAAATAGACATTCTTTTCAAAAGACCTTTCGGAATTCTACCTTTTTCAGACAAAAAGATACCTGCGACTCAAAATTTGTATCAATTCCGTATAATCCTAATTATACGAAAGGATTACAGAAAGTATTTAATAACACCGGTCTTAAATTAGTATATCAATCCGGTAACACAATAAGAAGCTTACTAGGAAATCCCAAGGATAAAACTACAGTTCTAGAAAAAAGTGGAATTTACGAAATTAGTTGCATGGATTGTGATAAAAAATATGTTGGCCAAACGAGACGCTCTATTCAAACACGTTTTAAAGAACACTTAGCACACTTAAAATACGGAAGAACAGAAAAGTCAAGTGTGGCCGAGCATGCTTTTGAAAACAATCATAGATTCACATTAGATAACCTAAAACTTCTAAAAAGTGTACCAAACAAAAGACTTTTGAATGCATATGAAAGTATGGAAATCATTAAATCCAGAAATAGTTTAAATAAAGATAGAGGACCTATCCCGTTTAGTACACTTTATTCTTTGGTTGAGGGGAGGTAGGATTAAAAATCGTGATCAATCACAATTTATTAGTCTTATCTCCGCCCACTAAAGGATTGTATATAAGATAGAGCGTAGATTAATTTAGTTCATTGTTTATCGTCTCCTGATGATGCTAACGTTGTTAGCGAAACGCGCGTCGAGTGCAAAAAAGTGTAGTTTTGGTTTGTGGAAAACAATCATAATTTTGTTTTAGTGCAACCAAAGGTTCCAAATTCCCAACATAGGTGTGGGACTTTTAATAAATATTGAGCCTTCTTCCGTTTTTAAAGTCCATCGTTAAAACACTCCTTAAAATCGTACCTGTCACTGCTAACTTCTGTGGCACCAAACACTTTCCCTGCGGGCTCAGCCCCTCGCCATCCACCAACCCTTTGGACGACAAGTGTTCGTATTTCAACACTCCCTTGGTGATTAAACTATACACAGCTGAGGTGGGTTCGGCGTTAAAGTCGCCCGTTATTATTATTGGAAGATATGGCGTCTTCTTTCTGAAAATGACAAAAACTACGAATAATTCAAACGTCATGTAACACGCAGGATATTGGCCGAAACCACTCCTGGCCATAAGGAAATAGATCCAACCCAACCCCGCCGTATTTAAAATTCAATGGGTTTCCAAGGGCGATACCAAAGATACTTTGGTAAATTTTTTCCAAATCGGTGCAGTAGTTTTTGACTTAACGCATCATGTATACAGGCTAACCGAGACACGAACAGATATTTCGTAAACATTTTAAAAAGGATCAGCTGAGATTCTAACGAATACAGTTTTAGAGGCGGGGAGAAATCTATATTGAAAAAGTATAATTCATTTTTTGGCTCACCTATATGTCGATCAGGCACGCTGTGTAAGCATGAAATTGGATCCCTGAATCAAATCAGACTGATCAACACTTACTTGGTTGTATTTTTAAAACTTATCCTCTCGATTTCCGCCAGTAGGATCTGCGTTTGGGCCATCCTCACGTCCTGCCGTTTGGGATTGTAGAGCAAGGGAGTGGGGCCACCACGAATGTTTTTTTTTTGGGTAAAGCTTGGGTGGGAATTTCGCAATTATAGCTACTTTGTTACGGATTTAAAATTTTAAAGAATAGTTTTAAAGAAAGGCAAGATTCCATATTTTGGGCCCTATTTTATGTAACCTTTGTCCCGATTATGCACACTGTGTAAGCGTAAAATTGGGTCTCTGAATCAAATCAGATCGATCAACACTTACTTGGTTGCATTTTTGAAACTAATTCTCTCGATTTCCGTTAGTAGGATCTGCGTTTGGGCCACCCTCACGTCCCGCCGCTTGGGATTGTAGAGCAAGGGAGTGGGGCCACCACGAATGTTTTTTTTTTGGGTAAAGCTTGGGTGGGAATTTCGCAATTATAGCTACTTTGTTACGGGTTTAAAATTTTAAAGAGGATCAGCTGGGTTTCTAAAGAATAGTTTCAAAGACAGGCAAGACTCCATATTCAAAAAGTACCAAAATTCGTTTTTGAACCCCATTTTATGTAACCTTGATCCCGATTATGCACACTGTGTAAGCGTGAAATTGGGTCTCTGAATTAAATCAGATCGATCAACACATACTTGGTTGCATTTTTGAAACTAATTCTCTCGATTTCCGTTAGTAGGATCTGCGTTTGGGCCACCCTCACGTCCCGCCGCTTGGGATTGTAGAGCAAGGGAGTGGGGCCACCACGAATGTTTTTTTTTTGGGTAAAGCTTGGGTGGGAATTTCGCAATTATAGCTACTTTGTTACGGGTTTAAAATTTTAAAGAGGATCAGCTGGGTTTCTAAAGAATAGTTTCAAAGACAGGCAAGACTCCATATTCAAAAAGTACCAAAATTCGTTTTTGAACCCCATTTTATGTAACCTTGATCCCGATTATGCACACTGTGTAAGCGTGAAATTGGGTCTCTGAATTAAATCAGATCGATCAACACATACTTGGTTGCATTTTTGAAACTAATTCTCTCGATTTCCGTTAGTAGGATCTGCGTTTGGGCCACCCTCACGTCCCGCCGCTTGGGATTGTAGAGCAAGGGAGTGGGGCCACCACGAATGTTTTTTTTTTGGGTAAAGCTTGGGTGGGAATTTCGCAATTATAGCTACTTTGTTACGGGTTTAAAATTTTAAAGAGGATCAGCTGGGTTTCTAAAGAATAGTTTCAAAGACAGGCAAGACTCCATATTCAAAAAGTACCAAAATTCGTTTTTGAACCCCATTTTATGTAACCTTGATCCCGATTATGCACACTGTGTAAGCGTGAAATTGGGTCTCTGAATCAAATAAGATCGATCAACACTTGGTTGTGTATTTGAAACTAATTCTCTCGATTTCCGTTAGTAGGATCTGCGTTTGGGGCACCCTCACGTCCCGCCGCTTGGGATTGTAGAGCAAGGGAGTGGGGCCACCACGAATGTTTTTTTTTTGGGTAAAGCTTGGGTGGGAATTTCGCAATTATAGCTACTTTGTTACGGGTTTAAAATTTTAAAGAGGATCAGCTGGGTTTCTAAAGAATAGTTTCAAAGACAGGCAAGACTCCATATTCAAAAAGTACCAAAATTCGTTTTTGAACCCCATTTTATGTAACCTTGATCCCGATTATGCACACTGTGTAAGCGTGAAATTGGGTCTCTGAATTAAATCAGATCGATCAACACTTACTTGGTTGCATTTTTGAAACTAATTCTCTCGATTTCCGTTAGTAGGATCTGCGTTTGGGGCACCCTCACGTCCCGCCGCTTGGGATTGTAGAGCAAGGGAGTGGGGCCACCACGAATGTTTTTTTTTTTGGGTAAAGCTTGGGTGGGAATTTCGCAATTATAGCTACTTTGTTACGGGTTTAAAATTTTAAAGAGGATCAGCTGGGTTTCTAAAGAATAGTTTCAAAGACAGGCAAGACTCCATATTCAAAAAGTACCAAAATTCGTTTTTGAACCCCATTTTATGTAACCTTGATCCCGATTATGCACACTGTGTAAGCGTGAAATTGGGTCTCTGAATTAAATCAGATCGATCAACACTTACTTGGTTGCATTTTTGAAACTAATTCTCTCGATTTCCGTTAGTAGGATCTGCGTTTGGGCCAGCCTCACGTCCCGCCGCTTGGGATTGTAGAGCAAGGGAGTGGGGCCACCACGAATGTTTTTTTTTTGGGTAAAGCTTGGGTGGGAATTTCGCAATTATAGCTACTTTGTTACGGGTTTAAAATTTTAAAGAGGATCAGCTGGGTTTCTAAAGAATAGTTTCAAAGACAGGCAAGACTCCATATTCAAAAAGTACCAAAATTCGTTTTTGAACCCCATTTTATGTAACCTTGATCCCGATTATGCACACTGTGTAAGCGTGAAATTGGGTCTCTGAATTAAATCAGATCGATCAACACATACTTGGTTGCATTTTTGAAACTAATTCTCTCGATTTCCGTTAGTAGGATCTGCGTTTGGGCCACCCTCACGTCCCGCCGCTTGGGATTGTAGAGCAAGGGAGTGGGGCCACCACGAATGTTTTTTTTTTGGGTAAAGCTTGGGTGGGAATTTCGCAATTATAGCTACTTTGTTACGGGTTTAAAATTTTAAAGAGGATCAGCTGGGTTTCTAAAGAATAGTTTCAAAGACAGGCAAGACTCCATATTCAAAAAGTACCAAAATTCGTTTTTGAACCCCATTTTATGTAACCTTGATCCCGATTATGCACACTGTGTAAGCGTGAAATTGGGTCTCTGAATCAAATAAGATCGATCAACACTTGGTTGTGTATTTGAAACTAATTCTCTCGATTTCCGTTAGTAGGATCTGCGTTTGGGGCACCCTCACGTCCCGCCGCTTGGGATTGTAGAGCAAGGGAGTGGGGCCACCACGAATGTTTTTTTTTTGGGTAAAGCTTGGGTGGGAATTTCGCAATTATAGCTACTTTGTTACGGGTTTAAAATTTTAAAGAGGATCAGCTGGGTTTCTAAAGAATAGTTTCAAAGACAGGCAAGACTCCATATTCAAAAAGTACCAAAATTCGTTTTTGAACCCCATTTTATGTAACCTTGATCCCGATTATGCACACTGTGTAAGCGTGAAATTGGGTCTCTGAATTAAATCAGATCGATCAACACTTACTTGGTTGCATTTTTGAAACTAATTCTCTCGATTTCCGTTAGTAGGATCTGCGTTTGGGGCACCCTCACGTCCCGCCGCTTGGGATTGTAGAGCAAGGGAGTGGGGCCACCACGAATGTTTTTTTTTTGGGTAAAGTTTGGGTGGGAATTTCGCAATTATAGCTACTTTGTTACGGGTTTAAAATTTTAAAGAGGATCAGCTGGGTTTCTAAAGAATAGTTTCAAAGACAGGCAAGACTCCATATTCAAAAAGTACCAAAATTCGTTTTTGAACCCCATTTTATGTAACCTTGATCCCTATTATGCACACTGTGTAAGCGTGAAATTGGGTCTCTGAATCAAATAAGATCGATCAACACTTGGTTGTGTATTTGAAACTATTTCTCTCGATTTCCGCCAGTAGAATCTGCGTTTGGGGCACCCTCACGTCCTGCCGCTTGGGATTGTAGAGCAAGGGAGTGGGGCCACCACGAATGTTTTTTTTTGGGTAAAGCTTGGGTGGGAATTTCGCAATTATAGCTACTTTGTTACGGGTTTAAAATTTTAAAGAGGATCAGCTGGGATTCTAAAGAATAGTTTCAAAGACAGGCAAGACTCCATATTCAAAAAGTACCAAAATTGGTTTTTGAACCCCATTTTATGTAACCTTGATCCCGATTATGCACACTGTGTAAGCGTGAAATTGGGTCTCTGAATCAAATCAGGTCGATCAACACTTACTTGGTTGTATTTTTGAAACTAATTCTCTCGATTTCCGCCAGTAGGATCTGCGTTTGGGCCACCCTCACGTCCTGCCGCCTGGGATTGTAGAGCAAATGAGTGGTGGCCACCACGAAAGGTTTCTTTGGGTAAAGCTTGGGAACGAATTTTGCGATAATTGCTACGTTGTTACGGTTTAAAACCGAGACGTCCGGTTGGAAATATTCCACGGTTTCGCACTCGTCCAGATTAAGCAGCTCCACCCTGTAAAATATCGCACAGCCATCGACGGTTGGACCTGTTCGTTTTTTGTAGACTCCCTTATAGCCTGAAAGAAATACAAATGGCAGAAACTAACAACTAAAATCGCAGCTCTAGCTGTTTTTGAAATTTTGGCACAGTTTTTTTTAAGAAAAGAAAAAGGGTGATCCAAAATTCTCTAGAAAGATTTGAACAGTGGTTAGATATCGGTAATCTAAGAAAAGTTACGTGATTACTTTGAATTTAGCAGTAAAATTTTCGTATTTTTTTTGGAATCGCCTTTAAAATAATTTACCAAGTCTACGTGTGCTGTCAATGACATGTTTTAGGGATTTTTTCAAGCATTTTGAAGTTGTCAAAGTTTTGTTTTCAAAAATTGATGATTCTACCACTACCACTACCACGTAGTAAAGGGTGCTTCTCAGACAATATTAACAATTTTTAAAATGCAAATATCTCTTTCTAGGGAAGTTTGAATCACCCTGTACAAGTAAAGTTCTAATTTAAAAAAAAACTTACCGATTTGCTTTAACTTTTCCACGTAGGTATCTAAATGAGATTTTTGCACTTCTTGAAAACATATTACCTACAACAAAAATAGTTTCCTTAAACTGTATGTATTTACAACTACTGGCTAAAGTAGTGCATTTTTACGAGCATTGGCAAGAACTAGAGGTCATTACCCTCTCCACATAGGCCGATCAGCTCTTATCGTTTTAGTGTCCTTTTATCCACCTTTGCCGCCATTTTGACAGAAAACTAATGGATTATCTGTCACTTTTGAGTGAAAATGGCGGCGAAGGTTGATAAAAGGACACTAAATCGGTATGAGTTGATCGGCCTATCTGGAGAGGGTACTGTAGAGGTCCTGCATACAATTTTCTGACAGTTAAATGTTGATAATTTTTTTGTGTTGGCAACCATTGGAAATAACTAATTTTGTCAGTGTCACATTTTTGATTAATAAACGTAGGTACGTCAAATTTTAAATTTTATTATTTATATGCGATTTAAAAATCTAATATTGCGGTATAAGAAACTGTAAAAATACTCACGCCGACGACCTTGTATTGTTTCATTGTTCAATGGAAAAAGAAACGCAAGAAAAATGGAAAGAGATCATGCATTTGCAAAACTGGAAAATTAATAAAAATAGTCGAATAGTAAGTAGTTAAATTTAAATAATATTATATATTATTATTAAGAAAAAGAGGAATAAAAAGATAGATCAATAATATTTTTTTCTATTTTACCTATTAATAACATTTTAAAATCTCCCTTGAACCTTACTGTTTTTTTTTGTCAAAGCTTGACATATTTTACTAACCAAAAAAGTCATCACCATTCAAAAACTGTCTGGGGAAATTATAAAAAGAGAAAACAAAACATCAGTCAATTTCATAAATCTGTTTTACATGCAAATATTAAAAAAAACAATTAAATCTACGATATAAACACGTGGGATTAACACCCAATGAGCATTTTTGTCTATATAAAAGTTACAGCAAATAATATAAAACCTTCATAAAATAACCAAAAGTTATATTATTTAGTGTTGGTGATAATTTTATAACTATAAATATATCTCTTAAATGAGTAAAAAAGACTTGAAAAACAACTGTTCAACACCAGCTTATAAAAATTTATGGTACATAGTAATGGATAGAAAAACAACATATAGATTTTATAAAACTTCCTTATGAGCCCTTAAGTATAGAGATTATTATAAAAAGGTTTTACAACTGTTCTAACAACACTACATAACAAATTAAAGGTTTTTATGGATTTAGAAATATAGATTTTCCATCTTTCTTCCCTTTGCTTGTTATGTATTATTCTTTTTCTTTTTACAATAAAAAAATTTATAAAATGGTGTTTAGCAATCTTCTAAAATAAATAAAAATGAAAGTGAGATAAGCTGAAGCAGGAATATGAATATTTATATACTATAGTCAAATAAAAGCTGTTTTTCAAGTCATCCTAGTCTGAAAATCAGCTGCGGTCCCGTGTGTACTGTATAGTTTTCGAATACACTCACGTAAATTTCATGGGCTCCAAAAATACTTGAGAAAACGAGAAAAAAAATATTAATTTAAATATCGGTTTTTTTTTTCATACGCGTTTTTTTCTTTCTGGGACAAATATTGAATTTTGTATGTTGTTCTTAACCCTAACAAGCAATATTTCGATTGAAACACATGTTGAAACCCCATAAATAACGTTTTTATTTAGGCCAAAAACCTATTTTTTTAATCCAAAATGGCCAAAATTTCCGACAATTCTATAAAAAAAACAATACAACTATACCACTGTTTACCTCTCGACACTATTTTATAACCCTTTTAAAAAATGATGCTACTTGGTACAAAGGGCTACAGATGGCGCAGTGCTGAACACTGATGGTCCGTTTCTGCGAGCTTAACATAGTTACCATTGTTCTCTTTTCCTAAATGCATTCCTCGAGAGATCCAGCATACTACACATACCAGGAAAAATACCCGCCTCCACACACTTCAAGCCCGCATAACTATCAGAGGTAACTATCTCAAGAATATAGTTAGATTGCGGGGTCGAAGGGTGTACAGGCGAGTATTTTCCGGGGTGTTCACATTTGCCGACGACCAGCAGTATCAGCGTATGCGCTCGACGTTTCACTGTGCGTTTTTGCGACCTTAACACGGTTACTATATTGTTCTCTTTTTCTAAAACACGGTTCCGATCTATGCGTTTCTCATTCGTGGGTCCCCCGAATCAAAACACGTATCACGTGGTCTAAGCGAGATTTGCCTATACAAGTTCATGTCGGACCACATGAGTTTTTTGAGTCAGGGTGACTGCGCATGGGAAACGCTGGTGGGAATCGGGTGTAAAATGCATTCGATCCCGATATCTGTCATCGGCAACTCTCAAAAAGATTTGGATCTCTTATCTCTTTCAGATTGATGTAACTAAAACAAGATAATAATGGTATGGTATCTCGCAAAAACGTGCCTTTTGATGTTGCAAAAACGCTCCTTTTGAGGTCGCAAAAACGCGCCTTTTGATGTCACTAAATTAACCTTAAAAAATCTTGTTTGTTTTGTTTTAATAATTGCCAAAATAAATCAAAATTGTTTTTTTTTGTTCTAAAAACAGTTGTATTATAATCACTATATAAAGAAATTAATAACAAAATTATAGAAAAAACCTTATGGGCAAAAAAGGTTTATGAATGAGTTCATAAGAATATTACAGACACCAATTTATATAACTATTGTGTGTGAGTTTGTGTGTCTCTTGAAATATTTTCAATCTTATCTTATATAATTTGTTGTTGGTTAATTAAGTTTTATAAGTGGGTTGATAGCAACATTTTAAAAACCAATCTATTATATATCTTTACTTTATAGTTACTTACGGTTTTATAGGTGGGTTGACAGAAAGATTTCAAACACCAATTTATATAACTTTTGTCACTGATGACTTATATTTTTATAAATATGTTGGTGGAAATATTGTTAACACCAATTTATATAACATTTGAACCGATGACTTCAATTTTTATAAAGATGTCCGTGGAAATATTGTTAACGCCAGTTTTATGTTACTTTAGGGTACCATCAATTTAGAGCCATTAATAAAACAAATATACAAACTCAATTCTTGTGGGAAACTTCTAAATACCCTAGGGTATCAATGGAACCCTCTTTATAATAATTATATAAATATCTGTCACCAGAAGTTTCTAAAAATGCTCATTGGGTGGGATCAACAGAGAAAAAGGATGAATTAGATAGCCGATCGCGATTAGGTGCCTACGGTGCATTTAGGGGTAGTGATCGAAAACTTCGATCCAATCCTGAAATTTTTTGGATTCGATTGAGTCAAGTGAAGTCAATCCGCCGAAATAAACGCGCTCGACGGATTAACCTTACCGACGATCTTGATTCTGGCTTTGGGGCCCAAATTTTTTGTGCTCCTTTGTCCAAGTGTTTCTTTTATAGATCTTGATTTCAATTCAATTTTTTTACAAAACGACAACAAACAACATTTTAAGGTTAGAAAAACATCAAAATTGCGCATACGCAATGTTTGAATCCAATCTTCAGGTAAACACTCGAGATTATGGATTTAACTTAATCCTGCGATATAAATGCTCAAGATTAGGGATTACAATTTTAAGCAGCTTAAGTTTCAATCCGGATCAAACCGTCGAAATAAACGTAGTAACTTTCAAACTTACGTCAGGTTTGAGACACTTGATTTCCTGATACAAATTCTTCCATCTGGTCTCCCATCGTAACGCTGCGGGATTGTGTCTTCGATACAACGCCGGGTGTTGACTTAATAAATCTTGAGCCAGCACATTGTAGGACATCACGGAAAAGACAAAGCCCCTTTTTGGTTTGTCTTTTTTTGGCCGTTCTACTGTTTCCCACACCCTCGATCTCAGCAGATTCAAAGCTAAAAATTTTAAGAGTAGGTTATTCTCTCTCAGCACGAGTGTAATGTAGTGGAAAGGGTAACCCTGTTTTTATGGCCATTTGCACCAACCGAGCTCTAATTCGAAACGGTTTGCTGGAGAAATTTCTGACATATCCCTAGTTAGGTATGATTTACATTTGGCATCATCGCATTTTTGAGATTAATTATCGCCAAACTTCAAGATATTGTAAACATTTTTTGGTTTTAAATTTTTCATGTGATGAAATTTTTTTATTTAGCATCAAACTATATTGTAGAAATAAAGTTGTATAATTATGTTTTCCTCACTTTACTTCTGTTTATGACTTTTTGGACAAAATAATTGCCACTAGAAGGTCTCTCTCTCTCTCTCTTTCTCTCTCATTCTCTCTTTCTCTCTCTCTCTCTCTCTAGAAGGTCGATTTATACTGACCGTGTCGTATGTCGTCTGCCCCCCCACCATAATTCGAGAATACATGCGTATTTGCATTAAACCAGCAGTCTCAAAAACATTGGCATAAAGTACCTGGTGAAGGGTTTATGGTGGATTTAGAATTCCGTAAGATATGCAGAACAGTAAGAAGCAATACCACTATCTATGAATAATATTGTTTGTTTCTTCTTCAATCAAAAACCATTTTAAATATCCAGGGCATATTGAGAATCAAAACTGGCATATGAAAAAGATTTAAATAAATTTTTATTAAAAAAAACTTTTAAAGAACAAGCTTTTATTAAATGCACTCAAAAGTAGAAAATAATTTTTTACCTTTCTTATACCATAATAAAAGCGATGGGCGCAAATTAAAAATTTTAACTTTTTTAGGTATCGTATATCGGTCAGAAACAGTTGTATTACTCTATAACCTAAGGACATTTTCAAAGGCTTGGCAAGCACGGCAATCTCACCCGTTCTCAGCTTCTTTAGATGAAAGCATTATGTTTATCAATAGAGAAGAATTTAGTTCTTTTTTGTAGTTCTTTCTTTGTCACCGAAAAGTTAAAATTTTTGGTATAAGAAATGTAAAAAAAATATTTTCTACTTTTTTGTGCATTTAATAAAAGCTTGTTTTTTAAAAATTTTTAATTTTTAGACTTGTACCCTAAATCGTCCATTTTGAATCCGCCATATATATTAAAATTTTCAAATCTGATCAAAAATTCATATCCCCTTCCCGAAAAGCCCCTGTATGCCAATTTTGATTTAAATCGAACAAACTAAATCTTTTCCCCCCTCCACTTCCCTCGTTAACAGGAAGTGTGTACCTAATAATACCATATTATTGTATTGTCACCGGAACTATAAACGCATACCAAATTTGAACACACACCCTTAATTTTTAGATTTGTACCCTTAATCGTCCATTTTGAATCCGCCATATTAAATTTTTCAAATCTGATCAAAAATCCATAATCCCCCTCCTTAAAAACCCCTGTATGCCAATTTTGATTAAAATCGAACAAACTAAATCTTTTTCCCCCTCCACTTCCCTCGTTAGAGGGAGGTGGGTACCTGAGAATCACTGTCTCTAGATATCTATTCTCGGGATCGTGCCTGAGAATACCATATTATTGTATTTTCACTGGAACTTACACGCATACCAAATTTGAACACAATCGGATGTGGATAAGTCAGTTAAAATTGGTTAGCAAAACATTATCGAAACTCGTTCATCTTGAATCCGCCATATTGAATTTTCAAAATCTGATCAAAAATGCGTATTCCTTATCCCCAAAAGCACCCGCACACCAATTTTGGTTAAAATCGGAAAAACTTCGTTATCAACATCCCCAACACACCAAATTTCAACGAAATCGGGCCCCCTCCACCCCCTTCGAGTAAGGAGGAGCTGTCAATTTCATTATACTATATTCTTGTGTTGTCACCGCAACTATACAAGCATGCCAAATTTGATCGGATGTCGGAAAGTTGGTCAAAATAAAGTTGCAAGATTCCACCCGAACAAACATATCTAGTTCAACTCGAACAGGCGAGACCGGCGACAATATACTCATTTATTCCTGCTTACAGCATGGATTTCTCCATGAAATCCGTCACCTACAATTTCCTAATAACCAGAGGTCATCATCAAACCCCTTCACATTGTTTAAAATATTGATTATTTCGCAAAAAAATACTAAAACGCCCCCAAAAAGAAAATACGGACATTTATATAGCTATCATTTAAACGTATCCGTATACTAATAGCAAAGCAAAGCCAAAAGACACTACATTTTTGACTTGTTTATCCAATGTTTCGAACGTAGCCCGAATTTTGCTGTTCCCCAGTGTAATCAAACATTTCCTTTGTTAGGATTGACAAATCTTGGATCAAAAGTCCAAAATACGATGGTTTTGGGGCGTTTCGGATGGGCTCGGCTATTTCCGAGGGTATTTCGAGAGGAGATGGAAAAAAATTGACCCCCTTTTGCGAGGCTTATAATTTTTAAGAGAAGTTTAAAGGTGAAAACCGCCTCTTGATAATTTTTTATTTCTTAAAAGTAAATAAGATATAGTACACCCATGATGATAATTTAGGGCCTAAAATATTTTAGGATAATTTAAGGGGTAACGTTTTTGTTTAACCAATTTTTAGTATGTTTTTCACATTTTATGCCATGATTTTGATTCTTGGTGAATAGTTGAATACTTGGTGAAAACTGGAGGAAATGGCTCAATTTTTAGGCAAGAATAATTAGATTTTTTCAATATTATATAAAGCGGACAGAAATCTTTTTTTTTGCACCCGTGATCAACAATAGTAGTTTTAACAACTAGTGCCTAAAATAGTGCTTTTTTACAAGCGTTGGTTTAAATATCGAGCACAGCGACGTATTTAAAAACGCGAGTAAAAAAAGCACAGTTTAGCCGCGAGTTGTTAACACAATTTTTTTAATACCTTTATCAAATACCTCTGTGTCTTTTTACTCGATGACGTTCATTGTTGCGACATTTTAATCTTTGACAATTTGATATTTGACGATATTTTTAAATGATGTTTTCGTAAATACTTGCGGAAATGGCTTAATTCTTAGGCAAGAATAATTATATTTTTTCATATTACTATTTTCCGCTATTTAACTTCGAGTAAAAAACGGACAGAAATCTTTTTCTGCTCCCGTGATCAAAAAAAGTTTTTTTTGCATCGGTAACCAACAAAAGCCATGCTTTAGTTATCTGCAGACAGTTACTAAAATCATGTTTTGGATGAAGGTATAAAAAAATAGTAGTTTTAACAACTAGTGGCTAAAATAGTGCTTTTTTTACAAGCGCTGGTTTAAATATCGAGCGCAGCGAGGTATTTAAAAACGCGAGTAAAAAAAAGCAGTTTAGCCGCGAGTTGTTAACACTATTTTTTTTTAACACCTTTATCAAAAAATCCAAAAAACAGGAAAATACTTTTAAAAATCTCGAACAAAGAGAATTTCTCGCAACACACCATCTTTACACTATAAATCAAGGCGGCTGGTAAATGAAATAACAATCGTTTCCATAGCGATGTGTCTTTTTACTCAATGACGATTTAACTAAATTATTTTTAGGTTCATCGTGGCCGGACTGGGTGTTCCGCCATATTTTGACCCCCCAGTTAGCGCCGTTATTATTAATGTTAGGAAAAAAGGTTAAATGCAAAACTTTTATTACTGTTTGCATGCTTTAAGAGTTACCTGTCTAAACTAGCTAAATGTCATTGCAAACGTCAAATTAGTTATTTTAAATGAAACACCCTGTATCTTGTTAAATAGTTACCTCTAACTATATTAGTTTGCAAAAGAAAAATGCAAAAATCCTCACCATAGATAGAGGTACCATATTTGGTATATTTGGGATCAGAAAGGAACGGCCGATTCAAAATTTTTATAAAACTCTTAAATCAACCGTTTTTTTTTATAGATTTTTAAAAAAATTTAGACTAGATTCATTTGGACATTAATACCAAATTTATAATACCAAGACACACCCCACTTTATCATTTCTACTCTTAAAAGCAAAAAAAACCTAAATACTTTACATTGATTCTGTCTTTGTCCTGAATTCCACATTCTTTAATTGTGCAAATTTGAGTCCATAAAACATTAACAGCGCTTGTAAAAACAATTAGACCCTGTTTTTTTTTCTCATTTAAAAATAATAGTTTTAAACTACATCAAACCACTAATAAATAGCATGGAAATAAAAAAAACTATTTAGATAATACCTAAAAACATATTAAGTACATATTGTTACTATCAGTAATTGATAAGCACAATAAATAACTACCTATCTAAATGATTATTGATTTACAATAATCAATCCATGGTAAATAAACAAATCTGAGTCTTGTTTGGGGTGGGAACTCAAGTTGCGTGTTTTTAAAAAATCTTAACACATATGCAACTGCATAAGGTCACATAACGCAAAACCATTAAAAAATTTCAACCAATCTTTATTCTGTACTTTAAAGCTCCTTGTTTCTCAGGAGCACAAGAAATCCTTAAAAATGTCGCACATTTTTGTTTGACTGTATTTAGTTTGAAATTAACTCTGTGTTTCGGACTTCCATTGTCTATATTTTATTTATACACGACGTTTCGATCAGTACAATCTCTAATCATCTTCAGGTGGAAACTACAATCTATTCCTAAGGCTACATACTTATATACTATGGGAAATAACTCAACCGTGAAGTTTAAGAAGGAGATGGCTCAAGGAGGGACTTTCAAATATTTGGAATTTCAACACTTGGTTTACTGAAAATACCCTGATTCTGCCCAATAAAACCAGCTTCAAGGAATTTTTGTTTCTTCCAGTGTGACTCCTTTTGCAAAACCTTTGCTTCTGTCCACTTCATTTGGTGTTGTTTTGACCATGCATGTTCGGCGATTCCTGATTTTGTTGATTCACCTCTTTGGGTATATGCGTCTGATGTGCCTTAAGCCTAACAGATGTCTTTTTGTTTCACACCCACAAGGAACTTGGTAAATGCATTCCTTATTTTGTTTGTTCTCCGGTTTTGTTTTACTCAGGAGGCTGTGATTTAAAAGCTGTTTTAATATTAAAGTTGGTCGCGATTCTTCGAATTTTCTCTGATACATTTTTAATGTATGGAATTGTAAGAAATGCATTTGCCTGGTTTTGGTCTTGTAATCTCTGTCCTGTTTGCTGAAATTTAGAAATAGTATCTGTTATAAGTTTAAGGCTGTAACCATTCTGCTGCAGATCCTTATTAAAGTTTCTTATTTCGATTTCCAAGTCATGAGAATTGTTACAAATTTGAACGGCTCTGTTATACAAAGTTCTTATAATGCCTTGTTTGGTTGTAGCAGAATGATTTGAACCTTAAACATATTAACAGTTTTTAAATCTAATAATACAATTCGTAGCCTCCTTAGTAACACAAAACTGAAGAACAAACAAAATAAGGAATGCATTTACCAAGTTTCTTGTGAGTGTGGTGAATCATAAATAGCCAAAACAAAAAGACCACTATCTGTTAGCCTTAAAAAGAGGTGAAAACAATGAAATCAGGAATCAAAACCGAATGAAGAGGACAGAAGCAAAGGTTTTGCACAAGGAGTCACACTGGCAGAAATGAAAATTGTACATAGCCTTAGGAATAAATTGTAGTTTGCACCTGAAGACGATCAGAGATTGTACTGATCGAAACGTCATGTATAAACAAAATATAGACCATGGAAGGCCAAAACACAGAGTTAATTTCAAACACATCATTGTCTCAAACTTTCAAACAAATGTATTTAGTTTGTTGAAAATAAAACTCTCTATTCTGCAGAGTGTAAACAATTGCTCTGCTTTTGGTAATGGAATATAAAAAAAAATGACAAAATGGTCCTAAAATTGTTATTTGCACCATCTTATATTCTTAATTTAATTTTTTTAAACTTGAGATATTTGATAGCTTTAAACGAGTTTTTAATATTCCTATTCAATTTAAAAAAAGAGATTAAAAAGCTGGCTATAAAAAAAAAATAAGATTTTTAGAGAAAACATCCTTAACATTTAGAAAAATACCAGGACATATTCTTATTATATAATCAAGGACCCTTTTTTAATACCAGAAGAAAATTATAAGAATTTTTTAAAAATTTGTACTAAACCACAAGTATTGTTGTGTGTGTGTGTTGTTTAAAATTTTAACAGCAAAGAATTTGTTTCAATTGTTGGTATGGAATGACTTAAAATGACTCACACAAAGTTGCATTTTTTTGCAGTTTTTTTTTAACAAGTTTTACTGATCCTCCCTTGCTCCAAACTTCACTTACCTTCCTGTACTTCTTCGGCATTCGATTTAGGAATGTTTCCAGTACTATGACTTCTTTTACTATAACTCCTACTTTGACAGGCATTGATATTAAAAAAATGCGAATTATGTGGTCTTAAAGATGGCGTATTTGCTTCAATGTGATTTTGCCAATAGCTGTAATAATTATAGTTCTCATATTGATAAAATTCTGAAGAAACACCATTGTTACATGGAAGTAACTCAAAGCTATTGGTAACTGGGTTTTCACAGTTTCGTGGTGGGCCGGGTATGAAGCAGCTAAAAGTATTAAAGGACATTTTATTTTTTTTTAGTTTTTATTTTCAATGGGTTTGACGTCATTTAAATATTTTAACAATGGGTTTCTACAAGCAGGGAACAGCTCATGGCTTTACCTAATGGGATTCCCCATAGATAAATTAACATAGCATTAAAGCAATACTGCCATTAGAAGGAAAAACCCTGCAACCCACAAATTTTTCGCTTTTGCCCAGCAGGACTGCCTGAATAGAATATGTTATTTCACCTTATGTGCCTTTTTTTATCGGCAAACCGAACGATTATTAATTATTGTTTTATTTTTCATTTTTTGAATCTGTATCTATAGCCAAAAAATCATTTGTCTGTATTACACCTAGAATGTTTTTTAGAAACTTTATTACAATTCAATGCTTCTTTTTTATTTTTCCACAAATTAAGTTTAGGTCGCTCACAGGGTTTTTCCTTCTGATGGCAGAACATATGAACAAATTTTTATCATAAAAAAAAACTTTATTCTATTTTAATGAAATCTTTTACCATTCTATTAAATTGTGTAAGATAGATTAAACATATCAATGACCAATTAATTTATGGAAGATGCCATCCTATTTAAAAAAAAATTTTAAATAAAAAATACAAAAGTGTAAACATTATCAATGACTAAAAAAGGTAAATAAATAATAGTCAAAAAGGTAAGAGTAAACTATAAAAATATATAAAAAAAAACAGAAAAATATAAAAAAAACATAAACACTCATTCTAACAAAACTAGCAACAGGTAAGTACCCATAGAAACAGATTGTTAAAAAATATATCCATTAAGGTTTTTATATCTTTTAAAACAGACAAACAGAGAAAGAAAGAACAGAAGACCAGAAGACTGGTAACAATTTTTTGATAATTTGATATTTTTGGAATTTTTTTGAGTTCAAAAGTTTACCAAAAAGGCAGAAACATTCCTACACTTATTTGATAATTAAGTAGGTATAGAGACTTATGCTCAAACTTACCTTTGATTTGAAGGGTGCATTAAAAATGTGTCAAAACTTATAGATTTTTGCAAAGGAAAATAATTCTGATCTAAACTTCCGCACGGCAATCTTGACATAGTCTTCTTACAATGGATGCATTGGAAAAACTTGACACATTTTAAATAGCAATTTCGTTTTAAGTTATTAAACGTTTGTAAAAAAACCATTAACCTGCCATTCAAAAGATTATTATATATATTTATCCTGCTTTCTTTTGTATATTTTGTGAAGTATAAAGCTTGGTATAAAGAAACCTAAAACAAAATAATTATAATCAAAATTATGAAAAAGAAATCACCTCGGAAATCACATTGACAAGTCCTCAGGCACTGTGGTTTTTGGAGGCCTTGGCATACTAATACAAGAGCACTATAAGGAATAATTATGACAGGTAGGGAAGAGCTGGATATACTGATTCATATTATATATTACCAGTCAAAAAGTGTACATAGTATATTTTTCCCCTCAGTGAAGTCCCTTGGATTTCCATTTAAAAATTTCTTACCAAAAAAATAGGTGTCATACAACAAAATGATTCTTCTGCAAAAGTCAATAAATTATGTTGCAAAAAGATAAATGCTTTTCAGTGGAAAATTATAAAGAAAACCCTGGAATTATTAAAAATTCCACAGATTCCACTACAATTTCTCAATTTTTATAATTTCTTGACGTCTCCTGGAGGTTAGAAAAATGTGTCAAATAAGCTATTTTAACATTGGCAACATTGTGGGGACTGTTCAGAAATAGAAGGTAAACCCACGATTTATAAAAAATATCTGGCGGCCGGAAAAACAAACATATATGACAATCCGGCAACGTTACACGTCACCAAAAGTAAACATAACCATAAATTTTGTCAACAAAAATATTAAGAAAAAACTTTTGTTTTCGATTTTTAAAAAAGCAAGAAAGTCAAAAAACAATTCAATAAAGTAGAAATTTAAGGCAACTCATAGTTTTGACTTGATTTGTTCTTCTCATTGAAGAAAGAGATGAAGATATGATTTAGGCTGAGTTACAATATAAATTTGGCATAAATTGATTTATCCATGTACTGAACGTGAAAAAGGGAAATTAGAAAAAAGCAGCTAAATAAAATTTATCAAAACATAAAATTATTTGGAGAATGGCTCAAAAAGGATTAATCTTGGGATTTCTTAATTGAACAAATAAAGGTTGTAGCTTGTTTCAAAAATAAAAGTACTATTAAAAGAATATGGCTTCAACAAGTAGAAAAACTGTGCCCCAGAAAGAAGATCCTTCTATAGACAAAATAATTCAGGTGGGTAAGTAGGTGGAGTTTTCATGGAATCCTATCATACAAGATGACTTTTTTTACAGTATACCTGGTGGGGAGATCAAAGTGAAAATTTGAGTATTGATAGTAGTCATGCTTTAATTGGAGTTTACCCAACTTTTCATATTGATAATTTATAACCTAAGCACAATTTTATTCATAGTCATAATGTTAAATACATTATTTTTAATAAAAGTGTTTACCAATGTTTTCATAGTTATAATTCACAATTCATAAGCACAGTGCATAATTTAAAAGTTGGTTGATTTTAACTTTATGCACTATCAATATGAAAAAAGCAAAGAAAACATTTTGGTTGGTTGATTTCAAAATGAGAGTGATTGATTTTAGCTGATATTAGAAGACAGAAATTTAGCAAGAAGGAAGAATACCTAACCTGTTGAGGTTAGGTAAAGAAAAACATTTTTTTTTGTTCTTCTTTTTGTCAATTTGGTATGTCAATTTTCAAAATTTATCCTAATGCACTATGCTTATAAACTCTTGGATAAACAGGTGCTGTTAAATTATGTATTAACACTAAAATTGTGCTTATACACTATGAATTAAAGTTATGAATTATCAATAGGAATAGTTGGGTAACATCCCAAGGCTTTTTTGTACTATAATTTCCTATTATTTGTCACAGGAAAATATTGCAAACTGGCACATTTTGGCACCACTGGACGACGAGCAACTTGACGCTATTTACGAAATCGAGGATGCTATCAAAGACATTTATTATAAAGGTGACAAAAAGCAGGCTGAAGAGGTTGTCACAGTACCTGAGTACGAGCCTGAGCAGATTCCATTGATTAGTTCGAATAAGGATTTTATAAGGTAAGAAATAGGGATCATTTTTTCTTTTTATTTCTTTTTTCATTTTTATTATTGTTTCTCTTTTTTTGTTCCTTTTTTGATTTTTTTTTCTTAATTTTTTTTTGATTTTGGTTTTGTTTTTTTCGTTACTTTGTAGTTTTAAATATAATCTGATCTACTAAAAATATTGATTAATTTTGTAGTATCACCTATTTGCCCTGGTATTAACAGTTTGGGAGATTTTTCTGAATACCTATATTTACTGGGTCACAAATATTCTTAATGTCGAAACTACTTTTTTTGGGTTTTTCGCCACTAAGTTAAGGAAATTTTTTCAAAAATATGTTAAAACCCACTGCGTAAATTCCTAAAAAAATTTGTTCGTTTGTCAGTGGTTTTTAAATAAGATAAAAAATTTGCCTACACATTTTTTTAGGAATTTACGCAGTGGGTTTTAACATATTTTTGAAAAAATTTCCTTAACTTAGTGGCGAAAAACCCAAAAAAAGTAGTTTCGACATTATGAATCCGCCACAAACATATAGATTTTATTTACAAATATTCTTGTTTTTTGAATTTTTTCATTTTTATAAAATGCTTTCATGTATTATGTCTGGTTAAGATCGTAAAAAATGTTTTATAGGTTTTTTATCGAAAAGAAGAATTAAGGAGTTCATGAAAAAGACATTTTTAACTAGTGAAGTGACTTTGGCTAAAGAATAAAAATGAGTTAGTAAATATGTATGTTCACACTACAAAATGTCATAAATGAAGTTTATTTGTGCTTTGTGCCAAAAATGTTGAAATGAAGAACATTTATAACCATTTATGTTCCTCTTTTTTTTAAATTTAAATTAAGTAATACCTACTGAAGTGACAAAAATGGATGTCCACGGAATGGACAAAAACTAAAACTAATGGTAACATAAGTTATACTACAAAAATCTAGTATCCAAAATATTTTTAATATTACATAATTCTAAGTAGGAACACACAAAGGATCAAAATGAAAAGAGTAATAAATAAATGATGTTTCGCCCTGGGCAACCAGAGTTGGCTCCTGAGTGGTTTCACTGGTCATCCTCCCCAAACACCATCATACACTTTCCAACTTTGAATCGCTCACAAATAGGCATCATTCCGCACTTGTACTTATAAGTCACCTGATAAGGCAATTAAAACAAAAGAGAAACAAGAAAAAGAAGTTAAAAAACCTCCAAATCAGTTACTTCAACTGAAAATAATTTATTGGATGAGTATCCCACACTGACGCTGGTTGTATAAACAATTATAATGAATTGATGCTGGAAAATCACAATCAATCACAAAGATATTTATGTGCACGTTTCACTTATTTCTGTAGAAAAATTTTTGTTATTAGTTTTAGGCAGTTGTGTCTAACTGAAAAATTAATTTTAAACTTTTATTTTTTTCAAAAGAAGGCGAAAACACCATAACAATGGAGCACACTATGACTCATAAATTTTATGTAAATATTTGCTAGGCGGCTTGGTATTTAAATACTGAAACTACTTAAATAGAACTTTCAAGTCATTGTCAAAGAATTGGTACAATTCGATCGGGAATTTTTTTTTTTTTATTTATTTTACCATAGATGGATGATAAAAGCAGAAGAAGAAGTAAAACACGAAGATCTTACCCAGTTCAGTCGATACAACGATTTGCTCGCCAAACATCGGTCGAATTGCGAAGACCTTTTCAACTTGTCCGAGAATACTTTGAGTTCGTTGAACGACCTCAGAGATAAGTACCAGAACGCCACGGAAAAGACGAACTACTTGCACGATTTGAGCGAACAGTTGTTGATACATCAGAAAGCGCTGAAGGAAAAGAAACAATTAATCAATGAGAAACTTAAATATTTCGTTTATTTTGGCAAATGTCACGACAGTATTGACAGGTTAGGCAACAGAGTGAACACTCCGGAATACGTAGGTATTCTTAACAATATTGACGATGCCATAAACTACTTAGGTAAGTCGAATTAGTAAACTTAACGCCATACTTCCATATTTTACGAAACCATTTCTTTTAGAATTAAAATAATTTTCACAAACTACGATTGATTGCTAGTTTTTTTGACGTTGCTTTTTTGTAAGATATTGGATCTAGTAAAACAAATAATATGATACGAAATGCTAAATTTTTATCTTTTGACTCTTATATTATGTTGGGAATTTGGAACCTTTGGTTGCACTAAAACAAAGTTATGATTGTTTTCCACAAACCAAAACTACACTTTTTTGCACTCGACGCGCGTTTCGCTAACAACGTTAGCATCATCAGGAGATGATAAACAATAAACTAAATTAACCTACGCTCTATCTTATATACTATCTTTTAGTGGGCGGAGATAAGACTAATAATTTGTGATTGATCACGCTTTATAATCCTGTCTCCCCTCAACTAAAGAATAAAGTGTACTAATCGGGATGGGTCCTCTATCTTTATTTAAACTATTTCTGGATTTAATGATGTCCATACTTTCATATGCATTCAAAAGTCTTTTGTTTGGTACACTTTTTTTTAGCAAGCAAGCAAACCAGTTTGAAAATTTACCTATAGAGGAAAAAGGTTTTTCTGTTCAAAATTCCCTTGAATTTATCAACAAAGTTAAATATATTTCACTCCAAGAAGGGGAAATTTTAATCTCGTTTGATGTTAGTTCGTTGTTCCCTAATGTGCCGATCCCCAATACCTTACAATACCTGGAGGAACTACTAAGAAAAAAAAACAGAAGAAGACAAAAAGACTTTAGAGTACCTATCTTTAACAAAACTCTGCATGAATCAAAATTACTTTCAATATAAAAATAACTACTACCAACAATTAGAAGGAACCACAATAGGTAATAGTTTATCACCTTTTATCGCAAACCTCTTTATGAGCAAATTTGAATCAGATATAAGTAAAGAATTTGAGTATTTCCCCAGAGTATGGTTCAGGTATGTAAACGATGTGTTTGCAGTATTCAACACTAAAGTAACTAGTGTTGAAAATTTTATGGAAAAAATAAATAAGAAATTTCCCACAATTCAAATTACTTTTGAAACAGAGAACAACGGTACACTGCCATTTCTAGAAACTTTAGTTATAAGAAATAAAAATAAATTGGACTTTGACCTATACAGAAAAGGAACGGCCACCAACAGGTCTATTCCAAATGACTCTTTTCATTGCTTACAACATAAGCTGCAAGTTTGCACTTTTTAACATATAGATTAGTAAATTTACCTTAAACAAAGAAAGATTTGAAGCAGAAAAGGATATGGTTAGGAATATAGCTGGCGAAAATGGTTACGACGAACGCTTAATAAATAAGCTGATAAATAGACATTCTTTTCAAAAGACCTTTCGGAATTCCACTTTTTTTAGACAAAAAGATACCTCCGACTCAAAATTTGTATCAATTTCTTATAATCCTAATTATACGAAAGGATTACAAAAAGTATTTAATAACACCGATCTTAAATTAGTATATCAATCCGGAAACACAATAAGAAGTTTACTAGGAAATCCCAAGGACAAAACTACAGTTCTAGAAAAAAGTGGAATTTACGAAATTATTTGCATGGATTGTGACAAAAAAATATGTTGGCCAAACGAGACGTTCTATTCAAACACGATTCAAAGAACACTTAGCACGCTTAAAATACGGAAGAACAGAAAAGTCAAGTGTGGCCGAGCATGCTTTTGAAAACAATCATAGATTCACATTAGATAACCTAAAACTTATAAAAAGTGTATCAAACAAAAGACTTTTGAATGCATATGAAAGTATGGAAATCATTAAATCCAGAAATAGTTTACAGAAAGATAGAGGACCCATCCCGTTTAGTACACTTTATTCTTTAGTTGAAGGGAGATAGGATTATAAAGCGTGATCACTCACAAATTATTAGTCTTATCTCCGCCCACTAAAAGAGAGTATATAAGATAAAGCGTAGGTTAATTTAGTTTAACGCGCGTCGAGTGCAAAAAAGTGTAGTTTTGGTTTGTGGAAAACAATCATAACTTTGTTTTGGACTCTTTCTTTATTGACACTTCAAAAAAGGCACGTCAACAATATTTAAACAGAATAAGAAATGTTCATTTACATTTTCAACATTCTCCCCCAGACTGCTCCAGGAACTGTAGGGGCCATAACTTGACCACCGGCCTTCGATAAATTCAAGTAGGGGTCTTCACATCTACCACTATATGTGTTATTTCTTCTTGTTTCAAGTGTGGCCATGTATTCTTCATCTATTCCCAAATTGTTCTGCTAATTGTTGTGATCATCTTTTCTGTTCAAAGGCTACAGATGGTTTGGACGTACGAGGTCTGCTATTAAAAATAATTTTCATAGTGCTTTTATATATGAGGGCTGTCAGGTGGTATAAATTTCCAATCTTTTTGTTGTGCAAGGCAGTAGTTCTTTATTTCTTTAATTCTATTGTTTACGAAGATACTTAATATTTTCTGAAAAATCTGTCCAAAGTTGAGTGTTTCGAATTGTTTTTTGCGTGTATAGTCTTTGCTAAACAGATTGCCAGAACTGAGGCTTGGATTTTAAGTCTTGGAATACTGAGTGTTTCTTGAGGTGCTTCTTTATTTTTGGTAAATCGTTCTGTTTTTATTTATTGTTAATTTTCTGGCGGAACCTTTTTTTAATTTTCTTGTAGTTTGGTATCGTATTGTTTGTTATAGTACATAGTCAACTCAGCCCAAAAAGCATCGATTGCATTGGGCAGATGCAGGAAATTGTGTGGGAAAAAATGGGAGCTAAATCCCAAGATGACTTTATGGTTATATACAAAGGTGGTAAGGCCCATAATAACCTATGGTTCGGTAGCTTGGTGGACGAGAACCAAACAGTCCGGGGCCATAACCTGCCTAAGTATCACGGGTGCTATGAGGACCATCCCAACAGCAGCTTTGTAAGTTCTACTGAATTTGCAGGCTAATGCAGTCCACATTGAACTGAGCATGAAAGACTTGAAAACGAGCTCAAATAAGATCCTATACTGGGATTGCCGAGCGACGTAATGGTATGCAAGTATAATTTCTAAAAGAAATACAAAGTCAAAATTCCAGATAGAGGTCCTCCTTTCGGAACGGAATCCATCTGGTACACAGACGGCTCCAAGACCGATCAGGGTCTAGGAGCTGGCATATACGGGCAAACATACGAGACTTTGATCTCTAGAAGCCTGACAAACGATTGCACAGTGTTCTAAGCTGAAGTAGCGGCAATACATCACTGTTCCAAGAAATACAAGAATAGAGGACTGCACTGAAAGCTCTAGAAGCAGTGCAAGTGACGTCCAAACTGGTTTGGGACTGCAGAACAGCTCTAAATAGGCTGGCAAGCACCAAAAGGGTGACACTAGCCTGGGTTCCAGGACATCGGGGACACTCTGGAAACGAAAAAGCCGATAAATTGGCCAGACAAGACTCGGCAATAAAGTTCACAGAGCCTGAACCATTTTGTGGGATCGCTAAGGCTAGATCCAAGCAATCTATTAAACAGTGGCTCACCAAAGAGACGAACGGTCTGTGGGAGCAAACGCCTGGACAAAGACAGGCCATATAGTTCATTAAAGAACTTTCACCAAAGCTGACTGCAGAACTTCTTAGTAAGGAAAGGAAGCTGTGGCGCTCCTAACAGGTCCCTGCAAATTCAATAACCACTTGTATGCAATGAGATTGGTAGAAGATGCTACATGCCGCTCTGTAAGAAAGAGGAAGAAACCTCATTACATGTCAATGTGAAGGCCTAGTTACAACCAGGGCCTTACTGAGGAACCTAGAATGTCCGCGGTCAGAAAGCTATATACAGAGCACACTGGCAAAGCTTCTGGGTTTAATGACAAGGACGGTGCGGCAACTTGTTTTGTTGTCCTAGCAAAGCAGGGAAGAAGAAAGGGGAACCACGATAGATCTGGGAAGGTCAAGATGGACAGGTGTCTACACTACCCCATTCTAATCTATTCCATGAATTCTGGCTCTACTTTTGGACTGGGGAGGAAAGAACTTTGACATATTATTTCTTAATTAGTTTTATTTTAGTTGAGCATATCGACTACAAAGAATCAAGAGCCTACAAACTAAAGTACGAGAGCCTGTTGAGCACTGCTATGTTGGCAATTTACAACTACGTTAACCACATCATTGTGGAAACAACCAAGCAAGTTGTCGATCCAGGTAAATGTAAATAAATACTGGCAAAGACTTCGTAGGCGGGCCAACTTTTAGAACCAAACGTTATCCCGATAATTTCGACAGGTCTGTAGAAAACTTTTTTATTTTTGGAGACAACAAACTTTTGGTTGCAGAGATTTGTCACAATAAGTAAGCGGCTTTCGGTCCATGGAATCAGTGCTTGCCCTAGAAAACCATCATCTTCTTAAATGTAATTTTTAAAATAGGAAACAATTTATAGTACGAGATCCACCACTTAATTTAGGTGTCAAATTAAAGGTATTGATCTCCTCGATACGAATATCAAATGGTGCCACTCCAAATCTGGGCGGAAGTGCTCGGCACCAATGATTTTATACTCAAAACTCCCGGGCCGTTTACTATAGAGGCGAGTTTGTTATTGCTATATATCTTCGAGAAAAACATTAGCAGCAACAATTTTTTTTATAAGAACGTTAGGAATACCAAACTTAATATTCCCTAATAAGTCCTTAAAAATCCGACTGGTTCCAACACCGCCATATTGAAAAAATGGCGAAAATAGGTAATTTCTTGGGTTTTTCTCGAGTTTTTACTAATTATCTCGAAAACTGTTTGGTCCGCGAAAAAATTTATGGTGTTAAACTACCAGTGGCGGTGATAGAATATTTTTTCTTTAAATATATGTTTTTCCTTCTTTTCAAAATATCTCCTAGTACAATAAAAACTATAAGAGTGGAAAAAATAACTAGTTTTTTGCCCTCTCTAAATAATAAATGTTAATACATAAAAAAAAGTGGCGCACTTGAAGTTTCTTAAAATATTTTTCTACACAACAATTTTTGTTTTTTATGTTTAGTGATTAACATGTTGTCTCGAATTGCCCTAAGTTATCCACAATTAGCTTTAAAATATATTTAATTAGCCCATTCCCCTTTCTCGGCTTCTAGGAGGTGGAGGTGGATACTACTTATTTATAACTGACAAATGACCACATCCGACAGCTTAAATATAAACAATTTACCAAATTTTATCGAACGAGTAGTTCTCAATGAGCCTGTGAATTTGGCTATTTTCTTTTCGTTGCTACTATTTTAGTGTTTAGTAATCGAAAAAATTAATAAACAATTACCCGATTACCAAATCTACTAGTGGCGGTTTTGTACAAAAATAGAAAACGTACCTACACAGTCGCATATTACATGGTCGCATCGTATATTTACGAATAGGGGGCCATAAAATGAGGAAATTGATCGAACAACAATTTAATCGCATCGTAAAATGATCGAAAATACGAACCTCAAAAATAATTTCGTCAAATCCAAAATAAAATTTAATGTGAAATAACCGAAAATATAAAATAAAAAAAATGATTAAACCGTAAAAAATTCGAACCGTAAATTAAACGAAAATACAAAAATTCAATATAATTGTGAAGCATAATTTTCCAAGGGTGCAGCAGGTATTCGTGTTTCAGGGTAGGGTCACAGGGTACAAATCCAAACTCTAAGTATTTGTCTTAGAGTTTGGCAATTCTGCAGCCTCGTTTTCTTGTAGACCCCTTCTTATGCAACCTTTCTGCGTTCCGATCAAATAACAGTTTCTCCAATTTATTTTGGATCTCTTTCGTGACGACTTTATTTCATTTTTTACGGTTCGATCAAAATATTTTTTTTTTTTCACTTTCGCTTATTTTACATTCGAAAAAAATATGATTCGATTACATTAAGGTTTGACTTTTGGGGTCCTATGTTTAAATTGTTACTTACTTAGTATCATACTAGTTTAGTAAAAAATCAAATAAATCCCATAACTCATCCCTTTGGGGGAAGGGTTTAATCAATGTTTTTTATTTTATATTTTCAGCTATTTCACATTAAAAATTTCTCTTAGGGTTTGACGAAATTATTTTTGAGCTTGGTATTTTCGATCATTTTACGATTCGATTAAATTGCTAGTTGAGTTTGGAATTGTACCCTGTAACCCTACCCTGAAACACGAATACCTGCTGTACTCTTGGAAAATTGTGCTGCACAAGTATATTGAATTTTTGTATTTTCGTTTAATTGACGTTTCCAATTTTTTACGGTTTAATCATTTTTTTTTATTTTATATTTTCGGTTATTTCACATTAAATTTTATTTTGGATTTGACGAAATTATTTTTGAGGTTCGTATTTTCGATCATTTTACGATTCGATTAAATTGTTGTTCGATCAATTTCCTTTCGGCAAAATTAAATTTGGATATTTATATTTATTATATTTTTGCTCATTTTATGAACCCTCTATTCGTAAATACGACGCGACCATAAATATGCGACTGTGTAGGTACGTTTTCTATTTTTGTACAAAACCGCTACTAGTTGATTTGGTAATCGGGTAACTTTTTATTAATTTTTTCGATTACTAAACACTAAAATAGTAACAACGAAAAGAAAATAGCCAAATTCACAGACTCGTTGAGAACTACTCGTTCGATAAAATTTGGTAAATAGTTTGTTTATGTTTAAGGTGTCGGTCATTTGTCAGTTATAAATACGTAGTATCCACCTCCACCTCATAGAAGCCGAAAAAGGGGAATGGGCTAATTAAATATATTTTAAAGCTAATTGTGGATAACTTAGGGCAGTCAGATACAACATGTTAATCACTATAAACATAAAATATAAAATTAAAAAACTCATATTAAGAACATTATGATTGTTTTAAAAAACGAAAATATTTTAAGAAAATTCAAACACATTTAAAGAAAAAACATTGTATCTCCGCCACTGGTGGTCTGAGCCTAAAAGTTGTTACACTGTTTGAGAGATCATTTTATGCGCTTTCAGCCTGACACCATAAGTTTTTTCGCGGATCGAACATTTTTCGTGATAATTAGTAAAATCTCGAGACAAACTCAAAAAATTACCTATTTCCACCATTTTTTCAACATGTCGGTGTTGGTACCAGTCGGATTTTTAAGGATTTATTAGGGAATATTGAGGTTGGTGTTCCTAACGTTCTTATAAAAAAAAATTGTTGCTGCTAATGTTTTTCTCGAAGATATATAGCAATAACTAACTCGCCTCTATAGTAAACGGCCCGGGAGTTTTGAGTATAAAATCATTGGTGCCGGGCACTTCCGGCCAGATTTGGAGTGGCACCATTTGATATTCGTATCGAGGAGATCAATACCTTTAATTTGACACCTCAATCAAGTGGTTATTTTACTTAACTTTCGGGCGATGGTGCCGCGGAATCGCGGCCGGATGCAGGACCAAGTCCAAGTCCCAATACAAGTATTTTTTGGTTACGTCCCAAAAAGAAAAAAATGTCAAAAAATGGGTCAAAAACAATTTTTTTTTGACATTTCCGGCCAAATGCCGACTGGCACCATAAGCTTTCTGGGCATGGTGAGTACTAACCTTCAACTTTTTAAATATTTTGAGTGGTTACGCGATCGGTCAAAAAATTTGCAGCCGTATCTCGTACTATTAGATTGTATTAAAAATGCAGAAAATTATTTTAAATATCAAGCGCATAACAAATGCTGCCTTGACTCAAAATGAGTGACAGTCAGTGTTGCCCGGTCCGTTTTTAGAATAGTAGTAGATCAGAGACAAAAATAATAGTAGATTCTATAATTTTTATAGAAAAAATAGTAGACTACAAAATAAAAAACTGAAAAAAAAAATATTTTAATCTTTCAATTAATCCTAAATCCTAAACTTTATAAATTGTTTCCTATCTCGCTTTAGTTCAAAACCATAAAAAGGATAGGAGTAATGTGACCCACTTTCCTTTTGAAACATCTGTTGCTGGTGAACAGCGAGTGCTTTTAATCCCATTAGAAATTTCCTGTGTGATGGAAAAAAAACAAGTGTTCTGAACTAGCAGCTGTGATTTTGAAACGAACTCCACTCCTATACTTTCTGCTAGGTAATCCGTGCGCTGACCGTGCATTCGCTCCAGACTAATTAGTGTAGGGGCATATGTCGTTAATTTCTATCCCGTGGGATTTTGAATGAAGGAGTTTTGTGACTATGTGGGATTGATAGCTCTTTAGTCAGATAATCAAGTGTTGCCGGGTGTTTTGTTCGCATCCGTGTAGAAGAAGTTGATATGACGTCATCTTTCAAGATGGCGGCCAAAAATCATAGAAGATACAACTTTGTTCTTCTCTCTCTCTAGAATGGGGATTCCAAAAAATTCACTTTCAAGGTCATACGACCTTAAATGACCTTAAAAATCGCAAAAAACAAGATTTTTGGCATTTTCTCTTCAAAAAATCTTAATAATTCGAGGTTTTGTCAGTCCAACTTCAAATGTACCCCAACCTATTGGGCATATATGCCAAATTCGATCCTTAGAGTTTGATGCAGTTTGAAGCTTCATGACCTTGAAAAATACCCCAGTAAAAGGGCGCTGTTCAGCAACTATTAAAGCGAAGAGGACCACATTTGGTAAGACAGAAAAGAAGGGCAAGTCCAACAATAGTATTAAAAAAATTTGGTTCAGCTATGACGCGTTTCAGTATGGCGGCTGATATATCAAAATGGCCACCTATAACCACATTTTATTTTCTCCAATTTCGTAAAAAAGCAAAAATGACAAGGTGGTCATCAATTCTTGTTAAATTGTCGCCGCTTACTATGAAAAAAAAGTTTAGTTGATGCATGACCTTGATTGGCTTTGAAAATACCATGTACAACTAAAAAAACAGCTTTTTGTGATGTTTTTTCCAATTTACCACTACGCAAAAACTTTAAGCGCCGAAGATGAAATTAACATCTTGACCATATACAAACACTTCATTTTAAACCTCCCTACTATTTTTTTTTTTTGATATGGCGTCCCAGATGTTTATGCTATACCCCGGTAAAAATGACCTATATGACTGTCGTTTTTACTAAGTTTCGAAACTTCTACAGGGATGCGGTGGCACATGAATGTGTGACTAAATAGCTGTTAAATCGTCATCCTTGGATTTTATTATGAATGTTAATAAACAAGTGTAGTCATGCCCTACTGGCATAATTAGAATTTTTTATGCTTTTTCGACCGCCATTTTGAAAAGGGCATCTAAAACCACTGGTCCAGTATATGGTAATATATATCTAGCTTCTGCTAACTCTCTTATAGGTTATTTAAATGACTTTGTTGACTAGAAAAGTGAGTAGAACATAAAATTCACAGTTACGAAACTTAATAAAAACGACAGGCATATAGGTCATTTTTACCGGGGTATAGCATAAACATCTGGGACGCCATATCAAAAGAAATGGTAGGGAGGCTTAAACTGAAGTGTTTATTTTTTTTATGGCTAAGATTCATCTCCGGCACTTAAAGTTTTTGCGTAGTGGTAAATTGGAAAAAAAGTTTTTCACTTGTACATGTTATTTTCAAGGCCAATCAAGGTCATGCATCAACTAAACTTTTTTTTCATAGTAAGCGGCGATAAGTCAATAAGAATTAATGGCCAACTTGTCCTTTTTGCTTTTTTACGAAATTGAATAAAATAAAATGTCGCCATTTTGATATATCACCCGCCATACTGAAACGCGTTATAGCTGAACCAAATTTTTTTGACAATATTGTTTGGACTTGACTTTCTTATGTTTCTTACCAAATTTGGTTCTCTTCGCTTTAATAGTTGATGAATGGCGCCCTTAATTTTACTGGGGTATTTTTCAAGGTCGTGAAGCTTCAAACTGCATCAAACTCTAAGGATCGAATTTGGTATACATGCCTAATAGTTTAAGGTAGATTTGAAGTTGGACTGACAAAACCCCGAATTATTAAGATTTTTTGCGGAGAAAATGACAAAAATAATGTTTTTTGCTATTTTCAAGGTTAGTTAAGGTCGGATGACCTTGAAAGTAACTTTTTTGGAGTCCTCATTTTCGAATTGTATGGAATCGAGTATAATTATGCCCCGGTTGCGAAAGTTGTATTTTTTATGATTTTTCTACACGAATGCGAACAAAACACCCGGTAACTCTCGATTGTGTGACTAAAGAGCTATCAATCCCACATAGTCACAAAACTCCTTCATTCAAAATCCCACGGACTTACACATGTCCCTTCACTAAATGGTCTCCGGCGATTTAGACACACTATAATACGCCGCCAGCAACAGTAAGCCTGCTTGTGTGTGTGTCAAGAGGTTATTGTATGAAAATATCTTCATAGTGTAAATTGCATTTTTCTGGAGATTAAGATTTAACACAAAGTTGGTATTTTTCTTATGGAACACCCCAATTTTTTTTAATGCTCTTTTAATTCCTTTTAAACAATGTGCTTCTTACAAAAATCGGATAAACAGTTGTCGAGTTACTTAATATTTTCCATAAATCATATAGTAGGATGTGATAAAGGCATTATTAAAAAAATCTAGAGTGCCTTGATTGACAATCTGAGCATAAAATATAGGTATAATGTTTTATTATTGATATAATAGTAGGCCTTGAATTGGGTTAAAAACTATTTTAGTTTTTAATTTCTTCGTAACAAATCTTTTTTATCATCTCAGATTGACAACCATGGCACTCTAGGTTTTTTTAATAATGTGGCATGCCGCTTTTTATCACAGTCTACCATATGAGTTATGGAAAATATTCAATAACTTGACAACTATTTATCCGATTTTGGTAAGAAACAAATGTACTGGCTGTATATCACGGTAGTTAGACCCATGATTACATACGAGGCAATAGTTTGGTACACGAAGTGCAGGCAAACGCTGGCTCATGCCAAACTAACAAGCATCCAACGTCGAGCAAGTATGGTGATATGTAGTGCTATGAGCACCACACCATCAGCAGCGCTTGAATGCCTCCTAAACCTTCCTCCTCTACACCTTGTCTTGGAGAAAGAGGCTATGAAGGCAACCTACAGAATCATAGCCAACCAATGGGGTGGCAGGACAAGTCAAGTAGTACCAAACCCTTTAACGCGGGCAATCGAGAGCCACTGCATTCTAGGGCTGCTACCGGATCTAATGCCCGCAACAGTAAACAGAAAAAAGCTATACAACACTATTCTCCCAGATAGGGAGGACTGGACGACAAACAGAATAAGTTTCTCAAGTGAAGATAGCTGCTGGTACACGGACGGATCCAAAATGCCTTCAGGCTTTGGATCCGGAGCTTATTGCAGCTAAGAAAATATTAGGATTATACATAGTCTTGGACGAATGGCTACAATTTTCCAGGCGGAACTCTTCGCCATTGAAATGAGCGCACGTTGGATGATAGATCATAACTGACTGGCGCATAAAGCGGCCTCTGCCGTCTTTATTGGCCCCGAACCAACCCTTGGAATAGCATACAACACAATCAACACTGCTCTCTCAGGCTGGATGGAAAACAAGTTCCACCAATACTGGAGGGAATTGCCGGGACTGGCACATTCCAAAGAGTTCATTACATAACCCTGCAGGAAGAGGGCCGGGAAACTCATTGAGCTCACCAGGCAGGACATCCGGACAATGGTTGATCTATACACCGAACACTGCAGGCTGAAAGTACCATTACACAGAATGGGTCTAACTGAGGACACCAAATGTAGGTGGAGTATGATGAGACGGCCAGACATGTGCTGTGTGAATGTCCGGCCATTGCACGTCAGCGTCAACGTATCTTCGGTAAAATCGACGGACTGGATCTGAATGATGCTTCACCAAAGCAAGTTGCGAGCCTCTTTAAGGGGCTGAATATTCTGTAGCGACAAAAAATGTTAAAAGTGAGCCACAATAGACCCAATAGTAGTCGCAGTGGACAGCGCCATACTGGCTCACTCACAAACGAATCAATCAATCAATCAAGAGACACATCGTTTTGAAGGAAATTGAAAAATCATTCAAAATATAAAAAAATTGGAGTCTTCCATAAGAAAAATACCAACTTTGTTTTATATCTCAAAAACTAAAAAAATGCATTTAATACCACGAAGATATTTTCATGAATAAAAAAGTTGTGAGATATTAAAATGCGGTTTTTACCAAAAATCTTGTCTTGAAATTTGAGCCTCGCAAAGGAGTGTCAAATTTTCTCTATACATTCTATGAGATTTTTTAGTTGGGCTTGATTTAGAAAAATATTTGTTTTTTAGAAATACAAGCACACCTTCTTCCGCAAGTCGCGGAATCAACAGATCCAGGACTGGATTCGGCGTTTTCCCTATATTATGGCAAATTTCAGAGCGCCTCTGTTAAAGTGAGGATGATTTTGGAACACCTCGAATCGAAGGAAGACGCAAACGATTATTACAAAAACAATTTGTACGATTGTCAGAAAAGCTATTTTTCGCAAAGGAAACCAATTTTAAGTGTGGCAATGCTGAAAGCTTTGGCCGAATTAAAAGACAAGAACAAAACCGACTATAGCGTTTTGTTTAGGTAAGAATTATTCATTTTCTTTCAGTACTGCTTTTTTGCAAAGCATAACCATTGTCTAAGATTTTTAACTGTTACTTCTATTGTAGGTTTTAAAAGTTTATATTTATCCAGATCCAGTAAGCAGGTATTTGTAAAAATCTATGGGTTTGACTTGTTGTTTGTGTTGCTTTTTAAAAATCAAATCTCAAATTGCATACAGGGCCTCTAGCTATAGCTGTACACGATTTTTGACAGTTATTGTTTTACCAAAGGTGACAAACTCGATTTGGCAGTTGTCAAAAATTGCCAAAAATTGCAGGCATCTGAGATGTCAGTCTATTTCATAAAATCGCTTTTACATGCAAATATGAAAAAAAAACAAAAAGAGAGGGCAATATGAGTTGCCTACCTCTGGTAAAACAACAACTGTCAAATGTATAGAGGGCCTCTAGTTATAGCTAGAGGCCTGTATACAATTTTTGGCAGTTATTGTTTTACCAGAGCGATACGTCCGACATGGAGGCCAGCCGACACCTTCTGTTTTAGTACCCCTTTACGCGTATGCCGCGCCATTTTTGACACTGTTGACATTTATTACATTAGTAGTAGAGAAAGGGCGACGCAAAGCCTGGCAAATAGGCCTCCCTGGGCCCTTTCTGCCTTACCCCGAGCCTGTCCCTAATCCGCCGCCTGCACCACTGGTCTGGCAGTCTGCTCATCTGGTTTTACTGTTCTTTTTGCAAAGTCCAGTATTTTATCCCATTTGAGCGTGTGCAGGTCCTCCTCATCCAGGGTTTGGGAATCGAATACCTGGTATCTCGTCCTCTGGTATGCCTCGCAGTTCGCTATAACATGTGGAGATGTCTCTTCTGCCCGCCCGCAGGCCCGGGAGGTCGAGTCATTTTTCACCGCGATCCGGGTCATGTGCTTCCTTAGTTGGTTGTGACCTGTTATGATTCCTGTCAGCAGACCAGCGTCCCTTCGTGATCTCCCCAGAAGCCATTTTTGTCTGGCTCTCAGATTACATCCGGGCCCTTCACGAAGTCCCTGGTCTGTCTATATCCTGTTGCTCCTCTCCAAGCGGTCGCCATGGCATCGTTGGCCCATTTATTGAGTCGACTTTGCAATTGCCTCTTGGTTGTTCCTAGGAGTGGTTCCGGCCCTACATACTGGCTGCTTGCCCCGATCCTGGCGAGCTCGTCGTCCTTCTCGTTCCCCGGCACCCCCATGTGTCCCGGTACCCACATAAGTGTCACTTGTTTGCCCTCTCCCAAGGATTCTAGTGCATCCGCACATTCCTCCATCAGGGTGATGTTGATCTTGGACGTCCTTAGTGCCTTTAGGGTCGATTGGCTGTCGGAGCATATATAAACATGCTCCTCCGTACCGTTCTTTATTTCCTCCATGGTTGCAGCCATTATTATAGCATACACCTCTGCCTGAAAGACCGTGGCTTGCTCTCCGAGCGGGTAGCTCTTTCGAACCTCCTGGTCTTCTACGTAAACCCCCGATCCTGTGGTTTGCTTCTCTGACAGTTTGGACCCGTCGGTGTAGCAAATCACGGCGTTCTCCTCGAACTGTTCGCGGAGGTTTTCACTCTGCCTTTATTACATTAGTTAATTGTCAAAATGGCCGCCACATACGTTCAAAGCTCACTAAAACGCGAGTAGATGGAAGGCCTATTAAGTATCGGAGGCATCGACCAGAGATAAGCAACTCGATTTGGCAGGGAAGTTTTACTAAAAAACAAAAGATCAAAAGATCTTGGGTGGAAATAACGAAAATTCAAACTTGGATGAGCATCCCACAAGGAACACACACACACACAAGATCAAAGCGAAAAGAGAAATGATTAAACGATGTTTCGCCCTGGGTAATCAGTAGTTTCACTGGTCACCCTCCACTATACATCATTAAACACCATCATACACTTTGATTTCCAACCTTGAACCACTCACAAATAGGCATCGTTCCGCACTGGTACTTACTTATCCAAGTTACCTGATACGAATTCGTCCTGGCGTGATAATATTTCCAGTAGGATTATGCTCCTAAGGCAATTAAAACAAAGAAGAAGTTAAAAAACCTCCAAATTAGTTACTTCAACCGAAAAGAAACTAAAAAACAAAAGATCTTGGGTGGAAATAACGAAAATTCAAACTTGGATGAGCATCCCACAAGGAACACACAAAAGATCAAAGCGAAAAGAGAAATGATTAAACGATGTTTCGTCCTGGGTAACCAGCGTGGGCTCATCAGTAGTTTCACTGGTCACTCTCCACTATACATCATGTGCGAGGTCTACGATAAAAACAGATTGTTTCAGTGGCCTTTTACTGTTTGTGGTAGCATTTTGATAATTAACTGGTGTAATAATAACTGTCATAAGTGCATAAAATGGCGGCTGCATATAACGAAAAGGGTACTAAATCGGAAGTCGATTGCTGGCCTCTATATCGGAGGTATTAATTCTATTAGTGGCCTTATTTATTTCGCATTTTTTTTTCTTATCATCCTCTTTGCTGTGCGTTCATTTTGTGATTTTCATCTAGTTTGATCATTCCGATTCATCTGTTTCGTCAACTAAACATGACTTAGGAAGGCTTGTGTAAATGTAAAATTACACAACCTACTAATAAGAATTAAGAGGTTAGAGGTTTTTTTTTTAACTGTAGATAGGGTAGATAGGGTTTTCTGCATCCTCCAGATCTCTGGCTTTAATCAAATATCAACTTTTAAACAGCTTTTAAACAGGTCTATTCCCGTTTAAACGGGTCTGTGTCCAAATAAATAGCTTTTTAACAGGTCTGGAACAGATCCGTTTAATAGCTTTTTATGTGGGAACAGACCCGTTTGAAAGCTGTTTATTTGGGAACAGACCCGTTTAAAAGCTGTTTATTTTGGAACAGAACCGTTTAAAAGCTGTTTATTAGGGAACAGACCCGTTTAAAAACTGTTTATATTGGGAACAGCCCTATTCAAGAGATGTTTAAAAGTTATTTATTTGGGAACAGACCCGCTCCGACCTGTTTAGAAGCCGTTTATAAGTTGATATTTGATTAAAGCCACAGATCTTTGCTATATGCTGGAAATTATACGATGACGTCAGATTTTTTGCTGATAAGGCCTTAAATTGACGAAAAAGCAAACATATTTCCAAGACAGCTGGTACACCGAATTTTCAGGTATGTTACCTACTCCAGACGACCAATTTCAGTTTCGATTCCAATATCGGGAGAATTGTAACTGTAATAAGCCATATTAAATCAAAAACTCGCGTAAAAGCAATCCATGATGCCAAAATTATCATGTATTAGGAAAGTTTTTAAAGTCGCAGAATAATAACCTTGACAATACCCCAACGCCGGCTGCCACCACCGACGGTTCCTAGTCTTATTTTTAAAAATTTAACTGAAAAAGATGATAGAACTGTGTTTTAATTTAAAAAAATTTAAAAATTATATATGGAGGTGGAAAGTCAGTAAATTTAAAATGAAAATTAGATAGAGATATTGTTGAATCAAGACTTGAATACTAAACCCTAACCCATCTACAAAAATCAACCTGTGCAAGCTCTTGACGAAAGTTTAATTTGCCATTTTTTGTTTTAGAGCCTCATGTTTATTCACCATGAAAGTTTGCATCGACGAGGCAAAATGTTACGGTTATTTTTTTTCCAAAACCTGTTCCCAATTGAACGACTATTTGGGCGCATTGTGCGAATATCTCTATGACAGCCTGAGACCTTGCCTAATCATTATCCATCACATCGAAATCCTCTGCGAACTGTGCGGAATACTGAGGCGAGAGATGCTCAACGACAGTGTGTTTGTCAATGAAAACTTGTCAAAGTATACGGAAGTTGTTCAGGTAAGTAAGTTTCGTTATATAGAAAGGAAAAGCTACAATTTTAGTCGTCGTAAGACCAATTTCAAATTGCTCCAGGTTAAAGCATGTTTGCTTGAAAGTTTGTGTGTTTGAGACATTGTCTATATTTTATTTATACAAGATGTTTCGATCAGTACAATCTCTGATCGTCTTAAGGTGCAAACTACAATCTATTCCTAAGACTACGTACTTATATACTATGGGAAATCACTGCCCAAGAAGGCGCTTCCAAATATTTGGAATTTCAACACTTGGTTTACTAAAAATACTCTGATTCTGCCCAATAAAGGTACCTTCAAGGAATTTTCGTTTCTTCAAGTGTGACTTCTTGTGCAAAACCTTTGCTTCTGCCCACTTCATTCGGTGTTGTTTTGACCATGCATGTTCGGATATTCCTGATTTCGTTGTTTCATCTCTTTAGGTATTCGTTCCTTAAGCCCAACAGATAGTGGTCTTTTTGTTTCGCCTATGTATGATGCACCACACTCACAAGGAACTTGGTAAATGCATTCCTTATTTTGTTTGTTTTCCCATTTTGTTTTACTAAGAAGGCTTCGAACTGTGTTATTAGATTCAAAAGCTGTTTTAATATTAAAGTTGTTCGCTACTCTTCGAATTTTCTCTGATACTCCTTTAATTTATGGAATTGTAAGGAATGCATTTGCCTGGTTTTGGTTTTGTAATATCTGTCCTGTTGGTTACAGCTGCTGCAGAACCTTCTTAATGTTTCTTATTTTGATTTCCAAGCCATGAGAATTGTTTATGAAGGGCTCTGTTATACAAAATTCTTATTATGCCTCGTTTGGTTGTAGCGGAATGATTTGAACCTTGATTTAAAGCATGTTGTTTAAAGGTGGCAGACAATGTTGAAGTTGATAGTAAACTAGTTTCGAACTTCCATTGTCTTTATTTTCGACTTTTTCAAAACGTTTCGAATTCTTATGTATCTGCAATCGTCATCAGGTGAATACTAACAAAAACTAAGACTACCTAATCTTATATAGTAGCATGTGTTCAGTGAACCATGAAGTGTACACTTGGTTGGCTCCGCCTTTTCGCAGTTGAAATCAGTTACCTCCGAGAAGTATGGGTTTCCAAATATCCTTGACGGTGACGTTTTGTTGAGAAAATACATTCTGGTTCCTCTGTACGAGTGCTGTTTCTTTGAACTTCCGCTTGAATAGATTTTCCTCCTTGGCTACGATCTTTTCCTCTTTCCATTCCATATGATGCTGATTTTACCAGCAATGTTGAGCTATTTTTGATCGAGTTGTGTCCCCTTGGCGAGATTTGCGTTTGTGTTCTGTAAGGCGAAATTCCATGGGTCGGCTGATTTCTCGCATGGTCCCTGGTAGATGCAGTTCTTGGTGTTGTGGCGATACGGTTTAGTTTTTGACAATTGACTTTTTATTGTTGTGGTCGATTTAAAGACAGTACGAAGATGGTATTGGTTGCCTATTCTTCTTATCTTTTCTGAGCGTCGTCGCCTTCCTTTCAGTTCGTCCTTTCTTTCGTCCTTTGTGTTGGTGTAGTCTGAAGAGTTTTATTGATCGTGTAGTTGGAGAAACCGTTCCTTCGCAGATTGGATCGAATTATTGCCTTTTCCTTATTTAAAGCTTCTTCTGTATTGCAGATATAGGTTGCTCGATCTATACGAGAGATTATGCAATTCCCAGTTTGGTTGATGTGGAGTGGTTTCATTTGAAGCTTAGATATTGTCCAGTATGAGTTGGTTTGCCATATACGGAAGTGATTCTTTTTGGTGACTAGAACGTCGAGAAAATGGAGCTGACAATTTTCTTCTTTTTCCATTTTTCCAGAGTTAATGCGGTGCAGTTTCTTATGCTGTTGACATAATTGAAGAAATGCTTTAGTGTATTGTTGTAAGTATCTTAGACATAGTTTGGGTCTCTACCATGATGTTTGCAGAGCTTCTTCTTCAAAGGATTCCATAAGGATGTTGGCCACTACCAGCGAAAGTGGAGAACCCATGGGTAGACCATCTTCCTGTCGAAAATTTTCCTGGAAGTAAGAATTCTACAGACAGCGTTTCACCAAATCCATAGTGAGAGAGATGGTTGTCCTCAAGGAACAAAGCGTCACCATCAAGGTTATTTGGAAACCCATACTTTTCGGGGGTAACAGATTTTAATTGCGAAAGGGCGGAGCCAACCACTGAACTGAACCCAAACAACCGTGTGTATCTGTATCGTGTATTTTTTATCACAAATTTTCCCATTGAATTGTTCACTCACAACAAAATTCAAAACGTCAGTAACGATCTCAGGGTTTGTTTAGATTAAACGTAGAGCGCGCCCAAAAAATATTGTCGTCTTTGTTTTCCTTCGTTGATAGACAGTGATAGAAATACCACCCGACGACATCCGGTGTCTAGATCTACAACGTTGATTGATTCATTGATTTAATTTGTACAGCTAGGTAAGGTTTAGGGATTCCCTGACACTGCAGCTGATTGTTTATTGTATCCCTTGCTGTATTGTTTCACCTAAAAGAGGTTCATTGCCTTCGCTAGGTTGAGCACCCTCTTTACAAGTGTCCTCTGACTGCCTCCGTTCTGAGAAGATACCTCTTTTAGAAGGTGCCGTGTATTTGTAAACAGGGAGCGACATAGATCTATGACGAATGATCACATAGGACGAAAACGTTATATTCTTGAGCGATGATCCGATCTTACGGATCTCATGAAAATCATACGTTCCCGATCGCATGGTCTGAAACCGAAGAACAGCGTCGAATCTAGTGACGCTAGTAGTTAAGTGCCGGGCACTCAAAGATGATGTAAGAGCCTGATTTGTCGTCCTCATCACACAGCCTACACTAACTTGCAGATAAATTGCGTACATTGGAATAGTAAAATTGTTTTTTTTTCTGAGCAGTGTATGTAGATGAGAAACATTCATGACAAATAGGTGTCAACATGAAGTCTTGTTAGTTGCGATTCAATATGCCGAGACATTTGTCTACTTTGGTGAAACTTAGTGAAGATCGGTGGTCGGTGAGAAGAACGGCCGACCACTATGGTGTTAACAAAGCCACAGTTTGCAGAATAAGCCGTTGGCTGGCAAGGTTAAAAAGACTACTGAACAAGAAGACGAAGCATTGCTGATTCACTTGAGGGAAAATTCATTCGACTCCGCAGTGAACGCAGTCTCAGTGACAAATTTTCGTGCATCCTGCTCCACTGCAAGTAGGAGAATAAAAGGTTCAGAGTTACGTTGCCGTACTGCTGCAAGAAAACCAAAACTAAATCATCACCGTGATGAAGATTACTGGGCACGGGTAATATTTACCGATGAAAAAATATTCCAATCCTCCTCAGATCGCAGAAGAATTAAAGTTTATCGGCCTCCACACTCTCGGCCAACACCGTTCTCAACTAAAAAGCAGTTAACTGGCTTTTTATCTCTTCAGTGCCTTTTAGCCATAGATTGCCGCCATTTTTATAACAAAATTGACAGGTAAAACATGGATTTTCTGTCAGTTGGGTGTCAATATGACCGCTATAGTAGGCTAAAGGATACTAAATCGAAATAGAGTTAACTGGCCTTTTAGTTAAGCAGGTGTTGTCTCGGCTTGATGAGCGACACACAAATCAAATAACCAGGGCGGGTCATTTTTCCGTCAACATGTGGAGTTGGGTTAGTGCACGGGGGCAGGCGGTACCATTATTGATGGTCGGTTCACTGCAGTACGTTATCTGGAGCTTCTTTCGGACGTCATGTTGCCATCGGTTGAAGTTCTCTATCCAGAGAACCAATTCATATTTCAGTATTAGCATGGCCATCGAACAGTCCAGACCTGAAACCGACGGAGTATGTGTGGTGAAGATTGGTAAAGATAATTTACCAAAGAAATTGGAGGCCTCCAAACCAGGCAGAACTACTAGATGCCATATTGAATGCGTGGGACGAGGTCGCTGACGATGTTCAGTACTGTCGAAACTTATCAAATTCCATGGTTCGACGTCTACAAAAAGTTTTGGACAAAAATTGTGCTGCCACCGGATATTAAGATAATTTTTTTTTAGTTTACTCAATAAATGAATTTGAAGACGATATGTATATTTTCACTTGATAAAAATTCTAACTTGTTACAAAAGCAACAGTGCGCTGATTTTTGTATTAAGTCCACCGCTCTCGGAACAGTGAGCTGAATTCTATATTAAAGCCTCGCTGATCTCGAAACGCGCGTGTGTACGCATTTTATGTGCAAGTTAGTACAGTTGGGTTGTTCCTTGAAAATTCCCATTGTGTGCAGGTGCTTCCTCAGTGCGCATTCACCAGTTAAGAGTCCTGTCATCATTCTAATCTGACCTCTCGAGAGCTTAAGTATCTCCTCGGCTAGTGATGCCGATGGACATTTCACCGTTGTTTTGCTGTGTTGTTGTCTTGGGTGTCTGGTTCAATGTTGCTGCTCCTTTTCTCGAGTAAAACCTGCCTCGCTTAATTTGACTATTGTTAAAAAACATCATTGTCTTGATTAACTGAAACTGAGTGTTTTATACTTTTGAAACGCCCAACTTTTGACACAATATTTTCTGAATAAATCCTATCGACTTTTCAGAGACTATTGGAGGATGTAGAAGAACGACTGGTGTTTCGAACTAATATATTTTTCAAGCGCGATCTCATCGATTACAAACCGTCTCCCGGCGATCTGGCGTACCCCGAAAAGTTAAAACAAATGGAAAATGTCGTTATTGATATGAAAGAGAGACGACCGGATTCTAGGTAAGAGAGCTTTAAAAGTGTTTTAACGCCGGATGCAGGGAAGAAGCCAGTGGGGTCGGGTCGAAGGTTTTAAAAATGTTTAATTTTACTCGTTTGGCAACATTTTTTTAAGGGTATCGAGGGAAAATCTTGCATAAGAAAACCGTCCAATCCACTCCTCCGACAGAGTCTCATCCTTCTATCAGGACAGCCCGGTTAGTGTGGGATTCTTACCGTCTAAAATCCCCCGATTGTGGCTCCAGCCAGCCTGATGGCTGTCTAGAGTCACGGCACTGCAGCCATTACTGGCTTATTGTGCACCCTTTGATTCTAGTTTAATCACTCCATTAGATTTATCACCTGTACAAGTTTGTACAGGTCCTTAATGGAGCCGTTCCTAGTCGTTATTGGGTCTAGTTCAACTTCCCCATAGGGTTATAGCGCTCATATTCGGTCGCCAGACCCTCCTCTGTTTCAGACAGGGAGCACCACGAGAAGGTGAGGTTGGCATTTGGATATGAGACGCTAGATGTATTCGCATCATATTTATCGAAAACCCGTTTGGGAACATAGTGAAGCAATATATAAAATTATTGATTTTTTTAGGTCATCTTCCGTTGTCTCGATGGAATCCCAAGAAGTGGCACAGATCAATACACCACAAATCGTACATTTTCGTTCTTACACCGGCAATTCCCCGGCAGATCTACACGGAATGTGGTATCCTACGGTTAAGAGGACTCTGGTATGTCTTTCGAGGTAAGCTTAATATTTTTTGTTAGTTTTTTGTCGATGAAGGTGCGAATTCACCGGGTTGGTACAGCAGTGAAAACCTGCGAAAAAGTTTGAGTTGTTTGCCATTAGCTTCTAAAAAAATATAGAAGCTATCAAATGCCTTTACTACTCTCTGGTAAGAAGTGTGGAATATTGTTGTGTCGTATGGTTAACTTTTTATCGTGAACAATAAGCTAAACATTCCAAAAGACAATCTTAGGTATGAAAAGCTTAGAATCGAGACGAATACTCTTGTCTTTGACATTTATGCACAAAATTTTAGTTAATAATGTTGATTCCTGTTCACTGTTAACCATATTAAATTTTAGAATATCGCTTTTTGAAAAGTTTCATAGTCGTTCGTAAAACAACATAATGTTATTTAACTAAGCCAAATGTTTTCTATTTAAGTTCTAGTAACTATTTTCAGACCAAATGAACTGTTTGGCTTGCTGTTTGGTTTGTTGACTGATCACAATTTCAGGGAAAAAAGACGGTAGTTACACAAGGGAGTTTTTTTTTTGTTTTTTGGTCGATTCTGAATGTTTTTAAACGCGGTTTTATTAAGACCTATTAAATATAAGTAACAAAGATTGACTATACACTAAAACCAGTGAATGTCTTTTAGTTTTGAAATGTTCATATTTCTGAAGAAATCAAGCGCATTCGTATATAAATTATGTTTTTTGGAAGGGTGAAACTCAAAAACTTCCAAAACATATGATTAAACAGTATTTTGCAATAAAGATAGAGAAGAAAACAAATATGTTTGACGTCCCCAGCTTAAGGCCACAAAAACGGCATAGATTTGACAACACTGCTTTGCTGTATTTGGGCCAATCTTTACCGGGCAGAATATTGGTAACGAGAAAACGGAATCTGTTGAAATTTGGCAGGAATGTTTGTTTTTGAATTCCTCACAACCGTATCCAGACAGTTTTTTGCTGGACTCTCATTTTCGAAATAAAATAAACACTGCTAACGATAGTCAAAAATCTTACCTGGGTTTTCTTTAGCCTCGTCGATAATACAGAAATCTGTAACAGCAATTTTATAATGTTTTATCAGATTTTATATGTTTTTTATGCGATATGTGAAACAAACTCGTAAAAACCTAGACAAATCTTCATCTAACAATTAAGACAGTTTTTATTTCGTCGTTGTCTAAAAAATAATATGGATGCGCCAAAAAATTGAATTTAAAACATATCAGGAAAAATCAAAGTCAGGGAAACCCGGGAAAGGAAATTATTGAGTCAATTTTTTGTACGAACCGTTATTCAGTATTGTTGTATATTTATTTTACAATTTTAGACTCTATTTCTGCTTGGATCGAGACACGTTTCAAGGCCTGGCACAAGAAGCTTTGCTGGTCTGCACAAAAACGCTCGATCAAGCGGCAGACTTGATTTCCACAAAGAAATCGATCGTAGACGGGAAACTGTTTCAGATCAAACACCTGCTCATCATCAGGGAACAAATAGCGCCGTTCCAAGTCGATTTTACCACGAAGGAACTGACCTTGGATTTTAGCAGCGTTCAGAAGGCCGCCGTCGATCTTTTGCACAGCCGAAGTGGGTAAGAAAATCATTAAACATGGTTACCATATTTAATAATATAAGGTGGGCCAAAAAAACCGAACATTTTTTTTCGGCTGTAGTGTTGCTACTGTAATTTTGATTTTTGTAATTTTAGCTTCTGCCAAAAGCTAAAGCTTCAGACTATGTCAATCTTTTGTCAAAATCGACATTTCGTTAAAATCGAAGATAGCGTATGTTTTTTAAAATTCCCCGTCTTTAACAGCCCCCCGCCAAAACTTTATGTGCGCCACAGTACTCGACTTTAAACATTTGCCATAAAGACTTTGTCGTGCACAGAGAAGTATCACTTCTAAAGATCGGACAAGAAGTAATAAAGCTCAGCGCCAACGAAGTAAGTGGTGTTTTAACCCTTTGTAAAACATGTAGGTCTAAAAACCTCTAGTTTTTGTTCTACTAGGGATTTGTTAAATCTCGTCCGATTCATTAGATTTTCAACTCTGCGGGAAGTTAAGGCTTTGGCCTATAGAGGGTGTTTCAAATTCGATGCTCACCACGAGAATCTCCTAAACGGTAGGAGATACGAAAAGGTTTAAATTAGCTTTACCCGAAACTAAAAATAAAGTTTACAAAATCCGAGTAGTTCCGGAGAAAAAAACCGAAATTTTCAATTTGAGTTTTTATTTTTTTCCGCCTTTATTATTAGAGTTTTCAAAGAATGCTTAAAAGTTTCTACAGACACTTTTTTAAGACCTACCAGACGAGCTATTCATTTTTGAGATTTGACTTTTCAGTTTGACACATCCTTTTTTTTCTTATTGTTTTGTTTCGGACGCAAGGAAAATGTCATTTTGAAACATTATTTTAACAGGGATCTTGTTGTTTCCCGTTGTACAAGACCACTTAAAATGCGTTTGTAGTAGTATCTACAAAATTATAATTATCTACAAAATTTTGGGATGGTGTCTGCTTGTCTGTCTGGGACAGGATTACTCAAAAACCGCAAAACCGATTTTTATCAAATTTGGCACAAAAATTCTTCTTTTTTTGACAAAAAAATTATAACTCACGAACTGTAGCAGCTAGCGACACGCGGTTTTCACATTTGGGAAGATAATTACATTTTAAACAAAAAGAAATAAAAAAAATTGAAAAATGTCGAAAAAAAAATTGTAATTTATTTTAAATCTTTTTATACGGGAAATTTTTAGACGACATTTAAACAAAAAAAAAAAATGGAAAATATAGAACAAAATTTTAAATTAATTTTTTTAAAAGGTTTTATGGATGGCTATACGTGTCTGCTGGCGCCATTTTTGAAACTACTACAAGCGCTTTTTAAGTTGTCTTGTATAACGGGATTTTTTTAACTGATGATGGTCATTAAGCCCGAAACAACAAGCTCCCTGTTAAAATAATGTTTCAAAATGACATTTGCCTTCCGTCCGAAACAAAACAACAAGAAAAAAAGGATGTGTCCATAAGAAAAAATGAACTTGACAGCGCTCCTGTCAAACTGAAATGTCAAATCTTAAAAATGAATAGCTCGTCTGGTAGATCTTAAAAAGGTGCCTGTAGAAAGTTTTAAGCATTTTTTGATAACTCTAATAATAAAGGCGGAAAAAAATAAAAACTAAAATTGAAAATTTCGGTTTTTTCGTCCATCTCTGGAACTACTCGGATTTTTAAAACTTTATTTTTAGTTTTGGGTAAAGCATCACACTACCGTTTAGGAGATCCCCATGGTGAGCATCGAATTTAAAACACCCTGTATACGCTATCTGTCAAAATCCGTAATGGCGCATGCTTTTTAAATTTAGATATTTTGCAAAAAATCAGCAAAATAAAAATGTTCTGCATTTTATCTATTTTCCACAGGTTTAAAAAAAGCACTTCTTTCGTTAAGCGCCTTTTTAGTTCTTGTCCGATTTTTACGAATGATACCTCCTTATAAACTGAAAAAACGCAGAAAGAAGAGGACTACATGGAAATTATATTGTGCCTTATTGCAATGTCTGTAAACAAAACGTCTGTTGATATGTATGTATACCCGTTGTGTCCTGACCGACTAGGCGATTGCTGAGTTGAATTTATCAGAAAATAAAGGTTGAGTGGGTCTATCGCATTCACCAAAATTTTAAAATCGATAAGCTCCACTTGCCCCATTCGGTTTGAAACACGCTCGATGGCTAACTATTTGAGTTAGTAACCATTGATTCTGATATTTTTGTGAAAGTAAGATCTAAGATTTTTTCTTATAGGCTAATTTTTTTTATTAACAAGCTTGTGAAGGTTCACCGTTCAACATACTAAAAGTCCCCATTCCTACGCCTCGGGAACTGTCATTTCTAACCTAAAAAAACCGTTTTTCTTGGATAACTCCTAAACGGTGACAGACTGTCAAAAGTGACAAATAGGAAAAATGTTGCAAATTTTATTCATTATCAATAAGTAAATAATGATAGTGTAGCTTGAACCACTCCTTCTACCAGCATATTCCTTTTTAGCATTTTCATCAAGATTTCTCAACCTAACCTAAATTATGTCAGAAAATTAAATTTTTCCACTGGCGTAGTTTGATTTTATTAACTAGAAAATTTAAAAATGCACAACTCTTTGATACGCCACTGTTACTGACGCTTTTCACTGGATCTTACACTATCTATCCTAATACACTTTTCCCCAGGATATTCAAGCTGTCCTCCAGCAACGCCCTATTGGAATTCCTTCTCGAAGGAACGCCGAAAGTGAAAGAATACTTGGTGGATTCGAGGAAGGAGATCGACAAAGAACTGAAACGCGCGTGCGAATATTTTATAGCGCACGCCACCAAGTTGCTGATCGGCAACGTCTTGGAGTGGCTGGACAAGGCGGAACATATTTTGAGCATAATTCAAGCCGAGAACGCTTCCAACAACGAGCTGACCGTCGTCGGTCAGAGTTTTGGTAAAGCCGACGTGGTTGCTGGTAAGTTAATTAGATCTGCCGTCTACATAATTTGGGACTTTTGGGAGAGTTTTAGCGGTTGGAGGACATTGATGGGGTTTATAACAGGGTTTAAAGCTACCTGGAGATCCTGAAAATGTCATGAAGAATTTTTTTGTTGCAAAAAGTCATGGAATGGTCAGGGACGTTTTTAAAATTTGAATGGATGGAAAATAAAGGAAATCTTGTAAAAAACCATGGGATAACTAGTAATTTCAATAAAGTTTATTATTGTAGAAAACTTCAAGGGTCCTTACATTTTTGCTTTATAATACCCAAGCAGCAATATATGACGTCAATTTCGGGTAGAATTAAGGTTGTGATCAAGGACGTTTGTGTCCAACGTTGTGTTTGAGGTAAATCCCAACCATATGCCGACGTCGGAAAAAGCGACGTACGTTTATACTGCAAAGTATAAGAAATATAAACGTACCGGATAACGATGTCTGCCTGTCGTTGAAATTTAAAACCTGTAGCTCATTGGAACTGGCCTGACGTCAACCGACGTCCCAAACAAACATGTCCATTTTGGTGCGCTGATCTAACTTAAAATAACTATTTTTATTTCTCTGGTTCAAAATTAACTTTTTTGAAAATTTAAACCCAACTTTTATTCAAGTTTTAATTTTTTTTCTTGGGAGTTTTTAGATCCAGGATACGCTTATTGCTATTTAAAAGTGCTCATGCTCTTGAAAATGCCAATGCCAAAATGTGGGGAATGGGCTCGATCTCTTTAAACTTTTTGATATAAATAATTTTGAAGTAATCACTCAAGATAACGAGGCACGACCACAAACAAGAATAAATAAACCGCCAAAACTGTGAGATTAGGGCGATATTTGACAGGGGTGTGATTGACCTACTAAAAACGACTTCAGATTCTAATACATAGATTAGGTTCATATCACATACTCCGTGCAAGACGTGCGATTCTAATACGTACGCAGGCCGATGGCAACATTAAATTCCCAATGAGCATTTTTGTCTATATAAAAGTTACAGCAAATAATATAAAACCTTCATAAAATAACCAAAAGTTATATTATTTAGTGTTGGTGATAATTTTATAACTCTAATATATCTCTTAAATGAGTAAAAAAGACTTGAAAAACAACTGTTCAACACCAGCTTATAAAAATATAGATTTTGTAAAACTTCCTTATGAGGTTTTACAGCTGTTCTAACAACACTACATAACAAATTAAAGGTTTTTATGGATTTAGAAATATAGATTTTCCATCTTTCTTCCCTTTGCTGGTTATGTATTGTTCTTTTTCTTTTTACAATAAAAAAAATTATAAAATGGTGTTTAGCAATCTTCTAAAATAAATAAAAATGAAAGTGAGATAAGCTGAAGCAGGAATATGAATATTTATATACTAGTCAAATAAAAGCTGTCTTTCACGTCATCCTTCTCTGAAAATCAGCTGCGGTCCCGTGTGTACTGTATAGTTTTCAAATACACTCACGTAAATTTCATGGGCTCCAAAAATACTTGAGAAAACGTGAAAAAAAATATTCATTTAACTATCAGTTTTTTTTTCATACGCGTTTTTTTCTTTCTGGGACAAATATTGAATTTCGTATGTTGTTCTTAACCCTAACAAGCAATATTTCGATTGAAACACATGTTGAAACCCCATAAATAACGTTTTTAATTAGGCCAAAAACCTATTTTTGTAATCCAAAATGGCGAAAATTTCCGACAATTCTATAAAAAAAAACAATACAACTATACCACTGTTTACCTCGTCAACACTATTTTATAACCCTTTTAAAAAATGATGCTACTTAAAACAAAGGGCTACAGATGGCGCAGTGTTGAACACTGATGGTCTGTTTCTGCGAGCTTAACATAGTTACCATTGTTCTCTTTTCATATATAAATATATATTCCTGCTTCAGCTTATCTCACTTTCATTTTTATTTATTTTAGAAGATTGCTAAACACCATTTTATAAATTTTTTTATTGTAAAAAGAAAAAGAATAATACATAACCAGCAAAGGGAAGAAAGATGGAAAATCTATATTTCTAAATCCATAAAAACCTTTAATTTGTTATGTAGTGTTGTTAGAACAGTTGTAAAACCTTTTTATAATAATCTCTATACTTGAGGGCTCATAAGGAAGTTTTATAAAATCTATATGTTGTTTTTCTATCAATTACTATGTACCATAAATTTTTATAAGCTGGTGTTGAACAGTTGTTTTTCAAGTCTTTTTTACTCATTTAAGAAATATATGCTATGTTTTCATGGGTATTGAGTTCGTTTTCAAAACTCATTGTATCTTCTTCTATTATAGAGCGTGTTCTTTATCAAGAGCAAGAACACGCTATAAAAAAGAAAAAGATACAATGAGTTTTGAAAACGAACTCAATACCCATGAAAACATAGCAATATTAGAGTTATAAAATTATCACCAACACTAAATAATATAACTTTTGGTTATTTTATGAAGGTTTTATATTATTTGCTGTAACTTTTATATAGATAAAAATGCTCATTGGGTTACCCATTTAGGTACGTATGAGGGTCGTCAGGCAGTCGAAACGACGTCGCTAGCCGACGTCACGTTTCTCAAGGGTAACGTAAGATAACGTCCAAATGCTGCTTGGGTAGGTCCATAAAAAATATCAAGAAACACTCAATATTTTGATTTTCAGCCATTGTCAAAGATTCGCAAAAGAACTTAAAAACCAAGATCCCCGAAGTTCAGGCCTCCATGCAGCTGTACCTGGCCAACAGGGAGACCGAGTTTATTTTGTTCCGCCCGATCAAGAACAACATTTTGAACGCCTTCATGCAGTTGGATCAGATTTTGCTCAAGGGTGGATACACTGCAGAAGACCAGCTTCAAATTGCCTGCCCCTCGCAGGAGCAGATCAACATTCTGGTATGTTCGGTGTCCTTGGCAAGCGACCAAAATAGCTAATGCACATATTTAATATATTTCATTAAAAAGGTGTTTGATGCTGTTCTATCAGCGATTTTTGTTCTAGTTTTTTTTTTGATGAAGGTGGCAAAACATGTACAGGTTTAGTTGCATAAAGTACTATTTTTAACCACCTTATGCAAAGTATTACTTTCCGCACTTGTTTTGTAAAAAATATAAGTACATATATTATTTTTTCTGTTGGCAAAATTCTTGTTACTACTGTTAAAAAAGTTTAAGTATTATTTTCGCAAAATTTAGTTTGCTGAAAAAAAACACATTATAGAATGTTTTTTTTTGTAATATATTACTAGTTTTATCCACAGTCCGCATTAATATACTATAATTTACAAGTTTGCTTTGATTCTTATGCAGCTATATAAACAATCATCAAAGAACAAGATAATCGATTGCCAAAAAATCCCTAGGATTTCTCTGCGATATTTCGCAAGCCTGTCATATAACGTCTAATGAGCGCACTCTACAGATACACTTGATTTTAAAAAAAAAACTCATACATGCATTTTTTCCTATGCCACAAAATTTAGCTTTCCATTAGTGTATACTATTATAAGGCACCACCAGCTTAGTATGCCTGACAGCTTAAAATTCAGTGTGACATCGTTAAAAATGCCACAGATATCAACATTTACAAAAGTTCAAATTATCAGTCGAGTTATAGAAGACGGCTGGTCTATGAGAAGAGCGGCCACCCATTTTGGTGTTGATAAAATGACGATAATGCGATGGAAAAAGCGCTGGATTGAAAATAATTCCACGGATAGGAAAGATGGATCAGGACGACCAAAAGTAAGTTCTGAAGTACAAGATAAGAGACTTATTAACCATCTCAGACAAAATCCTTTTTCAATGTCGGTTGAAGCAGCTAATGTAACACTATTTCCAGGTTCTTTAACAACAGTGAATAGCAGAGTAACGAAATCAGAAGTCTCTTGTCGAGTTGCTGCAAAGAAGCCTTTTCTAACAGAAGAACAAAAACAGGCCAGAGTGATTTTTGCACTGAACAACGTTCTTCGTGATAATGACTTCTGGGAGAGAGTGGTGACGAAAAAATTTTTCAATCATCTTCAAGCAGCAGGAGAATTTTAGTTTATCGTCCAGCAAATTCTAGATATGAACCCGAATATACAAACCAAATTAAAAAGGCTGGACTTTTTCTGTAAACATGCGGGGCTGGTTTAGTGCTAGAGGTTTGTGTTTTTTTTTTGGAGAATCGAAGGAAGATTCAATAGTGAACGATAAATTGAAATCCTTAAAAACGTTATGCTGCCATCTGTACAGGCTTTGCATGAAAATAATGACTTCGTTTATCAGCAGGACAACTGTCCAGTACACACGGCTAATGTTGTTCGCCAATGGTTTCAGAATAATAATATAGAAACACTTCCTTGGCCATCCAACAGCCCTGACCTTAACCCAATGGAAAATATATGAGGTTGAATCGTTAAAATAATATACCAAAGGAATTAGAGACCACGTAATGCTGAAGAGTTAAGCGATGCTAGTTATCGCGCATTGGATCAGCTCTCAGAAAACCATCAGTATTTTCAAAATTTAACCTTTTCAATGCCCAGACGTTTGCAGCTTAATTATACTAAATTATTTATTTTAGTTCTTTTTTTAAGTTAAAATAATTAGTATTAAGTTTACCATCGTTTTTGTCCTAATCCAAGTTTCCTATCCGCCCTCTTTATAGACAGCCTTCGTACGTTACTCGAGTGATAATTTGATATTGTTCGATAAAGACTTTATTATTTTTGCTGATTTTTTAGTATTATGCAACATTTAATATAAAAATAAGGTTGCCTTTAATATTTTCAGTTTTAGAGACCTTTTTTAAACAATATGAGAAATTGTCGCACTTTTGAAGTTTTTAGGCATTTTAGCTGGTAGTCCGTATATATTATACACTTTTAGAAAAGTCAATTTTGTGACTGCATGTATGCGTTTTTTTTTAAATCAAGTGTACATCTAGAGACCCTTCATGTACAGGGTTATCCATTAAATATTACCTCCTCTTTTCTCAATTATGCATTTTACAAAAAATAGTATTTAACAAAAGTTGCACAACTTTAAGTAAACTATACAATAATGTATGTCAAAATAATCCAATGTCAAATTTAAACATCAACTTTCTTATTTTAAATTAAACATCCTGTATATTTTTTGAAACTTCGATAGGGTTTTTTCTTCCTGATGCCAAAAATATACCATATATTACTTCCCTGAAGCTAGCAGAGCAACGTGAGCAGAACAATTTTTTTTATAGTGCATAATTAAGTGCTAATTAAATGCTAATTAAGTACCCCATTTAAAAATTAGTATTCCTTTTTTTTAAATACAGCATGTTCTGCTAGCTATAGAGGAACTCAGCAGAGCAATACATTAAATATCATTGGAATGAAAATTATCATCATAATAAAGTGCCCCATTTAAAAATTAGGTGCTCCTTTTTTTAAAAAAAATACAGAATGTTCTGCTAGCTTTAGATGAACTCAGCAGAGCAATACATTACATACTACATACATAATAAAAAGCTAATTAAGTACTAATTATGTACCTCATTTAAAAATTCAGTGCCACTTTTTTTAAAAATATAGCATGTTCTGCTGGTTTCAGATTAAGTCAGCATAGCAATGCAATAAAAATCGTAATCGTAAGAAAAACTATTATACTGGATAATAAAGTGCGTATTGAGTGCTAATTAAATGCTTTTTTTTAAATTTAGTGCTCCTTTTTGTAAAAAATAGAGCAAGTTCTGCTAGCTTCAGACCAACTTAGCAGAGCAATGCATTAAAACCCGTTTAAACAAGAATTATTAGAGTGGGTAATAAAGATAAGAACCAAAATCGTTGTTACACACGTTCAAAAAAAAGTCAAAAGACACTACATTTTTGACTTATTTATGCGATGTTTCGTATTTAAAAAAATAGGCACTAAATTTTTAAATAGGGCACTTAATTATGATACTTTTAATTTCGATAATTTTTAATGCATTTGCTCTGCTGAGTTCATCTAAAGCTAGCAGAACATGCTGTATTTAAAACAAAATAGTTTTAAATTTTTAAATGGGGCACATAGTTAGCACTATGATAATTTTGATTCCGATGATTTTTAATGTATTGCTCTACTGAGTCCACCTGAAGCTATCAGAACATGACGTATTTAAAAAAATAGTTTTAAATTTTTAAATGGAGCCCTTAATTAGAAATTTATTATGCACTATGATAATTTTGATTCATATGATATTGCTCTGCTGAGCAGAACATGCTGTATTTAAAAAAAAAGGAGCACTAAATTTTTAAATGGCGCACTTAATTAGCACTTTATTTTGCGCTATGATATTTTTATTCCGATGATTTTTAATGTATTGCTCTTCTGAGTTCATCGGAAGCTAGCAGAACATGCTGTATTTTTTTAAAAAAAAAGGAGCACTAAATTTTTAAATCGAGCACTTAATTAGTACTTAATTATGCACTACAAAAATTTGTTCTGCTCACCTTGCTCTGCTAGGAGTCAAATAAACATCAGAACTGGCTGAACTTTGAATGGCACATTTTGCAAAAAGGCACTGCTCGGAGCACTTTTTTGATTTCTTGCCAAATAGGCTAAACTTTCTTTCAAATGTTTGAATTGGTAACGTAAAAAGTAAAGACCCCTTAGCGAGCGACTCTGTATAAGTAATATATGTTAAAACGTTGCTGGAACTTTAATGAACATTTGTGCCAAATTTTATCGCTCAACCATAATTTCTTAACATCTTACGAATTTTGTGTTTTACTTCATGGTGGTGGCTAGATATCTTAAAAATTTCCTAAGGGTTCACTTAGTATCCGTGCCAAGTTTCACTGCTTAATCATTTTTATTATCCTCTTGCCTATGCAGGCTGATTTTCAAGTACTGCCATTCCTGTTAGGCGGATTTTAGTTAGGTACCTCTAGGTACGTATTTTAAAATTTATTGAAATATTACAAAATTTTCATAAACATACTTGCATTTCTTCAAAATCTCTTAAACCAACCAAACAGAGTACGAACCTGGCATATGCAGCCCTGGATTTATTTAGAGATCCTGTATACGATTTTTGACAGTTATTGTTTTACCAGAGGTGAGCAACTGAATTTGACAGTTGTTAGGGAAATGTTTAAAAACAAATTGTGTGTTGGCAATGATAGTTGGTAATCCCTGACAATAAATAATTTTGTCAGTATCACATTTTTTATTAAGAAACGTCCGGTTTAAAAATGGAATTTTGCTGTATCAAAAACTTAAAAACACGTGCCTCGATGAATTTGTATTGTTCCGTTGTCCAACGGAGAAAGAAAATTGTAAAGAAAACACGCATTTACCAAGCTGGAAAATTAATAAAAATAGCCGAATTTGCCAGGTAAGTGTGTGTGTTTCCATGTTTTATTGTAAGAAAAAGAGTAAGAAAAATATAGATCATAGGAGTCTTTGTATTTTACCTATTATTTACATTTTTAATATCTACCGTGTGTATTCATTGTTTGTTTTTTTTTGTCAAAGCTTGACATATTTTAATAACCAAAAAAAAATCAATCTTTCAAAAACTGTCTGGGGAAATCTTAGATTAAAAAGACACAAGATATCTGGTCCAACAAAAACTCCTTGGCAAATAATAACCACTGTTTATTTACAAATAAAATCACAACAAAACAAAGGTTAGAAATATCGATTATTTTTCTATCCTTTTAAACGACGTTAGAACGATAGGGACAGAGAATTCTGTCTCAAACACTTTAGGTCGTGATTGGCTTGTGGGTGGAGAAAGTCGGCGGAGCGCAGACGGTCGGATGATATTTTTATTGACATAAGCTTTTTCGTGATATTTATTTTAAAATTTCAGGATGTTTTAAGCAGTTTATTAGTCGTTTTAAAGCCACATTTTGTCAAAAAACGTTTATAGTGTGTTTTTTTTTAACTGTAGGAGAATATTTCAGTGCATTTAAAATGATATTTTGGAACAAATCGTCCAATGTTTTGAAAACAAAGGGAGAGCAAGTGAAATCAGTCAGTGGCGGTAGGTACACAGAAAATAAAAAAAAAGTTTATGAAATATACTTAAAAAATCAACAAACACGTTTTTTTTTTATAAAGTAGTTGATTGCGCCAAATGAGATATTTTCGAACGGTTTTATAAGGTTTTTTCGAGCTTTTTTTTATAAAGACGATAAAATAAAGCATATTTTTGATGAAGTAGTTAATGCGCAAATAAGATATTTTCGAAGGTTATAAAATAAAGTCCTTAAATCAACTTGCAAACAACAATAAAAGTTAATTCACATGTGTTCAGGTTTGTAAGAATATCTCTTATCAGAATATTAAGGTTGATATACAGACCGCTTCAAGCTACTGCGAACATACGGGGAATCAAGTCCAATTTACTCTCCGTGCCGTACGACCGAGGTGGATTCGAAGCACGCTGCAGTGTTATCTTTTGGAAATTCATTTTGTTTTTATTATTTTGTTTTATTTCTGCCTTGCTCGAGAAACAGATGGGTAAGTTCTTAATTGAAATAATACATTTTTAAAACCAAAAATGGATGTCTACGAAGTTGCCGAAAAAGTGCAGATGGTCAAATGGTCAAATCGTCTTAACCAAACACACGTTCGATATTGGTCGAGGGAAAATTTGCATTTGTATTTTGACGTAAGAACACAGTATCCCCAAAAACTAAATGTTTGGGGGGGGGGGTATTATAGGGGAACACGTAATTGGGCCATTTTTTATTAACGGCAATTGCAATTTGAATGGTCCTAGATACTTGGATCTACTGCAGCAGCACATTATTCCAACTGCTAGGCAGTTGTTAGGTGTAAGATTTGGTGAAACATGGTTTCAACAAGATGGTTGTTCCGCTCACAATGTTGGCCTTGTTAGGGAATATCTTGATAATGTATTTCCTAATCGGGTTATAAGTACACGGGGAACTATTTTATGGCCAGCTCGATCTCCCGATCTTGCTCCTAATGACTTCTATCTGTTTTTGAAGAAGCTTTTCAAATTATCACCCCTAACATGCTTAGAAACGTTAGAAGGGGTTTTTATAGTAGGCTCGGATATTGTCTAGCCGAGCAAGGAGGACTTTTCGAACATTTGCTTTAATTTTTTTTTGACTGGGAGAATCTTTTTGGTTTTTAGAATGTATTATTTTATTTTGAGAACTTGCTTTTATTTTGTTTCTCCTTATTATTTTCATTGTAACACGTCGTCACTGATAAATCTGAGCAGTTGACAATAAAACGCTCTTATTTATCAGTGACAAAAAATAAGAAAATTACGTTATCAAAATTTGCGTATTTATTGACCAAATTCCGGTTTCATTGACTACGCTCCACACAGCACCGTGGTTAGAGGCGTACTAAATACCAAAGGAAAGTCATGCAAGTGGTGATCGCAAGCCTGAGTATTGGTTGCTTCACTGATAGGCGTGCGGTGTCTCTGCATGTACGTACACTGGCAAATTAGACTTCTTCCGCCCTATGTTCGCAGTAGCTTGAAGCGGTCTGTATACTGCCGCCGTTGCCATCTGCGCTGGCCCTTCGAATTGATATTTAAATCTCTTTGTCTGTCCTAGATGTCTCTATGTACCCTAAGCATTATTGACTTTATTGTGTACTGAGGAAGTCAGTATAAGTTTCTGCTAATGACCAGAAAAAATAACAAAATTAACAAACACAATAACATAATTTTTAGCTAGTGGGTAATATTTTTTTTCTTGATGTTCCATGTGCTATGAACTGTGTTTCTTTGTTTTAATGTTTGGCATAATCTTATTGTGTTGAAAATTGAAATTGCTATAAATCATATACAAACTTTGTAATAAATTTCTTTTGTATAAAATTATACTACAAACCTTTATTGTTAGGAAGCTTCCAAAGCTCAGCTTGCAGATTTCATATTATGGTAAAATTTTAACAATATAATCCATGTGTAAATTTCTATTTAAGACGGTACGTAGGTGCGTTTACAGAAAGGTAAACATTGTTCCATATAATAATATAACCAAAGTCTCCGTAAGCGTCAGGTATCTTGTCTCTTTTTAATCTAAGCGGGAAATTATAAAAAGAGGCAATAAAACATCAGTCCATTTCATAAAATCCGTTTTACATGCAAATATGAAAAAAACTAGAAAGAGAGGAAAATATGAGTTGCCCACCTCTAGTAAAATAATAACTGTAAAAAAAAGGGTTCATCTGTCGGTATTTTCGGCGAAAACATAGAAACTTTCCTCCTACTGCATTTTCCACATCAGTGTGAAATATTATTTCGCTTTCGACCAACTCAAGCTTCTTTTGGGCGTGACGTTGTGTAAAAAGGGGCAGTCGCTGGTGCTCGCACAAAACTTGCCATACTTACAAGGTTTGGGGTGGAAGAAGGGACAGCTGATGTTTGTACAGTTGGGATAAAATTTACAGTTCTGGGTTGGGGCCAGTGTTTTTGATGCTGAAAACAAAAAAGGCAATAGTACATCGATCAATATCATCAATAAAGGTCGTGAGGATAAAGTTTAGTTAAGTCATTTGAGAGTGCAACGGGCCATTACATGCAACTTGTGTACTGTATTTTATCCACCGCCACATTCACCAATCACTTACTACGAACTTTTTTTTTCTGGCCCTGCCCAAGTCCAATATCGATTTTTAGTCCACCAAATATGGTATGGGGGACTATTAAAATCGTGAAATTTTGAATTTTTCTTTATTTTATCAAAAATGAGTTACTAAGGTTCCAAAACACCTTAATCGACGAAAAAAAAGTTGTCTGTCGGTCTGTTGTTGATTTTAACAAAAGAACCCCGCACGAAATACATTGAAAATTTATTTCGGTGAAATTTGACAAAATTTTAGTATGTTATAGTGCGTTATGAGATCAGAAAAATGGGTAAATAAAAATTGATTCCTATGACTAGTTCCAGAGATATAGACGGTTAAAGTTTAAAAAAAACGTCGTTTCGGGGTATATTGGGTACGCTCAAAAAGGCATTTCCTGACCGAAATAAAATAAGTGATCGACGAATATGGGTTACCGAGTAACCACACATGAACATCCTTATTATTTTGTTGATAAAACGTTAACAGGTTGTATACAGGGGCTAGTCAAAAAAATCATTTTTTGACACATTTTTATTTTCCTCTACAGGGGGTTTCAAATTCGATGCTCACCATGGGGATCTCCTAAAAGGTAGGAGATACGAAAATATTTAAATTAGGACAAAGTTGAGCAATTTGATGCTTTACCCAAAACTAAAAATAAAGTTTACAAGATCCGAGTAGTTCTGGAAAAAAACCGAAATTTTCAATTTTATTGTTTATTTTTTTCCGCCTTTATTATTGTCAAAAAATGCTTAAAACTTTCTACAGGCACCTTTTTAAGATCTACCAGACGAGCTACTCATTTTTAAGATTTGACATTTCAGTTTGACAGGAGCGCTGTCAAGTTCATTTTTTCCTATGGACACATCTTTTTTTTTCTGGTCGTTTTGTTTCGGAAGCAAGACAAATATCATTTTGAAACATTATTTTAACAGGGAGCTTTTTGTTTCGGCCTTAATGACCATCATCAGTTAAAAAAATCCCGTTATACAAGACAACTTAAAAAGCGCTTGTAGTAGTTTCAAAAATGGCGCCAGCAGCCCGTAAAAAAAATGTCAATTTCTTTTTGAATTTTCCAAAGTTTTAAAAAATTTTTTTTTCTATATTTTCCATTTTTTTTTTTGGTTTAAATGTCGTTTAAAAATTTCCCGTAAAATTTTTTTTTTTTAAATTACAATTGTTTTTTTTCAATTTTTTTTATTTTTTTTTCTTTAAAATTTAATTATTTACCTAAATGTGAAAACCGCCTGTCGCTAGCTGCTACGGTTCGTAAGTTATAATTTCAAAAACTAATCAGCTCTGCGTCTGGTGTCAAAGAATTTTTGTGCCAAATTTGATAAAAATCGGTTTAGCGGTTTTTGAGTAATCCTGTCCCAGACAGACAGACACCATCCCAAAATTTTGTAGATAACTATAATTTTGTAGATACTACTACAAGCGCTTTTTAAGTTGTCTTGTATAACGGGATTTTTTTAAACTGATGATAGTCACTAAGCCCGAAACAACAAACTCCCTGTTAAAATAATGTTTCAAAATAATATTTGCCTTGCGTCCGAAAAAAAGCAACCAGAAAAAAAAGGATGTATCCATAAAAATAAATGAACTTGACAGCGCTCCTGTCAAACTGAAATGTCAAATCTTAAAAATGAATAGCTCGTCTGGTAGATCTTAAAAAAGTGTCTGTAGAAACTTTTAAGCATTTTGTGACAACTCTAATAATAAAGGCGGAAAAAAATAAAAACTAAAATTGAAAATTTCGGTTTTGCCCTAATTTAAACCTTTTCGTATCTTCTACCGTTTAGGAGATTCTCGTGGTGAGCATCGAATTTGAAATCCCCTGTATACAAAAATTTAAAAATTATTTTTGTTTTAGTATTTTCTAGATAAACTGAACAAGTTTTTCTTCCCAGTAACAGTTACTTTGTCTTACACGTTTTTTTACTATAAAAACTTGACAAAAATTGTTTCCTACTACGAAATAATTATTTTGCAACTTAAAAATCTAAATATTATTTTTCATTCAGTTAAAGTGATAAGTAAATAAACTTTAAATAAAATAGATTTTATTTTATTATTTTTTCCTAGCTACGAGGTACGTGCAAAAGTTCTATGTCATTAATTTTTATAAAAAAAGTAGTAAATATTTAATTTCTTTAAAACTGATCAAGGCATTTTCATTTAATTTTCCGTACGCCTCTATCATACTTTTATCTAATACAGGGTGCAATTTTTGTATCACTTTATGTTTTGCATCTAGGATGATGATTTTTTAAAGGGTACTCTACAATTACTTTACATACTGTTTAACACTTTTGGTGGGGCTGAATTATCAAACAAACAATAAATTACCATAAATTATGATTATGGGTCTTATACCTACACAGTGGCGTAGCCAGAGGGGGGTTTTGGGGGTTAAAAGCGCCCAGATGGCCCAGATTCTGTTTTAATGTAGCCGCTAATAGGCCAATTAATAATAATTTAAATAATAATTGGGTTTCTTTTATTCGTAAAACGCTGTTATTTTTCGGGAAATCCTTGGCGCTAGTGTTTTTACCAAGCGCCAAAATATTTAAGTTTAGGTTTTAATAGTTTACTCTTTATAGCTTTTTTCTTGTTTTTTTCATCGTTACTTGTTATGGTAAAACGACGATTATTACAATTTACCTAATAGCTTACTCCTTATAGTTTTTTTATTGTTATTTTCATCGTTACTTAATTATCGTTATGGTAACACACCGATTACTACAATTTACCTAAAGCTTTTTTTATTGTTATTTTCATCGTTACTTAATTATTGTTATGGTGAAACACCGATTATTACAATTTTGCTACATTAAAACAGAATCTGGGCCCTCTGGGGGGTTTTAACCCCCAAAGCCCCCCTCTGGCTACGTCACTGCGTAGGTATAAGGGAGAGCAATTACCCATAATCATAATTTGTTTGTTTGATAATTAAGCCCCACCAAAAGTGTTAAACTGCAAGTAAAGTCGTGAGAAACCTTTAAAAAATCATCATCCTAGATGCAAAACATAGAGTGATAAAAAAAATTGCACCCTGTATTAGATAAAAGTATGATAAAGGCGTACGCAAAATTAAATGAAAATTCCTTGATCAGTTTTAAAGAAATTAAATATTTACTACTTTTTTATAAAAACTAATGATATAGAACTTTTTGCATGTACCTCGTAGCTAGGAAAAAAATAATAAAATAAAATCTATTTTATTTAAAGTTTATTTACTTATCACTTTAACTGAATGCAAAATAATATTTAGATTTTTAAGTTGCAAAATAAATATTTCGTAGTAGGAAACAATTTTTGTCAAGTTGTTATGGTAAAAAAATTGAAAAAAACATGTAAGACAAAGTAACTGTTACTGGGAAGAAAAACTTGTTCAGTTTATCTAGTAAATACTAAAACATTAATGTTTGGTCAAAAATAATTTTTTAATTCTTGTATAGAGGAAAATAGAAATGTGTCAAAAAATGATTTTTTTGACTAGCTCCTGTATACAACCTGTTAACGTTTTACCAACAAAATAATAAGAAAGTCCATGTGTGGTTCCTCGGTAACCCATATTCGTCGTCACTTATTTTATTTCGGTCAGGAAATGCCTTTTTGAGCATACCCAATATACCCCGAAACGACGTTTTTTTAAACTTTGACCGTCTTTATCTCTGGAACTAGTCATAGAAATCAATTTTTATTTACACATTTTTCTGATCTCATAGGGCACTCTAACATACTAAAATTTCGTCAAATTTCACCGAAATAATCCTCTATCGGCGACCATGAACTGATTAACTTTTGGGTAGGGTGGTGGATGGATACTTTAAAAAATTGTAACTTTCGAACAAAAGCAAGTAGCGATATACGGTTTTCAGATTTAAGTTTCCATGAATATGGACTACAAATTTTGGTATAAAGTCCAAATTCGTGAGAGCTTTAGTTCCCGAGTAATTTAAAAAAAAAACGTTAAAATATACATAAAAAAATCATAACTTTAGAAGTAAAGCAGCTATTGATATGCGGTTTTCAGATTTTGGTTTTCGTAAATATTACCCAAAAATTTTGTTATTCAAGGTTCAAATCTTTCAAAAATACAGTTTTCGAGATATTTTTATTTCCTTTCAACATAAAATAATTGATTCTATGGTGGACTATCCGTGCTTTCTAGCACCAATTTTTATTTGGAACGCGTTAAACCCCGTTCTCTTTACTCTCGCCGGTGGAATCCAGCGACATCAACTGACTGTCGTCCACTGTCGCTGGATTAGTCCTTGTGCCAGAACAGAATGAAACTTTTACCACCTGTTTATCGGCTCATGGGCAGCAAAAAAGTCGGGGGGGGGGGGAGGTCAATCATATAGAGGTAGCTTTCAAACATGACGGCCGTTCAAAATGGCGGTTCGACTGTATATTTTTAAATTCAATTATCCTGAGATTGGTTAAACCAATCTTAAATTAGGATAGGAATTGCACGCCGTGCAGTAATATAGTAGTACTTACCGCACGCAAAATCGTGCCGTAAACCTTAGTTACCGCACAGTTGTAGATAAAACAAATTATAAAAAATAAAATGCGTAAAACAATAAAATTAAACGTTATTATTTGAATACAGTATTAACGTTCAACCCCGCCTCGTACATTTCGAACCTAGAAATCTCGGGTTCTAATAATCCGATCCTTATTTTTTTTTCAGTGTTTTAAAGGTGAGATATTTCTCTACAACTTTTATTAAAACACATTTTTGATATTCTTAGCCGTTAGTTCAAGAAACAGCAAAACGTAAATTTCAAAAAAACAATTTTTTGTTTTTTGGGCTTCTAACTAAATACTGTTATTTTTGGCCATATCCATTAAAGTAAAAACTTATTTTGAGCGGCCGCCATATTTGAAAGCTACTTTCTCATGATTGACCCCCCCCCCCCGACACTTGCTCCACATGAGCCCAAAAACACGTGGTAAAAGTTTCTTTTAGTCCCGCCAAATTATAATGACTGATGGGTCTGACACAAGGACTAGATGCAAAACAGTTGTTTCTTGAGGTTAGATTTTTGTTTAAATAATAACACCATCTAACTATGAACCGTAATACCTTCATTGCTTTTTATCGTTGGCTTAAAAAGAGACCCGCAGAAGGTACTCTTGTTTTTAAAAAAATGCATACATGCATCAGCGCCACCTAGAGGAGATTTTTTTTTCTCTTGTACCGAGTACTAGCCTGGGCACTCTCGTTTGACAACTCTTCACAGCTGATCGATGTCAAAATCGAAATCTAAACAATGCCAGTGTCAGTTCAATGTTTTCGTTTGGATTTTTTACTTAAAATTTCGTTTTTTCGGCAATTTTAAGAACTTTTTCCGAGTTGGTTTTTGCCTCGTCCCGTTCCAAAAATATTTGTGCCCTATTTTATGGTTTATAATGTCGAAAGCATGGACCTATTAGTTAACATTCACCGACAAGTTGGCTAAATAACCGTAAAAAGAAAGCCTGGAATAAAAAAAAATTACATTTATTTTGCCTGATAAGAGGTCGACAGCGGTAAAGTAGGAGTTTACATTATACTTAAACCACTGCAATGCCGCAAATTACAAAATTTACAAACGTCCAAATTATCACTCGAGTTATAGAAGACGGCTGGTCTGTAAGGAGAGCGACCACTCATTTTGGGGTTGATAAAATAACGAAAGTACGATGGAAAAAGCGCTGGATACAGAAAAATTCGATGAATAGAAAACATGGATCAGGACGAAAGCCTGTAAGTTCTGAGATACAAGATGAAAGGCTTATCGACCACCTCAGACAAAATCATTTTCCACGTCCGTTGAAGCATCTAATGTAACGATGTTCCTTATCAACTATTAACAGAAGGATTCAAAAATATGAAATATACTGTCAAGTTGCTGCAAAAAAACCTTTTTTAACGGAAGAACAAAAACAGGCCAGGGTTATTTTTGCATTAAATAATGTTCTTCATGATGATTACTTCTGGGAGAGCAGCAAAAGAATTTTAGTGTATCGTCCACCAAATTCTAGGTTTGATCCAAAATACACCAAACAAATTAAGAAAGCTGGACATTTTTCAGTGAATATGTGGGGCTGGTTTAGCGCTAGAGGTTTGGGTATGTTTTGGCAAATCGAAGGAAGATTCAACAGTCAAAGATATGTTGAGATTCTTGAAGAAGAAAACAACGACTTCGTTTACCAGCAGGACAACTGTCCCGTGCACACGGATAATGCTGTTCGCCAGTGGTTTGAAAACAATAATATTGAAACTCTTCTTTGGCCATCCAACAGCCCTGATCTCAACCCAATAGAAAATATATGGGGCCGACTTGTCAAAATTATTTATCAGAGAAACTGGAGACCCGAAAATGCTGAAGAGTTAAGCGATGCAATTCATCGTGCATTGGAGGTGCTCTCAGACGATCGTTAATATTTTCAAAATTTAAGTTTTTCAATGCCCAGGCGTTTGCAGTGTTTTATTTTGAATCCATCGTTTTTTTCATTTTATTATCGTCATTTTATCAACCCCAAAATGAGTGTTCGCTCTCCTTATAGACCAGCCGTCTTCTGTAACTCGAGTGATAATTACTCTTTTGTAATTAATAAAGATGGTTTTTAAATATATTTATGTGCTGTTTAAAAGGCGATTTTTATCATTAAATAATTATATCCGAGACTAAAACATGATTTTAGAAACAAGACACTAAACTCAAAACCCTCCTTTACAAGCTGGTGGTTTGTTTGAGTATACACTAATAAAAAGTCAAAATGTGAGACATAGGGAAAAATGCATGTATGCGTTTATGAAAACAAGAGTACATAGAAAAAAAATGAGAACTCACCTATAACAGGTTTGGCCATATTGTGATCGAACGGACACTCTTTTTTGGTGCAGGAACTGCCAAACTTGCACTTGGGATGAAGGTAAAGACACTTGTCACCTGATTTGCATTGAGGGAACGTCTCGCAGACTTGACTAGGATGAACGAATTCGCACTTGTCGCCTTGCCGACAACCAGGCCAATATTTACACCTAGAATTAAAAGAACGGTCAAATGAATACGTACCAGACAATATAAAACATATAAAAAAGAAACTGGGCACTCTATGCCTTTGATAGTTTTAGATTTACACTGGGAAAAAGTGACAATGGTATTGAGTGTGCTTATCCCCTCCGCTGCGATTTCGTCGAAATAGCGGAACCATTCTCAGGAATATAACGTCACTATTTTGCCGTTCTCTATTTTGATCTCTTAGGTGCGGTCGTCTTCGTCGTATCATATCATGTTCCTGGTTCCATTTATCTACGTGTTGTATCATTTCCTTGAAAAGGTTCTCTATGGTCATATTCTCTATCTGTAGATCGTGTGTTGTTGTTTCGCGGTGGTTCTCAAATCTTGGACAGTAAATTAACGTATATTCGGCGTCATCTATTTTTTGACAGTACCGACATGTGTCGTCCGTTTTCCCTATTCGCATTGTGTATGTCCTAAAAGATTCATGTCCCGATAGGGCTTGTGTCATATAGTTAGTAATCCATTTTTTTGTGTTTGCAGTCTATCCATGTTTTAATGTCGGGAATAATTCTTTTCGTCCATTGTCCTTTTTCGGTATTTCGGCCCCATCTTGCTTGCCAGGATTCTAGTGTTTTCTCTTTTGCAGTTTCTTTGTTTTCTTCACTGTGGACATTTTTATTCAATTAATTCATACAAAATTACAACCTGAATAGCTCCCGTTGATATCGTTCGGTAGCCGCAGGCTACTCTTACTAAGGCTTTCCGTTGCATTCTTATCAGCATGTTTCTGTACAACTATGTGCGCAGTAATTGACCCCATATCACTGCACCATAGGTCACAATTGCATGGATTACACTGTATAGTAACTTCCTCTTACTCATACTGGGCTGCGATTATCCAATACTATTCATCTGTTATAATGTCAAAATTTGCCACTTTATCTTAGGTCATATATTTGGTCAGGGAATTTGTTATCCCATGTAAAAGTCACTGAATTTTGAAAAATACGGTCAATATCGGGGAAAATCTGGAACAAATTATAGAAGATTATAGAACCCGAAAAAGATTTTTGTCAAATAATCAAGTCGATATTTTCTGGCCTGTGCCAGACTACGTAAGATTATTATGCTGGAGGCGCCAGGACTCAGACTTCAGGATGCAGTGACTTTATTATGCCTGAGGACTGTCTGTTACAATTGTCAACAACTGTGGAGTTGTAGAAAGAGAAAGGAGAATGTAAATCAATAATTTAACTAGAGATCAGTGTACAAATCAGTTACTCCCTTGATTGCCTTCTGCTCCAAATATGTTTTTTTTTTCATATGTGTTCTTGTCCCTTTTTAATTATTGTTAATTGTGAACCCCTCTTTTACCTCACAGAATAAATGGTCAACCCAGTCGCGGTTTAAAATCATAAAATTGGAATGTAAAATAAACAAGAAGCAGTACACATCAAAGAAGAAAAAAGTTATAAGAGCAAAGAAGTGTTCTGACGAATTACCCTGCAGTGAGTAGTTAAACACAATTCCTAGATCCAATTTTAAGGGATTTAACAAATTAGTACACCTACCTTTCTTTGTTTTTTATTGACAGCGGTGGGTGGACCACAGGCAGTTTGTCAGGTATGTTTGGCTTTGGAGTTTTGACTGCCGATTGAGTCGAACATTGTTTTTTATTAAATACTATCGGCGAAGGAACTCGTCGGCCGTCAGTCCTAAAAGGTAAATTTTCCTTAATAAAAATAAATAACATTTATATGTTTGTGGCGGAGGGTTTGGGATAAGGAAAGCCTTACTTGGTATTCAAGTCTTAGTTGAACGGTCTAGGAATTGTCGGTGCCAATATATGTCTGTTTCATAGATTATGAGAAAGCTTTTGATGGAGTCCAATACTTCCAAAATTTATGTTTGTGGCCGAGGGTTTGGGACAAGAAAATTCTTTGAAATTAACTCTCGTGTTTCGGACTCCCATTGTCTATATTTTATTTATACCCGACGTTTCGATCAGTAAAATCTCTGATCGTCTTCAGGTGCAAACTACAATCTATTTTTAAGGCTACATACAGTTGGTTTTACATAAAATGCGTACATGAAAAACCCAACTACGTTTTTTTTTCAGTGTATTTAGTTATACCTACGCTTTTTAGCATGCACACTAATATCCCGATAAAGTAATCGCTAGATATTATTAGACAGAGACTGATTGATGACGAATTCCTTTGTGAACGTACCAGACTGCTGCTGGAGGGAATGATTGAGTTGTTGAGGTGCTTTCTACATAACTCTTACTTTCAGGTGAATGATAGGTTTTATGCTCAGGATGACGGTCTGCCAATGGGTTCATCGCTTTCGCCAGTGATGGCCAATATTTACATGGTTCGAATCACACGTGGCTGATAACGCAACGTATAAACCTAAGCTCTGGTTAAGATATGTTGATGACACTTTTATTGTCTGTACCGGGAATGACCAACAACTTTCAGAATTTCTTCACCGCCTAAATTCACAATGGAGTTGGAGCAAAATTGTCAAATTCCTTTTCTTGATGTACTTGTCAAACGAGTAGAAAGCGACATCAAAACAACAGTCTTATCGTAAACCCACTCACACACACACAATATTTAAATCAAGGTTCAAATCATTCTGCTACAATTTAACGAGGTATAATAAGAACCTTGTATAACAGAGCCGTTCAAATTTGTAACAATTCTCATGACTTGGAAATCGAAATAAGAAACATTAAGAAGAATCTGCAGCAGAATGATTACAGCCTTAAACACTTTTAACAGACACTATTTCTAAATTTCAGCAAACCGGGCAGAGATTACAAGACCAAAACCAGGCAAATGCATTCCTTACAATTCCATACATTAAAGCAGTATCAGAGAAAATTCGAAGAGTAGCGAACAACTTTAATATTAAAACAGCTTTTAAATCTAATAATACAATTTGATACCTTCTTAGTAAAACAAAACCGGAGAACAAACAAAATAAGGCATGCCTTTACCAAGTTCTTTGTGAGTGTGGTGAATCATATACAGCCAAAACAAAAAGACCCACTATCTGTTAGGCTCAAGGAACATCAGACGAATACTCAAAGAGGTGAAACAACGAAATCAGGAATCGCCGAACATGCATGGTCAAAACAACACCGAATGAAGTGGACAGAAGCAAAGGTTTTGCACAAGGTCACACTGGAAGAAACGAAAATTGCTTGAAGCTGCCTTTATTGGACAGAATCAGGATATTTTCAGTAAACTAAGTGTTGAAATTCCAAATATTTTAAAGCCCCTTCTTGGGCGGAACCAACTTCTTAAACTTCACGGTTAAGTGATTTCCCATAGTACATAGGAATAGATTGTAGTTTGCACCTGAAGACGATCAGAGATTGTGCTGATCGAAACGTCGTGTATAAACGAAATATAGACAATAAAAGTGCGAAACACAGAGTTAATTTCAAGGAAATTCTTACTTGGTATTCAAGTCCAGGGATGGGTCGGTGCCATTATATGTCTGCTTCATAGATTATGAGAAAGCTTTTGATGGAGTCCAACACGAAAAGCTAATATAATCTATGACCTGAATGATTGAGACCTAAAGATAATTGCTAACCTAAAATAAGAAGAGATTGTTCTCCGAAGTTGCATTTTATTTCTGCTGTCATAATTGCAGACACATTGGAAGATCTGCAAGAGTTGTTAAAATCGCTAATCTATACTGGAATCAGAGTGCTCAAATAAAGGTTAATGGCTAACTGTCCGGACAGGTCCAAATAAGAAGAGGTGTGCGCCAAGGTTGTATATTATCTCCGCTGTTGTTTAATATCTATAGTAACAAAATAATAGAGAAAGCACTTCATAACTGAGAAGAGGATCTGATCATAAACGGCATAAAAATCAACAACCTACGATATGCCGACGACATCGCGACACTGTCATAATAGACACGCTGGAAGGCCTGCAAGAGTTGTTGAATCAAATTGCTGCCAAAAGTTCGCAATTCGGGCTTAACTTAAATGTTGGAAAAACAAAATGGATGGTCATATCCAAGGAAAAGAACATCAAAGGCATGTTAGAAGTAAATGGGCAGCAAGTCGAACGAATGGATTCATACAAATACTCGGGTTGTCTCCTCAATGAGAACTGGGAGAACATGCAAGAATTGAACAGGCCAGATAATCTTTTATCAAAATGAAATCAGTGTTATGTAGTCGCGTGATTCGGTGTTATATTTTTAGCATCTCATATTAAGGCATGGAAACATGGACACTGACTGAGGCCATGTGCAAAAAGTTCGAGGCATTCGAGATGTGGTGTTATCGTAGAATACTATAAGGATATCTTGGATGGACAGAGTAAGTAATGTAGATGTTCTGCTTAGAATAAATAAAGATTTTGAAGATTTGTTTACCATCGAAAAACGAAAACTTGGATATTTTGGCCATATTTTGAGAAATGACAAATATAAACTTTCGAAATTGATAATATAAGGCAAAATTGAAGGCAGAAGAGGTCCGGGTCGTAAACGGATATCATGGCTTAAAAATCTTAGTAAATGGTATGGTGTTAGTGCTATATTTTTCACAAAAGCAGTGGACAGGGTACAGATGGCGTTGATGATAGCCAAAGTTCGAAGAAAGCACTTGAAGAAGAACATCTTTTATCAAAATAAAATCAAGGTTGTGTAGTCGCGATCTTGATAAAGCCCTCCAAATTCGTGTGCTTCGTTGTGATTTGTGAAGCATTTTATATTACTGCATACAGACATGGAAAAATCGGAGGCATGCGCTATCATAGAATGCTCAAGATATCTTGGATACAGATTATGTAACGTGGACGTTCTACCCAGATTAGAAAAGGATCTTGAAGTTGTATTCACCAAAAAAAGACGTAAACTTGAATATTTTACCTAGATTTTGGCGGTGATTTTTCCCTACTTTCCGACTTTTCTTCTTGTTTACTTGCCTCTTTATGGTCTTTGTTCATTTTGTCAATTCCGTCCAAAGTGATGACAAACTGTAAAAATTGAAAAAAAATACATAAGTCCGTTGTTTTTTACTTCAGCTAATTTTTTTTTTATAATTCTGACAATTTTTGAAAAATTTTATGAGAATTTTATGAATTTTTTGTGATAATATTTTCCAGCTCGTAGGAAAAATGTTGCACCTTAAGCGTGCAGAAAGCGTCTTTTCTAATTTACGGCTTGCCGCACGCGTGCGTATCATTTTCCGCACTTGTTAGGTAAATAACTCTTAAAATGATAAGTATATTTAAAAAATTAAAAAAACTAGGTACCTGTAATTGTGTGAAATAATAAATCGACCTTATTTGTTATTCATTTATCATTAAAATTAAAACGTTTACTAATACAAATATAGATAGATAGAGGTTTTCTAGTTTCATGTGTTTTTCGGAAGCTGCGTGGATATACAGGGTAATTCAAAATTCACTAGAAAGATTTGAACAGTGGTTAGATATCAATAATCTACGAAAAGTTACGTGATTACATTTAAATTTCATATTTTTTTCTCTGAATTTAGGACTAAAATTTTCGTATTTTTTTGGGAATCGCCTTTAAAATAATTTACTAACCAAGTCTATGTGTGCAATGACATGTTTTAGGGTTTTTGACGTATTTGTCAGGCATTTTGAAGTTTTGATGTTTGATGATGTAAAGGCTGCTCCTCAGAAAATATTAACAATTTTTAAATGCAAATATCTCTGAAACGAAAGAGTTTACAAAAATATATTTTACTCACTCTTGTTCAGAATAACAAATTCTACCTACAGTTAAAGTCTTTCTAGGGAATTTTGAATCACCCTGTATGAGGTATTTAACTTCCCAATTTGACGTGCGGTTTGTATAAGGAGTTGCCTAACTATTCCATGAGCAAATGTGTAGGTGTTATATCAAAAGTTTGATCACACTAATCTTAAAATACTCAGGTTTTTGTGCAAATTTTATGAATTTTATGACAATTTCGAAATTTCATGACAGTATTGAAATGTTATGAATTCATAAGATTTTATGACAAGTGGTCACCCTGCTAATTTAAACCAACTCTGTCGTTTCCTTTTGAAAACATAAAAAGGGAAGGTATAAGTTTAAAGTAGACTTAGAATGCCGATATGTTGTATCCTCTACTGTGAATATTAAAGCTACCTTAATAAGAACCTCTTACCTGTGGCTTGGGACTTCTCTCCGATTCATCACTACTTTTATCGCTATTTCCTGGTGAGCCTTTGAAAGAAGGCACATATTTCGGCACCTTCGCCCCTTTTTTCATTGGCCTAGGAATATACTCACCTAGCATAAAAATATGGTATGTAAACTAAAGTCAAGAAATTAGAAATATTAGGGTAGTGCTTTGTTTAAATTCAAAAAGAACTTCTAAAAACTTGATTTTATCTTAGATGAAAAACAGAAAAGATACTTGGTCCAATGAAAACTCCTTGGCAAATAAAAAACACCGTTTATTTACAAAATTGGCCAACACCAGACAAAACCAAACGATGAGCCGAAATGAACAGGCGAATCCCAAGTAACATTTCCAATTACCTCAAGTTTTATAAGTTTGGTTACCAGATCTGATAAAGGTGATCGGGTTTTATTATCAGGTTTCCTGGTTTCATAAAATTACAGGAAGGTACGATAATTTTTATAATAGTAATTCTTGTAAACTTTAATGTTTATTGGGTTACTAAACACGGTTTTATTAAACTGCTACTACATAACTGCAACAACAATTACTTAAACAGTTATTATAAAACCAGATTCTTTTTTTATAATAGGTCCCCTATAAAACTGATAGTTCGTTAAATTTATAAAGGTTTCATTATAAATCTTGAATTGTCGTTATTAGGTTATTAAAGTCTTCTGCATGGTTTGGGACAATCGGTCAATTCCTTTAATATATTTATTAGGTCTCTGGTCACCTGGATTTGTTACAAATCCAGAATACCGCAATATGGCGGCGTAAATTTGTTTCAATATTATTATATTTGATTAAAATATTAAAAAACTCTTTATATTTTGGTTTTTTATAACAAATATTGCTGTTTTTATAATATATTCATAATATGGTACAAAAAGAATCAACAAAAAAAAAACGCAAAAATTTTGAATGAAAAAAAAAAATTTTTTTATCAAAATAAAAACAATTGCACGCACGCGTTTTTTAGGTTTTTGACATGTACAGTTAATTTCAGATAAAATGCGTACATGGAAAAATAAAATACAACGTTATTTCTTCGTATAGATGCGCACCCGTCATATATCATGACATATTTTATTTTTGATTTCAGTCAATCATTGTCAATAATTTTTGACTTTAGTCAAAATTACTTTTTTTAAATGGTCCCGCAACTTTCGGCCTTGACGAAATCGCCGATAATAACTCGACTGCAAGAGGGATGGCCAGTAAGAAGGGTCGACGAAAATTTTGATTTTAATAAAGCCACTGTGGTTAGAATTTCGAAACGATGCAAAATAAGGTGAGCACAGAGGAACAGGATAGACAATTACTAAATAATTTGCGAGATAATCCATTTTCCACACCTGTCGAAGCCATCAACACTACTGGTTTTTCGGGTTCCCGATCTACAGCATGCAGACGATTGAAAAATTCTGAAGATGTCGCATTGCAGCAAAGAAGCCCCTTTTGACAGAGCAACAAAACCAAGCACAACTGATCTTTGCTCTCAATCACGCTGCAGAGGATGAGGAATTGGGACAGGGTGATTTTTACTGATGAAAATTTTTTTTAATTTTCTTCGGATAGCCGAAAAATAAAAGTATATCGCCCACCAGGTTAATAGAGCAGGACACTTCTCAGTGAACATGTGGGGTTGGATATCTGCTAGAGGGTTAGGTGTTTGCTGGAAAATTAAATGAAGATTTTCCGCAGTGAGATATTTGGAAATTTTAGAAGGGGTAATGGTACTGTCAGTTGATTTTTTATATCCAAACAATGAAATAATTTTTCAGCAGGACAATTGTTCTGTTCACACAGCTAATGCTGTGCGTCGCTGGTTTTAAGACCAAAATATAGAAGTGTTGCTTTGGCCATCGAACAGTCCCGATCTTAAACCCATCGATATATTTGGGGGAAGATTACACAAAATAATATATGAAAATAATTGGAGGCCCCAAAATGCCGAAGAACTTTTAAACGCTATACGTAATGCATGGGATTTGGTTTCTAAAGATGAAGAATATTGTAAAAATTTATTGGCTTATTCCATGACACGTCGAATTGGTTACTGAAAAAAATGGAGCCGGCATTAAATATTAGTTTTTCTTTTTTTTCATGTTTATATTACATAAAATTAAAATAATTTGTTTTTTTATGAAAACGCATGTATAAACAACTCTGTGTAGTTCGCTTTTTACTAAATCAACTTGCATGGCTCGCGTATACAAAGAGTTGTTCTTTAGCCTTGTTTAAAAATACTATTTTCTATTGCTAAGAAGTGTAAATTAGATGCTGACAAAATAATAAATAATCCTCCAAGAGTTGCAGTTTTTAATATAATTAGGTTAATTAAATTTAAAAAAAAATAATATAATATATATAACAATAATAGAAATATCTTACCTACACTAAAATTAGCAGGTAGTTCCCCAGGTGCATACTAAAAGACGTAGGTATAGCTAAATACACTGAAAAAAAAACGTAGTTTGGTTTTTCATGTACGCATTTTATGTGAAACCAACTGTACTTTAACAGTAAAGTTTGCGCCGCATGTAGTTTTAGGGTGTAGAAATATCTTAAAAAATCATTTTACACAGCCTATTTATATTTTGAAGTTGTTTTAATTCCATGTTTTTTATTACGGATCCATAATTACTTTTTTAGAACCTCAGAACTTTCAAAAACATTTTTCTACTACATTTTCGCAGCACTCGGGTTACTTTATTTCGTTTCATAAAGGTTGTAGACACTTTCCTGTAACCTTTACGTCCCCTAATTCGCATAAATAAAGGTAAAGGCAACTTCTAGGTTTTTAAGGAGTTTCCCAATGAGCATTTTCAGAAACTTCTGGTGACAGATATTTATATAATTATTATAAAGAGGGTTCCATTGATACCCTAGGGTATTTAGAAGTTTCCTACAAGAATTGAGTTTGTATATTTGTTTTATTAAAGGCTCTAAATTGATGGTACCCTAAAGTAACATAAAACTGGCGTTAACAATATTTCCACGAACATCTTTATAAAAATTAAAGTCATCGGTTCAAATGTTATATAAATTGGTGTTAACAATGTTTCCACCAACATATTTATAAAAATATAAGTCATCAGTGACAAAAGTTATATAAATTGGTGTTTGAAATCTTTCTGTCAACCCCCCTATAAAACCGTAAGTAACTATCAATTAAAGATATATAATAGAATGGTTTTTAAAATGTTGCTATCAACCCACTTATAAAACTTAATTAACCAACAACAAATTTATATAAGATAAGACTGAAAATATTTCGAGAGACACTTATAAAAACTTGGGAACTCACACACAATAGTTATATAAATTGGTGTCTGTAATATTCTTATGAACTCATTCATAAACCTTTTTTGCCCATAAGGTTTTTTCTATAATGTTGTTATTAATTTCTTTATACAGTTATTATAATACAACTGTTTTTAGAACAAAAAAAAAAATTAATTTATTTTGGCAATTATAATAACAAAACAAACAAAATTTTTTAAGGTTAATTTTGTGACATCAAAAGGCGCGTTTTTGCGAAATCAAAAGGAGCGTTTTTGCGACATCAAAAGGCGCGTTTTTGCGAGATACCATACCATTATTATCTTGTTTTAATTACATCAATCTGAGAGAGACAAGAGATCCAAATCTTCTTGAGATAGTTGCCGATAACAGATATCGGGATCGAATACATTTTACACCCGATTCCCACCAGTGTTTCCGATGCGCAGTCACCCTGACTCAAAAAACTCATCACGTGGTCCGACATGAACTTGTATAGGCAAATCTCGCTTAGACCACATGATACGTGTTTTGATTCGGGGGACCCACGAATGAGAAACGCATAGATGGGAACCGTGTTTTAGAAAAAGAGAACAATATAGTAACCGTGTTAAGGTCGCAAAAACGCACCGTGAAACGTCGAGCGCATACGCTGATACTGCTGGTCGGCGGCAAATGTGAACACCCCGGAAAATACTCGCCTGTACACCCTTCGACCCCGCAATCTAACTATATTCTTGAGATAGTTACCTCTGATAGTTATGCGGGCTTGAAGTGCGTGGAGGCGGGTATTTTTCCTGGTATGTGTAATATACTTGATCTCTCGAGGAATGCATTTAGGAAAAGAGAACAATGGTAACTATGTTAAGCTCGCAGAAACAGACCATCAGTGTTCAACACTGCGCCATCTGTAGCCCTTTGTTCCAAGTAGCATCATTTTTTAAAAGGGTTATAAAATAGTGTTGACGAGGGTTTTTTTTATAGAATTGTCGGAAATTTTCGCCATTTTGGATTACAAAAATAGGTTTTTGGCCTAATTAAAAACTTTATTTATGGGGTTTCAATATGTGTTTCAATCGAAATATTGCTTGTTAGGGTTAAGAACAGCATACGAAATTCAATATTTGTCCCAGAAAGAAAAAAACGCGTATGAAAAAAAGAACTGATAGTTAAATGAATATTTTTTTTTTCACGTTTTCTCAAGTATTTTTATAGCCCATGAAATTTACGTGAGTGTATTCGAAAACTATACAGTACACACGGGACCGCAGCTGATTTTCAGAGAAGGATGACGTGAAAAACAGCTTTTATTTGACTAGTATATAAATATTTATATTCCTGCTTCAGCTTATCTGACTTTCATTTTTATTTATTTTAGAAGATTGCTAAACAACATTTTATAAATTTTTTTATTGTAAAAGGAAAAAGAATAATACATAACCAGCAAAGGGAAGAAAGATGGAAAATCTATATTTCTAAATCCATAAAAACCTTTAATTTGTTATGTAGTGTTGTTAGAACAGTTGTAAAACCTTTTTATAATAATCTCTATACTTGAGGGCTCATAAGGAAGTTTTATAAAAGCTATATGTTGTTTTTCTATCCATTACTATGTAACATAAATTTTTATAAGCTGGTGTTGAACAGTTGTTTTTCAAGTCTTTTTTACTCATTTAAGAGATATATTAGAGTTATAAAATTATCACCAACACTAAATAATATAACTTTTGGTTATTTTATGAAGGTTTTATATTATTTGCTGTAACTTTTATTTAGACAAAAATGCTCATTGGTTTATAATAAGGTTGCCTCTACCTTTATAAGATCCACCAGTTAAGGCCAATAAGAGGGTTATAGAGGTTCCGGTAAGGTTCTCGTTATTTTTATACTTAAAGGAAGATTCATTCATTCTGGCCAGCATACGATCTTTTTGAAATTTTGATATGTTGTAGATAATTTAATTCTGGACAACCTCTATAAAAAATTAAATGTTACTTGGGATGGCAGAGCGATCATCGATTTTGCTGCGCTCATTCTTGAACTGGGAGCATGCATTTGATGTGCTTTGGCTGTTAAGTGATCGATTCCTTTTGCGGTTTGGAAAATTAGGTGCCAAGAAAAGTAAATATTTTCTCAGATAATAATATAACCAGTCTCCGTAAGCATCGGGTATATTTTCTTTATTTAATGTAAGGAATTTATATAAAAAAGTTTTCTAAAAAGGCCAATTTACATCTTTTATATTTTTTATTCAAAATTTGGGAGTTTTTGCACATTTTTTATAGTTCTAGACACTAAAAAAATTAACCCATGGCTTTTCTTCTTGCGCAAATCTTCATGTTAACGTTAAACTCGACTCGCTAAAAAATTCAAGAAACCGACTATTCATCGCCTACTAGATCGGAGCGGCTCCCGACAAAATATTATTTTTGACATTTTTCGCCATTTTTGTTGTTTTTTATTTTCTGTTTTTGCGACAGTGATTTTAGTGAACTTAATAATAATTTCAGAAGTTTTTTAGTTGCTGTGAAGGTTTTAAGTGCGGGCAGTGATTGGTAAAATAGTTTGTGAAAAGTAGGGAAAATAGAACATATAGGGAATGGATGTCACCAAAGAAACAGTGGCAAATTTTGAACGAACGGATGGAGCAATCTGAGAGGCATAACAGTTAGGTCAATTTATATTCCCTGGGTAAATTTACCCTACCTTTTTGTTTACTTTTCCTTTTGTGTTGTTTACTTTTTAAAGTTGCAATTTCTTGGCCTTTTTTTGAGTCTTTTCTCTAGAATATCTCCTGTCCTGCTTCGAGGATTGTATAAAATTTCCACAAAAATTTTCTGCAAAGAAAATATGAAGTGTCTTCCCAACTAGCATTTATCCGTCTTCCAACCTAATCTGTCGCAAAGTGTTAAAGTTGTCTACTAGGGTCAAACCATATCAAATCAACCAAAAAAAAGGCACTTTTCGTTTTGACCATCTCCGATTTTGATGATTTTTGGTACACTTATTCTTCTGATCCAAAAACTTAAAAATCCAAAAAATTAAATTTTTTGGATAAGCGGTTTTTGTTTTATTGATTTTTGAAAATAAAGAAATTGACCAATATGCCCTTGACAGGCACTTACAAAAATAGCAATATCTCAAAAACTATTGGTCCTATAGAAGCGAGTTATAGCTTATTTTGAAGGTTTTTTAAAGACATTTTTAACGATGTGTATCACCATGTAATTTTTTGTTTTTATTTTTTTTTTAATTTTTTTAATATTTTATTTTTGAAAAATCTTGAAAACACCATTTTGAATTTTTTTCAAAAAAATACTATTTTTTTCAGTATTTTTTTAATATTTTTGGAAAATTTCAGGATGGAGAAGTTATTGGTTCTATTTTTAAAAAAATAATATAATAAACCTTGCTGGATATATCTAAAACTATATCTAAAAACTTGTCAATTGCTCCCAGTCTTGTAAATAAGATACATAAAAGGTTTTTCCAAACTTGTTTATTCCTGCAAAATTTTGAGTATTTCTTCAATTGTCCTCCCCTCCACCCAAGATCTTTTCACCCTAATAATATCTCAGAAATATATTTGCATTTTAAGAAAGAGCATCCAGACCTAAAAATTGGTTTGTCTAAATTTAGTGAATTGAGACCAAAAAGCATTTTAGCAGGAAAGAGCGCTACACATACAGTGTGTGTGTGCACAATACATCAAAATATGAAGTTAATGATAGAGTGTTCTAAAATAAACAAGTTTATCTTAAATGATAAGGGTAATCCTGCTTTACCAGACTACCATGCTTGCCTCTCAAAAATGATGTGTAACCCACCAGGAGTTCACTGCTTTTTGGACAAATGTGAGATATCCCAGGAACTGAGAATTTAAAAAACTTTTTGAATGAAAAGTTCGAAGAAGCAATGATTGACAAGGTGACTTATAAGAAGTGGATATCTGTAGATAGATGCAATATGGAGACATTAATTAAACCAGCAGAGGACTTCATTGAAGAATTTTCAAACGACTTGATTAAATTAAAATCTCATTCTTTTTACACTCACATGCAAAAAGAATACTACAATGAGGTAAAAGACAATTTAAAAAAGGGGGAAGCACTAATCACATGCGACTTCGCTGAAAATTATTCATTTATTTTACAGGATGAAGTGCAGTCCTATCACTGGACAAATAGCCAGGCAACCCTACATCCTTTTGTAATATATTACAAAACTCATGAGGGAAAACTGGGTCATTTAAATTATATATTTATTTCAGACTGTTTGGTACACAACACTGTGGCATTTCATCTTTTTTTAAGCCATCTTATGCCTGAACTAAAGAGGCAAATTGATAATTTAGACAAAATTATCTATTTTTCAGACGGCTGTGCCGCACAGTATAAAAATAAAAAAAATTTTGTTAATATTGCGTACCATCTCGAGGAATTTAAAATTAAAGCAGAATGGAATTTTTTTGCCACCTCCCACGGGAAGGATGCATGCGATGGACTGGGAGGCACCGTAAAAAGGTTGGCTGCTAAAGCAAGTCTGCAGAGACCATATAATGAACAGATTATGACCCCCGAAGATCTTTTTAAATTTGCAACAGAAAACATTCCTGGTATAACATTTAAATATTGTTCATTAAATGACTACCAGCAACATGAAGTTTTTGGAAAAAAGATACCTGGAAGCACAATCGATACTTGGGACTCAAAAATTGCACTCGATTATCCCCCTCAGTAATGAAAAAATTATTACAAAACCATTTTCACTAAGTAAAGAGGAAAATATTCAATGTCTTTTTGCAACCTGTGGTTTGTCAAACACAGAAATTGAAAACATCGACTCCGGTTTTGTAACCATAAACTATGACTGTCTTTGGTGGATGGGATGTATCATTGGCAAAAATATAGAAAGCGGGGAATTAAAAGTTAGTTTTTTACATCCTCATGGTCCCTCTCCGTCTTTTTACTTTCCAAAGCCAAAAGATGATATATAAGAAATGACAGATTCCTCAAATATTTTACAAAAAAAATTAGCAACCTAAATATTTTTTATTGTAAATTTTCTATTATTCTTACTTTTAATTTTTTTGTTATACCCATATTAGGTAAATTAGCCCTGTATTAAATATCTTATTATTTTTTTAAAGTATGACTCCATTATTTCTTCATCCTAAAATTTTCCAAAAATGTTAAAAAAAAACATTGAAAAAAAAAGAAATATTTTTTTGAAAAAAATTAAAAAATGTGTTTTTGAGATTTTTCAAAAAAAAAATTTTTTTTTTACTTAAGAAAAAAAAAATTAAACAAACTATAGTGTGTCACACATCTTTAAAAAGGTCTTTAAAAACCCTTCAAAATGAGCTATCACTCGCTTCTATAGGATCAATAGTTTTTGAGATATTACTATTTTTGTAAGTGTCTGTCAAGGACATATTGGTCAATTTCTTGATTTTCAAAAATCAATAAAACAAAAACCGCTTATCCAAAAAATTTAATTTTTTGGATTTTTGAGTTTTTTGATAAGACGAATAAGTGTACCAAAAATCATCAAAATCGGAGATCAAAACTATTGCCTAGTAAGTCAAACGACCAACGTATTTTGTAATAAAATCCGACGTTTACGTAGATACGCATATGCGAACCTTAAACGAAGTCAAAATAGGCAACGTAATTTGTACATATATTTGCCCAGATGGATTCACGTCAGTTTACGTTTCAAAGACGACTGTTTTAACGGCTATACCTAAATCGACCACGAAACATCGGCGGCCTTGTTACCTTAATCGACGTCGAATTTCAGGGCCCTTATTTGGATACCTACCAAAAAAGGAACGAAGAAAAAGAAGGATACTTAACCTACAATTTTTCACCCTTGACATCAAATTTTACAATTTGTAGCCTTCGTGCCAACCAAAAATCTGATGGACCTTCAGCTCGCACTTATATTTCTTCCAGTCCACTTTATCTGGAGCATTACTGGGGTCACACTGATATTGTTTAATGTCGGTTTTTTTGATGGGTAACCAACAATTGTTATCCTTCTCCCACATCTGCGAGATAGGTTCGAGCTCATTCAGTGCTTTAATAAATACAATTTTAAAATAATCCATGTTTTTAAGGAAAAAACAAGGAAAAACAGAAAATATTTTCCTAGGTTATGTTCAGCTGAACTGTCAGTTTTGGTTACATGGCCAACGAAGAATTGAGGCGGATTCCGAACGTTTGCACATATTACGTAGTTTAACGTTGGCTAGTTAGATTTGGATAAAATTAGGGCTGCAAATCGGTGTCCTTGTCCAAATAGGTGATAAATTGGTAAAAGTACTATACCAGTCCAAATTCGGCCATTTTGGAGTTGCAAGCTTGGGCAGCCATTATTAACAACAATTTTTTTCTTGTTTTTTTTGAAAAAAAAACAATAAAAAAGACTTTAATAATGCCTTAAAGATGCGTTTGGTATTATTCTTGAGTGATTTTAGTATTAATTACAACCGAGATAGTGCTTTAAAAAAAAAAATATTTTTTTCTTTTTGCTATTTTGTGCTAATTTGGGAAGGAGGGGGGAGATATTTTTCGCTTGAACACTTTGTCAGTAAAGTGGCCCTTTCAGAAATATTTCGCTCTAGATTACTAACATAACTTTTATTGTTAATGATATAAAAAGGTGGCCATTTATTTTTTGTGACTTATAATACGTTCATCTATATTTCAGCTAAAATTTACTAAACAAGTATCACGTTAGGTAATCAATTAAATAATATAAAATTACGTAAGCTGGCGGAAGTATTATCGCGTCGTCATAGGTAAACTACTATACCACTGAAGTACAATTAGCGACGTCGAGCCGACCCGAATTTGTACTCCCCATTTAGGTCGGATTCAGGTCGTATGGACTGAGATTTTTAGTCCGCTTGCCAACCTCGGGGTTTTTAAGCCAACGAGTAGAGGACGTAGTTGGACGTCCAAATGCTACTTGGGCTCAAGGTTAATTTCTTGCTTAAATTCCTGCCTTTGTGTCAGTGTGTGTAATATATTGTCTTTATTTTTAATTCTAAACTCACTGGCTAGCGTAAGTCACTCAAAATTAAAAGAATACGCCATTTTGAAAGGCAGTTGTCAAGCCCTTGTGTCAAAGCATAGAAAAGGTTATGTTTCCCCAACCGTTATGCCTTTTTAGCTATGAAACTGTCAATCGCATCGTTACCTCTAATTTTTTAGATTGGTCGGTTGGGATATCCATTTCCTATATGTTCTATCTGGTTAAAAGTGATGCGGCCGAAAAAATATGTTTTTTTTTTTATTCTACCGGTTTATACAGTAATTAAATGAGAATAGACTGAAAGAACCAATATAGAAATTTGACAGCTTTCCTTGGCCTCTACGCATTTAGCCAACCAGGATATCGTGAGTGACGTCAACCGCTTTATTGTGGGTTTCTGAAATCACGCTTCTGATTTGATGATTTTTAAACGAAAAACAGGGGGTGATGCAGGGGCACAATTAGATAGATAGATAGATAGATAGATAGAAATAATATTTATTTTCATTTGCATGTCAATACACATAGAACTTGAGTCAACATAGAAAAAAATAATGTAAGTGAATAAAGTAATCTAGTCTGGTAGTTAAAATACACAACGCAAGATAGATACTACTTTAGGGTAAGAGGTCATATCACAGAATATTACGTAATTAGTACCAAACACTTACTATAACTAAATGTATTTGAAAAAAATCTATTATTTCATATGTACTTATTTTACTTATTTTATAACAATTGTCTGACTTTATGCTAAAATATACTAAAAGTAGGAACCACCACCTTAATTTCCTTTGTTAAAGCATTAAAAAACAAACATTTATTTTTTTCTGGTAAAGAGCAGTAGAATTTTGGTCAGTGCATAAGTTATTTTTGTTTCTAGTTTCATATGGTCCGTTTACAATTTTCAAGAAAAACACATGTTCTTTCAAACAAATCAAAGTAACTCGTAAATGTATAAGCCTCCCCCCCCCCTAATGTTGCTTGCAGTTGGGAAATATGAAGGTTCAGTTGAAAATTTAAGTTCATTTTACCAAACATTTTGTATTTCTAATTTCTTCAAACAATTAACGATAAAAAAAAAATGTCATAGTTTTAGGTAACTTGGGAATCGCTTTTAATATTAGTTGGGAAACGGTCTTTACCCCCCCCCCCCCCGTCCCAATCAAATACCTTCGGATGGCCGGTGTAAGCATGTGACAGTTAAAAAAATGTAATTTCTTAAAAGCCTCACAACAAGACTCTACAGATTTACACCCATTGATAATAGGAACTGCATATTTCGGTAATATAAAAACCCTATGGACATTCACACACTCACTAGACATTGTTCTTAGACCAAGGCAAACAGATGAATTTTTTACAGAAGTGATCAACATGTGTATTGTAATTCGGTTGATTGAACAGCTTTATGTCCTGACAAAGATCTACTTGTTGATTATTTAATGTAACGGTACATACTCTATATCAAGATTTGACCTGAGCGAACGAATACCATGCACTAGACTGACAGGCCCATCCACATCACAACAATCTGAAACTTTGATCAATAAATTTGTGTCATCAGCATCTGACATAAGAATAACAAATAAGTTTTAAAAATGCTATGAAAGTCATTAGCATAAATGATAACGAGTAAGGGCCCCATTATAGACCCTTGTGGCACGCCAACAGTAATCGATATTCACCCTAAAACTGCTTTTAGGGTAATAGTCGGAGCCCGGCAATCGAATAAGAAGAAAAAAAGGAGGCTGTCACAAAAGTGGTCCGATTCAACTGAACTCACCTTCACTACTATCATATCCCTTACTTCTAACCGGCCTAGGCACGTACTCCCCGTCGCTGCTGTCGCATCCCTCCAAATCCAGTCTTCTTTGTAAAATCCTATTTTTCCTAGTTTGTTCCAAGAGCGATTTCAGTTTAACTTTCTCGTTTTCCATCAGTCGACACGTGCGTACCGGCTTCTGCTGCTGCGTGCCCAGCCGTTCTTGTATCGATTTTAGTTTCTGAAAATCACATTGTGGTATTATTGTTATTATTATGTTTGTCAGTCATCCTTGACCTCTTGTGAATAATTGTCAAATATCATCTTAATTAATTAACGCTAATCTTAGCAAAAGAGGTCTTGTTGACTGTAAAACTTTTGCTCTTATGTCAAACTTACTATTTACGTTTGAAGCGCTAAGAACTGACATAGCAAATTCACTTTTATGTATCACTTTGTTAAAGTAAGAATTCCCTTGAGTCTGTTAAATGACCTCTGCATGATCCATTTGTGCCAAAATCAAACTCAGATTTTACAGAAATGAAAAAGAAAAACATTTAATCAAAGCAACAGCACCTTTTGAAAGGCTGAACATAGATTTGACAGGCCCTATACTAAGTTCAACAAGAAACTGTTATATGTTTACTGTTGTTGATGAATATTCAAGATTGGGCCTTCCCATGTAAAGATACGTCAAGTCGAAGTGCAATAGAACGTTCAAGTGAACTGTTTTCTTCTTTTGGAATGCCTGCTTATATACATTGTGATCGTGGCACAAGTTTTACATCTCAAGAATTTATCAATTATCTGCACTCAAAATGTATTGTTTTAAGTCGTACAACACCTTATAATCCGCTGGAAGTCAGCAAGTGGAAAGCTATAACGGAAAAATATGGAAAGCAGTCAGTCTTGTACTAAAAACCAGAAATTTAGATACTAGTCAACGGGAAATGGTATTACCAGATGTCCTGCACTCTATAAGAAGTTTGATGTTTACAGCTACGAACGTTTACTTGTCTATAAGCTATGTTCAACCAGTGGAACATCAATCCCGTCTTGGTTAAAAAATTCAGACAAAAAAATTTGTGCGTAGAAGGAAATTTGACCTTTTGGTAGAAGAAGTGGAATTGATTGAAGCAAATCCCTATTAGGCACTAATAAAATACCAGAATTGAAAAGAAAGTACCGTATCAACGAGACATTTAGCCCCTAGAGGAGATCTAAGACTACTCTACTAACTCTACTAAGAAAACAGGATGAACCAGACGAAGCAGATAAAACACAGGAAGTAACCCAATCAAGTGATAATGTTGCTAATAACTCTATACAAGAAAATCAACCTGAAAGTTTCCGACGATCGACTTGAGTCAAGATGAAACCAAAGTATTTAGAGGGTTTTGAAGAAACATGAACCCCGGTGAATGTGGTATAAAATACTACTGTATGTTTATTGTTATTATTATGTTCGTCAGACATTCTTGACTTCTTGTTAATAATTGTAAAATATCATTTCAAGTTATGCGAATTAAAGCCTAATCTTAGCAAAAGGTTTTAACTACACACATAAAAATGAAGCAAATCGGACAGAATTAGGAATGTTTAATAAAGGAGAAACTGAACTTGTAACTCTCCTTTGCGTTGCGTAGTCGGGTAAAAACACAAATTTAGCCGAGGGCACAGTTTTTATCTGAACAGCAGATATTGATACATAGAGATTCTCAACATTTATTGGCAAGAGTAGGTAGTAGAAAGTTGGCACGAAGGACAGCGACTATTTTTTCAAGGGTCTCAAGTTTGAATATAATAAAAGAATAAAATCGGAGTTTTTTTTTAACGTACCAACCCCATTGATATCATCCATAAGTACAGATGCTTTCATTGCTACATGTCGTCGCTTTGTATCTAGACGAGGCAAACCGACAAATATTTGGTTGGATAAGGGGTCGAACTTCATCGGAAGTAATAATGAATTAAAGGAGTTGGGTCAGTTATAACAGGTCCAGCAGAACTATTTAGCCCAAAAATTGAGCAGTGTTCATTAGAAGTTCACTCCTGCTAGTTCCACAAATTTCGTTGGGCTATGGGAAGCAGGAGTTAACTCCAGCAAACATCAGTTAAAATGAGTAAGGGCTTTATTTACATTTGAGGATCTGCACACTTTATTGACTGGGATTAAAGTAGGGTTGAATTCTCGCCCCCTAATTCCTCTTTCTTCCAACCCTAATGATTTAGAGGCTTTAACTCCTGCTCACTTCCTTCTTGGCCGAAGACTTGTGTCGTTGCCCGATCCTGGTGTACAAGATCTCCCTGATAACGGCCTGACGAAGTTGCAGAAGCTGCAGAAACATTCACAAATGTTTAGCAAGATAGTGTTCAGAACACATTACGGACATTCACAAATGTTTTGCAAGATGGTGTTCAGAACACATTACGGGAGGACTTCATTAGTGGTTATAAGAGACAATTTACTTCCGTCACAACTATTAGAGGCGCTGATTCAAAGTGTAGAGTTGTCGAATCGAGAACTCAAGATGGAATAATGAAGCGACCAATATCGACAAAATACAATCCATTTCATTAGAAGAGTGGGTGAGTAGTTCGTTAGTAAAAAAAAACAGTATTTTCAAAAAAAAATCCCATAACATTGTTGTATTCTATTATTACCAACCTTTGGTGATGACAACCCGCTCTTCGGCGCCTGCGCCACGCTCCTTTGCGCCTCGGCTACCGCCCTGAGCAGCAAGTTTTTGTTGGGCTGCGTCTTGCCGGTGCGCAGCGTGCGTTTCACCTTCACCAAACTTTGAACTTCGCGCACGACTTGCTCGTCGTCGGATTTCTCGGGTTCCGAAGTTTTGCGAGGCACCGACACTTTTGACATCACCAGCCTGCTTGGGATCACCTGCAGAAAAAGCATGACTTTCTACCGTATTCCATTCGTAAGTTGAGTGCGCTACTCGTTGTGTAATGATACCGGTTTAGAGATGTTAAAAAGTTGTCCTAGTGCAGTTTCAATTGAATATTATTTTGCAATCATGAAAATAAACATCTTTTTATCATTTTACCATTGCGCTAAACTACAAAAAGAAAGAAAATTTTACAAACGGTAGATTCTTGTCCTTGCGATTCTTACAGAGGTGGGTTTTCTTGGGTTTAGGACAGGAGGTGCTTCAATAAGACACGTGAATTAAGCTTATATTTCGAGTATGCAGTTGTCTGCTGTACCTGAAAATACAACAATATTCTATTGTTTTTTAAATAGTTTGTAATTTGTCTTATGATCTAAAGTAAATAAAAACAATGTAATTATATTACCTATGCCTACTTTGTGTTCTTTGTGCAGAAGACTAGGAATTAGCTCTGAAGAAGAGTAAAAATATACTCGAAACGTAAGCTTAATTTAAGTGTCTTATTGAAGCACCTCCTGTCCTAAACCCAAGAACACCCACCTCTGAAATAAAATTTTAGTTATCGTGTTCAACTATCGAAATTATAACAAAATTTTAAATTCAATCAGAAAAACTAAATCAGTTCTGCTCTGGTGGCGCACTGTCTTCTCAATAGAATAAGCTATTAGTAACTGTCCTCAAATTACAAAACAATGGCTTTAGATAGTTTTTTTAATATTGTGATCAAACAACGATATTACCAATTTAAATTATATTAATACTGCAAAGGACAGAGAAATATGTTAGTCCTTACCGTGGATCCTAGATGGCGACAAATTTGTTGTTGTTAAGGCGCTGGCTAAAATGAGCGTATAAAAATGGTGTCCCGTAAGTAATTTTGGTTTGTGTCAGTTTGTTTGTACATTTTTGGATGCTTTGATGCAGTTATGAAACAAAATAAACTTAAAAATTCACGGCTCAATTCAAGTCAAGCTTTTACATCACTAATTGCGTTCGTTCTTCAAAAAAACGCTCGTTACAGAAGCATTATTCTAGCCACTCGCTGTGAAAACTACTATTTTGCTTTATGAGAGGACTGGCAAATTCAGCTACGGATGTAAAAAATGCTCATTGCGTTGCCGGATAGTTGATTTTTTTCAAATACATTAAAACGCTCCTGATATGATTCTATGCCTAAGTGCTGGGGAGGTGATTTTAGCCGGTTTACTCGTCTGTAACACCCTCCGACAACCAGGAGGTAACATAGGGAACCGAACAGGTACCCAGTGAAACTCTAAAGATAAGGATAAACACGGAACTGTTCAAGGACCCAGTAGATCTTGTTCAACACAAGACGCCCGATAGGCAACTGCACAAGTACTCATTGGACACTCTACAAACGCCTCCGAACGCCGCTGATGTAAACAAATTGGCCAAGGAGCTCAGTAAGCTCCAGGTCAAAATCGTGGTCAGCATGGACGGTCCAACCGAAACAGAGCTGACTGAAGAGCACCTGGTCGCAGTCCTTGCTCCACCTAGGTAGGAATGATGTGAGAGTAACGACAGGGCTCCTAACAGGATACTGTTTCCTCAACAAGCACCTAGAGATGCTGGGATGCGAATGGAGGACCAAGAATCATCCTTGCATGTCCTGCTGGTTACCGATTCTGGAAGTCATAGGAAGTGATCGTTCGCCTGAGAGAAGAAAAGTAAATTCAACCAATAAACGCGCTTAAAAGCAGTGACGAGACGCGCAGAGCTGCCTCGAACAACAATTTTTGAGCGAAGCCGTTCCCTCGACTAGACCCAATAGTTGGGAGTTGTAGGAAAGCTCGTGTGAAAAACGTCACTTGTATTATTTCAGAGCACGCTATTGGACGAACGACCGATCGATATTTTACTCGCTAATGCGCATGCTACGGCAAACTTGACCGTCTTTAGAACGCGGACATTAAAAAAAACTTCCACATTGTAATTTAATCGTACAAAATATTTAGTTTTAATTATTAATTAAGACATTTTTAAGAGGGAAAAGATATATATTTATTAATTAGCTAAATTAAAGTAAAAATGTTAGTTTAGAAAAAGAAAAAAAAATATATTAAAAAGAATGCCAACCAAAACTTTCAAGTGAAGCACCCAGTATAGTATTGCATTTATGCATTTTGTTTTTAAATTCTAAGCATTTTTATATAACGTACCCTATGTCGATCTTCAACTGTTTTCGAGATGTTAACAATTGAATACTGTCATACTCTGGGTCTTCTATTTGAAATTTGATGTTGAATACTGATGCGTAATGTCAAACTCGTAAAAAGCATAGTTTATTCTTTGGCCAACTATTCGCCTAGTATAGGGGCAAATTTATATACATTTTGAATTTTTTAATTTTTCCATTTGTGTCCGCGTTTTCCGGAAAATCGACCACCGTGCGTCATTCGAATGACTTTTCTTCGATCGGCCGGTCCCAGAGTAGGAAATTTTGGATTTTAATAGAAGTGATCACTTCTCAGGGTATGATCGTTCTCTTACGCCCAGAATCGAGCCCCTAGAGTGTTTGGCTCTGGCCAGGTCAAGATAGTCGCACCTTGGGAACTATTTGTTGACCCCAGGCAATGTAAGAAGGTTGCAGACCAGAAAAATCTTCTTTTGCGAAAGAGGCAGGCTTCCAAAGCTAAACCATGGACAGTGGGCGTGCAACGGCCCCAGCAAGGTGGCTTACGTATATGGGAATTGTCCCGCCCGCACTTCTACATTCATTCATTCATTCATGCCTAATAAACCTAATGCACAAAAATGGGCAAAGAAAAAAGTTGATTCAAAAATTGATGGAAATCACGTGCATGAGTCACCCAAACCCAATGTCCATTATTTTGTTCATGGTGCATGAAAAGCTAAAATCTACATTACCTCAGACCTAATTTCTTTGATTCTACTCCTGCTTGTGTCCCTTACTCTCTCTTTCCTTTCGTCGCTTGGGTCTCTTCTTTCTTTTGTAGTATCGTCTGTATTTCTATTCGACGCCTCTTTACTTCTATTCCGTTCCTCTCTACTCCTACTCCTGTTTCTCCTTTCTACGCTACGGCTCCTATTTCTACCCTCTCTGATTCTTTCGTATCTGTCCCAACTTTTGTCCCGCTTATTCCAACTTTTGTCGCGCCTATTGTCTCCTCTGTTCCAATTATTTTCCTAACCGAATAATTAAAATTTAACGTTTGCGTACATGGGCAGACACGCCAGGGTACTGATATCTGGGGTACCCAAGCAACAATTATAGTCAATTTCACTGGTGCCATTTTCATTGCCACCAAAAATGGGTTAAAGCGTAGTAATATTTCTTACAAATCTATTTATAGGAAAAATGTCATTATTTCCAATTAGTGTGGTCACTACCCAACGAGCATTTTCAGAAACCTCTGGTGACAAAAATTTATATAATTATTATAAAGAGGGTCCCATTAATGCCCTAGGGTATTTAGAGGTTTCCTACAGGAATTGAGTTTGTATATTTGTTTTATTAAAGGTTCTAAATTGATGGTACCCTAAGGTAACATAAAACTGGTGTTAACAATATTTCCACGAACATCTTTATAAAAATTAAAGTCATCGGTAACAAATGTTATATAAATTGGTTTTTGAAATCTTTCTGTTAACCCATCTATAAAACCGTAAGTAACTATCAATTAAAGATATATAGATTGGTTTTTAAAATGTTGCTATCAACTCACTTATAAAAACTTAATTAACCAACAACAAAGAGACACGTTTATATAAATTGGTGCCTGTAATATTCTTATGAACTCATTCATAAACCTTTTTTGTCCATTCTTTCTATAATGTTTTTATTAATTTCTTTGTATAGTGGTTATAATACCACTGTTTTTACAACAAAAAACCAATTTTAATTTATAACAAAACAAACAAGATTTTTTAGGTTAATTTTGTGACATCAAAAGGTGCTTTTTTGCGACATCAAAAGGCGCGTTTTTGCGAGATACCATACTATCATTATCTGGTTTTAATTACATCAATCTGAGGAGAGACATAAGAGATCCAAATCTTCTTGAGATAGTTTTCGATGACAGATATCGGGATCGAATGCATTCTACACCCGATTCCGACCAGCGTTTTCCATGCGCGGCCACCCTGACTCAAAAAACTCATCACGTGGATCGACATTAACTTGTATAGGCAAATCTCGCTTAGACTACGTGATCCGTGTTTTGATTCGGGGAGCTTACGCATAAGAAACCCATAGTCACATTTAATTTCTTTACTGATATAAATTTGGTTGCAATTCAGTAGCCCCTACTCAATACAAAACTACAAAGTTATGGAGTCTACATGATCACCACGCAGTAAGAAATAAATGTGCATATAGTAGAAAAACGTTGCCTACGAGTTGTCGCTACTTTACCGACACCCAATGAGCATTTTTGTCTATATAAAAGTTACAGCAAATAATATAAAACCTTCATAAAATAACCAAAAGTTATATTATTTAGTGTTGGTGATAATTTTATAACTCTAATATATCTCTTAAATGAGTAAAAAAGACTTGAAAAACAACTGTTCAACACCAGCTTATAAAAATTTATGGTAATGGATAGAAAATCAACATATAGATTTTATAAAACTTCCTTATGAACCCTCCAGTATAGAGATTATTATAAGAAGGTTTTACAACTGTTCTAACAACACTACATAACAAATTAAAGGTTTTTATGGATTTAGAAATATAGATTTTCCATCTTTCTTCCCTTTGCTTGTTATGTATTATTCTTTTTCTTTTCACAATAAAAAAATTTATAAAATGGTGTTTAGCAATCTTCTAAAATAAATAAAAATGGAAAGTAAGATAAGCTGAAGCAGGAATATGAATATTTATATACTATAGTCAAATAAAAGCTGTTTTTCAAGTCATCCCACTCTGAAAATCAGCTGCGGTCCCGTGTGTACTGTATAGTTTTCGAATAAACTCACGTAAATTTCATGGGCTCCAAAAATACTTGAGAAAACGGGAAAAAAATATTCATTTAAATATCAGTTTTTTTTCATACGCGTTTTTTTCTTTCTGGAACAAATATTGAATTTTGTATGTTGTTCTTAACCCTAACAAGCAATATTTCGATTGAAACACATGTTGAAACCCCATAAATAACGTTTTTATTTAGGCCAAAAACCTATTTTTGTAATCCAAAATGGTGAAAATTTCCTACAATTCTATAAAAAAAAAAACAATACAACTATACCACTGTTTACCTCGACAAACACTATTTTATGACCCTTTTAAAAAATGATGCTACTTGGAACAAAGGGCTGCAGATGGCGCAGTGTTGAACACTGATGGTCCGTTTCTGCGAGCTTAACATAGTTACTATTGTTCTCTTTTCCTAAATGCATTCCTCGAGAGGAAAAATACCCGCCTCCACACACTTCAAGCCCGCATAATTGTCAGAGGTAACTATCTCAAGAATATAGTTAGATTGAGGGGTCGAAGGGTGTACAGGCGAGTATTTTCCGGGGTGTTCACATTTGCCGCCGACCAGCAGTATCAGCGTATGCGCTCGACGTTTCACGGTGCGTTTTTGCGACCTTAACACGGTTACTATATTGTTCTCTTTTTCTAAAACACGGTTCCCATCTATGCGTTTCTCATTCGTGGGTCCCCCGAATCAAAACACGTATCACGTGGTCTAAGCGACAATTGCCTATAAAAGTTCATGTCGGACCACGTGATGAGTTTTTTGAGTCAGGGTGACTGCGCATGGGAAACGCTGGTAGGAATCGGGTGTAAATTGCATTCGATCCCGATATCTGTCATCGGCAACTATCTCAAGAAGATTTGGATCTCTTATCTCTCTCAGAATGATGTAATTAAAACAAGATAATAATGGTATGGTATCTCGCAAAAACGCGCCTTTTGATGTCGCAAAAACGCTCCTTTTGATGTCGCAAAAACGCGCCTTTTGATGTCACAAAATTAACCTTAAAAAATCTTGTTTGTTTTGTTATTATATTTGCCAAAATAAATTAAAATTGTTTTTTTTTGTTCTAAAAACAGTTGTATTATAATCACTATATAAAGAAATTAATAACAACATTATAGAAAAAACCTTATGGGCAAAAAAGGTTTATGAATGAGTTCATAAGAATATTACAGACACCAATTTATATAACTATTGTGTGTGAGTTCCCAAGTTTTTATAAGTGTCTCTCGAAATATTTTCAATCTTATCTTATATAAATTTGTTGTTGGTTAATTAAGTTTTATAAGTGGGTTGATAGCAACATTTTAAAAACCAATCTATTATATATCTTTAATTGATAGTTACCTACGGTTTTATAGGTAGGTTGACAGAAAGATTTCAAACACCAATTTATATAACTTTTGTCACTGATGACTTATATTTTTATAAATATGTTGGTGGAAACATTGTTAACACCAATTTATATAACATTTGAACCGATGACTTTAATTTTTATAAAGATGTCCGTGGAAATATTGTTAATGCCAGTTTTATGTTACTTTAGGGTACCATCAATTTAGAGCCTTTAATAAAACAAATATACAAACTCAATTCTTGTAGGAAACTTCTAAATACCCTAGGGTATCAATGGAACGCTCTTTATAATAATTATATAAATATCTGTCACCAGAAGTTTCTGAAAATGCTCATTGGGCGTGGTCTGCGCGACATTTGCCTATACAAGTTCATGTCGGACCACGTGATGAGTTTTTTGAGTCAAGGTGACTGCGCATGGGAAACGCTGGTAGGAATCGGGTGTAAATTGCATTCGATCCCGATATCTGTCATCGGCAACTATCTCAAGAAGATTTGGATCTCTTATCTCTTGATGTAATTAAAACAAGATAATAATGGTATGGAATCTCGCAAAAACGCGCCTTTTGAGGTCGCAAAAACGCTCCTTTTGATGTCGCAAAAACGCGCCTTTTGATGTCACAAAATTAACCTTAAAAAATCTTGTTTGTTTTGTTATTATAATTGCCAAAATAAATTAAAATTGTTTTTTTTTTGTTCTAAAAACAGTTGTATTATAATCACTATATAAAGAAATTAATAACAACATTATAGAAAACACCTTATGAGCAAAAAAGGTTTATGAATGAGTTCATAAGAATATTACAGACAGCAATTTATATAACTATTGTGTGTGAGTTCCCAAGTTTTTATAAGTGTCTCTCGAAATATTTTCAATCTTATCTTATATAAATTTGTTGTTGGTTAATTAAGTTTTATAAGTGGGTTGATAGCAACATTATAAAAACCAATCTATTATATATCTTTAATTTATAGTTACTTACGGTTTTATAGGTGGGTTGACAGAAAGATTTCAAACACCAATTTATATAACTTTTGTCACTGATGACTTATATTTTTATAAATATATTGGTGGAAACATTGTTAACACCAATTTATATAACATTTGTTACCGATGACTTTAATTTTTATAAGGATGTCCGTGGAAATATTGTTAATGCCAGTTTTATGTTACTTTAGGGTACCATCAATTTAGAGCCTTCAATAAAACAAACATACAAACTCAATTCTTGTAGGAAACTTCTAAATACCCTAGGGTATCAATGGAACCCTCTTTATAATAATTATATAAATATCTGTCACCAGAAGTTTCTGAAAATGCTCATTGGGCACCAATTTATATAACATTTGAACCGATGACTTTAATTTTTATAAAGATGTCCGTGGAAATATTGTTAACACCAGTTTTATGTTACTTTAGGGTACCATCAATTTAGAGCCTTCAATAAAACAAACATACAAACTCAATTCTTGTAGGAAACTTCTAAATACCCTAGGGTATCAATGGAACCCTCTTTATAATAATTATATAAATATCTGTCACCAGAAGTTTCTGAAAATGCTCATTGGGCACCAATTTATATAACATTTGAACCGATGACTTTAATTTTTATAAAGATGTCCGTGGAAATATTGTTAACACCAGTTTTATGTTACTTTAGGGTACCATCAATTTAGAGCCTTTAATAAAACAAATATACAAACTCAATTCTTGTAGGAAACTTCTAAATACCCTAGGGTATCAATGGAACCCTCTTTATAATAATTATATAAATATCTGTCACCAGAAGTTTCTGAAAATGCTCATTGGGCATTGTAAATCAATGCACCGCCAGTTGACGGTGACGCCGCCATGTTATTAAATTTACTTCTATTTCAAAATAACTCATTAAATCACTGTGAAAATATTAATGTTTAGTTAATAAAACATATTAAAACTGAAGACATTTAATTTGGAAATCCTAACCTCAAATAATTCCGATTTTTGATCAACATTTTAGATAAAACTAGGTCAAAACTGGGGGGGCGCGCGTTTTCTTTATAAAAAAATCAGAATTTTTAATCAGTAAAGTGCTATGCGTTTATAAATTTAAGATGTTGTGACTTCAGAAAAGTGGTTAATAAAAAGGTATAAGTAATATTTAAGTTTTCTGACATGTCTTCAAATATTTAATGGTGTCTGTCCTAGAAAAAGATCAACATATGTTCAATTGATAATGTGAGAAAGAGAAAACCTATAAAAACCCTATAGTCAGAAATACTACTTTATGTGGTAAACAGGACGTCGGGATAACGTGTCCGTTAATCATTACCGTCGCGATTGTTTTTACAGGGTTCCCACCAAATTCTGATTTCCAAATTCCCTGACTTTTTCAGGTTTACGTGGATACCAAGTAAAAGTAGACTTTTACCCTGACAATTTTTGCAAGCTTAAATTTAGCAGGTATTTATATTATCGAGATAAATAGGTAAAAAGCAGATAAATAAGAGGAGAAACTTTATTCAAAACTTTATTTGAAGACAAAAATCACGACCAACGTTTTTATATATGCACATTGCACATGTGCACATTCACAGGTAAAAGAAGACCAGCATAAGCTGGAATACAGAAAAACTCAAGACGGAACAAACAGGAAATATATTAGAAACCAATTACTGAAAAAATAAAAGAACCGCAATGGGGCTACAATGTAAACGAGCTCTGGAAGAATATCCAAGAAACAGTAACTAGAGTGGCTAGTCAAGTGCTTGACAAAAAGAGAATGATGACGACTGTAGTAGAGCGACAGAAAGACGAAATAAGACCAGGAAAAAAATGCTTAAACACCCAACTGCATCTAATATAGAAGAGTATAAACAACAAAGATCTGAAGCACGCAGAATGATATAAAGGAAAAAGAGAGACCATCATCTAAATATAATAAGAGAAATGGAGGAAAACAGACAAAACAACAGAATAAAATTTCAGGGAATAGCAAAGCACAAAACATGATACCAACCTATAACCGAAAAGTTCCTCTCAACAAACAACGAACAACTGATAACCAACGAAAGAGAGATCCTAACCACATGGAAGAACTATTTTTGCGAACTACTCAACGAAGAGGTAAATACCTATACTACACCCATAAGCATATAGACCAGATTTTCATTGTTAGACAAATAATGGAAAAATGCTGGGAATTTGACAGAGAACTTCACCAGATGTTTATTGATTTCAAACAGGCATGTGACAGATTATGTAGAGCAAAGTTGTGGGAAGCAATGCTTTTAAAAGCTGATATCCCTAGTAAAAATATGTACGGAGGATACAAGGATGCAAGATAAGGGTGGAACAGAGCTACTCTGATTTCTTTGGTATCAACAATGGGCTTAAGGGTCGTGACTCTCTTTCATCTCAACTCTTTAACATAGCATTAGAATATGCAATTAGGAAAGCCAAGATTGAGACACCAACGGCTATATTCCACCAGGAAGGACCCAACCTACTACTGGCCTTCGCAGATGATGTGGACATAATTGGCAACAGCAGGATTAATTTTAAAGACTCCTTGCACCACAATATTTTTGCATCCATAACGGATTGCTTGATTGCTTAATAGTAGTAGTAGTAGAACCCTTTTTGGCAGTGGAAGCAGTTGCTGTGGAGGTTCCTTCACTTCCAGTAGTTGGTGTAGATGTAGGTCCATTGTCATTTTGGGCCAAGACTGATAGTGTATCAGTTTTCTTGATTAAAAAAGGCAATTTCCTCCACGTACTTTACATGACTACTGCTCTTAAAATAGCTCAAGATGGCCTGACGCCCGATATTACTCAATTCAATATTTTTTGAACAAAGGTTACAATATGCTCGATATTTATTGGTTTTCACAGACTGTAGACACACTCTGGTGTATTTATGGAAGAACTTATCCAGTCTAAATTAGAAACTTTTTTTTTCGACATTTTGGACATTACATGACAAATATTGTCGGATTAGAAAAAACGTGCTAGACTACACTTGAAAGTCGTAACAGAACAAGGAGAAATAATACCAAATATGTTCAATAAACACAATCTGCCACCCTGGGTAAAGATGCGGTTCTTGTCCCACACGTTTTAAAAAGCTTTCCTCTCTCTTTTCTCTTGCTCTTGGATTTTAGGTTGACTGGAACTGATTGAGCGCGAAACGAATGTTGAGCTTATATACAAGGTGAGCAGAGAAGAACTCACATAATATTTTTTACAAAGTAGGTTGAGAAAGAGAAATTCCAGGTTTTGTGTGCCAATTTCCTGACTTTTGAGGATTTTTTGGTCATTGCCTGACTTCCAGGTAACTCTCCAAATTCCCTGACTTTTCCAGATTTTCCAGGTCAGTGGGAACCATGTAGTGGTAGTAAAACCGTCGCCGTGATATGACGCTACAACTCTATTAGGGATAAGGCGTGGAGACTTACCTTTAAGAGAAATATAATGAAACGTTTTGTAGTTAAAAATATATTTCAAGAGAACCAGAAGTTTACCAATTTTTGTAGAACTACCCACATACGTTAACACGTAAGTAAACGTGACTATGTTTGAATGACGCACGAGGAATGTCAAATAATTTTGTAGTTAGTTAGTTATTTGCTATAAGTGTCTAGTTTACCCTAGGATCCCGTTGATTCCAACTTTGATCTCGTCGTTCTCTGCTTCTGCCCCTTTTGTCCCAGGTTCTGTCTCTTATTCGCTCCCTGCTTCGGTCTCGTTTGTCTCTCGACTTGTCCCGTTGTCTCAGAGCCACCCATTCTTTAAAGTCTCTGTGAGGATTGTTTCTTCTGTAAAAAAATAACACTAAGCACACTGGGCAAAACAAGTAAAGATAAAATAGGTCAATTACTTAGAGATATTACCATTTACTATTTACTAGGTTTCTATTGATAATTTGACACTTACTTAATCCTTTCTTCCTCGCACCCCGCATAAAAACTATTTTTGCTTCGATCTCCCTCAGGTCCTTCTGGAGAAGTGGAACTCTTTCTACCTAGATGATTAAAACAACCTATACAGGGTGATTCAAAATTCCCTAGAAAGACTTTAACTGTAGGTAGAATTTGTTGTTCTGAACAAAAATTAGTACAATATATTTTTGAAAACTCTTTCGTTTCAGAGATATTTGCATTTAAAAATTGTTAATATTTTCTGAGGAGCAGCAAACTTTGACAACTTCAAAATGCTTGACAAAAAAAATCGAAAATTTTACTCCTATATTCAGAGAAAAAAAAATATGAAATTTACTAAACTAAACTAATCACGTAACTTTTCTTAGATTAAGGATATCTAACCACTGTTCAAATTTTTCTAGGGAACTTTGAATCACCCTGTATATATACTGGAGAACAAAAAAAAAACACCATGTGTATGGATAATTATTAGAATGAAAATTATTTGTGTGCATACCTTATCTCAAAAGAATTATTTGATAAATTTTTCGTCTTCTAACCTTTCCTTTTTTCACAGATTTTTTCTATTCACTCTCCAAAACAACCAACACATAAAAGACCTTTTCTGAAAATTTTAAATCGTTTTTCTCGTACTTTTTGGACGGCTACAGTTTACTTAATAAATAAAAATGCCAAGACTTCGAAAAAGGACGCATCGTGGGCATGAAAGAGGCTGGTTTTGGTTTACGGAAAATTGCAAGAAGGGTTAATGCCAATCCAACAACAGTGTTAAGAGTTTGGAGAAGGTGGTCCAATGATGAGACCTATAGACGTCGTCCGGGTTCTGGACGCCCTAGATTATTACAAGGTCGTGATTTACGCCATCTCAGACTTCTTGCTCTCAGAAATCGACGGGACAGTATACGCTAAGTAAGAGATGTACTAGTTGCAGCTACAGAACGAGTTTTTTCAAGGATGACAGTTAATCGAAGATTGCTTTGACCCCACAACATAAGGCTCGCCGCTTGGACTGGTGCAGAGCTCGGCAAACCTGGAATAACGAATGAAATACCATAAGCTTCAGCGACGAATCCAGGTTTTGTTGAGGGTTAGGCGATTTCGATGTGAGAGACGAAATATAGACTTTGCTGGTGAACGTGATACAGCAAGACAGCAAAGTATGGTATGAGGTGCTATATGTTTAGGAAGCAGATCACCTCTAGTCCTCAAACTGACTGCTCGGTGATATATTGATAAAGTGCAGCAGCCAGTTTTACATCCCTACCTACAAACTATCCTAAATGCGATCTTTCAACAAGATAATGCGAGACCGCATACTGCTCGAGAAACAATGGACAGCAAGATCGCCTGACTTGTCGCCTATCGAACACGTATGGGATATGATAGGGCGCAATCTTAGTCGATTACAATGTCCCCCTGGAAACTTAGGTGAACTCTGGCATGCCGTAAGGAGGATTTCGATGAGTGTTCCTCAATATGATATAGACCATCTTTTTATTATCTTGGAAATGTAATCAATTACTAAGACATCCTAATGTATTACTATATAAATTAATTACTTTAAAAGTATTTGTCCTTTCTGGTGTTGAATTTTTTTTTGTTCTCCAGTATATAATAAATCTTTAGAAAAATTTTTGTTGGCTTCTAATCTAACGATATAGATAACAAAAATTCAGTTTTTAGAATGTTTGTTTGTGTGTCTGTTTGTTCCAGCATTACGCAAAAACTACTCAAGGCATTTCGATGGGGATTTCAGGAAGATTCCTTGGATTCCTGGGCAGGACATAGGCTTTGTTTCATTAAAATCGGTTTACGAAAGCAAAAGTTATTACCATTTAAAGCAAGCAAAGGCAGAGTGAAAAGGGAAGGGGGGGGGGGGCGTGAGTTCAAAATTTTGTAAAAGCAGAGAAAAAGTTTTATGCAAACGTTCTAAAATTAATGTAACTTTTGACACAATAGGACGGCGAGGCGAAAACTTTTGAAGTTATCAAAAATTTTACTGTTTTTATGGAAAACCGGTCATTTTTTAAATAGATTCTCGAAAAAAGCCACTGGATGGTGAGGGGAAAGGGGGTGTGGGGAGGGATAAAAGGAAGAGTTGAATTGAAATTATTTTTTGTCAAAAAATTACCTAATCTCTCTCTAACGGAGGGTTTCTTCGGCGACACTTCGTCCGGATTAAACGTGATTCTTTCGTGTTTTCTCTCCGGATATTTTTGTTTGTCGCCACCATTTTCCTCCTCTTTATTCGATTCGGTGCTTGTCCGAACGTCATCATCGTCCGTGTGCTGTTTTCTTTTGGGCGTATACGATTCCAACTCTTCTTCGTTTTCTAAAATCGAAAAAGTAATCCATGTACTATTTGACTCTCTCCCATAAAGGTATAAAACGTCTTTGCTCTCTCCAAACGCCTTTACATTGGGACTTCTAACGTTGACACTCCCCATAGATGATCATTAGAAATCAGATAGACTATACAGGGTTTGACAGTTCTCGTCTAGGCCAAGCAGGAAAAATCTGACTTCCAACCAAATGCGTCTTAATATGACGTCAATTTCAGGTAGAATTAGGGTTGTGATCAAGGACGTTTGTGTCCAACGTTGTTTTTGAGGTAAAAGCGACGTTCTTAGTTATCCGTTACAAAACCCAACGATATGCAAACGTCGGCAAAACCGACGTACGTTTTTACTGCAGAGCCGACGTCTTCAGTGCTATTTTTAGTCGAATTTGCTTATTTTTTCCACGTTGGTTTTTTGGTAATTTGCCTAAACAGTACCGAAAGTGATACTTTTCTGCACACGATGGCCGTTAAGGGCGAAAAAGGCACTTTTGACGCTTTCATTTTTTTTTTCTTGGAGTTTTTGGATCCAGGATCTGCCTATTGCTAGTTGCAAGTGCTCTTGAAAATGCCAAAATAACCATTCAAACATTCAATTGGATATCTTTCTTTGCTCTTAATTTTTTAATATAAATAATTTTGAAGTAATCACTCATGTCGAGATAACGAGGTACGACCACAAACAAGAATAAATAAAACCGCCAAAACTGTGAGGTTAGGGCGACATTTGACAGTTAGGGGTGTGATTGACCTACTAAAAACACCTTCAGATTCTAATTCATTTTACAACAAAACTAACAATATTACTTTTAAAAAATATTTCGATCCATTTCTTTTTAAATTTTATTTTCTTAGATCTTTCAAATTCTCAGGGCGCCCGGTTTTTTTCGAAGGATCTTAATCACATGTAAGGTGCTTTAAAAGTAAATAAAAGAATTATTCATATATACCTAGAGACATGAGGATCCGCCTTTAAAAAAAACGCATCAATTTTTTTTCTTTTACAAAAACTTTATACGTTTTAAGTAGTCGAAACAAAACCAAACGTAATTAACGTTCTTGTTTAGTAAATTATTTTAGGTCAGGGAAATTAAACGTAAAATAACGTTGGCAATTGGTAAGGCTAGTCAGGATCAATGACGTCGACGCGACCCGAATCTGTATTACTTTTAGGTGCGAATGAGGCAGTCGCCACGACGTCGCTAGCCGACGTCGCGTTTCTCAAGAGCAACGTACGCGGAACGTAAGATACCGTCCAAATGCTGCTTGTGAGGTTGCCGAAACGCATGTGTCTGAGTAAGAACGCTATTCAATTCAGATGTACTAAAGAGAGATGCTGGCTAGGCAACGTTGTCGAGCAAACAGTTTAGGAAAACTGCTGCACTTTCTAGGTTTTATTAGCGTCACTCTCATTCAGAGTGCAGTTGCTGTTAAAAGTGCAAGAGTAAAAAGTAGACATCAAATTGCGCAACAGTTTTTAGGCTTGTGTGTGTTCATTTTTGAAACACCAAATTTTTTTAACTGAAAGAGGGGACTCGGAAGGTTTTTAATGAATAATTAAAAACTATTGAACCCATTTCTGCATGTCGCAAATTTTTCGCACTTGCAGCGACATCTTTTCAGCATCGATGCAACCATCAGATGCAACAATCGATAGGTATCGATCGATAATTCCGTCCGCAATCCGTTTAGTAGCGCCAGCCAGAGCTTTAGTCTGTTTTATTCGAAGACGCGGGCGTGAACAACGGCCCTTAAGGGTTATTTCTAAAGTTCGAGAGGAAAACTTTTGACTCCTTAAGAGACGCCACATATTTTTCTTATACTGTTTTGGACATGAGCGTTTTAGTGTGCATAGTAATATTTAATTTTTGGGGATGTATGTACAAACAGACAATTCGATTTTTCAGAAATATAATAGGTATTTTATTGCCATTGCTAAAGTTCAAATCCATTGTGATATAATATTCGGTTAAACAAACAGTCCTACACTAATACATGTATTTTGCATGAAAATTTACCATTACACAAAGTCTGACCGATACAGTAGTCCAGGAAATCTCCGACTTACATCTTGCATCCTGCCTAATCACTATGTCAATCACTACACTTTTTAACATTTTTACATTATTTGTTTGATTCTTAACTTCCACACGACAGTTCTTATACCGGGCTTCCAAAATTTTAACATTTTAAAATACTTTCACAAACCAAACTTCACTTTTTACATTCTAACTATTTTCTTTTGAAGAAGAGAACGAGTTAAGATGCGATTTTAATACTGACTTCGTTATACCCAAATCTCGGCTTTTATATCAAAATGTGACCCGATTTTTGGGTGGAATGTTCGACGTAAGCACCGAATTTCCAGGAAAAAAAACGTGCTTTCGTGTTTAAGTGTATTCTTGAACAGATAACGGCGTAAACCGCTATAGCGAATGACCACATATCGTATGACTTTCAAAAATGCACGTCCTATCGACACGGTTCTAGAATGATCTCGCGGGCATGTGATGCAAAATTCTAGTTAACTAACCAAATAAGGTGAAGCGCAGGTATGATCTTTCAGAGCGCTGCAAATTGAATTTAGTTTTTAACAATTTGTTGCTACATAGAACACAGTAGGTGTTTAGACTTAGATACTTTTTTGTGATTGTTGGTTTTTTAAATTTAAATATTGTTTTTTATTTTGGGTAAGAAATATTTCTTTAAAATAAATTTCGCGTTTTTACAAAAGAAAATGTTGAAGAAAAAATTTATTAAATTTTTTTTTTGATGAAAATTATTTTGGAAAACTTATGAAACAAAGAAAAAAATATTTTAAATATTTAAATTTTCAAAATCATTAACTAAAATTTTTATAACAATCGTTGAGGTTGGCTGCTAAAAAGAAAATATTTTTCAAAAAAATATCGAAAGAAAACAAAAATATTTTCAAATTTATCATACCTAGTTTTTTTTTCAACTTATTTTTTTATTTATTTTACTACTTCTGAAACAAAAAAACATTTAATATATAAATTTATAATCACTTTTGTGGAAAGAAAATATTTTGGCAGTTATTGAAACACAATAATTTTTAAATTTGGGTTATAACTTTGGGATTTTAAGAAAAATTCTGTTTTAAGTTTTTGTTTTTTTTTAAACGACTTTTTTTTTTAAACAAAAAGTACAAACTTTTTTTTTTAAATTAAATAATTTGCCTTGAAATTTTCGACCTTTCACAGCGGGCGTGAAGGAGATCGTAGACGTATTTTTTTCTTAATTAATCACTGAAGATTATTTTTATTTAGTTATAGTTGATACTGAAATGATGCAACTAAAATACCAAAAAATATTTTTTATGTAAGACCTGAAGAGTCCCTTCGCGACTCTGTACATCTGAGGACATAATTTTTTTAAAAAAACACCCCTCTGTTATTAAATTTAATAACAGCTTTAAATTCGTTTTAAAGTTAAACAAGACGTGAACACGGTTACAAAAAGTGCTCTAAGTAGAAAGAGTAGAGGGTTGCAGATTGAACCCAATGAGCATTTTTGTCTATATAAATGTTACAGCAAATAATATAAAACCTTCATAAAATAAACAAAAGATATATTATTTAGTGTTGGTGATAATTTTATAACTCTAATATATCTCTTAAATGAGTAAAAAAGACTTGAAAAACAACTGTTCAACACCAGCTTATAAAAATTTATGTTACATAGTAATGGATAGAAAAACAACATATAGATTTTATAAAACTTCCTTATGAGCCCTCAAGTATAGAGATTATTATAAAAAGGTTTTACAACTGTTCTAACAACACTACATAACAAATTAAAGGTTTTTATGGATTTAGAAATATAGATTTTCCATCTTTCTTCCCTTTGCTGGTTATGTATTATTCTTTTTCTTTTTACAATAAAAAAATTTATAAAATGGTGTTTAGCAATCTTCTAAAATAAATAAAAATGAAAGTGAGATAAGCTGAAGCAGGAATATGAATATTTATATACTAGTCAAATAAAAGCTGTTTTTCACGTCATCCTTCTCTGAAAATCAGCTGCGGTCCCGTGTGTACTGTATAGTTTTCGAATACACTCACGTAAATTTCATGGGCTCCAAAAATACTTGAGAAAACGTGAAAAAAAAATATTCATTTAACTATCAGTTTTTTTTTTCATACGCGTTTTTTTCTTTCTTGGACAAATATTGAATTTCATATAATGTTCTTAACCCTAACAAGCAATATTTCGATTGAAACACATGTTGAAACCCCATAAATAACGTTTTTAATTAGGCCAAAAACCTATTTTTGTAATCCAAAATGGCGAAAATTTCCGACAATTCTATAAAAAAAACAATACAACTATACCACTGTTTACCTCGTCAACACTATTTTATAACCCTTTTAAAAAATGATGCTACTTGGAACAAAGGGCTACAGATGGCGCAGTGTTGAACACTGATGGTCTGTTTCTGCGAGCTTAACATACTTACCATTGTTCTCTTTTCCTAAATGCATTCCTCGAGAGATCCAGCATACTACACATACCAGGAAAAATACCCGCCTCCACACACTTCAAGCCCGCATAACTATCAGAGGTAACTATCTCCAGAATATAGTTAGATTGCGGGGTCGAAGGGTGTACAGGCGAGTATTTTCCGGGGTGTTCACATTTGCCGCCGACCAGCAGTATCAGCGTATACGCTCGACGTTTCACGGTGCGTTTTTGCGACCTTTACACGGTTACTATATTGTTCTCTTTTTCTAAAACACGGTTCCCATCTATGCGTTTCTCATTCGTGGGTCCCCCGAATCAAAACACGTATCATGTGGTCTAAGCGAGATTTGCCTATACAAGTTCATCTCGAACCACGTGATGAGTTTTTTGAGTCAGGGTGACTGCGCATCGGAAACGCTGGTGGGAATCGGGTGTAAAATGCATTCGATCCCGATATCTGTCATCGGCAACTATCTCAAGAAGATTTGGATCTCTTGTCTCTCTCAGATTGATGTAATTAAAACAAGATAATAATGGTATGGTATCTCGCAAAAACGCGCCTTTTGATGTCGCAAAAACGCTCCTTTTGATTTCGCAAAAACGCGCCTTTTGATGTCACAAAATTAACCTTAAAAAATCTTGTTTGTTTTGTTATTATAATTGCCAAAATAAATTAAAATTGTTTTTTTTGTTCTAAAAACAGTTGTATTATAATCACTGTATAAAGAAATTAATAACAACATTATAGAAAAAACCTTATGGGCAAAAAAGGTTTATGAATGAGTTCATAAGAATATTACAGACACCAATTTATATAACTATTGTGTGTGAGTTCCCAAGTTTTTATAAGTGTCTCTCGAAATATTTTCAATCTTATCTTATATAAATTTGTTGTTGGTTAATTAAGTTTTATAAGTTTAATTGATAGTTACTTACGGTTTTATAGGTGGGTTGACAGAAAGATTTCAAACACCAATTTATATAACTTTTGTCACTGATGACTTATATTTTTATAAATATGTTGGTGGAAACATTGTTAACACCAATTTATATAACATTTGAACCGATTACTTTAATTTTTATAAAGATGTCCGTGGAAATATTGTTAACGCCAGTTTTATGTTACTTTAGGGTACCATCAATTTAGAGCCTTTAATAAAACAAATATACAAACTCAATTCTTGTAGGAAACTTCTAAATACCCTAGGGTATCAATGGAACCCTCTTTATAATAATTATATAAATATCTGTCACCAGAAGTTTCTGAAAATGCTCATTGGGCAAAAAGTGCTCTAAGTAGAAAGAGTAGAGGGTTGCAGATTGAATGACTGCGCTACGTTGTTTTCATTTTTTTTATTCTTTTAAAAAAGGATAATTTTGATTTAAATTTATTTCAATAAGATATTTCGTGAAAACGCGAGACTGCTACGATAAACTGTCTCGTAGAGTCGGCACTTTAGCTTAACTGGTTACGGAATATCAGGCTCAGACTTTTCGCAGCTTTATTGAAAGAGCAACGTCCATGGGTAGTAAAAGTTTGTGGATAAATGGGCATTTTAATTAATTTAGCGGACTCCAATTTCGAACTAAAATAGCAAAATACTCATAATCAATGTTTTACGCCCTTTGAAGGCAATATTTATCGTTAAATTTGACGGGATCTTACTTGGGAACCTTTTAGTTAATTGTGGGTGACATCGGCAACAGCGTATCGGTTTCTCAAGTTTATTATCTCTTTCGCTCTCATTTACTAGCCATTGCGGTTCTTTTTCAATATTATTTCGGCACCCTAGACCAGAACTGTCGAACCCTGTATATTAATTAATTAACGATACAAAAACTGCATTACATCTGTAAAAACTTAGGCAAGAAATTTCGTCCCGTAAAAAGTAGGGTCTTTTTGCTCAATGTTTTTGACTCTTCGTTATAGTTATCGTTATTTCTGCGACTGCGCAGTTGCTTAATGTCATTCCGTAGCGGTTATTAACCATACCGGAGTCCGGTATTTAAGTTATTTTTATTTACTTGTTTTCGCAATATTTTTGAAAAACCTGTTTATAAAATTTAATTTGACAAAAATCGGTAAAAAAGACCCTAACAAATCCAGACCCCGGATAGACGAATATGAAGATAACATGGTAACAAGCCGAACTAAACAAAAAACTTAAAGATGCGGGAATGGTCTGGACAGGTGTCAAAAGTGCCATAGTCGAAAGAACAACACTTTCATGCAAGGCTGAACCAAAAAAAAAAGGAAGTTTGGATGACCGATGAAAAAAGACGAAATAAAAATGACAAAAACAATATTAAGTTAGCAGTATAAGACTGGACAACGTAACAATGTCAAGAAACAGAAAATCTAGATGCTAAACATGACAATTTGGATATAAAGGAAGCGGCCGGATTATTTATAAAAAACATGCAAAAGATTTCTCAACCAAGCAGAGATATACCACCAGAGGAAGTACTCTTGTTTTAAAATAGCTGATGGTATGCGACAAACTGATTTTCAAAGTCAAAAATGTCACAAATTACAACATTTACACAAGCCCAAATTATCACTCGAGTTCTAGAAGACGGCTGGTCTATCCGGAGAGCGGCTACTCATTTTGGGGTTGATAAAATGATGAGTAGTACGATGGAAAAAACGCTGGATACAAAATAATTCGATGATCTGATATACAAGATGAAACACTTATCGACCAGTTCAGATAAAATCCTTTTGCCACATGCCACGTTGAAGCATCTAATATAACGATGTTTTCAGGTTCCTTATCAACTATTAAGAGAAGGATTAAAAAAATCTGAAATTTCCTGTCGAGTTGCTGCAAAAAAAAACATTTTTTAACGGAAGAACAAAAACAGGCCAGGGTTATTTTTGCATTAAATAATGTTCTTCATGATGTTGACTTCTGGGAGAGGGTTGGTCCTCACAGATGAAAAAAAATTTCAGTCATATTCGAGCAACAGAAGAATTTTAGTGTATCATCCACCAAATTCTAGGTTTGATTCAATTGATTGATTTGGAGGTTTTTTAACTTCTTTTTTTTTTTAATTGCCTTAGGAGCATAATCCTACTAGAAATATTAACACGCCACGACAAATCCGTATCAGGTAACTTGGATAAGTACCAGTGCGAAACGATGCCTATTTGTGAGTGATTCAAGGTTGGAAATCAAAGTGTATGATGGTGTTTAATGACGCTTTGGTCTTTTGTGTGTTCCTTGTGGGATGCTCATCCAAGTTTGAATTTTCGTTATTTCCACCCAAGATCTCTTCATCTTTTGTTTTTTAGTTTCTTTTCGGTCAAAGTAAGTGATTTGGATGTTTTTTTTAATCTCTTTCTTTGTTTTAATTGCCTTAGAAGCATAATCCTACTGGAAATATTAACACGCCAGGACGAATCCGTATCAGGTAACTTGAATAAGTACCATTTCGGAACGATGCCTATTTGTGAGTGTCAAAATTATTTATCAGAGAGACTGGAGAACACAAAATACTGAAGAGTTATGCGATACAATTTATAGCGCATTGGAGTTGCTCTTAGAAGATCATGAATATTTCAAAAATTTAATTTTTTCAATGTCCTGTCGTTTGCAGAGTGTTATTGGAAAGAATGGTGCGCGCCCACTAAATACTAATTTTTGTTGTTGTTTTAAGTAATATTTAATATTTAGTTGTTTCCAATCAATAATTTTGAATCCATCCCCAAAATGAGTGACTGCTCTCCTTATAGACCAGCTGTCTTCCATAACTCGAGCGATAATAACTCTTTTGCAGTAAAGATTGTTTTAAAATATATTTATTTGCTGTTTAAATGACGATTTTTGGTATCATTGAATAATTATATCCGAGATTAAAAAATTTATTTTAGAAACAAGAAACTAAACTCAAAACCCTCATCCTTTGCGTTGCATAGGCGGGTAATAAGGTTATTTGTTTTGAATCAAGGCATTTTTTTAGAGACCTTTTTATTTTTGATTTTATCAATATGACATAACATCATCGTAATACCGAATTTAATGCTTTTAGACATTACAAGCTGGTGATGTGTTTGAGTATACAACAATAAAAAGTCAAAGTTTGAGATATAGGGAAAAATGCATGTTTGCATTTTTTTTTAAAACACGAGTAAAACACAAATATAAATCGAGGTTTTAAAGCCTATGAAAAACAAAGATTCGTTGAATACGCTGGTCAAATTTTTTAACTTTATTTATCGCAGCGGTAAAATGCCAGCTGACTGGCTGAAGTCAACGTTTGTTGCATATTTTTCATAGATTATGAGAAGGCTTTTGATAGAGTCCAACATGAAAAGCTTATAGAATCGCTCAAAGAAGTTGGTTTAGATACCAGCCTTACCTTCTTGTTCTAAGGCAGTGGTTAATCTTTCCAGTTCCTTATTGTGAGATTCACTAATTTCATTTTCCAAGATACTTATTTGCCTCGAATCAGCCAAGTTGTTGCTTTCACTTTCTTCATTGCCTTCTCCACTATCTATAAAAAAAAATACATTCAAGTTACAGTTATCGAACATGCCTACTAACCTAAGAAAGATAAATATGGTTTAAAGATGACTCAACTTTTAAACAGTTAAAGCCACACAAGTATGACCCTACCCAATGAGCATTTTCAGAAACTTCTGGTGACAGATATTTATATAATTATTATAAAGAGGGTTCCATTGGTACCCTAGGGTATTTAGAAGTTTCCTACAAGAATTGAGTTTGTATGTTTGTTTTATTGAAGGCTCTAAATTGATGGTACCCTAAAGTAACATAAAACTGGCGTTAACAATATTTTCACGGACATCCTTATAAAAATTAAAGTCATCGGTAACAAATGTTATATAAATTGGTGTTAACAATGTTTCCACCAACATATTTATAAAAATATAAGTCATCAGTGACAAAAGTTATATAAATTGGTGTTTGAAATCTTTCTGTCAACCCACCTATAAAACTGTAAGTAACTATCAATTAAAGATATATAATAGATTGGTTTTTAAAATGTTGCTATCAACCCACTTATAAAACTTAATTAACCAACAACAAATTTATATAAGATAAGATTTAAAATATTTCGAGAGACACTTATAAAAACTTGGGAACTCACACACAATAGTTATATAAATTGGTGTCTGTAATATTCTTATGAACTCATTCATAAACCTTTTTTGCTCATAAGGTGTTTTCGATAATGTTGTTATTAATTTCTTTATATAGTGATTATAATACAACTGTTTTTAGAACAAAAAAAAACAATTTTAATTTATTTTGGCAATTATAATAACAAAACAAACAAGATTTTTTAAGGTTAATTTTGTGACATCAAAAGGCGCGTTTTTGCGAGATACCATATCATTATTATCTTGTTTTAATTACATCAATCTGAGAGAGATAACAGATCCAAATCTTCTTGAGATTGCCGATGACAGATATCGGGATCGAATGCATTTTGCACCCGATTCCCACCAGCGTTTCCCATGCGCAGTCACCCTGACTCAAAAAACTCATCACGTGATCCGACATGAACTTGTATAGGCAAATCTCGCTTAGACCACGTGATACGTGTTTTGATTCGGGGGACCCACGAATGAGAAACGCATAGATGGGAACCGTGTTTTAGAAAAAGAGAACAATATAGTAACCGTGTTAAGGTCGCTAAAAATGCACCGTGAAACGTCGAGCGCATACGCTGATACTGCTGGTCGACGGCAAATGTGAACACCCCGGAAAATGCTGGAAAAGCGAACAATGGTAACTATGTTAAGCTCGCACTATCGGACTATCAGTGTTCAACACTGCGCCATCTGCAGCCCTTTGTTCCAAGTAGCATCATTTTTTAAAAGGGTCATAAAATAGTGTTGATGAGGTAAACAGTGGTATAATTGTATTGTTTTTTTTTATAGAATTGTCGGAAATTTTGGCCATTTTGAATTACAAAAATAGGTTTTTGTCCTAAATAAAAACGTTATTTATGGGGTTTCAACATGTGTTTCAATCGAAATATTGCTTGTTAGGGTTAAGAACAACATACAAAATTCAATATTTGTCCCAGAAAGAAAAAAACGTGTATGAAAAAAAAACTGATATTTAAATGAATATTTTTTTCCCATTTTCTCAAGTATTTTTGGAGCCCATGAAATTTACGTGAGTGTATTCGAAAACTATACAGTACACACGGGACCGCAGCTGATTTTCGGAGTAGGATGACTTGAAAAACAGCTTTTATTTGACTATAGTATATAAATATTCATATTCCTGCTTCAGCTTATCTCACTTTCATTTTTATTTATTTTAGAAGATTGCTAAACACCATTTTATAAATTTTTTTATTGTAAAAAGAAAAAGAATAATACATAACAAGCAAAGGGAAGAAAGATGGAAAATTTGTATTTCTAAATCCATAAAAACCTTTAATTTGTTATGTAGTGTTGTTAGAACAGTTGTAAAACCTTTTTATAATAATCTCTATACTTGAGAGCTCATAAGGAAGTTTTATAAAATCTATATGTTGTTTTTCTATCCATTACTATGTACCATTAATTTTTATAAGCTGGTGTTGAACAGTTGTTTTTCAAGTCTTTTTTACTCATTTAAGAGATATATTAGAGTTATAAAATTATCACCAACAGTAAATAATATAACTTTTGGTTATTTTATGAAGGTTTTATATTATTTGCTGTAACTTTTATATAGACAAAAATGCTCATTGGGTGGTGGAAATGGCTATAATACCAATGCTTACTTGTTGTGCACACACAGCAAAAAAGTGAACTCATGAACCAGCAACACTATGACAGCAGTGTTGTGTTTATTTTCTAGCAGAAATGATCCTAATACTAGCAGTAAAATTGATTTTTTAAAATCGATTTAAATAACCGAGATTTTTTTGTTTCTAAAATAAGAGGGGGTCACTATTTTGTCATAAATTTTGGAGCTTTATGAAACCTTTTGGATAATAAATGCCTTGACAAAATATGACATACTGCGATACTGATATAAGTTAACAAATACAATAAGTCAATGTCATGTCTATGTGACACTAAAACCTTCAAATACAAGGTGTATGCTAGATTGTTATGTCTAAGTGCACAAAATAAACACAACTTGTATTTTTGCTGGGGACTGCCTTTAAGCGCTTTATATTACTTGAACAAACTACATTTACCAACCTTTTTCCTCTGCTGCAGTTTCTTCAGCCACTTTTTCATTATTATCTACTTCTACTTCATTTGTTTCTAAATTAACATCCTTAGTTACGGATATATTGTAAACTTCTTCGTCACTTTCGACTAACATTCCCAGCCGACTTTTGACACTTTTGATTTTCTTTTCTAAAAACAGATTACACCTTTGTAGTAGTAGAGGTGGGGTGGCATTTTTTTAAGCCTGACAAAATGTTCCTAATAAATAGAAACCATTTAAATATTCAAATATTTACCAAGAGCGTCTAGATCCTCCTCGTTGCAATCTTGAATTTCTGACATAAGAGGAATGTCAAAACCATCTTCGTTGCCTGTGAGAACTACCTGAAAATAGTCGAAGAAACAATTTAGGAGCAAGACTCGCCTTTAAGGACACTCGAGTAACAATTTGTCCGAAAGGATGTAAAACTAGTATACAGGGTTAGCCATTTAAAAGGGTCCACCTTGATTTCTTCATCATAAAGAATTGGAGAAAATGCTGAAACACTTCGATTTTGTTTGCAAAGAGGATATTTCTGGCCACCCTCAAAAGAATTGCCCTATCACCCCATGATAGTTTCAACCCCTAAATTTTAAATAGGGAATTTTTCTTTTAATTGGGATCGTTAGTTTTTGAGATAAATAAAAAGCTGTTTTTAAAAACTTTAAAAATTAAAAAAAAACTTTACACATATCTTTTTGAATTGACTGAATTCAGCTTTGCAGAAACCACTTTTTTAAGATCTTTAAGGTTATTAAAAAATACAGATTTTTATTTATCTCAAAAACTAACGATTCAAATTAAAAGAAAAATGCACCAGTGCATAGATAAAAGGTTTACCTTGTCAACGGTGTGCCACACGACCTGCCCTCCCTATTTAAAATTTAGGGGTTAAAACTACCACGCTTCAGGGGATGGAAGGGTAATTCTTCTGGGGGTGGCAGCATTTTCTCAAATTTTTTACAGTTTTTGAAAAAATCCAGGTGGACCCTTTTAAACGGCCAACCCTGTATACAGGGTTCCTAAGATTTTCCTTAGGGATAGGATTTCAATAAATCAAACAGAAATGGCATAAAGTTCTGCGCGCACAAAAGAAACAGGTATATTGAGCAATGGTGCCAGTTTGTTATTATCTCCGGACTGCTTTTATGAGAAAAAATTGTCGCCACTCTTTCATTGTGAGCATAAATCATAGTTGCAATGATAACCATTGACAAGATGTCTGCAAATTCCGCTAGATGGCGGAAACCACAGCTTTTTCCTGCGGCAGGGTCCATTATTTACGATACTGAGCGATAAACTCGTGAGGTTGTTAACATTAGAAAGAAATATCTTCGCTTTTAATTAAATTTCTTTCCATTCTGTTCTACTAGTGACATCTATTCGGAAACGGCCAAACCATGCAGCTAGCACTAGCAGCCAAAGAAATCAATAAACGGCGCTGTTTTTCCAGCAGAGCTTTTTGCTTGCGATATTATTGATTTTAAATAAAGCTGGCCCTACACTACATTTGATATTTTCGAGGTGTTTGATGACATGATCTCGAAACATGTAGTGAACCAATTCTTCAAAACTAGCGGGAGGGTAAAAGCGAAAAATAAGGGGCTGCCAATATTTGTAACACCCAAAAAGGGGTGAAAAGATTTATTTTGCTCTGTTTCTTTACAAAAAAACATTTTTTTTAGCTCTGCCACTTTTTTTATTTTTTTCTTCAACTTTCTCGAAATTTTCGTCATACTGTAGAAAAAAATTATTTCCCCCAATGTCTTACTCTACTTTTATTCGAAAAAATTTAGAAACAGAGACGGGATCAGTTTTCCTAAAACGGGGGATCTTGGTTTCGAGTGAGAAGATAAAGGGCGCCGCAGGCAAAAACTTTTCAATTACATTGGCCGAACGCAAAAATGTTAGAAAAACAAAGCACGAAATAAAAATGACGCCGCTTACAATTTTTTTTCAAAAATTACGTAATTTCGGAAACGCAAAGAAATAGGTCTAAAGAGTATAATTTTTAAGAAAAAAATATCAATTTTCTCGCTCTCCTCCACTGGGACTACAGGGGCCGTGCACAAATTACGTAATGGTCATAAGGGGGAGGGGGGTTACAAAACGTTACGTAGGGGGGAGGGGGGTTTTCGACAGCGTTTGCATTTGTGTGAAACTAAGAAAATTTGAAATGAAAATAAGTGAAGTTTTTTTTTTTTTGAGGGGGGGGTAGTGGTCTTGAAATCATTACGTAATGGAGGGGGTCAAAAATTGGTAAAATCACCGTTACGTAATTTGTGCACGGCCCCATATCTGACTGTTCCTCCTTTTTGATTTGATTGAATCAAAGTGCAAAACCCGGGTTGGACGTTCGAAGGCGTCAACCCGTCCTATTTGCTTGATAAAGTTTCGACGGAAATATCTCAGTCGATTTCTCCGGCCGTGTATGAACGTTTTAGGTTAGGCATTTGCATGTATCTCAATCCCCAGCCTGTAAACAGTGCGTAAGGACAATGGTTACAAAACGAAAAGCCGAAAAATATTTTTTTTACGATATCTTTCATCAGTTTGGTATTAAAGTCGAGCAAAAACAATTTTTATTCCAGTCCTAAAGGTATGAAAATGGAAAACATTAGAAAACAACAACCTGGAATGGATTTACTACGTGTAAGATGTAGTGACAACATCGCCCCATGCCCATCCTTTTCTTCCTAATGTGCTTTTCCGTTTATCTGCGTCTTATACACGGCTGCTTGGCCCCCTAAGGATTTGCTTAGGAACCCTGTATTAAACAATGCTTAAACAACTACCGAGACAACTATACAAACCACTTTTCGTATTTTTTGTTTTTTTTTTAATTTTTAGCAAACTTTCTTTAAAAAAGTATTTTTTTTAAACAGCTGATCAAGCAATAACAATACTTTTCGATCTATTTTCTGCACCTTCCGATAATTTTAACTAACCTGTCTATTTTCTGACAAAGGTTTGGCCATAAGAGGAAGGTCGTCGGTAAGAGACTTTTCATCCTGGTGTTTTGAAGTATCGTTGGCCTCCACCTCCGGTTTAACGATGGGTTTTTCGTCGGGAACATCAGAGGGTTCTTCCTTTTTGACTGAAAGAAAAAACATCTTGTTTTTTTCCGCATTTCAATTTCAAAATCACTTTATTTTTTTGAAGATAGTATAAAATAAAATATATAAAATACGAACACGTAAAAAAAGCACAAGTTCAGTCAACTAACTTATTATAAATATGGAATTAAAGCTATGCTTATCGGTTGCTTCTAGGGAAGAATGATTAACACTGAAATGAAAGAAAAAACATCTTGTTTTTTTCCGCATTTCAATTTCAAAATCACTTTATTTTTTTGAAGATTTTACAATCTCGTAAACAAAATAAACTTACAGTAATTATAAATAGTATAAAAATAAAATATATAAAATACGAACACGTAAAAAAAGCACAAGTTCAGTCAACTAACTTATTATAAATATGGAATTAAAGCTATGCTTATCGGTTGCTTCTAGGGAAGAATGATTAACACTGACAGGCATACATACATGTACAATAAGCTAGCAGCGCAACTTGCGATTTTTTTTTATTAACACCTATATAATTAATTAGAGCTAATTTAGTGCTAATTTTGTTCCGCAAAAAAAAATTAGAGCTTGCGTCCTTTAAAAGTTAGCTACCTAGATATTTTTTTCTGATGTTTGATCCTAAATGGCATTTTCGTTCTAAAACAGAATCTGTAATTTAATTTGCTCTGTCAAGCACAGATTTTGAGATATTCAGTATTTTATGGCAAAATTCAGGTAAAAATTACTTTAATTTAAATGCAATTATGTAGGATAATATATCTACTTAGTAACTTCCACCAAGTTAGTAACCAAGGGCAAAAAAAACTATATTTTCGGGATTATTATAATCCTCAAAATACACTAGGAGAGACAAAGGGAAGGGATCTCCCAATAATAGCATCGATGGGTTTGAAATTAACTCTGTTTTTCGGAATTTCATTGTCTATATGTCTATAACAACTTTCAGAATTTCTTCACCACCTAAATAACATAAGACCCACCATTAAATTCACAATGGAGTTGGAGCAAAATTGTCAAATTCCTTTTCTTGATGTACTTGTGACACAAGTAGAAAACGACATCAGAACAACAGTCTATCGTAAACCCACTCACACAGGACAATATTTAAATCAAGGTTCAAATCATTCTGCTTCAACCAAACGAGGCATAATCAAAACTTTGTATAACAGAGCCGTTCAAATTTGTAACAATTCTCATGACTTGGAAATCGAAATAAGAAACATTAAGAAGGATCTGCAGCAGAATGGTTACAGCCTTAAACTTATAACAGATACTATTTCTAAATTTCAACAAGCAGGACAGAGATTACAAGATCAAAACCAGGCAAATGCATTCCTTACAATTCCATACGTTAAAGGAGTATCAGAGAAAATTCGAAGAGAAGCGAAAAACTTTAATATTAAAACAGCTTTTGAATCTAGTAATACAATTTGAAGCCTTCTTAGTAAAACAAAACCGGAGAACAAACAAAATAAGGAATGTATCTACCAAGTTCCTTGTGAGTGTGGTGAATCATACATGGGCGAAACTAAAAGACCACTATCTGTTAGGCTTAAGGAACATCAGGCGAATACCCAAAAAGGTGAAACAACGAAATCAGGAATCGCCGAACATGCATGGTCAAAACAACACCGAATGAAGTGGGCAGAAGCAAAGATTTTGCACAAGGAGTCACATTGGAAGAAACGAAAATTCCTTGAAGCTGCCTTTATTGGGCAGAATCAGGGTATTTTCAGTAAACCAAGTGTTGAAATCCCAAATATTTGGAAGCCCCTCCTTGGGCGGAGCCAACTTCTTAAACTTCAAGGTTGAGTAATTTCTCACAGATATAAGTAGGTAGCCTTAGGAATTGATTGTAATTTGCACCTGAAGACGATCAGAGATTGTACTGATCGAAACGTCGTGTATAAATAAAATATCGACAATGGAAGTCCGAAACACAGAGTTAATTTCAAACACATCATTGTCTCAAACTTTCAAACAAACGTTGAAATCCCGGTACGGACCCGGTATCAGCGACCTTTTTCGAGGCTATGAGAAAACTTTAATTAAGCATACCAGAGAAGACACGCACATCGAATTACTATGCCAAGCAAGAGACAGCAACATTATTCCGGTTGCGTTTCGTCTTAAGGCATCATTTTCAGGACAAAGAGTTCAACGGATTCTAGATGACGCCAGTAAAGCGCTTATCAACACTTACCAAATCAGCTTTCATCGCTGGAACAAGTCATTACTGACAGAAGAACTGGAACAACGGTTTCAGGAGATTCGAGAAAATACTATGGAGGAAGATTATCAACCGATTCTGGACAAAATCACACGAACCTGTGACCATCTGCGACAGACTTGGCAAGCGAAGCACCAAAGGAAATTCGCCCATCAACAGCCACAAAGTCAATCGACCACCAACGCTGTAAGAACCATCGTTAATGGGTCAAAGAAGACATTGACACCCATAGAAGAGACCTTACTTGCCAAAGGACTTAACTTTGCCATCGCTCCTAAGAAGATACCCACCATCGATATCATCACAGCCATAGAAGGTCATCCTCTTCCACGACAAGACGCCGACGAGTTCAAACATCAGGTAAGGATCATTATTGACCAACCTATTAAGCATACTTCTAATATAAGCAAGACAGAGGAAATCGCGTTGAAGAATCTTCAAAAGGACAAATCAGTCAAAATCTTACCGGCAGACAAGGGCAATGCAACAGTGATTTTGGACACGGAAACCTATGACCAAAAAGTTGAAGAGGTACTTGCTAAAGGAAACTATAAACTTCTCCCAAAAGATCCGAAGCAATCAGTCGAAAGTAAGGTTTATAGAATTCTGAAAAAGTATTCCAGACATATTCCGGACAATACAAGGTCTCAACTTACACCACATCATAGCAAGCCTCCTCATCTATACGGACTTCCCAAAATTCACAAAGATGCAATGCCCTTACGCCTAATTACAAGTTCCAGAAATTCTCCAACAAGCAACCTGTCTAAATTCCTTTTGAAAATTATTCAACCTCTTGCAGGCAAGACGCCTTCATTTGTAGAAAATTCCAACCATTTTGTTAATATTCTTAAATCTTTTGTTTTAGGACCCGAGGATAGGCTTGTCAGTTTTGATGTCGAAAGTCTATACACCAATGTCCCGATAAAAGAATCGCTAGATATTATTAGAAAGAGACTGGTTGATGACGAATCCCTTTAGGAACTGGACCGGGAATGACCAAAAACTTTCAGAATTTCTTCACCACCTAAATAACCTAAGACCCACCATTAAATTCACAATGGAACTGGAGCAAAATTGTCAAATTCCTTTTCTTGATGTACTTGTGACACGAATAGAAAACGACATCAGAACAACAGTCTATCGTAAAACTACTCACACAGGACAATATTTAAATCAAGGTTCAAATCATTCTGCTTCAACCAAACGAGGCATAATCAAAACTTTGTATAACAGAGCCGTTCAAATTTGTAACAATTCTCATGACTTGGAAATCGAAATAAGAAACATTAAGAAGGATCTGCAGCAGAGTGGTTACAGCCTTATTAAACTTATAACAGATACTATTTCTAAATTTCAACAAACAGGACAGAGATTACAAGATCAAAACCAGGCAAATGCATTCCTTACAATTCCATACGTTAAAGGAGTATCAGAGAAAATTCGAAGAGTAGCGAAAAACTTTAATATTAAAACAGCTTTTAAATCTAGTAATACAATTTAAAGCCTTCTTAGTAAAACAAAACCGGAGAACAAACAAAATAAGAAATGCATCTACCAAGTTCCTTGTGAGTGTGGTGAATCATACATAGGCGAAACTAAAAGACCACTATCTGTTAGGCTTAAGGAACATCAGGCGAATACCCAAAAAGAGGAAACAACGAAATCAGGAATCGACGAACATGCATGGTCAAAACAACACCGAATGAAGTGGGCAGAAGCAAAGGTTTTGCAGAAGGAGTCACATTGGAAGAAACGAAAATTCCTTGAAGCTGCCTTTATTGGGCAGAATCAAGGTATTTTCAGTAAACCAAGTGTTGAAATCCCAAATATTTTGAAGCCCCTCCTTGGGCGGAGCCAACTTCTTAAACTTCAAGGTTGAGTGATTTTTCACAGATATAAGTATGTAGCCTTAGGAATTGATTGTAGTTTGCACCTGAAGACGATCAGAGATTGTACTGATCGAAACGTCGTGTATAAATAAAATATAGACAATGGAAGTCCGAAACACAGAGTTAATTTCAAATATCGATGGGGTTAATTTCATCTAATTCGTTCTTATAGAAAGTTGTGAAGTGTGTTAAGTGTCCGAGAAAATGTCGTCACGTTATAAGTGCCGTAATAACCCAAACAGTTTCTGCTATATTTGTGGTGAACATACTTTTGAAAGACACAGAAAACAAACGTCTCCAGTTGTACATAAAGCCTACAAACTGTATTTTGGTTGTCCGATTGGTGATCAAGATAAAAAATGGGCACCGCATTTTTGTTGTGCGAACTGTTATGTGAAGTTGATACAGTGGTGGAATGGAAAACCTGTTCCGATGGCCTTTGGTGTTCCAACGGTATGGCGCGAGCCCAAGGATCATGTTAGAGACTACTTTTGTCTAACGAATGTACGAAGTTTTACTAGCAGGAAATCTAAACAAAACAGAGGATACCCCATAAATGTACCTTCTGCTAAACGACCAGTACCTCACAGCGCAGAAATTCCTGTACCACCAGTTCCTTGTGATGAAGATAAAATCAGTGGTGTAAGTGAAAATATGCCAGACACAGAAGCAGAAACTTCTGGGGCGGAAAGTCACTCAAATGATAAAGAGTCCTTGTCTGCATCAGACCCAACATATGAGCCTCCTATACACGCAGTACAGCATCTCTTTTCTCAGGGTGAATTGAATGATTTAGTCAGAGATTTAGGATAGGCCCAAAGCCACGTGTTCGGAAGAGTGAGATCTGGGCTGTTGGCCATCCTATCTACTCTTGAAAAAATTCCGTGAGAAACTCGCGGACACGTGCTACATTGTGTGGTCCGGCCCCATCTTGTTGGAACACAATCCGGTTCAAATTATTTAATTGTAGGTCTTGTAGAGAATCGAGTAATTCTGTTTGAAGAATATCTAACTACCTTTCTCCATTCAGTGGATGTGCAGGAAAAAATGGTCATATAACTCGGTTTTTTAAAATACCACACCAAGCGTTGACAGAGAGGCATCCTTGGTTTGGAACCTCGTGAACATACTCAGAAGGTTCTTGGGCCCAATATCTTCGATTATGATGATTTGGAACTCCATCAGTGCAAAATTTTGATTCATCACTCCAAAGAATATCATAAATAAAATTGGCATTTTGTTCCAATCTGTTTAACATATAAGTTGAAAACTCAAATCTAACTACCTTTACTCTAGTAAGCTTTTGACTTATTCTTATTTTCTTAGGCTTAAACTTGTGTTCTTTTAAAACTGATTGAATTTGTCCATAGCTACACGGGCCTCCAAGATTCTCTTGCCTTAAAATTGTGGAAAGCTGACTGAAAGATTGCCTTTAATTTTCCTCCAAGTGTAGGAGAACATTTAAGTCAGAATTTTCATTTCTTCTTACTCTCCTTCTTCTTCTCTTAACAGAAGATGTGTCCTGAAATAGTTTCAAAATTTTCCTTATGGTTACTTTAGAAAGACAAACCCGATTAGGTTATCTTGTTTGGTAGTGTTGCTTCGTCTGTGCTGCATCATTAAAATATCGCGCTTTTCATCATCTGAAAACACCATTTTGACAATAAGTCGCAATATGTCAATTTGAAGGGAAACATAAACTTCAAACCCACTGGCAATGTCAAAAAATGCATGTTGATTGACTGATCCAGTACCTTTTCCATACAGGCCCGATCAACTCCTACCGATTTAGTGTCCTTTGATCCACTTTCGCCGCTATTTTCACTCAAGTGACAGAAAATCCATTAGTTTTCTCTCAATATGGCGGCGAAGGTCGAGAAAAGGACACTAAAACGGTAGGAGTTGATTGGCCTATGTGGAGAAGATATTGACTGATCTTAATAAAAGTTCTGTAGTGCAGCTAACTAATAATAAAATTTGTTTGATGATAAAAAGCTAAATATCTATAAAATTATTATGGATAGAACAGCGTTAAATATATTTCTAAATAGGGTTTAGTCTTAAGCTCTCGAAATTGTTAACAAATATAGGGGTTCTATTTTTTTGTGTCCCTTAAAAGGTAAGAATGTTCTGCTCTTATTGACTGCTTTTTAAATTAACTTTCCAACTCCAAACGCAAAAAACTTTTCCCAAAGGAAACTTTATAATAATAATAATGTCATTTTTGTTTACCTTTTTTATCTCGTTTCTCCTTTTTCGTTTTCACTTCCGAATACTCGTCCGATTTCCTCTTCGATACTTTCTTGTAAATGTCAGGGTTGGTCACGGTGACTTCTTTCAATTTTTTTAATACGATATGAAGCCAATTGACAAACGTGGACGTTTTGGTCGACAGGAACAGGTTCAAGTCTTCGTTCATTTGCGATTTGGTGCGCTTGTTGGCCACCATTACCATTATGTAATCTGGCAGCTCGTCATCTAAAATATATGAAGGTTGGGCACAAAAATCGTGGACAGTTTTTTGCTTTTTTATAAATAACTTTATAACTTATAATTTATTTTTTTTTGCTATTTCTGAAAGGAAAATATATTTTTTTATCTTTGGAAAATGGTAAAATGTGCAGTATTTAAGTGCAAAAGTGACTGAAGAAAAAAAGGCCATGAGTGTTACGTTTTGGAAAAAATTGTTGTATTAAATTTTTTATATTAAATATAACACTCTACGCTTACTTCCTCACTTTTCTTTCCCATTTTTTTAATGCTTTTGTAACGTATGTATATTTAAAGTGTAGTTTTATAAATAGTGTTTGCACACACAAAAATACTGTTCTTTTAAATAAATGTTCTTGTAATGCTTTTTGAAATGCATATTTAAATTGAATTTTTTTAGAGATAGTGCTCTTTTCACACATTTTATAAAATTTGACGCCTTTTTTTTGAATAAAGAGATTTTTGACACACACACACACAAACCCAAACTACACTTTTTTGCACTCGACGCACGTTTCGCTAACAACGTTAGCATCATCAGGAGACAATAAAAAATAAACTCAATTAACCCTGAAGTAGCCCTGTTTCCAAAACAGAAATGGTTAGATTTAGAAATTCAAAATTTGTACGCAAAATGAAGTATGTTTGAGCTTGAAGCATACTGACTGTTTAAAAAGTTGACATGTAGACTTAGTGATAAGAACTTTGAAGAACTTAGTGATAAGAACTTTGAAGAATGGTGGGATTTCCAAAGACATATGTTTGTAGTAATTGAGGAAAAAGTTTCAAAAAAGATGTCTTCACTTAATAAAAAGCTACAAAAGTTAAAAGGTTCTGAACCAAAACCAAAAAAGTAGAAGTAAATCGCAAACATTGTAGAAAACCTATCCTCTCAAACTTTTAATAACAAAGAAATATCACTTTTAAACAAAGGTCTTAATTTTGCTCTGCCCCCACAAAAAGATAATTTAAGTGATATTATTGCAAATATTGAAAGTTCAATCTCAAAACATCATTCAGAACAACAACAATAGTACATTAAATCACAATAAAACAATTAAAAGTCTAAGAGAGAAAGATGTTTTCTATCTAAGGGCTGACAAGGGTAATAAAGTTGTTATATATGATAAAACAGATTATTTCGAAAGGGTAGATAACCTAATAAAAAATGGACCATAGAAACAAGTCCCAAAAAACCCCTTACCAAAAATGATTAACGAAGTAAAAAACACAATTAAAAAATGTAAAAATATTATTACTGACAATATTAAATATAAGCTACAAGTAAGCAATCCTACTATGCTGAAACTGTATTGTCTTCCGAAAATCGGTTAGACCTATAGTTTCTGCTGTAGGATCACCTACTTACAATATTTCGAAATGGCTAGCAAACGAGTTTGAAAATTTACCTACAAAGAAAAAACGTTTTTCTGTTCAAAATTTCCTTGAATTTATCAACAAAGTTAAAGATATTTCACTTTAAGAAGGTGAAATTTTAATCTCGTTTGATGTTAGTTCGTTGTTCCCTAGTGTGCCGATCCCCAATACCTTACAATACCTGGAGGAACTACTTAGAAAAAACAATCTAAAAGACAAACAGACTTAAGAATACCTATCTTTAACAAAACTCTGCATGAATCAAAATTACTTTCAATATAAAAATAACTACTACCAACAATTAGACAGAACCACAATGGTCAATAGTGCAAAGTTTGCACTGAAATTAATTATACATGACGTTTTGATCAGTACAATCTCTGATTGAGAAAGTTTGCACCTGAAGACGATCGGAGATTGTACTGATCGAAACGTTGCATCATGTATAAATAAAATATAGACAATGGAAGTCCGAAACACAAAGTTAATTTCAAACACATCATTGTTTCAAACTTTCAAACAAGGAAATAGTAATTATTGAAAATGTACTTTTTAACATCATTTTTAATTAAATGTTTTCTTCCACCCAAATTGTAAACTCTTAGCCTAAAAAGCTCACCAAGGGATATGTATACATGAATACCTAACCACCTCTAGTTCAATAGTCAAAAGATGTCTATAATATCTGTGAAAATTGTGTTTTTAATTTAAGGATAAACGTAAAATCTATTTTATTGTGGTAATAAATGGTTTAAACAACTTACCTACATAACAGTCCAGTTCCATCAACTTGGCTTTAATCGCAGACTGAAACATAAATTTAATAAAAAAAAAAATTGATAATGAAAGTTGTTTAAATGCGCTGGGTGTGGTTGCTTATGTTATGCTTCATATGCCAGGTACAGTCCTATGTTACCCTGATGATTCCTAACAAGGATGAAACCGGCCTGTAGGTTTCTGGACTATCCATTAAATTTTGGAGGCCTGGTCTTAATGAATTGAAAAGCAAAATGTGTGTCTGATAGCCACGAACCTTTCTTTTTATTATTTTTTATAAATTTAATAGTTATACACAATACACATTTTCGCTTGACTGAAATCTGACATTTTTGACAGAGATTTTTTTGGAAACCAAAAAAAAATAACAATTAGGCAGTATTCCATATCTAACCTTAAGAAAAAAGTTCTTGCTCAGCTCTACCACCTATATGCAGTTTGGTTCATAGTCTAGGTCCTGATAGGATCTAAAATCCCAACTAACAATTTTGTGCCTTATAAATGTCATCAGATTACCAGTTTGCTGTGTTACAGTTTCGAAAAACTCATCTAGGTCTTAAAAGCAATTTAGCGAAGATTATATTGTTGTAAGAATGTTCTTACAGCAACAGTTTACAGGAATGTCCTATATAAAAGCTCTGCTTCTTTCTGTAAGAATATTTATGGTTTTACTATAGAGCGAAATGGCTGCAAAGTACTTTAGGCTCTTGTATTGTATAAAAGAGTTTCAGGCCCAATAATACAGCAATTTTAAATCAAAAAGGGTCTATAATTAGTAATTTTGCTTTATGAAGATACATTACAAGGGCAAAAAGGTGATAACCATCATATCCAATCTCTCTAATAAAACACTTCAGTGGTTGATGGTGGATGAAAATATTTAGCATAATTTGATTAAAAAATATCTTCAGTATATTATTTTGCCACTTTTTGTTTTTAGTCAGACAGTATTTTAAGCTCCAAACAAATATATTTCAATGGCGCGTGAAAAATTTTCTTAAATAAATGATAAGGATATCAGCAGTAAAGTGGTGTTAGTTAACAAAATAGTGGTGTACATGTTTTAAAATAGGTAAAGTTTTTGCATAATATTTATTTATTGTCAAGATTGTGGTGACCCCATTAATACCTACTGTGGAAGAAAAGTCAGTCAGAGTTAGAAGCCCATTTTTATATTTATATTTACATAATATTTATTCACACCACATTAAAAAAACATTTCTTCTATTACTTTAGGAGCTCAGATTCTATCAATAGAAGTAAAATACTGTATAATTGTTTCCAGAAGAGCCCCTTTATAGTATGGATAGGTGTTGAAACTATTCTATAAATACCACATAAGAGTTACTTAGATCTTTTATACAGTTCTTATGGGTTTATCAATAAAAGTAATTTGTTCTATATGGTGGTGCCCATTTTGCACTTATAACCGGCCTTGTAGTGTCTTACAGAACCCTTATATAAGCAAATTATACAGGCCTTTATTCCTGCAGCTTTTGTTGTAAGAATGTTCTTTCGGCTCTTACAGAGAAAAAAAGGCTGGTTGGAATATAGCCCTTTTTCAGTTAAGACTCAGGTTAGAACCTGACAAAACCTCTCACATAGGTCTGACCAAGTCCTAAAATATAGGGGTAATTATGCAGTATAAGGTTTTCTACCATTTTTTATTTTTTTTGAAAAATTCTTTATGGGGGCATCTTCTAGGGTCCCTAGGACCCCAAATCCGTCTGCGCCAGTTGTTTTTTTTTATTTTTTTTGTGTTTTTTAATTTTTTTTTCACTAAAACAACCCAAACCAACACAGTACAACCCAACCTAATCCAAACCAACCCAAAACAATCAAAAAAACACATTACAACCCCCCCTGATAGTCCAGAAACCTACAGGCCGGTTTCATCCTTGTTAGGAATCATCAGGGTAACATAGGACTGTACCTGGCGTATGAAGCATAACATAAGCAACCCCACCCAGCGCATTTAAACAACTTTCATTATCAATTTTTCTCGTAAAAAAAAAAAAAAACGGGCGCAGGCGGATTTGGGGACCTAGGGACCCTAGAAGGTGCCCCCATAAAGAATTTAAAAAAAAAAATTACCAATATAGGTCCTGCCAAGTAGTTTTTACACCTGTCAGATTGGTTCTCTCCCTCAGTGTTATATCACTAGGTAGTACAAAATGGGTGGGTGCACCTCAAGAGCACCTGATTGAGTTATATTCCATTTATCTTGCAACTTATTGAATTTTTACAGCCAATTCATGCTTGCAATTTAGATCAACATAAGTCATTATGCTAAGATTTTTGATAGGGTAAAAAACTTAAAAAAAAAGTGTCAACACAGTCTGTCTAAAGATGAGAAACCACCTTCCACCTTCTGATTCTTGTACGATGTTCCACAGATAAGTGGAAGCATGGCATGCCTCACTTGAAATGTTATAAATCAGCCTTTACTTCTCCAAAAGGTAGCGCTCAACCTAACCTCAAACCTATAATAAAACAGCCTCACTCTCAACGACCACTTACCCGCATTTTCTGGCCCACTTCGGCCCCAATATTGTCCATTTTGAATTTTCCGTAAGATTTCAATGAAAAATTATGGATAAATTCCTATTTTCTCTACAACATAAATAAAATAAATAACCTGTCAATGTCAACAACAGGAACGCGGCATGGATTCAAAATTGGTTGGAACGACAGGGGCGGATCTACGTCATGTGCCTTTTTTTGGTGAGATTACAAGGATTAACTGTGGTTGCTGCACAGTGGTCCACATATCAAATCTAGTAAAAGAGATATGTCAGGTCAATGAAGTAAAATGCTAATGGTCATGTCGTGGATGACCCATAGATTTGTTAATAAGTAAATAATACTACAAAAAATAGGGACATTTTGGAACGCTTATTTGACACATATAATGGCCCAAGTGTCGCAAAACATGTAACAATAATTACTTTGAAAAACAAAAAAAATAATTAATATTATTGGTTAGTAAGGGATTCCGTTATTCCCTCGTAACTGCGCATGCCCGAAATCAGCGATAAACTAAAAAGGGATCAAAAGTATAGGTGCAATTATGCTATTATCACTACGACTTTTTTCGAAAAATTCAAGAGCACGGGCGTTATATTACCTTATAAGTATACAGGGTTCCTAAGCAAATCCTTAGGGGGCCAAGCAGCCGTGTATAAGACGCAGTCAGAAAAGGATGGGCATGGGGCGATGTTGTCACTACATCTTACACGTAGTAAATCCATTCCAGGTTGTTGTTTTCTAATGTTTTCCATTTTCATACCTTTAGGACTAGAAGAAAAATTGTTTTTGCTCGACTTTAATACCAAACTGATGAAAGATATCGTAAAAAAAAATATTTTTCGGCTTTTCATTTTGTAACCATTGTCTTTACGCACTGTTTACAGGCTGGGGACTGAGATACATGCAAATGCCTAACCTAAAGCGTTCATACACGGCCGGAGAAATCGACTGAGATATTTCCGTAGAAACTTTATCAAGCAAATATGACGGGTTGACGCCTTCGAACGTCCAACCCGGGTTTTGCACTTTGATTCGAAATCAAAAAGGAGGAACAGTCAAATGTGGGGCCGTGCACAAATTACGTAACGGTGATTTTACCAATTTTTGACCCCCTCACTATGTAATGTTTTGTAACGGTTTGGCACGCCACTCCCCTAATATTACGTAACGATTTCAAGACCACTACCCCCCCCAAAAAAAAAACTTTTCACTTATTTTCATTCCAAATTTTCTTAGTTCCACAAAAATGCAAACGCTGTCGAAAACCCCCCTTCCCCCTACGTAACGTTTTGTAACCCCCCTCCCCCCTATGACCATTACGTAATTTGTGCACGGCCCCTGTAGTCCCAGTGGAGGAGGGCGAGAAAATTGATATTTTTTTCTTAAAAATTAAACTCTTTAGACCTATTTCTTTGCGTTCCCGAAATTACGTAATTTTTGAAAAAAAATTGTAAGCGGCGTCATTTATTTCGTGCTTTGTTTTTCTAACATTTTTGCGTTCGGCTAATTTAATTGAAAAATTTTTGCCTGCGGCGCCCTTTATGTTCTCAGTCGAAACCAAGATCCCCCGTTTTAGGAAAACTAATCCCGTCTCTGTTTCTAAATTTTTTCGAATAAAAGTAGAGTATGACCATGGGGGAAATAATTTTTTTCTACGGTATGACGAAAATTTCGAGAAAGTTGAAAAAAAAATAAAAAAAGTGGCAGAGCTCAAGTTTTTCGTAAAAAAAACGTTTTTTGTAAAGAAACAGAGCAAAATAAATCTTTTCATCCCTTTTTGGGTGTTACAAATATTGGCAGCCCCTTATTTTTCGCTTTTACCCTCCCGCTAGTTTTGAAGAATTGGTTCGCTATATGTTTCGAGATCATGTCATAAAACACCTCGAAAATATCAAATGTAGTGTAGGGCCAGCTTTATTTAAAATCAATAATATCGCAAGCAAAAAGCTCTGCAGGAAAAACAGCGCCGTTTATTGATTTCTTTGGCTGCTAGTGCTAGCTGCATGGTTTGGCAGTTTCCGGATAGATGTCACTAGTAGAACAGAATGGAAAGAAATTTAATTAAATGCGAAGATATTTCTTTCTAATGTTAACAACCTCACGAGTTTATCGCTCAGTATCGTAAATAATGGACCCTGCCGCCTCCTTTAAGCAAGAAAAAGCTGTGGTTTGGACCTGAAAACATCTAGTTTTTCCTCGATCATCTCATGGTGTGGCCGCCATCTAGCGCAATTTGCAGACATCTTGTCAACGGTTATTATTGCAACTATGATTTATGCTCACAATGAAAGAGTGGCGACAATTTTTTTCTCATGAAAGCAGTCCGGAGATAATAACAAACTGGCACCATTGCTGCAATACACCTGTTTCTTTTGTGCGCGCAGAACGTTCTATGCCATTTCTGTTTGATTTATTGAAATCCTATCCCTAAGGAAAATCTTAGGAACCCTGTATGGGTTGTGGTGGTTGTGGTAATTAACCTCGTGCTTCAAAAAACGCACCATGTAACGGGACATAGATTTCTAGTTGTTCTGAATGCAGAGTCGCGTGATGCGTTTTTTGATGCAGCATATATAGACTGCGTAGACCATTGAATTATAAACCAGTCTGGTATATAATTCAATGGCGTAGACCGACCCTGTCCCATGCAAAATTTGAAAAAAAAGTTGAAACTTTAGTTCAATCTTTGAATTAAACCATTGGTAAACAAGTTGCTTAATTTTATTAGTCGAAGTTAAAACATGGCCAGGAAGAAAAGAAGAGCTGTTGGATTAGCTGTAGAATTAGGACCGCAACAAGTTTTTTCTATTTTAAAAATACTACATTTTCTTGGCATATAGGGTTGATTATTTTAACCAAATCTTTAAAATGAAACCAACTAGAGCCAAACCCAGCATATTCACCAAGTTCGATAAAAGTCAGTCAAGTAGTTTTTGAGATATTAGTGTTGGTTACAGAATTGTCATAAAACGCAAAGATATATAGGGTGAGCTCGGTCTGAGAAGTTTAATCTACACTCAGATCACCGGTAACGGTTAAACCGAAGTTTGTTGGTAAACTGCACCTATAAAACGTAAAAAAGTTGACATCCGTGGTTTAAACTGAGGTTTAAAGTTTAACTATAGCTGGAATTTATAGTCGATCCTCAAGGCCTCCTTAATAAGACTAAGTGGTCTTTGAGGATCCGTTAGTCGCTGAAGGAAGCGTTAAGTGTGAGTAAAGGCCAACATAGCTCGATAGCTACCTTAAGGAGGCTTTGGGTCGTGTTTTTCAGGTTAGGTTCAGGTTTCATGTGTTGTTGTTGGTGTGATTTCTGAAGATTAGTTTTTTTTTGGGTTGTTTTTTGCTGAATAATGGACAAACTTCAAGATTTCTTGGACTACAACTCAGGATATGGTAGAAGTAGAAGAACCTCTCTCACGATTATATACACCCAATTGTATATGATGAATTAAAAAAAGGTAATAGACGAGGGCTGTCGATAAAACCGATGATTCAAATTCAATCATGCCCTTTGTTTTCTTTGAAGTGATTTTGGATTCCAATATGGAAAATTTTGCCACCAGTGAACACAAGTACTCCTTTTCCTTATTGGAAAAAGGAGTTCTGTTATCCTTTCGTTTTTCCATGGCTTATATAGCTTTAAAAACTACAACATGCAATTTAACAAAATCAGTAAAATTACACAAACTAAAAAATAACCTAACATTCTTGACAACCACCAAAGTTCACCACACAAAATCCTGTTTTGGCTCAAACCTGACATCGGCCAACAAAAGAAAAATCGCAAAATTGCAACGTTGCCACATATTGCGCGACCTCAGAGTGGCCTTCAGCAAGCCTTTCTCGAGGAAGACTTTATAAAACAACCTCAATGAGGAGCCCTCAAGGAATCCTCACCGAAGGAAAGCCTTAAGGACCGATTGTAAATTCCAGCCTATGAATTGTAATTTGCCTCTTATACCAGTATTTATAGTTTGCTCATTGGCTGTGTATGGTAATCTCGCTAAAAAAGGCAGCACCAAACCAACCAAACACGCGCTACTGCACCTGCACCACTGCACCAGCTGTTTTGTGGCATAACAAAAATCATAATAAACATTTCAAAAGTTTTTCATTTTCAAAATTTTTCAGTTTCATTTTTTTTTACAAAAATTTCAGTGTCAGTCGACTCTCCTGTTTGGGATGAACAATGTTTCAGTCAACACTCTTTTGGCAACAATTTTTAGCAGGGCAGGCAAACGATTTGTCCATTCTGTAGGGTAAGAATAACTTTGCTGCTGAATATTTAATACTTTTATAGCTATGCAAAATACTTTATATAGTTATAGGGTGATACTGGTTGTAGGATGTGTTGGTTTATTATTAATTAAAGGAAGTTATTTTAAAAAAATACTTGCCACATGACTATTAAACTATGCTTTTTTTAATGTTCTAATTTTTTGCCGATCATAGATAATAATTGAAGCACTACAATTTAAACTGAAATATGTTTTTAGAGCTCTATGTGCTACCCACTATGACACTCTGAAACTAAACAGAGATTGCACACCCAAGGAAATTAAAGAAGCTTTTATTAAGTTGTCAAAAGAGGTAAGAATTTCAAAATAACCATTTGTTAAGCTCTACCCCCAGAGCTAAACATGGTAAGTAAAAAATATATTTAAAACTAAATAAACAGCACAGCTTTGCCTGCAGTTTTACCCATTTTTCTTTGTTCCCATAAACCAATTTTGATGAAATAAATCCTATGTACTCCTCAAGAATCCAAGGAATGCAGCAGTGAAAGTCCTATCAAAAGATGGAAAGACAGACTGACAGAAATCAAAGATGTATGAATACATCTTTGCAGAAATTATAAAAACTGGAATTTTGTATATTGTTTGGTTACAAGCCATCACTAAGAATGAAAAAAAAATATTTAATGTAAAAAATTTGTCTTCATACTTATTGGGAAAGGTGTGACTTGTAACTAAATGACCAAAAAGGAGTATTTTAATTTACTTTTTAGTTTATTGAAGTCAAGACCTACTTTTTTATAAGGTTTGACAAAGACTTAGTAAGGTCAAAAAACAAATCTAAAAACAAAATTAACTTGATTTAGCTACTTTTTTAAATTAAAAAACGTTGGAAATTGGTTTTATTTCAGGAGGTAGATGTAGTCTAAGGTGTGTTTATTATTTTATAAACATTGAATGGTTTGTAATAACTTATTTTAGAGACACTTAATTTCTATTTCTAAAAACTTGTGAAAGCTATATTAAAATTAAGTCTTTTTTAACTTCACTAAGAAGATTATAATCTCAATATCATTTATAATGTATATGCTACACAAAAAATTAAAATGTTTGTATTATTGGATCTTTTTGAAATGTAAATTTAAACTATTTACTCTTTAAGGGAGCGACTATAAAATATTGTTTAAGGTGTTTAAGTAATTACTTGTGGTTAATCATACTTTTGCTTTGTCAATAAAATATTGTACATTTTTTCAACAATACAGCTTATGAAATGAAAAAAAATATATATGCTTTTATGTCTGATAATGATAAAAATCTCCTTTCTCAAGAAAAGTTGAGTTATGATGGAGAATAGCCAATTCTGATTCCTGTCTGGTTCTTGTTGTCATATTTAATGAATGATTGCTTCTATTTAAAGGAAACATTTCTGGATTCCTTTTTACAAAAAGTGCTAGTTGAAGGAAGTAGAGTAATCAATCAATTTATTGGTGCCAAATATGCTTTCGCATTTACACATAAAATTACAAAATCAATATAATAAGTATTATGCTAAATTATTAAATTTGTAAATAATAAATTAGTTTTACATTAAGTTAAAAAATATATTAAAATAAAGATAAATATCTAATACACACAGTCAATTAAAAAAATATACACAAAAAACAATTTAAATATTTAAAATTAAAATATTCATATAAAAAAGGGACATTTAACAAAAATATCCAGTCATTATGTAAAAAAATTATCACATTAATGACAAATTACTATTCAGAAATTCTTCAAAAGTGTAAAAAGCATGTTTAATTAAAAATATTTTTACTGCTTTTTTAAACGTTTCTCTTTTCAGAATTTTTATGTGTTGAGAAAGAACATTGTAAAATTTAACACAGTAAAAATTTGTTCCATTTCTGGTCTTGTCTAAACGTTGGTAGGGGCAGACCACATTGTTTCTGCCTCGAGTGGCCATGGTATCGACTTCACTATGGGTGGTAAAATTTGATAGATTGATTTGATATATAATAAACAAAGAAGAATTTATTGACAGGGAAGAGTTAATATATTAAACGATCTAAAAGCTTCTGCACAGTCATCCCTATAGTTTAAACCTGCAATAATCCTAACTGCTCTTCGTTGTAAACGGAAAGTTAATTCAGAATGAGAAGAGTGGCCCCATGCAAGTAAGTAAGATAATAATAGCAAGTTAGTAAGGCTAACAATTAGAGAAAGGGATCTTAACAAATAAGTATTTTTAGAAAGTACTTTACTTAATTGAGTATAGTTTCCCAGGATCATTTCGCGTCCAAATGCACACCCAAAAAACGAACCAGGACATTGGAATCAGATGCACAAGATTTGTCAATTTTCTTAAGTGTAATTATTAGTTCTTGGGTTTTTTGTTCATTTAAGATCAGTTTATTTGAAAGAAACCACTCTTAAATAGCAGAAAGTGCTTCCGATGTGTGTAAGCATGTGTTATCGTCTGCAAAACGGAAAAAGTCTGTTGAAGGAAATGCATTAGAAAGATCATTTATAAAAATCAAAAACAGGACAGGGCCCAACACAGACACTTGAGGAATGCCTCTACATATTGCTTTCTCTCTGTCGTATACGACCTGTGCTTATCAAAACCATAAAATCTATATGTTTGTGGCTGATTCATAATGTCGAAACTACTTTTTTTGGGTTTTTCGCCACTAAGTTACGAAAATTTTTTCAAAAATATGTTAAAACCCACTGCGTAAATTCCTAAAGAAAAAAATATGTTCGGTTGTCAGTGGTTTTTAAATAAGATAAAAAATTTGCCTACACACACGCAAATCTGAAACTTCTCAAAATTTTTTTCGATTCTTTTTTTAAAATATCTGTCTGTTGTCATACAACTGACTGACTTTGACTGATGTATATTTCAAATATTAACTTGACAGTTTGGTGCGTTGATAGTAGCCAACAAGGTATTGGGTGAATTTAGTAAAATTTAAAATCAAAATTATAATTGTTTGAGTGTTTTTGATTTTAGATTACTCACATTATAAAAATACAAATTTTTTTTTATTTTAAAATATCAAGTATAAAGATTATCTTTTGACTGACTTTAAGAAAAAATACATTAGAAACCCAAAGAACATTAATGCTATTTTTTAATTTATTTTAGAAAAACCTTTTTGAAAATCTTGTTTTAAAATTGGAAGCCAAACTGTATTTATATAAACTGATATGCTAGCTATGCATTCATCTTCGTTAACATAAATGCAAGCTGCTTCTTTGATTTTTAATTTAATTTTGTCTGGTTCTTTTTGTAATATACTGGTTTCTCCCCACATTAGTCTATGATCATTTTCAAAAGAATGTCGGCAAATTTTAGACCTCTCCCAGTCTCCCCTTCTGAGGTACCCCTTATGGTCATTTATTCTAACTTCAAGAGGTCTTGAAGTTTCTCCTATATAAAATTTGCCACACTCGTAAAGAATTTTATAAACGATATTTTTTGAGTTTTGCTCAGCATTTGATGGTTTTGTTTTGGTTAGAATTGATCTAAGAGTATTTGATTTTTTAAAAATTGTTCTAATATTATAATTATTAGCGATTCGTTTATTTTTTTCCGAAATACCTGGTATAAAAGGAATTATTAAATTTGTTGGTTGTTCATTATTATGTCTACGTTCGCGTTGTCTTGGAAATTCGATTTGTCTAATAGAATTTTCGGTGAAGTTATTTGTATACAAATTTTTAATTAGGACCTCTTTTATTATTTGTTTTTCTGGTAAAAATGTGTTATTGTCCGAATAAATTATTTTAGCTCTATCGTATAGACTTTTTATTACTGCTTTTTTAACCGATAAGCAATGATTTGAGTTAACATTTAGATATCTATTTGTATGTGTTGGTTTTCTATAAACTGAGGTTTGTAATGTATTTTGTTTCTTTATTAAAACATCTAAAAATTAAATTTGGTTATCGTTCTCTACTTCTAAAGTAAATAGATATGCTAGCAGTTGATATAAATATAGTTTGGCTTCCAATTTTAAAACAAGGTTTTCAAAAAGGTTTTTTTTTTAAATAAATTAAAAAATAGCATTGATGTTCTTTGGGTTTCTAATGTATTTTTTCTTAAAGTCAGTCAAAAGATAATCTTTATACTTGATATTTTAAAATAAAAAAATTTTGTATTTTTTTAATGTAATCTAAAATCGAAAACACTCAAACAAATATAATTTTGATTTTAAATTTTACTAAATTCACCCAATACCTTGTTGGCTACTATCGACGCACCAAACTGTCAAGTTTATATTTGAAATATACATCAGTCAGTTTTATGACAACAGACAGATATTTTAAAAAAAGAATCGAAAAAAATTTTGAAAAGAATAAACTCCTTTGATAACGGCAGTAGAATTTCTGCCGAAACGTCAGATAAGTACTCAGATTCTAGTTAGGATTTGCGTTTGTGTAAGCAAATTTTTTATCTTATTTAAAAACCACTCTGACAAACGAACAATTTTTTTTCTTTAGGAATTTACGCAGTGGGTTTTAACATATTTTTGAAAAACTTTCCTTAACTTAGTGGCGAAAAACCCAAAAAAAGTAGTTTCGATATCAAAACCATAAAATAATAACTTGTTTAAAAGAACTTCATGAGACACACAGTCAAATGCTTTAGTCAAATCTAAAAAATGAGCAGAGACAAACTGATACAGATCAAAACCTCTATTTACTAGTTCCACTAACCTGGTGATAGCATCTGCTGTGGACAAGTTTTTTCTAAAACCAAACTGGGTGCTACAAAACAAACTGTTCTGCTCAAAGTAATCAATTATCTGTTTTTCTAATGCCCTTTCAAAAATTTTTCCAAGGATTGGTGAAATAGAAATGGGTCTATAATTTCCAGGATTATTAATGTCATCTTTTTTATGTAATGGTAGAACTTTTGATAGTTTTAAAGCACTGGAAAAAACACCAGTTTTGATGCATTCATTAAATAATTTTGTGATTGGAACGATAATAATATCTTTAAATAAGAATTTTTTTATTCTAACCTTATACATCCTTACATTTGCTATTTTTAAGATAAGAACAAAACTAAGGGTCTTATATGAGAAAACTATTTTAGGCTTGTTGGTTTTATTAAGGAATTCTTGAAATTACGTCAGAAGCAATGTTTGTAAAAAAGATATTAAATTCATTAGGACTTATAGTAGTTTCAGTTTGTACTTTATTATTTTTGTTTTTATTGATAATACCCCACATTGCTTTTTGCGACTTTCCTGATTCTAAGATATATCTATCGTGAGCATCTCTTTTGGTCTTAATGAGATTTTTTCTGTAGTTAAGTTTACAGTTTTTAATAGAAAGTTTTAGTTGTTCTGAAGGGTAAAGTTTTTGACGCAAATTGTCAGTAAACCAATTTATTTAATTATGTTTCGAGTTTGCGCTAGATATTCTAGATTTTCCCTGAAAAACCCGATTTATGACAGTAGCCATTTCTGATAACAAATGATCAACTTTTTCCTCCACCGTCAAATATAATATAATAATAATAAATTACGAAAATTAAATAAACCTAATCTTGTAATTGGTCTATAAAATACCCTCTTTGACGATTTTGCAAGAAACTGAGAAATTTCAAGAATAATAGAGTCATGATCAGACATATCACCATACATTAGAGCATTTATTAAAATTAAGAAAAACGTTATGAAGACAGTTTTTGTTTCTGGTGTTATTCTGATTAATTAAAGTATTGCCAGAGGAATCAAATAATGAAATAAGTATTATCTCTCGAGGCTCCCCTGTAAAGAAATGAACCTTAAAGTCACCAATAAACACAGCTTTTTGATCATTTTTTTATCAATTATTGATAGTGCGTTTGTTACAAGTCCAGAAACCTCTCGAAATCGCCACTTGTTGATCTGTAGACGGTAACAACTTTTAAATCTAGGGCAGAAAACTCCGTCTCCATTTCAACAGAGATCTTTGACTTTCCCCAGTTCTGAGGCCTCCCCCATAAGCCTTTCCGAGACAAATATGGCTGTCCCCCCTCGAATATGATTTTTTTCGAGAAAATTCCGAAATTAAGACATAGCCCTCAAAATTATTGTGTTAGTGATCTGAAAGTTCTTTAGCCAATGTTCGTTTAGACAAACAATATGAATTTTATGATCTTCCAAAAACACCTCTAGTTGATTTGTTTTGTTTTATAAATAGGATAGAGTCAGTGCCGTGCCGTCCATGGAAGCAAGGGAATTTGCCTGCCGCCCAGAAAGTCCCGGGTACGAATCCCGCATAGGATGGATATTTTGTATTTGTTTTTAACTTTGCAAAAATATGGTACATTCTACTATGGATGAAAAGTCCCAGTATCAAAAAAAAAACATATATAAGTAAATTTCAATGAGATTTTCTCGTTCAGCGCTTTTTCGAATTATAAATAATAGAAAATATATTTTTATGAAATATTTACAATTTTACGGTTTTTTTTTAAATTTGAAATATGCAATATTGCACATTACTTTTTGTAAAATCTTACATTCTGCGGAAAGTGGAATTTACGAAATTAGTTGCATGGATTGTGACAAAAAATATGTTGGCCAAACGAGACGCTCTATTCAAACACGTTTTAAAGAACACTTGGCACACTTAAAATACGGAAGAATAGAAAAGTCAAGTGTGCCCGAGCATGCTTTTGAAAAGAATCATAGATTCACATTAGATAACCTAAAACTTCTAAAAAGTGTACCAAACAAAAGACTTGAATGCATATGAAAGTATGGAAATCATTAAATACAGAAATAGTTTAAATAAAGATAGAGGACCCATCCCGTTTAGTACACTTTATTCTTTAGTTGAGGGGAGATAGGATTATAAATCGTGGTCAATCACTTACTTACTTATCCGCCCACTAAAAGATTGTATATAACTAAAAGATTGTATATAAGATAGAGCGTAGGTTAATTTAGTTTATTGTTTATCGTCTCCTGATGATGCTAACGTTGTTAGCGAAACGCGCGTCGAGTGCAAAAAAGTGTAGTTTTGGGTTGTGGAAAACAATCATAACTTTGAAAAATTAAAAATGACAAGATAAAGTTTAACATTAACAACAATTTAATTAAAGAAGTAGGGTCACATAAATATCTAGGTCGAATTATTGATAAAGAAATAAATATGAAACAACATTGTAATTACGTAAAAAAGTTTATTTTTTGTATAGATTAGATAATAAGGTATCACAATTCTCTAAACTTGTACTTTACAAAAAAATTATAGCACCATATTATGTTTATTTATCGACGCTTTTATACTTTTTAAATGTTGATGAAATAAAATCGTTACAAAAAATTCAAAATAGAACACTAAGAGCTGTTTTAATGTGCAATAAACAAACACCTGTTAGTGAAATGTTGCACAAACTGTCATTAATGAGTGTAAATCAAAGTCAGCCATACAATATGTTAATTTTTATATTTAAGTTTAATCATATATGCTGCCTAGTTAATAGACACTTAAAGTAAATATTTCAACGCATCGGTATCGGTTTACGTAACGCGTTCGAAACAGAGTCAAAATACACTACATTTTTGACTTTTTTATGCGATGAACGATACGTACATTCTTCCGTACGGAACGGGATTCTGTCATCACACCCATCAAAGAAACATGCAGAACAGAAGCATCGATCGAAACATGGCATGAACAAGTCAAAAATGTAGTGTATTTTGACTTTGTTTCGAACGCGTTACGTATACCGATACGGATGCGTTGAAATATTAGAGACATAAAGCTACTTGTAACTCATCGCGGTATACGTATCCGCATCTTGCGAAAACCAAGCACATTAATTGGTCAGAAACTTGTAACACGTTCGAAAAGAGCAGATATATGCTAATCTAAGGTGTTCTTGAACGCGATCGGTGTTGAGATGCGTTAGGTATAACGTATCGTTACGGCACACCTATCGTATATCAGCACCTATTGCGTTCAGAAACACCTTAAATTAGCATATATCTGCTCTTTTCGAACCTGCTACAAGTTTCTGACCAATCAATGTGCTTGGTTCTCGCTAGATGCGGATACGTATACCGCGATGAGTTACAAATAGCTTTATGTCTCTATTTACTTTAAGTGTCTAGTGTCTATTTATGTGAAGAACTAACGTATACGCAATCTGTTCATTCTCATAATACACGTGCACGTGTAAAAAACGACTTTTACATAACTTTGTCACAAAGCAGAATATATAAAATTTATAGTAAGGAGGTTATACTGTTTAATAATCTACCTGTTGAAATTAAAAATTTACAAACGCTTTACACTTAAAACAAAAATGTAAAAAATATGTTAGAAAAAATTGATATCATCAGGTAAAATAACTGAAATGTAGGGAATTTCCAATTTCAAGTTTATTTATTTATTAGCAAAATGTACAATAATATTTCCTGTTTAACATTATTTTTCAAATTTACACGTGCTAGATGAGTAAGTTAAGTTTGCTGATGATTGTAACTAAAACACTTTTCAGTAGCTAATAAAGTGTAATATACCCTAAAGCCAAAAATGGGTCGAATTTGTTGGGACCACCCTATACAAAAAATACTTAAACATTTTAGCATCATCCCGACGTCAACCGTAAATCCAATTCGAACGCGGAATTCCAAAAAATCCAAGAAGCTTACAGTGTTTTAAGTAAACCACATTTAAAACATTCATATGACATTGACATTGGCTTTGTAAGAGGCGCAGCTGGCAGAAGAGTTCATAACGTGTACTATTCGGCCGAACCTTTTGTTAACAACAAGTAAGTGTTAGTTCCTCCTTAATTCCTCTTAATTCGACAGGCTTCGTAGCGATCAGGACGCTTATTCTTGAACGACTGTGAGATGAGGTGAGCTTTTTTCACCACCTTTTTCCACGGGGAATTTCGCTCACCTCACCTCACGGTCGGTCAAGAATAAGCGTCCTGGAAGAGTCAGGGAATTAAAAATGTCCTAAAAAAAAACTGGAAAACATATATTGGTCTGAAATAATCAAATTATAATTTTTTGATTCAAAAGACATACGAAAGATCTATCAAATCCTAAACCTACCTAGGCTCGTTCAAAATAAATTCATCGATCATCTACCAAATGCCTCAAAGATAGCTCATCTCTGTCTAGACGCACACAAAAGCGAGACAATTTACCTGTCGTTTAACGGCGAGCCGGCTTGAGTAGTTTTTCGCATGCAGAAATGAAGCGATTAGATAAAGAGAGACAGCTATGCTCGGGATTGAACAGCTGAAAATCCAGCTTCGCATAAATAGTATGTTGCAAAGGGATTAGAATCCTCAAAGCTTTTAAAGATAGAGCCGGATATTCATTTTTGACGGATACCCAAAACTCCACCAAATCAGAAGAAGCGAATTTTGATTTTAGGCTGTTGTCGCAAGAGAGTTCAATAAGACTGTCTTCTTCTAGTGAAGTGAATTTTGGTGGAGATGGAAAGGATCTTGAATCCATGCAAATTTTTCGACATTTTCTTCTGTAAAGTATTTTGCAAATCATTCCGAGAGTTTCGAAAGATGTTCGGTGAAAATGGACAGCAAGTCTTGAGAGATAACGAGCTCGTTAGAGGCTGAGAATTTATGCAATTCTTGAAAACACTCTTGACCGTCATCTTCATTAATTTTTCTTATGCACAACTGCAGTTTTTTCCTAAATGCTGCAATTTTCTCTGCTAGTTTCAAGATATGCATGTTATTGCCTTGGAGAGACAGATTTAATGCATTCAGTTTGTCAAATATATCGCACAAATATGCGAGTTTTATCAAAAAGGCGGGATCCTTAAAGTATCTGGATGATGTAGCTCGAATGTACGGGATAAGACGTTTCCACGTGAAAGCCATCGTGCACTGGAGTAATATAGCAGCGCAGTGTGTTCAGCTCCCATGTTCATACAAAGAATTTTGAATAGTCTGGTTTTTAGCGGCCTAGTTTTTATGTAGTTAACTACGTCTATGATACGGTGCTTTACTGCGAACAAGTGCTTGTAATCCACCATAACGGCCAGACATTGATCGAGCGCCATCAGTATAAACTACAATACACTTCTTCCAATCTAAATTATTCTCTGTTATAAACTTGTCAAGAATTTGAAACAAGTCTTGAGCCTTTCCGCTTTCATCGATACTTTTGCAGAAAAGAAGAAAAAACAATAATATTATCATCCAGGAAGCGTATGTAACAAATAAGATGTGTATCTTTCTTACTGTCAGTAGCCTCATCAAGTTGCAGACCAAATTCCTTGCCTTTCATTTTCTCTATCAATTGATCATTAAGATCCTCAGCTATATGATGGATTCTTCGACTAATAGTGTTGTTAGATAAATTATTCTCCTATCACAATGTTAACCGTGTCGACAGCAGCCGGTAAAATAAGTTCTTCTGCGGTGGTGTGAGGTTTCTTGCACTTCGCCACCCTGTATGCCACTTTGAAAGGGTACAGCAGTGCGTTGCTAGGTACTGAAGTTTGTTGAGTAAAAACGTTCTTTTGTTTTTGTACATTCTGCAACTTTCTTGTGAAAAATTCGCGTGACTCTCCAACCATCGTAGGATGAATGGTTTTGATATGTCGTTTTAGCTTACTTGGGAGCATATTTTCGAACTCGAGAATTTTCAAACAGAGCACACACTGCGGTCTTTCCTCATGATTTACTTCTACTGAAGTAAAACCAAAGTTGAAATAGTTATCATCGTATTTGCGATGTTTCCTTCTTTTTACTCCTCCGTCACTTGTCGATGCTTGATCACTCTGTCTTGATCTATCAATTTCCTTATTTAATAAAAATTTTTCCATCTTGTGACTAACTTTTTATGAAAAAACGAAGCAACCGATCCGATATTGGAACGTTTATGTGTCCTGAGTTCGTAAATCACAACACTTTGTATCACTACTAAAACTCTCTATTACTACTTCTATTTATCATAACAGTTCAACCGCTTACAATTCCTCTTACGGCAAACTAACCTAGCAAAGCGGACTACGGCGACTTAAATACTGGGCCGCTTTCTCACTTCGGCTAAAATTTAAAACTAAGCTAAGTTAAAACTTAAGTATAAGTTCAACTTATCCTTATTTCTCTTGCAGAGGTACAACCTTGGCTAAGTGGAACCAGAGAATATAAAATGGTTTGATGCTATAAATTACAATTGGCAGCGTCGCATTTTTTGTGTTTTTTTCACAAACCTTATAACCAAAAAAATAGACTGCTAATGCTTATGGGTTTTCTCCCAATAAATGACTGCCTCATGGAAGTGACAGTTTGGTGTTATTGGAACCAGAGTAAACCGACTTGAGTAAAATTTGTTGTGGTTGCAAACTCAATATTTTAGTATTTGATGAATATATAACAAGCACTGCTTGACGAAATTTAAGAAAAAATATAAAACCACGGTTTCTTGAGTATTTAAAAAAAATTATTTAGAAAACTGTTCGAATTAACTAGATTTCAAAGGGGCAGTGTAAACAGTGTCATGACGTGACAACTTATTTTCTCTTTATCCACGTTTTTGGTTGGTAGCACTACGTTTGACGGTCTTGACGTTAGTAGATTCGCCATTTTCTTTATTTTCGTTTCTTGGTTTTCGAAGATTTTGCTTTGGATAGACGTCTGTAAAGACGCGAATCCATAGTAACCGAGAAGAAGATATTTTTGCTTAACGTGTTGTGTTTTTAATATACTTTTTCTGTGCCCTTTTGCATCATGAAGTGCTTTGTTGTCGGCTGCAACAACAGTAATTCTGCGAGTGGAAATACGTTTTCCTATCACAGGTAAGGGTAAATAATTCCTATTTTTGCCAATTTTCTTTAATACTTCTGCGATCATTGCCTGTATTCTGAAAGGCCCATGAGGTGGTTACAGCTCACCAGTGTGGGGAATCAACATTGTTGACAGGAGAAAGAAAGAAACATAAATTCTTTAAAAGAGATTTGTCAAAAAATTGCAATACTTAAAACTATGAGCTTAAAAACTTATTTAATCTTAATAAATTTAACCTTATAGTTCTTATAATTACTGAGATAGCAATAGTGTCCCATGTTAATTAGGACACCCTGTATTAGCAGTATGCCTTATGAAAAAGGGTTTATTTTTCCTAAGGCAACCATGTTGAATCGCTCATCAGCTGATGACAGTATTATTAAGTATCATAATAATGAAAAAGTCTAATTATTGTTTTTCTATTTCTTTCAATAGGTTTCCACCAGATGCTGCTATTAGTAGAAAGTGGTTACTGAGCATTTGAAGAGACTCTAAGACTGTTATTAAATATCAAAGACTCTGTTTTGACCAGCTTTTAGTTGAAGCAATCATTAAAACATACAGCACTTTGAGGAGTCATAGCTCTGCAAATAAAATTAGTGAAAGTATATCTGGAGAAAAGGTCCGAAAAGTTTTAACAAAACTTGTATTGTTTAAACAACATGTTTTATATATTATCTTTAATTAAAAATAAGTAGTTTCTGTTTGTAAATAAGTTACTTTTAAGTATTTTTTGTATTGTAACTTTTTTGATGGTATTTTGTAAATAATTATTTTCTACAAATAAAATTTAAGGCTGGGTTTATACAAGCAAATAAAAATTAAAGTAACAAAAATTAAAATAAAAATAAATAATTTTGGTTTATACAGCTGAATAAAAATAACTTGGCAAAATTTTTTAACGATCCTATTTTTAATTTTCTTGTAGCTGTATGTTTATGGGTTGAGGGATCTTGTTAATGAAATGTCCTCTTTTTGAAGTGCCAATGTTTCACAAAATTTATATAAAAATAAATTTTGCAAAACGTCGGCATTTCAATATATAAAAATAAATTTTGCGAAACGTTGGCATTCCAAAAAAAGGACGTTTTATTAACCAAATCCCTTGACCCATACACATACACCTTCTAGAAAATAAAAATAACTGAACCAATCAGCACACAGCTTCAATAATTGAAATAATTAAACTAAACTCAATCATACTGTTTTCTTAAATAATAGGTATCTGCCTAAACCAAACCAAAAAATGAGTGAGGTTATGCGCAAATTTTTTTCAGATAATAAAAGTTGCCAATCTTCGCCTACACTATTTCCCATAAGCTCAACTTTTATTTGAATTATTATTTTTATTTGCCTGCATACATAAAGAGTACCGAACAGACAGGGTGATTTTTTTTAAGTCATTCATAAACTGGTGTAGATACTTAAAGAAGGGGAACTTTTTTTCCTAAAGATAAAATGTACTTTACCCATTTAAAAAATTCATATTTTAAGGGAGGGGGGGGGCTATTATTTAAGATTATCGTTAAAAAAATTGCAAATTTATTATGCCAGAGCCTTTTTTACAATTAGCCGCGTCTAGTGTTATTTGTGCTTCTCAGTTGGTAGTTATAGGGATTTTGGTGCATTGCCAACTGCTTTTGGCACCAAACTGTCAAATACATGAAGCAGTCATTTCTTAAAGCAACATCATCAGTCTATTTTTTTGGTTATAAGGTTTGTGGTTTTTTTGGATGCAGTCTTGAATTTCAGTGTCAATTGTCAAATTTTTTGTTTATTTTTTTGTGGTTTCCAAAAATTGAAATGTAAGAAAACGGACGATTTGGAGAAAAGCGAGAGCCCAAATTTTTATTTACTGTCAATTACTGTTGGAAGCAGAGGAGATTCACCAGGGGTTCCCGATTCACCATCCCCAAGACCTGCAGAAAGACAGGAGATAGGTGATTTGGATTCTGTCCTTTGGTAAGTTTCTATAAAGCCTGTAGTTAGATAATAAGTTTCTGTTTTATTAATGGGTTGGCCCCAAGAGGTGAACCAATCTAGCAGGAGGTAGTAAGTTGGTCGTGGAAAGTCAGAGATTTTTGAGAAATGCTGTGGACACCATGGTGCAAGGCCGACAAAAAAAACAACAGGCCGTAACCATCAGAAAAACAGCTGTTAATCTTGGGCCGGTTTTTACATGGAGTCTTATGGGAGAAGCGAGGTTTTTTGGGGATTATTTCTAAACGACTCGATGAATTTTCTTCAAATTCCCATGAAATATTCTTCGATACTATCCTAATATTTAAAAAAAGTTTTCTGGAGATCACAGGGTCTCAAATAATAAAAATTATAGGAAAAGTATTTTGTGAGGTTAGGTTGATGTAAACAACAACACATTTTATTTTTCTTAAAAAAAAGGAAATTTTCTCATATTGTTAGCAATAAAATGCACATGAAAGGTTTCAAAAGGTGCGCATCCATATCTACACCAGAATAAAAATTGATTTATCGAAAAAATGCTGGAGACTAGTGTTTTTTTTGTGATCATTTCACGAATTGGAAATGGTGGATTTATATACCTAAATTAATAATTCCTGTCTTGTTGAGTTGCTAAATAATATTTTAGTCGCCATACATGACATCTGAATATATGTTGTCGTATAGCGAGAAGAGTAGGTATGGTTTAAATGTTGGTTTAGGTTCTTCCACAAGGTCTCCTACCAACCAGGTCCCATCAGAGTGATTACCTTATAGAAGATTGGAGTAATGGTAAAAAGTAAGACAATGGAACAGAATATGGTACAGAGAAGCATCTAATTAATAAGTCATTTTAAGTGCAGTTTTTGAGTAATATCTGGGACTTTTGATGTTTGTGTGATTTTCATCATAAGAGATCTAAATTGAACATTATTTAGATAGATAGATAGATAATTCTTTATTAGCAATTAAATATTATTCATAGGTAGCTGCACTGAGAATCCTATTTCTCTAAGACGTCTTGTGGGCGTTTCAAACAGTTAACATTTTTACTACAATTCTCAGATTAAATTAACATTATGATGATGAACTTAACAAAAATTACTAGAGATAGAAACAGTGATTTCAGTGACATCACAAAGTTTTTTTGCTCTTTTTTGCATTATTTGAGGTGCTATGGAGGTGTATTTATGAGAGGAGGATGACCGACAATCCCTCTGCATAATGTGATCCTTAACTTGTTAGTGTTGTTTGTTTGAATGTGGTTATCAAATCGCATTTTTCGATCCTTTGTCTCAGAGGATTTCGGGATTCATCACAGTTTTCAAGTGTGACAGAAAAACGCTATACGATAACCACCCCCAAAACAAGCAACATTGATAAGTTAAGGGTCAAATACTACAAAGGGATTGTGGCTCTCCTTCCACCCACAAAAACACCTTCACATCACCTCAAATAATACAGAAAAAAGTAGACAAAATTCGCAATGTCATGATTTACTGTTTTCATCACCACCATCTCTGAGAATTACTGTTAATTTAAACTGGAATTTTAATTAAAAATGTTAACTTGTTGAAATACATAGAATATCTGAGTTACATACTCCAACAAGACATCTTAGTTAAACAGGATTGTCACTGTGTATACCTATTTGTTTTACTTAATATTGACATCGAGTGGACCTTCTACTGAATTCTTTCAATAAAATTCGGTATTCTTCTGCAAATAAGTTTATTTTCTTTAATTAGATTCACAAATAAGTAGGTAACTACTTTACAAATCCAAAAAATAATCACTTTTAGAGATTTCCTAGGACCTTCTTGACTTCATGGTTGTTTGACTGTTTCATAAAATGACTATTTCATAAAATAATAATAATGATATATATCTATTAATTTTCAATCTCAAATTAGATTATTATTTTTGATTATTTTGAAAATTAGAAATAAATAGGGAAACTCACTGAAGCCTCTATGAGGCTTGTGCTTGGAAGTTTTTTAATTTATTTATGATTACTACTAAGAAATAAATTATTAATTTTAAATATAAAGAATAAACATAAACATAAAATCTGTAAATATAAATAAATAATAAAATATAAAGGCAACTTTTGTAAAGAAATATACAAGGATATTAGAAGTTATTAGAAAAAATTATATTATTTTTAAATACCTAACAACTTAACTACCTAACGTTTGGATAGCCTTTGATAAATAATTTGATCAAAAAATAATCTACATTCATTTGGAATCCAAACTTTTATCTCTTTTTTAAATTTTTTCTGATTGTTAACAGTTTTAATTTCGTCCAGTATCAGATGATAGACATAATTAAGGCCCAGGGCTTTCCAGTCACAGTAAAAGGAATATTTAGAGGGTGAAACCTAACCCCACCCTATTTTTTTAAATGGGATGATAGTACTTGTGGCACCTTGTTGTTGAAATACTTACTAAAAAAAAATATATATATTTTTTTTCATTTGTGTGGCAGAATTAAATCAATTATTTTTGCCGAAATATTTTTCAAATATTCTTTATTTACATTAAAAATGCCAGCAAATAACCGAAACATTAAAAATTGAAATTTTAATGATTGGGTTCAGAGATTTGAAATATGAATTACCTATGAAGTTAAAATAAAACAAAAATTGCACAATTTTCTGCTTAAAAGAGCTTTCCAACAAAGTGCCACAAGTGGGGTCAGGTTTCGCCCTCTAAAAAGAGTGAAGCAATATTTTCTTTAGTATGACTGTAAAGCCCAAATTCTTCACCCTGAAGCTGTAGAAAATTTGTTTGAGTTAAAGTCCCCACCCTGTAGATTCTACAATATTATATAGGCAACCAACTTAATCTAGGAATAGTTTTCAGTGAGTGTCATAAACCAAGATGACCATTGACCATTGCTATCTCCTAGGTAGTATTTGGAGGTATGGTAATCATTTATTTTCAAAAAAGGAATGGACACTTCCAGACCCTTCAACTGGAACAGTATTATTGTGATGCCTTTTTCGTTTACCTCTCTTTCTCCAGTTTTATCTTCTTCATCTCCGCCTACTTCCATTCTAAAAACATTAAAAAATTTACTACCTCAAGGGAATTAAATCAATAAATTCTCCAATATATACGAATTTTAGGTCATTCTATCGCTTTTATTGGCAATGGTAGCATGTGATCCTCAAAAAGTTAATAGCTGTGGATTTTTCTTAAAAAATACGTTAAAAAATTATACCAAACTTCATAGGGGTACCCCTTTTAGTTTCAGAGACATGGGCATTTAAAAGTTACTTAACCTTATGAAACAGATTTCTATTAAAAGTAAATTTTAAGAAGATTGCAAATTTAATATTAAAATGGAACATTTATGTTCAAACCTTCTAAGTTAAACCACAATTGCCCCCTAAAAAGGGGCTACATAAAAAATTTTAATTTTTACAATAATTTGAAGCTAGGGGCATTTGTAAGTTAAAAATATGGGCTGCAAAGTGCTTGAATATGCTAGTTTTGTTAACATTGTTTACCTTGATATTGTTAATAACATGTGCCGAGGTATTATTTTCCATATTCATAGTTCTCTATCCCTCCCAAGATCTCTCCATTCGCATTCCCACATTTTCTCTTTTACAGGCATTCAAGTTTCCATTTTCTACTCCTTTTCCTATAAAAAATAAATAATAAAAATTATTAGCAAAAGAACTGGGGATGTGTACAAATTATGGAACGGTGATTTTTCCAATTTTTGACCCCCCCCCCCTCCCCCATATCACGTTTTGTAACGGTTTGGTGAACCCCCGCCCATAATATTATGTAAAGGTTTCAAGACCACCACTCCCCAAAAAATAATTTTTTTCTTATTTTCATTCCAAATCTGTCGCAAACCCCCTATGTAACGTTTTGTAACACTTTGGCTACCCCCCTCCCTCCCCTGTATGACCGTTACATAATTTGTGCACAGCTCCTAGCATATAATCGTAAAATTTTATTCATTAGCTCAGTTCAATACCTATATATGTTTAAATTATCTCTAAGTATGAAGAATGTTCAGTGTTTTATACAAAAACAGTTTTTACAAGTAAATTTAACAAAAAGATAGGAAAGTCAAGTTTCCTACCTCTGATACATATGTATGAAGGGCCTCCTAGCAATAGGCAGGTAATATGTGACATTTTACTAGCTTAGTAGAAAAGGGGCCAATTATGCAGTATACAGTTTTCTGCCATTTTTGATTTTTTATGAAAAATTCTCTAGGACCCCCAAATCATTCACTAAAACAACCCAATCCAACACAGCCCTACCCAACCTAACCCAAAACAATCAAGAAAACACATTACAACCCCCCCGGCACCTTTTTTCTCTTAAAAAAAAATCGGCGCCGGTGGATTTGAGGTTCTAGGGACCCTAGTAGGTGCCCCCATAAAGATTTTTTCATAAATCATAAATGGCATTAAATCGTATACTGCATATAAAATTACCGAAAAGGGAGGGATCAGTTGGATAGGAAAAGTTTGTTACATATGACTCACCCTTTTTCTGGGCACTTTCTGGTATGCAGCATTTTCGACGCATTTTCCTGATTTCTATATCAACCACGATACCCATTATTGAATTGTTCCCGATTCAAACATATAAAATCTAGAAAAAATTCAATAAAAGGTGATTTAAACATTTTCGAAGCACAAAATTCACACTGTAAGCAATTGTCCTTTTTTTGGTTTGAAGTTTTTACACTTTTTTCACATCAAACGAGGAGTCATTCTTTTTAAAACAATACCGGTTTATTTTAAAGTTTGTTTGATTCCAAAATTGGAAAAAAAATGTTAAAAATTGACTGAAAATTAAATACACAAATCAAGAATTAGTGAGGTTATGTTTGCGGACTTGCGCATCTGGCTGGACGCAACCAACGAAAAAAAAACCGGCCCAAGATTGTGACGTCACAATTTTGGTTGTGTGAGGCCCGTGTGGAACACATTCTTTGTCGGCCCTGCATGGTGTTGTAGGTACCTAATTTTGTTATAATTAAAACTAATTGTCAATTCTTTTTAAAACTGTTATGTCATAATTTTTTGGAAAACAGGGAAATGTATAAAAATATTGTTTTCCTTTGTTTTAGATTGCAGATAAGGAGGCAAGATGATCATCTTCATAGAAAAGGTACATACTAAATAAGAATAACTTATGGCAAAGCTGAATCATCTGGAACTACAAAAAAGGTACTAACACATATTTTTGCATTATGAATTCACATCCTTTACATAATATTTTTCATAGATCAATCAATCCTGATTCATCATTTAAAGAGCAATTTTTTTAAAAAATTCCGAGAACTCTTTGCATTATTTATTTGCCTTTTTATTTTTTAGAAAGTTCTTTCAAGCGACTTCCTTATCTACTAAAAAAAATGCAAAGACCAGGACCGGCAGGAGACATCCCACAAAAGAAAAAAATTTTTACTAAAAGTGATAGAAAGTCCATTAATTTTATGTCAATATGGCAGAGAAAAGTCAGGAGAAGGCCACTAAAATGGTAGTTCATCGACGTGTGTTGAGAGGGAATTGCTTTGCTTTATCCCCAAGTTTGACATTTAATATTAAATGAATTTTATTTTTCTTAATTATGTTAGTTCCTTTTATTATGTTTTAAATATTTTATAATTTAGAAGAAAGAATTACCTACCTTTTAAGGTTTTGTTTTTTTTGAAATTACTACTATAAATAGGTACAGTTGTCAGTAATAAATTCTGGCCCCTTTGACAGACAGAAGAAAAATCTTGATATTTTATGGAGGCAGAACTTATTAGTTTTTAAGATGTTCTGGTAGGCAATAAAAAATAAATAAAACATGATAAAAAAAAACAAAATAAAAATTAGTGTGTTTTAAGAAAATCTTTGAATATATCTTATTTGTTTTTTAGTTATTATAAAACCTAAATAACTAGGTAACCACTAAATAACAGTGAAAATAGGGAGTTTTTGACCAGCATAAAAAATTAACAACCTTTGTTGTTATTGTGATTTGAAAACCTGTCAAGAATAAAGTCATTTCGGTTTATATTTGTAACTAATGCTACGTTTACCCATAAAACAATATATTATGCATCTTCCTTAATCAAAAATCAATTTTAAACTTTTTTGCAAAATTCACCAGAAGACAAACATTTTGATGTGGATTGACAGCAGTAAATATTTATTTTGTTTATGTATACTTCTGTCCATCCACGTCAAAATGTTTGTGTTTTTGGATAATTTTGCCAAAAGAAAGCTTAAAATTGTTATTTTTTTATAAAGGAAGATGCAAAATACATTGCTTTATGTGTAAAAGTGTGAAAGGTCGAAAATTTAAAGGCAAATTATTTAATTAAAAAAAAAGTTAGTACTTTTTGTTTTAAAAAAAAGTCGTTAAAAAAAAAACAAAAACTTAAAACAGAATTTTTCTTAAAATCCCAAAGTTATAACCCAAATTTAAAAATTATTGTGTTTTAATAACTGCCAAAATATTTTCTTTCCACAAAAGTGATTATAAATTTATATATTAAATGTTTTTTTGTTTCAGAAGTAGTAAAATAAATAAAAAATAAGTTGAAAAAAAAACTAGGTATGATAAATTTGAAGATATTTTTGTTTTCTTTCGATATTTTTTTGAAAAATATTTTCTTTTTAGCAGCCAACCTCAACGATTGTTATAAAAATTTTAGTTAATGATTTTGAAAATTTAAATATTCAAAATATTTTTTTCTTTGTTTCATAAGTTTTCCAAAATAATTTTCATCAAAAAAAATTTTAATAAATTTTTTTCTTCAACATTTTCTTTTGTAAAAACGGGAAATTTATTCTAAAGAAATATTTCTTACCCAAAATAAAAAACAATAGTTAAATTTAAAAAACCAACAATCACAAAAAAGTATCTAAGTCTAAACACCCACTGTGTTCTATGTCTATAGGCATAGCGCGCACTACCGATATGTTGCTCCGGCAACAAATTGTTAAAAACTAAATTCAATTTGCAGCGCTCCGAAAAATCATACCTGCGCTTCACCTTATTTGGTCAGTTAACTAGAATTTTGCATCACATGCCCGCGAGATCATTCTAGAACCGTGTTGATAGGACGTGTATTCTTGAAAGTCATACGATATGTGGTCATTCGCTATAGCGGTTTACGCCGTTATCTGTTCAAGAATACACTTAATTTCCTGGAAATTCGGCGCTTACGTCGAACATTCCACCTAAAAATCGGGTCACATTTTTAATATAAAAGCCGAGATTTGGGTATAACGAAGTCAGTATTAAAATCGCATCTTAACTCGTTCTCTTCTTCAAAAGAAAATAGTTAGAATGTAAAAAGTGAAGTTTGGTTTGTGAAAGTATTTTAAAATGTTAAAATTTTGGAAGCCCGGTATAAGAACTGTCGTGTGGAAGTTAAGAATCAAACAAATAATGTAAAAATGTTAAAAAGTGTAGTATAGTGATTAGGCAGGATGCAAGATGTAAGTCGGAGATTTCCTGGACTACTGTATCGGTCAGACTTTGTGTAATGGTATATTTTCATGCAAAATACTTGTATTAGTGTAGGACTGTTTGTTTAACCGAATATTATATTACAATGGATTTGAACTTTAGCAATGGCAATAAAATATCTATTATATTTCTGAAAAATCGAATTGTCTGTTTGTACATACATCCCCAAAAATTAGATATTACTATGCACACTAAAACGCTCATGTCCAAAACAGTGTAAGAAAAATATGTGGCGTCTCTTAAGGAGTTAAAAGTTTTCCGCTCGAACTTTAGAAATAACCCTTAAGGGCCGTTGTTCACAAAAGCTTAGAAAGATTTAGGAAAATAAACCGAAATCACTCTCTTCTTGAGAGCTTGCCAAACAATTGCTATGTTTTCATGGATATTGAATTCGTTTTTAATATGTTTTGAAAACTTTTTTTTCATGAGTTTTCATGACAGGTTTTCAAATCGATTTTGAATCGATTTGAAAACGGTTTTCAAATTTTGATATTTGGCAGCTGACATATGTCATAGTTGTCAAATATTCATTTTTGAGTTTTGGTACTTTTTTTTTAAAAAAATGTATTTTATTCAAAAGATGATGTTGGCCCTTGCCACACATTTTTTTTAAATTTTAATTACTACTCTGTTTGCAAGTGGAAGTGAAGAAAGAAATGCTGGACTGGCATATGTGCATAGCACATACACTTTCGAGACAAATATTTCTTTTATTTTCATAATTAATTTTTTTAAAGTCTTTAAAAAAACAAATCTTTAGTTATTTAAGTAAGGTTATGTTATTAATCTTCTTTTTTCTATACACTCCCCCAAATTTTAGAATGCCGGTTCCACAGTTTCACTTCTATTTCACTCTCTCTCTCTCTCTCTCTCTCTCTCAAAAAGAGTGAGAGCAATAAAATATAATTTGGCGGCTGTTTGGTAATCCGACGCAATACACATGTGTAAACTCAATCCCCGTTTTCATGGAAAATCGGTATTTCGATGTCAATACGATCTTGATCCAACCCTAAAAATTTTCATGGTCGGATCTAGACTGAAATCGATTTGAATACTGGAAAAACAGGCGTTTTCATGGACGGTATCGGACTGAAATCGTTTTCAGAACGAACTCAATTCCCATGAAAACGTAGCAAATGACAACCACAAAGGTTCTTATTTTAAATTAAATTAGACTTTATGAATTGTCATAACTTTAAAACCAATTTTCTGATAAAAAAAATACACAACTGAACATATATTATACTTTATAGTTTTCAGAATAAGTGTCAATAATGGCATTTCTTTAAAATTCAAGATGGTAGAAAATTAAAAAAAAATATGACACTTTTTTCAGTGCCCCGGCTCTTTAGTTATTAATCTGAGGTCCCGGCCTATAATTTGGGTCCTGTTGAGTCCTGACAAGACTTGGCATGACCTAGAGTATGGACCAACACCGTTCTCAACCGAGAACGGTGTTGTATGGACCCTGTTTCCAGGAGGTGTACAAATTTTGAGGATTGTTCACCCTTTGAATTTTCACTATATTTTGTTATAAAAATAATACAACAAAATCAAGTTCTTGTTTTAAATATCATGTTAAAAAACTATCTGCACCGACTAATATAAATAGAAGTATTTGCTGAATCTTATTTTAAAAAATCTTGTAAAACAATTTGTGAGGTTAGAAATATTTTAAAATTATTTTTACCCCTAAAAAAACAGAAAAATCGCTTAAAAACACTGTCAAAAGCCAAAAAATATGTTTTAAGATAATAGTAAAAGCAAAAATGTCTCAAAAACTTAGCCAAGTTTAACTTAAGTCTCAAAATTCTTCCACTTAGCTTTACGCCAACAATGTTTCCCTTAAGGGACACTTTGACAGCACCAGCAAGCTACTTATCTTAGTTAAGTTGAACTTAGAACTTAAGCCGAAGTGAGAAAGTGGCCCACTGTCAAAGAACGCTCGCAAAAGTTCTTGTCGAGCGACGCGCAGGTCGAATACGGGCTTCTGGAAATTCTAGAAACTTGCTCTGCTCTCTCGGGCTCGAGGCTCGATTAATAGCGGATGCGGCGCCGGCGTTGCCAAACGTAACTCAAATTCTAATTTATCAGGAGCGCCTGGCGGCGGCGCACACTTTGGGAACCACTGATATAGGAGTCAAAAAACAATTTAAAGGTAAAGTATCTTTTGATGGGGTACTGCCAGGAATGTAATAGCTAAAAAAAACCACATCAAAGTAAAAATTGGAGTGGAAAACATTTTTCGGCTTTTTTGACTCCCGTGGTTTTTAATTCCATAATCCTATACCTATTACCCCAATAAAATAGTCAAAAAATGGCAACTTTTTTTATGAAACTGAATGAACAGCCAAATTTTATACAGCAGGAAGAAGTTCATGTTCATAACAGTTCATGTCAAAAAATTCCTTGTGGGTAGGGGTGAGTTTGGTTCCACTCGATGTTTCTGATTATTTTTTGTGTATATTTTTAGAATCTTAAATTGGAGTGTTTTGATTTTCTAATAACTTTTATGTTTCTTACCCAAGTTCTATAAATTTTAGAACTTTGGTTGCAGGAACTTTGAGCTTACGTAACTATCATATAAATTAGAGTGGAGTGGAGTGGAGTCATATGAGTGGTACCTCGTCAAACGTGAAATAATATAAGCAACAAAAAATTACAGGAGTGTTTTTTCATGTAATCTTGGAATTTTGACGTGTTTTGTAAAAAAATTGTAAATTTTTTTCTTTTACCTCTTTGAATGAATAAAAATCGGTTAAGGAACAAAAAATGTTGAATTTATGTTATTATTCCATTGGGGAAGTAATTACTTGTTTATAAAAGACTTGCTTTTTTGATGGAAATGTATATGGCACAAACCTGGAATTTTTAGAAAATTGGTCAGGGAAAACCTGGAAAAGTCAGGGAATTTAAAATTCGATGAGTGCTACGAACCCTGTGTGAATTTGAAGGTAGAATAAGCTCGAAAAATGCCATTTTTTAGAATTGTTTTCTTGTGTGATGTTTTTAAAGTATTTGACTGTATGGATCACAGAATACTGCACTGAAAAAAAATAGAACTATGTTGTTAGAGGACTGGCCCAAGCTTATTTTGTGATCTATCTCTGAGCCTCTGAACATATATATAAATTGAGAAGAATGTATGATTAGACGACTGGTCCAAACTGGTTTTGCTCCTACTTGACTGAGAGTATGACTATGTAAACAATGGATGTCCCTCTCAATTTGGATATGGCACTGAAAAAGCACCAACGTTTTGTCATTTTTGGAAAATATTGGGCATCCAGCTTAACATTGGATGTAAAGCGTATTCTGCGTTCTATCTAAAGCGTTTGACTGCATGGATCACAGAATACTGCTAAAAAACTTGAAAAGTAGGGTGTTAGAGGACTGACCTTCTAGTCCCTTTAATTTATATTTGACACAAAAAAACCACCAACCAAATTTTTTGAAAACTGTTGCACAGCCAGTTCCAAAAAAATTTGCAAATACCAAAGTAATCATGACAATTTTTCACATGTTGATGTATATTTTTTTAGAGCCGGCTGTACTCTTGTTTTAATAAAAAAGGCATGCATTCATTTATCTCTATATCTCAAACTTTGACTTTTCATTAGTGCATACTCAAACACACCACCAGCTTGTAATGTTCGTCTGAGAGCATTAAATTCGGTATTACGATGACGTTACGTCATATTGATAAAATTTCAAATAAAAAGGCCTCTAAATGAAAAAAATGCCTTAATTTAAAGCAAATATCCTTATTACCCGACTACGCAACCCAAAGCAGGGTTTTGAGTTTAGTTTCTTGTTTCTAAAATCAATGTTTTAATCTCGCATATAATTATCTTTATTACTCGAGGGCTTTATTACTCCAGGTACAGAAGACGGCTGGTCTATAAGGGGAGCGGCTACTCATTTTGGGGTTGATAAAATGACGACAATAAAATGAAAAAAGCGATGGATTCAAATTAACACAACGGATTGGAAACAACTAAATATTAAATATTACTGAAAACAACAAGAAAAATTAGTATTAAGTGGGCGCACCATTGTTTTCAATAACACTCTGCAAACGCCTGAGCATTGAAAAACTTAATTTTGAAAATATTCATGATCTGAGAGCACCTGCAATGCGCGATGAACTGCATCGCTTAACTCTTCAGCATTTTGTTGTCTCCAGTTTCTCTGATTAATAATTTTGACAAGTCGGCCCCCATATATTTTCTATTGGGTGGATATCAGAGCTGTTGGATGTCGAAAGAAGGGTTTCAATATTATTGTTTTCAAACCACTGACGAACAACATTAGCCGTGGGCACGGGACAGTTGTCCTGCTGGTAAACGTAGTCGTTGTTTTCGTAAAACATCTGCACAGATGGCAACATAACATCCTCAAGTTTCTCAGCATATCTTTTCGCTTTGGATCTTTGTGTGTTCCTTGTGGATGCTCATCCAGGTTTGAATTTTCGTTACTTCCACCCAAGATCTTTTTATCTTTTGTTTTTAGATTCTTTTCGGTTGATGTAACTGATTTCGAGGTTTTTGACCTTCTTTTTTTGATATCTTTGACTGTTGAATCTTCCTTCGATTTGCCAAAACATACCCAAACCTCTAGCGCTAAACCAGCCCCACATATTCACTACAAAATTTTGTCTGAGGTGGTAGATAAGTCTTTCATCTTGTATCTCAGAACTTACAGGCTTTCGTCCTGATCCATGTTTTCTATTCATCGAATCATTTTGTATCCAGCGCTTTTTCCATCGTGCTATCGTCATTTTATCAACCCCAAAAGTGGCCGCTCTCCTTATCAGCTGTCTTCTATAACTCGAGTGATAATTTGTGCTTTCGTAAATGTTCTAATTTGCGGCATTTTTTACTTTGAAAATTATTGTCAAAACACGTGTAAAAATCAGTTTGAACTGATGAATGGAATACATACACTATTAGAAGGAAAAACGCATGTACAAGAGTACATCCAGCTTAACTCTGGAGATAATGCTTCGATCAGTATTATTCTGTGATCTGTCTAAAGCGTTTGACTGCATGGATCACAGAATACTGCTGAAAAGACTGGTTTTAGAGGACTGACTGGTTTTGCTTCTACTTGACCGAATAAACAATGTATGAGCTAACATTTGAATCCTTTATTTTTAGCCCCTGGGCAGACCCCTCGTTTTACCATAACAGAAAGAAAGATGGGACTGACGCTGAAAGACCGTACTACGGCATAAAAGGAATCAAAAGACAGCCAAATTATGTGATAGCGTTTGTTTGCCTCGTTGTAATAGGCATTGTTTTCTCGGTTCAGATGGTTTTTATTAAGTAAGTGGATATACGACATAAAGGTATAACAAATAGCGTAAAATCAGTGCACAACTCATTCGGTACACCTGTTCCATTGGGGTGCACTTTCTCATTTTGTGTTTGTTTTATTGTTCCATTGGAAAACAGACAATTTCAGTTTTGCACTGAGTGCAGCATTTTCTGCACCGAGTCGGAGAGACGGGCATTTTATTCTTAAAAATCATCTATGTTGGGAATTTGGAACCTTTGGTTGCACTAAAACAAAATTATGATTGTTTTCCACAAACGTGGATATATAAGTAAAAGAAGGTAGGTAGGAATACTATAGGCCTATTATATAAAAATACTATAAAATAAAAAAACTGAACGAATAACAATAAGGCAACAACAAAAACAGAAATAAGTTCTAGTAGGTCGCAACCCAATAACTTCTGTGTCTGCATGGAAAGATATGCAATACAGTTTATTAGTCACATTTAGGGTCTGTTTATGCTACCTAAACTCTTATGTATTATGCATTCACCTAATATTCCTAGCAACAATAAAGCCTCTGCCATAGGGAAAAATGCATGTTCCATTCAAACTGCACCGGTGCACTTTTGGACAGCACCGGACGAGTGTTAGTGCACAACTGGTTGTGCACCGGTGGTGCACTCAATTTTACCAAAGGAATACGCTATAATAGCGCTTTCAGTTAAGATACTCGCAGATTGATCCAGAGTAGTGATCAAAAAAAGAAGTTAAAAAACCTCTAAATCCTTCAACCGAAAAGAAACTAAAAAACAAAAGATCTTGGGTGGAAATAACGAAAATTCAAACTTGGATGAGCATCCCACAAGGAACACATAAAGGACCAAAGCGAAAAGAGAAATTAATAAACGATGTTTCGCCCTGGGTAACTAGCGTGGGCTCATTAGTGGTTTCATTGGTCACCCTCTACCATACATCATTAAACATCATCATACACTTTGATTTCCAACTTTGAGTCACTCATAAATAGGCATCGTTCCGCACTGGTACTTATCCAAGTTACCTGATACGGATTCGTCCTGGCGTGTTAATATTTCCAGTAGGATTATGCTCCTAAGGCAATTAAAACAAAAAAGAAGTTAAAAAACCTCCAAATCAGTTACTTCAACCGAAAAGAAACTAAAAAGATCTTGGGTGGAAATAACGAAAATTCAAACTTGGATGAGCATCCCACAAGGAACACATAAAGGACCAAAGCGAAAAGAGAAATGAATAAACGATGTTTCGCCCTGGGTAACCAGCGTGGGCTCATCAGTGGTTTCACTGCTCATCCTCTACCATACATCATTAAACACAATAAACGCTCTTTTATTAATAAAATGGTAGCGCTATTTTTTTTTATTTTTCCTTATTTTGTTACTTACTAAGCAGTGTATCCCAGAGAGAACCTCAAGTGCTTTTTTAGACAACTGACGTAAATAAACTTTATTGTGAAAAGTAAGAAAAAAATGTTCTACTATTTTTGCAAAAAAGTATTAAAAGCAAAGAAAAACACCATATTATAAAAAAAACTGGATATAGTATCGATACGTGACGTCACAACGCCATATTGTAAATGTTGGGCTCATCGGTGAGTATAGGCGTCTTGACTTTTATTCACATTATTCACCAATCTTGACAACTTTAATTCAATAAATAATTCAAAAATTGTCTTTATTGCCTCACACTGTATACCAAGGGCAACAAAAAAAAAGTTGTTATAGCGCTTAAGTTCGTTGCAATTTGCCAAGAAATTTTTGAATTTAGACCTACACTTTATTTTCAATAATAAAAAATATACTGAGTGTTCCAGTTATAAACAAACACCCTGTACACATCTGTGCAGAAAAACAGAGGACAGGTATTTGACATTTGGGTATGTAATGTAATGTCCTCGTTTTTTAAACACTTTTTTTCGGTCTATAAATCAGATAAATTTCTCATATTTTGACGAAAAAAATAATTATTTTAATTTTCCAATATATATATAGATAATTATTCGAATGAAAATTATTTGTGTGTATACCTTATCTCAATAGAAATATTTGATAAATTTTTTGTCTTCTAATCTTTCCTTCTTTCACAGATCTTTTCTATTTATTTTCAAAAACAACCAACACTAAAAGACCTTCTCTGAAAATTTTAAATCATTTTTCTCTTAGTTTTTGGTCTTTTTGGATTGCTTACAATTTACTTAAAAAATAAAAATGCCAAGAGTTCGCGGTCGCCAGCAATTTTATCATTTAAACGACTCCGAGAAAGGACGCATCGTGGGCATGAAAGAGGCTGGTTTTGGTTTACGGGAAATTGCAATAAGGCTTAATGCCAATCCATTAACAGTTTTAAGAGTTTGGAGGAGGTGGTCCACCCAATGAGCATTTTTGTCTATATAAAAGTTACAGCAAATAATATAAAACCTTCATAAAATAACCAAAAGTTATATTATTTAGTGTTAGTGATAATTTTATAACTGTAATATATCTCTTAAATGAGTAAAAAAGACTTGAAAAACAACTGTTCAACACCAGCTTATAAAAATTTATGGTACATAGTCATGGATACAAAAACAACATATAGATTTTATAAAACTTCCTTATGAGCCCTGAAGTATAGAGATTATTATAAAAAGGTTTTACAACTGTTCTAACAACACTACATAACAAATTAAAGGTTTTTATGTATTTAAAAATATAGATTTTCCATCTTTCTTCCCTTTGCTTGTTATGTATTATTCTTTTTCTTTTTACAATAAAAAAATTTATAAAATGGTGTTTAGCAATCTTCTAAAATAAATAAAAATGAAAGTGAGATAAGCTGAAGCAGGAATATGAATATTTATATACTATAGTCAAATAAAAGCTGTTTTTCAAGTCATCCTACTCTGAAAATCAGCTGCGGTCTCGTGTGTACTGTATAGTTTTCGAATACATTGACGTAAATTTCATGGGCTCCAAAAATACTTGAGAAAACGGGAAAAAATATTCATTTAAATATCAGTTTTTTTTCATACGCGTTTTTTTCTTTCTGGGACAAATATTGAATTTTATATGTTGTTCTTAACCCTAACAAGCAATATTTCGATTGAAACACATGTTGAAACCCCATAAATAACGTTTTTATTTAGGCCAAAAACCTATTTTTGTAATCCAAAATGGCGAAAATTTCCGACAATTCTATAAAAAAAACAATACAACTATACCACTGTTTACCTCGACAAACACTATTTTATGACCCTTTTAAAAAATGATGCTACTTGGAACAAAGGGCTGCAGATGGCGCAGTGTTGAACACTGATGGTCCGTTTCTGCGAGCTTAACATAGTTACTATTGTTCTCTTTTCCTAAATGCATTCCTCGAGAGATCCAGCATACTACACATACCGGAAAAATACCCGCCTCCACACACTTCAAGCCCGCATAACTGTCAAAGGTAACTATCTCAAGAATATAGTTAGATTGCGGGGTCGAAGGGTGTACAGGCGAGTATTTTCCGGGGTGTTCACATTTGCCGTCGACCAGCAGTATTAGCGTATGCGCTCGACGTTTCACGGTGCATTTTTAGCGACCTTAACACGGTTACTATATTGTTCTCTTTTTGTAAAACACGGTTCCCATCTATGCGTTTCTCATTCGTGGGTCCCCCGAATCAAAACACGTATCACGTGGTCTAAGCGAGATTTGTCTATACAAGTTTATCTCGGACCACGTGATGAGTTTTTTGAGTCAGGGTGACTGCGCATGGGAAACGCTGGTGGGAATCGGGTGTAAAATGCATTCGATCCCGATATCTGTCATCGGCAACTCAAGAAGATTTGGATCTCTTGTCTCTCTCCGATTGATGTAATTAAAACAAGATAATAATGGTATGGTATCTCGCAAAAACGCTCCTTTTGATGTCGCAAAAACGCTCCTTTTGATGTCGCAAAAACGCGCCTTTTGATGTCACAAAATTAACCTTAAAAAATCTTGTTTGTTTTGTTATTATAATTGCCAAAATAAATTAAAATTGTTTTTTTTTTGTTCTAAAAATAGTTGTATTATAATTACTATATAAAGAAATTAATAATAACATTATAGAAAAACCCTTATGGGCAAAAAAGGTTTGTGAATGAGTTCATAAGAATATTACACACACCAATTTATATAACTATTGTTTTAGTTTTTATAAGTGTCTCTCGAAATATTTTCAATCTTATCTTATATAAATTTGTTGTTGGTTAATTAAGTTTTATAAGTGGGTTGATAGCAACATTTTAAAAACCAATCTATTATATATCTTTAATTGATAGTTACTTACGGTTTTATAGGTGGGTTGACAGAAAAATTTCAAACAGCAATTTATATAACTTTTGTCACTGATGACTTATATTTTTATAAATATGTTGGTGGAAACATTGTTAACACCAATTTATATAACATTTGAACCGATGACTTTAATTTTTATAAAGATATCTGTCGAAATATTGTTAACGCCAGTTTTATGTTACTTTAGGGTACCATCAATTTAGAGCCTTTAATAAAACAAATATACAAACTCAATTCTTGTAGGAAACTTCTAAATACCCTAGGGTATCAATGTAACCCTCTTTATAACAATTATATAAATATCTGTCACCAGAAGTTTCTGAAAATGCTCATTGGGCAATGATGAGACTTAGAGGCGTCGTGCGGGTTCTGGACGCCCTAGATTACAAGGTCGTGATTTACGGCATCTCAGACTTCTTGCTCTCAGAAATCGACGGGACAGTATACACCAAGTAAGAGATGTTCTAGCTGCAGCTACAGGACGAGTGTTTTCTAGGATGACAGTTAATCGAAGATTGCTTGGTATGGCGCTGAGGGCTTACCGTCCGCTTTTGGTGCTACCTTTGACCCCACAACATAAGACTCGCCGCTTGGAGTGGTGTAGAGCTCGGCAAAACTGGAATGGAATACCATAAGTTTCAGCGACGAATCCGGGTTTTGTTTAGGCGGCCATGATGGACGCATGAGGGTTAGGCGATTTCGAGGTGAGAGACGAAATGTAGACTTTTCTGTTGAACGTGATACAGCAAGACATCAAAGTATCATGGTATGGGATGCTATATGTTTAGGAAGCAGTCACCTCTAGTCCACGGCAATCGGGCTGCTCGGCGATACATCGATGAAGTGCTGCGACCAGTTTTACATCCCTACCTACAAACTATCCCAAATGCGATCTTTTAACAAGATAATGCCAGACCCCATATTGCTCGTGAAACAACGGCCAGCAAGATCGCCTGACTTGTCGCTTATCGAATACGTATGGGATATAATAGGGCGCAATCTTAGTCGATTACCACGTCCCCCTAGAAAACAAAACAAACAAAACTAACAAAAACCCGTCAGATCTAAACTAACAACACGACGATGGATTATTTGCTAAAAAATTACTATGTGAATTTTTTGGAATTAATTTTTGTCACATGTTAGTTTTGCATCATGTTTATTTGATACTTATTAGTAATGTGAGAATTCTAATTTAAATTTTTGACCTTTTTCAAGTTACTATTGCGTGATCGAGCGAAATAGACTGGTCAAAAGCATATTAGAAAACGAAAAGCAAAGGAGCTTGAAGAAGGATGTTTGAAAAACGAAACGAGTCGACAATCCAAAATTCTTTCAGAGTAAATAAAACTATGTCTATATAATTATTATTAATTATAAAACTTGTTTTTTAAAGCTGGCTTACCAATGAATTCAAATCAAATTCGGAACAAGAAAAAAGAAAATTTATAAGTTAAAACTTTTGACAGTTAGGTTTCCTCTCTCTCTAAAATGAAGTACTCTTGTTTTCAAAAAAAGCATACATGCATTCTTCCCTATATCTCAAACTTTGACTTTTTATTAGTGTATACTCAAACACACCACCAGCTTTTAATGTCTGATAGCATTAAATTCGGTATTACGATGACGTTATGTCATATTGATAAATCAAAAAAATGCCTTACTTTAAAACCAATAACCTTATTACCCGACTACGCGTCGCAAAGGATGGTTTTGAGTTTAGTTTCTTGTTTCTAAAATAAATGTTTTAATTTCGGATATGCTTATGTAATGATAACAAAAATCGCCATTTGAACAGCAAATAAATATATTTCGAAACAATCTTTATTGCAAAAGAGTAATTTTATTCGACACTCTATCGATTCGACCTATCGAACAGGGGTACTTTTAAACTAATGGCGAATGCGTGACAGCTCCAGCTGATCAAATGCATGAAAACGTCGTTTCTTTACGACTCCCTTAAAGTACCTAACGAAGTTTTTGTGCATTTGATCAGCTGGAGCTGTCACGCATTCGTCATAATTTTAAAAGTGCAGAAGTCTATAAAGAGAGCGGCCCAGTCATTTTGGGGTTGATAAAATGACGATAATAAAATTAAAAAAGCGATGAATTCAAAATAACACAAGGGATTGGAAACAAATAAATATTAAATATTACTTAAAACAACAACAAAAATTAGTATTTAGTTGGCGCACCATTATTTTCAATAACACTCTGTAAACACCTGGGCATTGAAAAACTTAAATTTTGAAAATATATGATCTTCTGAGAGCACCTCCAATGCGCAATGAAAATGAACAACATTAGACGTGTGCACGGGACAGTTGTACTGCTGGTAAACGAAGTCGTTGTTTTTGTAAACATCTGCACAGATGGCAACACAACATCCTTAAGAATCAAAAGGTCAAAAGATCTTGGGTGGAAATAACAAAAATTCAAACTTGGATGAGCATGCCACAAGGAACACACAAAGGGCCAAAGCGACAAGAGAAATAATTAACCGATGTTTCGCCCTGGGTAACCAGTGTGTATATAATGTAATAATATAATGTAACCTTCATATTTGCTCGGAACAGTTGGAGACCGTGCTTACCCCATTGGGTATGGGACCAGAGGTTTTCGATCGGTATATCCAAATGCCAACCTCACCTTCTCGTGGTGCTCCCTGTCTAAAACAGACGAGGCTCTGACGACCGAATATGGCCGGTATAGCCCTATGGGGAAGTTGAACTAGACCCAATAACGACTAGGAACGGCTCCATTAAGGACCTGTACAAACTCGTCCAGGGGAGTGGAGTGGTTAAACTTGGATCAAAGGGTGCACAATAAGCCAGTAATGGCTGCAGTGCAGTGACTCTGGCCAGCCATCAGGCTGGTTGGAGCCACAATCGGGGGGTTTTAGTCGGTAGGAATCCGACACTACCCGGGCTCTCCTGGTAGAGGAGAAATGACTCTGACAGGAAAGTAGTTCGGGCGTCTTATGCAAGATTTCCCCTTGATACCCTTGAAAAAAAAACCAGTGTGGGCTCATCAGTGGTTTCACTGGACATCCTTCACATACGTCATTAAACACCATTATACACTTTGATTTCCTTTCCTGAACTTTGAATCACTCACAAATAGTCATCGTTCCGCACTGGCACTTATCCAAGTTACCTGATCTGGATTCGTCCTGGCGTGTTAATATTTCGAATAGGATTACCCTCCTAAGGCAATTAAAACAAAAAAAATCCTATATATATCCTATTGGAAATATTAGCACTTATCCATATCAGGTAACTTGGATAAGTGCCAGTGCGGAATGATGCCTATTTGTGAGTGATTCAATGTTGGAAATCAAAGTGTATGATGGTGTTTAATGATGTATGGGGAGGGTGACCAGTGAAACCACTGATGAGCCCACACTGGTTACCCAGGGCGAAATATCGGTTAATTATTTCTCTTGTCGCTTTGGCCCTTTGTGTGTTCCTTGTGGGATGCTCATCCAAGTTTGAATTTTTGTTATTTCCACCCAAGATCTTTTGATCTTTTGTTTTTTAGTTTCTTTTCGTTAACTGATTTGGAGGTTTTTAACATCTTTTTTTTGTTTTTTTATCCTTAAGAATCTCAACATATCTTTGACTGTTGAATCTTCCTTCGATTTGCCAAAACATACCCAAACCTCTAGCGCTAAACCAGCCTCACATATTCACTGAAAAATGTCCAACTTTCTTAATTTGATTGGTGCATTTTGGATCAAATCTAGAATTTGGTGGACGATACACTAAAATTCTGCTGCTCAAAGATGACTGAAATATCTTGATTTGTGAAGACCACTCTCTACCAGAAGTCATCATCATGAAGAAAAATATTTAATGTAAAAATAACCCTGACCGTTTTTTGTTCTTCCGTTAAAAAAAGATTTTTTTTTGCAGCAACTCGACAGGAAATTCCAGATTTTTTTTCCTTATTTTAATAGTTGATAAGGATCCTGGGAACATCGGTACATCAGATGCTTCAACGGATGTAGCAAAAGGATTTTGTCTGAGGTGGCCGATAAGCTTTTCATCTTGTATCTCAGAACTTAGAGACTTTCGTCCTGATCCATGTTTTCTGTTCATCGAATTAGTTTGTATCCAGCGCTTTTTCCATCGTACTATCGTCATTTTATCAACCCCAAAATAAATAAATCGAGTGCTAATTTGTGCTTTGAAAATAAGTGTCAAAATCAGTTTGACGCATACCGTCAGCTATTTTAAACTTGTGAATGGAATACATGCACTATTAGAAAAGTAAATTTTGTGGGATACGAAGAAGGCATTAATGCGTTTTTTATAAAAAGAGTACATATTTTTTAGCCCTTTGGATAGTTTTTATTAAGTTGCCAAGTTGCCTGTTTTGAAGTTGGGGAGACACCAGTTCTGCCAGCAAGGTGTTATTTCGAAATTGATGACATGATTGCCCATGTGCACTGTCAGCAAAAATGAATGAAAATGGTGCTTTGCTTTGATGAGCTTTAGTTCTAACCTTATTCATAGCTATTTTCTTACTTTTTGAGGTACTAGCAAGTCATTTCGTATCATTTTATTTTCATTCATTTTTGTTGTTCATTCTATTTCATCCTTCATTATAAAAGGGGCAATAATTAGACAATTTTTTTTAATGCTGGGTGTTAATTTTGTTTTATTTTAACCATTTTTGTTTCGATAACTCCCCTACTATTTGCAAAAGGCAAACAATAGTCAATTGGCAGGGGACCGAGCTTTATAATGTTCTTGTTTTGCGTTTTAGATATTCAGTTGCACGCAAACGCGATTACATAAGACAGAAATCAATTGAGGCCGAGCAAGTGCTGAAAGAAGTTAGAGAGAGAGCGGAACAGAACGGAAAGGAACTCCAAATCGAAATATTGAAACGCAAGTTCGAGCAAAATGCAAAAGTCACTAAAAGCTAGCTCAATAACAGGTAAAACAAATGATTAAATAAGGTAACAAAAATTGTACATATATTTATGCATAACTGTAAATAGGATTTCAAAAATAAACTTTTTATGTGAAAAAAAAACTCCCCAACCCAATGAGCATTTTGGTCTATATAGAAGTTACAGCAAATAATATAAAACCTTCATAAAATAACCAAAAGTTATATTATTTAGTGTTGGTGATTTTATAACTCTAATATATCTCTTAAATGAGTAAAAAAGACTTGAAAAACAACTGACCAACACCACCTTATAAAAATTTATGGTACATAGTAATGGATAGAAAAACAACATATAGATTTTATAAGAATTCCTTATGAACCCTCAAGTCTAGATATTATTATGAAAAGGTTTTACAACTGTTTTAACAACACTACATAACAAATTAAAGGTTTTTATCAATTTAGAAATATAAATTTTCCATCGTTCTTCCCTTTGCGTGTTATGTATTATTCTTTTTCTTTTTAAAATAAAAAATTTATAAAATGGTGTTTACCAATGTTCTAAAATAAATTAAAATGGAAGTGAGATAAGTTGAAGCAGGAATATGAATATTTATATACTATAGGTTAAATAAAAGCTGTTTTCCCAGTCATCCTACTCTGATAATCAGCTGCGGTCCCGTGTGTACTGTATAGTTTTCGAATACACTCACAAAATTTTCATGGGCTCCAAAAATATTTGAGAAAACGGGGAAAAAATATTCATTTAAATAATACTTTTTTTTCACATATGTTTTTGGCTTTCTGGGAGAAATATTGAATTTTGTATTTTGTTTTTAACCCTAAACAAGCAATATTTCGATTAAAGCACATGTTGAAATCCCATAAATAACGTTTTTATTTTGGCCAAAAACCTATTGTTGGAATCCAAAATGGCCAAAATTTACGACAATTCTATTAAAAAAAAACAATACAATTATACCACTGTTTACCTCTTTCAACACTATTTTATCAACGTTTTAAAACATGATACTAGTTGGAACAAAAGGCTGCAGATGGCGCAGTGTTGAACACTGAAGGTCCGTTTCTGCGAGCTTAACATAGTTACCATTGTTCTCTTTTCCTAAATGTATTCGTCTGAGAGAGATCCAGCATACTACACATACCAGGAAAAATACCCGCCTGCACACCCTTCAACCCCGCATAACTGTCAGAGGTAACTATCTCAAGAAGATAGTTAGATTGTGGGGTCGAAGGGTGTACAGGCAGGTATTTCCCTGGTATGCTGGATCTCTCTCAGACGAATGCATTTAGAAAAAGAGGATAATAGTAACTATGTCAAACTCGCAGAAACAGACCTTGAGGCTGCGTTCCATCGCGTCGTAAGGTGATGTATTCACAATTGCCGCCGACCAGCCGTGCGCACTGTATTCACTCGAAGTTTCACGGTGCATTTTTGCGAACTTAACACGGTTACTATATTGTTCTCTTATTCTAAAACCCGGTTCCCATCTATGGGTTTCTTATGTGTGGACTCTCCGAATCAAAACACTGATCACGTAGTCTAAGCGAGATTTGCCTATACAAGTTCATGTCGGTCCACGTGATGAGTTTTTTGAGTCAGGGTGGCCGCGCATGGGAAACGCTGGTCGGAATCGGGTGTAGAATGCATTCGATCCCGATATCTGTCATCGAAAACTATCTCAAGATTTGGATCTCTGATCTCTCTCTTAGATTGATGTAATTAAAACCAGATAATTATGGAATGGTATCTCGGAAAAATGCGCCTTTTGATGTCACAAAATTAAGCTAAAAAATCTTGTTTGTTTTGTTATAAATTAAAATTGTTTTTTTGTTGTAAAAACAGTGGTATTATAACCACTATACAAAGAAATTAATAAAAACATTATAGAAAGAATGGGCAAAAAAGGTTTATGAATGAGTTCATAAGAATATTACAGGCACCAATTTATATAATTACCTATTGTGTGTGAGTTCCCAAGTTTTTATAAGTGTCTCTTTGTTGTTGGTAAAATAAGTTTTTATAAGTGAGTTGATAGCAACATTTTAAAAATCACTCTATATATCTTTAATTGATAGTTACTTACGGTTTTATAGATGGGTTAACAGAAACATTTCAAAAACCAATTTATATAACTTTTGTCACTGATGACTTATATTTTTATAAATATGTTAGTGGAAACATTGTTAACACCAATTTATATAACATTTGTTACATATGACTTTAATTTTTTTAAAGATGTCCGTAGAAATATTGTTGACACCAGTTTTATGTTACCTTAGGGTACCATTAATTTAGAACCTTTAATAAAACAAATATACAAACTCAATTCCTCTAGGAAACCTCTAAATACCCTAGGGCATTAATGGAACCCTCTTTATAATAATTATATAAATTTTTGTCACCAGAGGTTTCTGATAATGCTCATTGAGAAAGAACAGTTTGTCGACCTGGAAAATCTGGAAAAGTCAGGGAATTTTGTGAACTACCTGGAAAAGTCAGGGAATTACCAAAAAATCCTCAAAAGTCAGGGAATTTGCACACAATTTATACAATATTTTTTAAACAAACTTTGTAAAAAATATTATGTGAGTTCTTCTTTGCTCACCTTGTGTATAAGCTCAACATCTGTTTCGAGCTCAATCAGTTCCTGTCCACCGAAAGAAAGAAAGAAAAGAGAAAGGAAAGCTTTTTAAAACGTGTAGGACAAGAGCCGCATCATTACCCAGGGTTGCAGATTGTGTTTATTGAACATATTTGGTTTTCGTTTAGAAATAATAAATATCTCTGGTATTATTTCTCCTTGTTCTAAGCACACATCGCGCTATCTTCTGTTACAACTTTCAAATGTAGTCTAGCGCGTTTTTTATAATCCGACAATATTTCTAATCCGACAATTATTTCATAATTCCTAACCATTTTTTTTTTAAGAGCAAGAATCCAAAATGTTTCTAGTTTAGACTGGATAGCGTCTATACAGGCTGTGAAAACCAATAAATAGCATATTGTAATTGAGAAATATGGGGCGTCAGGTCATCTTGAGCAATTTTAAGAGCAGTGGTCATATAAAGTACGTGGAGGGTGAAAAAAATTTAAGGAAATTGACTTTATTAATCAAGAAAACTGATACACTATCAGGCCCAGAATGACAATGGACCTACATCTACACCAACTACTGAAAGTGAAGGAACCTCCACAGCAACTGCTTCCACTACCAAAAAGAGTTCTACTCCTTTTTTGTAATCTTTTTTTATTAAGCAATGAGTTATGGATGCAGAGATATTGTGGTGGAGGTGGAGGAGTCTTTAAAATTAATCCTGTTGTTGCCAATTATGTCCACATCATCTGCGAAGACCACTAGTAGGGGGTCCTTCCTGGTGGGGTATAGCCGTTCGTGTCTCAATCTTGGGGTTGGGGTGAAAGAGAGTCACGACCCTGCTTAAGCCCATTTTTGATACCAAAGAAATCAGAGTAGCTCTGTTCCACTATTATCTAGCACCTTGTATCCTCCGTACACATTTTTACCAGGGATATCAGCTATTAAAAGCCCAGTTCCTGCATTGCTTCCCACAACTTTGCTCTACATAATCTGTCAAATGACTGTTTGAAATCAATAAACATCTGGTGAAGTTCTCTGTCAAATTCCCAGCATTTTTCCATTATTTGTTTAACGGTGAAAATCTGGTCTATATGCTTATGGGTATAGTATCGATATTTACCTCTTCGTTGAGTAGATCGCAAAAGTAGTTCTTCCATGTGGTTAAGATATCTCTTTCGTTGGTTATCAGTTGCCCGTTTTCGGTTCTGGGTTGGTATCATGTTTTGTGCTTTGTTATTCCCTGAAAGTATTCTTTTATTCTGTTATTTTGTCTGTTTTCTTTCATTTCTCTTATTGTATTTAGATGGAGGTCTATCTTTTTCCTTTATATCATTCTGCGTGCTTCAGATCTTTGTTGTTTATACTCTTTTGTATTAGACGCTGTTGGGTGTTTAAGAATTTTTTTCCTGGTCATATTTCGTCTTTCCGTCGCTCTACTACAGTCGTCATCAACGCTAGTTACTGTTTCTTGGATGTTCTTCCAGAGCTCGTTTACATTGTAGCCCCATTGCGGTTCTTTTATTTCTTCAGTAATTGGTTTCTGTTATATTTCCTGTGTTTCTTCTGTCTTGAGTTTTTCCATATTCCAGCTTATGTATGCTGGTCCTCTTTTTTGGTGTGCATGTGCATATTTGCATATACAGGAAGGATTCTTTAAACGGAACGGATAAAACAGGGCATAGACAACAATTCCATGCAAGTTTAAATGCCTCTATTTTGGTATTGTCAAAATGATAATTCTTTCTAGAATTCAAAAATGTCAAACAATACAGGGTGTCCTATTTAAAAAACGATATTTTTTTGCCATACCTACACGGTAGTGTAAAGAAAATTAAAAGTCTCAGTTGACGTGTTTTTGGATTTTTTTATAAAACCAAGTACTAACCCGCTAGAAACACCGTTCCGTTTGAAGAATCCACCCTGTATATTAACAATTTGTGCAATTTAGTAGTAGTAGTAGTCGTAGTAGTAGTAGTAGTAGTAGTAGTAGTAGTAGTAGTAGTAGTAGTAGTAGTAGTAGTAGTAGTAGTAGAGAAGGGCCGGCACGAAGCCTGGCAAGTAGGCCTCCCTGGGCCCTTTCTGCCTTACCCCAAGCCCCTAATCCGCCGCCTGCAGTATGCTCATCTGGTTTTACTGTTCTTTTTGTAACGTCCAGTATTTTATCCCATTTGAGCGTGCGCAGGTCCTCCTCATCCAGGGTCGGGAAACCGAATACCTGGTATCTCGTCCTCTGGTATGCCTCGCAGTTCGCTATAACATGTCGAGATGTCTCTTCTGCCCGCCCGCAGGCCCGGCAGGTCGAGTCATTTTGCACCGCGATCCGGGTAATGTGCTTCCTTAGTTGTGACCTGTTATGATTCTTGTCAGCAGACCAGCGTCCCTTCGTGATCTCCCCACAAGCCATTTTTGTCTGGCCACATCCGGACCCTTCACGAAGACCCTGGTCTGTCTGCATCCTGTTTCTCCTCTCCAAACGGTCGCCATGGCATCGTTGGCCCATTTATTGAGTCGAGTTTGCAATTGCCTCTTGGTTGTTCCTAGGAGTGGTTTCAGCCCTACATACTGGGTGCTTGCCCCGATCCTGGCGAGCTCGTCGGCCTTCTCGTTCCCCGGCACCCCCATATGTCCCGGTACCCACATAAGTGGCACTTGTTTGCCCTCTCCCAAGGATTCTAGTGCATCCGCACATTCCTCCACCAGGGTGTTGTTGATCTTGGGCCACTCTGCCATAGTTCCCTATCTGTGTCTGTACAATTTAGTCTTATAACTTGCTAGATGAATTAAAAAAACGTTAGGCAAATTAGTCTGGGAATTTGGAAATCAGAATTTTGTGGGATCCCTGATATTATTTGGATTTCTATTGCAGTTTCACTTTTTTCTTAAATCTCACTGAACTTTTTTTTAATGAAACACTCTGTATATTTCTCGGTCGTAAAAAAACACTAATTTAGCCGCTAGTTGTAAAAAACTCCGTTTTTGCATCTGCGATCAAATAAAATAATTAAAATAACATTAAAAACATTTTATTTTAAAATTCACATTTATAAGAAATAACAAACGTTTGTCAATTTTTACTACCCCGAAAGGTTTTCTCGCTCTAAACAAATACGACGAAACAACATTATCTCAATTAAACTTTGATCGTTTTTAGAGCCCTTTGGTAGCAGCGGTCGCAGCGGTTTTTGAAGGGGCGGTTTCGTAGATAGGTGTTGGGTTGGACTAGTATGTTATAAAAATGTTTTACTTATATCTAGTCTTATTTTTAAATTTGGTGCCAAAATATTTCTCCTTCTATAGGCCGCCGTGTCCTTTAATTCACCTTCGCCGCCATTTTCACTCAAAAGTGACAGATTTTTTTTTTTTAGTTTAAGCAGGAATATTTAAAAAATTTTGATCTCTCCTTTGGGCCGCTATAATTAATCCAATGGCTCTCCAGTGGACTAACACTTTCTCCAACAGATACCGATGGGAAATCCAAAAAGTGTATTTATGATTCTGTGGACTAACAACAATTATCCAGTGGCTGCCCGTTGGACCAAAAAAATAGTTCCAATGTATATCCATTGGACAGGTTATTTGATGTCCAATTGATATCCTTAAATAATCACAGGATATAGTTTATTTTTGGGGTAATGAAACAGGAAAAATAATTCTTTAACAAACTTTCTTTAACAATTTTTAAAACACTGTGAAGTAAAAGGAAAATAAAATAGAAATGATTGGATATAAAAACACGAGGGGTGGGACTCTCCTGAAATAGATGTACAAATTTTGTTTTAAACTGTCCATTTAAATAATTTGAGATACATTTAAATACATTAAAATACTTTGAAATACACTATATTTTTTGAAATCCGACCACCTTCTTGTCAGTTGAGGTCAATGAGTGGGAAACTCCTGAAATAAGTGTACAAATTTTGTTTAAAATAGTTTGAAATACATTAAAGTAGTTGGAAATATTTTGAAATAACAAAAAATTGGAGAATGTCCTATCCCTCGTAAAAACATTAATAAAAAAACATACTTGGTTTTTTGTCATCCACTCTATTCAGTGAACCTCCAAAACCAGTCAGCTAAGACTTTTAATAATGGGCCAAATATGGAAGTCCGGGAGGCAGAGGTTATTTAAGGTCCAGTGGACTAAGAAAAAGACATATCCAATGGATGTCCGTCAAAAAACTATAAAAGTACATTACTTGTGCTGGACACAAAATGGACGTCCGCCGGATATAGTAAATTTTTGGGCCAATGGACCAAAAAAAACCGTCATCTATTGAATATTCAAAAAATAACTGAAAATAAAATTGGAAGTCCTTGAGACTCAGTTTTTTTGTCATCCACTTTATCAGAAAAAAATTTTGTCCAATGGTTCATGGACAATGTGGACGGATTTGGACAAAAAGTGGCTGTCCGATGGACAATGTGTGTTCAGAATTCCACAGGATATATATACAAATCTCTAGTACTTAACCAAGTTCTTAAACAGTAAGTCCTAAAAATAAACCTTTGAAATAACAACAGTAACAAAATACATATAAATATTCTTTTTTAAAGTATACTTTTGTGTTTCTCTGAGCGCCCGCGCTTTCTAGCTATTATTAATTAATAATTGTATTATATAATAATTTATGAAAGTAAAACTCGTGGCATATCGGACAAAGCGTTTTTGTTTCTCACTTCATTACGACCAGGTCTCCAATGTCTAATGGAGAATCCAGACACCTACAGACCTGTTTCATTCTTATTAGGAATCATCAGGGAGTCATAGGATTATACCTGGCAGTTGAAGCTACACAGTGACCATGCACACCTGAGTTTTACTTTCATTTTTATTTGCGGACACGAGATTCATTTTGTTGTTTTTATAATAATTTATATAAATTTATAATAATATTAATATAATATAATAATATTATCAACAACATCAAACATTTTTACATACAAAAAGTAACAACATCGCTACAAAAAATATTAGCTTTATTTTATTTAGGCCACAGGAAAAGAAAATGAATTTAAATCGTTTTGAGCAAAAAATAGTAAAGAAAATTAGATCGCTCAATTGGAACTGGGTGAATCGGCACTAACTTGACACTTTTGACAGATGCGCACGTGATGTAACGTATTGTTACCGTCTTCCAAAACACATTTTAGGTTGACGTGGGTCACGTGACGATTAGAAGCAAACCTTTTATTTTCATAAGAAACCCACGTAAAAAAAGGGGGTTTTAATGTTCTCTATAGGAATTTATCGAGCTTTTGCGTTCTTAAATCCGCGAGAAGAAAACCAAAAGGGCTCTAAAAAGCTCAATCAAGCTACACCCCTTCCCCTCAACGAAACTCAATTTGGATATTGTAAAAATTTTGTACTAATTGTGTACTAATTTAGTCCCCTTTAAAAAAAAATTGTACTTAAAGGGGGGGGGGGTGTAGCTTGGCGCTAAGCTGCACCGCCCCCCAAGCTTAGGAGATAGATGTAATAAAAGTTGATATGTCATAATTTTGTACTAATTATGTACTCTTAAAGAAAGGTACTTTTGGTTTAAAAAAACGGGGTGTGTAGCTTGATATCAAGGTACACCCTTTGCTTAGGAAAGAGATTCGACGAAAAGTGACTATGCCAGAATTTGGCACTAATTATGTACTAATTTCGTCCTTTTCTAAAAAATTGCCTACTCTCAAGATAACTTAATTTTTTTTTTTCGTTTATATGGGGCGTGTAGCTTGACATCAAGGCACATCCCCCTCTGCCTAGGAAAGAGATTTTAAAAAATAGTTCTATGCCATAATTTGTACCCTTCTTTAGGAGTACATAATTAGTACAAAATTATGACATCAACTTTCATTAAATCTATCTCCTAAGCATGAGAGGGTGCAGCTTGACGCGAAGCCACACCCCCCCTGTTTTAAGTGCGAATAACTCCGTTATTCACCAAGTACAACATTTTTTAAAAGGGGAATTTTGTACACTTCTCTCCACCTAAAACTGGTACAGCAGAAGTTAGCAGAATGTTTAATTTTTAAAATTTTTGCTGTACGGCATTGTCTTCCTATAAGTGACAATATCACAGACTCTTATCACCTAGAGGAGAAATTTTTAGAAAAATTTCTCCCCTAGGTGGCACTGCTCAAATCTTAGCAAAACTAGACGGCGGTTGGTCTATTCGGCAAGAAACTGTTCAATATGGGGGAAGCAAGTCTACGATAGTAAACATAAAAAACCGATTTCAAGAGGAGGGAACTATCCACCGAAAGGAAGACACCGGTTTGACGAAAGTTACTAGTCCAGAGGGAGACCAAGAGGTAATCAATTTTCTTGAAAATCATCCGTTTGCCAAAGCGAAAGAAAGTAAAAATTGAATCAAATTTTTCAAGATCCATAAAAACATTAGACAGGAGAATTATACGTTCGAGGCTAAGGTGTCGCATTGCGCTATTAAAAATAAGATTTTTTTTTATGTTTTTAATTTTGTGATTTTTTTAAATTTTGTTATTTGTTTTTATTTTATTTATTTCGTTAACTTGATGTGACCTTTTCATTGTTTTGGGCTCGTTGCTTTCGTCAAACCGGTGTCTTCCTTTCGAGGGACAGTTCCTTCTTAAAATCGATTTATTTTGGAATAGACCAATTTTGTTTAGTTAATAAAACATTTTAGTTTTTCTGAAATGTGGTTTTTATTTTTAGTGGCCTTTGAATTAGTAGAAAATAAATAAGCCTATAAGTCAAAAAGTCAGTTTGCAACAGTATAGGAAAATATAAAAAAATCGTATTTGCAGCTACCTTCCGCTGTGCCAGTTTTATTTGGAGAGAAGTCTACATAATTGGTACATAATTTTTACAATATCCAAATTAAGTTTCCTTGCGGGGGGAGTGTAGCTTGACTGAACTATTATATATATATGAAAATGCCAAATTGTTATGAAGTGCTTTGGTGCAGTTATGTATGGAGTAACGTGACCTAAAATCATCAATGTCATGGTAACCTTATTACTATTAACTTTTTAAAGGGGCGCATCTCGCATGTCAATAGTTTTGTCAAGGTGGCGCTGATTCAGTTTAGTTTCAAGTGGTTAGTAAAAATATTCAGTACGTCATGCCTCAATGCACCGAAAGATTCGTAAATTATGCGACTCTAATTCTCTAAAATGATTCCCTTGTCATTGTTGTTTGAGGGTGGTAGACAATATTGAACTTGAAAGTCAACTAGAGTTTCGAACTTCCATTGTCTTTGTTTTTTACTTTTCCACAACGTTTCGAATGCGTATGTATCTGCAATCGTTATCAGGTGAATACTAACAAAATCTAAGACTACCTAATCTTGTATACTTCAATCATCAAAAGCAGGGTGAATTTGAATAAAAAATGCGCTTCTTCCAACTAGTTAACATAAAAAACTGTTCATCAAATTTGTGTCAAATTTTATGTATCCTAAAAATGTTTAATTCTCGGTAAAAATTATCGATTATTTTAAAAAGTAAATGAAAACAAGATATATATTTTTTTTTGAAAAAACACGCGAATGGTCTGTGGATGATACCGGCAGCCTTCGCTGTGCAAAATGTTGTTAATTTTTAATGTGCGGTTTATCTGTTTTTTTCGACGTTCTAGTCACCAAAAAGACTTCAACTATAATAATCACTTCCGTATATGGCAAACCAACTCATACTGGACAACATCTAAACTTCAAATCAAACCACTCCACATCAACCAAACTGGGAATTGCAAAATCTCCTATTATATAGATCGAGCCACCTACATCTGCAATACGGAAGAAGCTTTAAATAAAGAAAAGTCAAAAATTCGATCCGATCTCCAACTACACGATCAATAAAACTTCAGACCACACCAAAACAAAGGACGATAGATGTGAATACTGAAAGAAAGGCGACTTATACTTCCATACATCAACGGAATCCCAGAAAAGATAAGAAGAATAGACAATTAATACCATCAATAAGAAGTCAATTAACAAAAAATAAACTATATCGCCACAACACCAAGTACCATGAGAGCGTGGGGATATCTACCAACGCAAAACTCGACAAGGGGGCAATACTGGATCAACAATAGCTCAACATTGCTCAACATATCTATTCAAGTGGATGTTCAAAGAAAAGAAATACAAAGTCAAAATTCCAGGGAGGGAGGTCCTCCTTTCGGAGTGGAATCCATCTGGCTCCAAGACCGACGAGACTAGTCTCTATAAACCTGACAAACGATTGCACAGTGTTCCAAGCTGACGTAGCGGCAATACATCAGTGTGCCGAAGAAATACAAAGAGTAGAGGAAAACTCTCATTCGGTAGTTATATTTTCAGATAGTCAAGCTGCACTTAAAGCTCTAGAAGCAGTGCAAGTGACATCCAAACTGGTTTGGGACTGCAGAATATCTTTAAATAGGCTGGCAAGGACCAAAAGGGTGACACTAGCCTGGGTTCTGAAAACGAAAAAGCCGATGAATTGGTCAGACAAGGCTCGGCAACAAAGTTCACAGGGCCTGAACCACTTTGTGGGATCGCTAAGGCCAAAGCCAAGCAATCTATTAAATAGTGGCTCACTAAAGAGACGAACGGTATGTGGGAGCAAACTTGTTGAAGATGCGACATGCCGCTTCTGAAAGAAAGAGGAAGAAACCTCATTACATGTCCTATGTCAATGTGACGGCCTAGTTAGAACTAGGGCCTTACTGGGGGACCTAGAATGTCCGCGGCCAGAAAGCCTTATACAGGGCACACTGGCAAAGCTTCTGGATTTAATGACGAGGACGGGACTGCAACTTGTTTTGTAGTTCTAGCAAAGCAGGGAAGAAGAAAGGGGAACCACAATAGATCTGAGAAGGTCTAAGCATCACCATCAAAGATATTTGGAAACCCATACTCTTCGGACAGATTTTTTCAACTGCGAAAGGGCGGAACCAACCACCAACCAAGTGTAAGCCTCATGGTTCACTGAACACATGCTAGTATGTAAGATTAGGTAGTCTTAGTTTTTGTTAGTATTCACCTGATGACGATTGCTGATACATACGCATTCGAAACGTTGTGCAAAAGTAAAAAATAAAGACAATGGCAGTTTGAAACTCTAGTTTGCTCCCCTTGTAATTGTCACCTCAGAAAAGTTTGTCGCTCACACAGACTATGGTTAAAAAATAACGATTTTTAATTTACGACACAGTTTGTTTCATTTTAGTTGATTTTTTGAGCATAGACAGTAACGGCTTCGTGGGGCGGTTCTGGTTTGAACACTACCTCACCATTGACCTTGTGATCGGCGTATTTCAAAGAGTACATCAGTTCAAAGCCTAAAACAAAACAGATAGAAAACTTATTATATTTTGTGTACTTCAAATTTCAATGCAAAATAAATTTCCTGAATTTCGATTGCTCACACAAAGGGTGGAAACTAGGACGACGCCGTTTCGTACTTATTGGGGACTCATCAGCTAGGTGTACCATAATGACAGACAGTTTCGGTCGCGCTTATGTGCCCCAAATTAATTATCGACAGCAAGAAAATACCTACTGTAGTTAGCAGTAGGTGGAGGTACCATCGATTCGTTCGATAGGTGTCGTACTGCACGATTTAAAAAACAAAGGGAAGCAGTAGACGAAACCTGCATACAGATGGCATAATTTTATGTCTTGGTTTCGATAGTTCACACCGATTACCATTAGTAGTAGTAGTAGGATTATAGGGGCGGCCCGTGGGCCTGGCAATCAGGCCTCTTCATGGGCCCTTTCTGCCATACCCCATTCCTTACCCCTGTGTCCCTACTTCCGTTGTGCAACTCTCTCTCCGTGCCGCCCTGTCTTATTTACGAAGTTCAATATGTCGGCTCATTTGAGCGAGTGCAGCTCTTCTTCCTCTATCGTGGAAAATCCCCACTTCAGCTGCCTTGATCTGGCATATGCATCACACTGTGCCATCAAGTGCTGCGCCGATTCCTCTTCGAGCCCGCAAGCGGGACACACGGGATCTCCTGCTACTCTTATTTGCGTCAGATGTTTCTTTAGCCTTCGCCTATTTGTTGAGCTCATTCTATACCTGTTTCCTTGTTATTCCCAGAAGAGGTTCCGGTCCAATGTATTGGGTTTCGGCCCCTAGTCTGGCAAGTTCGTCCGCTTTCTCGTTCCCTGTTGACATGGGTCCCACATCAGTGTTACCCTCTTGTCTTGAGCCAGTGTTTTCAGTTCTTCAGCGCACTCCTTCACCAGACTACTAACTATTTTGGGTGCACTTAGGGCAGCCTGGCTGTCGGAGCATATGTATATGTTGCTGCCTTGATAATGGCATATACCTCCGCTTGAAACACCGTAGCGTGTTCTTCAAGTGGATAACTGAACTTCTGGGCTTTCCGCGTGCACTCCTGCACCTTTTGTCTGCTTGGCTAACAGTTTAGAGCCATCCGTGTAGCAGACCGCTTCATTCCTTCCGAATTCTTCTCTTTGCCACGCATTCCGTTCTGGTATTGTGACTTTGCACTTTTTATCGAACCTCCATAGTTTAAGCGGTGCTTTCACTGGGAGTCTTAGGAGGGGCAACTCTTTTGTCGCCAGTCCCTCGACCTCCAGATGGCCCTCTCTTTTCTTCCTGCTCTTCCAAAGTCCGTGGTTCCTTAATCGTAGGTGCGTCGCCATCGCCTCCTTGATCCAAGTTGTAAGCGAGGGGAGACCCAAGATTGTTTCCAGGACGTGGATAGGGTCGTCCTCATTGCGCCGGTTATCCCTCTGCAGAAGAGCTCTTGTAGGTTCGTGAGCTTTTGGATATGGTCAGCTTCTTTACAGCGGGCCACCAGCCCACTGATCCGTATTGGATTATTGGTCTTTTGATGGCCGTGTATATCCAGTGAGGGATCCTCGGGCTAATGCCCCAGGTTCGACCGACCACTCGGCGCAACTGCCACAACGTTGCCTGGACTTTAACGGTTATTCTGGCAACATGCTCGCTCCACTTGAGCCCCCCCCAATGTTAGGGGTCTGCCGTACATTATGAGAGCTCTGAATCCCTCTAGTTTTCTCTTTCTGGTGAATAGGGTCATCTTGCTCTTTTCAGGATTCACTGAAAGACCGTTCTCCCTGAACCAGTTTTCTATGATTCTTACCGCCCTTTGCATTTGTTTCGCAGTCTGTCGTTCACATATGGTTGTGCGTCGAATCCCTCCTGCGTCAGGCGATTCAGTAGATCGTCCATTATTAGGCACCACAAGTGGGGAGACAAGCGGCTGCCCTGGAGGCAGCCTCCGACACATCCGCCTTCACCACTCTCCTAAGCTGGCCTGTGCTTCCCTCTTTATTAACGCGGATTTGACCCATTCAGTCAGACTTATTTCCGCTCCTTCCACATCGAAAAACACCATTAGTGCATACTCTTTGTGCCGAAGTGCCTTTTCTGCCTTTTGCACTACTGCGTGAAGGGCTGAGTCTGTAGATCTGCCCTCCCTGCACGCGTGCTGGTCCCTATGGAAGATTAGAGAATTTTTTTTTGTTGGTTAAAACTAAGAATTATGTTTTAGTTCGGTGCAATTTTGCCACTGTTACTTTTAATGACCCCTTTCACCCATAGTTACCTAATTTTTTAAGCGCCAGGGCTGTAAAATGGCTCGTGCAGTCGACTGTCATAAAACTGCAGCCATGTTTTTTCGCCAAGTCTCTGAAAACAAAATTTTAAGTTTAAAAAAAGGTATAATGCTAACACAAATTAAAAAAATGACCTTGATGGCACACAGGGCTCCTAAAAGTTCTATCACTTCCAATGGTTTACATGAGAAACAAAGTACTCATTCTCCAGAAAAAAATTCGTAAAAATTAAAAAAAATCGAACGAGTATTCAGAATTAAACAAATATTTTATTTTTCACTGATAATGGAATTCACCATTATGCTGTTGCTTTCCTAGTCGAGAGAACGGCTTCGCTCAAAAATTGTTGTTCAAGGCAGCTCTGCGCGTGCCCATAATAGTTTGGTGATTATTCGATCGTCTCGTCACTGCTTTTAAGCGCGTTTATTGGTTGAATTTACTTTTCTTCTCTCAGGCGAACGATCACTTCCTATGACTTCCAGAATCGGTACCCAGTCGTTCGCCTGAGAGAAGAAAAGTAAATTCAGCCAATAAACGCGCTTAAAAGCAGTGACGAGACGATAGAATAATCACCAAACTATTATGGGCACGCGCAGAGCTGCCTTGAACAACAATTTTTCAGCGAAGCCGTTCTCTTGACTAGACCCAGTAGTTGGGTTTTGTAGGAAAGCTCGTGTGAAAAACGTCACTTGTCTTATTTCAGAGCACGCTATTGGACGAACGACCGATCGATATTTTACTCGCTAATGCGCATGCTACGGCAAACTTGACCGTCTTTTAGAGTAGGACTCGCACCGTGGTCGATTTTTGTAAAAACGCGGACATTAAATACAAAATATTTAGTTTTAATAAACAGACAGGATGATCGTGTGAATTTTCACATTTATCTTAAGACATTTTTAAGAGGAAAAAGATATATATTTATTAATTAGCTAAATTAAAGTAAAATTGTTAGTTTAGAAAAAGAAAAAGAAAATATATTACAAAGAATGCCAACCGAAACTTTCAAATGAAATTTTTAAATTCTAAGCATTTTTATATAACATACCCTATGCCGATCTTCAACTGTTTTCGAGATATTAACAGTTGAATACTGTCATACTCTGGGTCTTCTATTTGAAATTTGATGTTGAATACTGATGCGTAATGTCAAACTCGTAAAAAGCATAGTTTATTCTTTGGCCAACTATTCGCCTAGTATCTTGACAACCATATAGGGGCAAATTTAGATACATTTTGAATTTTTTAATTTTTCCATTTATGTCCGCGTTTTCCGAAAAATCGACCACCGTGCGTCGTTCGAATAACTTTCGTGCGATCGGCCGGTCCCAGAATACGGAATTTTGGATTTTAATAGAAGTGGTCACTTCCATAGATACCGATTCTGGAAGTCATAGGAAGTGATCGTTCGCCTGAGAGAAGGGAACCAGTGTCAACCAATAAACGCGCTTAAAAGCAGTGACGAGACGATCGAAGAATCACCAATCTATTATGGGCACTCGCAGAGCTGCCTCGAACAACAATTTTTGAGCGAAGGCGTTCTCTTGACTAGAGCCAGTAGTATGGACTCGGAAAGCTCGTCTGAAAAACATCACTCGTATCGCACGCTATTGGATGAAACCATCACGTGACAACTTGACCGTCTTGTAAAGTACGACGTCGCACAGTGGTCGATTTTAGTAAGAACGCGAATATTAAAAAAAAACTTCCACATTGCAATTTAATCGTACAGAATATTTAGTTTTAATAAAAAACTAAATAGTTTACAATATTTAAATAAGTAAGCATTTATTCTTTTTTAGCTGATAGACAGGATGATCGTGTGAATTTTCACATTTACCTTAAGACATTTTTAAGAAGATAAAAGATACATATTTATTAATTGGCTAAATTAAACTAAAAATGTTAGTTTAGAACAATCAAATTTACTTTAAAGTAATTGGCACAATATACAGACCGCTTCAAGCTACTGCGAACATAGGGGGAATCAAGTCCAATTTACTCTCCGTGCCGTACGACCGAGGTGGATTCGAAGCACGCTACAGTGTTATCTTTTGGAAATTCATTTTGTTTTTATTATTTTGTTTTATTTCTGCCTTGCTCGAGAAACAGATGGGTAAGTTCTTAATTGAAATAATACATTTTTAAAACTAAAAATGGATGTCTACGAAGTTGCCGAAAAAGTGCAGATGGTCAAATGGTCAAATCGTCATAACCCAACACACGTTCGATATTGGTCGAGGGAAAATTTGCATTTATATTTTGACGTAAGAACACAGTATCCCCAAAAACTAAATGTTTGGGGGGGGGGGGGTATTGTATGGGAACACGTAATTGGGCAATTTTTTATTAACGGCAATTGCAATTTGAAAGGTCCTAGATACTTGGATCTACTGCAGCAGCACATTATTCCAACTGCTAGGCAGTTGTTAGGTGTAAGATTTGGTGAAACATGGTTTCAACAAGATGGTTGTTCCGCTCACAATGTTGGCCTTGTTAGGGAATATCTTGATAATGTATTTCCTAATCGGGTTATAAGTACACGGGGAACTATTTTATGGCCAGCTCGATCTCCCGATCTTGCTCCTGATGACTTCTATCTGTTTTTGAAGAAGCTTTTAAAATTATCACCCCTAACATGCTTGGAAACGTTAGAAGGGGTTTTTATAGTAGGCTCGGATATTGTCTAGCCGAGCAAGGAGGACTTTTCGAACATTTGCTTTAATTTTTTTTTGACTGGGAGAATCTTTTTGGTTTTTAGAATGTATTATTTTATTTTGAGAACTTGCTTTTATTTTGTTTCTCCTTATTATTTTCATTGTAACACGTCGTCACTGATAAATCTGAGCAGTTGACAATAAAACGCTCTTATTTATCAGTGACAAAAAATAAGAAAATTACGTTATAAAAATTTGCGTATTTATTGACCAAATTCCGGTTTCATTGACTACGCTCCACACAGCACCGTGGTTAGAGGCTTACTAAATACAAGGCGAACGGCGGCGAATGGCAGCGAATGGCGATCGGAAGCCTGAGTGTTGGTTGCTTCACTGATAGGCGTGCGGTGTCTCTGCATGTACGTACACTGGCAAATTAGACTTCTTCCGCCCTATGTTCGCAGTAGCTTGAAGCGGTCTGTATAAGTTACACACTATTATATTTTTATGTATATAGTGTTTTGAAATTCTAAGCATTTTTATATAACATACATAGGGTATGTTATATAAAAATGCTTAGAATTTCAAAACACTATATACATAAAAATATAATAGTGTGTAACTTATACAGACCGCTTCAAGCTACTGCGAACATAGGGCGGAAGAAGTCTAATTTGCCAGTGTACGTACATGCAGAGACACCGCACGCCTATCAGTGAAGCAACCAACACTCAGGCTCGTTTACAATATTTAAATAACTAAGCATTTATTCTTTTTTAGCTGATACACAGGATGATCGTGTGAATTTTCACATTTACTTTAAGACATTTTTAAGAAGGTAAAAGTTACATATTTATTAATTGGCTAAATTCAACTAAAAATGTTAGTTTAGAACAATCAAATTTACTTTAAAGTAATTGACACAATATATAAGTGTTACAGTATACTAGTATATTTTTTATGTATATAGTGTTTTGAAATTCTAAGCATTTTTATATAACATACCCTATGTCGGTCTTCACCTGTTTTCGAGATATCAACAGTTGAATACTGTCATACTCTGGGTCTTTTATTTGAAATTTGATGCGTAATATCAAACTAGTAAAAAGCATAGTTTATTCTTTGGCCAACTATTCGCCTAGTATATTGACAAACATATAAGGGCTAATTTAGACACATTTTAAATTTTTTAATTTTTCAAGTTTCTGAAAATCGACCACCGTGCGTTGTTCGCATGACTTTTGTGCGATGGATCACTTCTCAGGGTATGATCGTTCTATTACGCCCAGAATCGAGCCCCAGTTGCTTGCAGTTGGAAAATATGTAGGTTCAGTTGGGAAATTTAATAACACTACAACATACACTTATTCTAATAGGTGGCAGTTGGGAATCGCTTTTACTATTAGTTGCGAAAATTACCTTTATCCCCTCCCGAATCAAATTCCTTCGGATTGCCGGTGGTACTTCGTTTCGCATGTCAAATTTTGGAATTTATAGAACTTTTAGCAAAAAAATGTCAGGTCTGACATAACAATTAAACATTCCTGTAATGTAATAGTCATATACTTAGGGAACAAAGAATGTGATAGAAATGTTACATTTTACCATTGGGAATATTACTAGCACATGCCGGCAATAAGTTACGTTGTAGCTCATACAGGTGATATAAATGTGATAGAAACGTGACGTGAAACATGACTATAATACGACCAGAACGTTTTTTTTAAAGAATTATAGTAATATACCTAGGTACTGACTATAATATCCCACATATCAGATATATATCCCTATTGAATATTGCATGGATATGATTTTGTGATTCAAAACATATCCAGATGGCCACGAGATGGATATCCTAAGATATACAGTGGATATATATCCACGTGGATATCCACCAAATATGCATTAGTCTTCCAATAAAGTACAATTATGGAGTAGTCTATAGATATCAATGTATCACCATTATGTTGATGTACTACTTGAGATTAGTTATCAAAAGATTTCCTCAATAACTTTTTGCTGTATTATATTTATAATATTACCTGCTACATAGAGAACATATTGATTCCAGTGCCATCTACCTACAATAGATGACATTAAACTAAATTAAAGATAGTAATATTTTCAGCAAACATGCCAAAATCCTGACAAAAATATTCTTTTTGGGAATATTTATAGAAATAACTTGATTATCACGTTATCATGGGAATATTATTATCTTATTACCAAAGAAATATAACTATCACAAACTCTTAAAGAATATTCAACAAAAAATAGGCCTGGAACATTCCTGTCATATTCGCAATAGAATATTCCAAAAATCACTTTGAGGGAATATTCCTATATATATATCTTTTAATTTTCCTGGCTAAAATGGTCCTCCAAGCGTGGTTTTCGAAGAAACAAAGCACAGTTTAGCTGCGAGTCGTAAACTCTATTTTTTTGAATGCCTCAAAAAACGGGATAAACATACAGAAAAACTAGAACACACAAACTAAGTATAAATCAATGAACAGCTATAGCTACACAAGAATTTTTGGTTTGTCACCGCCTTAATTGTTGGCCGCTATATTTTTATGTCGAAAAAAATGTTTTTTAATTTAATTAATCCATGGTAAAACTCGTATTTCGAAGGTATTTATACACAACAATTGTTTTCTCAACATAATCTTTTCCCTACGAGCGTGCGGAAACGCTACTTTCCCGCACGATTTTTCGTTTTGAAAGTTGTACTTTTCAGCACGAGTTTACTTTTCCGCATGATTTTTATTTTTCCGCACGACTCTTAATTTAATTCAAGATAATATGCTTTAAATCAACATGCACCCACAGTACTAAAAAAATCGCGCAGAAAAATAAAATCGTGCGGAAAAGTAACTTTTCCGCACTAGTGCTGAAAAATTACTTTTCCGTACGATTTTTCTATTGCTAAAAATAAAGATATTTAGGACTAATTAAATGATTTATGTAACTATACTATCTTATGTCATTTTGCAGCATTATTATAAAATCTTTGCGTATTAAAAGTATTTTTTTTTGATAAATAAGATGGACACAAACACTCGTAGGAAAAACATTGTGCCTAGCTCTTGCGGAAAATGCCTGTTCCACCCGTGACGGCTTGCCCGAACTCCGCTCCGCGTTGTTCGTGCAACTGCAGTCCCGTGCGGAAAATTACCTCTTTCCGCACTTGTTAGGTAAATCACTATTCACATAAAACTCTCCCTCCCGAGAGAGTTTTTCTTCCAGACTTCCAGACTTTTCGTGTTGCCCCAATGATTTTGTTATTTGCTTACGCGGCTCGTTTGCTCCATTAAAAGCGAAAACATGGATAATGGAAACGTCAAATAATAACATTTTGAACTGATTGTTCGGATAATCGATTCAACATTGGGCGTCCTGGGGGTTTTTGCAATAAATTTTTATTAAAAAAGAACTTAAAGAACACAAGCTTTTATTAAATTCTAAAATATAATCTTTCGAAATTCGCTGTAAAATAGTGTAACGGTCGTTACGTCCTATATGGCGTAGAATTACCCATGGGCGCAACTTAATAATTTTAACTTTAGGTATCGTATATCGGTCACATCGACGATTCACCCAAGAAACAGTTGTATTACTCTATAACCTAAGGACATTTTCACAGGCTTGGCAAGCACGGCAATCTCACTTGTTCTCAGCTTATTTAGATGAAAGCATTATGTTTACCATTTGAATAGAAGAAGAATTTAGTTCTTCTTTCGCAGTTCTCTCTTTGTCACCGTAAAGCTAAAATTTTTAATTTGGGCTCATTGTTTTTGTTATGGTATAAAAAAGATAAAAAAATATTTTCTACTTTTGAGTGCATTTAATAAAAGCTTGTTCTTTAAAAGTTTTTTTTAATAAAAATTTATTTTTTAATTTTTAGATTTGTACCCTAAATCATCCATTTTGAATCCCCCAAAAATTCATATCCCCTTCCCAAAAAACCCCTGTATTGATTTAAATCGAACAAACTAAATCTTTTCCCCCCTCCACATCCCTCGTTAGAGGGAAGTGTGTGCCTAATAAACACACACCCTTAATTTTTAGAATTGTACCCTTAATCGTCCATTTTGAATCCGCCATATTGAAATTTTCAAATCTGAACAAAAATTCATAATTCCCCTCCTTAAAAACTAACAACAACCTAAATCTTTTTCCCTCTCCACTTCCTTTGTTAGAGGGAGATGGGTACACTCATCGACGTTAGTACATCGATGGGTGGTACCTAAATCTAGATTAGTTTTAGGTTAGGGGAGCGCTAGGGGACCAAAAACGTGCCCCTATATTTAGGGATCACCTAAGGTAGTTTAGGGGGAGTTCTAAATGCAAACGAAACTCTTCTCTAACCTAGGCCACTTAAAATAACATAATCAAAACATGGAACATTTAAAATACACCTTATTGCTGCAAGCATACCGTATGGGATGGGCTGCATGAAAAAATCGATGATAATATCGATGTTTTTAATCTCTACCATCGATGGCAAAAAATCGAATATCGACCGCTCTAACATCGATGTTTCAAAAACATCGATAAAATCGCCCCCCTCTACAGCACAGTGCTAGTGCATCTTCCGCCGTTCGTTGAGAAGGTTGTCAGTCGCGCGAATCCACCTGACGCCATTATTTTCACGAGTTTTTTGCAGTTTGTTGTGAAATTAAACTGAATTAAAAATTTCTCCGGAAACTCAAATCTTGCAGCTCAAATTTATCGCGACAGATTTCGCCAGCGGTTTAAAAGACGTGTTTTTTGCTCGGTTTTTTGAGTGTTTTTCAAAATAAACAAAGAGTTTGTGTGACACGGCGTGACAGGTGTTTTTAATTTTAAAAAAAGGTAGTGTGCCCTACAAGTGTACAAACAAATGCTTAAAAAAAAGTGTTTTTTTTTTAGTATTTGCCAAAAAAAAATTAATAAAAGAGAGTTTTTACAAATTAAAAAGAGCTTTGAAAATTGTGTGACAGGTGTCGTAGTTTTTTTTTAAATAAGTGGAAAAAGGAAAAGGAAAAATTTCGATACCGAAAAGGACTTTTAAATAAACTTTTACAACCAGACGAGGTGCTAAAACCAATTTTTGGTAAGTACACATTTATTGTTCTGCTTTTTACTATTTTTCAATAATTAATAATTTGTAAAGCTGGGTTTATACAGAAAAATAAGATAAGATAAGACATAGCATGAAATAACATAACATAAAATGGGGCCGGTGCACTATCCGGACACACGATTTTTCAAAAACAAAAACTTTGTGCGTAAAATAGGCCTCCTAAATAGTGTTTTTCAAAAAAAAAATTTGCGGGTTATCCAGTATTTTTTGAGAAAATAAATAAAAAAAACCATAAAAAAGAGCGCCCTAACCTCACTCTTTACTTAATTTCTTAATTTTTGGCTCCTTCTTCTTCTTCTTACTTGATCAAAACCATACCTGCCAATATCCATGCCCTGATATTTTTACAATGTTGCCACATTTCTAGAAAATAATGAAAATTAAGGAAAAGGAACAAAAATATTAACTTTTTGACTCCTCTACAAATTTATAAAAAAACAAATAATAATCAAGCCAACCAACCATAACTAACCCTACCCAACCAACCTGGCCCAACCCAACCCAGAGCCTAACCTGATTTCTTTTGGCTCCCATACAAATTTATAAAAAAACAAATAATAACCAACCCAACCAAACAAAACTAACCCTACCCAACCAACCCAACCCAGAGCCTAACCTGATTTCTTCCCCAAAAAAAATCCTGCTGGTACCTGAGATTTGGCATCATCGCATTTCTGAAAAATGGCCCAATAGCCAGTATGAACCTAGTTTTGTTGGTTATGCCTGGATTTTACATGAAAAACGTCTTTTTAATTAAAAAACAGCGGTTTTTTTCGTTTTTCCGCTCCTAAATAAATTTAAAAACCTCTAAATTACTGTTTTCAAAAAGAATCGTCTTGAAAAAACGTCCCGTTTTTGTGTCCGGATAGTGCACCAGAGCCCATAAAACAAGGAAAATGGCTGTTTATACAGGAAATAACATGACATAGCTGAGCCCCACTTTAATGCAACATTAATGAACAGCTTACCCTACCTATGTAAATGTCAATATCTGACGTTTTGCCTACCTTTTTTGCATAAAACTCGTTTTTTGAATATATAAAGTAGGGTTATGGTGGAAATTCGTCAAAAATGGCGCGAAATGCGATTTCACATGACATAACATAACATAACATAAAAAGATAAAAGTTGGGCATCTTTTTATGTCTCATGTTATGTCTCATGTTATGTTATGTTATGTTATGTTATTCTTCTGTATAAACACCAACAGGGTTTGTCATAAGCTCATCTCTTATTTCATTTTATGTTATTTCTTATTTTATGTCTTATCTTATTTTTCTGTATAAACGCAGCATTAGATGTGAAAAAAAAAATCTTAAAGGTGGTATACCTAATCTTTGTTGATATTTACGTTGCAGCCCGCCCGTGGTTTAACACAGATCCCGACTATTTTCAAGAAATATTTCGGATAGCTGTCTATATGTAATAGAAAAATTTACCATTTTTATTTCTTACGAAAAATTGAAATGAACTATTCTTCCCAAACATTAACAAGAAATGTAAAGACCAGGAAATTATTCGCAATTCGACTTGAAAAAAAAATAAACATATGTATATATATATATATCTTACTTTTTTTAACAATTTTAAAAATATTCTAGGAAAAATAAGCGATATTTTTAGGTTTAAATAAGAAACAAAAATTAAATATTAAATATTTGGTCTATAGGGGCTTCCAAAAAACGATGGTTTCGGGTAAAATCAAAAACGTTCAATTTTGTTTTGTTAATAAATAAGTTTTTTTCTTTGCAATTATTTTATAATTACTTTATCCTTCTTATTGGCGCTCTGCCCCCCCCCCCAAGATTTTGTTAAATGTATTTTTATTGTAGTGTTCTTTTAATAAACTGGATTTAAATTTATTATAAAAATAATTTTTGAGAAACAATTGGGTTTAGCCCCCCCCGTGAAAAATTTCTGGGTGCGCCACTGACCTTTAGCCGCCTTTAGCACTCCAGTAACTTATTCTATCCTATACAAAAAAACTTCAAAATCCATACATACATCCATACTTACACATCAAAAAAAAGGTGTGTATTCCTAGTATACTTGAATAACAAGGCCACAATTTTAGGAAACTAATTCACAGATAGGCAAATATTGGCAGCTACAAAACCTATGCAGTCATAAAGTTAAGTCATTGTAGTATATAACCACAAAAAAATCTTATTGCGGGAGGCTGCGGGAAGACAACTTTTCCTCTGCAGAACTTTGTATATATCATATATCTTATGTGAAGGTTTTTTTTTAAAATTAAAAACAAAAAAAAATGTTTTAAGGCTTAAAAAAAAACCTGTTAAATATACCCTACAAACAAAAAAAAAACAAAGAGGATGAATGAAGGATGGGATGCAGAAGGAAAGAAAAATTGTAAATAAATACAAAATTTTACTTTGGCATCGAATTTCTCAAAATTCAAAATAAATCTGAAAAAATCGATTATAAGTTTAGGCTAAGGGAACATTGCTTTACAAAAAATGGAAATATTGAAAAAAAAATATTGATAAGAATATACAGTTTTTTCCTAGGGATTAACCATTGTGCGCCGCGCCGCGCCACTCTATCATGAGATCTCCGAAACCATTAAGTTTTAACGTCCATTTTATATTATATGAACTTTTTTGCTTGTTTTGCCCCCCCCTTATCACCCATTTAAATAATCATATCGTTTACACCCTGTATATACACCATTATGTTACTCCGCAGCTTTTCTTCAGGGTGAAAAGCCGATTAAGGTCACTAGTAAGCAAAAAATAAACAAACTCTCAAAAAAATATGTACAAAAAATACAAAAAATCAAGCATATTAGTTAGTTTGCATCTATTGTGAACAGATGGCGCTATTTTCAATATTTTTCTCTAGGGAAGATACTTTTATTATATAAAAAAATAGCAGACCACAAAAAAAAACTTATTGATAAAAATGTGAAAATAAATAAATATTTTAATCTTTCAACTTATCCTTAACTTTATAAATTGTTTTTTATTTCGCTTTAGTTCAAAACCATAAAAAGGATAGGAGTAATCTCGGGAGTAATGCGACCGTCACGTTCTTTTTCTAACATCTTTTGCTGGTGAACAGCGGGAGCTTTTAATATAATCCATAAAGGTATAACTTGAACAAAATTATGATTGTTTTCCACAAACCAAAACTACACTTTTTTGCACTCGACGCGCGTTTCGCTAACAACGTTAGCATCATCAGGAGACGATAAACAATGAACTAAATAAATCTACGCTCTATCTTATATACAATCCTTTAGTGGGCGGAGATAAGACCAATAAATTGTGATTGATCACGATTTTTAATCCTACCTCCCCTCAACCAAAGAATAAAGTGTACTAAACGGGATAGGTCCTCTATCTTTATTTAAACTATTTCTGGATTTAATGATTTCCATACTTTCATATGCATTCAAAAGTCTTTTGTTTGGTACACTTTTTAGAAGTTTTAGGTTATCTAATGTGAATCTATGATTGTTTTCAAAAGCATGCTCGGCCACACTTGACTTTTCTGTTCTTCCGTATTTTAAGTGTGCTAAGTGTTCTTTAAAACGTGTTTGAATAGAGCGTCTCGTTTGGCCAACATATTTTTTATCACAATCCATGCAACTAATTTCGTAAATTCCACTTTTTTCTAGAACTGTAGTTTTATCTTTGGGATTTCCTAGTAAGCTTCTTATTGTGTTACCGGATTGATATACTAATTTAAGACCGGTGTTATTAAATACTTTCTGTAATCCTTTCGTATAATTAGGATTATACGGAATTGATACAAATTTTGAGTCGCAGGTATCTTTTTGTCTGAAAAAGGTAGAATTCCGAAAGGTCTTTTGAAAAGAATGTCTATTTATCAGCTTATTTATTAAGCCTTCGTCGTAACCGTTTTCGACAGCTATATTCCTAATCCTATTCTTTTCTGCTTCAAATCTTTCTTTGTTTAAGGGGAAATTTACTAATCTATATGTTAAAAAGTGCAAACTTGCAAGCTTATGTTGTAAGCAATGAAAAGAGTCATTTGGAATATACCTGTTGGTGGCCGTGCCTTTTCTGTATAGGTCAAAGTCCAATTTATTTTTATTTCTTATAACTAAAGTGTCTAGAAATGGCAGTGTACTGTTGTTCTCTGTTTCATAAGTAAATTTAATAGTGGGAAAAATTTACTTATGAAACAGAGAACAACGGTACACTGCCATTTCTAGACACTTTAGTTATAAGAAATAAAAATAAATTGGACTTTGACCTATACAGAAAAGGCACGGCCACCAACAGGTATATTCCAAATGACTCTTTTCATTGCTTACAACATAAGCTTGCAAGTTTGCACTTTTTAACATATAGATTAGTAAATTTCCCCTTAAACAAAGAAAGATTTGAAGCAGAAAAGAATAGGATTAGGAATATAGCTGTCGAAAACGGTTACGACGAAGGCTTAATAAATAAGCTGATAAATAGACATTCTTTTCAAAAGACCTTTCGGAATTCTACCTTTTTCAGACAAAAAGATACCTGCGACTCAAAATTTGTATCAATTCCGTATAATCCTAATTATACGAAAGGATTACAGAAAGTATTTAATAACACCGGTCTTAAATTAGTATATCAATCCGGTAACACAATAAGAAGCTTACTAGGAAATCCCAAAGATAAAACTACAGTTCTAGAAAAAAGTGGAATTTACGAAATTAGTTGCATGGATTGTGATAAAAAATATGTTGGCCAAACGAGACGCTCTATTCAAACACGTTTTAAAGAACACTTAGCACACTTAAAATACGGAAGAACAGAAAAGTCAAGTGTGGCCGAGCATGCTTTTGAAAACAATCATAGATTCACATTAGATAACCTAAAACTTCTAAAAAGTGTACCAAACAAAAGACTTTTGAATGCATATGAAAGTATGGAAATCATTAAATCCAGAAATAGTTTAAATAAAGATAGAGGACCTATCCCGTTTAGTACACTTTATTCTTTGGTTGAGGGGAGGTAGGATTAAAAATCGTGATCAATCACAATTTATTGGTCTTATCTCCGCCCACTAAAGGATTGTATATAAGATAGAGCGTAGATTTATTTAGTTCATTGTTTATCGTCTCCTGATGATGCTAACGTTGTTAGCGAAACGCGCGTCGAGTGCAAAAAAGTGTAGTTTTGGTTTGTGGAAAACAATCATAATTTTGTTTTAGTGCAACCAAAGGTTCCAAATTCCCAACATAGTATAACTTGAACGTTTTTGATTTAATCCCATTAGAAATTTCCTGTGCATGTGATGGAAAAAGAAAACAACTGTTCTGAACTAGCAGCTGTGATTTTGGAACGAACTTTGCGCCTATACTTTCTGCTAGGTAACCCGTGCCCTGACCGTGCATTTACTCCAGACTAATGGTCTGCTTATAATCGGAAATCACCAATTTTTATCACCATAATATTGACTGTTTATCGAGCTGTTTTTGGTATCTAATGATGTGGTAGACTTTCAATCAGAGAAAATTATAATAGTAGATTTTCACTTAAAAGTAGTAGAATAGTAGACGTGAGTAAAAAATAGTAGATCTCCTATTAAAATAGTGACTTTTTTCTTGTTTTGGCCTCACCTCTCATACATTTAAATTTTTCATTGATAATTGTACACCCTGTAGAACTGTTATATAAAGTGATGTAAATATTCCCAGCAGTCAATAGAAATGCAGACGCCATACGACCTGGAACCGCCGATTTAAGTGGAGAGCCATTTTCTTAAATGGGCTAACAGTTTATTGAAAAAAGTTGCGCACTCGATTTTATGGTTATGTGTTTATATGACGCTTATTTATAAAAGCCTAACATAATATCAAAAAATAAAAGTGTCTAATGGATAATCCAGACAGAACCTGTTTCATCCTTATTAGGAATCATCAGAGAATACCTGACGTTTATAGAAATATTAGCAAATTTAACACACTAGTTTTTTTTGACATCTGTCAACCAATGTGTCAAAAATAAAAAAAAATATTTTTTTGTCAGTTGTTTATGGCACTGAAGTTTTGATCGAAAATATAAATAGTAGTGGTCAATTTTCTTTTATGCCTTTTAAGGTTTTAGGACATCTCGAGTCCTCAGATCAAACTATTGAAGTAACGTCAATTGCGGAAGATGTCTCTTCCAGCCTTAAAACCAAAACGTATGTTTAGGAAATGACCCAAATATTTACGTACTTTTTGGCTTCTTCACAAAACATTCAGTAAAATTTCGGTGCAATATCTGTTGCGGAACACCCTCTTTTCACCCCTTAAAGTTACCTAAGAGCTAAAACCGGTATTTAAAAAAAGATCAAAAATTTGTTTGCTTTCCGCAACTTCAGGACGGGCCTAAACGTTGTGTAAAATTGCATTGCTCTATATCTTTTCCCAAACACCCTTTTTTCACCCTTTAAAGCACCCCTAAATACTAAAACTTGTATTTATGAAATGACCCAAAATTTTCTTTCGTTTTTTGCATCCTTAAGACGCTATAAAATATTGTGTAAACTCTCGTCGCTATATCTTTTAAGGAAAACACCCTTTTTTACCATTTGAAGCACCCCTAAAAGTTAAAAATTGTATCTATGAAATGATCCAAAATTTAATTTCGTTTTTTACGTCCTTAAGACGCATCAATATATTATATACACTCTCGTCGCTATATCTTTTGCGGAACACCCTTTTTGTACCCTTTAAAGCACCCCTAAAAGCTAAAATTTGTATTTATAAAATGACCCAAAATTTTCTTTCGTTTTTGGCGTCGTAAAGACGCTAGAAAATATTGTGTAAACTCTCGTTGGTATCTTTTGCGGAACACCCTTTTTTACCCTTTAAAGCACCCCTAAAACTTAAAATTTGTATTTATAAAATGACCCAAAATTTTCTTTTCGTTTTTTGCGTCCTTAAGACGCTATAAAACATTGTGTGAACTCTCGCCGCTATAGCTTTTGCGGAACACCCGTTTTTTACCCTTTAAAGCACCCCTTAAAGGTAAAATTTGTATATATGAAATGACCCAAAATTTTCTTTCGTTTTTGGCGTCCTTAAGACGCTAGAATATATTTTGTACACTCTCGTCGCTATATCTTTTGCGGAACACCCTTTTTTTACCCTTTAAAGCGCCCCTAAAAGCTAAAATTTGTATTTATGAAATGACCCAAAATTTTCTTTCGTTTTTGGCGTCCTTAAGACGCTAGAATATATTGTGTACACTCTTGTCGCCATATTTTTTGCGGAACACCCTTTTTTTACCCTGTAAATCACCCCTAAAAGCTAAAATTTGTATATATGAAATGACCCAAAATTTTCTTTCATTTTTGGCGTCCTTAAGACGCTAGAATATATTGTGTACACTCTCGTCGCTATATCTTTTGCGGAACACCCTTTTTTTACCCTGTAAATCACCCCTAAAAGCTAAAAATTTAGATTTATGAAATTACCCAAAATTTTCTTTCGTTTTTTGCGTCCTTAAGACGCTATAAAATATTGTGTGAACTCTCGCCGCTATAGCTTTTGCGGAACACCCGTTTTTTACCCTTTAAAGCATCCCTAAAAGTTAAAATTTGTATTTATGAAATAACCCAAAATTTTCTTTCGTTCTTAACGTCCTTAAGACGCTAGATTATATTGTGTAAACTCTCGTCGGTATATCACTTGCGGAACACCCTTTTCTACCCTTTGAAACACCCCTAAAACCTAAAATTTGTATTTATCAAATGACCCAAAATTTTCTTTCGTTTTTTGCGTCCTTAAGACTCTATAAAATATTGTTTGAACTCTCGTCGCTATATCTTTTGCAGAACACCCTTTTTTTACCCTGTAAATCACCCCTAAAAGCTAAAATTTAGATTTATGAAATGACCCAAAATTTTATTTCGTTTTTTGTGTCCTTAAGACGCATGAATATATTTTGTACACTCTCGTCGCTATATCTTTTGCGGAACACCCTTTTTTTACCCTTTAAAGCACCCCTAAAAGCTAAAATTTGTATATATGAAATGACCCAAAATTTTCTTTCGTTTTTGGCGTCCTTAAGATGCTAGAATATATTGTGTACACTCTCGTCGCCATAACTTTTGCGGAACACCCTTTTTTACCCTTTAAAGCGCCCCTAAAAGCTAAAATTTGTATTTATGAAATGACCCAAAATTTTCTTTCGTTTTTGGCATCCTTAAGACGCTATAAAATATTGTGTGAACTCTCGTCGTTATATCTTTTGCGGAAAACCCTTTTTTTACCCTTTAAATCACTCCTAAAAGTTAAAATTTGTATTTATAAAATGACCCAACATTTTCTTTCGTTTTTTGCGTCCTGAAGACGCTAGAAAATATTGTGTACACTCTCGTCGCTCAGGAATTCAAAATGTTTGAGTCTTTGATGAATTCACGGAAGGTAAAAGTTATCGATGAAAATGTTCTATTCTTATTTTTTACATTTGCAAAAAAAATTATCCCCTTCGTCGCTATGGACCAAATACTCGATGCTTTGCTCAACTATTCACCCTTATAAAAAAATCGACGAAGGGGATAATTTTTTTTGCAAATGTTAAAAATAAGAATAGAACATTTTCATCGATAACTTTTACCTTCCGTGAATTCATCAAAGACTCAAACATTTTGAATTCCTGAGCGACGAGAGTGTACACAATATATTCTAGCGTCTTCAGGACGCCAAAAACGAAAGAAAATTTTGGGTCATTTCATATATCCAAATTTTAGCTTTTAGGGGTGCTTTCAAGGGACAAAAAGGGTGTTCCGCAAAAGATATAGCGACGAGAGTGTACACAATATATTCTAGCGTCTTCAGGACACAAAAAACGAAATAAAATTTTGGTTCATTTCATAAATCCAAATTTTAGCTTTTAGAGGTGATTTAAAGGGTAAAAAAAGGGTGTTCCGCAAAAGATATAGCGACGAGAGTTTACACAATATTTTCTAGCGTCTTTAGGACGCCAAAAACAAAAAAAAAATGGGTCATTTCATAAATACAAATTTTAGCTTTTAGGGGTGCTTCAAAGGATAAAAAAGGGTGTTCTGCAAAAGAAATAGCGACGAGAGTGTACACAATATATTCTAGCGTCTTAGGGACGCCAAAAATGAAATAAAATTTTGGTTCATCTCATAAATACAAATTTTAGCCTTTAGGGGTGCTTTAAAGGGTAAAAAAAAGGGTGTTCCGCAAAAGATATAGCGACGAGAGTTCACACAATATTTTATAGCGTCTTAAGAACGAAAAAAACGAAAGAAAATTTTGGGTCTTTTCATAAATACAAATTTTAGTTTTTAGGAGTTCTTTAAAGGGTACAAAAAGGATGTTCCGCAAAAGATATAGTGAGGAGTGTGTATATAATATATTCATGCGTCTTAAGGACGTAAAAAACGAAATAAAATTTTGGGTCATCTCATAAATACAAATTTTAGCCTTTAGGGGTGCTTTAAAGGGTAAAAAAAAGGGTGTTCCGCAAAAGATATAGCGACGAGAGTTTACACAATATTTTATGGCGTCTTAAGGACGCAAAAAACGAAAGAAAATTTTGGGCCATTTCATAAATACAAGTTTTAGTATTTAGGGGTGCTTTAAAGGGTGAAAAAAGGGTGTTCGGGAAAAGATATAGAGCAATGCAATTTTACCCAATGTTTAGGCCTGTCCTGAAGTTGTGGAAAGCAAACAAATTTTGGATCTCTTTTAAATACCGGTTTTAGCTCTTAGGGGTAACTTTAACGGGTGAAAAGAGGGTGTTCCGCAACAGATATTGCACCGAGATTTTACTGAATGTTTAAGACTTTTGTGAAGAAGCCAAAAAGTACATAAATTTTTGGGTCATTTCCTAAACACACCTTTTGGTTTTAAAGGGATGGTTTTAAGGGTGGAAGAGACATCTTCCGCAATTGACGTTACTTCAATAGTTTGATCTGAAGACTCGAGATGTCCTAAAACCTTAAAAGGCATAAAAGAAAATTGACCACTACTATTTATATTTTCGATCAAAACTTGATCGATCAAAACTTCAGTGTCATAGTTGTTTTAGCTTCAAAATAAACTACTCTATCTCTATTTACTAAGCGAAATAAAGAAAATACCACACAAGGACATTATTGGCGGCCCATTTGGGAGCCCTCACTGAAGGCCCATCAGGGCCTACCAACATTTTTTTCATAAGGATGTACCACTGGTGGCACCTTTTTGGAAAGCTTGTTAAAAAAGAAATTCGAATAAATAAATTTCTTTGACATCTGTCCACCCATGGGTTAAAAATTTAAAAAAAACCTATTTTTTTGTCATTTGCTTTAGCTCTAAAATGAACTATATATTTTTTATTTACTAAGTGAAATGAAGAAACTACCACACAAGGTTATTATTGGCGTCCCATCTGGGGGTGCAGCCTAATTACCTTTTTTAAATTTACTAGACATTAAATAAAAGGGAAATAGATTCAAAGCACACCTCGATTTTCTTTTTCACTCACCGTCCTTAACGACGAAAAATAGTTTTTTTTTTAAATTTATAACAAATGGGTTGACAGATGTCAAAACAATTTATTTAATCGAGTTTCTTTTTTAGGAAGCTTTCCAAAAAGGTGCACCTCCTCATGAAAAAAATGTTGGTAGGCCCTGGGCCTTTGGTGAGGGCCCCCAAAAGAGCCGCCAATAATGTTCTTGTGTGGTATTTTCTTTATTCCGCTTAGTATATAGATAAATATGTAGTTTATTTTGAAGCTAAAACAATTGACAAAAAAATAAGTTTTTAAAATTTTTGACACATTTGACAGATGTCAGAAAAAACCTCGGAAAAAACTAGTGTGTTAAATTTGTTTTTTAACAAGTTTTCCAAAAAGGCGCCACAAGTGGTACCTTCTATTTGAAAAAAATAATTGGTAGGCCCTGGGCCTCCAGTTGGGGGCCCCAATTTTTTTTTATTATAGGCAGAAAGTTTGTAAAAAAACATTACAGATTCGCTTTAAACTTTTTTTTAAAACCTCTTCCCTAAAGGCGCTAGAAGCACAGTTCCATTTAAAGAATCCACCCTGTATATATAAAAGAGGGAACTAGAGAACGTTACAATTATTAGCATCCTAACCGCATTTTTTTGAGTGCCAACAGCTGTTCTTTTTTTAATTTTAACGATCTTGCACTCCTTTATGGAGCAAGAAATTGTTTAAAAACTTCCTTGAATCTCAAGCGCACGAACTTTCACTTCTGCGAAGCGAAGAAAAACAAAATTGTCAAAAATAAGTTAGGTAAATGAATATAAAATAGATATTTCACGCGGTTTTTCCCTACTAATCCCACTAATTCTTTAATATCCGGGACTACAACTGTGACGTGAGTAAAAGATCCCGGAAAAAAAAGTTCACAGTGAGAAGCAGCTCCCGGAAATTTACAGTGGGATTTACTAAGATCTAAAATAGTACCCCCACAGGTCTAAATATTTACACCTGTGGGGGGCACTAAATTTTCAAACCAATTTTCAAAAAACACTTACCCATACAGAAAAGACACAAAGTAATGGATTATTTTGTATTTTTATTGTTAAATACCACTGAAAAACTGCTTTTTTGTCAAAATAAATACCATATATTAGAAGAAAATGCCCTAAAACTAATTTTTTTTGACAGGTTTCAAAATGGCAAATGGTGAATACGCCAAAATTTTGGCACATAATAGCTTCATAATCTGTGTTTGAGGTTATAAAATTGGTGATTTTTTAGACCACCTCTGGGGGGTGGTTTAAATTTATAACCCCCAGAAAGAATTGTTTTGTGGCAATTGGTAATAAGTTGGTTCATAATTTCCCTAAGTAACCGTTTTTACAAGGATTAATTTACCTTATTTAATATCCCAAGTTGTTCATTAATCAATAAAACACCTCCAATTTTGTCCAGAAAAACGCCATATTTTGAACCCGTTTTCAGCACAAAAAATATATTTATGAGGGCACTACGAGGCAAAACAAACATAAGTGAGGTTCACTGATTATGCACGAAAAATATACCAAACAAAAAACCCAAAACAACTATATTAATTTATTTATAAACTGAAATTAAAACATTGAGGTTATCTAAAAGCTCAGTCAAGAAAATTTTACTTACTCAAAGCTCAGTCATTTTAAAGCTGTGTAGCTTTCATCAGTAGAGGTTGGTGCAAGCCAAGGTGCAAGCAGAGGTAAAAGATCCGAACTCGCTGTTTGTGATTGAACGCAGCGCTAATATTTTTAAACTGACATTTCGACAGTGACAGAAATGTGAACAAAATTTGCATTAACATTTTTTAATACATTTCATAAATAAAAACACCTTTAAATAAATAAAAAATTAATCTACTCCTTATTTTATTAAAAACGCCATATTTTGAACCCGTTTTCAGCACAAAAAATATATTTATGAGGGCACTACGAGGCAAAACAAACATAAGTGAAGGTCACTGATTATGCACGAAAAATATACCAAACAAAAAAACCCAAAACAACTATATTAATTTATTTATAAACTGAAATTCAAACATTGAGGTTATCTAAAAGCTCAGTCAAGAAAATTTTCCTTATTCAAAGCCCACTCATTTTAAAGCTGTGTAGCTTTCATCAGTAGAGGTTGGTGCAAGTCAAGGTGCAAGCAGAAGTAAAAGATCCGAACTCGCTGTTTGTGATTGAACGCAGCGCTAATATTTTTAAACTGACATTTCGACAGTGACAGAAATGTGAACAAAATTTGCATTAACATTTTTTAATACATTTCATAAATAAAAACACCTTTAAATAAGTAAAAAATTAATCTACTCCTTATTTTATTAAAAACGCCATATTTTGAACCCGTTTTCAGCACAAAAAATATATTTATGAGGGCACTACGAGGCAAAACAAACATAAGTGAAGGTCACTGATTATGCACGAAAAATATACCAAACAAAAAAACCCAAAACAACTATATTAATTTATTTACAAATTGAAATTAAAAAATTGAGGTTATCTAAAAGCTCAGTCAAGAAAATTTTCCTTACTCAAAGCCCACTCATTTTAAAGCTGTGTAGCTTTCATCAGTAGAGGTTGGTGCAAGCCAAGGTGCAAGCAGAGGTAAAAGATCCGAACTCGCTGTTTGTGATTGAACGCAGCGCTAATATTTTTAAACTGACATTTCGACAATGACAGAAATGTGAACAAAATCTGCATTAAAATTTTTTAATACATTTCATAAATAAAAACACCTTTAAATAAATACAAAATTAATCTACTCCTTATTTTATTATACCCATCTAAAATTAATTAACAAGGGTAAGTTTTAATTAGAGTGACATATAACCCCAGTTTTGTGTGTTTACTATTTAAACCCCGCGTGAGTTTAAATTTTGAAACTTTCTTCTTAAATCCAACAACAAATTGTGTTAAGATGATTATTCAATAAACAAATTTATTAAAATTCTTTTTATAAATCAAATTATGTCGAAAACTCAAGGATGGTTGTTTTAAAGTGCTTAAAACCAGAAATTTCACTTAAACTTAGGACCGTTCTAAAATAGACTAAACCCACCGTTAAAGTTATAGATAATGGAAGTCCGAAACACAGAGTTAATTTCATTCATTAACTTATTGTTTTGTTAGCCAAACAAGATTGGATAACACAGCAATGTGAAGAAATAGAAGATCTAGATGCTAAAGATGACGCATTCAATTTACATAAACGCATGAAGGAAGCGGCCGGATTATTTAATAAAAGACAAGCTGGAATCCTTGTGGACAATCAGTGCAAAATCATACCGGATACCAAAAAAAAACTAAAAGAATGGTGTACCTACATAGAACATCTCTTTACCGATAACCGATCCGAACAGCCAGAAGAATTCTCAAGCCAAGGTATAGATATAACACCAGAGGAAGTACAACACGCAATATCTTCAGCTAAAAACAGAAAAGCGATAGGGCAAGACGAAGTATACACTGAGATTTTAAAGCTAATAAAAAACGAAGATTCGCTAAATACAGCGGTAAAATTCCTGCTGACTAAAATCAACCTTTGTTACACTGCCTAAAAACATTCAGCAAAGAAGTGTAGTACGTGATTACTGCCTAATCAGCCGAATGAGCCATAGGTTAAAAATATTTCTAAAGATTATCCATAAAAGAATTTATGCAAAATGCGAATCTTTTATTTACACGCAGTTTGGATTTCGTGCTGGGTTCGGGACAAGAAGGGCCTTGTTTGGCATTCACGTCTTAGTTCAGCGGTCTAGGGATGTGTCGGTGCCAGTATATGCCTTTTTCATAGATTATGAGAAAGCGTTCGATCGAGTCTAACACGAAAAGCTTATAGAATCGTTAAAAGGAGTTGGTCTAGATGACCGAGATCTAAAGATAATCGCTAATCTATACTGTAATCAGACCGTTCAAATAGAGGTTGATGACCAACTGTCCGAATAGGTCCAATTAAGAAAGGTGTGCGGTTGTTATAATCTATAGTAATAAAATAATAGGGAATACACTTCATAACTGCGAAAAGGGTCTGACCATAAACGGAATAAAAATTAACAATCTACGATATGCCGACGACACTGTCATAAAAGCAGACACGCTGGAAGGCCTGTGACAGTTGTTGAATCAAATTACTGGCGAAAGTTCGCAATTCGGGCTTAACTTAAATGTTGGAAAAACTAAATGGATGGACATATCCAAGAAAAAGAAGTCGAACGCGTGGATTCATACAAATACTTGGGTTGCCTCTTCAATGAGAACTGGGACAACATGCAAAAAGTTCGTGCAAGAATTGAACAGGCCACATCATCTTTCATCAAAATAAAATCAATGCGATCTTAATATTACTCTCCGAATTCGCGTGATTCGGTGTTATGTTTTTAGCATATATATTATTGCATGGAAGCATGAACCCTGACTGAGGCCATGTGCAAAAAGTTGGAAGCATTCGAGATGTGGTGTTATCGTTGAATACTAAGGATATCTTGGATGAACGGAGTAACTAATGTGGATGTTGGATGAATAAATAAAGATCTTGAAGTTTTATTTACCATCAAAAAACGAAAACTTGAATATTTTGTCTACATTTTGAGATATATACACTTTTAAAATTGATAATAGACGGCAAAATTAAAGGCATAAGAGGTCCGGGTCGTAGACGGATATCATGGCTTAAAAATCTTAGACAGTGGTATGGGGTTAGTACACGACACTTTTCCGAGAAGCAGTAGAAGAGAGCACTTCAAGAAGAAGATTTTTTATTTAGAAATTTTTTTTCACGACTTATTTAAATTTTTTCCGAGAGAGGAACGCTTTCCTCTCTCGGAAATTTAAGGATAAGCGTCCAGGTAGGAAACGTTATTTATACCTTGTCTTATTCATCAGTTCCTTAGCTATCCCTTGTCCCCTGTACGCCCCGTTTACCGAGATAATTTTCGTGGTGATTGCTTTGGTGGCTCCCGGAAATTTCGAAAATATGTCGGCTTCTTTTGTCACTTTCTCCAACAGGTGGCATATTTTTAAAAATTTCTTGTCTGTGTAGTGTTCTTCATTGCATTCTTCATTTTTTCCATCATCTGAAAAAAAATTGTTTTTTTCAAATTTTATCTAAAAAGTTCATTGAAATCCATATTTTTTATTTAAACTCAATTTGTAAATAAAATGGAACGGAAAATAAAAGACTAACTATATGTTTTTTTTTTTAATATAACATGTCAAGGTGTCTCGTAGTTTTATTAGAACATATATATAGTTACTGGGCGTCTGAATTAATTTTAAATTATTTTGAAAACTGTATACCTACCTGCTCAAAATTTGAGTGTACAAATCTTACTTTTTCTAATGTTATATTTATATATACTCCGCAGTCAATCTAGCACAAAAGTGGAAAAAATAACGCATCTTTGATTTTTGGCAAAGACCCTTAGAATACCTTCATAAACAACATAGGTACCGAAAGTCCCCTAAAATCCCCTGGATACGAGGTCCGATACATTGAAAAAATGACATATTTTTGACATATATTTTTTAGTATCTTTCTTTATGGGCGTAACCAGCTAAAATTTGGTATGTAAGTACTCATTGGGGCCTAATATGAAAATCCAAGATGGCGTCCTGCTAATGTCAAAAGTAGGTCCGCCATATGTCAAAAATTACGGTCTTCATCTTGCATTAAATGTTGCACATCTAAGTCGGCTATTTTAAATAGGAAGATAACCAAATGGAACATGTTTCTAGTAGTACCCTTAACAACATACTAAAAACACAGCTTTCTAAGGGCTAAGTGGCCGGCGGCATTTTCAAAAACTGTCAGTTTTTTACAATAAAGTTATAAAAATAATAAAAAGACAGATTTTTATACAAAAAAGATCGGTAAACCGGCTTTTGAGTAGTCGTGTCCCAGACAGACAGACACCATTAGAAAATTTTCTATTTAGGTCTTATTTTGTATTTATTTTTAGTGGAAATAAAAAAATGCTTTTAGAAAATGAGGTCAATATGCGGGAAAGAGAAGAGGAGGGGGGGGAGGAAATTCTAACTGCACGGTGTGTTTTTAAGATCTGCTTAGAAAATGCTTTTCAATGATGTGTGCCACATGCGAGGGTTTAAATGTTTTGATTTTCAAAATTGTGTAATTGAATTGTGACAGTTTTGGCCGCCCATATCTCAGAAAATGTAAAAAATAGGTCTGTAGTGTGGGGTATTTTTAAAAAGCATATTTTAAGGTCAATTTATGTTTATAATAATTTGAACAAAAAGCCATTTTAGAAAAAGTTCGCCAATAGGGGGGAGTAAGAGCGGAAGGGTTAAAAGTAAATATATTTTTCACTTGTCTTATATTGAGCTGAACATACTTTCTAATAACTTTTTTTGTATAAAAACTTTTTGTACTATAAACTTTTTGTATCTAAAAATGGCGGCCGCCGCTTAGCACTTAGAAAGTTGTATTTTTAGTATGTTGTGAATAAAGGACGGATTAACTTTAATTATGTCAACTTTATGGGTGCCATTTTTAGATATATAGGGTGGGCCACCGAAAACCGGACTGTTGTAACTACCAAATTTTTATTTATTTTCGGATTTTAACCCAAAAAAAAACTTTTGGAAAGGTAATAAAATAGACTTTTTGCAAATATGTCAAAAAATGACATTTGTCAGAAATTCAAAATGGCGGATGTCCAAAAGTTTCATGTATCTTAAAAAACCGATGGGTTTTTTTTAAGGCACTTTGTATATTTTTTTGACTTCTATCTGTTGTCTCTAAACCGATGTATCATTTGATAAATTCTATTAAAAAGTGAAAAAACTATGGTTTTGTTTTGTATACCCCTACTAGAAACATATCCGAACAAATTTGGTTGACTTCCTATTTAATGCAAGATAGCGACCGTAATTTTTGACAGAAAACAAGTGTAGCTTAACGGATTAGAAAGTCATCAATGATAATGAGAGAAGGTATTTAGCATTAGCAGGACGCCATCTTGGATTTTCATATTAGGTCCCAATAAGTATCTACATACCAAATTTTAGCTAGTTACGCCCATAAACGACGATACTTAAAAAATATATTTCAAAAGTATGTAATTTTTTCAATATGGCGGACCTCGGATCCAGGGGATTTTAGGGAACTTTCTGTATGTTGTTTATTAAGGCATTTAAAGGCTCCATGTCAAAAATCAAATATGTGTTATTTTTTTCCACTTTTTGCTAGATTGACTAGAGTATTTAAGAACAAAACAGCGATTACAAAACAGCGGGAAATAGAGCAAATCAAAATAGATGGGTGCATTCAGATTGAAGAGTCCGGGTGCAGTCCGGCGCAAAGCGTTACCCGATAGAGAGTGCATTCCGAGTGTGCCCGGCGATTGGTCCGATATGAACGAACGCATTATCATAACCTCACTCTTAAGATTTAAATTTTTTTTTGTAATTATGGAAGAAGTAATAGTGAATGCGTTTATAAATGAAGAACTACTCTTGAGGATGATTCACTTTCATCACTTTGATTGTTCCATCTAGAACAAAATTGCCTTCCTCGTCCAACATCCATTCTTTCCATTGTCAAAAACTAGACTTCAAAAACACAAATACAAAAAATATGGTCTCTGAAATAAGGTTAGAAGTGGTTGAGTATTTAATCTGCGCATGCGGAACAAATTTTATCAACCTATTTCGTGGGGTGCGAAAGTGAGCGTTTGGGTAGCGTCCGATAAAAATCTATCGAAAATCTGAACAGCCGGGTAAATTTTAACCAAATCAATCTGAACGGCCAGGGCGCGCCCGGGCGTCACCCGACGTTCAATCTGAACGCACCCCAGGAACGGATTTAAAATAGTTCCTATTTCCTATAGGCGCTATTTTGTTAGGCGATAATTTGATAGAAAGAGCTATTTTGTCAGAAGCTATTTTTTGTGACGTAGCCAATATTTTCCTGTAAATGAAATTTTACGAAGTTTTTCTTACCTCTTTCCAAAATACCGTTTAAACAGACTCCTATGATTTCTCCATTGTAAACTGCTTTCAGAGTAAAGTTGTTGTCAATGTCTTTGAGGGCAAAAGTTTCTAAATCCGGACATCGATGGTTTTCTTCGCTAATTATACCTAGAGTGAATTCAGACGACATAAATATACAGGGTGAGCCATCATAAATATGCATTTTAAAAAAAATATAGTATTTAACAAATGTTGCATAAGAAATTAACTCTGTGTTTCGGACTTCTATTGTCTATATTTTATTTATAAACGACGTTTCGATCAGTACAATCTCTGATCTTCTTTAGTTGCAAACTACAATCTATTTCTCTCTGCCAAAAAGGCCGGGTAAAAACCGTGTAAAATTTTACAAGATACAGACCGCTTCAAGCTACTGCGAACATAGGAGAAATCAAGTCCAATTTACTTTCCGTGCCGTACGACCGAGGTGGATTCGAAGCACGCTGCAGTGTTATCTTTTGGAAATTCATTTTGTTTTTATTATTTTGTTTTATTTCTGCCTTGCTCGAGAAACAGATGGGTAAGTTCTTAATTGAAATAATACATTTCTAAAACTAAAAATGGATGTCTACGAAGTTGCCGAAAAAGTGCAGATGGTCAAATGGTCAAATCGTCATAACCCAACACACGTTCGATATTGGTCGAGGGAAAATTTGCATTTGTATTTTGACGTAAGAACACAGTATCCCCAAAAACTAAATGTTTGGGGGGGGGGGTATTGTAGGGGAACACGTAATTGGGCCATTTTTTATTAACGGCAATTGCAATTTGAATGGTCCTAGATACTTGGATCTACTGCAGCAGCACATTATTCCAACTGCTAGGCAGTTGTTAGGTGTAAGATTTGGTGAAACATGGTTTCAACAAGATAGTTGTTCCGCTCACAATGTTGGCCTTGTTAGGGAATATCTTGATAATGTATTTCCTAATCGGGTTATAAGTACACGGGGAACTATTTTATGGCCAGCTCGATCTCCCGATCTTGCTCCTAATGACTTCTATCTGTTTTTGAAGAAGCTTTTCAAATTATCACCCCTAACATGCTTGGAAACGTTGGAAGGGGTTTTTATAGTAGGCTCGGATATTGTCTAGCCGAGCAAGGAGGAGTTTTCGAACATTTGCTTTATTTTTTTTTTGACTGGGAGAATCTTTTTGGTTTTTAGAATGTATTATTTTGTTTTGAGAACTTGCTTTTATTTTGTTTCTCCTTATTATTCTGAGCAGTTGACAATAAAACGCTCTTATTTATCAGTGACAAAAAATAAGAAAATTACGTTATAAAAATTTGCGTATTTATTGACCAAATTCCGGTTTCATTGACTACGCTCCACACAGCACCGTGGTTAGAGGCGTACTAAATACAAGGCGAACGGCGGCGAATGGCAGCGAATGGCGATCGGAAGCCTGAGTGTTGGTTGCTTCACTGATAGGCGTGCGGTGTCTCTGCATGTACGTACACTGGCAAATTAGACTTCTTTCGTCCTATGTTCGCAGTAGCTTGAAGCGGTCTGTATAACACGAACCAGCTACGGTTTTTGAAACAGGCAATTCCCGATCAAACCTTGTAAACTTTTCAGATGTTTCGCCGAGTAAAAATACACTTAAAGTTTACAAAATCGTACGAGGCTCCTTGCAAGATGTTATGTTTACAATATTTTACAAGAAGAAACTTTACAAGTTTTGAAGAGGTGCTATTGATGAATTTACAAATTTTTATAAGATTTAACGAGGCAATTTAAAAAGAAAAATAGGTTTTTACGCGATTTTACCATAGATTGTATGATAAATTGGGTACATTTTTACGAGTTTTTAAAAGATTTTACGCTACACAAAAAATATATTTTTACCAGTTTTTACAAGATTATAAAATTTAACGCAATTTAACGCGACACACCTAAAAAAATTAACCCGTTTTTACGCGATTACATGTTAAACTTTGTACAGTTTTTACTAGATTGTTCGATGAATCGTTAGAACTTCGAAAAAATTCTTTCCTAGTTTTTACATGACTGTATATTAAATTATGTGCAGTTTTTATAAGATTTTACGGAACCTCCAAAATATTTTCTTTTATACCTTCATCAAAAACATGATTTTACTAACTGTCTGCAGATAACTAAAGCATGGCTTTTTTTTTTGATCCCTGGTGCAAAAAAAGATTTCTGTCCATTTTTTACCCAAAGTTAAAGAGAAATAGCGGAAAATAGTAATATTAACAAAATATCCAATTGTCAAAGATTAAAATGTCGCAACAATGAACGTCACCGAGTAAAAAGACACATCGCTATGGAAACGATTGTTATTTCATTTACCAGCCGCCTTGATTTATAGTGTAAAGATGGTGTGTTACGAGAAGTTCTCAGAGTTCAAGATTTTTAAAAGTATTTTCCTGTTTTTCTTGGATTTTTTGATAAAGGTATTAAAAAAAATAGTGTTAACAACTCGCGGCTAAACTGTACTTTTTTTTTACTCGCTTGCAAAAAAAAGCACTATTTTAGCCACTGTTTTTTCAAACTACTATTACTTACTTTTACACAATTGTATAAATATAGTTTAAAACGTAATAAAACATCCTTGTTTTCCCAATATTGAATTGAAACATAACACCCAAAAATTTTGTCGCCAATTTGCCTTAGTTTGTATGCTTTTCCAAATTGCCCAAAAACAAGAAGTTCCCATTGTAATTTCCAATGTCAATTTGACCAAAATTTTTAAATATTTGCCTTGTAAAATCGTCCCAAATTATTTGTCTGTTAAGTCTTCTAAAAAGTATGAATGTCAATTGCAATAAAAGCTTGAAAAAAAATTACTTTATAAAGCCCAGTTCACACTATGCAACCTTTCCATGCATCAAATTTAACAGGTTAAAAGGAGACACAATCTGCTTGTGTCTTTTTTAACCTGTGAAAACTAAATTTGACGCATAAAAAAGTTGCAAATTCTGTTCGTTCGTAGCATCGAGGTACTAACTTACATCGATGGTTCCTAGCTTTAAGTCTTCTTAAAATTATGCATGTCAATTCTAATAAGAGTTGGGTCTATCTAAAATTCTGGGTATAGATTTCAATAAAAACTTGTAAAAAAATATGCCTTGTAAAGCTTTCTGAAAATTATGCATGTTGATTCCAATGAAAGCCTGTAAAAAATTTACCTTGTTAAGTTTTTAAAAATTATGGGTGATTCCAACAAAAACTTGTGTAAAAATATCCCTTGTTAATAAAGTCTAATAAAAATTTGATAAAATACGTATGCTTTTAACTTATTAAATCTCTTAAAAAATGGGATTTTCTTATAATCCAGTTAAGTCTCGTAAAATAATTATTCAGTTAAATTTTAGCCTCATAAGAAAGATATTAAACTTGTACAATCTTACAAGACACAATTTTTCCCTAGAGTTCAAGATTTTTAAAGGAAAACACCCTGATTCTGCCCAATAAAAGCAGCTTCAAGGAATTTTCGTTTCTTCCATTGTGACTCCTTGTGTAAAACCTTTGCTTCTGTCCACTTCATTCGGTGTTGTTTTGACCATGCGTGTTCGGCGATTCCTGATTTCGTTGTTTCAACTCTTTGGGTATTCGTCTGATGTTCCTTAAGCCTAACTGATAGTGGTCTTTTTGTTTCACCTATGTATGATTTACCACACTCACAAGAAACTTGGTAAATACATTCCTTATTTTGTTTGTTATCCGGTTTTGTTTTACCATACTCCTTTAATATATGTAATTGTAAGGAATGCATTTGCCTGGTTTTGGTCTTGTAATCTCTGTCCTGTTTGCTGAAATTTAGAAATAGTATCTGTTATAAGTTTAAGGCTGTAACCATTCTGCTGCAGATCCTTCTTAATGTTTCTTATTTCGATTTCCAAGTCATGAGAATTGTAACAAATTTGAACGGCTCTATTATACAAAGCTCTTATTATGCCTCGTTTGGTTTTAGCAGAATTATCTGAACCATGAATGATTTGAACCTGAATTAATGCATCAAAGAAGACATTGACACCCATAGAAGAAAACTTACTTGCCAAAGGACTTTTCCATCGCTCCTAAGAAAGTCATCTTCTTCCACGACAAGATGTCGACGAGTTCAGACATCAAGTAAGGACCATTATTTTCAAACCTATTAAGTATACCTCTAACATAAGCGAGAGGAATAATTTTCAAAAGGACAAATCAGTTAAATATTGTCGGCAGATACTACTTGCCAAAGGAAACTATAAACTTCTCAAGGAACCGACGCAATCAATCGAAAGTAAGGTTTATAGAATTTTAAAACAGTATTCTAGATATATTCCGGGCAACACAAGGTCTAAACTTAAACCACATTATAGCAAGCCTCCTCATCTATACGGACTTCCCAAAATTCACAAAGATGCAATGCCCTTACACCCCATCACAAGTTCCAGAGAAGACGATCAGAGATTGTGCTGATCGAAACGTCGTGTATAAATAAAATATAGACAATGGAAGTCCGAGACACAGAGTTAATTTCAAGAAAGTTGATGTCTAAATTTGACATATGCAATGACATTGGACAATTCTCACATGCATAATTTTAAAGTTTACTCAGTGGCGTAGCCAGGGGGGGGGTTTTGGGCGTTAAACCCCCCCCCCATGAGGTCCAACCCAATCTACAATAAATTAATCATGATCAAGGGCCCAAGGGAGAGCTATAAGCCACTTTTTTGACCCTTCGTCGGTCCGATGTCGATTGCCGAATTTGTAGTCATCGGCACGACGTCGATTTACGACATCGGACCAGCAGTATTTTTTGTCCGCTTTGCGATGTAGGCCCAATATATGTTTGCCGATGCAGCGTTAGACTGTAGCCTGTCGTCGGACCAATGGTAAATTTTACTTTTTGCTGACATCGGCATACCGTCGCCGTACGATTAAGGTCCGCTATGGTTTAACCACGTGGTACCGAGCATCCGCCCATAACTGCTTAATTTGGTCGGTCTAACGTAGGCAAGCTGGTCTCGGTCCGACATCGGTAAACCATTCAAGTCCGACATTGGTTTCCTAAAGCGGTCCAACGTCGGCGATTGACGGAGGTCCGTCGGTGGTAGCTTAAAGCGGCCCGCAAACTACAAAGTTTCGATAATGCGGGTGCTTAACCAGTCGGGCTGGTTTAAGTGGCAGAAGAGGTGATTCTTGTAGAGAAGTACCACCATCTTGTCAAGTCCGCATGTCTGCCAGCCAGACCGAACCCAATTTTTTTTCTATGATTCTAGTTTTGAAATATCTTTGCTCATTATCTATATATTATATTCCACTGTACAGGGAACATAGTGACATTAGCGCCATCTCTACATACTAGGAAGAAACTATTAAGCAGTTTAAAAATTTTAAGATGACGTATCGGACCATCGTCAGTTGCCGATTCTCGACCGATTAAAGAAAGTTCCAATCGGACCATCATCGGCCCTAAAGCAGATAAGGTTTGCGTTGGCATAATGTCGACTATAGCAAATCGGGCTATCGTCAGTTGCCGATTCTCGTCCGATTAAACAAAGTTCCAATCGGACCGTCGTCGGCCCTACAGCAAATAAAGTGGGCGTCGGCATAAAGTCGACTATAGCAAATTGGGCCATCGTCAGTTGCCGATTCTCGACCGATTAAAGAAAATTCCAATCGAACCATCATCAGCCCTAAAGCAGATAAGGTTTGCGTTGGCATAATGTCGACTATAGTAAATCGGGCCATCGTCAGTTGCCGATTCTCGTCCGATTAAACAAAGTTCCAATCGGACCGTTGTCGGCCCTAAAGCAAATAAAGTGTGCTTCGGCATAAAGTCGACTATAGTAAATCGGGCCATCGTCAGTTGCCGATTTTCGACCGATCAAACAAAGTTCCATTCGGACCATCGTCGGTCCTAAAGTGGTGTCGGCATAAAGTCGACTGTAGTAATGTGGACCTCCGTCAGCTGCCGATTATTGACCGAAAACTGAAAATCGCAATCTGACCAACATCGGGCCAGAGTGTAGTCGCCGATGCCGACACATTGCCGACGTTGTCGACATTGGCCCGACATTGATGTTTTAAATTTCACAAGTTTCGCCTGCGGTGCTATGACGTCATTAATTGTTAGAATTTTTAATTTTTCTCACCAGCATTCAAAACGTGCAATAATTGAATGGCATTCTTAGTATAATTTTCCTTAAAACCACCGTAACCGTGGCATCTAACCCAATCTACTTGTTCAAAAATATTTTGCAAAAAACCTAAGAGATCAAAATTTTTAAAAATTTATTTTTATCAAAGTTTTCGCCTTCGGTGCTATACCAATATTAAATATTATGTTATAACAATTTTGTTTAATTTTAAGCAATTTTTTTGTCAATAATATTTGAAATTTTTGCCTGCAGCGCATTTAAGGGTTAGTTTTTTAAAAAATCAGCAAATGAGACCAAACTGGGCGCACTATGAAACGCATATATTATATTTAGGAGAGTATTTTAAACCTCTGTAACTTTTTTAGGTTTGATTATTTTGAAATGGGGCTTTTGGTATCGTATAGCTGGTATTTTTTGCTAAAACAAGGTTAAAACCAAAGTTTGCCATTTTGTATTTTGTTCCGTATACAACGTGTGACAAAAAGTACTATTTTTTTTTCAAAGTTTAATGTTAACGAAAACTAAAAAAAAAATTTGGGAAAAATTATTAAATTGGTTATCAAATCTTTCCAACAAAATCAATTCTCAGATTTTTTATTTTTACTTTTGTTTTGGAGATGATTTTTTTCCAAAATTTATGCTTATTTTACATTCTTTTGCCTCGTGGATTTAACCGGATTTCGAAAATAATTTTAAATATGCATTTTCGCAATCTGTGGAAGGCCTATTAAAAATAAAACGTACCCAAAGTTATTTTGAAAATTAATCTTGATTACCAGTACCAGTAATACTTTATACGTTTACAATCAATTTTCTCGCTATTAATTTAAAAAAATTATTATTTTTTTCAGTTATTAGTAACTAGTGACCATTGTTAACAAAGCAGTTTTTTATTTTTTTTAAATGTTAACCAGGGGCGCACCTAGATTTTTTTTCAGAATAAACTTTTATTGATAAAAAATGGTTACATAAATTAGAGAAAGCAGGTTCAGCTTATATATTTTTTAATTATTGTGTCAATAATTTTTTTTATAACAAGCACATCAGGGGCGTGCATAGTTTTTTATTTAAAAATATTATGTTAGTTCTCTGTAATCCTAAAGTGAGAAAACCAATCGTAAAATATAAGGTTTTTTGAAAATGTTGGTATCATTCAAAAGGTCCAATTTTGCACAATTTTGCACACCCCATAGGAAGCCACAGAAGGGTTTTCGAGTAGCGAGGCTGCCCCCCCCCCCGATGATATTTTTTGAAAATTTTGGTTTCATTCGAAAGGTCGAATTTTGCACACCTATCTTGAAAAATGGGGGGGGGGGCGGCCTCGTTACTCGAGAATTGCGGGTTCCCATTGGGTGTGCAATTTCAAAATAGGTGTGCAAAATTGTGCAAAATTGGAGCTTTCGAATGATACCAAAATTTTATTGGCTAATTCACTTTAGGATCACACAGAACTAACATAATATTTTTAAATAAAAACTTTTCAAAATAAAAAATTATGCACTCCCCTGATGTGCTTGTTATAAAAACTAAAAAACCGCTTTGGTAAAAATGGTCACTAGTTATTAATAACTGAAAAAAATAATGTTATTTTTTTCATGAATAGCGAGAAAATTGATGTGAAACATATGAAGTATTTTTTGCAAACAACTGTTACAATCCACAACTTGAACGCCACTGGTAATCAAGATTAATTTTCAAAATAACTTTGGGTACGTTTCATTTTTAATAGGCCTACCAGAGATTGCGAAAATGCATATTTAAAATTATTTGCGAAATCCGGTCAAATCCATGAGGCAAAAGAATGTAAAATACGCATAAATTTTGAAAAAAAATCATATCTCCAAAAGAAAAGAAAAATAAAAATCTGAGAATTAATTTTGTTAAGAAAGATTTGATAACCAATTTGATAATTTTAAATTTTTCCCATTTTTTTAAAATTTCCGTTAACTTTAAACTTTGATAAAACAAAAACAGTACTTTTTGTCACACCTTCTATACGGAATAAAATACAAAATGGCAAAATTTGGTTTTAACCCTTTTTTAGAAAAAAATATCAGCTGTACGATACCAAAAACCCCATTTAAAAATAATAAAACCTAAAAAAGTTACAGAGGTTTAAAATACTCTCCTAAATATAAAATATGCGTTTCATAGTGCGCCCAGTTTAGATGAGAGTATTTAAAATTAAGTATTTTGTTTTGCATACACTAACTCAACCCCTAGTAAACCGCCCCTTTCCCCTCCCTTTAATTTAAGAGCTCAAGCAATAGGCACCGCCACAATTTTTAAAAATTTGCCATACGTATAGGTAATTGACTTTTATTAAATGATGAAACCCCCCCAGAGTCGATTTCTGGTTACGACACTGGTTTACTTAAACTTATGCAACTTAAGACTATTTTTTTGTGAAATGCATAATAATAGAGGAAAGAGGGGGTACCATTTATGATGGATAACCCTCTACACCGTGTCCCAAGGTGTGAGGTATCGAGCACAATCAATAGGTCGCGTTTTATAGTTTATTAGGGCGCACATGCGCAGTAGTTAGGGCATTTAACGAAACCAACAGGGTACCGATTCTGGAAGTCATAGGAAGTGATCGTTCGTCTGAGAGAAGAAAAGTAGTTTCAACCAATAAACGCGCTTAAAAGCAGTGACGAGACGATCGAATAATCACCAAACTATTATGGGCACGCGCAGAGCTACCTCGAACAACAATTTTTGAGCGAAGCCGTTCTCTCGACTAGACCCAGTAGTTGGGAGTTGTAGGAAAGCTTGTGTGAAAAACGTCGCTCGTATTATTTTAGAGCACGCTATTGGGCGAAACCATAACGTCATCGAACTCGCTAATGTGCATGCTACGGCAAACGTGACCGTCTTTTATAGTAGGACTCGCACAGTGGTCGATTTTTGTAAAAACGCGGATTTTAAAAAAAACTTTCATAAATAAATAATTCTTCTTTAGCTCATACACAGGATGATCGTGTGAATTTTTACATTTATCTTAAGACATTTTTAAGAGATAAAAGATATATATTTATTAATTAGCTAAATTTGTGATGGTGGTGTGAGGGGGGATCTTGAATAAGTTTTATTTAGCCAAAAATGTTGACTATTTAAAAGTGTCCAGTCACGTAATAATTTTGGTTACAGTTAAAGTCACATGATATTTTAATTTTAAGCTCACTTCACAAAATTAAACTAAAAATGTTAGTTTAGAACAATCAAATTTACTTTAAAGTAATTGACACAATATATAAATGTTACAGTATACTAGAATATTTTTATGTATATAGGGTATATTAAAAAGAATGCCAACCGAAACTTTCAAATGAAACACCCAGTATATTATTGCATTGCATTTTTCCATTCTGTTTGAAAATTCTAAGCATTTTTTTATAACGTACCCTATGTCGATCTTCAACTGTTCTCGAGATATTAACAGTTGAATACTCTCATACTCTGGGTCTTCTATTTGAAATTTGATTCTGAATACTGATACGTAATGTCAAACTCGTAAAAAGCATAGTTTATTCTTTGGCCAACTATTCGCCTAGTATCTTGACAACCATATAGGGGCAAATTTAGATATATTTTGAATTTTTTAATTTTTCCATTTATGTCCGCGTTTTCCGGAAAATCGACCACCATCAATAGCTGCTTTACTTCTACAGTTATGATTTTTTAAAATATATTTTAACGTTTTTCTGAATAACTCGGAAATTAGAGCTCCCACGAATTTGGACTTTATAACAAAATTTGCAGCCCATATTCATGGAAACTTAAATCTGAAAACCGTATATCGCTACTATTTTTTTAAATATTTTATTCCCCTTTTCCTCCCTTCAACCCTTCACCACCCTACCCAAAAGTTAATCAGTTCATGGTCAGCCGATATTTGTACCAAATTTCGTTAAAATCGATTAAGGCTTTCTTGAGTTATCGCGTATAAAGACAGACAACTTTTTTTTTCGTCGATTAAGGTGTTCTGGAACATTAGTAACTCATTTTTGATAAAATTAAGAAAGGTAAAAATTTCACCATTTTAATAGTCCCTCATAGCATATTGGTATGTTGGAATAAAAATTGGTGATAGAAAGCACGGATAGTCCACCATATAATCAATTATTTTATGTTGAAAGGAAATGAAAACATCTCGAAAACTGTAGATTTGAAAGATTTGAACCTTATAACAAAATTTTTGGGTAATATTTACGGAAACCAAAATCTGAAAACCGCATATCAATAGCTGCTTTACTTCTAAAGTTAATATTTTTTTTTATATATTTTAACGTTTTCCAAATGACTCGAAAACTAAAGCTCCCACGAATTTGGACTTTATAACAAAATTTGTATCCGTATATCGCTACAATTTTTTAAAATATTTTATCCTTTTTTTCCCTCCTTCCCAAAAGTTTGATCAGTTGATGGTCGGTCGATAGAAGATTTTTGTACCAAATTTCGTTAAAATCTTGAGTTTTCGTGTATACAGACAGACAGCAGACCGACAGAAAACTTTTTTTTCGTTGATTAAGGTGTTTTGGAACCTTAGTCACTCATTTTTCATCAAAATTAAGTCAAAATTTCACGATATAGCGAAACTAAAATCCTATAAACAACACATTTAAAATCAGCAAAATCTTAAATTAGCAACAGACATTATCTAAAATTTTCACATCCCTTTTACAAGCAACCCTTACATTAATATTTATATTGCATAATATCTTTGGCACTCCATCCTTGTCATTAATTTTTTAGCTATTAATTCTTTTTTAGTTTTAGTTTTTATTGTTCCATAAACAATAGTTAAGATTTTTTCAAATGTAGAAACTTTTTAAATTGTAAAAATCTATGGGAATTATTTATGTACCTACATGAAGTGCAAAATTTAAGTTTTTTTTCTCAAGGTTAACTGATAGAGAGATAGATAGATAGATTTTTATTTCCATATTAATTATACGATGCAATAGTATTTTATAAATATGGCTTGTCAATATTTTAACTAAATTAAACTGTACAACATCATTAAATATTAAAGAAGTAATTGTATAGCAATTGAAAATAATAATTTAGACTGATTTAAAAATATTTAAAAATGTCTGTAAAAAAAATTCGCCCAAATATATAATATATAATATGCTCGTCTAGAAACATCTCAGTATAAAAGAATTAAAAAATAATTTTTTAAAATTTAAAATTTAAAACTAAAACTTAAATTTAAAAATTTAAGATCTCTTTGTATAAACACTATAAGTATTACTTTACTAAGAGACACTTGTGTTAATAAAAGAAATAACAATAAAAAATACAATATAAAAAACCATATAAATTTAAAATACACAGTACAAAACAAAACATTGCAAACCAATCAAATTCTAAAATATGTAAATTCCTAAGATTAAACGGAAAAAAAATTATCATGTTGCATAGGATAAAAAGCGAACACTCACACTTAGCTAAGCTTTTTTGACTAGTTATTTTGACTTAATAAGAGCTACTGGCAGCTAGTTGTTGGTAGTGCTGAATTTCTCCTTTTTCAGGCTTAGTCATAGAAGACAAAGAATTATTGTAAATTACTATATTTTCTTAATTGTGAAATAAAGATATTAATTATTATTATTATTATTATATCGCAAAAACTACAAGTGACAGATAAAATTCAGTTGGACAGTCGAATTCTGCTTTCAAAATCTACCCGAAACCCGAATTTTGGACACCCTGTATAATTAATTTTTGAGTTTCATTCTTATGCAACCTAAATCTCTTTCCTGTAGGTGGTAGGTGTAGCAAAATTGTTCACAATGACTATTTAAATCATCTCATAATCAGTTGTATAAATTAATGGTAAGTTCTCCCCATTAACAAAGCAATACGTTATTTTAATGATTTTTTTTCTAATAAAAAGTGAATGTGTGTTGGATTGGATTACAATAAGACGATATTATAAATGTTATTATTTTTTTTATGTATTGTAATAGCTTGTTGAAAATAATATATCGCTTGCTGGTATTATTATAATAAACAATATTATGATTCGACACGCCTCCCGTATTTTAAAAGCCGCCGCTATTTATAAAAGTCATTGAAAAGGGCATTTTTTACAGTAAAAGTAAATTATGTTTTATTCAACATTGTCGGAACTTAATTAAACAAAAAATCTTACAAATTCAAATTTTTAAAATAACTTGTTACTTTTTTAACAAACTTCGCCTGCGGCCCCAATAATTAAGGTGCTTACATCTTCCATATAAATAGTTTCATGTTTCTGATAAATAATTTTTGATAACGCCCGTCACATAACTTTTTTCACAGGTAAATATCAACACTGCATTTCGGACTTCCATTGTCTATATTTTATTTATACACGACAGTTTGCACCTGAAGACGATCAGAGATTGTACTGATCGAAACGTCGTGTATAAATAAAATATGTACATGGCAGTGAGATTTACTAAGATCTAAAATAGTACCCTCCACAGGTCTAAATATTTACACCTGTGGGGGGTACTAAATTTTAAAACCAATTTTCAAAAAACACTTACCTATACAGAAAAGACACAAAGTTATTGATTATTTTGTATTGTTACTGCAAAATACCACTGAAAACCTGCTTTTTTTCTCAAAATACACCATATTTTAGAAGAAAATGCCCTAAAACTAATTTTTTTTGACGCCAAAACAACATAATAGCTTCATTATTTGTTTTTGAGATTATAAAGTTGTTGATTTTTTAGACCACCTCAGGGGGGTGGTTTAAATTTATAGCCCCCAGAAAGTTAATAAGTTCGTTTATAATTTCCCTAAGTAACTATTTTTACAAGGATTAATTTACCTTATTATTACCCAATAAAACACCTCCTATTTTGTCCAGAAAAACGCCATATTTTGAACCCGTTTTCAGCACAAAAAATATATTCATGAGGGCACTACGAGGCAAAACAAACAAAAGTGAAGGTCACTTATTATGCACGAAAAATGTACCAAACAAAAAACCCAAAACACTTATATTAATTTATTTACAAACTGAAAGCAAAACATTGAGGTTATCTAAAAGCTCGATCAAAAAAACTTTCCCTACTCAAAGCCCACTCATTTTAAAGCTGTAGCATTCATCAGTAGAGGTTGTGCAAGCCAAGGTGCAACAGAGGTAAAAGATCCGAACTCGCTGTTTCTGATGGAACGCAGCACTAATATTTTTAAACTGACATTTCGGCAGTAATAGAAATGCAAAAAAAAACTTTCATTTAAGTTTCTTAATACATGTCATAAATAAAAACACCATTTGAATAAATCCAAAATTAATCTACTCCTTATTTTAATATTAATTAATTACTTATCAAGGGTAAGTTTTAATTAGAGTGACATATATCCCAAATTTTAATTTTTTCTACAGGGTGTTTGCTATTTAAACCCCGCGTGGGTTTAAATTTTTTAGTTTTCTTTTTTTTTAAATTGAAACTTTCTTCTTAAATCCAGCAAAAGATTGTGTTAAGATGATTATTTGATGAAGAAATTTATTAAATTTCTGTTTATAAATCAGACTATGTCCAAAACTCAAGGAGGTCTGGTTTAAAATGCTTAAAACCAAAAATTTCACTTAAACCTAGGACCGTTCTAAAATAGACTAATGCCCATATCCACCATTAAACACTCTAATCAGGGCTAGCTAATTGGAATTAACTTGCTAATCGCGGCTAAACAAGTTTACCTATCCGTCAACTTTTTTTATGAAATAATTACCTAATCAGGGTTAAGTAACTCGATTTAAAAAAAAGAGCTGGCAACGCAGCATATTTGGTGTGTATCTATTGGTAACACTGGATATGTCAAAAAAAAAATTTGATGTAAAAGGTTATCTTTTCTGTTTACTTTTTAATTTTCTTTCAGTTTTTGTTTATTTATTTTTAAAACCTATCAGAAAATACGTTTCCCAGCTGTTGCGACTGAAACTCTCAAGTTAAACGGGGATGGCCGAATCGGTGCTGTTTGGAGCTGATCAGTTTGTTGTCGCCAGCATTATTTCCAATAATTAACTGCTCATTTTCAGTCGTGTAGTGTAAAAAAGTGGATTTGCCTAAAGTTTGTTTTTTAACACAGTGTGTGGTAAACAAAAGTAGGCATTGAACAGTATGCTGGGTGCATATAACTATGAAATACTATAATGGCCCAAGGTTTGCAAAATTCTTTGGAACGAAGTCAACATAGTGACTTTTTGTAACTCACATGCGTTCAGATAAGAGGGTTAAGTTAAAGTAAAAGTGCCTTAATCAGCCCAACAAGTCGTTACAAACAAAAAAAAATAGTTTAGACGGTTATAAATAAAATGTCAAAAGAGTATGTTTCCAGTTATCACTGACCTAGAAGGTCTGTGGGTAATAATCTTCTCAGCTTAAAAGTGATTTATTTAGGATGTTTGTTAATTTTTAGATATATTGAGTACCTTATAATTAAGAAAGTAGTTCATAAGGTTGAGATATTTTTTATATCAAGAAAAACATGTTGCTCTTCCAAATATTACTGAAATTATTTAAATTCTACATTTTTTGACAGTTTTATTTTGAAACTGTTATCACCAAAAATTATGCCCTAGGTGACAGAACCACTCTAAGAAAAAAGAGGTTTTAAAGTTATAATAATTAAAAAAGAAAAATAATAAAATATGAATTTAGAAAAATCAAGCTTTATAGGACCTCGACTTAAAGGTTGCAATGAAGTTTTGTACATACTGGTTGCAGATTTGTGTATTTAATTTTCTATTTCTCTTCCTAAAAATGTTTTTTTTTATATTACAAAGAGAAAAAAAAAACATAAAAGTTTTAGATTAAAATGTTTCAGGATCTTTAATTTTGTTTCTTTCATTCTGATTATTTTAAAATTTTAGGTAGGGTAGACGTTTTATGATGACTGGTGATTGACAGTGTCAAAAAGAGTTTTTCCTCGAAGTAACCACAAGTTACCAGGTAAACCAGTTGCTCGTTTTCAATTTTTCTTCGTACAGTAATCCAAGTCATGACGTCACGAGTAACCAGACTATGTTACCAACCTATGGGACATGGTTACTTAAAAAATTTAAGGTTCAAAGTGTGGTTTACCGATTGTTTATGGTTTTTTTAATTTGTATTATTTTTTTTATAAATCTCATGTTTTTCTATGATGATGACGTCATGACAAGTAACCCAAACAAGTTACTATTGTCCTTGAGCAAAAAGCCTATATGTAATACCATTAAACCATGTAAACCGTTTTAAAAACTTAAACAAAATTGGTTGAGATGGACCATTTATTTTTATTAAGATCCTAATTGATGAGGTTACTAATTTAGGTGTATTTTCTGCTGTTGAAAGAAAATGTTTTTGTGATATGCAATATCTACCAATGTGATTTATTTAGGCATGTCTATGTGCAATAGTTCTCTGCATTTGTTCTTTGTTTTATTAATGTATTTATTTGGTTTTTAGATAAATAAAACATCTACTTCACTTTTAATTATATTTGTTTTTATTTTATGAAAATTATTAACTACAAACATTGGTAATTATGCAGTATACGGTTTCCTGCCATTTTTGATTTTTTATGAAAAATTCTTCATGGGAGCACCTACTAGGGTCCCTAGGACCCCAAAATCCGCCTGCGCCCAATTTTTTTTTTTTAAAAGAAAAAAGGGTGCCCGGGGGGGGGGGTTGTAATGTGTTTTTTTGATTTTTTTGGGTTGGGTTGGATTAGGTTGGGTTGGACTGTGTTGTATTGGGTTATTTTAGTGAAAAAAAAATAAAAAAAACCAACGGGCGCAGGCGGACTTGGGGTCCTAGGGACCCTAGTAGGTACACCCATAAATAATTTTTCATAAAAAATCAAAAATACCAGAAAACTGTATACTGCATAATTACCTAAACGTTAATCAACACTTAAATAAAAGGTGAAACAAATAAAAAAAAACTTAAAAGAAGCTTATAAAAGTGAAATAAGTCTAAAGTCTGAAAGCTTTGTGAGCCGAAACCTTCTAAAGAACCCCCTGTTGTCCATAATCTCAAAATAATTTGGTCTCTCGTTCCATCGTCTTGGAATTCCATTATTGATTATGTCCAACACATCCAAATCGTCATGATACAATATATCTTCCATATTTAAAAAAAAAAAACAATTCAACAAATCAAACTGGAAATCAAAATAAACAGAAAACATAACCAACAAAATGCATATGACAGCAACTTAATTGCTCAATTAAGCTTTAATCGCCTAACATCGGCCGGGTTGGTAAACGGCGCGATTAACGCAAAAATTTTGTTGGTGGATACCGAATTTACTCGCTAACCATAATTAAAAGTTAATTGGAGAAAAAATGCGTTGGTGGATACCGGCATAAACCTTTTTAGTAAATCCCACCGTGGAAGTCTGAAACACAAAGTTAATTTCAAATACATCATTGTCTCAAACTTTCAAATATAAATATTAACAATTAACACTATTCAGACCGCTTCATGCTACTGCGAACATAGGTCGGAAGAAGTCCAATTTGCCAGTGTACGTACATGCAGGGACACCGCACACCTATCAGTGGAGCAACCAACACTCAGGCTTCCGATCGCCGTTCGCCGCCGTTCGCGGCTTGTATTTAGTACGCCTCTAACCACGGTGCTATGCGGAGCGTAGTCAATGAAACCGGAATTTGGTCAATAAATATGCAAATTTTTATAACGTAATTTTCTTGTTTTTTGTCACTGATAAATTAAGAAAGTTGTATTTTCAACTGCTCAGATTTATCAGTAACAACGTGTTGCAATGAAAATAATAAGGAGAAACAAAATAAAAACAAGTTCTCAAAATAAAATAATACATTCTAAAAACCAAAAAGATTCTTCCAGTCAAAAACAATTTAGAGCAAATGTTCGAAAAATCCTCCTATTATAAAAACCCCTTCTAACGTTTCCAAGCATGTTAGTAGTAGTAGATCCAAGTATCTAGGACCATTGAAATTGCCGTAAATAAAAAATGGCCCAATTACGTCTTCCCCTACAATACCCCCCCAAACATTAAAAAAAAAAAATACAAATGCAAATTTTCCCTCGACCAATATCGAACGTGTGTTGGGTTATGACGATTCAATAATGGAAAAGTGCTTTCATCTGTGAAAAGAATAGATCTCAGAAAGTTTTCAGCACGATTAGCCCTTTCCATCATTGTTTCGCAAAATTCCATACGACGATAGTTGTCCTCGGGAAAAATTTGATGCGTTTTTGACGCTTTGTAAGAACGATAACCATTCTTTTTGAGAACACGTAAGACAGTGGCTGAAGACGTATCAACTGCTTCGGCAGTTTGGTGGCTAGTTAACTTTCGATTTTCCTCCACTGCAGCGCAAATCATCAATCACACCTCGTACTTCCTGCTCGTCATTCAAAACAGTGGGTTTTTTAATGGTTTCTTGGCGCTACACAACCAAACTTTTCAAAATTCTGCACAAACCTATGAATCGTTGATAACTAAATTCTGGGCTATTTACAAAATTCTTCAAAAAAAGTTCTTGATAAGTCTCAACGGTCTGCCTTGATAGTACTATTTGACTATCTGCACTTATTCGGCAACTTCGTAGACATCCATTTTTAGTTTTAAAAATGTATTATTTCACTTAAGAACTTATCAGTCTGTTTCTCGAGCAAGGCAGATATAAAACAAAATAATAAAAACAAAATAAATTTCCAAAAGATAACACTGCATCGTGCTTCGAATCCACCTCGGTCGTACGGCACGGAGAGTAAATTGGACTTGATTCCCCTTATGTTCGCAGTAGACTGAAGCTGATTGTATACAGACCGCTTCAAGCTACTGCGAACATAGGGCGGAAGAAGTCTAATTTGCCAGTGTACGTACATGCAGAGACACCGCACGCCTATCAATACTCAGGCTTGCGATCACCACTTGCATGACTTTCCTTTGGTATTTAGTACGCCTCTAACCACGGTGCTGTGTGGAGCGTAGTCAATGAAACCGGAATTTGATCAATAAATACGCAAATTTTTATAACGTAATTTTCTTATTTTTTGTCACTGATAAATAAGAGCGTTTTATTGTCAACAGCTCAGATTTATCAGTGACGACGTGTTACAATGAAAATAATAAGGAGAAACAAAATAAAAGCAAGTTCTCAAAATAAAATAATACATTCTAAAAACTAAAAAGATTCTCCCAGTCAAAAAAAAATTAAAGCAAATGTTCGAAAAGTCCTCTTTGCTCGGCTAGACAATATCCGAGCCTACTATAAAAACCCCTTCTAACGTTTCCAAGCATGTTAGGGGTGATAATTTGAAAAGCTTCTTCAAAAACAGATAGAAGTCATTAGGAGCAAGATCGGGAGATCGAGCTGGCCATAAAATAGTTCCCCGTGTACTTATAACCCGATTAGGAAATACATTATCAAGATATTCCCTAACAAGGCCAACATTGTGAGCGGAACAACCATCTTGTTGAAACCATGTTTCACCAAATCTTACACCTAACAACTGCCTAGCAGTAGGAATAATGTGCTGTTGCAGTAGATCCAAGTATCTAGGACCATTCAAATTGCAATTGCCGTTAGTAAAAAATGGCCCTATTACGTGTTCCCCTATAATACCCCCCCCCAAACATTTAGTTTTTGGGGATACTGTGTTTTTACGTCAAAATACAAATGCAAATTTTCCCTCGACCAATATCGAACGTGTGTTGGGTTATGACGATTTGACCATTTGACCATCTGCACTTTTTCGGCAACTTCGTAGACATCCATTTTTGGTTTTAAAAATGTAATATTTCAATTAAGAACTTACCCATCTGTTTCTCGAGCAAGGCAGAAATAAAACAAAATAATAAAAACAAAATGAATTTCCAAAAGATAACACTGCAGCGTGCTTCGAATCCACCTCGGTCGTACGGCACGGAGAGTAAATTGGACTTGTTTGTTCGCAGTAGCTTGAAGCGGTCTGTAGAATGTTGCATATTTAGGTACCGGCGATGCCGACGCCGTCGCCCGCGGCGTTATCCTAATTTAAGCTTCGAGACCGAGTCACTATAGACGCAACGGTAGTAAAAAACAAGGGGTCCCTAAGTCGTCAGATCGCCTTCTATAACCGTAGGTACATGTTTTATGATTTGACATAAGTGTTTCAAAAATTCCTTGGTGTCCTGTGCCTTACCTAAATATTTGTTAAGAGGCTCATCTTTAAAGAAGAAATCTTGCAGGAATTTTAAAATGTCTGCCCTATCTGCTGCCGTCGCCACATAAATTTCGTAATCTTTCGGACTAATCGGCGTGCTCGGTGTGGACGGACTTGATGACATATTGGTGTCAACGGACTGAAAGAAAAAACGATAAGGTAAGTGAAAATTATTAAAAAAAAATATTTTTTCAATTTTTTTGTTATTTTTTTTTTCAATTTTTCTTTTGATTGAAAATGCAATTATCTCTATCTAGCTGCTATGGTTCGTCAGTTACAATTTTTTATAAAGTTTAATCCTCCCTCCTACCCTCTTGCCAACCCCCCCCCCCCCCCACCAATCAAAAACTAATTAGCTCTGCGTCTGGTGCTCGGCCTGGTAACAAAAAAATTTTATGCCAAGTTTGATAAAAATCGTTTAAACGTTTTTTGAGTAATCGTGTTACAGGCAGACAGACAGACAGAAATTTTGTATTTGGGTCTTTTTTGATCCCAATAGCCTCCATACTATGACTAATAATTCATATAGTTGACAGTCCACAGTTCAGTTCAGTTGAACTTCAACTCCAATCACGTTTATAGTTAGTCGTTCAGTTTCCATTACGTCGCGCTCGCATTCCAGATGACGAACGCGCACACCGCCGCGACCCTCCTACTCCTCCTGACGGTCGAGTATAAGCACGACGCTTCAGCGCCATCCATTTTCAGGGCTAGTAACTTCGGCAGGTGAGTTGTTACACACTCCTTGGCGGATTCCGACTTCCATGGCCACCGTCCTGCTGTCTTAAGTTACCAACGCCTTTCATGGTATCCCATAAGCGTCGATTTAGGCGCTTTAACTCGACGTTTGGTTCATCCCACAGCGCCAGTTCTGCTTACCAAAAATGGCCCACTTGGCACTCTGATTCGAAGTCTCGCGGCTTCATGAGTTCGAGCAAGCCGGAGATCTCACCCATTTAAAGTTTGAGAATAGGTTGAGGTCGTTTCGACCCCAATGCCTCTAATCATTCGCTTTACCGGATGAAACTCGTAAAAACGAGCGCCAGCTATCCTGAGGGAAACTTCGGAGGGAACCAGCTACTAGATGGTTCGATTAGTCTTTCGCCCCTATACCCAGTTCCGACGATCGATTTGCACGTCAGAATCGCTACGGACCTCCATCAGGGTTTCCCCTGACTTCGTCCTGACCAGGCATAGTTCACCATCTTTCGGGTCCCAGCGTGTACGCTCTTGGTGCGCCTCTTCTCGCAATGAGAACGAGACGCCCCGGGAGTGCGGAGCGGTCGCTTTTAAGGGCGATCCACCCATCCTCCCTCGGTTAAGCAGTTTGGCATTAACGCGTTTTGATCAGCATACAATAAATTTTTATAAAAAAAAACTTTTAAAGAACGTGCTTTTATTAAATAAACTCAAAAGTAGAAAATAATTTTTTACCTTTCTTATACCATAATAAAACCGATTAGCGCAAATTAAAAATTTTAACTTTAGGTTTAACATCGGTCACATCGACGATTCACCTAAGAAACAGTTATATTATATGTATAGGGTTCCTAAGCAAATCCTTAGGAGGCCAAGCAGCCGTGTATAAGACGCAGACAAACGGAAAAGCACATTAGGCAGAAAAGGATGGGCATGGGGCTATTTTGTCACTACATCTTACACGTAGTAAATCCATTCCAGGTTGTTGTTTTCTAATGTTTTCCATTTTCATACCTTTAGGACTGGAATAAAAATTGTTTTTGCTCGACTTTAATGCCAAACTAATTAAAGATATGGTAAAAAAAAATATTTTTCGGCTTTTCATTTTGTAACCATTGTCCTTACGCACTGTTTACAGGCTGGGGACTGAGATACATACAAATGCCTAACCTAAAGCGTTCATACACGGCCGGAGAAATCGACTGAGATATTTCCGTTGAAACTTTATCAAGCAAATAGGACGGGTTGACGCCTTCGAACGTCCAACCCGGGTTTTGCACTTTGATTCGAAATCAAAAAGGAGGAACAGTCAGATGTGGGGCGGTGCACAAATTACGTAACGGTGATTTTACCAATTTTTGACCCCCTCCCTATGTAATGTTTTGTAACGGTTTGGCACGCTACTCCCCTAATATTACGTAACGATTTTAAGACCACTATCCCCCCCCATTTTTTCATTCCAAATTTTCTTAGTTTCACACAAATGCAAACGCTGTCGAAAACCCCCCGCCCCCCTACGTAACGTTTTGTAACCCCCCTCCCCCATGACCATTACGTAATTTGTGCACGGCCCCTGTAGTCACAGTGGAGGAGGGCGAGAAAATTGATATTTTTTTCTTAAAAATTATACTCTTTAGACCTATTTCTTTGCTTTCCCGAAATTACGTAATTTTTTAAAAAAAATTGTAAGCGGCGCCATTTTTATTTCGTGCTTTGTTTTTCTAACATTTTTGCGTTCGGCTAATTTAATTGAAAAATTTTTGCCTGCGGCGCCCTTTATCTTCTCACTCGAAACCAAGATCCCCCGTTTTAGGGAAACTGTTCCCGTCTCTGTTTCTAAATTTTTTCGAATAAAAGTAGAGTATGACCATGGGGGAAATAATTTTTTTCTACCGTATGACGAAAATTTCGAGAAAGTTGAAGAAAAAAATAAAAAAAGTGGCAAAGCTCAAGTTTTTCGTAAAAAAAACGTTTTTTGTAAAGAAACAGAGCAAAATAAATCTTTTCACCCCTTTTTGGGTGTTACAAATATTGGCAGACCCTTATTTTTCGCTTTTACCCTCCCGCTAGTTTTGCAGAATTGGTTCGCTACATGTTTCGAGATCATGTCATAAAACACCTCGAAAATATCAAATGTAGTGTAGGGCCAGCTTTATTTAAAATCAATAATATCGCAAGCAAAAAGCTCTGCAGGAAAAACAGCGCCGTTTATTGATTTATTTGGCTGCTAGTGCTAGCTGCATGGTTTGGCCGTTTCCGGATAGATGTCACTAGTAGAACAGAATGGAAAGAAATTTAATTAAAAGCGAAGATATTTTTTTCTAACGTTAACAACCTCACGAGTTTATCGCTCAGTAAATAATGGACCCTGCCGCCTCCTTAAAGCAACAAAAAGCTGTGGTTTGGACCTGAAAACATCTAATTTTTAATTAGATTAGATGTGTGGCCGCCATCTAGCGGAATTTGCAGACATCTTGTCAACGGTTATTATTGCAACTATGATTTATGCTCACAATGAAAGAGTGGCGACAATTTTTTCTCATGAAAGCAGTCCGGAGATAATAACAAACTGGCACCATTGCTCAATATACCTGTTTCTTTTGTGCGCGCAGAACTTTCTATGCCATATCTGTTTGATTTATTGAAATCCTATCCCTAAGGAAAATCTTAAGAACCACGTATAACCTAAGGACATTTTCAAAGGCTTGGCACGCACGGCAATCTCACCCGTTCTCAGCTTGTTTAGATGAAAGCCTTATGTTTATCATTCGAATAGAAGAAGAATTTAGTTCTTATTTGTAGTTCTCTCTTTGTCACCGTAAAGTTAAAATTTTTAATTTGCGCCCGTCGCTTTTATTATTGTATAAGAAAGATAAAAAATTATTTTTTAATTTGAGTGCATTTAATAAAAGCTTGTTCTTTAAAAGTTTTTTTTAATAAAAATTTGTTTTTTAATTTTTAGATTTGTACCCTAAATCGTCAATTTTGAATCCGCCATATTGAAAATTTCAAATCTGATCAAGAATTCATATCCCCTTCCCGAAAAACCCCTGTATGTCAATTTTGATTCGAATCGAACAAACTAACTCTTTTCGCCCTCCACTTTCCACGTAAGCGGGAGAGGGGTGTCTAATAGTATCACATTATTGTATTTTCACCGGAACTCCAAACGCAAAATCGGTCAAATTTAGGTGATTTCCTCCCTCCACAACCCTGGTAGGGGAAACTATAAATGCATGCCAAATTTGAAGGCAATCATTTCAATCTCCATCCCCAAGTGCCCCGACACACCAAATTTCAACGAAATCGGGCGTACTTCAACTGTACCCCCTCCACCGTCTTCGAGTAGGAGGGAGCTGTCAATTTCATCACACTATATTCTTGTGTTGTCACCGCAATTATATAAGCATGTCAAATTTGAAGCCGATCGGATGTCGGGAAGTTGGTCAAAATTAAGTTGCAAGATTCCACCCGAACAAACATATCTATTTCATTACATAGATAGTTACACTTGATTTAAAAAAAAACGCATACATGCAGTCACAAAATTGACCTTTCTTAAAGTGTATAATATATACGGACTACCAGCTAAAATGCCTAAAAACTTTAAAAGTAAGACAATTTGTCATATTGTTTAAAAAAGGTCTCTAAAACTGAAAATATTTTTTTACTTAAATTAAAGACAAACTTATTTTTATATTAAGTTTTGCATAATACTAAAAAATCAGCAAAAATAATGTTTTAGTAAAGTCTTTATTGAACAATATAAAATAACAATAATACGATGGAAACAGCGCTGGATTGAAAACAATTCGACGAATAGGAAACTTGGATTAGGACAAAAACGATGGTAAACTCAATACTAATTACTTTAACTTAAAAAAGAACTAAAATAAATACTTTATTATTTAATAGGATCACCATTTTTCTCTATTACAAGCTGCAAACGTCTGGGCATTGAAAAAGTTAAATTTTGAAAATACTGATTGTCTTCTGAGAGCTGATCCAATGCGCGATAAATAGCATCGGTTAACTCTTAAGCATTTCGTGGTCTCCAATTCCTTTGGTATATTATTTTAATGATTCGACCCCATATATTTTCCATTGGGTTAAGGTCAGGGCTGTTGGCTGGCCAAGGAAGTGTTTCTATATTATTATTCTGAAACCATTGGCGAACAACATTAGCCGTGTGTACTGGACAGTTGTCCTGCTGATAAACGAAGTCATTATTTTCATGTAAAGCCTGTACAGATGGCAGCATAACGTTTTCAAGGATTTCAATACATCGTTCACTATTGAATCTTCCTTCGATTCTCCAAAAAAACCCCAAACGTCTAGCACTAAACGAGCCGCACATGTTTACAGAAAAATGTCCAGCTTTTTTAATTTGGTTTGTATATTCGGGTTCAAATCTAGCATTTGGTGGACGATAAACTAAAATTCTCCTGCTGCTTGAAGATGATTGAAAACTTTTTTCGTCAGTGAAAACCACCCTCTCTCAGAAGTCATTATCACGAAGAGCGTTGTTCAGTGCAAAAATCACTCTGGCCTGTTTTTCTTCTTCTGTTAGAAAAGGCTTTCTTTGCATCAACTCGACAAGAGACTTCTGATTTCGTTACTCTTCTATTTAGTGTAACCCGGAAATAATGCTACATTAGCTGCTTCAACCGACGTTGAAAAAGGAATTTGTCTGAGGTGGTCAATAAGTCTCTCATCTTGCACTTCAGAACTTACTTTTGGTCGTCCTGATCCATCTTTCCTAACCGTAGAATTATTTTCAATCCAGCGCTTTTTCAATCGCATTATCGTCATTTTATCAACTCCAAAATGGGTGGCTGCTCTTCTCATAGACCAGCCGTCTTCTATAACTCGAGTGATAATTTGAACTTTTGTAAATGTTGATATATGTGGCATTTTTAAGGATGTCACACTGAATTTTAAGCTGTCAGACATACTAAGCTGGTGGTGCCTTATAATAGTATACACTAATGGAAAGTTAAATCAAGTTTACATTGCAAGTTAAATAATAGTTATTTAAACAACAAGGTTCGAAAACAACTCTTTGCACACGATCGAGACAGTTTGGTGGACCAAGCCGAAGGCGAGGTCCACAAGTCGAGGGAGTGTGCAAAGAGGTTTTCAAACGCGTTTTTTACTATACTTTTTATACGACTGCAAATAAACAGAGACCAGAAAAATCAAATTTCAACTTAACTCGTTTTTATTAATAAAATAACTAATATTCTATTTGAAGTATCTAATCAACAAAACAAAGGAGCCGTGACGGTTGCTATGGAACTGAGCCAACTTATATTGTTGGGTGACAACAACAAAAATCACAATAACGGGAGACCCGTGTGCAAAAATGACGTAAGCGTGCGCAAAGATGACGTAAGCGTATGCAAAACGTTTTGCACACGGCGTTCGCAAAATGCCGTTTGCAGATCGTGTTCTCCGTGCGCAAAACCCCATTTTTCAAGACAGTCGTATAAAAAGCTTGTAAAAACTAACGCTTCTTTATATGCCATAAAAAAACTCTTACCTTATTTACTAAAAAAATTGTCACGTGCCTATATTTGAGTGATTATGAATGAAGAGGTAATCGTAAACATCCTTTAAGAGCCGCCAAAATTTCTGTTCGGGCTAAGTAGCTAACCCATAGGACAAGTTTGATATTTTTTACTGTTATTGTTAGTTTGCTGGCAAAAACTGTTTAAAATATAAGTTCAGACAGGGACTCATATTTGACAAAAAAAATTGTTTTACACTATAAATTCGTTAATTAGTTTCTGTTGTTCAGAAAAAGTAATTTAACTGTTTTATAGAACATTTTAACATTTTACGTTTTTAGGGATTTTCAGACTGCTTTTCAAAACGATAAGTTTTTAGCGTTCCCGCATAGCCATTCCAGAAAATTAACATTTTGCGTTTATGTGGTTAATAGAAGGAATGGATGTGTGTCCCTTGCCCCCCGAATGGGACAGTCTGGTACACAGACGGCTCAAAAATGAGGGGGGGGGAGTGTACTGTGAAACCACGGGGGCGAAGTTCCACTTCTCCCTAGGAAGGTACGCGACTGTTTTTCAGGCTGAGGTATATCCCATTCTGATGTGTGGATATAAACATCTGGAAATGTCCGCTTCAGGCAAGGAGAGAGAAGAGGTTTCAAAAAAAAATCATGTTTTTTTTTGGGGGATGGGACCATTCCCCGGGATTGTTTTTTTGTCTTGAGGGATCGTTACTTCTATTGAAATTCAAGAATTAGGCCCCTGGTCGGACAGGGTTAACTCTGCCCTTGTATTGGAGTGCCAACGTGTCTTGATAAATATGGCAAGGTACAACAAGGTCAATCTCATCTGGGACATGAAGGTGTACCGGGAAATGAAGAGGCCGATAGATTGGCTAGGGAAGGATCATCAACCGATCGGAACCCATACTAGATAATCCGGCATGCCAAGTCATAACGGCCCTGAAAAGTGTCTTAGACAGGCGCTCTGAGGAGCTCTGGAATAGCACACAGGGCAAACACCTGAATAATGAGGTGAGCGCCAATGAAACCAAGTGCTTGCTCCACCTAGGTGGGAAGAATGTGAGACTGGCAACAGGGCTTCTAACGGAACACTATCGCCTTAACAAGCACCTAGAGACCCTGGGAATTGCCGAAGACTCAGAGTGTCGCACCTTGGGAACTATCTGCTGGCCCCAGGCGATGTAAGAAAGTTGCAGCCCAGAAAAATCTGTTCTTTTTGCGAAAGAGGCAGGCTTCGAGAGCTAAACCATGGATAGTGGGCGTGCAATGAGCTCAGCAAGGTGGCCTACGTGCACGGGTGTTAATTTTTTTTGGTAAGTTTGCTGACGAAATAAACACGTTTTTTAACTGTCTGCCTCGGAGTCCAACTGCATGAAAACGGGTATTGTATAGGTGTTCTTCATTGATATCGGATTTTATAGAAAAAAAATTATAGGCGAAAAATTTGTTGAAATTCATGCTATGATATTTTCTCTTGACTCAGTCGTCCGATAAAGAATAGTTATTACTAGTGCGGAAAGTTATTTTTTTGTGCGCGCGACTGCCATTGACTTGAACGATGCGAAGCGGAGTTCAGGCAACGATGGGAAATAGTTATTTACCTACCAAATGCGGGAAGAGGTACTGTTCCGCACGCGACGGCAGTAGTACGAACGATGCGGAGCGGAGTTCGGGCAAGCCGTTAACGGTGGAAAAGGCATTTTCCGCAAGAGTTAGGTACAATGTTTTTTCTACGAGTATTTTTGTTCATATTATTTATCAAAAATGTTTTTAATAGACAAAAATTTTATAATAATGCTTCAAAATGACACATAAGATAGAATAGTTGATTGATTTTTGATTGATTCGTTTGTGAATGTGCCAGTATGGCATTGTCCACTGCGACCACTATTGGGTCTATTGTGGCTCACTTTTAACATTTTTTATTGCTACAGAATATTCAGCCCCTTAAAGAGGTTTGCAACTTGCTTTGGTGAAGCATCATTCAGATTCAGTCCATCGATCTGTGGTTTACAGAAGATACGTTGACGCTGACGTACAATGGCTGGACATTCACACAGCACATGTCTCATGATACTCCATACAGAGCCTACATTCGGTGTCCTCACTTAGAACCATTCTGTGTAATGGTACTTTCAGCCTGCAGTGTCCGGTGTTGATTGTGTCGTATGCTATTCCAAGGGCTGATTCGGGTCCAATAAAGATGGCAGAGGCCGCTTCACGCGCCAGCTGGTCGGCGGTCTCATTTCCCCGATGCTCAGAATGTCCCGGAATCCATACCAGCGACACAGTGTTTATTCGCCCTAGGGTGTTCAGTGTGTCCTGGCAGCTCCTAACGGTTCTCGATGAGCACCTATAGGATTCAAGAACCGTTGCGCCAGTTATGATCTATCATCCAACGTGCGCTCATTTCAATGGTGAAGAGTTTCGCCTGGAAAATTGTAGCCATTCGTCCAAGATTATATATAATCCTGATATTTTCCCGGCGGCAATAAGCTCCGGATCCAATGCCTAAAGGCATTTTGGAGCCATCAGTGTACTAGCAGCTATCTTCACTTGAGAAACTTATTCTGCTTTATTTTTTTGGTGAACGGTATAATGATTGTTTTGCTAGGGTTTACAGAAATTTGTTCCCTGTTGCGCCAGTCATTTACTGTGTCTAAGACCTGTTGTGGAATATTTTTTTACCACGACTACTATGTCGTCAGCAAAGCCTTGTGCAATTACGTCCATCAGTTGTAGACTCGCAAGGAGGTCGTCCACTAGGAGCGACCAGAGGAGGGGTGACGGAACACCTTCCTGAGGGCAGCCTCTTGCGGCCCTGAATCTAACAACTTCGTTGTTTATGGTCGTGTCGATTACTCGATTTTCTAGCGTGCTTTTTATGAATCCAGTGATAGTGGTTTCAATCCCTCTAGCGGACGCTGCCTCAAAAAGGGATTGTGGTAGTGCGTTGTTAAACGCTCCTTCTATGTCAAGGAAAATGCCCAGAGCGATGCTTTTGGCATCAAAGGCTTCGTTTATGTTACCTACCAGGTTGCTTAGTGCTAGTTCTGTCGATTTACCCGCCTGGTACGCATATTGGTGAGTGTTTAGGGGGTGGGTTATAAGGATGCCATCTCTAATGTGCGTATCTATTATCTGATATACCTGATAGAATAGTTACGTAAATCATTTAATTAGTCCTAAATATCTTAATTTTTAACAAAACGAAAATCGTGCGGAAAAGTAACTTTTGAGCATTAGTGCAGAAAAGTTACTTTTCCACACGATTTGACTTTTTAAGATTAATGGTTAATGCTATGAATTTTCTGAATGAAAAGTACTACCCATAGATAGTAATTTGATTCAAATTCAACAATTAAAATATTGTCCTTTATTATCCATTATTTATTTTATTGTAAAGTTGATTATTTATTTTAAAGTGAAAATCGTGCGTTACATCAAAAATCGTACGGAAAGTAAAATCGTGCGGAAAAGTACAATTTTCAAAACGAAAAATCGTGCAGAACTTTTCCGCCCGCGCGTAGGAAATAGTTATTTACCTAACAAGTGCGGAAAGTCATACTTTACCGCACGCGACGGCAGTAAGCCGGTAAGGGCGGTAAAGACACTTTACGCATGTATTAGGTACAAAATTTTACCTGTAAGTCTTGAAACATCCAAGAAAAGATTATAAATATCTGTATTTTAATTTTCTTTACTAAGTGACATAACGTTAACTTTATTTACCGCACAGTATGCGGTAAAGCACAATCTTCCACATCCAAAAGAGTGTCGTAAAGTGTACATTACCGCATGCGAGTAGGTAAGATAATTTACGCATGAGTTGGAATCAATAAGTTTTTTACAAAATACTGACTTTTTTTATTTAAAGGGACGCAGATAAAATAGTGGAGGAAAAAAAGATTCGGGACTGTCTCGGGGCAACACTTTTCTTAAAATGCATGCGGAAAAGTAGTGTAGAGTACATTTTTTGCAAAAATGAATGTACAGACCGCTTCAAGCTACTGCGAACATAGGGCGGAAGAAGTCTAATTTGCCAGTGTACGTACATGCAGAGACACCGCACGCCTATCAGTGAAGCAACCAACACTCAGGCTTCCGATCGCCATTCGCTGCCGTTCGCCGCCGTTCGCCTGGTATTTAGTACGCCTCTAACCACGGTGCTGTGTGGAGCGTAGTCAATGAAACCGGAATTTGGTCAATAAATACGCAAATTTTTATAACGTAATTTTCTTATTTTTTGTCACTGATAAATAAGAGCGTTTTATTGTCAACTGCTCAGATTTATCAGCGACGACGTGTTACAATGAAAATAATAAGGAGAAACAAAATAAAAGCAAGTTCTCAAAATAAAATAATAGATTCTAAAAACCAAAAAGATTCTCCCAGTCAAAAAAAAATTAAAGCAAATGTTCGAAAAGTCCTCCTTGCTCGGCTAGACAATATCCGAGCCTACTATAGAAACCCCTTCTAACGTTTCCAAGCATGTTAGGGGTGATAATTTGAAAAGCTTCTTCAAAAACAGATAGAAGTCATTAGGAGCAAGATCGGGAGATCGAGCTGGCCATAAAATAGTTCCCCGTGTACTTATAACCCGATTAGGAAATACATTATCAAGATATTCCCTAACAAGGCCAACATTGTGAGCGGAACAACCATCTTGTTGAAACCATGTTTCACCAAATCTTACACCTAACAACTGCCTAGCAGTTGGAATAATGTGCTGCTGCAGTAGATCCAAGTATCTAGGACCATTCAAATTGCAATTGCCGTTAATAAAAAATGGCCCAATTACGTGTTCCCCTACAATACCCCCCCCCCAAACATTTAGTTTTTGGGGATACTGTGTTCTTACGTCAAAATATAAATGCAAATTTTCCCTCGACCAATATCGAACGTGTGTTGGGTTATGACGATTTGACCATTTGACCATCTGCACTTTTTCGGCAACTTCATAGACATCCATTTTTAGTTTTAAAAATGTATTATTTCAATTAAGAACTTACCCATCTGTTCCTCGAGCAAGGCAGAAATAAAACAAAATAATAAAAACAAAATGAATTTCCAAAAGATAACACTGTAGCGTGCTTCGAATCCACCTCGGTCGTACGGCACGGAGAGTAAATTGGACTTGATTCCCCCTATGTTCGCAGTAGCTTGAAGCGGTCTGTATATGTGATAAAAGCATGCTTGTTATGGTGCAATAAATTATAAATTGCATGAAAGTTATTTTATTTCATTTAATAAGTCCAAAGTGAGAATTTTATTGTTGTTGAAAGAGAAGAAGCAACAAATTCTGTCTGTATAATTATGAGCTTTATTAAACAAAAAATAAATAAAAAAAAACCGGTGGCTGGTTTCAGATTTAATAAGAAAACTACAAAGTTCCAAGTGGATGATTTTGAATTATTTTAGAATTACAAAGTTCTATCGACCAAAATATTTTTAGTCGCGATTTTGATTATACGTTTTTCCTCTGCTAGTCCTGACCTTTAAATTATCTTTTCGCAGTTTTTAAATAAAAATGTTTCCCTCCCCCCTCCCTCTTTTAAGGTGGGTTTTCTATGATGACGCAAGTAATCGTTTCCTTTGGCCCGTCTGCGTTTCGTGCCTATATTCAACCGTATGAGTCAGACGCAGTCCGTCGACCATAGGAACCGTAACTCTAAGTAAGTATTCTTTTTTGCAAACTAGTGCATTTAAAAGCCCTAAGAATTTATAATTAGCTTTATAAAAAAAGTGAAATTAAATTATGTTCTTACGTTTATTTATTGCATGCGACTCAAGTTTTTTTTTATCGTTAGGGTCATTCCATATCAAATCAACCAAAAAATCACAAAAATTTTACGCGACCAATTCCAATTTTGATGATTTTTGGTATATATTTTCTTCTTACCATAAAAGTTGAAAATGCAAATTTTTAGATTTTTTTGATTCGTAGTTTTTTTTTTTTAATTTTTCAAAATAAAAAAGTCAGCATTTTGACCTTAACAAGAATGTACAAAACTAGCAATATCTCGAGAACCACTTACACTAGGAAAGTAATAAATGGCTCATTTTAAAGTCATTTTGAAGCTCTTTTTTATGAAATATCGCAACATAATTTTAACAAAAAAAAAATTGGAAATAAAAAATTGAAAAAAAAAATTGAAAAATTCAAAAAGGCCATTTTTAATTTTTTTGAAAAAAATATATAATTTTGGTCAAAGTGTTACTTAATTATCCACAAAATTTTATGATGGAGAAATGATGGGTTCAATGTCAAAAAAAATATCAAAAATATTAAGTACATTAAAAATCATGCATTTAAAAAAATAAACATATTTTAGGAGCACCAATAGTGCACTGGATATTAAAATAAATAAATTTGTTGGATGGATACAGGTTTTAAAAAATACCCAGAGGCTTTATCTACAAATTAGCAAAAGAAATAAACAAACTTTTCTACTTCGTTGATAAAAATTAGACTAACTATATACCTTAAATTTATTTTTTTAACTTTCTTTTAAGAATTTCTGATGAATCTGACATTTCTTTTTTGCTGACATTGTAAGTTCTGCCAGTAGCAGTGTTGGGTTCAACTTTTTTTATAAGACTTTCTGGTTTAATAATTAAAATATCTTGAGGTGTTGGGTAAAAAAATGATGAGGCAGGTCCTCGTGGATGAAGAAAGCTTACTTTCAGTTCTCCGCTATCATTATTTTTCCCCAAGACACAAGCCAGCCACCAAGCACTGTCATATTCTACAGTGACAAACCCTGACTCGATATTTTGCAAAATAATGCTTCCACCTTTAAAAAGATTATGTGTTTCGACCTCTAAGCATGTAGAAAACTGTTTTGCCAAAAACGTGCTTTCTGTAAGAGGAATTACAGCATGAATTTTTTGTGTCCCCGGTATTGTTAAGACTTCCGCAAATCTTTTATTCAAAATTATTTCATGATTTGTATAATCTGCTTCTGTGCAATATTTAAAATCAATGCCAGATATGTTTTCTTCACACCAAGTAAACAATTGTAGAGGTGTCATTATTTGATTGTCATAGGGCCTCTGCAAACTGGCTTTGGCAGCAAGTCTTTTAACAGTTCCTCCCAAGCCATCGCAGGCACTTTTGCCATGCGAGGTGGCAAAATAATGCCACTCTGCTTCAACACCAAAATCTTTTTTATGCAGGCATATATTCAGAAAATTCTTTTTGTTTTTGTACTGCGCAGCACATCCATCCGAAAAATAAAAAATTTTGTTAAGTCCTGGTATTTTGATTTTTAAATCAGGCATTAATTTTTTTAAAAATAAATGAAATGCAATTGTATTATGTGTCAAGCTTTCCGAAATAAACACATAATTCAGGTTGTGCAGTTTACCATCACTTAGAAAATAAATGGCAAAAGGATGGAGGGTTGCCTGGCTGTTATTCCAATGATAAGACTGGACTTCATCTTGCATAAGAAAGGAATAATTTTCCGCAAAGTCGCAAGTGATCAAAGACTCTCCAGGTTTAAGGTTAATTTTTATTTCATTGTATCTATCTTTTTGCATTTTTGCAATAAAAGGATGTGATTTAAGTTTTACAAGATCATCAGTAAATTCCTGGACAAAATCATCACTTTTCTTAACAACGGTTTCCATAGTACACCTATCTACTGAGACCCACTTTTTAAATGAGACCTCATCAATTAATTCTTCCTCAAATTTTTCTATTAACGTATTTTTAAACTGTTCTACTCCAGGACATTGCTTGCATCTATTGCTTAAAAAACAGTCCACTGAAGGTGGATTACACATTAGTTTATAAAGGCAATCATGATAAGATATTGCAAGAGGCCTGTTATTTTCATCATATAGCTTATTTAATTTGGAGCCATTGAGCATTAGTTTTATATTTTGATGTATAGTACATACACATACAGTACGAGTCCCACTTTTTCCTGCCAGTATACAGTTTTTGGGTCGCAGTTCACAAAATTTTGAAAACCCAATTTTTTCATTGGGGTACTCAGTTTTAAACAATGCATAAATTTCTTTTAAATTAGCTAAGACTAATTTTTTTTGTACATATTCTTTTTCAGCTCCATATTTTCTGATAACAACATAATCTTTTTTACCTGGCATGGTCCTGCTAATGTCATCCCTTTGGTAAAAATCTACCACTATTTGGGCCACTCTATCACTAAGGGTCTTTCCCGGTTTGGGGTTAGGAGAACATAATATCCCATTGTCCTTAACTAACTGTTTTACAGCTCTGGCCAAATATTGAGAAACTCCAAATTCTTCTTCAATCTTCTTTCTACTCCAACTTTGAGGTAAACATGATAAAACTAGTATTTTCTCACTCCTCTTTTCGGTTTTTAAAAATTTGTCCTTTAACTGCTTAATCATTTCACTTTCGTCACTCTGGCATTCCTTTACTAGCGTTGAATCTGATTCCTTTGTAAATGCTTTCGCAATTGTATGCTGTACAATATCAATTTTTTCTTTGTATACATTTTTTCTTTTAATCGGCGACACACCAAGAAGCTCCAATGACTTGTTTAAAAGAGTAAATGATTCAGCAGGATCTTAAAAATCTGGATCATTTTCTGGAACTTGACTGGGTCTAAAAAAATTTAAAAAGTTAGTTTTTTATAAGAACTTAAAAAGGGGGTAACAGCTGACCCAAAATGTGTACATAATGCCAAGAAATTTGTACATAATGTCTGTATTCTCAAAATGCCATGCAAAATAATGCCATGCAAAATAATGCCATGAGATTTTTCCACTCCGTACTTGACGCAATTGGTTTAGTTTATTAATTTTATATTAAAAAATACTATTTGTTACTTACTTTGCCTCATCTTCTTCAGATGCCTTAAACTCCTTTGAAAGCTTTAGTCTACAACCATCACAGATTTTCATTCCCATTTTGACATTTTTGTAACTGCACATCCACTTGGTCACATTTCTTAATTTCCCAAAATGCTTGATTTTTAACTCTAGTGGATCACAGCACTTTACTTTATATTTAGTCCATCCACTTGCCTCACCCATAGTTGAAACTTTTAAAATTACACAGAGATGACTTCTGATAAACCTTCAGTCGAACTATTATGTATCGATTATTTGGAGCTGTATCAGGAAGATACTTGCCAAAAATTTAAAATCAATTTATGCAGGAATTTTCATGTCAGCAAATCCCCACAATGTACCTAAACAGACCAATAAAATGAAGGAGGTGTGTCCTTAATGTTAAACAGGAATAAACAGGCAGTATTTCACAAAAGTATTGGCAGGTTTATACAGGCATATTTTCCTAAGAATTGGAACATCCAATAGTACGTCTCCGGTGGAAAAGAGGTTTTGTAAGTAAATATTACAATGGGGGGCAATGTTAATCTGATTACTGATACAGAATGAAACGTAGGATATAATTTTTTATTAAATAAAATATTGTTAAATATTTTTATAATATCGCTTTAAACCCCATTATATTCTTCTAATTACCAAAATGCATTGTCTATTTATAGGCGATTTTTCATGCATGTGACATTTTTAATAAATTTTTTCACATTGAACCCATGATTTGTCCATCTCAAAATTTTGTGAATAGTTTAATAACACTTTAAAGAAAATAATATAATTTTTTGAAAAAAATTAAAAATGGCCTTTTTGAAATTTAAAAAAAAAAAAAATCAAAATTTTTTTTTTTATTTTTTTTTTCAATATATGTTATGCAATATTCTCATATGAAAGGTCTTTATAAGAGCTTTAAAATGAACCTTCACCTACTTTTCTATTATAAGTGGTTCTTTGGATATTCCTAATTTTGTGCGCACATGTTAAGGACAAATAAGTGACTTTTTCGATTTTCAAAAATTAATTCAAAATAAACAACTGGTCAAAAAAGTCTGAAATTTTGGATTTTCCAGTTTTTTGGTAGGAAAAACATGTATACTAAAAATCATCAACATCGGAGATGGTGTGGTAAAATACCCTGGTTGACTTGATATGGACTGACCCGTTAGTGTCCACGAACACAAATTATTTTATACTTTTTAGTCCGTTTTAAAAACGGAGAGCTTTATTAGAACTTATTTTTTATTTAATTAATTACTTTCTGCTTCTTAGTGTATTTTTTTTTTGTTTGGGAAATTTTGAGTAAATTTAAATCTAAAAACTGCAGCTTTGGTTCAAAAGTTATGAATTTTTAAATATATCAACCCCTCTCACTCCTTCAATCACCCCACACCCATCATCATAGCTTTTTTTATCCATTATAAGGACATATGTAGTAAAACTCAAATCTGAAAACTGCATATTCATAGCAATATATATATCAACCCCCTACTACTCCCTAGAGCACACAACAATATCGTTTTTTTTTTGTTATAAAATTAGAAAAAAACTTAGGGAAACTTAAATCTAAAGACTGCATATCCTTAGCAGCTATGATTTAAGTTATGATTTTTTTAATTTTTAAATAAATTAACCCCCTCTCACCTTCTTAACTACCCCCCACCAACGCAGTTTTTATTGTAATATAATAATGTGACTGGAATTACATAAGTTTACCAAATTTAATTAAACTCGGTTAACGAGAAGTTAAAACTTTTAAATGTACCAAAGTTCTATCTAGCAGTTTCTTAATATAAAAATTATTTTGAGAATTACAAATTTCCTGTGGAAAAAAACAGATCAGAGCAACTTTTTTAAAATCTTCGAAATTAAGTCAAATTAAATTATTAGTTTAAAATATTTAAACCAAACAGATGGCATAGTTCTAGAGCATGATTTTTTAAAAATGCAATTGCCAAAAGTTGCAAGGCAGGTAGATAGAACCTTGTAATTCTAAGGTGACGATATAGGTACCATTAGTTCAGGCAACTATAAATTATGCTAATTTTATTATTATTTTGATGACTAGACAGTAATATCCAGTCTTTTGTTTCATAAAATAAGAAATGACTAACTAAACCACCGAAAAACCGATTTTAGCAAGAGAACCTTGTTAATGACACTATGAGGTCGAGGAAAAGTACATGCACAGCTTACTAAACGTAAATTATAGCCACACAATAAAGATCTATACGGTATTGAAATTTCACGCAATTTTTACAGTAGGGTATATCCTCAACAATAGTATATACCCTAACAAGTGCGGAAAGTGTCACTTTTCCGCACGCGATTTCAGATGGCCGAACGACGCGTAGCGAGCGTGCTGAAAACGTAAAAAATAAAATTATAAAGAATTAAAGAAACGTTTATTGATCTATAGTTTTATAATAATAAGCACCTATAACTATTGTTTATTGGTAATGTTGATAGTGAAACTGCAATTAGATGCATTTTGGAGATTTATTGCTGATGCTAATAACTTCTGCGTTTTTGTTCCATGTTCTAGTGGCAGGACTATTTCGTGATTTTCAATATTTTTAACAGCGATGTCATTTTCGGAAGGAAAAGGGACACTGCTATTGGCTGATATTGAGGGATATGATAATATGACACAATTCTTTTTTCAGCTGAGTCGACTCTTCCAAATATCCCTCAGCAACTGCGGTCGACTTCCATCCGCCCAATCTTTTAATATTTGTTATTCCTTCTCCACTATCCGCTAACATTGTGGCCGAAGAACGGCGGAAGCTGTGACCTGTGTAGGATTCGGGGTTGGGAGTTTCAGATACGCCGCTATTTCAGATGGGCATTTTCCAAAAGAGTTTATTCCGACAGCTTGAATGGTGCAGGTTCCGGTTTTGTAATGTACAAAAAATCTATTATGTGGTGTACCAAGTTTCTTTAGCATATTTTTTCCGCCATTTATATCATTAGAAATTACAAAAGATCGGCTGGTGTGGTTTTTTGAGTCAGGTATCTTTACGATTAATAGGTCATCTTTTTCCAAAGTTATGTCGTTAGTAGTTACCTTTGTAAGTTCTTCGCGACGGCATGCGCCGGCTAATCCAAAGTTGCTACTACTTTGATCATAAGATATATTTGGTCAGGTGCTTCAGACAAAAATTTGGTTTGAATTTTTTTGGTTGGAAGCCCACATTTTTCTTCTTTAGGTACGCCGAAATCTTGAAATATTGGACGATATCTACATTCTTTTGGTCTGCAGGTATTACTAAGTTTTACAAAATAGGAATACTTCCTCCTTGAAGCTTTTAACTTGTTGCTCCTTGCACCACATAGTAAAAAATAAATATTCATTCTCATACCTTGTTTTCGATTTCACAGGAAGGAGGTCAAGTTCTCTTGCTGTATTTATTATAGATTCTGGAAGATTTTCTTCGGATCCTGACGCGTCCATTTTCAAGCACTTTTTAGTTTGTAATCTTGTTGCCATGGGGATACAGCATTAAAATTGTGACTTGACTAGTTTTTGACAACTATTTGATAGTTGAGTGATTTTTCAAGAGCGTGCGGAAAATTAGTGCGGAAAAGTACTTTTCCGGAAAAGTGGCACTTTCAAAACTAAAATGCGTGCGGAAAAGTGACACTTTGCGGACGCTCGTAGAAAAAATAAGTTTGAACATTGACAATAGACACTTTCCACACGATTTTACTTTTCCGCACGATTTTTTGTGACTTTTTAAGTTTAATGGTTAATGCTATGACTTTTCTGAATGAAAAATAGTACCCACAGATAGTAATTTGATTCAAACTATATCTTGAATTAAAATATTGTCCTTTAAAGTGAAAATCGCGCGTTGCATTAAAAATCGTGCGGAAAAGTAACTTTTCCGTACTAGTGCTGAAAATATACTTTCCGCACGATTTTTTTGTTTGTTAAAAATGAATCTTATATGTCATTTTGTAGCAATATTATAAAATCTTTGCGTATTAAAAACATTTTTGATGATAAACAAGATGGACAAAAAACACTCGTAGGAAAAACATTGTACCTAACTCTTGCGGAAATTGCCTTTTCCCCCCTTGACGGCTTGCCCGAACTCCGCTCCGCATCGTTCGTGCAACTGACGTCGCGTGCGGAAAAATACCAGTTTCCGCACTCGCAAGCTATTTTTGATTCCTTGTTGTTCGTGTACACCTCAGATTAATAAAAAAAATGAGATATAACAGTAAACAATATTACCCCGATCAACCAGCCACAATGTTTATTTCCCAAAAAATACATGGTTGCCAATTTACCGCGGGGTTAGCCTAGAAACAAAACAATTCATAAACTTCTTGAAGCTCTTTTGATAATATTATTGATTATTTGACATATTTTTTATATAGGATAATTTTTCTTATGCTAATAACTTAATTCTTAGTCCTAATTTTTAGTCTCAATAATTAACTTTTTTTAATTTTTAATAAGTAGAATTTCGAGATTTATAAAAAAGAACACAAGCCGGCAACGTTTTTTCGACGAGCCGCGAATAAATGCCGACATGTTTGGTTGCAGCTGACGGCGTTGTTGTTAACGGGGGTTTGTGTTGTTCGGTGATTTTTGAATTTTATTGTGACTATTTGTGAAAAAAGAACTGTATCAGGCTATTTTGAGGACCAACAAAATGGTTTACCATTGCCTGGTATGCAATAAAAGCGGATATTCCAGCCCAGAACTAATATTTCGAAGGTAAGAAAGATCCTGTCATTTTACGTTAGTCATGGGCGTAGTATGAGGTAAAAAACTGCGTAAAAAGCTTATAATTATACTATTAATACATCAAAAATCTAAGACTAATACTAATCTTTTTTAAGAAACAAAAGTACCAGATAATTTTGCTCCTTTTGCAGCATGTAAAATATTTATTTATTATAATTTATACATAACAAGAGAAGACAATAAGACCAAGTGCTGATAGTCAGATACTGGGGCAGGTATTTTTTGTATTTTAATGGGTACCTGGGTACTTTCTATAATGTGAATAAAACCGTTTTGGAGATATTTACTCTGAGCCAATCTTATTTTTTTGCCTTTTGACTCCTGTTTCCTGAAAAACTACTAGTAATTTTTTACCTCTTCCTTAAATTTTCCTTGTGTTCTGTATTCAGAAATGAACATGCAGCCAATGTGTAAAGAATAAAATTTGTTGGCCTCAAAATTTTCATAATTAACATCACAAAAAGTTCTCTTAATTTGATAAATAAAGTTTATATTCCACTAAAGAAAACTAAAAGAGACATTATTATCATAGTGAAAAAAACGCTTAATAAGCCGTTTATTAGCGTGTTTTTTTTTTGGACATAAACGTTATAAAACGGGTTATTAACCGTTTTTTTTTTGCTATGAAAATATTTTTTTTTACTTTTGTTTTGTGGGATACTGCACAATTAAAAAAAATATATAACAGCCATCTTGAATAATTTACCTAAAAATCATTTCAAGTGCTCTTTGGTAAACTTTTGATCTGTTCGTAAATACCTACATTCCTCAAACTAAACTTTATCCTTGAATAAATCTATTTTTTGTGGTTATGCAAGTTCTGGCAGTTAATTCTTTTGAATAAGAAAATCCGACCAACCCTACCTTATATCTCGTTTTCACATTTATATATTTAAATTAAAATTAACGCCGCCACTGGTAATGGGAAAAGCAATTTTTGACAGTGTTGCCGTTTTATTGCTCTATCTCTTTTCTGTTCATTTAATCGTCCAGAAGGGTGTTGGATTGTAAACATTAGAGGATTTCAATAGGGAATGTTTGGTCTCTCTTTAGTTATTAGTCTGAGGTGTACACAGTTCGCCTAGATCAAAGTTTCAACAATAAAAATATCTAAACGAAGTACTTCATATTTTCCAACAGTCCATATTCCTGCCTTAAAAAAAGTATATTTTCAAAATATTATTTATTTCTATTTCTATCTATTTACTGCAATGAAATATACTATAACCTTGCTTTAATTAACGAAAATTTAAAACGAGTTAATTTTACTAACTATTATTTAATAAATAAATAATGTGAAATTTGTTACTCTTTTTCTAGTTTTTTATGTAAAACAACAATTTTTCATAGCTTTAATTAGTCTTAATTTAAACGAAAATAGGGACTTATCGGTACATAAATTCAGCATAGCCTGACTCGGCACTATTTCTGACAGTTCCGTACGAAGGTTGAAAGGTTTCTGACATTTTCGTCATGTCATCTAAACATGCTCATATTGTGCCATTCTTAAAGTTGACAAATTAAAGTTAATGCCGTCCTTTATTAAAGGCAGGCACAAACATTATGAAAGTGACATTATTTTGATAGCAAAGATGACATATTTAGACAACAACAATGTCAGAATCCCTTTAAACTTCCTGCGAAATTGTCAAAAATAGTGCCGTCTTTATTAAAGACAGGCTATGCCGACTGTATGTACCGATAAGTCCCTAATAACTTACTCAACATTAATTATTATAAAAAAGGAAAGAAGTTAAAAAACCTCCAAATCAGCTACTTCAACCGAAAAGAATCCGAAACAAAAGATCAAAAGATCTTGGATTGAAAAAAACGAAAATTCCAACTTGGGTGAGCATCTCACAAGGAACACACACAGGACTAAAGTAAAAAGAGAAATCATTAAACGACGTTTGGCCCTGTGCCTCTATTCTTGAATCGAGAGAAAATTTGCTCCCAGGGAATCAAATTCTCTCGCTAGTATGAATCTCATTGGTCCAAATCTTCGGTTTAAATCGGTTTCTCTCACTTTTGCCCGATATTGATCGAATTGGTCTTTACTAGGAGATTTACTTTCGATCAATATCGTGTAAAAATGAGAGAAACCGATTTAAACCGAAGATTTGGACCAATGAGATGCATAATAGCGAAAGAGAATTTGACTCCCTGGGAGCAAATTTTCTCTCGATTCAAGAATAGAGGCACAGGGCCAAACGTCGTTGAATCATTTCTCTTTTCGCTTTGGTCCTTTGGGGGGGTGGGGGCGGGCATTTATGAAAACTCACAGATGACGAAATGGTTAGGATACGCTAGCTGCGTACAAATACTGGTCGTAGAGATAGGTGAGACGCAGACGCTATTGTACTATTGTACGACGTATCCGTTCTGAGCATGCGCACTGAGATACGATTACGATTAAGCACTCTCTATTTATGCAACTTTAAGTGCCTAAATAATAAAAAAACCTAATTTTAAGTAAAAATGTGACCATAACCAGAGGGTTTTAACCCCAAACCTCAAACCCCCCCCCCTCTCGGTGCGCCAGTGCTAATATCTATGAATGCCTATAATTTAGTAAAACAATACAATGTAAAAACGTACGTTTCTAAAATTTACAATAACAAATCAGTAATGAGCAAAAATTTTAAAATGACAAAACTGTGTAACGGCAAAACAGTAATTGGTCAGAACGTACTGGCCTAAAACCTTGCAATACTGAAAGGTTACAAGGGCAAATCTGTACAAACCTAAAATAGTGTAACATATTGCCGCTAGATGGCGCTGCGGTGTGATGGACACCGTTTGATTTGTTAAGCCGGATTTACAATTAAGCAAGCAAGCAAGCAAACAAACAGATGTGCCAACCTAAACACTTTTTTTGAATTTTCTCGGAAAGTATGCTATTTTAAGACAAGAAGCTCGAAAAAATGAGTGAATTCTTAGCTTGGTAACACCAATGCGATTTTCTAGTTTTATTGGCTCATTTCGATGAATTTCGAAAAAACAAAACGACAGCTGATGCATATTGGTCGAACACCTGACCCCTATAGCCAATGGAGTTTCTTATTTAGTCTGTGTCGCCTTCTAGCGGGAATATGTTACACTATTTTGTTTCTTTGCGTATTTATTGTTTTTAAGTAGTACAGTTATGCACCTGTACTTTTTTATAATTTACCTTTTTTATAAAGGACTTTTTGATAAATTATGCGCATCCATATCTATCGCCTTCTCAGCGTTATATTTTCAAAAAGCATAAGTTTAACATTACCATTAATTCGACTTTCAAAAATCTTTGGAAAATATACACATTTGAGAAAACATACCCTCACAAATTTGATTGACTTCATTGCTGGTCAAACTCTGCTGTCGCGTTGTTTGGCCATCTGTGATCGCATGCGGAAAAGTGGCATGGTTATGTTCACTATATTTTACGGATTTTTAGTGTACGGCTATTTTTATATTACAGTAGGTTGTGGTTCCATCGAAAACTTGCAAGTTTTGTGGGAATGTAAGAATACCATTACATAAATTTAATAGGTATGTATTTGTTTGATTTAGCGTAATTATATTTATGAATGGAACGAATTTACTTACATTGTTTAGCATAAAAATTAATTAAATTTTACAATAAAAAGTCCGTTTTTTATTACGTATAACTACCTGGAGGTAATTAATAGGAGATTATTTTTGTCTATTACAACTCAGCAGTAGGATACATGTGACACTAGGCAACAAATTTTAATTTTTTTTAAAGATCGTGGTTAAAAATAGAGTTTTTCGATTGGTTATGACTGAAATGGAGCCAAAATGTTTTGTGAAAAATTTTCTAAATAAAAAATAGTGTCATTTATTGCATAGACACGCCATTTGAGAATTCTATTATGACTCTACAAATACTGGGGAACAAAAAAGATGCAACACCATACACATATATATGGATAATTATTTGAATAAAAAAATTATTTGTGTGTATACCTTATCTCAAAAAAATATTTGATACATTTTTTTTCTTCTAATCTTTCTTTTTTCTATTCATTTTCAAAAACAACACACATAAACAACATAAAAGACCTTTTCTGAAAATTTTAAATAGTTTTTCTCATAGTTTTTGGTCCTTTTGGATTGCTTACAGTTTACTTAAAAAATAAAAATACCAATAGTTCGCGGTCGCCAACAATTTGGCTTTGAGAAAGGACGCATCGTGGGCATTAAAGAGGCTGGTTTTGGTTTACGGGAAATTGCAAGAAGGGTTAATGCCAATCCATCAACAGTGTTAAGAGTTTGGAGAAGGAGGTCCAATGATGAGACTTATAGACGTCGTGCAGATTTTATCGATCCAAAGCACAGGAAAATCGTATTTTTTTAACGAGTTCCGCGTTGGGAACTACCGGCGAATACAGTGGGAGGTGATCGACCCCTTCTCCGAAAATGTTGCCCTGCGACGCCAGTTTTTTTCTTTTATTTTAAATTAAACATTACTCTTTTACAAGGTTTCATCTTCGGTGGTCAAATTTAAAAAAAAATCATAAAAACAATTTTGGAAAAGACTCCCCATTATGGGAATTGACACGGTTACGTCACAACCGCCTCTTTTGGATTAGGAGAACAGAACCATTGAAGGAATATTCAAGGAAATTTATCATATGAGACCATCAGTTTTCATATACCTTTTATAGGATATAGGATGCAGACAGTCCAAAGAATTCATCGACGGACCGGACGCGGCCAGACTCAAATGGCTCCTGGGAAGGACACGAAAATATATTGGACTACTGACAGGGATACTGACCTGCCACAACCGACTCAGTAAGCATCTGACTCGCATCGGGATCGGGAATGACTCTATCTGCCATGTCTGCGGTAGGGCGGAGGAGACATCCCGGCACCTCGTTGCGGAGTGCGATGCATACCTAAGGATGAGGCATCAGGTACTCGGACAACCGAACCTGGATGCAGAGGACCTGCGAGCCCTCAGGTGGGCCAAAGTACTGGACTTCGTGAAGAGAACAGGAAGGCCCGGAGAGCCCACTGCCGTAAAAGCGGTACAAGTGGTGGATTAGAGGACTGGTAAAAAGGGACTGATTGGGCCTACTTGCCAGGTCTTGGGCCGCCCCCTAGTTACTACTACTACTACTACTACTACTACTACTACTACTAATACTGTATTAAAATTGGCATACAGCGATTTTTCGGAAAGGGGATATGAATTTTTTATCAGATTTGAAAATTTCAATATGGCGGATTCAAAATGGACGATTTAGGGTACAAATCCAAAAATTAAAAAATAAATTTTTATTAAAAAAAATTAAAGAACAAGCTTTTATTAAATATCAAAAGTAGAAAATAATTTTTATCTTTCTTATACCATAATAAAAGCGATGGTCGCAAATTAAAAATTTTAACTTTACGGTGACAAAGAGAGAACTACAAAAGAAGAACTAAATTCTTCTTCTACTCGAATGATAAACATAATGCTTTAATCTAAAGAAGCTGAGAACGGGTGAGATTGCCGTACTTGCCGAGTCTTTGAAAATGTTCTTAGGTGAATCGCCGATGTGACCGATATACGATACCTAAAGTTAAAATTTTTAATTTGGGCCCATCGCTTTTATTATGATATTACAATACGTCGTATTTTCGTAATTTTTAATTTCCTTACTTTTTCAGTCACAAAAATCCAGCAGTTCAACGTATGCGCAAAATATATCCAGATTTCCCAAACTGATTGCATTTTTAAAGAAAGAATCTTTAGGCCACCAACCGACCCTATCAAAAATTTTGACCGGAGAGGAAGTGGAAAACCGAGAAATTTTTGTTAATTAAGGTAAGTTTTTTGGTTTCCATTAAATAAAAATATATTTTTTTAACTGAATTTAGGCAATAGGCAATTTACACAGGGCGATTTATTATTTATACTTTTCTGCCTTTTTAAAACTTATTTTTTGTATTGTTTCAGGTTGTGGCGCTACTAGGTATTTCCAGAGGGTGTCAAAGGGAGGAGCTCTACAACCTAAATGACGATGATATTCAAGATACAGGGACACAGTTGATTGTAAGCATAAACCAAACAAAAACTTACATCAAAAGAGTGTTTACAGTCATTGAAGAATCATTTTTAAGCATATTCCGTAGTTATCGGCATCTGCGACCCACCAACATTCCCGAAAAAGCGTTTTTTGTCGGCTGCAGAAAAGGAAAATGTATTAGCCAAAGAGTGGGCATCCATACAATTGGGGGAGCGCCTCGAAAAATTGCGGAATATTTGAATTTGTCCAATCCCGAAACGTACACGGGACACTGCTTCCGCAGAACGTCTGCCACGCTATTAGCAAACGCGGGAGCAGACGTTAATGTGCTAAAACGTCACGGCGGCTGGAAAAGCACCTCTGTGGCCGAAAAATATGTCGAGGAGTCTTTAGAGACAAAAACAAAAGTAGCTAGATTGATCCAGGGAGGAGAAAACTTTGTTCAAGTTCTACACCAACAACACTAAACCCAAAGTTACTCTTCCTCGCGAAAAGGCAACCCCGAAAAAGATTGCTCAGCTGCTGCTCATGTAATTTCAAATAATTCCAATTTTACAGTTAATATGAATATTTATAAGTAATTTTTAGTAGTTTCTTGTATAAAATATTTGTTTTTCATTAATAATAAAGACTTGTTCAAAAATATACTATTTTACTTTTAAAAATTCAGAAATTTAGTTTGAGTCCGGTAATGTTATTTTACCAGACTAGTGATGTAATAGGTCATTTCCCGGACTCAAATTAATTCCGTAAGAGGGAACATTACCATACAGTATGAAATAAAAAATTATTTTCTGCTTTTAAGTGCATTTAATAAAAACTTGTTCTTTAAAAGTTTTTTATAATAAAAATTTATTTTAATTTGTCGCGCAGTGTAATATATATGTTAAATTTAATTTAACTTTTCTTAAATGTAAAATTTGTTTGAACGCAATAGTAGGTCCGCTTAAACTAAGGTTGCCAAATTCATTAGAATCGCTAATCTAATTTTAGAATCCGCCACAAAAAAGTGTGTGAACTATCAATTATCGAATAATTTTCATAAACAAATAATGTCGTTTTGAAAATGTTTTCAAAAAAAAGTTACAATATATTGCATTACACAGTGGCGTACCGACAGGGGGTGATTTGGGGTTAACTCCGCCATCCAACAGGGAATCGGCACAATAAAATATCAAAATCCCAACAATCAGAAGATTTCTATTTTTTAGAAACGCATTTTCAAGCAAAATTTTAAATTTAAAGAAGTTTTCTGCATAATTGTAGAGTAATTTTATCCGAAAGTTTTGTCTGCGGCGCTATAACACCATTAATATTTATGATTTTGGTTTAACAACAAATTTTATAAACAATTTGAAATTTTGTTACCCTTCTACTAGATTCGACACCAAGTCCGCGTTTATAAGCACTTGTTTTCTTTGGAGGAGGGGGGGGCGGTTACGTGCACGTGGTACAAATGAAGCAAAGAAAGGTTATTTCGTGCAAAATTTTCTTTTATTTTCTTTCTATCAGACCGGTTTCGGCTCAATTACGAGCCATCATCAGTTAATTAAAGTTGTCAAGCCGAAGGTTTGCATTTGGTTAATTAAAACGGTACAGGTGGTGTAAAAAGACAACGGACTATTTTCTTTATAGGAAAACATTACATATTACGAGAAAAAACACCGGATCAGTTCATTCTTGATTAATTTTTCGATTTTTTGATTTTTTGAGATTGGCGTGGATTTTTGGAGGTTATCATAATATGTAAGGTTTGTCTACAAAGAAAATAGGAATCGGCACAATAAAATATCAAAATCCCAACAATCAGAAGATTTCTATTTTTTAGAAACGCATTTTCAAGCAAAATTTAAAATTTAAAGAAGTTTTCTGCATAATTGTAGAGTAATTTTATCCGAAAGTTTTGTCTGCGGCGCTATAACACCATTAATATTTATGATTTTGGTTTAACAACAAATTTTATAAACAATTTGAAATTTTGTTACCCTTCTACTAGATTCGACACCAAGTCCGCGTTTATAAGCACTTGTTTTCTTTGGAGGAGGGTGGGCGGTTGCGTGCACGTGGTACAAATGAAGCAAAGAAGGGGTATTTCGTGCAAAATTTTCTTTTATTTTCTTTCTATCAGACCGGTTTCGGCTCAATTACAAGCCATCATCAGTTAATTAAAGTTGTCAAGCCGAAGGTTTGCATTTGGTTAATTAAAACGGTACAGGTGGTGTAAAAAGACAACGGACTATTTTCTTTGTAGACAAACATTACATGTTACGAGAAAAAACACCGGATCAGTTCATTCTCGATTAATTTTTCGATTTTTTGATTTTTTGAGATCGGCGTGGATTTTTGGAGGTTATCATAATATGTAAGGTTTGTCTACAAAGAAAATAGGAATCGGCACAATAAAATATCAAAATCCCAACAATCAGAAGATTTCTATTTTTTAGAAACGCATTTTCAAGCAAAATTTTAAATTTAAAGAAGTTTTCTGCATAATTGTAGAGTAATTTTATCCGAAAGTTTTGTCTGCGGCGCTATAACACCATTAATATTTATGATTTTGGTTTAACAACAAATTTTATAAACAATTTGAAATTTTGTTACCCTTCTACTAGATTCGACACCAAGTCCGCGTTTATAAGCACTTGTTTTCTTTGGAGGAGGGGGGGCGGTTGCGTGCACGTGGTACAAATGAAGCAAAGAAAGGGTATTTCGTGCAAAATTTTCTTTTATTTTCTTTCTATCAGACCGGTTTCGGCTCAATTACGAGCCATCATCAGTTAATTAAAGTTGTCAAGCCGAAGGTTTGCATTTGGTTAATTAAAACGGTACAGGTGGTGTAAAAAGACAACGGTCTATTTTCTTTGTAGACAAACATTACATGTTACGAGAAAAAACACCGGATCAGTTCATTCTCGATTAATTTTTCGATTTTTTGATTTTTTGAGATCGGCGTGGATTTTTGGAGGTTATCATAATATGTAAGGTTTGTCCACAAAGAAAATAGTCCGTTGTCTTTTTACACCACCTGTACCGTTTTAATTAACCAAATGCAAACTTTCGGCTTGACAACTTTGATTAACTGATGATGGCTCGTAATTGAGCCGAAACCGGTCTGATAGAAAGAAAATAAAAGAAAATTTTTCACGAAATACCCTTTCTTTGCTTCACTTGTTTTCTTGTTTCAATGTTCTTGAAGTTTTTGAGAAATTACCTCAGAAGATATGCTAAACGGAAGTCGTCTTTAATGTTTATTCATTTAGAGATTCCAGTTTCTGTAGACGAAAAGATGAACAGTCTTCAATAAAAAAACTTTGTCTAGAGATTTATTTTTTATTTTTTCTGTAACTTGGGTATTTTTTTTTGTGTTTCAAAATTAAAATTAAATTCGGTGATCTAAAGAATTTAATATGTTTTGTAGGAACCGAAAAATAATTTATCGTGAGTGACTCAACTGTAAGTTAAACAAAAAAAACGTTATTGTTTATAGTATTGATTAATATTCCAAATAATTTTATATAAAATAAATCGAGTAAAGGTTTACTCCCAAACTTCCCTCGCTCGGAAAAACATATATTATATAAAAAACCGCTACTAATATATACATGGGCTAGATTGGGTTGGTCAGACTTTTCCAGGGTATATCCAGACTTTTTTTGGGTGTACCTACACTGTTCAGGGGTGTATTCAGACTTTTCCATGGTGTACTCGGACATTTTCACAATGTATCCAGGTTTTTCCGGAGTGTATCCAGATTTTTCCAGACTTTTCCAGAGTGTATCCAGACTTTTCCAGAGTGTAGTCAGACTTTTCCAGGTCCTTTCCAGAATGTTTCCAGGCCTTTCCAGGGTCTTTGTAGACTTTTCCAGAATGTATACTGCCTTTCAGAGTTTTTCCAGACTTTTCCAGAGTGTTTCCAGACTTTTCCAGGGTCTCTCCTGATTTTCCAGAGTGTTTCCAGACTTTTCCATGGTCTTTGCATACTTTCCGGAGTGTATTCAGACTTTTCCAGGGTCTTTGCAGACTGTCGAGAGTATCCAGACTTTTCCAGGGTCTTTTCAGACTTTTCCAGAGTCTTTTCAGACTTCTCCAGACTTTTTCAGAGTGTATCCAGACTTTTCCAAGTCTTTCCAGACTTTTCCAGAGTGTTTCCAGACTTTTCCAGGGTCTTTTCGGATTTTCCAGAGTACATCCAGACTTTTCAAGGGTCTTTTCAGACTTTTCCAGAGTGTATCCAGACTTTCAGGGTCTTTCCAGACTTTTTCAGAGTGTATCCAGACTTTTCCAGGATCTTTCCAGAGTTTTCCAGATCATATTCAGACTTTTAGAGGGTCTTTCCAGACTTTTCCAGGGTCTTTCCAGACTTTTCCAGAGTGTATCCAGACTTCTTCAGTTTCTTTCCAGACTTTTCCAGGGTCTTTCCAGAGTATATCCAGACTTTTCTAGAGTATATCCAGACTTTTCCATGGTCTTTCCAGACTTTTACAGGGTCTTTCCAGACTTTTACAGGGTCTTTCCAGACTTTTCCAGGGTCTTTCCAGACTTTCCAGAGTGTATCCAGACTTTTCCAGGGTCTTCTTTATGGTGTATCCAGATTTTTCTATATACATATATAGATTCAGACTTTATTGTTTCTAAAAACATTTCGTTTTACTTGTGATGTATATATATATATATATATCCTCGTATACATAAGATTTTTGTCCATTAATCACGCAATAACGGCTAAACCGATTTGTATGAAATTTGATAAGACAATAGGGTGTGACCTGAATCTTATTTTAAGCTACTTTTTTTTGCATTTTTGATGTGATATATATATATATATATATATCACAAGTATATATATATATATATATATATATATATGTAGTCAAAAATTTTGGCGCCATTCAACTACAATTTTTATAAGCTTTCTAAGGAGGTATCACACGGTAAGAAAAAAAATATTTTTTTTTAGGGATGAAGTTTTTTGGGGGTAGCTCCGAAGGGTCTACTAGGAGAATGCTCAAAAACAATAGGGGTCTGCGCGTCAACAAAAGTAATCACTATGTAAAATTTTGTTATGATTAGTGAAGGAGTTTTTGAGTTAGAGTGGCTACAAAGTAGGCGACAGACAGACCGACAGACAGACAGACAGAGCGACGGCGTCTGGATTCGTACTTATACCTATTCGGAACCTCAAAATTCGTGGAGGATCATGGTAATCCAGAAGTGCAATTTTTCGATAATTACATTACTTCCCTTTAGCGAGGGAAGTAAAAAGGCTTTTTAAATACAAGCTTTTATAAAATATAAAGTGCACTAAAAAGTAGAAAATAATTTTTAGCATTGCGATATCACAACAATAAAAGCGATGGGGGCAAATCAATTGAAATCGAACAAACTAAATCTTTTTCCGCTTCCAATTCCCTCGTCAGGGGGAGGTGGGTCCCTGATAATATCATATTATTGTATTGCCACCGCACTATGTGTATAAGTCAGTCAAAATTGGTTAGCAAAATATGACCAAAAATCGTCCATCTTGAATCCGCCCTATTTAATTTTCAAAATCTGATCCATAATTCGTATTTTTTATCCCCAAGAACCCCTGAATACCAATTTTCTTTGAAATCGGACAAACTTAGGCGTTTTCCCCCTCCACTGCCCTCGAAGAGGGGTGAGGAAGGGCCTAATAATACCATATTATTACTATGAACGCATACCAAATTTGAAGACAATCGGATGTGTATAAGTCAGTTAAAATTGGTTAGCAAACCATGACCAAAAATCGTCCATCTTGAATCCGCCATATTAAATTTGCAAAATCTGATAAAAAATTCGTATTCCTTATGCCCAAAAACCCCCGCATACAAATTTTGGTTGAAATCGGACAAACTTTACCGTTTTACCCCCTCTACTCCCCTCGTGGAGGGGAAGGGATGCCTAATAATAACATAAACTTGAATTCAATCGGATATCTGGAAGTTAGACAAAATTGAATTGCAAGCTTTGAACATACAAACATACATACAAAGCTTGTTTTAGTTAGTTTTTATTGCTTTAATTGGTCATAACTTTTGTTTTCGTAAACCGATTTTGATAAAATAAAGTCTATGTCCTTCACGGCAGTACCAACAATGCAGTAGTGAAAGTCCCATCAAAATCGGTCCAGTGATTTCTGCTTTTGCGTCATGCTGGAACAAACAGACACAAACAGACAAAAATCAAAAAAAAATTATAGGGTGGGGCAAAAAATCTTGCACACTTTTAACTTTGAAATTTTTTGAAAGACAAGACACGAGACTTTTCCGATCCGGTTCAAAATTTGACGTTTCGCAAAAATCCAAGATGACGGACCCTTTTGAATATCGGGTAATTTTCACCCCCCCCCTGCAAAAAAAATACGTGCGCGCACTGGAGCAAATCTAAGTCATTTCGACAAAAGCCTTATGTATGTTTTCTATCCAAGGCATTACTTAATTAAATCGGTTAAGAGATAAGAAAACTATAAACCTCTGAATAAGTGGTTTTTGACTCGACATTGGTATTTGCAAAAAAATCTCAGTTTTTGCATTTGCTTTCTCTTTTGATCTGATTACTTGATTTTAAACATTTTTACATTTTTGGGTGAACAAAGCTTGCGGCTTTGACATTTTTTGAACATCCAGGATGGCGGACAGCTTTAACACGATTAAAAAGTAACAAAACAAAATCAAGGCCATTCTACCTCCCTTCTCTGCTAGGTATATGGAGTTATCACTTGCTTAAATCAGTTAAGAAGTAAACAAGTTAGTGTCATCATTTCCATCGTTTTCAATAAAAATTGTAACTTGTAATAAAATTAAAAAAATTGCAGATTAAAAGTGGGCAATCAAACAGCTCTCTAAGTTGTGTTGGGTTGGCAAGGAAAAAAGTTTGGTACTTAAACTAGCAAGTAAAACGGAGTATTTTTTACTTCATATCGGGTAAACTTGAACTTCTACATTTTTTCCCTCAAAGTCAAAAAAGTAATTGTACTTTTTAGTCCACCATCCCAATGAGCATTTTTGTCTATATAGAAGTTACAGCAAATAATATAAAACCTTTATAAAATAACCGAAAGTTTTATTATTTAGTGTTGGTGATAATTTTATAACTCTAATATATCTCTTAAATGAGTAAAAAAGACTTGAAAAACAACTGACCAACACCAGCTTATAAAAATTTATGGTACATAGTAATGGATAGAAAAACAACATATAGATTTTATAAAACTTCCTTATGAACCCTCAAGTCTAGATATTATTATAAAAAGGTTTTACAACTGTTCTAACAATACTACATAACAAATTAAAGGTTTTTATCGATTTAGAAATATAAATTTTCCATCTTTCTTCCCTTTGCTTGTTATGTATTATTCTGTTTTTTTTTAAATAAAAAATTTATAAAATGGTGTTTACCAATCTTCTAAAATAAATTAAAATGGAAGTGAGATAAGTTGAAGCAGGAATATGAATATTTATATACTATAGGTTAAATAAAAGCTGTTTCCCAGTCATCCTACTCTGATAATCAGCTGCGGTCCCGTGTGTACTGTATAGTTTTCGAATACACTCACAAAATTTTCATGGGCTCCAAAAATACTTGAGAAAACGGGGAAAAAAATATTCATTTAAATAATACTTTTTTTCACATATGTTTTTTGCTTTCTGGGAGAAATATTGAATTTAGTATTTTGTTCTTAACCCTAAACAAGCAATATTTCGATTAAAGCACATGTTGAAACCCCATAAATAACGTTTTTTTTTTTGGTCAAAAACCTATTGTTGGAATCCAAAATGGCGAAGATTTACGACAATTCTATAAAAAAAAAAACAATACAATTATACCACTGTTTACCTCTTTCAACTCTTTTTTATCAACGTTTTAAAACATGATGCTAGTTGAAACAAAAGGCTGCAGATGGCGCAGTGTTGAACACTGAAGGTCCGTTTCTGCGAGCTTAACATAGTCACCATTGTTCTCTTTTCCTAAATGTATTCGTCTGAGAGAGGTCCAGCATACTAAACATACCAGGAAAAATACCCGCCTGCACACCCTTCAACCCCGCATAACTGTCAGAGGTAACTATCTCAAGAAGATAGTTAGAAGGGTGCACAGGCAGGTATTTCCCTGGTATGCTGGATCTCTCTCAGACGAATGCATTTAGAAAAAGAGGATAATAGTGACTATGTCAAACTCGCAGAAACGTCGCGTCGTAAGATGATGTGTTCACAATTGCCGCCGACCAGCCGTGCGAACTGTATGCACCGTGAATCGAAGTTTCACGGTGCATTTTTGCGAACTTAACACGGTTACTATATTGTTCTCTTTTTCTAAAACCCGGTTCCCATCTATGGGTTTCTCATTCGTGGGTCCCCCGAATCAAAACACGTATCACGTGGTCTAAGCGAGATTTGCCTATACAAGTTTATGTCGGACCACGTGATGAGTTTTTTGAGTCAGGGTGACTGCGCATGGGAAACGCTGGTGGGAATCGGGTGTAAAATGCATTCGATCCCGATATCTGTCATCGAAAACTATCTCAAGAAGATTTGGATCTCTTATGTCTCTCCTCAGATTGATGTAATTAAAACCAGATAATGATGGTATGGTATCTCGCAAAAACGCGCCTTTTGATGTCGCAAAAACGCACCTTTTAAAGTCGCAAAAACGAGCCTTTTGATGTCACAAAAGTAACCTAAAAAATCTTATTTTTTTTTGTTATAAATTAAAATTGTTTTTTTGTTGTAAAAACACTGGTAATATAACCACTATACAAAGAAATTAATAAAAACATTATAGAAAGAATGGGCCTAAAAGGTTTATGAATGAGTTCATAAGAATATTACAGGCACCAATTTATATAAAAGTGTGTCTTTGTTGTTGGTTAATTAAGTTTTTATAAGTGAGTTGATAGCAACATTTTAAAAACCAATCTATATATCTTTAATTGATAATTACTTACGGTTTTATAGATGGGTTAACAGAAAGATTTCAAAAACCAATTTATATAACTTTTGTCACTGATGACTTATATTTTTATAAATATGTTGGTGGAAACATTGTTAACACCAATTTATATAACATTTGTTACCGATGACTTTAATTTTTATAAAGATGTCCGTGGAAATATTGTTAACGCCAGTCTTATGTTACCTTAGGGTACCATCAATTTAGAACCTTTAATAAAACAAATATACAAACTCAATTCCTGTAGGAAACCTCTAAATACCCTAGGGCATTAATGGAACCCTCTTTATAATAATTATATAAATTTTTGTCACCAGAGGTTTCTGAAAATGCTCATTGGGATACCAATACGGTATGGGGGAATATTAAAATCGAGATTAAAATCCGAGTTAAAATCGTGAAATTTTGACTTTTCTTAATTTTATCAAAAATGAGTTATACGGGTTCCAAAACACCTTAATTGACGAAAAAAAAAAGAGTTGTCTGTCGGACTGTTCTCTGTCTGTATACACGATAACTTAAGAACGCCTTAATCGATTTTAACGAAATTTGGTACGAAAATCCTCTGTCGGCTGACTATGAACTGATTAACTAACGGTTTTCAGTTTTAACTTTCCATGAATATGGGCTACAAATTTTGATATAAAGTCCAAATTCGTGGAAGCTTTAGTTTCCGAGTTATTTGAAAAAACGTTAAAATATATAAAAAAATCAGCTATTGATATGCGGTTTTTAGATTTTCGTTTTCGTAAATATTACCCAAGTGAGACATACCACACTGGGGCCCCCTAGTTTTTGTAAATTTTCTTTAAATTTAAAAAAATATTAATATACATCAGTAATTCACGTAAAATATTGAAACCAAAAAGTGGTTTAAATCGAGCAAGTTACACAGAAAACTCATCTCAGATTAAGGGTGTTGACAGAGTTTATAAGGGCTATATTTTCACACGGCAAAGCGTGGATAACTTAAAAATCAAATTTCATCCAAGAACGAAGCGCTAACAGTCATCTAGTTAATCAACAATAAAGTTTCATAAGATTATTATTCTACACAAAATTTAAGGCTACAAAGAATAAAAATCCAGTATTTTAAACGTTTTAACAACAATCCAGCATGAAGCCGAACCTACAAAAACCACGCCAATTTTTGCCAGGTGTGTAAAAGAAACTGGGGGAGGGAATTATTTTACAAAAAAAAGGGGAATCAAAGTTTTTATCAACTTCTATTCTGTTCCATCTCTTTTTAAACTCGTTAACCTATGATACGAGATGTTATCTGTCAAACTTGCAAATAAATCATAAGGGCATATTTCTAACACGTGGGACCTATTGTGGTTTAACAACATTAACAAACTGTTCTTCGAGCCTAATAGACAATATCTTAAGGCGCATTTACAAAGACAAACTTTCCTTTGATGTTGAAACGCCGACAAACATTTACACGAGCCTCTTGAGCAAAATGTTCAAAGAAATGTTCGAGCAAAATCTCTTACAAAAAAACACACTTAAATTTTGGAGAGAATGTTGAGCAAAATTTGTTTAAAGAATTGGGGGTATAAAAATTTCTTTACAAATTCAAAATATATATTGTTATCGGAATTCATTGAACTTAACTGAAAATAGAAAAACGAAGTTTTGAAATAAGGTATTTTTAATCAAGTGCTTTCCGACGGAAAAACGATTTGATGCCGAAATTCACATTTTACCTCATAAGCAACTTCGATTGATCTGATTTTTATAGGGGATATGCCAGTATACTTGTAACTTTTTTAGGGTTGTAAAAAGAACGAGAATAAAAAAAATAATAATTATATTATTTTTTTTATTTATTGTTGTTGCCTGTAAAATATAATGATAAAAATTTACGTTTAAAAGAATATCCCCTTATTTTACTTCCTGGTTTCTTTTACAATAATAATTAAGTCAAATTAAAAAACCTATATCCATTTTCTTAAATCTCAAATATATGAACAAAAGCACGTTCGGTTTAAATAATACCCATTTATTACCCACTTTTACAACCCTAGGAACCCGACCCTTGTCTAAAAAATATAATTTAGCAGTAATTTAGTAGACTGTGTCGCCAATCTATCATCCCGCGTTTTGGATTTCGCAGGTAGTAGGCCGGCCACCCTTTTGAATCGCAATGTTGCCCTTTGCATATTGTTGGTTCAGTGTCAGTAATCGACCTTGATTATTACATTAAATTGACAGTAAATATCTATATCTTCAGCATTTTCATGAACCTTTTGCTTTTTTAAGCAACCCTTGGGACCTTAAACTAACTAGGTAAAACTGGTGTGAGGAATTAAAAAACAACAATAAAAGCTAAAGGTAAAGTAAAGTTACAAAAATGTTTAAAAAAAATCACCCTCCCCACCACTCCTCATAGTCGTGAGGCGCGGATTACCGCTTAAAAGTGCAATTTTTGAGTTTTTTGCCGATATTTGAAAAACTCAAAATTTTATTTGAAAATAAAAATTTTCCTGTTTTTTTTTTACTTTAGGGAAAAAACCCTTGGAAATAAAAAAACTCGCAAGAGAATCCCCAAAAAAAAACCCGGGCAAAAAAATCCGGGAAAAACCCTAAAAAAAAAATATTATAGTTAACCCTAATCCATGTGACAAAACTGATAGTAGAGCCAATAATAATGTTTCGCTTGCCGTCGGCTTTTTTCCACAAAAATTTTAAATAAAAGTTGGTGTTTCATTTTTTTAAAGAATTGAGATCACTGATCACTGATGTGAAATTTTATTTATTCTCATCTTTAAAAATATGTTTCCCAAATAGATAGCAATAATTTGCTCAAAAATTTACCCGAACAAAATTTTTAAAGAAAAGCTCACAAAAATGTTCACGCAAAAAATTTTAGATCTTTTGCACGAGCTTTTATTTGAGCATGTTCGTCTGTGTAATTGCGCCTTTAGACTGGTAACTACTTCATTATTTCTTTTGTTTTCTTTTCTATTTTGCTGAGATATATTTTTTTTATTAAAAATCCACGTGCCCAGAAATTAAGTAACAGTCGGAGACAAGAATTGGTTTCCTATGGCACAAGTAGTGTGGACAGCATATGTCCCTTCAACGTGGGAGACCTCCGGTTCAGGACTGTCCAGGCATGTCATGACATGACCTGTGGGAGCGGGGAATACAACTTTAGCCTTTTCAGGGGAATTCGGAGGTTACTTACTTATCTGGGAATATGGTCCAAGAAATTGTTTAAATCTATTTTGCTCAAAGATTTCGTGTATTTAAGTTATTTTCGAAAATATTTTCTTACAATATGTAGGAAAACAGACTGAGATACGGTATTGACAATATTAAATGTAGATTAATTAAACAAAGGTGGTGCTACAAAGTTGGTAGTGGGTGTCAGGCACTACCAAGGATGATAGCAATAATAATTAATTAATTCTATTTTTTGGTGTTGGAATAACGCGATCTAGATAATAAGAAAATAACCTCCCAAAATAATACAAGAAAGAAAAAAAAGAAGGGAATCTTTAACGTTTTTCATACCATGGGTAGAAAAAAAGAACTGGGAACAGTATTGACAATAGTAAAGGTAGATTAATTAACATAAAGGTATTGTTAGAAAATTGGTTGTGGGTGTCAGACACTACCAAGGATGATAGCAAACTAATTAATTAATTTTATTTTTTTGGTGTGGCAATAACGCTATCTAGATAATAAGAAGATAATTTCCAATTTCTTACAAGAAAAAAATGACCATGCTGGTAGGTTTCAAATTAATTATTTCTAAATAAAAATAAGTAGACAGCATAAAATCGAAATGTTGTTATTTATTTGTGCAGTTAGGTACAGCTAGATATTTTGATACGGTGTTTATTTGGGCAACCGGGGAATGCTACGGGGGAGTATTTTTTCACAATTGTCTATAAATATATGTTTCTTGATGGTAGTTCCTTAGATTGCCTATTTAAACAACGAGATCAAGATTGTTCAGAAAACCAAAATTTTAAAAAAAAGAGAATAGATAAGGTCTAAATGGTAGTGGTTCCAGTTGACAGATAGCAAGAAAATCGTATCAGTTAAGTATGAACAATTTCTTTTATCAGCTCTAAAGAATCTTGGGTTAAAACGACATAACGTACAGGGTCCACCAAAAATAATTATTGCTGTTATTTTTCTTGTGGGTTAATTTCGATAAAAATTATAATATTATAGGCTATCACAGCTTGGCCTTTAATTACGGATTCTAAACAAGGGACCGGGTTAGAGGTGTTTTATAAGGTTTAAATCTTTCAAAGATTTTCGAGATATTTTCATTTCCTTTCAAAATAAAATAATTGATTGTGTGGTGGACTATTCGTGCTTTCTAGCACCAATTTTTAAATTTGGACTTTGTCCCATCTTTAAAATTGGGGGTGTATAATATATAAAGTTAAAATTTTGTTGGCAAGGCAAAAATATCTACAAAATGAAGGGAAAATTTAGCGCCCTAATAAATTTACAGAAAGTATTTGTGGCGTAGAGAGCAAAGGGTGAGGGCATAAATCGGAAAAAAGTTTTTCCTCGACCAGGATTTTAAAAATTGGTCAAGGAAAAACTAAAAAACTATATCTACCTTTTTTTGTATTTTATGTAGGAGTTCTTGCTGGGCACAGGGTGGGCCAGAAATCATCAAAAAGTTATTGTTGTTGCCCGTAGGAACTATTAACTTAATCGAACGGGTCAATAACTACCTTCGAACCCCAGACCATGTATTTTTTTATCTGGTCTGTTTGTCCTTCAGTAGTCTAGCGACTTGGATAATGTGTAGTTTTATTGTTGTATGTAGTGTATTTTTTCAAATAACTCGGAAACTAAGGATCCCACGACTTTGGACAAAATTTGTAGTCCATATTCATGGAAACTTAAATCTGAAAACCGTATATCGCTACTTGCTTTTGTTCCAAAGTCAAAATTTTGTAAAGTATTTTATCCTCCTTTTCCCCCCTTCACCCCCCCCCCCACCACCCTACCAAAAAGTTAATCAGTTCATGGTCAGCCGATAGAGGAATTTTGTACCAAATTTCGTTAAAATCGATTAAGGCGTTCTTGAGTTATCGTGTATACAGACCGACAACAGACCAACAGACCTACAGACAATTTTTTTCGGCGATTAAGGTGTTTTGGAACCTTAGTAACTCATTTTTGATAAACTTAAGAAAAGTCCAAATTTCACGATTTTAATAGTCCCCCATACCATATTGGTAGGATGGCCTAATACTGAAATTAAAAAAATTATAAAAATCGTAAAAAAGCAAAAAATATCGCAAAAATGAAAACATTTAAAAAACATTGGGAAAAAGCTCTATATTTATTAATATTAGGGAGGCTATTGGGATCTTTAAAAAAAAGAGTTTTTTTATTTCCACTAAAAATAAGTTGCTTGGGTCAAAAAGACCTAAATACACAATTTTGTCATGTTATCCTGTCTGTCTGTCTGTATGTCTCACGATTACTCAAAAACCGCTTAATCGATTTTGATCAAATTTTGCACAAAAATTATCTGGCACCATGCGGTGAGCTGATAAGTTTTTTTGGGGGGGGGGTTGCAAAGGGGGCAGAAATGAAGGAACTTTTGAAAAAAATCGTAACTCGCGAATCGTAGCAGTTAGCAACACGCCGTTTTCACGCTAAGATGGATAATTATATTTTCTATCAAAATTATATTAATGATAAAGTCTGTTAGATCCGTAGTGTTTGAGATATTTAACAAAAATATCTAGCAAAACTTTATCAATGCTAAAGTCTGTCAGATTCGTAGACACGCGGTTTTCACATTAAGAATAGATAATTGCATTTTTAACCAAAAAAAAAAAAATAAGATTTTTTAATTTTTGTTATATTTTTTTAATAGATTTTGTGGATGGCTATACGTGTCTACAGGCGCCATTTATTTATTTGAGGTTCGACTTCTTGATGGGTACAGGGTGTTTGTTTATAACTGGGAACACTCAGTATCTTTTTTATTATTGAAAATAAAGGGTAGGTCTAAATTCAAAAATTTCTTGGCAAAGTGCAAAGAACTTAAAGGCTATAACAACTTTTTTTTGTTTCCCTTGGTATACAGGGTGTGGCAATAAAGCTAATTTTTTTAAAGAGAATACCCAGTATATTTTTGCATTTTTGAATTTTTCAAAAAATTAGCTTTACAAAAATGCCAAACGCTATTGAAATATCTGTTGTAGTTTCTGAGATATTTGCGTTTAAAACTTTAATAAAATCGTTTTTTTAAGGCCACTGGATTTTTAAGTTTGGTTGGTTTTTTTTCATTTGACAATTATTAAAACTTAAACGCAAATATCTCAGGAACTACAAAAGATATTGAAATAGTGTTTGATATTTTTGTAAAGTTAATTTTTTTACAAATTCAAAAATGCAAAAATATACAGGGTGTTTCATTTAAAAAAATTGTCTTTATTGCCACACACTGATGTATACCAAGGTCAACAAAAAAAAGTTGTTATAGCGTTGAAGTTCGTTGCAATTTGCCAAGAAATTTTTAACCCTTTATTTTCAATAATAAAAAAGATACTGAGTGTTCCAGTTATAAACAAACACCCTGTACAGGGTGAGCCGGAAACCGTCAAAATGTAAGAAATTGAATGTTGAAAAAGTTTATATTTATAACTGATATGAGGCGGGCTGGCCAATTAGGAAAAAAATTTGGTAACTAAGTAAAACGCATTATTTTTTACCTCATATCTGCTAAACTTAAACCTCTCCACCTTGCTCCTGGCGAATGTGCGCTGCATTTCCACTGCCATGTTTTCTTTTTTCGCTCAAATCACAACAAAGCACACTAAGCGTCGCGAAACCTTGCAGTTGTATTATTATCGACTCGAAAAGATATTTTCTAAGCCCGAGTTTTTGCGCTTTATAGTGCTCGCGTTCTACTACACTTTCAAGCCTTTCCATATCTTTTATATATATCTTGCTTTTTGGCTGGACGAAATTACGCAGTACGCACGCTCCTCCTTTGCTCCAAGTCCATTTTCTTGCAGTCTTTTGTTTTACATTGCGATAAGTCCGATAACAGCCTGAGTAAACTTTTGTGCAAGACCAAGGGGGTCGTTGGCTCATTTTTTTCATACCCTCATTAAAATTTTAGTAGCAGTCCGCAAATAACCAAACTATGGCGTTTTTGGTTAGCGATGCGAAAAAAATTGGCCCAAGAAATTTTCCGAAATTAATTCTTAAATATCCACAAAAAAAATGTTTTGAAAATACGAAAAAATTATAAACTCAGAAAATTACATTTTGATTTACTATGATCTAAAATATCCAGTAAGCCCTTGAGTATAAGCCCCTCTGTCAATGTTGTGTAACCTTTTCTGAAACTTGTATGAATGAATCTGTATTTATTTTTTTTGTTTAATGACTGTTTAGTTTTTTAGATTAGTGGAAATTTACAGTGTTGGTCAATTGCTTTTTATTATAAAACTCTTTTGCAAAAAGGCCGAGCTTTTTTTTTGTTGCTTCTTCTCTTTCAACAACAATAAAATTCTCACTTTGGACTTATTAAATGGAATAAAATAACTTTCATGCAATTTATAATTTATTGCACCATAACAAGCATGCTTTTATCACATATACAGACCGCTTCAAGCTACTGCGAACATAGGGGGAATCAAGTCCAATTTACTCTCTGTGCCGTACGACCGAGGTGGATTCGAAGCACGCTGCAGTGTTATCTTTTGGAAATTCATTTTGTTTTTATTATTTTGTTTTATTTCTGCCTTGTTCGAGAAACAGATGGGTAAGTTCTTAATTGAAATAATACATTTTTAAAACTAAAAATGGATGTCTACGAAGTTGCCGAAAAAGTGCAGATGGTCAAATGGTCAAATCGTCATAAACCAACAGACGTTCGATATTGGTCGAGGGAAAATTTGCATTTGTATTTTGACGTAAGAACACAGTATGCCCAAAAACTAAATGTTTGGGGGGGGGTATTGTAGGGGAACACGTAATTGGGCCATTTTTTATTAACGGCAATTGCAATTTAAATGGTCCTAGATACTTGGATCTACTGCAGCAACACATTATTCCAACTGCTAGGCAGTTGTTAGGTGTAAGATTTGGTGAAACATGGTTTCAACAAGATGGTTGTTCCGCTCACAATGTTGGCCTTGTTAGGGAATATCTTGATAATGTATTTCCTAATCGGGTTATAAGTACACGGGGAACTATTTTATGGCCAGCTCGATCTCCCGATCTTGCTCCTAATGACTTCTATCTGTTTTTGAAGAAGCTTTTCAAATTATCACCCCTAACGTGCTTGGAAACGTTGGAAGGGGTTTTTATAGTAGGCTCGGATATTGTCTAGCCGAGCAAGGAGGACTTTTCGAACATTTGCTTTAATTTTTTTTTGACTGGGAGAATCTTTTTGGTTTTTAGAATGTATTATTTTATTTTGAGAACTTGCTTTTATTTTGTTTCTCCCTATTATTTTCATTGTAACACGTCGTCACTGATAAATCTGAGCAGTTGACAATAAAACGCTCTTATTTATCAGTGACAAAAAATAAGAAAATTACGTTATAAAAATTTGCGTATTTATTGACCAAATTCCGGTTTCATTGACTACGCTCCACACAGCACCGTGGTTAGAGGCGTACTAAATACAAGACGAACGGCGGCGAACGGCAGCGAATGGCGATCGGAAGCCTGAGTGTTGGTTGCTTCACTGATAGGCGTGCGGTGTCTCTGCATGTACGTACACTGGCAAATTAGACTTCTTTCGCCCTATGTTCGCAGTAGCTTGAAGCGGTCTGTATGTCTCAGTCTGTGCCTCATCCAATACTTTTTTTCTTTCTGAAATCGTGCTTTTGACACCAACAGAGACAGTGCTATTAAAACTTTTTAATCAAAAATCGAATTTAAAATTTTTTAATCACATTTGGTAATTTTATAGGCGTATACCAAAGTACAGCCAGCAGAGAAGTGTGGAGAGTCTTTCCAGTAATATGCTTACTATATCCAAGTTTCATCCATCCAGCTAGAACCGAAGAAGGAAGACTGCAAACTTTAAAAAATCAACCGCTCTTTTAAAAAATACAAAATATTAATGATTATCTTGTATTCTATTTTTAACTTTTGTAAAATGGACCAACCAACAGATGATGAAAACTTTGTGGAGATTATTCTGGTGATTCAGGGAGATTTTTTTGAAATAGGTCGTAGGCTTCATATCCAATAAGCCCTTGAGTATAAGGCTCTCTGTCAATTTTGTGTAACCTTTTCAGAAACTTGTATGAATGAATTTGTGTTTAGTTTTTTGTTTAATGACTATTGGAGGTTTTTTAGATCATTGGAATTTTACAAGGTGTTGGTCAATTACTTTTTATTGTAAAACTCTTTTACAAAAAGGCCGAGCTTTTTTTTGTTGCTTCTTCATTTTCAACAACAATAAAATTCTCACTTTGGACTTATTAAATGGAATAAAACAACTTGCATGCAATTCATAATTTATTGCACCACAACAAGCATGCTTTTATCACATATATGTCTGAGTCTGTTCCTCATCCAATACTTTTTTTCTTTCTGAAATCGTGCTTTTGACACCAACAGAGATGGTGCTATTAAAACTTTTTAACCAAAAACCGAATTTAAAATTTTTTAATCACATTTGGTAATTTTATAGGCGTATACCAAAGTACAGCCAGCAGAGAAGTGTGGAGAGTCTTTCCAGCAATATGCTTTCTATATCCAAGTTTCATCCATCCAGCTAGAACCGGAGAAGGAAGACTGCAAACTTTAAAAAAATCAACCGCTCTTTTAAACAATACAAAATACAACAAAATATTAAGGATTATGAAATGAACTCTGTGTTTCGGACTTCCATTGTCTATATTTGATTTATACACGACGTTTCGATCAGTACAATCTCTGATCGTTTTCAGGTGCAAACTACAATCTATTCCTAGGGCTACGTACTTATATACTATGGGAACTCACTCAATTGTAAAGTTTAAGAAGTTGCCTCCGCCCAAGGAGGGGCTTCCAAATATTTGGAATTCCAACACTTGGTTTACTGAAAACACCCTGATTCTGCCGAATAAAAGCAGCTTCAAGGAATTTTCGTTTCTTCCAGTGTGACTCCTTGTGTACAACCTTTGCTTCTGTCCACTTCTTTCGGTGTTGTTTTGACCATGCGTGTTAGGCGATTCCTGATTTCGTTGTTTCACCTCTTTGGGTATTCGTCTGATGTTCTTTAAGCCTAACAGATAGTGGTCTTTTCTTTGGTGTCTTTTTCACCTATGTATGATTCACCACACTCACAAGGAACTTGGTAAATGCATTCCTTATTTTGTTTGTTTTCCGGTTTTGTTTTACTAAGAAGGCTTCGAATTATATTATTAGATCTACAAGCTGTTTTAATATTAATGTTGTTCGCTACTCTTCGAATTTTCTCTGATACTCCTTTAATGTATGGAATTGTAAGGAATGCATTTGCCTGGTTTTGATCTTGTAATCTCTGTCCTGTTTGTTGAAATTTAGAAATAGTATCTGTTATAAGTTTAATAAGGCTGTGACCATTCTGCTGCAGATCCTTCTTAATGTTTCTTATTTCGATTTCCAAGTCATGAGAATTGTTACAAATTTGAACGGCTCTGTTATACAAAGTTTTGATTATGCCTCGTTTGGTTGAAGCAGAATGATTTGAACCTTGATTTAAATATTGTCCTGTGTGAGTAGTTTTACGATAGACTGGTGTTCTGATGTCGCTTTCTACTCGTTTGACAAGTACATCAAGAAAAGGAATTTGACAATTTTGCTCCAACTCCATTGTACATTTAATGGTGGATCTTATGTTATTTAGGTGGTGAAGAAATTCTGAAAGTTGTTGGTCATTCGCGGTCCATACAATAAAAGTATCATCAACATATCTTAGCCAGAGCTTAGGTTTATATGTTGCGGTATCAACTGCGTGTGATTCGAACCACTCCATGTAAATATTGGACACCATTGGCGAAAGCGATGAACCCATTGGAAGACCGTCATTGTGAGCATAAAACCTGAAAATAAGAGTTACGTAGACAGCACTCCAACAACTCCATCACTCCCTCCAGCGGCAGGCTTGTACGTTCACGAAGGGACTCGTTATCAACTAGTCTCTGTCTAATAATATCTAGCGATTCCTTTATCGAGACATTGGTGCATAGACTTTCGACATCAAAACTAACAAATCTACCGTCGGGTCTTAAACACAAACCTTATAACCAAAAAAATAGACTGATGATGTTGCTTTAAGAAATGACTGCTTCATGTATTTGACAGTTTGGTGCCAGAAGCAGTTGGCAATGCACTAAAATCCCTATAACTACCAACTGAGAAACACAAATAACACTAGACGCGGCTAATTGTAAAAAAGGCTCTGGCATAATAAATTTGCAATTTTTTTAACAATAATCTTAAATAATAGCCCCCCCCGCCTTCCCTTAAAATATGAATTTTTTAAATGGTAAGGTACTTTATCTTTAGGAAAAAAATATAAATAATAATTCAAATAAAAGTTGAGCTTATGGGAAATAGTGTAGGCGTTTATACAGCAGAAATAAAAATAGAAAGATGGGCAACTTTTATTATCTGAAAATAGATTTGCGCATAACCTCACTCATTTTTTGGTTTGGTTTAGGCAGATACCTATTATTTAAGAAAACAGTATGATTGAGTTTAGTTTAATTATTTCAATTATTGAAGCTGTGTGCTGATTGGTTCAGTTATTTTTATTTTCTAGAAGGTGTATGTGTATGGGTCAAGGGATTTGGTTAATAAAACGTCCTTTTTTTGAAATGCCAACGTTTCGCAAAATTTATTTTTATATAAATTTTGCGAAACATTGGCACTTCAAAAAAAGGACATTTCATTAACAAGATCCCTCAACCCATAAACATACAGCTACAAGAAAATTAAAAATAGGATCGTTAAACCATTCTGCCAAGTTATTTTTATTTTAATTTTTGTTACTTTAATTTTTATTTGCTTGTATAAACCCAGCCTTAATAAATTTTATTTGTAGAAAATAATTATTTACAAAATACCATAAAAAAAGTTACAATACAAAAAATACTTAAAAGTAACTTATTTACAAACAGAAACTACTTATTTTTAATTAAAGATAATATATAAAACATGTTGTTTAAACAATACAAGTTTTGTTAAAACCTTTCGGACCTTTTCTCCAGATATACTTTCACTAATTTTATTTGCAGAGCTATGACTCCTCAAAGTGCTGTATGTTTTAATGATTGCTTCAACTAAAAGCTGGTCAAAACAGAGTATTTAATAACAGTTTTAGAGTCTCTTCAAATGCTCAGTAACCACTTTCTACTAATAGCAGCATCTGGTGGAAACCTATTGAAAGAAATAGAAAAACAATAATTAGACTTTTTCATTATTACGATACTTAATAATACTGCCATCAGCTGATGAGCGATTCAACATGGTTGCCTTAGGAAAAATAAACCCTTTTTCATAAGGCATACTGCTAATACAGGGTGTCCTAATTAACATGGGACACTATTGGTATCTCAGTAATTATAAGAACAACAAGGTTAAATTTATTAAGATTAAATAAGTTTTTAAGCTCATAGTTTTAAATATTGCAATTTTTGGACAAATCTCTTTTAAAGAATTTATGTTTCTTTCTCTCTACAAAATGTAACCTGTCAACAATGTTGATTTTGGTGTATACTCTGTAGTTCATAGGTTTATTTCCAGTTTTTATAAAATTAGTAGTAGCAAGTAGTAGGGCTTGAGAGAGATGACTTTAGAAAACAATTCACAAGTGCATGCGAGCTAAAAGTACAAAACAACTGCGAATTTTGAGCTTCTCGTTCACATTTTATCAAAATGCTTATTTTTCTCTGATTCAGTCACTTTTTTATTCTGTGTTCTTTCGCATTTCTCCAAAATTTTCATTTATAAAAAAGTAGATTTCTTGTCCGTGAAAAATAAATAAGAAGAAAGGTTCCGATAGCCACGAACCTTTCTTCTAATTTTCATTTATATTAACATTATGCACTATGGAAAAACGGTTTGTCCTATGGAAACCATATGGCTCAAGTGTTTTGCCATGAGGGCAAGGATCAAGATGTATTCTTGAGATGAGGCCTCCCAGTAAACACAGAAATATTCTAGGAATATTCCTCTTAGATTATATCTTCGGTTTAAACGCAAAATCAACTAAGTCACTTTTTTTCACAGAGACAAATACAATTTTTATACTAGCATTAATTTTACACTAATTTTATCCATATAAAATTGAAAATTCTCAAAATAAAATAACCAATTAAATGCAGCACTTGCACATAATTTAATATCGCCTTTTCTTAAAATGTAACTTTTTTGACTTAGTTGATTTTGCCTTTCAACAGACGATATAAATGTGATAAAAATTGATTACAGACGAGGTTTTTTAAGTACAGTTAACATGAGTAGAATATTCTTTTTTTTAATACGCCTGTAACATTCTTAGAACCTTCTTTAGATTAAATTTTATAAACAAATATTTTTAGCACAGGAATATTTTTAAAAAATATTAATAATTAATATTCTTATCATATAAACAGTATGCAATAAATTTATATCACTCTTTTATCACCTAATATGAATATCCTTTGAATATTAATATTCTTACTTACTGGGCTGCTACTGCGAACAAATTCTGCATGTCTCTATATTTTTTCACTCGAGTCAAAATAAGGCTGGGTTTACCAAACTTTTCATATTGATAATTTAAAGTTTTAGTGCTAGTATCTCTGTCTCTTGAAAAGAGTGAAAAATGTGCGGAGATTTTTGAAATCTTAACCAGCGAGTACTCCCCGAAATTTGTGAGTGAGGTGGAGATATACAAAAGTACACAAGTAAGAAAAGGACATGGATACTCCCTTGTTGTGTACTCCCTTCTCACACTTTCAAGAATCCCCACACTGGTGAGCTGTAACCACCTCATGGGCCTTTAAGAATACAGGCAATGATCGCAGAAGTATTAAAGAAAATTGGCAAAAACAGGAATTATTTACCCTTACCTGTGATAGGAAAACGTATTTCCACTCGCAGAATTGCTGTTGTTGCAGCCGACAACAAAGCACTTCATGATGCAAAAGGGCACAGAAAAAGTATATTAAAAACACAACACGTTAAGCAAAAACTTCTTCATCTTCTTCTCGGTTACTATGGATTCGCGTCTTTACAGACGTCTATCCAAAGCAAAATTTTCGAAAACCAAGAAACGAAAATAAAGAAAATGGCGAATCTACTAACGCCAAGACCGTCAAACGCAGTGCTACCAACCAAAAACGTGGATAAAGAGAAAATAAGTTGTCACGTCATGACACTGTTTATACTGCCCCTTTGAAATCTAGTTAATTCGAACAGTTTTCTAAATAAATTTTTTTAAATACTCAAGAAACAGTGGTTTTATATTTTTTCTTAAATTTCGTCAAGCAGTGCTTGTTATATATTCATCAAATACTAAAATATTGGGTTTGCAACCACAACAAATTTTACTCAAGTCGGTTTACTCTGGTTCCAGTTGCACCAAACTGTCACTTCCATGAGGCAGTCATTTATTGGGAGAAAACCCATAAGCATTAGCAGTCTATTTTTTTGGTTATAAGGTTTGTGGCCCTAAAACAAAAGATTTAAGAATTATTTTGTATTCTACCTAAAACCTTACAGTTGACCAGTTCATTATTGCTTTCAATAAAGTAAGTCGACAGTTAAACTGAACTCGGTTCAAATTTTGACTGAACAACCGGAGACTAAAACTGAACCAGGTTCATCCTTGAACCGAGTTCACTTGAACCCGCAGTTGAACCTTAATTGAACAACCGGGCCTTAGAAGCTTAAATAAGTTTACTATACGATACCTACACCACAGAAATTGAAAAGACTTGACTTTTTTGGGATAAGTGAGATTTATCACAGTGCGCACACAATTTTTTCCAAAGGTGTGAAAAATAGCAACTTTTAAAATTTTCCGCCATCCTTATTTTTTACCAAATGTTAATTTTGAAATGAACGCAAACAAAAGTCTCCATTTTTTGTCTTACTCTACCATAATAATATATTAATTGTTAACGTTGTAAACGATCGACAGTCGAAAAAAGTTCTGTTACTTGCAAAACCGGATTTTTTTTATGTTGATGCATGACTCCAAAAAAACGCATTTTTTATTCATAGGGGGCTACCGGGAATTAACTTTTACTTTATTAGTTTATTGACGTCTTCGGACAAAACCAAGTTCAGGGTTTGTGGTCAATAGTATTTTGAAGGTCGTGATTTAAGGAAACCTAAATAAATTAACAATACTTGTACAGGGTGGTCAAAATTCGAGGGGCCTCTATAGCTTTGGGCTTTTGCAGCACAGTTAGCCCAAAACTAATATACATGTTACGGGCTCGATTTTCAAGAGAAGTCGAAAACTAAAAACCGCATTGCGATATGTCAAAGCGTTTCTGAGCTACAGGGTGATTCTCAAAAATGTGCGATTTTAAAGGCCTTCTACAACTTTTTTATTTGTAAATATACAGATTTTCATTAAAAACATTTTTTGAAGATTTTTTAAAGATAAATCTACCGGTTTCACCGATTTTCTCTTAAAGCCTTTAGTTCCCGAGATATCACACAAAGTTATATTTCTTTAAATGGGATACCCCCAATTTTTCTAAAAAATCAGTTTTCTAATAATGTGCCATACACCTATTTTTATGAAATAGTTTAAAATATATTTGCATATTTTGATATTTACCATAGTAGACGCTGTGCAAGGGCGCGGTGTAAATAAAATTTTATTGTTTTTTTTTCTTACAAAATCAAGTTGGCTACGACACGAGGGGACACAGCAACCTCGAACTTTAACTTCTAGTTTACTATAGTTACCAACCCTAAAATAATAAAAAAAAATAAAATTATTAAAAGTATTTTTTAATTAAACTATGTAACACCTAAAATCTACATCTAACAATTTTCTTTAATTGTAAAACAAATGCTCAAATTGACGGACGTTTTCTTGTAAACATATCCTACATCTTCTCTTGACGCTATTTTCTGCATTAAGAAGCTGCCTGAATGCAGTACGAAGTGCCTCTTCTAATTCCCTTCTAGTAGTTGGGCGATTTCGAAATACAAGGTCTTTGACTCTCCCCCACAAAAAGAAGTCGCAAGGGGTCAGGTCAAGAGACCTGGGGTGGCCAATATATACAACCTTTATTTCCGATCCACTTTTCGACAAACACAATATTTAGCAAATTAATAATGTCTCGTGCATTGTAAGGAGGGGCACCGTCATTATTTTGCTGAAGTGGCAAATTGTCGATAAACGGAATCATCTGCTCTTCTAAAATTTGTTGGTATCTTTCGGCATTTAATTTCCATAAAAAATATATGGCCCAATAATTTGTCCTCTGTAGATGCCTACCCATACCTTAAAACTGAACCTTCCCTGATTCGCTTGTTCCACCATAATATGGGGATTTTGCTGTTTCCAGTAATAGCAGTTATATCTGGTGAATATTTCATCACTAGAAATCGTTGCCTCATCCGTCCAAATAACTTTTCTGGCAAAATCGGGGTCTTCTTGGCTTTTATTTAGGTACCACTTGCAAAATTCACGTCTTGGAGCAAAATCTTATTGCCGTAATTGGTGCACCCGTCGGGGTCGATAGGGCCTAAACTTGTGTTTTTTAAGCACCCGAACGGCATTGCTGCGTGGAATTCCAGTGTTTCTCTCCATAGCCCTGGTGGAAGTATTCGGGTTAATTCCTATTTCTCCTAGAACCGTTAGTTCTTCCAACTCTCTATCTCTGGCTAGGCTTCTATACGTCCTAAGCCGCGGTTTTGTAAAGGATCCGTATTCTTGTAGATGACATTTTAACTTAAAAAATATTTTTGAGCTAGGTTGCCTTCTTTCCGGATATCTCTGGAAATATAGATTTAACGCCGTCTGTCGATTTTCGTTACTTTCAATAACATTTTATCATGTCGTACTTTTCAAAGTTTTCAAACATTTTTATATCTTGACGAAGACGCCACTTTTGACACTTGGGCTCGTTTATCATGGAAATTGTTTTTATTTGATCATAGCTACCTAGATAGATACCCTAAAACTGCATAGGTCAGAGTTAAACACAGCCTACTATGGTAATTATTAAAAATTGCAGATATCTATTTAATTACTCAATAAAAATAGGTGTATGACACATCGTTTAACAGGAAATTTTATTACAAAACTGATTTTTTTTAAAAAATTGGGGTATTCCATTTAAAAAAATGTAACTTTGTGTTATATCTCGTGAACTAAAGGCTTTAAGACAAAATCGGTGAAACAGGTAGATTTGTCCTTAAAAAATCTTCAAAAAATGTTTTTAATGAAAATCTCCATCTTTACAAATAAAAAAGTTGTAGAGGGTTTTTAGAAACGCACATTTTTGAGAATCACCCTGTAGCTCAGAAACGCTTTGACATATCGCAATGCGGTTTTTAGTTTTCGACTTCTCTTGAAAATCGAGCCCGTAACATGTATATTAGTTTTGGGCTAACTATGCTGCAAAAGCCCAAAGCTATAGAGACCCCTCGAATTTGGACCACCCTGTACCACGTATCTACAATAGTTCTGTCAAAACAAATTTTTTAAAAATCCCAAAAATTTTAAGTACTTTTATCTAAGATTTAAACGTAAATATGCTATGTTTTGAACAGGGCCTGTATTTATGGTGGATGCGATAGAACAGCTGAATGCACTTGTTGCGTACGTAGAGATGGACGTAACGTTGAGGCCACAACAACGTACGCAACGATGCAATATCCTGTTCTCTAATAAAAGCGGGGCTCGTTCGAATCATGGCATTAACGTACATAGCAATGAAGGAACATTTACATTTACAACCTCCTTTTGAGGATGTTTGAGGATTGGCATATACTATTTAAGTATATGGTATTAAGGATATCCATAGCAAATTCTATGAGTGTACCATTTGAGCAGGTCCTTTTTAGTACATCTTTAACACATGCAAAGAATATATCAATTTTGAAACCTTTTTTGGACCGTTTAGCGCACATGCTATTCTGGTACAATAAAAGAACATCAGAAGAATGAGCTTCTTGGCATATGCTAAGGAAATACCACTGAAGAAGGTTACTATTAGAACATATTTAGCATATGCAAAGTATGTATCACTTATTGAAACATTATTTGGTCCTTTTAGCGCACATGCTATTCTGGTACAGCGAAAAACATAGCATATGCTAAGGAAATACCATTAAAGAAGGTAACTTTTAGAACATCTTTAGCATATGGAAAGTATATGTCACTTATTGGTACTGGTACCGTAAAAGAACATCAAAAGAATGTTATTCTAGTATTTCCTTAGCATATACCATTACTTTTAGGACATCTTTAGCATAATATGCAAAGTATATACCAATTATGAAATAAGTTAAAAAAAAATCGAAAAAAAATCGATGACCGGAAACGAACCCGGTAACCCTTATATATCCACCAAACGAGAAAATTCTCTGATTGCGCTTTAATCATGATTAACACTTTTCAGTCGACCTATATTCCGCGGTTTCATCCTATTTCTTTATAAGCGCATGGTACTGTGGATAAAGCATTGGTCTATCAACTTGTAGGCTGTCGGTTCGAACCCCGTCGGCGCGTCTCACTTTTTTTTTATTATTTGTTTTTTTCTTAGGCTGTATTGTGATAGGACATGGTGTTTAGAGCTCAAAAATATATTTTTTATTTTATTTAAAGCCATATTTTAAGAGTTATACTGGTTTTGCGCTACTATAGATTTAGCACATGCTAATCATTTGATAAGAATATCTATTAGCACATCCTAAGAACCTGCATAGCATGTGATTAGGGCGGAACGTAATCTATTCTTAGCACATGCTTAGGATGTTTCAATGTTAATTTAGAACATCCTTAGCATATACTTTTTCTTTTTAATGATATTTTATGCACATGCTGAGGATGACAAATTGCTTTGTGGGAAGTATCATTTAAATCATCAATTATCCACATTCGTATCGAAATGCGCTTGTGCGAACGCGATATGAAGGAACAATTTGTCGACGTTGCCAAAAGCGACTTAGCGTTGCGTGGAAACGACCTATAAACGTTCTAGCAACTCGCTTTCGCACCAATTGGGCGGAGATTTTTGAGTTGTGTTGACGTTGTCTGCGACTAGAGACGCGGCGTGCAACGTTTCCGCACCATCGCCGAAGCGACTAAGAGTGAAGTGCCCTCTGGATAATATTAGTAAAACTATACAGACCGCTTCAAGCTACTGCGAACATAGGTGGAATCAAGTCCAATTTACTCTCCGTGCCGTACGACCGAGGTGGATTCGAAGCACGGTACAGTGTTATCTTTTGGAAATTCATTTTGTTTTTATTATTTTGTTTTATTTCTGCCTTGCTCGAGAAACAGATGGGTAAGTTCTTAATTGAAATAATACATTTTTAAAACTAAAAATGGATGTCTACGAAGTTGCCGAAAAAGTGCAGATGGTCAAATGGTCAAATCGTCATAACCCAACACACGTTCGATATTGGTCGAGGGAAAATTTGCATTTGTATTTTGACGTAAGAACACAGTATCCCCAAAAACTAAATGTTTGGGGGGGGGGTATTATAGGGGAACACGTAATTGGGCCATTTTTTATTAACGGCAATTGCAATTTGAATGGTCCTAGATACTTGGATCTACTGCAGCAGCACATTATTCCAACTGCTAGGCAGTTGTTAAGTGTAAGATTTGGTGAAACATGGTTTCAACAAGATGGTTGTTCCGCTCACAATGTTGACCTTGTTAGGGAATATCTTGATAATGTATTTCCTAATCGGGTTATAAGTACACGGGGAACTATTTTATGGCCAGCTCGATCTCCCGATCTTGCTCCTAATGACTTCTATCTGTTTTTGAAGAAGCTTTTCAAATTATCACCCCTAACATGCTTGGAAACGTTAGAAGGGGTTTTTATAGTAGGCTCGGATATTGTCTAGCCGAGCAAGGAGGACTTTTCGAACATTTGCTTTAATTTTTTTTTGACTGGGAGAATCTTTATGGTTTTTAGAATGTATTATTTTATTTTGAGAACTTGCTTTTATTTTGTTTCTCCTTATTATTTTCATTGTAACACGTCGTCACTGATAAATTTGAGCAGTTGACAATAAAACGCTATTATTTATCAGTGACAAAAAATAAGAAAATTACGTTATAAAAATTTGCGTATTTATTGACCAAATTCCGGTTTCATTGACTACGCTCCACAGAGCACCGTGGTTAGAGGCGTACTAAATACAAGGCAAACGGCGGCGAACGGCAGCGAATGGCGATCGGAAGCCTGAGTGTTGGTTGCTTCACTGATAGGCGTGCAGTGTCTCTGCATGTATGTACACTGGCAAATTAGACTTCTTCCGCCCTATGTTCGCAGTAGCTTGAAGCGGTCTGTATAACAAAAAAATCACCAAAATCCAGCAAAAAAAACAAGATTTTTTTTTACCATTTCATTGCTCGACAAGATTTTTCCAACACAGATCATTTCATTATTTTTAAAATGTAAATACCCTTCCAATATTAGAAAAAATATTCGGATAGTGCTAACACGTACCGGTTTTCAATAACTGAATTAGATCATAGAAGGTTAAAATAGATGTATTTTATAACATAAAATCAACTTTAAATGTTAGTCTACTGTTGAGTTTGGAAGTGAGTGGTTCTCTGTGTATAGATAAAATAGTGTTTTTAAGAAAGAAAATGTCGAGTCAAACGCGCCGGAATTGCAAAACTTCTCCTGACAGATTTTGCTAAATTTGTTGAGAGTTTATGGTAAAATCCCTAGTTAGTTGTTAAAAAAGCCTACTTCAAATATTTTGTTGTTTTAATTGGTGATCAAGAAAAGCAGTGGCCTTCCCCATGCGTGCTGTGTTAGTTGTAGCGTGTCATTGGTGGAGTGGATGAAGGGGAACAGAAAAGCATGCCTTTTGCAGTTCCAATGGTCTGGCGAGAACCCTCTAATCATTTTGACGATTGCTATTTTTGCCTGACAAGGACTGAAGGTTATTCCAAAAAGGGAAAGCACAAGATCTACTAACCAAATTTGCAGTGCCATACGACCTATTCCTCATAATGCAGATTTACCAGTGCCCATTGCGCCTTTAGATCCGCAAAATATTGTTTTGGAAGATATTGGAGACAACGCATCAACAGGCAGCTCCGAGGAACGGTGTACCAACCCTATTTTTACTCCAGGTCCCAGTTTTGGTGAGCCACATTTAATTGTTCAAAGTGAGTTAAATGATTTAGCACGTGATTTGGGGTTATCAAAGCAACAGTCAAAACTTCTAGGTTCACGTCTTAAAGAATGGAACTTGTTAACCATAGAAACCAAAATTACAACTTTTAGGAAAATAAATGCTACGTTTTCTGCATTCTACAGTATGGAAAATTCGTTGTGTGCGTGTACTGATATCGATGGTTTAATTCAGGAACTTGATTCGTCTAAATACAGTTTAAAAGCTGTGTTATTGCATAATGGAAATTTAAAAACCTCTATAACAGTTGTCCATTCAGTGACAATGAAAGAAACTTATGCGCACACTTTTAAATAAAATAATCTACAACAGGTATAAATGGCAGATATGTGGGGATCTAAAAGTTATAGGAATTTTAGTAGGTCTTCAGGGAGTATTTTCAAAATATTGCTGTTTTCTTTGTTTGTAGGACAGTTGTGCAGTAGATCAGCATTATTCAATAAAAGATTGGCCAGAAAGAAGTGAATCTCAACCGGGATCTCAAAATGTTAAGTTTGAACTTCTTTTAGATCCCAAAAATGTTCTTCTGCCTCCTCTTCACATTAAACTTGGGCTGATAGAAAACTTTATGAAAGCAATGAATAAAGACGGTGATGGATTCAAATACCTAAGGCAAGTCTTTCCCCAGTTAAGTGATGCGAAATTAAAGGAAGGTATTTTTATTGGGCCACAAATCAGAAAATTGCTGGACGATGTCAACTTTACAGAGAAGCTTACCAGGCGGGAACTAGTAAGGGGATTTTTGGGTAACAAGATGAATGCAAAATACCAACAGTTAGTTGATGAACTTTTAGATGCCTACAAATCGCTTGGTGCCCAAATATCATTGAAAATTCACTTCCTTCATTCCCATCTGTCATTTTTTCCTGAAAATTTGGGAGCTGTGACTAGCAGGGTGAAAGGTTCCACCAGGATATGAGGACAATGGAAATCTACTATCAAGGACGATGGGATCCAGCCATGATGGGTGATGACCAACAGTATGGTTCTTGAAAAGAGAAGATACGACCCCTCATAGAAGGAAAAAATAAAACTTAATTAGTGTGTTCAGTTAATATTTTTAATGTCTGTGTTTTTCTTAGATGTAAAAATGTTAAATTATGTTTTCAATAGATATTAAAATATTGGAACAATAAATGTGGTCCTATAAATGTAACAAGAAAACGCTACGTGTTACAACTTTTTTATTATAATTTTCGTATTTGGATAGGTCCATTCTACCACAATATGCTATTCAGTTTTGTGTTACAAGAAAAAAAAAATTTTTGTCGATATAGGCGAGGCAATCGGGGCAGCTGTCCCAGGGCCCCCACAAGTCTGACCACAACAAATTAATATTAACTCAAACAACAACAAAAAATCTGCCTTCAAAGTTAGCCTATTTTTTAAGAAAAACCGCTATAACTTCAAAATCAGTAAACCGATTCGCTTGGTGCCCAAATATCATTGAAAATTCACTTCCTTCATGCCCATATGTCATTTTTTCCTGAAAATTTGGGAGCTGTGACTAGCAGGGTGAAAGGTTCCATCAGGATATGAGGACAATAGACATCTGCTATCAAGGACGATGGGATCCAGCCATGATGGGTGATGACCAACAGTATGGTTCTTGAAAAAAGAAGATACGACCCCTCATAAAAGGAAAAAATAAAACTTGATTAGTGTGTTCAGTTAATATTTTTAATGTCTGTGTTTTTCTTAGATGTAAAATTCTTAAATTATGTTTTCAATAGATATTAAAATATTGGAACAATAAATGTGGTCCTATAAATGTAACAAGAAAACGCTACGTGTTACAACTTTTTTATTATCATTTTCGTATTTGGATAGGTCCATTCTACTACAATATGCTATTCAGCTTTGTGTTACAAGAAAAAAAAATTTTTGTCGATATAAGCGAGGCAATCGGGGCAGCTGTCCCAGGGCCCCCACAAGTCTGACCACAACAAATTTATATTAACTCAAACAACAACAAAAAATCTGCCTTCAAAGTTAGCCTATTTTTTAAGAAAAACCGCTATAACTTTAAAATCAGTAAACCGATTTTAACAGATATTAATGTTTTTTGAAGGTATTAGCAAGGGCTACAAGTTTTGGCTTTTTTGATTTTTTTGAACATGAAATCGGACGTCACGCTAATCTCGAAACTGGTAAACGCTAGAGGCCTGTTTTTATGGCACTTATTAGCTTAGCTAATGAATCAAACGGATACCAATAAGTATTACCATAGAAGAAGTTAAAAAACCTCCAAATCAGTTACTTCAACCGAAAAGAAATTAAAAAACAAAAGATCAAAAGATCTTGGGTGGAAATAACGAAAATTCAAACTTGGATGAGTATCCCACAAGGAACACACAAAAGATCAAAGCGAAAAGAGAAATGAATAAACGATGTTTCGCCCTGGGTAACCAGCGTGGGCTCATCAGTAGTTTCACTGGTCACCCTCCACTATACATCATTAAACACCATCATACACTTAGATTTCCAACCTTGAACCACTCACAAATAGGCATCGTTCCGCACTGGTACTTACTTATCCAAGTTACCTAATACGAATTCGTCCTGGCGTGTTAATATTTCCAGTAGGATTATGCTCCTAAGGCAATTAAAAAAACAAAGAAGAAGTTAAAAAACCTCCAAATCAGTTACTTCAATCGAAAATAAATTAAAAAACAAAAGATCAAAAGATCTTGGGTGGAAATAACGAAAATTCAAACTTGGATGAGTATCCCACAAGGAACATACAAAAGATCAAAGCGAAAAGAGAAATCAATGATGATCTTTTGGGTGTTCCTTCCTTCCCTGTGTGATCAATGATGATCTTTTGTGTGTTCCTTGTGGGATACTCATCCAAGTTTGAATTTTCGTTATTTTCACCCAAGATCTTTTGATTTTTTGTTTTTTAATTTCTTTTCGGTTGAAGTAACTGATTTGGAGGTCTTTTAATTTCTTCTTTGTTTTTTTAATTGCCTTAGGGGCATAATCCTACTGGAAATATTAACACGCCAGGACGAATTCGTATTAGGTAACTTGGATAAGTAAGTACCAGTGCGGAACGATGCCTATTTGTGAGTGGTTCAAGGTTGGAAATCTAAGTGTATGATGGTGTTTAATGATGTATAGTGGAGGGTGTGACCAGTGAAACTACTGATGAGCCCACGCTGGTTACCCAGGGCGAAACATCGTTTATTCATTTCTCTTTTCGCTTTGATCTTTTGTGTGTTCCTTGTGGGATACTCATCCAAGTTTGAATTTTCGTTATTTCCACCCAAGATCTTTTGATCTTTTGTTTTTTAAGTATTGTCATGTTTAGTTCTGTTTATAACTCAAAACGAACTGCACCGATTTTAATGGGGGTGTTTTCTCAATACGAACAACTTTTCTAATGATTCTTTAGGTTACATTTGCAAAATTGTTATTTTTGAAAAAAGTGAAGGGTGGGGGGGTGGTACCTTAAAAATTTTTTTAATCAAAAAAATGTTTTGCACTAACCGAACTATAAACGCACACAAAATTTGAACACACACCTTTAATTTTTAGATTTGTAACCTTAATCGTCCATTTTGAATCCGCCATATTGAAGTTTTCACATCTGATAAACAATTCATAATCCCCCTCCTTAAAAACCCCTGTATGCCAATTTTGATTGAAATCGAACAAACCAAATCTTTTTCCCCTCCACTTCCGCCATACTGAATTTTCAAAATCTCCCAAAAGCGCCCAGATACCAATTTTGGTTAAAATCGGACAAACTTGAGCGTTTTCCCCCCTCCGCTTCCCGCATAGGAGGGAGGGGTGCCTAATAATGACATATTATTGTATTGTCACTGGAACTATAAATGCATGCCAAATTTAAAGGCAATCGGATGTGTATAAGTTAGTTAAAATTGGTTAGCAAAAGATGGCCAAAAATCGTCCATCTTAAATCCGCCATATTGAATTTTCAAAATCTGATTAGAAATTCGTGATCTCCATCCCCAACTGTCCCAACACACCAAATTTCAACGAAATCGGGCGTACTTCAACTGTACCCCCCCCCATCCCCTCCAAGTATATATATATATATATATATATATATATATACACTATATTCTTGTATTGTCACCTGAACAAACATATCTCGTTATATAGATAGTTACATACATTGCAAGTTAAATAAAAGCTTGCTTTTTCAAAAATATTTCAATACAAAAAATCTAAGAGATCCAAATTTTTAAAGGATTTTTGTGTTCTCTTTTAATTTTCGCCTTCGGCGCTATACCAATATTAAATATTGTTTCATTTTTAGCAACATTTGAACGAAATTTTTGAATGCGGCGCATTTAAAAGTTAATTTTGAAAAAACCTGCAAATAAGACTAGATGTGACTTAAAATTAACTCTGTGTTTCGGACTTCCATTGTCTATATTTTTATTTATACACGACGTCTCGATCAGTACATTCTGGTGCAAACTACAATCAATTCCTAAGGCTACGTACTTATATACTGTGGAAAATCACTCAACCGTGCAATATTTGGAATTTCAACACTTGGTTTACTGAAAACACCCTGATTCTGCCCAATAAAGGCAGCTTCAAGAAAATTTCGTTTCTTCCAAGTCATGAGAATGGTTACAAATTTGAACGGCTCTGTTATACAAAGTTCTTATTATGCCTTACTTTTGGACACGGAAACCTATGACCAGAAAGTTGAAGAGGGACTTGCTAAAGGAAACTATAAACTTCTCCCAAAAGACTCGACGCAATCAATCAAAAGTAAGGTTTATAGAATTTTAAAAAAGTATTCCAGATATATTCCGGACAACACAAGATCTTAACTTACACCGCAATATAGCAAGCCTCCTCATCTGTACGGACTTCCCAAAATTTACAAAGATGCAATGCCCTGACACCCAATTACAAGTTCCAGAAATTCTCCAACAAGAAATCTGTCTAAATTCCTTTTCAAAATTATTCAACCTCTTGCAGGCAAGACCGCTTCATTTGTAGAAAATTCCAACCATTTTGTTAATATTCTTAAATCTTTTGTTTTAGGACCCGAGGATAGATTTGTCAGTTTGATGTCGAAAGTCTATCTATACTAGAATCGCTAGATATTATTAGAAAGAGACTGGTTGATGACGAATCCCTTTATAAACGTACTAGCCTACCACTGGAGGGAGTGATGGAGTTGTTGCAGTTCTGTCTACATAACTCTTATTTTCAAGTGAAATATAGGTTTTATGCTCAGGATGACCGTCTGCCAATGGGTTCATCGCTTTCACCAGTGGTGGCCAATATTTACATGGAGTGGTTCGAATCACAGGCGTTTGATACCGCAGCATATAAACCTAAGCTCTGGCTGAGATATGTTGATGATACTTTTATTGTCTGGACTGGGAATGACCAACAACTTTCAGAATTTCTTCACCACCTAAATAACATAAGACCCTGGGTGGAAATAACGAAAATTCAAACTTGGATGAGCATTCCACAAGGAACGCACAAAAGACCAAAGCGAAAAGAGAAATGATCAAACGATGTTTCGCCCTGGGTAACCAGCGTGGGCTCATCAGTGGTTTCACTGGTCACCCTCCACTATACACCATTAAACACCATCATACACTCTGATTTCCAACTTTGAATCACTCACAAATAGGCATCGTTCCGTACTGGTACTTATCCAAGTTACGTGATACGGATTCGCCCTGGCGTGTTAATATTTCCAGTAGGATTATGCTCCTAAGGCAAATAAAACAAAAAAGAAGTTAAAAAAATCTTTTGTTTTTTTTAGTTTCTTTTCGGTTGAAGTAACTGACCTTTGAGGTTTTTTTAACTTCTTTTTTAACATAAGACCCATCACTTTTCTTGATGTAATTGTCAAACGCTTAGAAAGCGACATCAGAACAACAGTCTATCGTAAACCCACTCACACAGGACAATATTTAAATCAAGGTTCAAATCATTCTGCTACAATCAAACGAGACATGATAAGAGCTTTGTATAAGAGAGCCGTTCAAATTTGTAACAATTCAATTGAAATAAGAAACATTAAGAAGCAGAATGGTTAGAGCCTTAAACTTATAACAGATACTATTTCTAAATTTCAACAAACAGAACAGAAATTACAAGACCAAAACCAGGTAAATGCATCTTATCTATTCCATACGTTAAAGGAGTATCAGAGAAAATTCGAAGAGTAGTGAATAACTTTATTATTAAAACAGCTTTTACATCTAGTAATACAGTTCGAGGCCTTCTTAGTAAAACAAAACCGGAGAACAAACAAAATAAGAAATGCATTTACCAAGTTCCTTGTGAGTGAGGTGAATCATGCATAGGTGAAACAAAAAGACCACTATCTGTTAGGCTTAAAGAACATCAGACGAACACCCAAAGAGGTGAAACAACGAAATCAGGAATCGCCGAACATGCATGGTCAAAACAACACCGAACGAAGTGGACCAAAGCAAAGATTTTGCACAAGGAGTCACACTGGAAGAAACGAAAATTTCTTCTTCTTCTTTCGGTAAACCAAGTGTTGAAATCCCAAATAATTGGAAGCCCCTCCTTGGGCGGAGCCAACTTCTTAAACTTCAAGGTTGAGTGATTTCTCACAGTATATAAGCACGTAGCCTTAGGAATTGATTGTAGTTTGCACCTGAAGACGATCGTGTATAAATAAAAATATAGACAATGGAAGTCCGAAACACAGAGTTAATTTCAAACACATCATTGTCTCAACCTTTCAAACAAACGATAGATGAGACTTGCTTTAAAAAATAAGTAGACACTTAAAGTTACATATAAAAAGAGTGATTATTGCTTGTCGTATCTCAGTGCGCATGCTCAGAACGGATACGCCGTACAATAGCGACTACGTGTCACTTATCTCTACGACCCTCATTGCAGTATTCCCAAGCAGTTAGTGTATTGTATCGGTCCTTAGCATGCTCACTGAGATACGACATACAAGCACTTTTATTATATTTTTATAAGTAACTTTAAGTGTCTAGTATTTTTGTTTTGTATACACACTAACTCAAAACCTATTAAACTCCCTTCAGTTCAAAAGCTCAAGCCACAGGCACCTACCTTATCCTTAAAAATTTGCCATAGGTAGGTAGTTGACTTTTATTAAATGATGAAACGCCCCCTAGAGTCGATTTCTGGCTACGCCACTGGTACAATGACACGTTCGAAGAGAGCATGGCACATAAAGAAGAAAAAGAAGTTTCCAAATTTGATGCAGTTGAACATGTGCAAAAGCCATTATCCCGACGCGTGACTGCATTTATAACACACATTCAAATGCGTAAAATATGCATGAAAAAGTTGAGGCGAGATAATTGCTCAGTATTGTCATCAATTTATCACCTCGATGATTTAATTTAAACCGGCCGCGTCTATTTACATTTCTGGAACCGCATAAACACCATAGATATAATAGAAGGGGGGAAAACTATATGGTATGTAAAGGCCCAGGCCCATGACATGGCCAATAAGATCTGTCATAATTTTTTTTAGTTTTCTTAAATTCCACAGTTTGACGCATGCGTCATCGGCCGCTGTTGCCAAATAGTAACCATTTTCAGAGAATTAAATTGTTGTAATCGCTCCAGAGTGTCCTGTAAAGTTGGCAACATTGCTTTGATCTTTCAAGTCCCAAATTTTGACCTGTGAATCAGTAGTCAAAGGAATGTTTGTGTTATCTGAAACTTTGGTCAACAACCGACCAGTTCAAATATCTAAGAAAGCAAAATGCTGATCTTCAAAGTAGACAAAACATAGTCTCCAGTAGGGTGCAATGAAAGAACCGTGACTGGACCATCATGGTGTTTTAAAACTAATCTTGTTTGTGAAGTCGGTATATGCCATGCTCGAATCAGGTGAAGCTGTTAATACAAAATCCTCATTGCTGTGATAAATAACGTGTAACTTTTTCGCTATGCCCTTTTAAAATGGCCACCACCTGCTCAGTATCTTTATTGAAAACTGTAGCATTTTTGTCATTTCCTCCTGTCAGAACTTTGCTTGTATCTAATGCGAGAATTCCGGTGAAACTGGCTGAATGAAGACCAATAAGGGAGTTTAATATTCTGAAAGATTTCAACTGCTCTTGTGTGGTCAATTCTTCTGGAACAGTTCTACCTCGTTTTTTACGTTCTTGAGTCAAAACTGTGGCTCTTGTCTGGCTGTTTGTAGTTGCTGTTTCTGAGTAAAACATGGCTGCATCCCACTCATCCTGGAGTAATTTAAGGGTGGCAGGGATGCTTGTAGCACGGGGAGGTTTGGATTTTACTCATATAACTATGAGATACTATAATGGCCCAAATGCTCCAAAATGTGTAACGAAAATGACTCAAGACTTCAAGATCGCGGTTGGCTTTGAAACTGTTTGGGTCACCAGCCCATAAACCAAACATCTACCGCGCATGCACTTACAAATCCATGCCTGGCGTCGTAGTGACCTTACGACGCAATCGACGCGCCTGCCTGTTTACACTCTGCGTTTATCGGTTTTTTCCAGGCCAACTTGATTAGGAGACTTATTATCGGTACGCATTTTTCTCGGGAATATCAAGGGTAGGGCCGTTATAGTATAGTTAGTTTTACTACAGGAGGAGTTTTTATTTCAATCAACTCTTCTATGGCCACTGTTTTTCCACTTATTGGGTCCACACCATTTTCTTGTATGTATTTTTCAATGATCCTCTTTCAAAAATTTCATTTGATTTCTTTCCCAGTTGGTGGATGCAGTTCTTGGTGTCGTGGCTTGTGGTTTAGTTTTTGTCAATTGACTTCTTATTAAAAAAGAGAAGATCGAAAGATCTTGGGAGGAAGGAACGAAAATTCAAAATTGAATGAGTGTCCCACAAGGAACACACAAACGACCAAAGCGAAAAGAGAAACAATTAAACGATGTTTCGCCCGGGGTGACCAGCGTGGGCTCGTCAGTGGATTCACTAGTCACCTTCAATCCAGACTTCATTTAACACCATCGCACACTCTGACCTCCAACTCTGAAACACTCACAAATTGGCATCGTTCCGCATGGTACTTATTATAAGTCACCTGATACGGGTTCGTCCTGGCGTGTTAATCTTTTCTCTTAGAAAGATTAAAAAACAATTAAATTTAATTGTCTTAGGAGCATGTTCCTATTGGAAAGATTTGGGGTTAGGTTACTTATTTTGACTTTTTGCGTTCTGCGCCGCTAAAAAATCAAGTAAAATACTAAAATAAAAGAAAACCATTTAGTGCAGAATTACCCGCTAAAAAAACGCTACCCAACTACGTATTAAAGTAACTGGGTGTAATGTTGAAGGTTGCATTTACAGGTGCATTTATAATTGAATTGGAAACACTCCCGCTAGTTGATACCGACAACAGGTTAACTTAAAATCATGCAGATTTAAAAATCGGCTACTGGCGCTAGACGAAATAATCGTATTCTATTTAAAACAGGAGCGTAAATGACTAGAAAGAGTCTTTCCAACCTCTAAATGGAGCTTTACTGACCTATTTGGTTAGTACTCAAGTATCCGTGTATTTTTGAAACTGAGGTCCTTTGCACTCCAAGATTTTACTAGTACAATTGCACATAACTATGTCGCAATAATTTAAATTTAAAAAAAATGTAGTAATCCCAGCAAGCCAGTAAAGTTATCTCGGTTCTTTGATAGACTCGGGGTAATGCCCGCGCAGCGCTAGGCCTTTTTCGGCGGGCGACCGCACACGCGAAGTGGTTTTTGAAAGAAACATAACCTCGAATGGTTTTCTGTCTATGTGTAATCCAGATGAAATGGTGAGTATTTCTCTATTTTTTTTGTAAATCGGGTTTGTTCTAAACCGCAATTATTTTGAGGCTTTTGGGATAGATGATAGCACCGGAGCTTTTATTTTGAAGAAAAAATAATTGAGAATTTTGAAAAATCCTTCAGGGTACCGATTCTGGAAGTCATAGGAAGTGATCGTTCGCCTGAGAGAAGGGAACCATTGTCAACCAATAAACGCGCTTAAAAGCAGTGACGAGACGATCGAAGAATCACCAATCTATTATCGGCACGCACAGAGCTGCCTCGAACAACAATTTTTGAGCGAAGGCGTTCTCTTGACTAGACCCAGTAGTATGGACTTGTAGGAAAGCTCATCTGAAAAACATCACTCGTATGATTTCAGAGCACGCTATTGGATGAAACCATCACGTGACAGATCTCGCTAATGCGCATGCTACGGCCAACTTGACCGTCTCGTAAAGTACGACGGCGCACAGATATTAAAAAAAAACTTCCACATTGTAATTTAATCTTACAAAATATTTAGTTTTAATAAAAAAATAAATAGTTGACAATATTTAAATAAGTAAGCATTTATTCTTTTTTAGCTGATACACAGGATGATCGTGTGAATTTTCACATTTACCTTAAAACATTTTTAAGAAGGTAAAAGATACATATTTATTAATTGGCTAAATTAAACTAAAAATGTTAGTTTAGAACAATCAAATTTACTTTAAAGTAATTGACACAATATATAAGTGTTACAGTATACTAGTATATTTTTTATGTATATAGTGTTTTGAAATTCTTTCCACCTGTTTTCGAGATATCAACAGTTGAATACTGTCATACTCTGGGTCTTCTATTTGAAATTTGATGTTGAATACTGATGCGTAATATCAAACTCGTAAAAAGCATAGTTTATTCTTTGGCCAACTATTCGCCTAGTATCTTGACAACTATATAAGGGCTAATTTAGACACATTTTGAATTTTTTAATTTTTCAAGTTATGTCCGCGTTTTTCTGAAAATCGACCACCGTGCGTTGTTCGCATGACTTTTGTTAAGCATTTAAAAATGATCACTTGAATTTCAGGGATTCACCAGGGTTTATGAATGAAAAGATCTTGGGAGGAAGGAACGAAAATTCAAAATTGAATGAGTGTCCCACAAGGAACACACAAACGACCAAAGCGAAAAGAGAAACAATTAAACGATGTTTTGCCCGGGGTGACCAGCGTGGGCTCGTCAGTGGATTCACTAGTCACCCTCAATCCAGACTTCATTTAACACCATCGCACACTCTGACCTCCAACTCTGAAACACTCACAAATAGGCATCGTTCCGCATGGTACTTATTATAAGTCACCTGATACGGGTTTGTCCTGGCGTGTTAATATTTTCTCTTAGGAGCATATTCTTCTGAAAAACAATTAAATTTAATTGTCTTAGGAGCATGTTCCTATTGGAAATCTTCTTTTTTTCGGTGAAACCAGGGTTTATAAATAAACCGCTCTCCTAAATCGTTTTCAAATCAAATCGATTAAGTGGTCAAAGCGGTTTTGGTGGTGTTGATACGACACAATTTTCAAACCGTCCTTATATACTAGAGAACAAAAAAAATGCAACAGCATGTATATGGTAATTATTTTAATGAAAATTTCACGTCTGTCATTCTAAGCCAATCCCACATTATCATTTCGACAGTTACCAATGACAACCTTCATATTTTTCGGAAATTTTTCTCCTCCTGACAAGCTAGGCGAACAAATTAATAAGTGGAAATTTTTTCTTGACAACTATCATATGATCCTAAAATCAGTATTCAGGGTCAAATTTTGGTATTTAATGTTTTTATTCATTTTATAATACAAAATAAATACAAATATTTATTTACCAAATATTTCTTTCATTAAGGATAAATATTTTTGGAATTCTGGTTGGAACTCTTCTCTTCGTAATGGAGAATAACAAGGATAATGGTTATCTTCTCTTTCCACTTCTATCTGATGTCTATGTTTAATATAATTCTGGTTTTTCTTAAAAAGGATGGGATATCTTCCTCCAAAACCTTCTGGATAGCTGAGAAAAGGTTTTCTTGATGGGGATTTAATTCAGTTTGTTTTTTCCATTAAAAATTTCATATTAATGTCCCCTATTTCAGAGCAAGATTTACAAACACCATAGGGCTTAAAATTAGATTCTTGATTATTTACTGCCATGATTTAATAAAGAAGCACGTTTAAGAAATAGCTATCGACGTGACGTATAGCAGAGACGATTTTGACATCACAAGCCTAAGCCTACTTGATTGTGGTTATGTTTTATTACGAATCATTAAAAGACTGCCATAGACGCCGTATATCCTTATCGTTTTTTTTCAAAAACGTACTTTCCTTATATTTTAGTAGCATTAAGTTAGTTGTAGTCCAAAGATAAATGTTTTAGTTAAAAAATTGAATGCCTTCTATATTACTAAAGTAAGAGGAACATTTTGTTTTTCACAAATAATACTATCCAAAAGTGGAATATTATAGTTTCATTCAAACCATCTATTGGCATCATTTTTCACAACAAAAATATTTTCCTCAGAGTTTAGTAGTGTTAAATTAAATGTAACAAAAGGATAAATATTCTGTTCGATAAACTGAATGACTTCTATGTTACTAAAGTAAGAGGTACATTTGTTTTTTCTAGTATTATTATTCCTACTTAGGTAAGCATCTATCTAACGACTTTGTCTTGATTGAAACAAGTAAACATTTAAAAATAAGAACAAAAATAGTAGTTTACCTATTAAGTGCGGAAAAGGCACTTTATACATATATTAGGTACCACATTTTTTCTACGAGGGTACGGAAAATAAATAAAAAACAGTTAATAAAATAACTTTTTTATGAAATTTTCTTACAATATTTTGAAAACGACTTACTTATCCCAATTATAACATATTTCCTTTGGTTTGGTATAACTAAATGTTGAAGAAGGTAGAGGATATGGGTAATCTTTAGTTAGGTATCTACTATCTACCTAGATTTTAAAAATTGTTTTATCTGTCATAACTAGCCTTTACGTGACTATACTATGATTTCCCTTTGTTTTAGTAAATGAAATGTAGTAAAAATATATAAGAAGGATAATTTTCACTTATAGTTTTTGCATTTCGTTTTACTAAGCGGTGAGGAAACTTTTTTTTTTGAAAGTTTAAGTATTCACATAATTATTGATAAGAAAAATGCTTAAAGAATCACAACCTTTGATTAATTAATTAGTTTTATTCATAAATTGAATTAACAAAAAAATAAATATTGAATGAACATACGTTTAATGATTTATTATAATCATTAAATGTATGTTCATTCAATATTTATCTATAATCTATAGCTACCTACCTATTCAACAAGGCACTATTATATTAACTACTAAAAATTCAAAAAAGCATTACTTAATAAATAATCTACCCTACTTGATTACAACACTAGATTTCCAATATTTTAGCTAATAATTATTTGTAACATTAAAAACACAATTGTTATAAACAATACTTTATAAATTTGTTTGTTGAGTTCTGGTTCCAATCCAATGCAGGATGCCGATGCCGCACTCTGGTAACCTTTTTCCACTGACTTAAGGTTTAATGGTAAGGTTTAATGGATTGGCTGTTACTGTGTCCCGTTATTTTAATTAGTTGTTGCTCGCTTACTCCCTTTTTGGCCAGATTGGATACAGCTGTAGCCCTTGCGGAATGGTTCGTGATCTTCATTTTCTTGGTGTCAATGCCTACTTTTGAGGCTGCTTCCTTAAGCAAGGTTGACATTGTGTTTTTTCCAACAGAGCAGTTTTTTTTCTTTATTAATTTATGAAACAGTCTAACCGGACTACTTCAGGATTTTGTCTATTTTCAATCAGCCACTTGCTATCGGAGAGTTTTCTTGCTCCACCTTGTGTGGTCTTCGTAAAAATGGGGTTGTACTCTATCTGACCTGTGAATTTGTTTTTGTTGTTGAAGGAAAAAGATAACCAGAGTGCGACTTTTGCAGCAGCTCCCTCTCCACCCCTCCAAGCCAATTCGTGTGAAGCGATGTAAAAGAATTTTTTTTGTAAGCCATTTGGTGTATCTTCGTCCCATATCTTGATAATTTGTTCATAATCTTGGCTTGTTAACGCTGCTGCACTTCTCTTTCTTTTTTCTGGATCACTTTGCAGCTGTCTTCTTTTCGCATCGCGAGCTGCTCGAGCACCTTTGAATTCCACGTCGTTAAATGGATCAAATTTAATCGGCTGAGAATTTTCAAAAAAAAATGTTAAACCTTAAACAAAACAAAAAATAATTTTCAGCAATTTTGCATGTTTTTTTTTTAACACAAAGAATCTGACAATACTTAACCTACCTTAACAACAGATTCCTTATAATCTTCTGAATTTTTCTTTTTCATTTTGAAGGCATAATCTTCTAAGATTGATGCCATAGTCGTTATAGATGAGGCTGGATCTTTAACATTGTAAGATCTTTCATTGCAAAAATCCACAAACTGCCTCCATACGCTCAATGTTGACCTCTTTGTATTTTGAGGAGTTAAATTTGCCACATCTATCTTTATGTTTTCAGTTCACTTCCAAAACGAGCTATATTTTTGGTTAAAAAGAAAAACACGTTAAATTCATAAAATTATGTCACGTTTAACAAAAACATGCGTCACCGCATAAACGTCAAAATGTAAGAAGCAGCCAACTTCATAGTTGCAAAAGTAAGTCTTTATTTTTTTTTTCAAATAAATTTTAGGTGTGTAGTTTTTTTACCGAATTCCCCCGTCCTTGAATTAATATCCGGAAATTTTTCCTTAGTCACGCATTTTTCTAGAAAATTTTCCCTCCTCTGCGACTCGGGAAAATTTTCAAAAAATGCGTTCCTTCGGAAAAATTTCCGGAAATAATTCGAGCACTAGGGAGATTATAGGGTCAAACCATATCAAATCAACCAAAAAAAAAACACTTTTCGTTTTGACCATCTCGGATTTTTATGATTTTTGATACACTTATTCTTCTGATCCAAAAATTTTTGGATAAGCGGTTTTTGTTTTATTGATTTTTGAAAGAAATTGACCAATATGCCCTTGACAGGCACTTACAAAAAAAGCAATATCTCAAAAACTATTGGTCCCATAGAAGCGAGTTAGGGCTTATTTTGAAGGTTTTTTAAAGACCTTTTCAACTATATGTATCACCATGTAATTTTTTGTTTTTATTTTTTTTTAATTTTTTTAATATTTTTTTTTGAAAAATCTTGAAAACACCATTTTGAATTTTTTTTCAAAAAAATACGATTTTTTTTTCAGTATTTTTTTAATATTTTTGGAAAATTTCAGGATGGAGAAGTTATTAGTTCTATTTTTTTTAAAATAATATAAAAAACCTTGCAGGAAAATACTATACATTTTTTGATAAATACCTATATATTTACTCTTTATATCTAAAAACTTGTCAGTTGCTCCCAGTCTTGTAAATAAGATACATAAAAGATTTTTCCAAACTTGTTTATTCCTGCAAATTTTTGAGTATTTCTTCAATTGTCCTCCCCTCCACCCAAGATCACTGCTTTTTGAACAAATGTGAGATATGCCCAGGAACTGAGAATTTAAAAAACTTTTTGAATGAAAAGTTCGAAGAAGCAATGATTGACAATGTGACTTTTAAGAAGTGGATATCTGTAGATAGATGCAATATGGAGACATTAATTAAACCAGCAGAGGACTTCATTGAAGAATTGGACAAATAGCCAGGCAACGCTACATCCTTTTGTAATATATTACAAAACTCATGAGGGAAAACTGGGTCATTTAAATTATATATTTATTTCAGACTGTTTGGTACACAACACTGTGGCATTTCATATTTTTTAAGCCACCTTATGCCTGAACTAAAGAGGCAAATTGATAATTTAGAGAAAATTATCTATTTTTCAGACGGCTGTGCCGCACAGTATAAAAATAAAAAAAATTTTTGTTAATATTGCGTACCATCTCGAAGAATTTAAAATTAAAGCAGAATGGAATTTTTTTGCCACCTCCCACGGGAAGAGTGCCTGCGATGGACTGGGAGGCACCGTAAAAAGGTTGGCTGCTAAAGCAAGTCTGCAGAGACCATATAATGAACAGATTATGACCCCCGAAGATCTTTTTAAATTTGCAACAGAAAACATTCCTGGTATAACTTTAAATATTGTTCATTAAATGACTACCAGCAACATGAAAAGTTTTTGGAAAAAAGATACTTGGAAGCACAATCGATACCTGATGAAAAAATTATTACAAAACCATTTTCACTAAGTAAAGAGGAAAATATTCAATGTCTTTTTGCAACCTGTGGTTTGTCAAACACAGAAATTGAAAACATCGACTCCGGTTTTGTAACCATAAACTATGACTGTCTTTGGTGGATGGGATGTATCATTGGCAAAAATATAGAAAGTGGGTAATTAAAAGTTAGTTTTTTTACATCCTCGTGGTCCCTCTCCGTCTTTTTACTTTCCAAAGCCAAAAGCTGATATATTGGTCATATCAAAATTCTCTTTTAAGACGGGTTAACCCAAATACTGCTACTTGTAGGACATATACGCTAACTGCAGAAGAAATGACAGATTCCTCAAATATTTTACAAAAAAAATTAGCAGCCTAAATATTTTTTATTGTAAATTTTCTATTATTCTTACTTTTCATTTTTTTGTTATCCCCATATTAGGTAAATTAGCCTTGTATTAAATATCTTATTATTTTTTTAAAGTATGACTTTAAAAAAAAAACTAAAATTTTTCAAAAATGATAAAAAAACATTGAAAAAAAAAGAAATATTTTTTTGAAAAAAATTAAAAAATGTGTTTTTGAGATTTAAAAAAAAATTTTTTTTTTTAATTAAGAAAAAAAAAATTACACAAACTATATTGTGTCACACATCTTTAAAAAGTTCTTTAAAAACCCTTCAAAATGAGCTATCACACGCTTCTATAGGATCAATAGTTTTTGAGATATTACTATTTTTGTAATTGTCTGTCAAGGACATATTGGTCAATTTCTGGATTTTGAAAAATCAATAAAACAAAAACCGCTTATCCAAAAAATTTGATTTTTTGGATTTTTGAGTTTTTTGATAAGACGAATAAGTGTACCAAAAATCATCAAAATCGGAGATGGTCAAAACTATTGCCTGGTTCACTTGATATGGTTTGACCCTATAAGTGAAAATTATTTCTGTTTATACCTTATCTATAAAAGAAATATTTGATAAATTTTTTGTCTTCTAATCTTTCCTTTTTTCACAGATTTTTTCTATTCATTTTCAAAAACAACCAGCACACAAAAGACCTTTTCCGAAAATTTTAGATCACTTTTCTCGTAGTTTTTGGTCTTTTTGGATTGCTTACAGTTTACGTAAAAAATAAAAATGCCAATAGTTCGCGGTCGCCAAATATTTCATCATTTAAACGACTTCGAGAAAGGACGCATCGTGGGCATGAAAGAGGCTGGTTTTGGTTTACGGGAAGTTGCAAGAGGGATTAATGCCAATCCATCAATAGTGCTAAGAGTTTGGAAATTATGAGACTTGTAGACGTCGTGCGGGTTCTGGATGCCCTAGATTGTTACAAGGTCGTGATTTACGGCATCTCAGACTTCTTGCTCTCAGAAATCGACGGGACAGTATACGCCAATTAAGAGATGTTCTAGTTGCAGCTACAGGACGAATGTTTTTAAGGATGACAGTTAATCCAAGATTGCTTTGTATGGGGCAAAGCTTCTTCGGATGAGAGACCTGATGGTCTGGTCCCTGAGGCTTGGCTGCGCCCGTTTTTGTTACCTCGATCGCACTGTCATTGGCCGAACAGCTAAATCCAAATCTGACCAATAGGGGCGACCAGATAACCTGGATTCTACAACACGGCCCCCTGGAAGAACGGGTCAAGCGAAGCACCGCGTAGTGGCCCGTTCTAGAAACCATGAGTAGAATCCATCTTTGGTCCTTCGTATGGCTCGTCACTCCCATTCTCATTCCAAAACCAAATCTACAAAATCCTTTTCGTCGTGGAGACATCCAAACGGCTGCGTAACATTTCAATCCCTACGGCATGCATTATAACGTCAGTGACTGAATGCCATTTCACCCGATCTTGAACCATAACGAAGCACCATCTCGGTTTCGATGGAAAACCTCGCGGGTGTAGAGATCCGGGAGGAATGAGCCCTCCCAATCGAAAAATCATCGAAAGATCCCCACCAGGAATGCCATGTCGTAATTTTGTCCTAAAATTACGAACTCCAGAAGTTAAAACTTCTGACACCGCGCTGATGTTCAGAATCCTTTCTTAAAGATTTCCCACCTCCACCCTCCTTCAGTAGTGCAATGAAGGAGCCATGGCTGCCCGTGAGTGCAATGGACCTTCCAGTAAAAACGGCCTGCCAACAGTTCCGGCTTACTCAGTTCGGCGTTCCCTGCTGGCAGCAAAACTCTTCCTCCAAAGCTTCTTCGGATGAGGGACCTGCTGGTCTGGTCCCTGAGGCTTGGCTGCGCCCGTTTTTGTTACCAAGGTCGCACTGTCATTGGCCGAACAGCTAAATCCAAATCTGACCAATAGGGGCGACCGGATAACCTGGATTCTACAACACAGCCCCCTGGAAGAACGGGTCAAGCGAAGCACCGCATAGTGGCCCGTTCTAGAAACCATGAGTAGAATCCATCTTTGGTCCCTCGTATGGCTCGTCACTCCCATTCTCATTCCAAAACCAAATCTGCAAAATCCTTTTCGTCGTGGAGACATCCAAACGGCTGCGTAACATTTCAATCCCTACGGCGTGCATTATAACGTCAGTGACTGAATGCCATTTCACCCGATCTTGAACCATAACGAAGCACCATCTCGGTTTCGGTGGAAAACCTCGCGCGGTGTAGGGATCCGGGAGGAATGAACTCTCCCAATCGAAAAATCATCGAAAGATCCCCACCAGGGATGCCATGTCGTAATTTTGTCCCAAAATTACGAACTCCAGTCTCGGTCGCACTGTCATTGGCCGAACAGCTAAATCCAAATCTGACCAATAGGGGCGACCGGATAACCTGGATTCTACAACAAGACTTCGGAATGGCCAGCAAGACCGTCTGACTTGTCGCCTATCGAACACGTATGGGATATGATGGAGCGCAATCGTAAGGAGGATTTGAATGAGTGTTTCTCAAGAAGAAGGGAAAAGCTACTATCAAACTGCCAGCACGCATCGTCAAACATCCTTCTATTCCCCTCCGATTTCTGTGATAAATACGCATCAATTTGCCTTAATTAATTGTTGTGCTGTTAATTTTATGACGGAAGTAAATTTTTAAACATTATTTTTAAAAAAATGGGATATTATATCGTTATAGATCAGTGGAACAGAGGTTAAGATCTTATGGAGCCTATTAGCGTTATACGTATGATGTCTGTCTGTTTTTTTTTTTAATTTTGATTTTTTTTTTTTGAAAGATTTTATAAATGGCTATACGTGACTGCTGGCGCAATTTTTTTTTAAACTAATTATCGCCCATTAAAAGGTTAAATATTAAGTATCAATCAATATACCCTATATAAATACATAAGTAATACCTATATTTAATTTAAAAAAAAACTATGTATAATTTTGGCAGGCCGTCACGGATTGCAGATGTAAAACTTGATAAGGTTTTTCGAGGTCATGATTTATCAAATACTATCTATCACAAAATACTTTCTATTTAAGAACGTTACAAAGTTAATGCAGACATTAGCCAAATTTATTGTACTGTCCCTTACCACGTTTATACGCGACTAAAACCGGTTTTATGTAAGGACCGTTTTAAATAAAATCGCTTAGTGATAGGGTTATAAGTTTAAACAATTATAAAACAGCTTTTTACATAATTTTACGTATCCTAAAAATGTTTAATTCAGGGAATATTTTTTTAAAAAAATATATATTTTTTTTTGAAAAACCACGCGAATGGTCTGTGGGGGATACCAGGAGCTTCCGCTGTGCAAAATTTTGTTAATTTTTGATGTGCGGTTTATCTGTTTAAGTAAACGAACTGTTTTTAGGATTCAAATTCACTTTAGCTTTTAGTGGTATTTATACAAAGTTATGATTGTTTTCCACTAACAAAAACTACACTTTTTTGCACTCGACGCGCGTTTCGCTAACTATGTTAGCATCATCAGGAGACGATAAACAATAAACTAAATTAACCTACGCTCTATCTTATGTACTATTTTTTAGTGGGCAGAGATGAGACTAATAATTTGTGATTGATCATGCTTTATAATCCTATCTCCCCTCAACTAAAGAATAAAGTGTACTAAACGGAATGGGTTCTCTCTCTTTATTTAAACTATTTCTGGATTTAATGATTTCCATACTTTCATATGCATTCAAAAGTCTTTTGGTACACTTTTTAGAAGTTTTAGGTAATCTAATGTGAATCTGATTGTTTTCAAAAGCATGCTCGGCCACACTTGACTTTTCTGTTCTTTCGTATTTTAAGTGCGCTAAGTGTTCTTTAAAATGGGTTTGAATAGAGCGTCTCGTTTGGCCAACATATTTTTTGTCACAATACATGCAACTAATTTCGTAAATTCCACTTTTTTCTAGAATTGTAGTTTTATCCTTGGGATTTCCTAGTAAACTTCTGTGTTATCGGATTGATATACTAATTTAAGACCGGTGTTATTAAACACTTTTTGTAATACTTTCGTATAATTAGGATTATAAGGAATTGATAGAAATTTTGAGTCGCAGGTATCTTTTTGTCTGAAAAAAGTGGAATTCCGAAAGGTCTTTTGAAAAGAATGTCTATTTATCAGCTTATTTATTAAGCCTTGGTCGTAACCGTTTTCCCCAGCTATATTCCCAATCCTATTCTTTTCTGCTTCAAATCTTTCTTTATTTAAGGGGAAATTTACTAATCTATATGTTAAAAAGTGCAAACTTGCAAGCTTTTGTTGTAAGTAATGAAAAGAGTCATTTGCAATATAACTGTTGGTGGCCGTTCCTTTTCTGTATAGTTCAAAGTCCAATTTATTTTTATTTCTTATAACTAAAGTGTCTAGAAATTGCAGTGTACCGTTGTTCTCTGTTTCATAAGTAAATTTAATTGTGGGAAATTTGTTATTTATTTTTTCCATAAAATTTTCAACACTAGTTACTTTAGTGATGAATACTGCCAACACATCGTCTACATGCCTGAACCATACTCTGGTGAAATACTCAAATTCTTTACTTATATCTGATTCAAATTTGCTCATAAAGAGGTTTGCGATAAAAGGCGATAAAACAACGAAGGCTTAATAAATAAGCTGATAAATAGACATTCTTTTCAAAAGACCTTTTGGAATTCCACTTTTTTCAGACAAAAAGATACCTGCGACTCAAAATTTGTATCAATTCCTTATAATGCTAATTATACGAAAGAATTACAAAAAGTATTTAATAACACCGGTCTTAAATTAGTATATCAATCCGGTAACACAATACGAAGTTTACTAGGAAATCTCAAGGATAAAACTACAGTTCTAGAAAAAAGTGGAATTTACGAAATTAGTTGCATGGATTGTGACAAAAAATATGTTGGCCAAACGAGATGCTCTATTCAAACATGATTTAAAGAACACTCAGCACTGTTAAAATACGGAAGAACAGAAACAGAAAAGTAAAGTGTCAATCAACAATCATAGATTCACATTAGATACCCTAAAACTTCTAAAAAGTGTACCAAACAAAAGACTTTTGAAAATCATTAAATCCAGAAATAGTTTAAATAAAGATAGAGGACCCATCCCGTTAGTACACTTTATTCTTTGGTTGAGGGGAGATAGGATTATAAAGCGTGATCAATCACAATTTATTAGTCTTATCTCCGCCCACTAAAAGATAGTATATAAGATAGAGCGTAGGTTAATTTAGTTTATTGTTTATCGTCTCCTGATGATGCTAACGTTGTTAGCGAAACGCGCGTCCAGTGCAAAAAAGTGTAGTTTTGGTTCGTGAAAAACAATCATAACTTTGTTTTAGTGCAACCAAAGGTTCCAAATTCCCAACATAGTTGGTATTTATACGATAACATTTTCATACCTTCCTTGTATAGAAGCGCTTTAAGAGACCCGTATAAACAAAGTAATTGTTCAGTATACTGCCTACACAATTTATGATAAAAACTGTATCACGATATACTAGATTGCTAAATTGATAAAGTCCATGTTAATCGTGAAATGTAACCGGACTCACTGTTTCACTTCTATTTTATTAGAGTGGATGCAAGAATTTTGGCTTTTTTCGCGTTTTCATGGCCGTTTATTTTAAACCGTTAAAAAAAAGAAATGTCGATTAATAGGGACATTTCGGAACGCTTTTTTGACACTTCGTAGTGTATGTGGTATTTACTGCGTCTGCGCAATAGCTCAGTGTCATTCCGTTATAGTACTTATTCCATTTCGTCCTGCTTGTGCTTTTTTGGAGAACTTTGGCGCAATTTATTTTGAAAGTAAAAGAATATCACCAGGTTCCAACATATAAAACACTTATTTTGTAAAATAAAGCTCAATTTCGGGTATTTTCTAATCTCCAACTTTTTTTCCAAGTGACAGTTTTTAATGTTATTTGAAGTTGGTAGACAATATTGAACTTGACGAATAAACTGGAGTTTCGAACTTTTTTTTTACTTTTTCAGAATGCTTCGAATGCTTAAGGCGCAATTACACAGACGAACAGGCTCAAATAAAAGCTCGTGCAAAATATCTAAAAAATTTTGCGTGAACATTTTTGTGAGCTTTTCTTTGAACATTTTGTTCGGGTAAATTTTTGAGCAAATTATTGCTATCTGTTTTGGAAACATATTTTTAAAGATGAGAATAAATAAAATTTCACATCAGTGATCAGTGATCTCAATTCTTTAAAAAAATGGAACACCAACTTTTATTTTAAATTTTTGTGAAAAAAAGCCGACGGCAAGCGAAACATTATTATTGGCTCTACTATCAGTTTTGTCACATGGATTAGGGTTACTTATAATATTTTTTTCTTAGGGTTTTTCCCGGATTTTTTTGCCCGTGGTTTTTTCTGGGATTTTCTTGCGAATTTGTTTTTATTTCCAAGGTTTTTTTTCCTAAAGTCAAAAAAAAACCCAGGAAAATTATTCTTTTTCAAAAAAATTTTGAGTTTCAAATATCGGCAAAAAACTCAAAAATTGCACTTTTAAGCGGTAATCCGCGCCTCACGACTATGAGGAGTGGTGGGGAGGCGGATTTTTGTAGCTTTACTTTACCTTTAGCTTTTATTGTTGTTTTTTAATTCCTCACACCAGATTTACCTAGTTAGTTTAAGGTCCCAATGGTTGCTTAAAAAAGCAAAATGCTGAAGATATAGATATTTATTGTCAATTTAATGTAATAATCAAGGTCGATTACTGACACTGAACGAACAATATGCAAAGGGCAACATTGCGATTCAAAAGAGTGGCCGGCCTACTACCTGCGAAATCCAAAACTCGGGATGATAGATCGGCGACACAGTCTACTAAATTACTGCTAAATTATATTTTTTAGACAAGGATCGGGTTCGTAGGGTTGTAAAAGTGGGTAATAAACGGGTATTATTTAAACCGAACGTGCTTTTATTCATATATTTGAGATTTAATAAAATGTATATAGGTTTTTTAATTTGACTTAATTATTATTGTAAAAGACTAAACTAGGAAGTAAAATAAAGGGATATTCTTTTAAACGTACATTTTTATCATTACATTTTACAGGCAACAGCAATAAATAAGTGCTAATTATTTTTTTTTATTCTCGTTTTGTTTACAACCCCAAAAAAGTTACAAGTATACTGGCATATCCCCTATAAAAATCAGATCAATCGAAGTTGCTTATGAGGTAAAATGTGAATTTAGGCATCGAATCGTTTTTCCGTCGGAAAGCACTTGATTAAAAGTACCTTATTTCAAAACTTTGTTTTTCTATTTTCAGTTAAGTTCAATGAATTCCGATAACAATATATATTTTAAATTTGTAAAGAAATTTTTATAGCCCCAATTCTTCAAACAAATTTTGCTCAAGATTCTCTCCAAAATTTACGTGTGTTTTTTTGTACGAGATTTTGCTCGAACATTTCTTTGAACATTTTGCTCAAGAGGCTCGTGTAAATGTTTGTCGGCATTTCAACATCAAAGGAAAGTTTGTCTGTGTAAATGCGCCTTTATGTATCTGCAATCGTCACCAGGTGAATACTAACAAAAGCTAAGACTACCTAGTCTTATATACTAGCATGTGTTCAGTAAATAATGTAAAACTAACTTTTGTTCAGTGAAAACGCTGTTTCGCAGTTGAAATCTGTCACCTCCGAGAAGTATGGGTTTCCAAATATCCTTGATGGTGACACTTTATTGAGAAAATACATTCTGGTTCCTCAGGATGAATGCCGATTTTTTGAATTTCCGCTTGAATAGTTGTTCTTCCTTTTGGTGACGATCTTTGCCTCCTTCCATTTGATAATTGGTGTTGATTTTCCAAGCAATGTTGGATTATTTTACATTCAGTTGATAGCCATTTCAGCATAACGGACGGGACACTGCACGATTTTTTTAAATTTTAAATTAAATATTGCCATTAGGCGAAAAACAATGTACTAATTGTACTCAAACAATTTAAATGTAAACTTATTTTTTACCTACTTTAGTAAGTTGGTAAAAAGACAGACTAGCAAAAAGAAGCATACCTTCATTCATTTTTGTATTATTTATTTATCTGCCAATACGACCTCAAAAGATGCCAAAACTTAATACAGGGTTCCTAAGCAAATCCTTAGGGGGCCAAGCAGCCGTGTATAAGACGCAGACAAACAGAAAAGCACATTAGGCAGAAAAGGATGGGCATGGGGCGATGTTGTCACTACATCTTACACGTAGTAAATCCATTCCAGGTTGTTGTTTTCTAATGTTAACTAACTAACTAACTGGAATAAAAATTGTTTTTGCTCGACTTTAATACCAAACTGATGAAAGATATCGTAAAAAAAAATATTTTTCGGCTTTTCATTTTGTAACCATTGTCCTTACGCACTGTTTACAGGCTTGGGCCTGAGATACATGCAAATGCCTAACCTAAAGCGTTCATACACGGCCGGAGAAATCGACTGAGATATTTCCGTAGAAACTTTATCAAGCAAATAGGACGGGTTGACGCCTTCGAACGTCCAACCCGGGTTTTTCACTTTGATTCGAAATCAAAAAGGAGGAACAGTCAGATGTGGGGCCGTGCACAAATTACGTAGCGGTGATTTTACCAATTTTTGACCCCCTCCCTATGTAATGTTTTGTAACGGTTTGGCACGCCACTCCCCTAATATTACGTAACGATTTCAAGACCACTACCCCCCCAAAAAAAAAACTTTTCACGTATTTTCATTCCAAATTTTCTTAGTTTCACACAAATGCAAACGCTGTCGAAAACCCCCCTCCCCCTACGTAACGTTTTGTAACCCCCCTCCCCCCTATGACCATTACGTAATTTGTGCACGGCCCCTGTAGTCCCAGTGGAGGAGGGCGAGAAAATTGATATTTTTTTCTTAAAAATTATACTCTTAAGACCTATTTCTTTGCGTTCCCGAAAATTCGTGCTTTGTTTTTCTAACATTTTTGCGTTCGGCTAATTTAATTGAAAAAGAGCTATGAAGTTCAAATGTCTTCTCGTCACTAAACAAAATTTTTGATAGGAAATTTTCGTTCCTGTCACATTTATCCCTCATAACCCCACAATATTCTAACCGGCGAAAATAATCACCTGGTTGCAATTCCTGCGACTTCCCAATCTTAAACGACTTGTAGCCGTAGTTTTTTAGGATCCATTGGCAAGTACTGTTGGGAATATCCAGTGCCTCCGCAATCGGTTTCGTCGAACATGGTTCATGTGCCTCAACGTAAGCGCATACCATTTCATCTCGTTCCACCCTGTGTGGAAGAACGGGATGCTCTGGTATTTCGCCGTCATGGTAACACTTTCTACAACCATTTATGCACCCGTACCTTTCACAACGATGATAAATGTTGTAGACAGTTTGAGCCACAGGAACCGGTTGATCTGCAAAAACAAAAAGCCCAATGACCTCGTCCGCACTGTCACTTTTTATGTAGTTTTTAATAATAAAAATCTTTTCTTCTCGAGTATTCGTCATTTTAAAAACACAAAATTTACGAAACTGAAGCGATTCGAAAGGAAATAAAAATGCAATGCCTGTGAATCCCAGTTTTTCCTCGATCATCTCATGGTGTGGCCACCATCTAGCGGAATTTGCAGACATCTTGTCAACGGTTATTACTGCAACTATGATTTATGCTCACAATGAAAGAGTGGCGACAATTTTTTCTCATGAAAGCAGTCCGGAGATAATAACAAACTGGCACCATTTCTGTTTGATTTATTGAAATCCTATCCCTAAGGAAAATCTTAGGAACCCTGTATAACCGTAAATTTAAAATCATACCTAAATAATATTTGTTACCAGTTTACCAAACAATTAAAGAGTCAAGAATTAAACTAACAAAATTTTACATAACGAACGGAACATAACGGACGGAACATTATTTACACTCAAAACATAATTTAAATTACAAAAAAAGTGATTTACGCAAAATGAATAAATCTTGGTAGTACTAGCAAGCCTACTTTATTTATTTTTTATACAATTATTTCATGGATAGAGTGCAAAAATATTGGAGTAAAAAGTTTAAGCTGATCTTTTAATATTTTTTTGGCAATTTTTTTTGACACAGAGAAATATTTTTAATTACTTTTTTAATAGAAACAGTTTTAGCCTCTGGAGTCAAATTAAAAATATATAAGTGGTCACAAAGAGTAGGTTAATGCCCTCGGTAATTCGTGTTTTGTGATATTACCCGTGGTGGAATGGCTGGAATGGCTGTTGTATATCCATGTCGAGTTTTGCGTTTGTGTTCGTCGAAGGCGAACTTCCATGGGTTGGCTGGTTTCTCCCATGTAAATATCCCCATACGCGGATGATCTAATAGTAATAGTCAGGGCTGACACAGCGATACATCTTATGCAAAGAGCAAACGAGGCAACAAGACTTATTAACGAATGGATGACAAACAACCACCTAGGATTAGCACCAGAAAAAACCGAAGCCTTTATACTAAGGGGAAAAAGAGTCTTCATAAAACCGCAAAAGAGCGTACGATATCTTGGAATCCACATCGGTGAAAACCAGAAATTCGGACAGCATATAGAAAAAACCACTAAAAAGGCAACTAAAAGAAATACCGAAAACGGACAGTGGACGAAAAGAATTATTCCCGACATTAAAACATAGATAGACGCAAAAAAATGGATTTCTATATGACACAAGCTCTAACGGGACATGGATCTTTTAGGACATACACAAAGCGAATAGGGAAAACGGACGACATATGTCGGTACTGTCAAAGAATGGATCACGCAGAACATACGTTAATTTACTGTTTAAGATTTGAGAACCACCGCCAAACAACAAGACACGATCTACAGATAGAGAATATGACCATAAAGAAATGATACAACACGTAAACAAATGGAACCAGGGAAAAATTAATCACGAAGACGACCGCAACTAAGAGATCAAAACAGTAAACGATACATTCCTGAGAATGGTTCCGCCATTTCGACCAAATCTACAGCGGAGGCAGACCACCGGAGCCCGGTGTCTATGAAGATTTCTCGTCGCTATAAAAAAATGAAGATATCCCCACACTCGCATTGGTACGTGGTAGATACAGTTCTTGGTGTCGTGGCGATGTGGTTTAGTTTTTTGTTAATTGACTTCTTATTGTTTTGGTCGTTTTGAAGATAGTCCGAAGATGGTATTGGTTAGTAGCAGTAGTAGTAGTAGTATAGGGGCGGCCCGTGGGCCTGGCAATTAGGCCTTTTCGTGGGTCCTTTCTACCATATCCCGTTCCTTGCCCCTACTTACGCTGCAAGTTCAGTATGTCGGCTCACTTGAGCGAGAGCAGCTCTTCTTCCTCTATCGTGGGAAATCCCCACTTCAGCTGCCTTGATCTGGCATATGCGTCACACTGTGCTATCAAGTGCTGCGCCGATTCCTCTTCGAGCCCGCAAGCGGGACACACGGGATCTCTTATTTGCGTCAGATGATTGTTCAGCCGATTGTGCCCAGTCAGCATTCCCGTCAGCAGTCCAATGTCCTTTCGGGTCCTGCCCAAGAGCCATTTAGTTCTGGCTACATTCGGACCATCCACGAATAGCTTGAACTGTCTGCACTTTGAATCTGGCCTCCAGGACGTCTTCAGTTCATTGTTCGCACATTTGTTGAGCTCACTCTGTACCTGTTTCCTTGTTATTCCCAGAAGAAGTTCCGGTCCAATGTATTGGGTTTCGGCCCCTAGTCTGGCAAGTTCGTCCGTTTTCTCGTTTCCTCATGACCTGGGACCCACATCAGTGTCACCCTTTAGTCTTGAGCCAGTGTTTGCAGTGCTTCAGCGCACTCCTTCACCAGACTACTGACTATTTTGGGTGCACTTAAAGCCTTGAGGGCAGCCTGGCTGTCGGAGCATATGTATATGTCCCTCCTGCCATTTTTGAGCTCGGGTAGGGCTGCTGCCATGATAATGGCATACACTTTCGCCTGAAACACCGTAGCGTGTTCTCCAAGTGGATAACTCTCCTGAACTTCTAGGCTTTCCGCGTACACTCCTGCGCCTGTTGTCTGCCTGGCTGATAGTTTTGAGCCATCCGTGTAGCAGACCGCCGCCTCTCTGCTTAATTGCGTTCGGAATTCTTCCCTTTGCCATTCATTCCGTTCCGGTATTACTTCCGGTTGTACTTTTTATCGAACCTCCATGGTTTAAGCGGTGCTTTCACTGGCTTTCTTAGGACGGGAAACTCTCGTCAGTAGTCCCTCGACCGCCAGATGGTCCTCTCTTTCCACCCTGCCCTTCTACAGTCCCTGGCACCTTAATCGCAGGTGCGTCGCCATCGTCTCCTTCTTGATCCAAGTTGGAAGAGAAGGGAGACTCAAGATTGTTTCCAGAGCGTGGATGGGGGTCGTCCTCATTGCGCCGGTCATCCCTCTGCAGAAGAGCCCTTGCAGGCTCGTAAGCTTTTTGCATATGGTCAGCTTCTCTACAGCGGGCCACCAGACCACTGATCCGTATTGGATCCTTGGTCTTATGATGGTCGTGTATATCCAGTGTAGGATCCTCGGGCTAATGCCCCAGATTCGACCGACCACTCGGCGCAACTGCCACAATGTTGCCTGGACTTTAACAGTCATTCTGGCAGCATGCTCGCTCCACTTGAGTCCCTTGTCAAGTGTCACCCCCAAATACTTAAGTTGTGATACCAAAGATAGGGGTCTGCCATACATTATGGGAGCTCTGAATCCCTCTAGTTTCCTCTTTCTGGTGAATAGGATCATCTCGGTCTTTTCGGGATTCACTGAAAGACCATTCTGCCTACACCAGTCTTTTATGATTCTTACCGCCCTTTGCATTCTTTCGCAGACTGTGGCTAGAGCGCTGGTATTGGTTACCTATTCTTTTTATCTTTTCTGATATTCCTTCAATGTATAGAATTATAAAAGTCGCCTGTGTGGTCTGAAGAGTTTTATTGATCGTGTACTTGGAGATCGGATCGAATTTTTGACTTTTCTTTATTTAAAGCTACTTCTGTAAACGCTGTGAAAAAGTAAAAAATAAAGACAATGAAATTTCTAAACTCTAGTTTACTCTCAAGATTTTAGTTCCAAAAACTCTGGTAAAATCGGCGCGTGGTAGTGTTAGTTAGTGAGTGAGTGAGTGAGTGAGTGAGTGAGTGAGTGAGTGAGTGAGTGAGTGAGTGAGTGAGTGAGTTAGTTAGTGAGTGAGTGAGTGAGTTAGTTAGTTAGTTAGTTAGTTAGTTAGTTAGTTAGTTAGTTAGTTAGTTAGTTAGTTAGTTAGTTAGTTAGTTAGTTAGTTAGTTAGTTTCTTTATTCATCTTTTGGTCATATTACATGATATTGGTTACGTCATTAATAGCAATGAAATAGTTTTTGTAGCAAAAGAAAGATTAAGTAAAAACATTTTCATCTTTTAAATGCAGAATAAAAATATATATAAAAAAGATACATATAATAAGTATTTTGTCATTAGAAAATGGAACACAAAAAAGATTCATACCACTGATGGGTAGAACACATTATATTAACATCACTATATTTACAAAAACCATAAAGGTTAAACAGAGACATTACGTTTACCACAGTTGCGATCAGACATAAGGTAAACAATTTGGCGATAATTCCAGATTGCGCTGAAAGTTGTATCTCTACACGTAATGTTTTTAAAAATATATTATTTTTATAATTTTATCATTTACATGAAATTATGCAAATTCTCCGGTTTGTTTTTTTAAACATGGAGAAACACCTTATTATTATTCAAATATATAAAGAAATTTAGGTATATTATATAATTGCATTTAAATTTCCTTGAATAATGTGGAGGTACATGTTATGGTACTTGAAATATACCTCATTTTTTCGATTGAAATATATAAAATACCTGATATTTTGGCCGAAAGAACAATTCTTTTTATTTCCCAATATATATCGGGAATAAAACCTACAACAATGTGACAACCTCGCATTTGTGGCGGGTCAGCCATATAAACGTGTGTACGCTGCTCCATTCATAATTTCTCTACGGCGTTGTAGCTTTAGCATAATCAAGGTTTTGGTATATTTTACAGATTAATCGAGAGTTTTTTAATATTTTTTCAATAGATTTTTAAGTGTTTGTGGCAAAAGTGATGTGACAAAGTGCGTAGTGTGACGAAAACTGGAGATTGCAGGTGAAAACCAAACATTTCACAGGTTTGTTAACATATGTTTTTTCGACGCCATCTTGTAATAGGCCGCCATAGGTGTGCAACTAGTGTTGCAATAAATACAAAATGTAATTAATAAATATATTTGAGAGAGATATTTGAGATAATTTTTGCGAATTTGTGATAAAAACAATATGGTAAGCACTTATAATTAATTATACTATATTTGCTATAATGAACCAACCCCAGCTGCGACATTTTTAAATATCCTATATGAGTATTTTTGATACTATCTGTAGTCAGCTTATTTTTTCTGCTGAGATTTGTTTATAAATAGTACAAGCGTTCCCCGTATAAATATAAATTTTTAAAACATAGGTAGATACTCCACATAAGATTTTTTTGTATTTATTAAAAATGTAAAGATACTTTTGTACGTATTAAATAAAAATTATAGTAGAATGTATAAATTTTTTTACACAACGAAAAACCATCATATAGTACGTATAATATAGGTATCATCCTTTTTCGAAATACCACTATTTTTAGTCGAATTTGCTTATTTTTTCCTCATTGTTTTTTTGGTAATTTGCCTAAACAGTGCGGAAAATGATACTTTTCTGCACACTATGGCCATTAAGGGCGAAAAAGGCACTTTTGACACGTTTTTAGTACAACAATTTCCTACTTGCATAAAAAGCTTTTGCCTAAGGATATATATATTTGGTATTTTTAAAATTAAAACCAAAACATAATTTTGTTTCCATTTTTAATTTAATCTAGTTTATAAATTCATGTAAAAACTCCAATTAGACTAAAAAAATTCTTTTACCTATGCTAATTTTTTAATAAAGTTTTGCAGGTCACTTGACATTAAATAGGTAAAGAAACTACTTCGCAAATGCCTGTGAAAAAGTCTACTGTTACATATCAATTTTAATGTTGAAAGTTCAACTTCCCACACGCCGTGCGTAAAAAAATAAGCACGGCGTGCATAAAAAACTGTCATAGCGTGCGTGAAAAAACGTTTAACGCACGCAATTTTTTATTATATGGTACTTTATGGACCAAATTTTTAAATTTGAAATGTGTGTTCTAAAAACTACTTTTTGATTAGGAAAGTCATCATAAACACTCGTAGAAAAAAAATTGTACCTAACCCTTGCAGAAGAGTTTTTCCCGCCCAAACTCCTCCCGTTCGTAAAAGTATCACTTTCCGCACTAATTAGGCAGATAACTATCTGGAGAACACTTAAAAAATTAATATTTTCTATGTTATAACTTTACATAAATATTTTCACAATGACAAATATAATACGTCTCCATACCCTCGGTATCGATTATTAAGTATAAAAAAATTAAAGATTGTATTTCCAAAAAAATTTGACGAGTCTGAAAATAACGACCAAACCTTTTTACATTTATAAATAACGAGCCGCTTCTGGCCGCTGCTAAGCGTAAGGTGGTTGGAGCATGTGTGAGGAGGAGCATGTCTGGTGCAGCGTTGCCAGTGGAACATAAAATTCCCTAAATGTAACGACTGAACGCGTTTCAAAGCAATTTATGAATGACTTGATGGGTCTATTTTAGTTAAATGTCTTTGACAAAAACTGACCTACAGACATACATAATACAATGTAGGTAAAAAATAAAGGATATAAAACAAACATACATCAAAATACAGGCATCTGGCATAAAAATAAGGACGTAAAAGAAGTTAGTACATTATGAAAAATATATGTTGAATAAAATATTCATTAATGACTAGAGTTATAAAAGTCTTGTATAGAGTAAAAAGTTTTGGATTCTAGGAATTTGCGCAGCTTGTTTTTAAAAATTGTTTTAGTTCGTCTGGTAGGTTATTATACATACAGAGAGGAGCATTATTAATTGATTTCTGGTGAAGAGTTGTCGAGTGTTTGTTTATTCGCAATAGAGAGCCTCGCCTTGTAGGGTAATTATGTGTTGAATTATTAGTAGGAAATTTAGGAATATTTTGTTTAACAAAGAGCACTGATTTGTAGATATAGACAGAAAAGTCCAAATTTTATGCTCTACAAATAAAGGACCACAAGAGTCTAACGGTTTTAGACTAAAAATAAGCCTTAAAATTCTTTTTTGTAAGATAAAGATTCTGTTATTATGACATGCATTACCCCAAAAAATTACACCATACGATAAGACCGAATACACAAGCGCGTAATACACATTCAATAAACAACATTTACTGTCCATAGAACTTTTTAATTGTAAAAGAGCGTAATAGGCAGAATTAATTTTTTTAGAAACTTCACCTATGTCTTGACAATCCAAGCAAGCATCAATATTTAATCCTAGGTACTTAATTTTAGTACGTTCCTCCACAATAGAGCCGCCCATAGTCACTTGTCCCAGCGTTTGGGGGACAGCAATTTCACTTCCTAAAAATTGGATTATAACTGTTTTTTTGGGATTTATCTTATTATTGAGGTCTTCTATACTTGATCCGACGACGCCAATTCCAACATCATCAGCAAACAAGACCGTACAATCAGCCGGTATGTGTTGGGGAAGATCATTAACAAAAATATTAAAAATTAAGGGACCAAGAACTGATCCTTGAGGTACCCCCAAGTTTATTTCTTGTGAACTGGAATGACAGTTATCTATACTTACAAACATTTTTCTGTCTACTTATCATAACGGCTGTTAAAGTTGTCAAAATTTTAATCGTTCCAAAATTTCTCTAATACTAAGGAAATTTTCAGCAAACTCTAAATTTACAGAAAAATGTTTAAATGGCTGGGACAATCTGCACGAACTGAACAGGCCAGATGATCTCTTATCAAAATAAAATTAGTGTTGTGCAGCCTTATGCCACTCTCCGAGTTCGCGTGCTCCGTTGTTATGTGTTTAGCATTTTATATAATGGCGTAGACGCATGGACACTGACTGGTGTCATGTGCAAAAATTTAAGGCATTCGAGATGTGGTGCAATTTTTAAAAATTCGATTCTTCGATCACTTTTTGCAAATTCGTCAATGAGGTTAAATAAAATAATTAACTTATGTTTGTTTTGCCTCGTAGTGCCCTCATAAATATATTTTTTGGGCTGAAAACGGGTTCAAAATATGGCGTTTTTCTGGACAAAATAGGAGGTGTTTTATTGGGTAATGAACAACTTGGGATATTAAATAAGGTAAATTAATCTTTATAAAAGCGGTTACTTAGGGAAATTATTATGTGCCAAATTTTTGGCGTATTCACCATTTGCCATTTTGAAACCTTTCAAAAAACATTAGTTTTAGGGCATTTTCTTTTAAAATATGGTGTATTTTTAAAAAAAAAAAAAGCAGTTTTTCAGTGGTATTTTGCAACAACAATACAAAATAATCAATAACTTTGTGTCTTTTCTGTATGGGTAAGTGTTTTTTGAAAATTGGTTTTAAAATTTAGTACCCCCTACAGAGGAAAATATTTAGACCTGTGGGGGGTACTATTTTAGATCTTAGTAAATCTCACTGTTAAAGAACAAGCTTTTATTAAATGCACTCAAAAGTAGAAACATTTTTTTTATCTTTAATAATAATAATAATAATAATAATAATAATAATAAAGGACTTTTATTGTAAAAAAATACCCTACATAGTTATACGATAAGAAAGTCATAAGAGAAAAAAATTTTAGACAAATATATCCAGGATATTTCTACAATACGGGCAAGATTCAGTTCATCCGCCTTTAATGAACCTCAAAGACGGATGTCTGTTCTTTTTTAATTTTAAAAACAAAATCAATGAATAGCGAGCTTTTCCTCAAAAAAGGTAATGGTAACCGTTGTATTTATTCACCCTCGCTAAATCCCTTTTTGGATTTAAAAATTTTAACTTTAGGTATCGTATATCGGTCACATCGACGATTCATCTAAGAAACAGTTGAATTGCTCTATAACCCAAGGACAATCTCAAAGGCTTGGCAAGCACGGCAATGTCACTCGTTCTCAGCTTCTTTAGATGAAAGCATTATATTTATCATGCAAATTGAAGAAGAATTTAGTTCTTCTTTTGTAGTTCACCCTTTGTCACTGTAAAGTTAAAATTTTTAATTTGCGCTCATCTTTTTCTGATTGTACCCTAAATCGTTCATTTTCATCAAAAGTTCATATACCCTTCCCGAAAAACCCCTGTGTGCCAATATTGATTGAAATCGAACTAACTAAATCTTTCCCCCCTCCACTTCCCTCGTTAAAGGGAGGTGGGTACCTAAGAATACCATATTATTTTATTTTCACCGGAAATATAAACGCATACCAAATTTGAACACAATCGGATGTAAAGTCAGTTAGTTAAAATTGTTTAGCAAAACATGATCGAAAATCGTCCATCTTGAATCCGCCATATTGAATTTTTTAAAATCTGATCAAAAATTCGTATTCCTTATCCCCAAAAGCCCATGTACACCAATTTTGGTTGATATCGGACAAACTTGGGTGTTTTCCCCCCTCCACTTTCCTCGTAGGGGGAGGGGTGCCTAATAATTTCATATTATTGTATTGTCACCGGAACTATAAATGCATGCCAAATTTGAAGGCAATCGGATGTGTATAAGTTAGTAAAAACTGGTTAGCAAAAGATGACCAAAAATCGTCCATCTTGAATCCGCCATATTGAATTTTCAAAATCTGATTAGAAATTCGTTATCTCCATCCCCAAGTTACCCAATACACCAAATTTCAAAGAAATCAGGCGAACTTCAACTGTACTCCCCTCCACCCCCTTCGAGTAGGGAGATCTGTCAATTTCATCAGACTATATTCTTGTGTTGTTACCGCGACTATATATGCATGCCAAATTTGACGAATGTCGGGAAGTTGTTCCAAATTAAGTTGCAAGATTCCACCCGAAAAAACATAGTTACATACATACAATGCAAGTTAAATAAAATGTAAAAAATAAAAACGCTGGTCGATTATTTATTTCTTTTTTTTTAGAGGTTTTAAATTCAACCATTGAATAGGCTGCTGAATTTTAACTTAAATAGAATCTGTACTTTATCTTATTGCAAACACAGCAAAAAATAACGGAAAGAAAAAAGGAACGTATAAGTACCTCAGGCGAAATTAGTCCTTCGACTTGGGCAGGTTTATTGTCATTTTATACCCTCCTTATTGCTGTTATTTTCTAAATAATTGAACGCTAAATGAAACAGACGGGATTTACGAGAAATTCGATCAAATTCAATTAATAGAGTGTTTTTGCGCTGCCAAAAAATTTTTATTAAATCTCATAAAAAACACACCTGATTTTTATCAGCTTTTGCGACCACCTGGGTATCGATTCTTGAAACGAGGGAGCCAGAGAGCGCTTACGCTCTCTTTCTCCTTTCTCCTATGTCAGGCAAGGAGAGCGTGAGCGCTCCCTCGCTCCCTCGTTTCAAGAATCGACACCCTGAAAACTAATTAAAAAAGCTATACTTAATATACTTACTTCCACAAAAAAATATTTTTTTACGCGCGTCCCATGCAGCACTCTTCGTGCCAGGGAAGTACATTTTATGTTCATTTTACGTCGGTACGTCCCGGGACCAATTAGGGACGTACTATGTACGTACAAAAGTGTACATACATAGTGTACGTATTTTACGTTCAATTTTGGTCTTAGACGGAAAATAAATTTTACGTACATGTCAGTTACGTACATAGGACGTACATAGTACGTACTGTTCCACATCCCAAGGACGTACCGGTCCTATGACTCCCTAATGATTCCTAATAAGGATAAAACAGGTCTGTAGGTGTCTGGATTCTCAATTAAACATTGGAGGCCTGGTCGTAATGAAGTGAGAAACAAAAACGCTTTGTCCGATATGCCACGAGTGTTACTTTAATTTTTATTTGCGGACACGAGATTCAATTTGATATTTTTATTGACATAAGCTGTTTCGTGTTACTGGTGATTTATACTGACGCCGCCTAACGTTGCCGCCGCCGCCCGCCGTCTACCGTTCGTAGCAGCAATTTGTACTGCCATCGCATCGGCGCGTTGTTTTAACCTCGAAAACATCGTTTTTGTTGATATTTTCTCGAGTATTATTTCTTCATACAGCTCACTCAGCTAGGTTTCTTCTGTATCACCCATTTTAAAAATAAAAAATTTAGTTCAACGAAAAGGAAAACAATCAAAACAAGTTGGGTAAGTTAGAATTCTTGACAAACAAAACAAAAATAACAATAAAAATCACGTGACCACTTAACATGCTTTTCTTTTGGCCGGACTACGCATGGCTACGGATGGAAAACGGAAAAAGATAAACTTGACTCATCTCGGGCCGTAGCCAGCGGCGGGTCAACGCAACGACGGCAAGGTATAAATAGAAGGAAAGGGTTTCCATATATTGATGTTTCCCAGCGCCGACGCAAACGCAGACCCAGACGGCGGGCGGCCAGTATAAATCAAGCTTTATTTATTTTAAAATTTCAGGATGTTTTAAGCAGTTTGGAAGTTGTTTTTAACCAATAGGAGAATATTTCGATGCATTTAAAGTGATATTTTGGACAAATAGTCAGGTTTTTTTCGAGGTTTTTTTATAAAGAAGATAAAATAAAGCATACTTTTAATAAAGTAAGTTAATGCGCAAATGAGATATTTTCGAAGATTTTTTTTTTATAAAGACTATAAAATAAAGGTAGCTAAAGTGCCTTAACAAACTTGCAAACAACAACAAAAGTTAATTATTAAAAGTTTATTATTATTAATAAATATTAAGGTTGATTTATACTACCGCCTGCCGCCGTTGCCATCTGCGCTCGCCCTTCGAACTGATATTTGAATCTTTTTGTCCGTCCTAGATGTCTCTATACAGACCGCTTCAAGCTACTGCGAACATAGGGGGAATCAAGTCCAATTTACTCTCCGTGCCGTACGACCGAGGTGGATTCGAAGCACGCTGCAGTGTTATCTTTTGGAAATTCATTTTGATTTTATTATTTTGTTTTATTTCTGCCTTGCTCGAGAAACAGATGGGTAAGTTCTTAATTGAAATAATACATTTTTAAAACTAAAAATGGATGTCTACGAAGTTGCCGAAAAAGTGCAGATGGTCAAATGGTCAAATCGTCATAACCCAACACACGTTCGATATTGGTCGAGGGAAAATTTGCATTTGTATTTTGACGAAAGAACACAGTATCCCCAAAAACTAAATGTTTGGGGGGGGGGGTATTGTAGGTGAACACGTAATTGGGCCATTTTTTATTAACGGCAATTGCAATTTGAATGGTCCTAGATACTTGGATCTACTGCAGCAGCACATTATGCCAACTGCTAGGCAGTTGTTAGGTTCAAGATTTGGTGAAACATGGTTTCAACAAGATGGTTGTTCCGCTCACAATGTTGGCCTTGTTAGGGAATATCTTGATAATGTATTTCCTAATCGGGTTATAAGTACACGGGGAACTATTTTATGGCCAGCTCGATCTCCCGATCTTGCTCCTAATGACTTCTATCTGTTTTTGAAGAAGCTTTTCAAATTATCACCCCTAACATGCTTGGAAACGTTGGAAGGGGTTTTTATAGTAGGCTCGGATATTGTCTAGCCGGGCAAGGAGGACTTTTCGAACATTTGATTTAATTTTTTTTTTGACTGGGAGAATCTTTTTGGTTTTTAGAATGTATTATTTTATTTTGAGAACTTGCTTTTATTTTGTTTCTCCTTATTATTTTCATTGTAACACGTCGCCACTGATAAATCTGAGCAGTTGACAATAAAACGCTCTTATTTATCAGTGACAAAAAATAAGAAAATTACGTTATAAAAATTTGCGTATTTATTGACCAAATTCCGGTTTCATTGACTACGCTCCACACAACACCGTGGTTAGAGGCGTACTAAATACCAAAGGAAAGTCATGCAAGTGGTGATCGCAAGCCTGAGTATTGGTTGCTTCACTGATAGGCGTGCGGTGTCTCTGCATGTACGTACACTGGCAAATTAGGCTTCTTCCGCCCTATGTTCGCAGTAGCTTGAAGCGGTCTGTATACCCTAAGCATTATTGACTTTATTATGTACTGAAGAAGTCAGTTTAAGTCAGTTTCTGCTCTAATTTAAGTCGAATCTCCATAGGCGACAGCATAAGTCTTTGTGATACAAAGATGAGGGTGAAGAATGGTATGTTCGCCTCTGTTATATTGTTCAATGTATATCAAATCATATTAAGAGAGATAATAAGTACATGTCTTTAGTTTAAGGTGTTCTTTATTTTGTTCATATTTTAACTTTTAGTATGAAATTAAAAAATAATAAAAATCTGATTCAACTGAAATTTAGCACGCATTTTATAGCCGTTGATAATATAGTATATTATTGTAAGGTACTATAAAACAAAAATGCTTTGAATATTTTTTAAAATTTTTCTTTATTTTCAGTAATACTAAGACTTTTTGAAAAAATTTTAATGATAGTAAAAGCTTTGAATTGAAATCACAGTTGGTTCATCGCTTTACTCAGGTTACAAACTTTTTGCCTCGAGACAGTATATAATATAGATACATACCTACATTATATACCTTAATATAATTCTTAAACTTGCACATTAGCATAAGATATACCAATTTACTCCCTATTGATATGTGTTGGATTTGTTTTTTCAATAGCAGTAAACTTTAGTTAAAACTTGGCTCTTTAGAACAAGGTGTTAAATGTATTAGTTATACTTATTAGCAATAACAATAATTTGTAGGTTATTAAGTCATAGATCACGGGAGCAAAAATTACAATGTTTTATCTTATTTATGAGCACCTACTTAAATTTTCTATTTCAAATAAAATATTGCTTTTGTGGAATTAAATAAACATAAAATCATATAGTTTTGTCTATATGTTTCCCATGTAAAGAAGGCCCGTATAACCACAGATTACCTAGGTCCACTTTGCTATACAGGAGATTTTCAAATGATATTTGCTTGATTGACACAAACACGATAACATAATTTTTAGGTAGTAGGTAATATTATATATATATATTTTTTTTTATGTTCCAGGTAATGTAAACTGTGTTTGTTTTAATGTTTGGCATAATTTTATTGTGTTAAAAATTGAAATTGCAATAAATCATATGCAAATTTGGTAATAAATTTATTTTGTATAAAACCACTACAAACATATATTATTAGGGAGCTTCCAAAGCTCAAATTGGCAGAATTACTTTTTGCATGTTATTTAAATTATTTTGCAGATTTCATATTATAGTAAAATTTTAATAATATAATTCATGTGTAAATTTATATTTAAGTAGGTAGGTACGCCACTGGTGTGTTTACTGTAAATAACAGAAAGGGAAACATTGTTCCATATAATAATATAATCCAAAGTCTTCGTAAGTGTGAGGTATCTTGTCTCTTTTTAATCTAAGATTTTTATGGATTATTTGGACTCTTTTAAGAAAAAATGTCCACCCTGGTAAAGTATCTTATCAATTATTGTGGTATGGTTCCGCTTAAAATTAATTTTTACCCAACCATATATGCCAACTATGAAACCATACTTTCCTTAAACTATTAGTCCTTAGTATGCATCGCCCTAAAACTTTTTGAATTTGGTTGAACTTATAGTTTGTAAATATGCAAGAACCTCGTTATCTAAGAGACAAATGAAGTAAAAGTACCCATTGTACAACAAAAAAATAAAAAAAATATCTAGTCTAGGGATGGGCGTTGGTTGGCATATCGCATATAATTATATATGTGCGGCTGTTTGGCATTTTTTAATTATTTTCTTAACAAAAAAAATCCTATTATACCTTTGTTGCAATTCCGTACGGTACAATCAAATCTTATAGGTCGCAAAAAAATTGACTGGGCCTTCAATTACACTGCGTTACAAATGAAAAAAAAATAAGGACCCACTTCAGTTCTTCCTGTTTATTTATTGAGACACATCACTAAATACGAACACATAAGTACTTTTTTTTTATTTGTAACTTCATCAAAAAAATTGGGCTGAATCAAGCTACACCCTCCCCCCCTCTACGAAACTCAATTTGGATATTGTAAAAATTATGTACTAATTATGATGTGAATAACGGAGTTATTCACACTTAAAAAGGGGGAAAAGGGGACGAAATAAATACATAATTAGTAGTCTTTCCTAGGCAGAGGGGGATGTGCCTTGATATCAAGCTACACACCCCACATAAACAAAAAAAAAATCAAGTTATCTTGAAAGTAGGCAATTTTTTAGAAAAGGACATAATTAGTACATAATTTTTACAATATCCAAATTGAGTTTCGTTGAGGGGGGTGTAGCTTGATTGAGCCAAAAACATGATTTTTTGGTTACCGATGCAAACAAACTTTTTTTTTTATCAGAGAAATAGCCGAAAATACTAATATTGAAAAAATCTAATTAGGTGTTTTGCCTAAAAATTAAGACAGTTTTTACCAAGTATTTACAAAAAAATCTTGAGAGTTTAAGAGGGTTATTATCGGAACGCCTTTTTCTCGGAAAATGTAAGGGCAGGGGCGATATAGTATCTTATATGGGAAAACCGTGATGTTTAAGGAAATATTTTAGAATAATTTAAGGGGTAACGTTTTTGCATAAGCAAATTTTACTATGTTTTTCACATTTATAGGCCATGATTTTGACATTTTAAAGCTTTCTTTCCAAAATTTAGATTTCTAGAATAAAACACTCAAACATTTTTCAAGTTTTTACTGTTTTTTAAGCGTTCAAAAAAATACTGTCAATAGTAGTTTTCACAACTCGTGGCTAAAATAGTGTTTTCTTTACAAGCGTTGGTTTAAATAACGAGCGCAGCGAGGTATTTAAAAACGCGAGTAAAAAAAGCACAGTTTAGCCACGAGTTGTGAACAATATTTTTTTAAATACCTTTATCAAAAAATCCAAGAAAGACAGCAAAAAAAGATTTCTGCCGGTTTTTTACCTAAAATTAAAGAGAAATAAAAGAATATAGTAATACTGAAAAAATCTAATTATTCTTGCCTAAAAATTAAGTTATTTCCGCCAGTTTTCACCAAGTATTTATGAAAAAATCATTTAAAAACATCGTCAAAATATTAAACTGTCAAAGCATAGTTATTTCATTTAAGAGCCGCCTTGATTTATAGTGTAAAGATGGTCTGTTTTGCGAGAAGTGCTCTTCGTTCGAGATTTTTAATAGTAGTTTTGACAACTAGTGGCTAAAATAGTGCTTTTTTTACAAGCGTTGCTGCGACATTTTAATATTAGACAGTGTGAAATTTTTACGATATTCTTAAATGAATTCTTTTGTAAATACTTGGTGAAAACTGGCGAAAATGGCTTAATTTTTAGGCAAGAATAATTAGATTTTTTTCAATATTAGTATTTTCCGCTATTTCTCTTTAATTTTGGGTAAAAAACGGATAGAAATCTTTTTTTGCCCCCGTGATCAAAAATAGTAGTTTTAACAACTAGTGGCTAAAATAGTGCTTTTTTACAATTTAAATCACGAGCGCAGCGAGGTATTTAAAAACGCGAGTAAAAAAAGCACAACTTAGCCGCGAGTTGCTAACACTATTTTTTTTAATACCTTTATCAAACAATCCAAGAACAACAGGAAAATACTTTTAAAAATCATGAACGAAGAGCGCTTCTCGCAAGACACCATTTTTACACTATAAATCAAGGCGGCTGGTAAATGAAGTAACAATGGTGGTTTCCATGGCGATGTGCTTTTTTTATTCGGTGACGTTCATATTTTAAATGATTTTTTCGTAAATACTTGGTGAATACTGGCGAAAATGGCTTAATTTTTAGGAAAGAATAATTAGATTTTTTCAATATTACTATTTTCCACTATTTCTCTTTAATTTTGGGTAAAAAACGGACCGAAATCTTTTTTTGCACCCGTGATCAAAAAAAAAGTTTTTTTTTGCATCGGTAACCAAAAAAGCCATGCTTTAGTTATCTGCAGACAGTTACTAAAATCATGTTTTTGATGAAGGCATATAAAAAAAGTTTTTTGCATTGGTAACCAAAAAAGCCATCCAATTATTAAAGGTTGTTGAAGAGAGACAGCAGGCTACAAAAAAGTATTTTAGAGAAAGATGGAAATAAAAAATTCTATTTTGTCGTCTGTCTGTCATCTTTAGTGGTGTCATGCATATGATTTCTATTTTGCCATTTTTATTCAAAAACCAGCAAAAACTGTAATTGTTCAAAGAGTAAAGTGTGTAAGACATAAGGTGGTATTAATTTTTTTCAATCAAAGTTCTTTACAGTCTTGACATTTACCAAAAAACTAATTTCACAGTTTTAACTAATTATTTTATGCACAAGCGGGCGTTAAAATGCCTTTTACCGCCCGCCTTTTAGAGCGATAAGTGGCACTTTAACGCCCTAGAGCTCACTTAATGCCCGCGGCCATTAAAGTGATTTTTGCTGAAATTTGATAGTAATTTTGCTTTTTCTGTTTGAATTGCATTTTGTTCGTTCAAAACAAAGACCTTTTTAGCTAGATATGTAAAAAACAGTTCTTTCGTAGACGTAACCAATTAGATAATTTTAGGTACAAATCAATCCAACTTAAAATTAAATCGTTCTTCCGCTTCAAAAAAGCTATGAGCTTTGACACTTTAATAATGTCGACGTTGTTGTTCAATCTAATAGTGGTGTTCAACATTCTGTAATAGCTCCAAAGAGAAGACGACTTGTTTCGTTTCTTTCGGTGAAGTACGCCAGCAAAGTGTCTTCTTTTAGATTTAGGCATCCACTTTCAGCAATATCCTTCTCTGAACACCCCCAAAAATAGTCCTTATACAATGAGCTTCAGGCTACTGCGAACATAGGGGGAATCAAGTCCAATTTACTCTCCGTGCCGTACGACCGAGGTGGATTCGGCACGCTACAGTGTTATCTTTTGGAAATTTATTTTGTTTTTATTATTTTGTTTTATTTCTGCCTTGCTCGAAAAACAGATTGGTAAGTTCTTAAGTGAAATAATACATTTTTGAAAATAAAAATGGATGTCTACGAAGTTGCCGAAAAAGTGCAGATGGTCAAATGGTACTATCAAGGCAGACCATTGAGACTTATTCAAGAAATTTTTTGGCGAATTTTGTCAATCGCCCAGGACCGGTATTCTCGTAATAAGTAACGTTTTGAAGTTGCTAAGCGAAACGACTAGCGAACAGCGCGCTGAACTTTGCATTTTTATTTCTTGTTAGTCTTGTCGCTCCTTTTCTTTTTCTATATGTAAGAAAGAGGCCATTACGTGATCGATTTCGATCCGTAGTTCAGAAAGGGTAAATCAAATCGTGACTTGCACAAGTGCATGTTGATCCTTTAAAAAATTACTTGATGGTTTGGTTTAGCTCAGTTAAACCCGCCCTTTGACCCTGTGATATAAACTAGTAGCACGTTCCCGCACAGTGTGCGGAAAAATGTTTACCCCGAGACTTAACCGCACACCTACAAAAAAATTCCGCACTCAGTGCGGGAAAGTTTAAATTTATTCCGGCACTTAGTCAGGGAAAGTGGTGTTTCCGGCACGGTCGTATATTGATATTGATACTTTATTATGTAGCATTTATGGTTAAAATGGTTTCACAATAGTTACTTATATATCTAGTAAGCTATACCTTTTAATTATTATAGTGAACATGCGTATTCTACATTTTAAGAAACAGAAAATAAAACTCTAAGGTATTTGTTACCCAAAAAATAACCTAACCAATTCAACAACAAACACAGAATTCACACATCCACAAGAGAAACCTCGCGCGTGGAAAAATGTATGTTTTCATGGAACTGTTGAATTAAGAAAAGAAAATAGTAATTTTTAGTACATTTATGAATAAATAAAATGACAAAAGATAAAAAACATAAAAATGGTAATTAATGTGAAAAATGCGATATTTCAGAAAAGTAAAGGAAATACAGACGAAAACACAGAAATAAAGGTAGTTACCTATATTGTTTACTAATTATTTTTTATATCAATTAAGCTATTTATTTCATGTTTGCTAATTTTATATTTCATGAAAGCTTTTAGTTTATTTTTGAAAGAAAACAATTAATGTGGGCAGGAGCCTAACAAAAACAGATATTTTTTGGTACAGATCCGATGAAAGATACAAAAAGCACCGCTGACCAATGGCTTTTTTTACCCTTGGTTTTACAGAATTTTGATTGCTTTTATTTCTAGTATTATACGGATGCTCAATTATTTCGATGTCGATTTTGATAAGAAAAGTTTTTGTGTTGTACGTGTTTGTCACCCGTCCCCAAGCTACTAATAAGAGATTTTTATTTTTCTAATTATTAATAAAAACGCAAACTGAAAAAACTACTATATTTTCTGCAGCACTCTACAAAGTATTGTAGGGTAGGAAAATCGTACGCGCGGAGGGCAAAACAGCTGGCAAATGGTAGGTGTTTCCCAAACGGTCGCCACGCGCTGAGCGCACTTCGTCGACGCCTTGCGTTCAATATACGTGAATACCATTTTTGTTACTTTGGTCACGTGGTATGCGAATATTACGTTATCATACAGTCACGTACGAGTACGAAACGCCGAGCGTATTTAGTTACGAGAATACCGGTCCAGAACCGAGAGAGAGCAGGAAGTACGAGATGTGATGATTTGCGCAGCAGTGGAGGAAAATCGAAAGTTAACTAGCCACCAAATTGCCGAAGCAGTTGATACGTCCTCAGTCACTGTCTTACGTGTTCTCAAAAAGAATGGTTATCATTCTTACAAAGCGTCAAAAACGCATTAAATTTTTCCGGAGGACAACTATCGTCGTATGGAATTTTACGAAACAATGATGGAAAGGGCTAATCGTGATGAAAACTTTCTGAGATCTAGTCTTTTCACAGATGAAATCACTTTTCCATTATTAAATCGTCATAACCAAACACACGTTCGATATTGGTCGAGGGAAAATTTGCATTTGTATTTTGATGTAAGAAGTATCCCCAAAAACTAAATGTTTGGGGGTGGGGGGGTATTGTAGGGGAACACGTAATTGGGCCATTTTTTATTAACGGCAATTGCAATTTGAATGGTCCTAGATACTTGGATCTACTGCAGCAGCATATTATTCCAACTGCTAGGCAGTTGTTAGGTGTAAGATTTGGTGAAACATGGTTTCAACAAGATGGTTGTCCCGCTCACAATGTTGGACTTGTTAGGGAATATCTTGATAATGTATTTCCTAATCGGGTTATAAGTACACGGGGAACTATTTTATGGCCAGCTCGATCTCCCGATCTTGCTCCTAATGACTTCTATCTGTTTTTGAAGAAGCTTTTCAAATTATCACCCCTAACATGCTTGGAAACGTTAAAAGGGGTTTTTATAGTAGGCTCGGATATTGTCTAGCCGAGCAAGGAGGACTTTTCGAACATTTGCTCTAATTTTTTTTTGACTGGGAGAATCTTTTTGGTTTTTAGAATGTATTATTTTATTTTGAGAACTTGCTTTTATTTTGTTTCTCCTTATTATTTTCATTGTAACACGTTGTCAGTGATAAATCTGAGTAGTTGACAATAAAACGCTCTTATTTATCAGTGACAAAAAATAAGAAAATTACGTTATAAAAATTTGCGTATTTATTGACCAAATTCCGGTTTCATTGACTACGCTTCACACAGCACCGTGGTTAGCGGCGTACTAAATACTAAACGCAAGTCAGGGAAGTGGTGATCGCAAGTCTGAGTATTGGTTGCATCACTGATAGGTGTGCGGTGTCCCTGCATGTACGTACACTGGCAAATTGGACTTCTTCCGGCCTATGTTCGCAGTAGGCTGAAGCGGTCTGTATACCTTTTCGTAAAGTTTTCTGCATTTCGCGGGCAAAAAGTCCTTCTTTGCCTCTTCGGCGGCATCCAGGATTTCCCTGGGGAGACTTGGTGAACTGTGTTCCTCGACATCCATTGAAATCACGAAAATGCAGTTTGTATGAAAATTTAAGCTGGGTTCATACAGAAATAAAAATAACATATAATAAAAAATAAAATAGTTCACCTTCCAGACAGAAAAATGACAGAACAGAAACAGAAAGATGGCAAAGTTTTATCTGAAATCGCGTTCCGCGCATGACCGTGACGTCATCGCGACGAACGAATTTTCACAAAAATTATTTTCTGAACCTAACCTCAAATATATAGATTCTTGCTTATTTTTTTTGTAAATTTTTGAAAAAAAGGAAAATCTTTTAGACAGCCATTTGAGAACGCCGTACGCGAGTCCACTAACAAAGAGAAGAAGAATAAAAAAAGGAAAAAGGTAAGCGTGCATGCGCAAAAATTCGCGTTTTGATTGGCTGGAACTGATCTCTATTTGACTGTGTCATATCAAACCCAATTTTTTTATATCATATCATATCTTATGTTAAAACAAAAAAGAAGTTTAAAAAAAAACCTCCAAATCATTTGCTTCCACCGAAAAGTTGTTGTTGTTGTTGAAGTTAGTTTCTTTTCGGTTGAAGTAACTGATTTGGAGGTTTTTTTTAACTTCTTTTTTGTTTTAATTGCCTTAGGAGCATAATCCTACTGGAAATATTAACACGGCAGGACGAATTCGTATCAGGTAACTTGGATAAGTACCAGTGCGAAACGATGCCTATTTGTGAGTGGTTCAAGGTTGGAAATCAAAGTGTATGATGGTGTTTAATGATGTATAGTGGAGGGTGACCAGTGCAACTACTGATGAGCCCATGCTGGTTACCCAGGGCGAAACATCGTTTAATCATTTCTCTTTTCGCTTTGATCCTTTGTGTGTTCCTTGTGGGATGCTCATCCAAGTTTGGATTTTCGTTATTTCCACCCAAGATCTTTTGATCTTGTGTTTTTTAGTTTCTTTTCGGTTGAAGTAACTTATGTGGAGGTTTTTTTACTTTCTTTTTTATTTCAATTGCTTTAGGAGCATAATCATCCTACTGGAAATAATAATACGCCAGGACGAATTCGTATCAGGTAACTTGGATAAGTACCAGTGCGGAACGATGCCTATTTGTGAGTGGTTCAAGGTTGGAAATCAAAGTGTATGATGGTGTTTAATGATGTATAGTGGAGGGTGACCAGTGAAAGTACTGATGAGCCCACGCTGGTTACCCAGGTTGAAACATCGTTTAATCATTTCTCTTTTTGCTTTGATCTTTTGTGTGTTCCTTGTGGGATGCTCATCCAAGTTTGGATTTTCGTTACTACCACCCAAGATCTTTTGATCTTTTGTTTTTTAGTTTCTTTTCGGTTGAAGTAACTGATTCGGAGGTTTTCTTTACTTCTTTTTTATTTTAAATGTTTTAGGAGCATAATCCTACTGGAAATATTAACACGCCAGGACGAATTCGTATCAGGTAACTTGAATAAGTACCAGCGCGGAACGATGCCTATTTGTGAGTGGTTCAAGGTTGTAAATCAAAGTGTATGATAGTGTTTAATGATGTATAGTGGAAAGTGACCAGTGCAGCTACTGATGAGCCCACGCTGGTTACCCAGGTTGAAACATCGTTTAATCCTTTCTCTTTTCGCTTTGATCTTTTGTGTGTTCCTTGAGGGATGCTCATCCAAGTTTGGATTTTCGTTATTTCCACCCAAGATCTTTTGATCTTTTGTTTTTTAGTTTCTTTTCGGTTGAAGTAACTGATTTGGAGGTTTTTTTTTTAACATCTTTTTTGTTTCAATTGCTTTAGGAAATATTAACCAGCCAGGACGAATTCGTATCAGGTAACTTGGATAAGTACCAGTGCGGAACGATGCCTATTTGTGAGTGGTTGAAGGTTACAAATCAAAGTGTATGATGGTGTTTAATGATGTATAGTGGAGGATGACCAGTGAAACTACTGATGAGCCCACGCTGGTTACCCAGGGCGAAACATCGTTGAATCATTTCCCTTTTCGCTTTGATCCTTTGTGTGTTCCTTGTGGGATGCTCATCCAAGTTTGGATTTTCGTTATTTCCACCCAAGATCTTTTGATCTTTTGTTTTTTAGTTTCTTTTCGGTTGAAGTAACTGATTTGGAAGTTTTTTTAACATCTTTTTTGTTTCAATTGCTTTAGAAAATATTAACACGCCAGGACGAATTCGTATCAGGTAACTTGGATTAGTACCAGTGCAGAACGATGCCTATTTGTGAGTGGTTCAAGGTTGGAAATCAAAGTGTATGATGGTGTTTAATGATGTATAGTGGAAAGTGACCAGTGCAGCTACTGATGAGCCCACGCTGGTTACCCAGGGCGAAACATCGTTTAATCATTTCTCTTTTCGCTTTGATCTTTTGTGTGTTCCTTGAGGGATGCTCATCCAAGTTTGGATTTTCGTTATTTCCACCCAAGATCTTTTGATCTTGTGTTTTTTAGTTTCTTTTTGGTTGAAGTAACTGATTTGGAGGTTTTTTTTTAACATCTTTTTTGTTTCAATTGCTTTAGGAAATATTAACCAGCCAGGACGAATTCGTATCAGGTAACTTGGATAAGTACCAGTGCGGAACGATGCCTATTTGTGAGTGGTTCAAGGTTGGAAATCAAAGTGTATGATGGTGTTTAATGATGTATAGTGGAGGGTGACCAGTGAAAGTACTGATGAGCCCACGCTGGTTACCCAGGTTGAAACATCGTTTAATCATTTCTCTTTTCGCTTTGATCCTTTGTGTGTTCCTTGTGGGATGCTCAACCATTTTATTATTTCCACCCAAGATCTTTTGATCTTTTGTTTTTTATTTTATGTTATCTTATTTTATTTCTGTATGAACCCAGCTGTAGAAGAAACTTCTCAAGTGACGCTCATTTTGTTTATTTGGTTGCTACGTGTGGCCGCCCTCTTACTGACAGTGATTCGTGTGTTGTCAAAATATTAGAGAGCTTTAGACCAAAATTTTTTTTTGTGGAATAATTTATGAAGTCTTTTTTCTCATAAAAAACATAGTTGTGCATAAAACATTGTTTGTATCTCGTTCTTAAATTGCGTTTAACGACCTCAGCGTGTGCCGCGGGCATTAAACTCTGTCTTTAAGACCCATATAGATACATAATAGCTAGTTTTGTGTCTAGGTCATAAAGGAGGCGTTTAACGCCCGCGGAGTGGAAATAAAAACTCGAGCCGCCAGTGGAGGGTTTTTACACGCTGAGGGTGTTAAACGCATTTTATGACTGAGATAAATACAATGTTTTATGCACAATCGCATGAGTTTTGGGAAAAAAATATTTTCAAATAGTTTTTTTTTCGGTGTCAAAATCTCTCTAATATTTTGACAATAGATATATCACCAGTTGACAAATAGTTAAGTATTCGAAATTTACGTGTTGTATGGTTATTTCTGTTATTCTCAATCAAGCAATCTGAGATACAAACAGTTGCTTGTCATTAGCAACCATATCAACAAAGTCATCATTACAGTTAATAATAATAATGTTGCGTTTTAGTCGTCATTTTTACCGTTTTTCTTATAAAATATTATGGAATTTGAAGAAAAAGTAATCCCTACAGATATACTGCAGGCCGCTGAAGAGGCGAAGACCAATCTTTTGCCGGCGAAATCAAGAAAACTATACGAAAAAATCTATAGAGATTATCTATGTTGGGAATTTGGAACCTTTGGTTGCACTAAAATCTTGCAAAAAATTCAAAGTTTTTCCAAACTTTGGTCAAGTAAAGTTGCCGAAATCTACAGTTTCGTCAAAAGTAGCCCTGTTTGCAAAACAGAAATGGTTAGATTTAGAAATCAAAAATTTGTACGCAAAACGAAGTATGTTTGAGCTTGAAGCATACCGACTGTTTAAAAAGTTGACATTTAGACTTAGTGATAAGAACTTTGAAGAATGGTGCGATTTCCAAAGACATATGTTTGTAGTAATTGAGAAAAAATTTACGAAGAAGATGTCTTCACTTAATAAAAAGCTACAAAAGTTAAAACGTTCTGAACCATACTTAAAATACGGAAGAACAGAAAAGTCAAGTGTGGCCGAGCATGCTTTTGAAAACAATCATAGATTCACATTAGATAACCTAAAACTTCTAAAAAGTGTACCAAACAAAAGACTTTTGAATGCATATGAAAGTATGGAAATCATTAAATCCAGAAATAGTTTAAATAAAGATAGAGGACCTATCCCGTTTAGTACACTTTATTCTTTGGTTGAGGGGAGGTAGGATTAAAAATCGTGATCAATCACAATTTATTAGTCTTATCTCCGCCCACTAAAGGATTGTATATAAGATAGAACGTAGATTAATTTAGTTCATTGTTTATCGTCTCCTGATGATGCTAACGTTGTTAGCGAAACGCGCGTCGAGTGCAAAAAAGTGTAGTTTTGGTTTGTGGAAAACAATCATAATTTTGTTATAGAGATTATGTTTTGTGGTGTACTGGTAAAAACATTCCGGAAAGCAACCTAATCATAAAGGAAGACGCCTTACTTGCATACTTCAACGAAAAAGTGAAACAACATAAGCCGTCTTCCCTATGGAGTTTTTATAGTTAGTTGCGTCCCTTTAACGGCCCAATTACATCGTTAAACCGGCAACGCTGTTGGGTCCGTTTATTAGGCAATTCTTTTTTCGCATGTTTCTCGGAAACGGGACTTCCAAATGGCCTGAAATTTTGCCTAAATTGTTTATTGGACTATGTTTTTCCATCAAATCTTGGTACTTTTTTAAAATTTTGTTTATTTTTTGAAAAAAACTGTTTTAGCTTTTGTGGTGTTTCAAAATTGCCGCGTCCATATTACGTCAGAAACAGTCAGAAATACCCTTTATAGAGACCTGTAAAACTAAATTGGAAATATTTGTAATTTTCCAAATAATGGACACCTAATTTCAAAAACTCTCTAGATTGTATTAATAAGCTTTGTAATCCTCTTCCTCTAATAAAAAACAAATTGAGTATTATTTTCCTCTAAAGCTAAAACATGCGGAAATGTAAAAACATGGACTATAAGGGTTACCTATCAATATTAGTTATATGCCTAGCATTAAAAATTACTTAAATGGTTATATTATAGATACCGCCACCATCAAAATTAACCACCCACGTCTTTTTTTTGTGAGCTTACCCTAGGCATAGTTTCTAGTGTTCTCCTTTCCTAAATGTATTCGGCTAAGAGAGATCTAGCATATATACCTAGGTAACACCCCTTACCAGGAAAAAAAATTTATGCCATGCAAACATCGAAATTGGTCGACTCACTGTATTTGCAACTAACCAATGTCAGTGTGTCTGCCTGACATTCTTCATAACCTTAGTTTTGTCGTTTTGTTTTGGAGTTCGTCGGCCTGGTTTTTGTGTTTTATTTAATAATTTTTCCTTTGGTGAAAAGCTACTTTTTAGAACCCTTAAGTGGTCTGTGTGTATGACCATTTGACTAGTTGTCACTGCTCTCAATTCGATCACCTAGGTGATAAATAAACAATCCCTCATAAGGTCACTGGATCCTGAGACCTGCGGTCCCAGCCGCAGGTTTTATGATCCAGTGACCCTAATCCCCAATGATTCGCGGCGCAATCTGTGAACAGGAGAATACAGTAAAGAAACCAGAGATAGATAATGAGTGGTAGATGACGTATTGAAATCGATTGACAAATTTATATTATCTCTGGATTGTTCTTGCGCCGTTAATAAAAATTATTAAAAGAAAAATTTGCATTTTTTCGTTTCAATTCAAGAAAACAAAACAAAAAACTATAGAATGACTGATTTTCATAAATAATTAAAAAAGCCCCAAAATTTAACACATGCGGGCCTTAAAATAAGTTTTAACGCCCGCGCGCGTAAGTACTGTATTAAGCCCTAAAATGCGGGCGTTAAAGTGCACTTTAATGCCCGGTTGTGCATAAATAACTATTTTAATATGGTATGTTCAATTTAAATTAAAAAGAGTCAAGATGGCAAATAATAACCACTGTTTATTTACAAATAAAATCACAACAAAACAAAGGTGAGAAATATCGATTATTTTTCTATCCTTTTAAACGACGTTAGAACGATAGGCACAGAGGATTCTGTCTCAACCACTGTAGGTCGTGATTGGCTTGTGGGTGGGGAAAGTCGGCAGACGGTCGGATGATATTTTTATGATATTTTTATTGACATAAGCTTTTTCGTGTTATTTATTTTAAAATTTCAGGATGTTTTAAGCAGTTTGTAAGTCGTTTTAAAACCACATTTTTTCAAAAAGCGTGTATAGTGTGTTTTTTACCATTAGGAAAATATTTCAGTGCATAAAGTGATATTTTGGAATAAATCGCCCAATGTTTTAAAAACAAAGGAAGAGCAAGTGAAATCAGTCAGTGGCGTATATGTCGGTGGGTATACAGAAAATAAAAAAAAGTTTATGAAATATACTTAAATTAGTAGATCCTTAGTTTAAAGTATCAAGAAATACGTTTTTTTATTAATTTTCAAAATTTAAAATACTTTTGATGAAGTAGTTGATGCGCAATGCGTTAAATGAGATATTTTCAAACGTTTTTATAAGGTTTTTTTCGAGGTTTTTTTTATGAATGCGATAAAATAAAGCACACTTTTGATGAAGTATTTAATGCGCAAATGAGATATTTTCGAAGGTTCTTTTTATAAAGAATATAAAATAAAGGTAGCTAAAATCCTTAAACCAACTTGCAAACAACAATATAAATTATATATTATATTGAATTCCTACCTCTTTTTGTCTGTCCTAGATGTCTCTATATAACCTAAGCATTATTGACATTATCGTGTACTGAAGAAGTCAGTATAAGTAAGTTTCTGCTAATGACCAGAAAAAATAACAAAATTAACACAATAACATAATTTTTAGCTAGTAGTTAATCTTCTATTTTTTTTCTTGATGTTCCCGGTGCTGTGAACTGTAATTCCTTGTTTTAATGTTTGGCATAATTTTATTGTGTTGAAAACTGAAAATCATATACAAACTTTGTAATAAATTTATTTTGTATAAAATTATACTACAAATATTTATTGTTAGGAAGCTTCCAAAGCTCAAACTGGCAGAATTATTGTTTGAATCTTTTTGAAATTAGTTTGCAGATTTCATATTATAGTAAAATTTTAATAATATGGCCACTGGTGCATTTACTGTAAACAACAGAAAGGTAAACATTGTTCCATGTAATAATATAAGTCTCCGTTAGTGTCAAGTATCCGTTAGTGTCAGGTATCTTGTCTCTTTTTAATCTAAGTTTTATTTAAAACCTCACATGCCATATTTTGTTACAAATTGTGATTTTATAAAGCAGTTTGTCAATCATATTAAAATGGGACCAACTAAAGTCCAAAAAGATATATAAAAAAATTGAATTCTTCGTTTTTAGTATACCTACCTCAGATTAATAAAAAAAATGAGATATAACAGTAAACAATATTACCCCGATCAACCAGCCACAATGTTTATTTCCCAAAAAATACATGGTTGCCAATTTACTGCGGGGTTTCCCTAGAAACAAAACAATTCATAAACTTCTTGAAGCTCTTTTGATAATATTATTGATTATTTGACATATTTTTATATAGGATAATTTTTCTTATGCTAATAACTTAATTCTTAGTCCTAATTTTTAGTCTCAATAATTAACTTTCTTTAATTTTTAATAAGTAGAATTTCGAGATTTATAAAAAAGAACACAAGCCGGCAACGTTTTTTCGACGAGCCGCGAATAAATGCCGACATGTTTGGTTGCAGCTGACGGCGTTGTTGTTAACGGGGGTTTGTGTTGTTCGGTGATTTTTGAATTTTATTGTGACTATTTGCGAAAAAAGAACTGTATCAAGCTATTTTGAGGACCAACAAAATGGTTTAACATTGCCTGGTATGCAATAAAAGCGGATATTCCAGCCCAGAACTAATATTTCGGAGGTAAGAAAGATCCTGTCATTTTACGTTAGTCATGGGCGTAGTATGAGGTAAAAAACTGCGTAAAAAGCTTATGATTATGCTATTAATACATCAAAAATCTAAGACTAATACTAATCTTTTTTAAGAAACAAAAGGACCAGATAATTTTGCTCCTTTTGCAGCATGTAAAATATTTATTTATTATAATTTATACATAACAAGAGAAGACAATAAGACCAAGTGCTGATAGTCAGGTACCGGGGCAGGTATTTTTAGTATTTTAATGGGTACCTGGGTACTTTCTATAATGTGAATAAAACCGTTTTGGAGATATTTACTCTGAGCCAATCTTATTTTTATTTTCATTAATATTTATTATTTATTTTTTTGCCTTTTGACTCCTGTTTCCTGAAAAACTACTAGTAATTAATTTTTTACCTCTTCCTTAAATTTTTCTTGTGTTCTGTATTCAGAAATGAACATGCAGCCAATGTGTAAAGAATAAAATTTGTTGGCCTTAAAATTTTCATAATTAACATCACAAAAAGTTCTCTTAATTTGATAAATAAAGTTTATATTCCACTAAAGAAAACTAAAAGAGACATTATTATCATAGTGAAAAAAACGCTTAATAAGCCGTTTATTAGCGTGTTTTTTTTTGGACAAAAACGTTATAAAACGGGTTATTAATCGTTTTTTTTTGCTATGAAAATATTTTTTTTTTACTTTTATTTTGTGGGATACTGCACAATTAAAAAAAATATATGACAGCCATCTTGAATAATTGACCTAAAAATCATTTCAAGTGCTCTTTGGTAAACTTTTGATCTGTTCGTAAATACCTACATTCCTCAAACTAAACTTTATCCTTGAATAAATCTATTTTTTGTGGTTATGCAAGTTCTGGCAGTTAATTCTTTTGAATAAGAAAATCCGACCAACCCTACCTTATATCTCGTTTTCACATTTATATATTTAAATTAAAATTAACGCCGCCACTGGTAATGGGAAAAGCAATTTTTGACAGTGTTGCCGTTTTATTGCTCTATCTCTTTTCTGTTCATATAATCGTCCAGAAGGGTGTTGGATTGTAAACATTAGAGGATTTCAATAGGGAATGTTTGGTCTCTCTTTAGTTATTAGTCTGAGATACCTACCTATGTGCCATAAATCACGAACTATAATTCTAAAATTAAAAGCAAATAATGCGGCTTTTTTCTCGAAAGCATAAGACAGATCATGATATATTATATAGGGTGGATTCTTTAAATGAAACGGTGCTTCTGGCGGCTTTAGGAAAGAGGTTTTAAAAAAAGATGAGAGCGAATCTTTAATGGCTTTTTACGGACTTTCCGCCCATGATAAAGGAAAAATTTGGGGCCTCCAACTGGAGGCCCAGGGCCCACCAACTATTTTTTTAAAAATCAAAAGATACACCTTGTGTCACTTTTTTGGAAAGCCTGTTAAAAGATAAATTTAACGCACTAGTCTTTTTTGACATCTGTCAACTAATGTGTCAAAAATTTAAAAAAATATATTTTTTTGTCAATTTTTTTAGTTTCAAAATAAACTACATGTTTCTCTATTTACTAAGCGGAATAAAGAAAATACCACCCACGATCATTACTGACAGTCTACTTGGGGACCCTCATGAACGCCCAGGGCCTACCAACATTTTTTTCATGAGGACGTACCACTTGTGGCACCTCTTTGGAAGGTTTGTTAAAAAAAATCTGTCAACTCATGTGTCAAAAAACCTATTTTTTGTCAGTTGTTTTAGCTTCAAAATAAACTACATTTTTCTTTATTTACTAAGTGGAATAAAGAAACTGCCAAACAAAGATATGATTGGCGTAAAATTTTTAACACATGGGTTGACAGATGTCAAAAAATAGTAGTTTTTAACAAGCAGTGGCTAAAATAGTGCTTTTTTTTACAAACGTTGATTTAAATAACGAGGGCAGCGAGGTATTTAAAAACGCGAGTAAAAAAAGCACAGTTTAGCCGCGAGTTGTTAACAATTTTTTTTAAATACCTTTATCAAAAAATCCAAGAAAAAGAGGAAAATACTTTTAAAAATCTTGAACTCTGAGAACTTCTCGTAACACACCATCTTTACACTATAAATCAAGGCGGCTGGTAAATGAAATAACTATCGTTTCCATGGCGATGTGTCTTTTTACTCGGTGACGTTCATTGTTGCGACATTTTAATCTTTGATAATTTGATATTTTGACTATATTTTTAAATGACTTTTTCGTAAATCCTTGGCGGAAACTAGTGGAAATGGCTAAATTCTTAGGGAAAAATAATTAGATTTTTTCAATATTGCTTTTTTCTGCTATTTCTCATTAACTTTGGGTAAAAAACGGACAGAAATCTTTTTTTGCACCCGTGATCAAAAAAAAAGTTTTTTTGCGTCGGTAACCAAAAAAGCCTTGCTTTAGTTATCTGCAGACAGTGATAAAAATTATGTTTTTGATGAAGGTATAAAAAAACATTATTTAATCGAATATCTCTTTTAACAAGCTTTCCAAAAAGGTGCCACAAATGGTACCTTCTCATGAAAAAAAATGTTGGTAAGCCGCGGGCCTTCAGTGAGGGGCCCTAAATGGGCCGCCAATAATGTTCGTGTGTGTTTTTTTTTATTCCGCTTAGTAAATAGAAAAATATGTAGTTTATTTTGAAGCTAAAACAATTGACAACAAAGTTAAGTTTTTTTAAACTTTTGACACATTGGTTGAGAGATGTCAATAAAAACTAATGCATTAAATTTATTTTTTAACAAGGTTTCCAAAAAGGTGCCTCAAGTGGTACCTTATCATAAAAAAAATAGTTGGTAGACCCTGGGCCTCTAGTTGGGGGCCCCAAAAATTTTTTTCATCATGGGCGCAAAGTAAAATTTTTCAAATTTATAAAATGAAGTGTTTTTTAAAAATAATCAGGAATCAATATCAAATTTTATAACGATTATTACGTTTAGCAAATTTTAGGACGGTTCTAGTACAAATCATATAAAATTATGACAAATTATGAGTGGGCACCCTCAGGTGATATATAATCGAAGCTTCTAGCAAATAAATATCATAATAGTGTACTTACCGTGTATAAACTGGTAAGAACCGTTTTTAACACAACAACAACTAAACACTATCAATATCACACACTTCAAGTGAAGTATTATTACATCCTGCCTAATAAAGAGTCCCTTTTAATAAACTATTGTGATATATGACCCCATTAACTTAAAAATTTACATACATTAGTTTGTGTTTTGCCCGATCATGTTACATATCAATTGTAATTATTATTATTATAATGCTTTATCAAAAATAGGTTCATGGAGTTTGGATGTCATCAAATAAACACCGGACGGGTCAGCAACTACTCCTTGTGCTAATGCGAGTAAAAAATGTATACATTTTTATACGTAGTCACTTTTTGTTTCCTCCAGCGATCAAAGTCAAACAAATAGAAGTGCTTTTTAAGTTTTCTTCAACAATCGATACAGAGTACTTAGGATAGCCAATATGTTATGGGGGACTATTAAGGCGCATTTACACAGACAAACTTTTCTTTGATGTGGAAATGCCGACAAACATTTACACGAGCCTCTTGAGCAAAATGCTCAAAGAAATGTTCGAGCAAAATATCGTACAAAAAAACACTCGTAAATTTTGGAGAGAATGTTGAGCAAAATTTGTTTGAAGAATTGGGGCTATAAAAATTTCTTTACAAATTCAAAATATATATTGTTATCGGAATTCATTGAACTTAACTGAAAATAGAAAAACAAAGTTTTGAAATAAGGTATTTTTAATCAAGTGCTTTCCGACGGAAAAACGATTTGATGCCGAAATTCATATTTTACCTCATAAGCAACTTCGATTGATCTGATTTTTATAGGGGATATGCCAGTATACCTGTAACTTTTTTGGGGTTGTAAAAAAAACGAGAATAAAAAAAATAATAATTGGCACTTATTTATTGTTGTTGCCTGTAAAATATAATGATAAAAATTTACGTTTAAAAGAATATCCCTTTATTTTACTTCCTACTTTTATTATTTACATTTTATTAAATCCCAAATATATGAACAAAAGCACGTTCGGTTTAAATAATACCCGTTTATTACACACTTTTACAACTCTACGAACGCGACCCTTGTCTAAAAAACATAATTTAGCAATAATTTAGTAGACTGTGTTGCCGATCTATCATCCCGCATTTTGGATTTCGCAGGTAGTAGGCCGGCCACCCTTTTGAATCGCAATGTTGCCTTTTGCATATTGTTGGTTCAGTGTCAGTAATCGACCTTGATTATTACATTAAATTGACAATAAATATCTATATCTTCAGCATTTTCATGAACCTTTTGCTTTTTTAAGCAACCCTTGGGACCTTAAACTAACTAGGTAAATCTGGTGTAAGGAATTAAGAAACAACAATAAAAGCTAAAGGTAAAGTAAAGCTACAAAAATATGTTTAAAAAAATCCCCCTCCCCACCACTCTTTATAGTCGTGAGGCGCGGATTACCGCTTAAAAGTGCAATTTTTGAGTTTTTTGCCGATATTTGAAAAACTCAAAATTTTTTTGGAAAAGAAAAATTTTCCTGGGTTTTTTTTTGACTCTAGGAAAAAAACTCTTGGAAATAAAAAAAACTCGCAAGAAAATCCCAAAAAAAACCCCGGGCAAAAAAATCCGGGAAAAACCCAAAGAAAAAAATATTATAAGTAACCCTAATCCATGTGACAAAACTGATAGTAGAGCCAATAATAATGTTTCGCTTGCGTCAGCTTTTTTTCACAAAAATTTTAAATAAAAGTTGGTGTTCCATTTTTTTAAAGAAATGAGATCACTGATCACTGATGTGAAATTTTATTTATTCTCATCTTTAAAAATATGTTTCCAAAATAGATAGCAATAATTTGCTCAAAAATTTACCCGAACAAAATGTTCAAAGAAAAGCTCACAAAAATGTTCGCGCAAAAAATTTTAGATCTTTTGCACGAGCTTTTATTTGAGCATGTTCGTCTGTGTAATTGCGCCTTTAAAATCGTAAAATTTTGAATTTTGTTATAACGTGTATACTGCTGCGCGTAGATGGGCGACATGTTCAAGGAATCTTTTCATTGCGATGCTCGGGCTGGAGATAAAATTCTTTGAAAACTCTACAGCAGCACGCAGTTGAAAAAAGCGATTTGCAACACCAAAAATCGTTTTTTTTTAGGATTCCCACCAACCACCCGTTCGACCTAGTAGTGTAGAGGCATATGTCGATAATTTCTATCCCGTGGGAGTTTGAGTCAAGGAGTTTTGTGATTACCGGGTGTTTTATTCGCATCCGTCTAGAAGAAGTTGATATGACGTCATCTTTCAGGAGGGCGGTCAAAAATCATAAAATATACAACTTTCGCAACCGGAGAATGATTATATAATTGGAGAACGAGGATTCCAAAAAAATCACTGTCAAGGTCATCTGACCTTAAATGATCTTAAAAATAGCAAAAAATAAGATTTTTGCTATTTTCTCTTCAAAAAATCTTAATAATTCGAGGTTTTATCAGTTCAACTTCAAATGTACCTCAAACTATTAGGCATATGTGCGAAATTCGATCCTTAGAGTTTGATGCAGTTTGAAGCTTCATGACCTTTAAAAATACTCCAGTAAAATTAACACTTTGCAAAAATAACATACTAAAGGGCGCTATTCATCAGAGACCAAATTTGGTGAGACGGAAAAGAAGGACAAGTCCACTAATATTGTTTAAAAAAAATATTGGTTAGCTATATAACCGCATTTTATTTTATCCAATTTCGTAAAAAAGCAAAAATGACAAGGTGGCCATCAATTCTTGTTCAATTGTCGACGCTTACTATGAAAAAAAATTAATATCTTAGCCATAAATAAACACTTCATTTTAAACATTCCTACAATTTTTTTGATAAGGCGTCCGAGATTTTTATGCTATACCCCGGTAAAAATGACTTATATGCCTGTTGTTTTTATTAAGTTTCGGAACTTCTATGAATGTGTGACTAAATAGCTGTTAAATCCTCATCCTTGAATTTTATTATGAATGTTAATACAAAGCTATGATTGTTTTCCACAAACCAAAACTACACTTTTTTGCACTAGACGCGCGTTTCGCTAACAACGTTAGCATCATCAGGAGACGATAAACAATAAACTAAATTAATCTACGCTCTATCTTATATACAATCTTTAAGTGGTCGGAGATAAGAATAATAATTTTTGATTGATCACGATCAATCCTATCTCCCCTCAACTAAAGAATAAAGTGTACTAAACGAGATGGGTCCTTTATCTTTATTTAAACTATTTCTGGATTTAATGATTGACACTTGACTTTTCTGTTCTTCCATATTTTAAGTGTGCTAAGTGTTCTTTAAAACGTGTTTAAATAGGCCAACATATTTTTTGTCACAATCCATGCAACTAATTTGGTAAATTCCACTTTTTTCTAGAACTGTACTTTTACCCTTGGGATTTCCTAGTAAACTTCTTATTGTGTTACCGGATTGATAAACTAATTTAAGACTGGTGTTATTAAATACTTTTTGTAATCCTTTCGTATAATTGGGATTATAAGGAATTGATACAAATTTTGAGTCGCAGGTATCTTTCTGTCTGAAAAAAGTGGAATTCCGAAAGGTCTTTTGAAAAGAATGTCTATTTATCAGCTTATTTATTAAGCCTTCGTCGTAACCGTTTTCGCCAGCTATATTCCTAATCTTATTCTTTTCTGCTTCAAATCTTTCTTTGTTTAAGGGGAAATTTACTAATCTATATGTTAAAAAGTGCAAACTTGCAAGCTTATGTTGTAAGCAATGAAAAGAGTGATTTGAAATATACTTGTTGGTGGCCGTTCCTTTTCTGTATAGGTCAAAGTCCAATTTATTTTTATTTCTTATAACTAAAGTATCTAGAAATGGCAGTGTACCGTTGTTCTCTGTTTCATAAGTAAATTTAATTGTGGGAAATTTTTTATTTATTTTTTCCATAAAATTTTCAACACTACTTTAGTGTTGAATACTGCAAACACATCGTCTACATACCTGAACCATACTCTGGGGAAATACTGAAATTCTTTACTTATATCTGATTCAAATTTGCTCATAAAGAGGTTTGCGATAAAAGGTGATAAAATATTACCCATTGTGGTTCCTTCTAATTGTTGGTAGTAGTTATTTTTATATTGAAAGTAATTTTGATTCATGCAGAGTTTTATTAAAGATAGGTATTCTAATTAAGCAATCCCACTATGCCGAAACTATATTGTCATAATACATATAGATTAGTAAATTTTCCCTTAAACAAAGAACTATTTGAAGCAGAAAAGAATAGGATTAGGAATATAGCTGGCGAAAACGGTTACGATGAATGCTTCATAAATAAGCTGATATATAGACATTATTTTCAAAAGAGCTTTCGGAATTCCATTTTTTTCAGACAAAAAGATACCTGCGACTCAAAATTTGTATCAATTCCTTATAATCCTAATTATACGAAAGGATTACAAAAAGTATTTAACAACACCGGTCTTAAATTAGTATATCAATCCGGTAACACAATAAGAAGTTTACTAGGAAATCCCAAGGATAAAACTACAGTACTAGAAAAAAGTGGAATTTACGAAATTAGTTGCATGGATTGTGACAAAAAATATGTTGGCCAAACGAGACGCTCTATTCAAACGCGTTTTAAAGAACACTTAGCACACTTAAAATATGGAAGAACAGAAAAGTCAAGTGTGGCCGAGCATGCTTTTGAAAACAATTATAGATTCATATTAGATAACTTAAAACTTCTAAAAAGTGTACCAAACAAAAGACTTTTGAATGCATATGAAAGTATGGAAATCATTAAATCCAGAAATAGTTTAAATAAAGATAGAGGACCCATCCCGTTTAGTACACTTTATTCTTTAGTTGAGGGGATATAGGATTATAAATCGTGATCAATCACAAATTATTAGTCTTATCTCCGCCCACTTAAAGATTGTACATAAGATAGAGTGTGGATTAATTTAGTTTATTGTTTATCGTCTCCTGATGATGCTAACGTTGTTAGCGAAACGCGCGTCGAGTGCAAAAAAGTGTAGTTTTGGTTAGTGGAAAACAATCATAGCTTTGTTTTAGTGCAACCAAAGGTTCCAAATTCCCAACATAGATGAATGTTAATAAACAAGTGTAGTCATGCCCTAGTGGCATATTTGGATTTTTTTTTGCTTTTTCGACCGCCATTTTGGAAAATGGCATCTAAACCACTTTGCTGCTTCTCTTATAGGTTATTTAAATGACTTTGTTTGCTAGAGAAGTGACTAGAACATATAGGTCATTTTTACCGGGGTATAGCATAGACATCTGGACGCCATATCAAAAAACATGGTAAGGAAGTTTAAAATGAAGTGTTTATTTATGGCTAAGACGTTAATTTCATCTCCGGACTTAAAGTTTTTGCGTATTAGTAAATTGGAAAAAAATCACAAAAAACTCGTTTTTCACTTGTACATGTCATTTTCAAGGTCAATCAAGGTCATTCATCAACTTAACTTTTTTTCATAGTGAGCGGCGATAAGTTAACAAGAATTAATGGCCACCTTGTCGTTTTTGCTTTTTTACGAAATTGGATAAAATAAAATGTGGTTGTAGATCGCCATTTTGATATATCAGCCGCGGAAATATTAGCACGCCAGGACGAATCCGTATCAGGTAACTTGGATAAGTACCAGTGCGGAACGATGCCTATTTGTGAGTGATTCAAAGTTGGAAATCAAAGTGTATGATGGTGTTTAATGATGTATAAGGAGGGTGACCATTGGAACCACTGACGAGCTCACGTTGGTTGCCCAGAGCGAAACATCGTTTAATCATTTCTCTTTTCGCTTTGGTCCTTTCTGTGTTCCTTGTGGGATGCTCATCCAGGTTTAAATTTTCGTTATTTCCACGCAAGATCTTTTGATCTTTTGTTTTTAGATTCTTTTCGGTTGATGTAACTGATTTGGAGGTTTTTTAACTTCTTTTTTTGTTTTTTGATTGTCTTAGGAGCATAATGGAACTGAAGGGAAGGGAAAGGGACTGTTTAATAAGTGTTGAATTAGTGTATACGAAAAAAAATACTTATTTTTAAAAGCAATTCTCATTTAGTCTCATTTGCAGATTTGTTTTAAAATTAATCCTTAAATGCGGCGCAGACAAAAATTTTGAGAAAATTACACTGAACTGCTATTTTTTACGCGTTTAAAATGTTATTGACAAAGAAATTGCTTATTATTAAACAAAATTGTAACAATATTTAATATTGGTATAGCGCCGCACGCGAAAACTTTGAAAAAAAAATTCTTTAAAAATTTTGATCTCTTAGGTTTTTCATAAAATATTTTTGGAAAAGTAGATTGGGTTAGATGCCAAGAAGTGGTGAGTAGTTGCGGTGGTATATATATAAGGTGATTCAAAATTCCCTTGAAAAACTTTAACTGTAAGTAAAATTTGTTGTTTTGAACAAGAATTAGTAACATATATTTTTGTAAACTCTTTCGTTTCAGAGACATTTGCATTTGAAAATTGTAAATATTTTCTGAAAGGTATATATAAGGTGATTCAAAATTCCCTTGAAAAACTTTAACTGCAAGTAGAATTTGTTGTTCTGAACAAGAATTAGTAACATATATTTTTGTAAACTCTTTCATTTCAGAGATATTTGCTTTTAAAAATTGTTAATATTTTCTGAAAAGCACCCTTTACTACGTGGCAGAAACATCAATTTTTGACAACTTCAAAATGCTTGACAAAAACCCTAAAACATGTCATTGTCAGCACACGTAGACTTGCTTGGTAAATTATTCTATAGGCGATTTTCAAAAAATAGGATAATTGTACTCCTAAATTCAGTGAAAAACATGTGAAATTGAAATAAAATAATCACATAACTTTTCTTAGATTAATAATATCTTAAGTTTAAGTTGACTTCCAAGTTTGCGCTTTTTTTCGTCTCGCCATGATTTATACAGACCGCTTCAAGCTACTGCGAACATAGGGCGGAAGAAGTCTAATTTGCCAGTGTACGTACATGCAGAGACACCGCACGCCTATCAGTGAAGCAACCAATACTCAGGCTTGCGATCACCACTTGCATGACTTTCCTTTGGTACTTAGTACGCCTCTAACCACGGTGCTGTGTGGAGCGTAGTCAATGAAACCGGAATTTGGTCAATAAATACGCAAATTTTTATAACGTACTTCGCACACACACTTATTTTTTGTCACTGATAAATAAGAGCGTTTTATTGTCAACTGCTCAGATTTATCAGTGACGACGTGTTACAATGAAAATAATAAGCAGAAACAAAATAAAAGCAAGTTCTCAAAATAAAATAATACATTCTAAAAACCAAAAAGATTCTCCCAGTCAAAAAAAAATTAAAGCAAATGTTCGAAAAGTCCTCCTTGCTCGGCTAGACAATATCCGAGCCTACTATAAAAACCCCTTCTAACGTTTCCAAGCATGTTAGGGGTGATAATTTGAAAAGGTTCTTCAAAAACAGATAGAAGTCATTAGGAGCAAGATCGGAAGATCGAGCTGGCCATAAAATAGTTCCCCGTGTACTTATAACCCGATTAGGAAATACATTATCAAGATATTCCCTAACAAGGCCAACATTGTGAGCGGAACAACCATCTTGTTGAAACCATGTTTCACCAAATCTTACACCTAACAACTGCCTAGCAGTTGGAATAATGTGCTGCTGCAGTAGATCCAAGTATCTAGGACCATTCAAATTGCAATTGCCGTTAATAAAAAATGGCCCAATTACGTGTTCCCCTATAATACCCCCCCCCCCAAACATTTAGTTTTTGGGGATACTGTGTTCTTACGTCAAAATACAAATGCAAATTTTCCCTCGACCAATATCGAACGTGTGTTGGGTTATGACCATTTGACCATCTGCACTTTTTCGGCAACTTCGTAGACATCCATTTTTGGTTTTAAAAATGTATTATTTCACTTAAGAACTTACCCATCTGTTTCTCGAGCAAGGCAGAAATAAAACAAAATAATAAAAACAAAATGAATTTCCAAAAGATAACACTGCAGCGTGCTTCGAATCCACCTCGGTCGTACGGCACAGAGAGTAAATTGGACTTGATTCCTCCTATGTTCGCAGTAGCTTGAAGCGGTCTGTATACTATATAATGGTTGAACAACAGCAGTGACGGTCCCAGCCATTTCAAAAAAGAGGGGGGCGGTTTTGATACGAGAAAAAAACTAGAATAAAAGCATAGCTTTTATGAAGAACATATCAATATATGCAAACAAAATTTGGTAATAGAAGCGCGGATTTTGTCCCAAATGTAGGGGGGGGGAGGTACTCAGATTTTTAAGTCGTTTATTTTATAATTTCTGAGAAAATTACATTAAAAATGTAAATATCAACAGTATTGAAATTGCATTTTTTTTATTTAAAATTAAACTATAACTGTAAATATATCCATGGTTTGAAAGAGCAGCAGGCGAAAATTTTTAAGAGAATTACATTACAAATGCCATTTTTAACACAAAATTAAACTAATACCATAAATATCAAAGGTGTTATAGCTCCGCAATTTATGCCTATTTTTGATTTTCTAAATGTTTTCTTTTAAGGTCTAAAAAGCTTTTGAAGTTGATTATCTCCTTATGCTTTTATATTGCATATCTCGCTCAATGTTTTTAAGTACTTATATTTTCAATCTTCTGAGGCATAAGAAGCTTCTTTCTGACGAAGCATTACTTACTGGAAAACATCCAAGAATGTTCTTATCAACGGAAAAACACTTGCTCGTTGCCTCGAAAACGTTATCAGGTATGTTTTTATTTAAGCTTTTGCCTATTTCTGACCAATATTGTTTCCAAATACTGACTTCTCGAAATAAAAGTTCAAGAATTTGTGTTTTGGATTAATCAAACAGTTTATGTTATTTAAAAACGACTTTTGGTTAATTTTGCGTTGATTTTGGCTTCACGTTGTATAAAACTTGGTATGAATATGTTACGGCCAATTTTTTAATTCATTTTCTGAATGAGGCCATGTCCATACTGTGATCAGCGTGGCCAAAAATCTAGGGAGAAACAAAAAAAATAAACGTCATACTGAAAATTCTCGTTGACAGTTGACGTCAATCAATGTGGATAAATTTCGGGTGAAAAATACTGTTGTTACTCACTTAAATTCCGTATGCACAAACTAGATGTATTGATAGAAACGCAACGCTACACGCGCACGAAGATAATTTAACGCAATTTTTCAGCTGTGAAATAATAACTCAAATAATAACGCGTATCAATGCAAATGTATTTAAGTATAGTATTATTTTGTTATCAGTCGTTGAATTACTGTTATTTTATATTTATCAAAGGCATAATGCGTGTGATATTATATTCATATCTTTCATTTTTCTAAAATTGTTTAATGAACGCCGGATTTTTATTTTTAATCCCAGTGGCGTTACTTATTTAAATACACAGCGAACGAAAAAAGACTTCCCTCTCCTTTCAACCGGAGGCAAAGGAGATATCGGCCCTGAAATTAATAGTATTATCCCCTATCAAACATACTTAAAAATTCCTTACCAAACCTTTCAGAGAACATAAGAAATACACCAAAGTACCATAGGAAGAAAAATTTACAGCAAATTTAAAAACCCTAAAGAAAAAAAAAAAAAAAAAGATCAAAAGATCTTGGGTGGAAATAACGAAAATTCAAACTTTGATGAGTATCCCACAAGGAAACACAAAAGATCAAAGCGAAAAGAGAAATGATTAAACGATGTTTCGCCCTGGGTAACCAGCGTGGGCTCACCTCCACTATACATCATTAAACTCCATCATACACTTAGATTTCCAACCTTGAACCACTCACAAATAGGCATCGTTCCGCACTGGTACTTACTTATCCAAGTTACCTGATACGAATTCGTCCTGGCGTAGTAGGATTATGCTCCTAAAGCAATTAAAACAAAGAAGAAGTTAAAAAACCTTCAAATCAGTTACTTCAACCGAAAATAAACTAAAAAACAAAAGATCAAAAGAACTTGGATAAGTAAGTACCAGTGCGGAACGATGCCTATTTGCGAGTGGTTCATGGTTGGAAATCTAAGTGTATGATGGTGTTTAATGATGTATAGTGGAGGGTGACCAGTGAAACTACTGATGAGCCCACGCTGGTTACCCAGGGCGAAACATCGTTTAATCATTTCTCTTTTCGCTTTGATCTTTTGTGTCTTCCTTGTGGGATACTCATCCAAGTTTGAATTTTCGTTATTTCCACCCAAGATCTTTTGATCTTTTGTTTTTTAGTTTCTTTTCGGTTGAAGTAACTGATTTGAAGGTTTTTTAACTTCTTCTTTGTTTTAATTGCTTTAGGAGCATAATCCTACTGGAAATATTAACACGCCAGGACGAATTCGTATCAGGTAACTTGGATAAGTAAGTACCAGTGCGGAACGATGCCTATTTGCGAGTGGTTCATGGTTGGAAATCTAAGTTTATGATGGTGTTTAATGATGTATAGTGGAGGGTGACCAGTGAAACTACTGATGAGCCCACGCGGGTTACCCAGGGCGAAACATCGTTTAATCATTTCTCTTTTCGCTTTGATCTTTTGTGTGTTCCTTGTGGGATACTCATCCAAGTTTGAATTTTCGTTATTTCCACTCAAGATCTTTTGATCTTTTGTTTTTTTAGTTTCTTTTCGGTTGAAGTAACTGATTTGAAGGATTTTTAACTTCTTCTTTGTTTTAATTGCTTTAGGAGCATAATCCTACTGGAAATATTCACACGGCAGGACGAATTCGTATCAGGTAACTTGGATAAGTAAGTATCAGTGCGGAACGATGCCTATTTGCGAGTGGTTCATGGTTGGAAATCTAAGTGTATGATGGTGTTTAATGATGTATAGTGGAGGGTGACCAGTGAAACTACTGATGAGCCCACGCTGGTTACCCAGGGCGAAACATCGTTTAATCATTTCTCTTTTCGCTTTGATCTTTTGTGTCTTCCTTGTGGGATACTCATCCAAGTTTGAATTTTCGTTATTTCCACCCAAGATCTTTTGATCTTTTGTTTTTTAGTTTCTTTTCGGTTGAAGTAACTGATTTGAAGGTTTTTTAACTTCTTCTTTGTTTTAATTACTTTAGGAGCATAATCCTACTGGAAATATTCACACGGCAGGACGAATTCGTATCAGGTAACTTGGATAAGTAAGTACCAGTGCGGAACGATGCCTATTTGCGAGTGGTTCATGGTTGGAAATCTAAGTTTATGATGGTGTTTAATGATGTATAGTGGAGGGTGACCAGTGAAACTACTGATGAGCCCACGCGGGTTACCCAGGGCGAAACATCGTTTAATCATTTCTCTTTTCGCTTTGATCTTTTGTGTGTTCCTTGTGGGATACTCATCCAAGTTTGAATTTTCGTTATTTCCACTCAAGATCTTTTGATCTTTTGTTTTTTTAGTTTCTTTTCGGTTGAAGTAACTGATTTGAAGGATTTTTAACTTCTTCTTTGTTTTAATTGCTTTAGGAGCATAATCCTACTGGAAATATTCACACGGCAGGACGAATTCGTATCAGGTAACTTGGATAAGTAAGTATCAGTGCGGAACGATGCCTATTTGCGAGTGGTTCATGGTTGGAAATCTAAGTGTATGATGGTGTTTAATGATGTATAGTGGAGGGTGACCAGTGAAACTACTGATGAGCCCACGCTGGTTATCCAGGGCGAAACATCGTTTAATCATTTCTCTTTTCGCTTTGATCTTTTGTGTCTTCCTTGTGGGATACTCATCCAAGTTTGAATTTTCGTTATTTCCACCCAAGATCTTTTGATCTTTTGTTTTTTAGTTTCTTTTCGGTTGAAGTAACTGATTTGAAGGTTTTTTAACTTCTTCTTTGTTTTAATTACTTTAGGAGCATAATCCTACTGGAAATATTCACACGGCAGGACGAATTCGTATCAGGTAACTTGGATAAGTAAGTACCAGTGCGGAAGATCTTTTGATCTTTTGTTTTTTAGTTTCTTTTCGGTTGAAGTAACTGATTTGAAGGTTTTTTAACTTCTTCTTTGTTTTAATTACTTTAGGAGCATAATCCTACTGGAAATATTCACACGGCAGGACGAATTCGTATCAGGTAACTTGGATAAGTAAGTACCAGTGCGGAAGATCTTTTGATCTTTTGTTTTTTAGTTTCTTTTCGGTTGAAGTAACTGATTTGAAGGTTTTTTAACTTCTTCTTTGTTTTAATTGCTTTAGGAGCATAATCCTACTGGAAATATTCACACGGCAGGACGAATTCGTATCAGGTAACTTGGATAAGTAAGTACCAGTGCGGAAGATCTTTTGATCTTTTGTTTTTTAGTTTCTTTTCGGTTGAAGTAACTGATTTGAAGGTTTTTTAACTTCTTCTTTGTTTTAATTGCTTTAGGAGCATAATCCTACTGGAAATATTCACACGGCAGGACGAATTCGTATCAGGTAACTTGGATAAGTAAGTACCAGTGCGGAAGATCTTTTGATCTTTTGTTTTTTAGTTTCTTTTCGGTTGAAGTAACTGATTTGAAGGTTTTTTAACTTCTTCTTTGTTTTAATTACTTTAGGAGCATAATCCTACTGGAAATATTCACACGGCAGGACGAATTCGTATCAGGTAACTTGGATAAGTAAGTACCAATGCGGAAGATCTTTTGATCTTTTGTTTTTTAGTTTCTTTTCGGTTGAAGTAACTGATTTGAAGGTTTTTTAACTTCTTCTTTGTTTTAATTACTTTAGGAGCATAATCCTACTGGAAATATTCACACGGCAGGACGAATTCGTATCAGGTAACTTGGATAAGTAAGTACCAATGCGGAAGATCTTTTGATCTTTTGTTTTTTAGTTTCTTTTCGGTTGAAGTAACTGATTTGAAGGTTTTTTAACTTCTTCTTTGTTTTAATTACTTTAGGAGCATAATCCTACTGGAAATATTCACACGGCAGGACGAATTCGTATCAGGTAACTTGGATAAGTAAGTACCAATGCGGAAGATCTTTTGATCTTTTGTTTTTTAGTTTCTTTTCGGTTGAAGTAACGGATTTGAAGGTTTTTTAACTTCTTCTTTGTTTTAATTGCTTTAGGAGCATAATCCTACTGGAAATATTCACACGGCAGGACGAATTCGTATCAGGTAACTTGGATAAGTAAGTACCAATGCGGAAGATCTTTTGATCTTTTGTTTTTTAGTTTCTTTTCGGTTGAAGTAACTGATTTGAAGGTTTTTTAACTTCTTCTTTGTTTTAATTGCTTTAGGAGCATAATCCTACTGGAAATATTCACACGGCAGGACGAATTCGTATCAGGTAACTTGGATAAGTAAGTACCAATGCGGAAGATCTTTTGATCTTTTGTTTTTTAGTTTCTTTTCGGTTGAAGTAACTGATTTGAAGGTTTTTTAACTTCTTCTTTGTTTTAGTTGCTTTAGGAGCATAATCCTACTGGAAATATTCACACGGCAGGACGAATTCGTATCAGGTAACTTGGATAAGTAAGTAACAATGCGGAAGATCTTTTGATCTTTTGTTTTTTAGTTTCTTTTCGGTTGAAGTAACTGATTTGAAGGTTTTTTAACTTCTTCTTTGTTTTAATTGCTTTAGGAGCATAATCCTACTGGAAATATTCACACGGCAGGACGAATTCGTATCAGGTAACTTGAATAAGTAAGTACCAATGCGGAAGATCTTTTGATCTTTTGTTTTTTAGTTTCTTTTCGGTTGAAGTAACTGATTTGAAGGTTTTTTAACTTCTTCTTTGTTTTAACCCTAAAGAAGAAAAAGCAACACTTATACCAGCCCAAATTGAAGATTTATTTATCTCCTTATGCTGGGTTTACACAGCGAATAAAATAAAACAAGAAATAAGAATTCGCCCTAGGATTGGTCAAACGTGATCATGTGATCAAACAAGGGTGAATTATTTTAGTTTGGATTCGTTTTACTAAAAAAGTTAACTCCCAATTCTTTTCTGTTTTAATGGACCAAACCAACTCAGCAAGTAATTTTTAAATCCAGTGTGCTTAAAACTTTTTTCGGGATCAATTAATTCGATTAAGATTATCGTCAAACCTATAAAACTCGATCTGGAAGGGGCAACCCAAACAGATCAAGTTATAGACATTCGAGTTTGGAAGTATGTATTAGGAGAGAAGTTGAATAAAAAAATGTGCTTTTGCCAATTAGTTAATCACAAAAGCTGTCCAGCAAATTTGTATCAAATTTCGCACTGTGAAAATCTCGGAATAAATAAATAAATAATAAATTTCTTGTTTCAAATAAAATCAAGATTTTCCCGTGAGCATATTGCGAAAGCGGAAAAAGCATGATTTACAGAGGGCTATTTTTCTATTACCTATAGGCCTATTGAAATATCTATTTTATTTTAAAAACGGTAAAAATTTTATACGCCGCCGTTGAATATAAACGGCCATTACTGGTCCATGCGTTCTTTATCCAGACCAGTAGCTTGTATGTAAAAAAGCTTTGCAGATACAGATGGTTCCCAATGCTGACGATACTCGGTCGGACATAACCCGGACCATCACTGTTTGCTGGGTTGTCATAAATTTGCTGTATATTAAAACGTAAATAAAAAGGTAAAGATATATAAAATTCAACGTACATAAAACAACACAAAATAAAATAAACAAACTCGACTCGCACACACCACCTCTACTTTCATAACTTTATCTACATAATAAGAAAAAATCTTCCAAACCTAACTCTTCTGGGATCGTTCCAAGTACAGACGCAGCATTTCCAAGCCCTTTTATCCGGTAATTTTGCGCCTATTTCAGCGACCAGGCTCTTTGCTTCATCAGCCCAAGGGCCAAAAGTCTCCACAGCAAATGGAACAAAAAAGTATCTGTCCTTCAGGTCTTTGTATTTGTTATGTTTTTTTTTATCTCCAATATATGCAGCCCCTCATGCATTTTGAGATGTTTTTTCTATGTATGAAGGAGCTAACGAGTGACTGCATGTGGCGTCCCAGAGCAGCTCTCTGCCCATTTTCCATGGGACAAGTGTCATTCCATCCACTCGCTTTCCATCGCTCCTAGAAACACCAAGCGGCTCCAATACAGCCGAGAATTCGGCTGAAATTAGAACTCGCTTAATGATGCCATTAATCTCCCTGTGTCTTGAAACACGACCTGCGCTTTTTTTGCAGCTTAGCTCATGTGAGCCGTAAGCGAAATAACGCCGCAAAGGCAGCTGTGTTCTACACACACAGAAAGACCAAGTCTCAGACTATGGAAATTCTAAAAGTGTTGTTATTTAAAGGGTTTCCGACGGTTGTGGTTGGAAGAGCACTTATCCAGGAGCTACTCTCGGGGGTTTGGAGAGCTAAAAAACGTGCTTTGTGATGTACTGAGTCACAACTATTGAATAAATTAACGTAACGAACTTTACATATTAGCTAGTGATGTTATATCACTCACCGAAACCAACCACTGATAGAGTACATAAATCCTTTATTCCTAAACCACCCAATTTAAGTGGTGAGCTGCTCTGTAGCCAAGATTTCAAATTTATATCACAATTGTTAATTTCTCGAATAGTGTTTTTTAAAATGTTGTCATATTTTTCCATAGTTTCAAGGTATTTCCAGCAAGGGACACATTGCAATGTGTGAGAAACTCTAGATATGCCAAAAGATTGTTTAAGTAAATAGTAAACTATATGTGAGTCTAAGAATTTAAGATTTTCTAATAGTATATTTATAAAATTAATTTTTTTATCAATTTATGATGTAATTTGTTTTGAAAAAACTGAACAGCCTAGATAACTAAACTCTTCTAAAGGAGTTTGTGTAGATGTAGATCTAAACCGATTTTTTCACTGTAGTTGACTATCCTTTTAAAATCCTCTACAACGGTATTTGGATCTTCCGCATTAGTCCATCATCAAGGTACCATAAATTTATTTCAGATTTCATAAGATTTACTATCGTGTAAATGGCTAGACAAACCAGGGGAGGCCCAAGGGGATCCCCTTGCTAAACTTCCCTTTGTGACAAAATTTCTTGGTTACCGAAAGAAAGTATTGAATTATATCTATAGCATTGTGATATGTAATTAAAGTATTAAACATATTAAAAGCATTTTTATAGTCGATTTTTAAAATGACTTTATCTTTTTTATGAGAAAAATTTAAAAAACGTCTCATTGAGTGGGCAGCTACCTCCGCCCCGCATGTTGTACCAAAACCTAGTTGGTGGGGACGAAACATGTTGACTAGTGAATCGGAAATTCTTTTGCAAACTATTTTGGCAGTTAGGCGGCGGAGACATAGACCGACAGCAATGGGGCGTATTCCACCATCTTTTTTGTTGAAGAGAGTTGAGAGAGACCATTACTCACAAGATCCTTTAAATGCTGCGGTCTGAGCGAGTCGATACCCCCTGAAGAGCCAGGCTTGAAAGAAAAAATTGCATTTTTTATTTCATCTGTAGAAACATTGTTAAATTCTGATTCAAACTCAAATTCATCTTGAAAATTTTCATCTTTGTCTGGTTCTGGATGTTTTGATTTTAAAATTTTTAGTACTTTTTCATTTCTTTCTGTAAGTGTGTCATTTGATGTTAAAATCCTTATAGCATTTTTAACATCTTCTTCGGATATTTTTGATCGTAACTTTTGATTGAGAATTTCATCCTTCAGCTTTTTGTTTTGACATTTTACTTCAAATTCAAAAAAACTCAGCAACGAATTGGGGATATTGCTATTTTCATCAATACATATTTTCAAAAATTGAAAAGCCTCAAATTTAAACTTCCAAGGACTCTTTCATGCCTCAAAGCGTTTTTCGAATACATCTGTAAATCTAAAAAAAAAGTTTAGAACAAAAAAAAAATATCTACCTTTTCCATAGCACAAAATACACCTCTTTTAGATACAGAATATCATAATGATAATGTGATCCTTAAAAATAATGTAACAAAGTAAAACACAAACAGTAGGTTCCTCTCTCAATGGAGAATCATCCCTCAAAACCTCAAATCCTCCCGCTCCGTCGAAGGAATTAGGGTTTCGAGTGATGATTCTCCATCGATGGAGGAATCTACTGTATGAATTTTATTGTGCTACATCATTTTTGAATAATCTTTTTCGTTGTTTGAATTTTTTGCATTCTGGAACTAGGAAATGAGTTTTTGGTACCTTCGACGGGGTGGAAGGAATTAGGGTTTGGAGGGATGATTCTCCTTCGATGGAGGAATCTACTGTATGAATTTTATTGTGTTACATCATTTTTGAATAATCTTTTTCGTTGTTTGAATTTTTTACATTCTCGAACAAGAAAATGCGTTTTTGGTACTTTCGACGGGGTGGAAGGAATTAGGGTTTGGAGGGATGATTCTCCATCGATGGAGGAATCTACTGTATGAATTTTAATGTGTTATATCATTTTTGAATAATCTTTTTCGATGTTTGAATTTTTTACATTCAGGAACTAGGAAATGCGTTTTTGGTACCTTCGACGGGGCGGGAGGGATTGAGGTTTTGAGGGATGATTCTCCATCGAGAGAGGAACCTACTGTTTGTGTTTTACTTTGTTACATTATTTTTAAGGGTCACATTATCATTATGATATTCTGTATCTAAAAGAGGTGTATTTTGTGCTATGGAAAAGGTAGATATTTTTTTTTGTTCTAAACTTTTTTTTTAGATTTACAGATGTATTCGAAAAATGCTTTGAGGCATCAAAGAGTCCTTGGAAGTTTAAATTTGAGGGTTTTCAATTTTTGAAAATATGTATTGGTGCAAATAGCAATATCCCCAATTCGTTGCTGAGTTTTCGTTGCTAACTTCACACACGTTAAATTTGTTAAATAGGTTAGAAATCCACCAGCTTTTTAAATATGTTTTTTAATATGACAATTATTATTGGTTGTGATAAAAAAAAAGAAAAAAAATGTATAAATTCTGTATTTGAAATCAATTTATTGGTTTAACTAATCTGATTATTACTAGTTTAATTATTTTGTGACTCTTGATTGTGACGATATTATACTCGGAATTGACTCTAAACTCTCGATAAGGACTCTTCTCCAGGACATGACTCGAAATACCTATATTGTTTGAACTAAGCACTAACAAGTAATTTTATTACTTCAGTGCTAATTGTTTATTTATCTTATTGTACACCTTTAGTTAAACTATCTATTATGTTGGGAAAACTATCTATTGCATATGATTTCTCTTGTTGATGAATAAACTTATTTATTATTATTATTAACTCGCGGCTAAACTGTGCTTTTTTACTCGCGTTTTTAAATACCTCGCTGCGCTCGTTATTTAAACCAACGCTTGTAAAAAAAAGCACTATTTTAGCCACTAGTTGTTAAAACTACTATTTTTTCAGTAGCACAGACGAACTTATAGCTAATAGCATCTACTAAAAGAAAATATTTTTTTTTATGTTGTCTATAGGTTAATAAGGTCTTTTATATTTTTGACATATCCAGCTCCATATTTGTACCCGCTTATAAGATCTAATTTTTTTTATTGTTAGATCAAGAAGTCGGTCAGTAGCTTTATAATTAAAAGATATCATTACTTAAAAAGTAAAAAAAAAATCTAAGAAAAACTAAATTTTTGAAATCTGGCCGCCATTTGTGTCAACCTTTTATATATTTTTGGATTAAGTGGAATCTCCTCACTATTACCCAATTGATTTCGATTTGATTTTTCTGAAAACGTAGAAAACACATTTTTTCCTAACTTTGACAGCCGCCATCTTAGTTTCTGAGGCCGGAAAATGGGGGATCCTCGACTGGAATTTTAGGTTTTTCTATTAGGTATCACTATGCCAAATATAAAAAAATATACCCTTTTTGCAGCTTTCTCTTGAAAATCCCTACGAATTTACTCCACTATCGTAGAAGGCGATATTATTAAAACCGTCCTTATACAAAAGCGCTTTTATGTGCGTATAAACGTAGTAAATGTGCTTTCTCTTGAAAATCCCTACGAATTTGCTCAACTATGTGCGTATAAACGTAGTAAATGTGTCCACCTACCTTAATAAGTCCATTTAAATTCCTGTTTACGTTGTTTCCTTTAAGTTCGCCTATTCCATCACTAAAAAGTACACTAGGAAATTCACCGGATTTCGATTTTTCGGTGGTCGTTATCGAATGGGCCGAATAATTGCCCGGAACCGGGCTGGATTCTACGGCATGCATGACGCTGTTTTGTCCGGCAATCTCCGCAATCTGGAAGCGTGAAAGCACTGTACCCTGCAGTCCGGGCTAATAATTAAGCAAAGTTCATACATACGAAGTGTATATTGAGGTAATCAGAGGCGCAAGAGCGTGCCGTTTGCTTAGAAACAGGGTGAAATTAACTCTGTGTTTCGGACTTCCATTGTCTATAGTTTATTTATACACGACGTTTCGATCAGTATAATCTCTGATCGTTTTCAGGTGCAAACTACAATCTGTGACTACGTACTTATATACTATCGGAAAACACTCAACCGTGAAGTTTAAGAAGTTGACTCCGCCCAAGTAGGGTCTTCCACAAAAAAACACCCTGATTCTACCCAATAAAGGCAGCTTTAAGGAATTTTCGTTTCTTCCAGTGTGACTCCTTGTGCAAAACCTTTGCTTCTGTCCACTTCATTCGGTGTTGTTTTGACTATGCGTGTTCGGCGGTTTCTGATTTTGGTTGTTTCACCTCTTTGGGTATTCGTCTGATGTTCTTTAAGCCTAACAGATAGTGGTCTTTTTGTTTCACCTATGTATGATTCACCACACTCACAAGGAACTTCTTATTTTATTGGTTCTCTGGTTTTTTTTTACCAAGAAGTCTTCGGATTGTATTATTAGATTTAAAAGCTGTTTTATTATTAAAGTTGTTCGCTACTCTTCGAATTTTCTCTGATACTCCTTTAATGTATGGAATTGTAAGGAATGCATTTGCCTGGTTTTGATCTTGGTATATCTGTCCTGTTTGCTGCAAGACCAAAACCAGGCAAATGCATTCCTTACAATTCCATACATTAAAGGAGTATCAGAGAAAATTCGAAGAGTAGCGAACAACTTTAATATTATAACAGCATTTAAATCTAATACAATTCGAAGACTTTTGGTAAAACAAAACCGTAGAACAAACAAAATAAGAAGTTCCTTGTAAGTGTGGTGAATCATACATAGGTGAAACAAAAAGACCACTATCTGTTAGGCTTAAAGAACATCAGACGAATATCCAAAGAGGTGAAACAACGAAATAAGGAATCGCCGAACACGCATGGTCAAAACAACACCGAATGAAGTGGACAGAAGCAAAGGTTTTACACAAGGAGTCACACTGCAAGAAACGAAAATTCCTTAAAGCTGCCTTTATTGGGCAGAATCAGGGTGTTTTCAGCAAAATTCCAAATATTTGGAAACCCCTCCTTGGGCGGAACCAACTTCTTAACTTCACGGTTGAGTGATTTCCCATAGTATATAAGTACGTAGCCTTAGGAATAGATTGTAGTTTGCACCTGACGACGATCAGAGATTATACTGATCGAAACGTCGTGTATAAATTAGAGTTAGTTTCAAATTCATCATTGTCTCAATCTTTCAAACAATAGAAACAGGATGTTAAGTGTTCACCGATAAAAATATTTTGTCAAACGAAGGTTTTTTTACAAGCTTTTATTTAACTTGCAATGTATCTAAGTAGATATGTTTGTTCGGGTAGAATCTTGCAACTTAATTTTGACCAACTTCCCGACATCCAATCGGCTTGGCATGCTTATATAGTTGCGGTGACAACACAAGAATGTAGTGTGATGAAATTGACAGCTCCCCAGTGGGGTAGGTTAACCACTTTCAAATAAAATGAGGAGATGAGGGTGGGCGTGGCCAAACCCCCCTTCCCCCTTTACCCCCTTCACCCCTTTACCCTCCGTCACCCTCGCTTTACCCCCACCCTCTCTTAACCCCCACCCTCTCTTTACCTACTCTCTTCGCCCCCTGCTCTTTACTTATCCCCTCTACTTTTCTCCCACCACTACTTTAGTTTCTAGCGAGGAGGGGATGACATTTTTCTCCCCCACTATTTTTTTGAGCTAGGTGGGGATGCCGCACATATAAGTCGCAGTAAAAAATAATGTCTCTTTATAGTTTTATATTTTGTAGAGTATTAACAAATAGATTGATTTTGATTTAAATTAAAAAATAAAATGAGTGGTTTTGATTTAAATAAAGAAGTACCAAAAATGAGTGGTTTTATTCAGTTGCTTTCGGGTGTGTTTATGTTTTTCTTTAAGAAATATGAAGACATGGTTACATGTAGAGAGGAGTTGGTGATTGACAGGAATGTCAATAGTTTCATTAATCCCTTGGAGGAAGAAGACTTCGATAATGATGAGATGTTCGAAAAGAGCACATGTGCTACATCCGGTCTCGTAAGAATGCGGGATATTAAAGCGGATAAAACCGTGAAACCGGGGTACCGTGAAAAGACCATGTGTGTTACGCAGTCTTACGTGGCAATCAAAATCGGTGAGGAACAATTTGTTGCGTTATGTTGTGAGTGTTATTTTAATCAAGGGATTAACACTCCTATGGGCCACAATAAGCACGTCAATCTACAGACAAAATGAATTGTAGTCATTTGACGTGCGCCATATGTGAAGAAAAACTGTATCAATTAATTTACCCAGAGACGTTCCTAATATGCCTTGGTGGGACCGAAACAAGCATAAAAAATCATAGGTTACGTCACGAATAAAAAACGCTTTTTTAACTCATTATGTTAAAATTTAAAATAGTGGGGGAAGCAAAAAAAAGAACATATAAATGAATAACAGGTCCAACGCAGCATCATAACTAGTTTAAACGTTGGAAACACAATAAAAATGAAACTTGATAAAAGTTTTTTGTGTGATTTTAATGCCATGTTAAATGAAGAGAAAAACATGTCACTGGAAGTGAAAACATTTTGCAAGTTAAATGTGGATCAAGCTTACGTAATAGAAAATATGCAGCAAATTAGCACTAGATACGGATCAATTTTGGTGACTTTATGTGACAGCTCGACAGAACACAAGTTTAAAACGTTTTTACCAAAAAGAGTGGTGGAAAAATTTAGCGACGACTTTAAAATTTAATTTTATTGGGGCCCGTACACAGTCAAAACTAAGGATTGATTTTTAATTGGTTAAAAAATGACTTTAAATATTAGTTTAGTGACAAGTTATATCTCCGAACTGTATTGGTTATACATAACAAGGGCAGAAGAACTTAATTCGAATCCACAAGTTACCAGTAAGGAACTAGAAAAAGTAAGAAGATATTTGATTGGAGCTTTGTTTTGCCAGCAGTTTATTTATGGATTATTTACCGAATCTACATTCCTTCAATTGATGTTACAAGAAAACCTACAAAAAACTCTTTTTGTGATTCCGCACTTTAGCAGATATCTTTCAGAAGCTGACGAAATGCTAAATAGTAAAACGTTGTGACTCTTTTTTATATTAAAATATTTACTTTTCAAGGAAAATGTCTTGGTTTGATTCCAAAGAATACAAAGAATTTCACGACTTGCAAGGGGCCATAGAGTACTTTAAAGACTTGAATTTGAACACATTAGTTAACGGATTGATTGGGTTAGAATTATGTAGTGAACTTTTTGATGTCAAGGCGTTCCTGCCCAAATATATTTTGGACAAAGTTATGAAACTTGCATCAGATTTAGAAGAAAATTAATAAAAGTGTATGTACCTATTATTGATGTATTATTTCACAAGATGATTTACTTTAAATAGTGATTAATTCTAAATCTATTCAACATTAAAAATATGCTGTACTAACCACTACACGATTTTTTTTTGCGCTTTAGTAATTCATTTTATATTTGTTTTGGCTACCTTATAAAATTATGTTTTTTTGGAATGTATAGGAGAAAGGCTGTATATATTTATATGTATCAAAATAAATTTGTCTTAAAAATATAAACAAATTGTCCTAAGAAAATATGTGTTTTACTTTTTTACAAGAAAGAGCCACCTCTGGGCCCATATTTGCGTGATTAAAAAAAACGCAAAGCGCCGCCAAGATAAATTGTAAAACACCAAGCAAAAACCATAGCAAAAGCTTAGTGTTATACCATGCGTTTTTAATGGGAATACAAATATTCCTACAAAGTTAAAAAAATATACATATTACTTAGGTTAAAAATCCAACGCTTTTAAAATAGAAAAGATGTATTTATTTGCGTTTGTGTGATGTCGAAACTGTAGAGTAGCTTTAAATCACCATGCGGGTGGTCAAAAAAAAACCGCATATTGACTTAATGTGTAGGTAGGTATGTGATTTGGGTGGCGATATTATATCCGTCCCAAGCATATATGCCTAGCTTTTTTCTTCACCCGAAATGGGTAGACTTTGTCTTTTAATGAGCATCCCTTTGTTGTGAGACATAAAAATGCACTTAACTTTTTCGGTGAATGGTAGATTTCTTCACTAAGATTAATGTTTGTTATGTTAGTAAGCGGCTTTTCTTAGAAAAAAGACCACACAAGATTATGCTAGAATAAGGATTTTAATATGTTGTGAAACGAGTGTATACAGGATGAGGCAAATGAACAGTGGCATGTATTGCTCTTTTTTTTAATTATACAGAGTCGCAAAAGCATAGTTGGGGATATATATTAGTTTTAATTTCAAAGAACCAAAACGCAACAATAAAAGTAGCTTGTAATAATTATTAGTATCTAGAACAACTTGATTATAATATTATATTAAAAAACAAGGTTAGAAATCAACTTTTAGCACACAATCGAGACGAAGTTGGTAATCTGAGCCGAAGGCGAAATCCATAAGTCGAGCAAAGACGTTATTTACTGTATTATTTCTGCGACTGCAAAAAAAAGCACACAATTGTATTTTTTTTAATTTACTTATTTTTTTTTGACGTTGTTAGTCATCATCAAATAACAATAATAAATATGCGTGATGTGCAATGGACTTGCTTTTCAATAGCGAGTTATGCATTAACCATCTAGTTAAACAGAAAGATGGCAGACATATACCAAATGCCAGAATAAGACAGCTGAAGGTAACTTAAAGGTTAAATTCCTAACTCGCTATTGAGAAACCGTCCCTAGAGTGAGTTTTCCTTGTGAAAAACCTCGTTTTATATAGCAGTCGTATAAAAACATTATTATTATTTAGTTTTAACTGCTAGCATTAGGTACCTTTTAATAGTTTTTTGTATTTTTTTTAAAACTATTCATTTATTTTTTTTTATATTTTAATGATCTACTAATTACACCGTACTGTTAAACCTAGACAAGAAACTTAAAATACCAAAGTGCCAAATTCTAAACACCGGTTTAATTTAAACAAGGTTTAACATTGCGGTGCAAAGTTCGGTTTTATGCAAAAACGAATAATACACATATAGATATGAAAAATTAAACATTTTTATTAAAAATTTAAATTAAGAAAAAACTACATTAAGGTTAAAACTATATACATAAAACTAAAAATTGAAACTAAATTTACAATATATATATACACTTTCCCTCGATAGAATTAAAATTAAGAAAAAACTGCATTAATTTAAACAAAATTTACAATCCCAATGAGCATTTTCAGAAACTTCTGGTGACAGATATTTATATAATTATTATAAAGAGGGTTCCATTGATACCCTAGGGTATTTAGAAGTTTCCTACAAGAATTAAGTTTGTATATTTGTTTTATTAAAGGCTCTAAATTGATGGTACCCTAAAGTAACATAAAACTGGCGTTAACAATATTTCCACGGACATCTTTATAAAAATTGAAGTCATCGGTTCAAATGTTATATAAATTGGTGTTAACAATGTTTCCACCAACATATTTATAAAAATATAAGTCATCAGTGACAAAAGTTATATAAATTGGTGTTTGAAATCTTTCTGTCAACCCATTTATAAAACCGTAAGTAACTATCAATTAAAGATATATAATAGATTGGTTTTTAAAATGTTGCTATCAACCCACTTATAAAACTTAATTAACCAACAACAAATTTATATAAGATAAGATTGAAAATATTTCGAGAGACACTTATAAAAACTTGGGAACTCACACACAATAGTTATATAAATTGCTGTCTGTAATATTCTTATGAACTCATTCATAAACCTTTTTTGCCCATAAGGTTTTTTCTATAATTTTGTTATTAATTTCTTTATATAGTGATTATAATACAACTGTTTTTAGAACAAAAAAAAACAATTTTAATTTATTTTGGCAATTATAAAAACAAAACAAACAAGATTTTTTAAGGTTAATTTTGTGACATCAAAAGGCGCGTTTTTGCGAACTCAAAAGGAGCGTTTTTGCGACATCAAAAGGCACGTTTTTGCGAGATACCATACCATTATTATCTTGTTTTAATTACATCAATCTGAGAGAGATACGAGATCCAAATCTTTTTGAGATAGTTGCCGATGACAGATATCGGGATCGAATGCATTTTACACCCGATTCCCACCAGCGTTTCCCATGCGCAGTCACCCTGACTCAAAAAACTCATCACGTGGTCCGACATGAACTTGTATAGGCAAATCTCGCTTAGACCACGTGATACGTGTTTTGATTCGGGGGACCCACGAATGAGAAACGCATAGATGGGAACCGTGTTTTAGAAAACGAGAACAATATAGTAACCGTGTTAAGGTCGCAAAAACGCACCGTGAAACGTCGAGCGCATAAGCTGATACTGCTGGTCGGCGGCAAATGTGAAAACCCCGGAAAATACTCGCCTGTACAACCTTCGACCCCGCAGTCTAACTAAATTCTTGAGATAGTTACCTCTGATAGTTATGCGGGCTTGAAGTGTGTAGAGGCGGGTATTTTTCCTGGTATGTGTAATATGCTGGATCTCTCGAGGAATGCATTTAGGAAAAGAGAACAATGGTAACTATGTTAAGCTCGCAGAAACAGACCATCAGTAGCATCATTTTTTAAAAGGGTTATGAAATAGTGTTGACGAGGTAAACAGTGGTATAGTTGTATTGTTTTTTTTATAGAATTGTCGGAAATTTTCGCCATTTTGGATTACAAAAATAGGTTTTTGGCCTAAATAAAAACGTTATTTATGGGGTTTCAACCTGTGTTTCAATCGAAATATTGCTTGTTAGGGTTAAGAACAACATACAAAATTCAATATTTGTCCCAGAAAGAAAAAAACGCGTATGAAAAAAAAACCGATATTTATATTAATATTGTTTTCTCGTTTTCTCAAGTATTTTTGGAGCCCATGAAATTTACGTGAGTGTATTCGAAAACTATACAGTACACACGGGACCGCAGTTGATTTTCAGAGTAGGATGACTTGAAAAACAGCTTTTATTTGACTATAGTATATAAATATTCATATTCCTGCTTCAGCTTATCTCACTTTCGTTTTTATTTATTTTAGAAGATTGCTAAACACCATTTTATAAATTTTTTTATTGTAAAAAGAAAAATAATAATACATAACAAGCAAAGGGAAAAAAGATGAAAAATCAATATTTATAAATCCATAAAAACCTTTCATTTGTTATGTAGTGTTGTTAGAACAGTTGTAAAACCTTTTTATAATAATCTCTATACTTGAGGGCTCATAAGGAGGTTTTATAAAATCTATATATTGTTTTTCTCTCCGTTACTATGTACCATAAGTTTTTATAAGCTGGTGTTGAACAGTTGTTTTTCAAGTCTTTTTTACTCATTTAAGAGATATATTAGAGTTATAAAATTATCACCAACACTAAATAATATAACTTTTGGTTATTTTATGAAGGTTTTATATTATTTGCTGTAACTTTTATATAGACAAAAATGCTCATTGGGATATATATATATATGCACTTTCCCTCGATAGGGAAAACGAAAAGAAAAAAAATCTTAGAATCCTGTTCTTTCCAAAAATTTTCTCTCTATTTCCTTTTCCCTATTAAGGCGTATTTTGGATTCCTCCAGTTCCCGACGAAGACGATTAGGTGTCGCCTCCGCGTCGCTAACAGCCTGACGAATCTGCAACCTTTGTTTCCTGACGCGCTCCATGGCGTCGATTTGCGACGCCGTAAAAAAATCGTCTTCGTCTGGAACTGGACGAAGTACCGGAATTTGAATTTGTCGGTCCCCCACAAGCCGAATTTCCCCTTGTGTGTGGAACATTGGGCGGGTTGGAGGTGGGGCAACTGTTCCTCCCAGCTGTTGTCTTCCAGAAAACCTGTAAAAATAAAAAAAAAACTTTAAAAATTAACCTAACAAAATTAACGTAGCAAAATATAGGTAGTAAACTAGCTGAATAAAAGAGCTTTGCTTGGGTTTTTTAAACCGATTTTGATTAAATAAAGCACACAGAAATTCAGCAGTAAAACTCCCATTAAATTTTGTTCAGCAATTTTTTTTTACGTGATCGACGGTGGAATAGTCAAACGAACACACGACAGACCCAAAAAATAGATTTTTGGTATCTATGAAGTTTGGTTAACTAACAACTTCTATTTATAGATTTATTATAGGTATATATACTACCTTACCTTATTTAAAAAAATAATTTAAATTGTAAGTGTATTTCCCTTCCAGGCCGCACAACTCGGTCCTCCAGCACCTGAATTTTTCTGGGTGGTTCATCAGCTGGACCACGGAACGAACAGCTGGGCTGTGGCTCATTAAATCTATAAATCAAAACAAAAAAATAAATTTATATTTACATATTAAATTGAACGTCCAAATATCCAAAGAAGACTTGTCTTTAAATGTGAACCAATTTCTAATAGATTTAAAAAACAGACAATATACTTTTTTAATTTTAGAGAGAATTCCTTAAGTAATATTAATAACAAATTTTTACCTTCTTCCCTACAGCTCCCGCCATCGAAGCAGCGCCGGATGAGCCAGCCGAATTGTCAGTCACATTGAATCTGTAAAACAAAAAAAAAGTTTTTAAATTTTATCAACAAGCAGGTGGTAATATATGTGCGCTTAAGCATACTTATTTGAGTGCGGTATTAAAAATATAACACTTAAAAATCTTGCGAGAACGTTCTGTCAAAACCTACTACTACCCTAATAAAAAATAATAACAAAAAAAAAATATTTTTTCTACGAGCGTGCATATATACTATACTTTTTTTTGTGAAATAATTAATTCTACGAGGCTATTGCGTCTTGACTTGCGACATTCTAATTGCTAAAATTGAAAACGTTATGTTTTTCTGGTTTTTTAGAGAATAAGCCACTATCAATTGACGTCACAAGCTAAAAACAGTTGAGCATCGGCAGAAAATTATTTTTGCCCATCCCTACTTTAATTTTACCCATAGAAATTTAAAATGGTTCATTGATTGTCATTACAACCAAAATTTTATGCTAGGGTATTGACATTTCAAGGTTATAACATCTTTCAAGCATTTTGTCAGTGACCTACATCAGAAAATTTGCAAATTTTAGATTTTCTGAATTATAGAACTGATATCTTGTGCTTTTAATGTTAAGAAACTAGCGGCTAGCCCTTTAAAGTGTTCATTTAGTTTTTTAAAGAACTTTTTGTTGTCCTTCCAGTGTACAGTGTCTTAAGGAACTCTTTGTAGTCCTTCGAGTGTATAGTGTTTTAAGGAACTCTTTGTACTCCTGTTGTGTATTGCCAGAAAACAATAAAGGTAGGTATATAAATAATAGCTTAAAATAGCAAAACAAATACCTCCTTTATATGGGCCCATTAAAACATTTAAAATAAAGGGTTTTCTAAAAGAATGTGGGTAAAGTTATGACTGTCCCTATCTATTTGCAAAATGGCAAATGCTAAAGTTACAACAGTTGCAGAAAACCCGATTTTTTCACAAGAACACCAACAAAACTGAATCATATTTAGGAAAATCTGACCTAACCTAACTTAATCCAACACAAAAAAGCATTTTTATTATGCAGTATACAGTTCTCTGCCATTTTTGATTTAATATGAAAAATTCTTTATGGGGGCACCTACTAGGGTCCCTAGGGGGGCACCTACCCCAAATCCGCCTGCGCTGGTTGTTTTTTTTTTCAATTATTTTGTTTTTTTTTTTAATTTTTTTTCACTAAAACAACCCAATCCAACACAGCCCAACCCAACCTATTCCAACCCAACCCAAAACAATAAAAAAAACACATTACAACCCTCCCCCCGGCGGCACCCTTTTTTCTCTTGAAAAAAAAACAAAACAAAAATCGGGCGCAGGTGGATATGGGGTCCTAGGGACCCTAGTAGGTGCCCCCGTAAAGAATTTTTCATAAAAAATGGCAGAAAACCCTGTACTGCATAATTACCAAAAGCATTAATCAATGCAACTGTTGTAGTTTTGTCCGAGGCTTTAGCTTTCTAAAAATCCATGCATAAAAACTACATAAACTATTTTAAGAGGTCTAAAGGCTCATTTATAATAGCATGCAGCAGCTTATGCTAACGAGTGTCAAATTTTTTGTTTGTTAACTATAGTGAATTTATAGGTGAACAGTCCAAATTTTTGGGAGGACAGACTCTGATTTTGAAGATGTCTTGTAAATAGTTCTTTACTTTTGGTCAGTGATGGGCTGTACACTTAAAATACCCAAATAAAAAATCTGACACCTAAAGCGCTTAACAGGTATCAAGGGTATCAAGTTTTATGCTATTCTAAATGACCCTTATATACATATTCACCAATGTGAAAACTCTGATTAAGTTTTAATCATGATTAAATATAAAACACCACATTCTAAACACCAATTAGTATCTAATCATGATTAAAGCCTCAATTAAAGCCTAATTGGGAAATTTTTGTCTTGGTGGATACAAGTATGAATGGGCTTTAACTGAAAATATATTACCTAGGTAAATTAGGCAAAAACCAAAAAACTTCTATAACCTAAGATTTTCAGGGTTTCTTTGACATCAGAAATTCAAAGTAAAAATATAAAAAGCACAAAAAAAAATATGAAAGAGGTTCTTTGCAAGTTTATTTGTTTGATTAAATAAGGTTGACAGGAACGGTTCTATAGTAAACAGCTAACCTAAAAGCATTTTTAATTTAACTAAGTAAGTAACTCAAATACGAGCTTAAATATTAATATTACCTAAGTTAAGATTAATTTTTATCAAGGTTCAAAACACAATAAGTTTTTTACCACTTAGATTTTAATAACAAGTACATCAAAAACACAAGTTTACTTCCTGTCTGCAAATAAAAAACACATGGCATTTTTGTTTACTGCAAAACATTGTTTTATTGTTCAGGAGCATAAAGAAATTATACTTACTGTTTTTTGCATACGAATGTCAATAAAAACGGAGTAGCCATTGACGAAGTAAATGCTTTGTGTTCTAGTTTTTTGTATGTTTTTTCCATTTTTTATGTTTACTCGTAGCTAAACTGTGATTTTTTTATTCATGATTTTAATTTACTCACAGCGCTCGTTCTTTAAAACCATGCTCATAAAAAAGTAATATTTTAGTCACTAGTATTAAAAACTACTATTAAATTTTGCCAGTGGTACTATTTTCTTCGTTTTCTTCACAACTAACTTTTAAATTTCTGTTTCTTTTGGGAAAAAAAAACGATTTTTTTGCTTGAGTTCTTCCCTTTCTTGGATAATAAATTTTCTTGTGAGTTTCGAAAAAAATTTAGAAAATTTTTGCATGAGGTACTCTAACACAAAAATTATTTGATTTTATCTGTTAAAATTGGCAGGTATGAATACTTACTCGTAAGTATGCTGGTTACTCCAAAGGCTGAACCGGGCACTACAGCCTTAAGAAGGCCTGTTGTGCCTAGGAGTCTACTGAAATTGTATAGATCATAGTTAAAACAAATACGATCCAGAAAAATAAAACCCCTGCAGAATACAAAACTTGATTTAGGTTTAATACTTTTCTTATATATGCACATTTGGCTTTCACTTAAGCTTCAACTGGTATAAGTTAAAGAAAAAGTATTGTTTTTTTTTTTGGGCATAATAGGCCCACTTGTTATTTTTATATAAATCTTCATATGTACATAAAAACTTTACTTTTTTACAGAAATGCCTGCTATGTGAAACATTTGCCATAAGTACAAAACATCAAAGTCCAAAAAGACAAACAAAACATCAGAAGAAAATTTGAATTTTATAAGGCACCGTCCATCAAAAATAAAAACAATAAAGTGGATCCTTGAAGAGTGAAGAGAAGAGAAAAATGTTTTAAAAACATTGGAGCAGATACTGGGCAAACAGTACATGTTCGTTCCAATCACTTTGTTACTGGTAATAATGTTATACCTACATTCCTGTGCAGAAAATTCTGCATCATAATACATTACATACCCAATTAGATATGTTACATGATATTAGTTTGGCAAGGATTAATTATTTCATGACACTGAATTTATTCAAGGCCATTTTTGTGAAGCGGTAGTGTAATACATCACCTCTCTGTTTGAATGAAACAAAAAAACAAACAACCTGCATAGTTAACATCTTAAAACAACCACATAAAAGGAAACAGTTTGAAACTCTATTGACGGTGGTTTTTTCTTTGAAAAATTGATTACAAACTTGGTCAAAATTAATAAGAGCATGTTCTTTTTAGAGCATGTACTTATTGAGTGAATTTCACAATTTTATTTGACTTCAACTTTTGTATCACATTGCTGAAATAAAGCTCAAACTTTTTGACCATTAAGAAATCCATGAATTAAATATTCATATTCATAAAATCGATGTTATTCACATTCACATGTTTTTTTTTATCTTGAGGGCAATGAGTAGGGGGTGCAAAACTTTTTGAACTTTGTAAATATACGAAAAGGTTTAAATTATTGCAAATTTACTCAAACTGAAAAAAAGATTACAAAATCCGAGTGGTTCCGGAGAGAAAAAATCGAATTTTTAATTTTTAGTTTGTTGCGCCTTTATTTCAGTGTGACAGGAGCACTGTAAAGTTCATTTTTCCTTATAACAAAAACTGTCATTTTAAAGATGTCAAAAAAGGTACTGCAAGCGTGTTCCCAAAATATCTTGAGTAAGTTAAAAGCAAAATTTGAATTTTTGCTGATGATGGTTAATTAACCCAAAACGTCAGGTGACTTGTCAAAATAATTTTGCAAAATGTTATCTTTCATCCTTTATGAACAAAACGGCAGGAGAAAAAAAGCACGTGTCCATAAGAAAAAATGAACTTGGCACTGCCTTTTCACACTGAAATGTCCAATCTCACATTAAGTAGATCTTAAGAGTGCCTGTAGAAAATTTTAACCGTTTTCTGACAGCTTTAATAATAAAGTCGCAAACAAATAAAAACTCAAAATGAAGATTTCGGTTTTTCGCCTACCTCCGGAACTGCTTGGATTTTGTAAACTTTTTTTAAAGTTTTGAGTAAAGCATTAAATTGCGCAACTTTGCCCTAATTTAAACCTTTTCGTACCTCCTACCGTTCAGGAGATCCCATGTTGAGCATCGAATTTGGAACACCCTGTATAGGTGATCAATAATCGAATTATAATGACACTGTTGCTAAATTTTCTTTATTTTTTTTTTGTTTTATTTTAGGCAAACCTCGATGGGCAAACCAGTTGAGGATATTGATCACCCAGATTAACTGCCATCATTTAATATGCCATCTATCGGAGTTGAGGTAAATATCTTGGTAAATAACATATATTCTTGATTTACAATTTTCCCCTTGCATAATTAGGTATAAATATTTTTTAAATGATATACTAAATGAAAATCATTATAAAACTAATATGCTTAAATTAGCAACATGTTTAAAAACTATTTATACAAGTATTTACGTTAAATAAAAAAACCCTCAATAATATGCTAGCCTCAATAAAATCTGCTGTGCTAACTTTTTTTTAAAAAATTGTGCGCCCTTCTAATTAAAAAACAAAATAAAAAAAATTGCGCACACTAGCTTTACGTAAACGTAGCCACCCCAACCTAAAATAAATTTAGAAAATAAAGGGCACAAACTTTTTTAAGGGTATAATTAGTCCATGAGTAATACATTGTGAATTCCCTAATAAAAATGTTAATTTAGATTTTTTTATACCTATATTATAGGAAACCCATCAACAAGATTTGACAAGTAATGCCATTGGAGAAGAAGTGAATGAGTTAGGGTTGAACCTTTGCACTATCCTGTGTGAAGAAAACTCATCACCTACTTACTTACCTATATTATTATTTATTGTATTTTTTTTAAATAACTACTAACAAGCATGCAATGTTTTTCAATCAAGTGGGCTTTTCTTTGCAAAGATGCGTATTAAAGGGCTAGCCCATTCATAAAGCAAAATTAAATAATTTTAATTTTAGATGTTTTATGTATGGGGTAACTGTTTATAATTACAATAATGTGTTTCATTATATTTTTACCCTCTAACATCGACTTGAGAAAAACTTAGTAGGTAGGTTATAAAAAAACGCAAAATGTTATTTAGCTACAAATATACTTTTTGGATATCAATTTTTTGCAAATTTTTAAGGAAAATGCATGTATATACTATAAAGTAAGGAACTACTTTATGTATATACCTATACCTCTTTAGAGTCAACCAATGAATCAAAAACTTTATTGTCTTCTTACACTGGATAGGTATATAAACATGCAAGATGATACTTACTTTTCTCACATAACACCCGGTTCACACCTAGCCTGCCCACCCTGCATCAAAAAACGCATCATGTGACTGCATTTAAAAGTGGAAATCCAGGTTCTGTCACATTGTGCGTTTTTTAAAGCAGGGTGGGCAGGCGTTGGTGTGTTTGGGGCTTAAGTAGTCAAAAGGAAAATAAATAATTTTAACGTTTTATTACGTCAAGAATTATAGTACTTATACCTATCTAAGTTTATTCCAAATGTTGAAATTTGTTCAGCAAGTTGTTAAAATAAATAATTTTTTGCACTTCAGGGATAAACAGCTTTGCATTTTGTATTCCTCATGTTAGCAATAAAAGTTACTTTTCAAATTCAAACAGGGATAAAAAGTAAAGGTAAAGGGACAAAAAGTGACATTTTCAATAAAGTGTGTAATTTATCCCCTTTGATATATTTTTTGGCATTAATATTTATTTATATTTAAATGAAAGACCCCATAGTAAATGTTTTTCTATAGGCTTATGGATTTCTATATAAATAAGATAATTTTGTTTTGAAAATTCTCAGAATTGGTATTACTTATGTTCCTTTAGATGAAATAAAGCACTTCTATACAAATAATAGTTTTATTTATTTTCATTAACACAATACAATTTTTTTAATGATTGATAAAATGATATAATTTATCAAATAAATGTTAATGTCAATCACAGGTGATGAAACTCAAATAACCTAAGAGTAAAAAAATAATAAAATTATCAGTTAATTGCCACCTTAGAACATTAAACTTCAATGTTCTAAGATTGCCATAGTCTTTAATTAAATGGTCTGTCTACGATAGAGGCAGATTTGTTAGTGGCAATTAATAAAAAATTTCATTTGCATCAGCATGTTGTGAATTCCCTGAGCTTACTTTAGATTTTCGCGATGTAAGTATAAGAGCTAATGTAGTTTTTCTTTTTGCGGTTAGCTTCTGTTTTTGTCATATAACTATGAGATACTATATCGGCCCTGCCCTTGCATTTTCCGAAAAAAAGGCCGTAGAGATAATAACTCTCAATTAAGTTAGTGTATAAATTCTTGTTGGCATGAGTAGATTTATTGTTACACATTTTGCGACACTTCGGCCATTATAGTATCTCATAGTTATATGGTTTTTGTCCTTCTCGAATAGAGAAAGTGACCAAAAAAAAGTTGAACAGTCCTATTTTTTTCGCTATTAAAGAAAGAGGAAATAGAAGCTAGCTGAAAAATAAACATTGTGCATCAAAAATTTGTAAAACAAATATACCCTAACTCTAACTAGAAGCTGTGCAAATGATCTTAAAGAAACAGTACCTATCTATTGTTTTTTGGTTTGAAGGTGAAACCACTGGATTTTACACCAACGGTTAGCACACTGCACCATTTTACTGCCATCATCAGGTTTTCTGCAGTACTACCCTTTCACTGCCATATTGCTTGTAAGAGCAAATAATTTTGTAATGTTGCACTGGTATCTTCTTCTGGAACAGTTGATGTTGCTCCTGAAATAATTATATACAATTAATTTAAAATTCTACTCACAACTGAATCAATCCAATCCAAAATTGTTATTTTCCTAATGCAGTTACCGAGGGGAAGACCACTCATATTACCCATATAAATTAATATGTACATGTACAAATTTTAGATCACTTGTTACCCCCTTGGCAGTTACTTATGTAATGAAATAACAAAATGCAGTTTTAATTTCGATTTTTCTACAAGTGTTGAAAATGGCATTACAACATATATTAAAAATTATTTCTTTCAAAAATCGCTTGAGGTAAAAAAGCAAGGTAAAAAACGTTGTTAAATAACTCTAGTTTTTAAGATATAGTATAAAATAAAAAGGCAATATAACTTACAATTTCCATGTACTCTGTTGCTGACTGGATGTTCAATTTCTAAAAATCAAAAATAGTATTTATTTTAGATGCTTAATTGTGCTTTTAGATATCATAAAATGTTTTAGGTTTGAAACTGTAACTGTACTTTATTGTTTTTAAAATTTACATTTTTATACAATATTATTTTAAGCCTAGAAATTTTTATAACATTAGGAAAAAACCTTACAACAAAAAAAAAGGTTTGTATATGCAATGATCCAACAAACAAAACTTTATTCTAGGGCAGGGTCTTCAAGTTAACTTTATTGATTTACAAAACAACTTTTAATAGCTTTTTAATTTTTTTAAATTTTCGTTCTGTAAATAAGTTATTTTATTCTTTATTCAAGTTGGCCTCAGCCTATTTAAAAAAAAAATATTTCATTAGTGTTCAGCCAAAATTTATTAAAAAATTCCTGCTGTTTTCCCAGTCTCTTTAGACTTTTTCCCAGCATTATTTTATTATTTAATATTCACTTTATGCAAGGGCGGACTTAGTCTAAAATCTAGGGGCAGGGTAATCAGATTTGGAGTTGTTGATTTAACTTAATTTTTTTGCCAATAACATGCTTAAAAAAAAGTGGACAGCTGCCCAAGGGGGCTGGTTGGGGTGAAATCCAGTATCAACATGCTATAAATATGCTGCAGGCACAAATTTTTAGAAAATTGGAATAAAAATACCACTTTTTTACATCTTTGTTGAAAATGTCATAAAAATGCTAAAAAAAATTTGTAAAATATCTTCCAAGTAGCTCAGGAATTAGTTCTTTAAACTCACCAAAGTTGGTTTCAGTAAACATCTGCATTTGGATCTGATAGTAATACGGATGATAATCTTTGAGGGATATTCTATTCTCTCTTCCTTCTGTAAACAAGAATTTTTAAAGGAAATTAGTGTAGTATATGGGCACTTACACAACCAACAACTCATTCTAGGCAATTTAAAATTTCATCTGGACTTGCACCAAACTATGGGTAGGTGGGGTGCAAAAATAAAACACATTTTGAAATTTCAGCTGATGGATGTTCCATTTTGTGATCTATCTTAAATGTTTCTAAACCTTATTTTCATATTAACAACCATAGACACCAGCTTTTTTTCAGAGGAGGGGTAACAGATTTTTTTGAGGGTTTTCAGGTTTTGTCGTAGATGGAGATTTAAAGCTAGAGACTACCCTTCCCGCTTAAAAATCAAACCAGGCTTTTTCTTTGGCTTGATTTTCAATAGATAAAGTAATACTTTTGCTTGATCTTCAGTAAATTTTATTTTCCCAGTGTTCAATTAAGTGTCAATTTTGTGTTATCCTTATGAAAAAGTATTGCCTTTTGCATTTTTTCATAAGGCCTAATACTAAACTGACTAGCAGCTACAGAAACTCCAAAGCTATGTAATTTCCCAAAAAAATCTAACCTATAATAGAGAAGTGGGCAGCGGATCTGCCTGCCACACGCAAAGTTCCGGGTTCAAATCCCGGCCACACAGTGGATATTTTGTTTTTGTCCCAAAAACTTTACACTTGGATCTCACTTTGGCAACACTGGGCATTGATCCTAGAATGGATGGAAAAGTCCCAGTAAAAAAATTAAATAAAAGTTGTTGGTCTTACATTTTTTTGTAAATTTATAGTTCTGGATTTTCAAGTAGTCTTTTGGGGTTTGAAAAATTAATATAAGTTAGTTCTTTGCAATACTCTACTTTTCATGATGGGTTAATCCACTGGCAAAGAACATCTGTCACTGATTGCTTTTCTGATATGTGCATGAACCTAATCCAGCGTGGCAATTAATAACAATGAGAGGCTAATATTTCTGAACCTATGATAATCCAAGGCATTAAAGGGGGTGCAGCTCATCTTGTTCTAGTTTATATGAGTCCTTTCTATTTATGAATTGGAGTTTTTCTTGGTAGCATTTGTCCTAAAAAATATATGTAGCTAAGTAGGTCATTATGGGCAGTAGGTAAAATTAGGTGCCACATTGTCCAGTTATTTAGATTTTTAGAAAACAAACATTGCAAATTGTTCTAAACAAACAAAATATATATAGATATTAAAAAAACAGTTTTTAGAACTTTTGTCTGATTATCTGTTTTTTTTTGTTCCAAACTGCATTTTTTGGATTGGACAGTACATACGCTTTTCATCAAAAAATTATGCTTTGATAAGAACTTGCTCAGAATGGGTATTTGCTTACTTCATATGAACTTGAGGTTGAAAATTTTGCTGCTTGAATTTGGTTTGTTTGGTTAGTTAGTTCTTTGCTTTTTAGTTTTGTTGAAACTGAGGATAACTTACTAAAACAACCAAGCTAACTTAGTAATCCTAACCAAACCTAGCCAACCCCTTAACCTAACCAAAGCAAACCTAAAAATTTAGTTTTTTAAGCAGGGTAAATCCTCCATAAATCTCTTAGACATTTTGCATTTCATATGTGTACCTACTAGCAATCTAGTATTTTTCTGTGTCATACAGTCTTAAGCTAACTTAGTAAACCTAGCCAACCCCTTAACCTAACCAAAGCAAACCTAAAAATTTGGTTTTTTAAGCAGTTTAGTAAGCAATTAGTATTTTTCTGTGTCATATGGTCTTAAGATTGCATTTGGCATTATTTCTAGGCTCAAATCAAAAAATCATTACCAAAATTTTACATTTTTGTCCAAACTTAAATACGAATATTTTAAGCTAAAAACCTACTCACCATTTTATGCTTCAAGGTATCCAAAGGTAAGTAGCAGGTGTAGATCAGATTTTACTTTATTTCAAAGGACTACAAAGAGTTCCTTATCACACCTACGAACAGGCACTGAAGCACTACGAAAGGACTGCACTAATTTCACTTTTAAATTTTTAGTTTTTTTACTGCAGTTTTAAAACGGGTAAAGAACAGTCGCCCGAAAAAAATAAACAATAAACATAACCTCAAAAATAGTTGTTTGACAACTGTCATTCTAAAAAGTAGGGCTGGGCGAGAGCGAAATTTTCTGCCGATGCTTCGTTGTTTTTTTACGTCGGATAGAGTGCTCTGACCGCTAATAGATAGTACCTAATTCTTTACCAAGATTATAAATCATAATTGATAAAAAATTTTGTTTGCATTTGGGGATCTAAATATCTTTTTCAGTTTTAAAGAGAAAAGAAAAAAAAAGGTAGTATCACAGAGGAATTTCTTAGGTTATTCCTGTGTGGTAATATACACAATAAATTACAAATTTTTTACCTTCCAAACGACTCCGGCGTAACAAAATTCCTAATCGGCTGGTAGTTAGGAATCTCTTCTTCGTCGTCTGTTTGCGTTATAAGGTCTACCACGTCCTCGACTTCCTTCTCGGCGACCTCCTGGGCGACCTCCTCGGCGACCTCCTCGACCAAAGTTGGGAGTTATAATCAAGATCGGACGCCTCCGCCCACATCCTCGCTTCGTCATCGAAGTACTGTTCTAAATTAAAACTTTCTTCGGCCATTTTTTAACACACACAACTAAAAAAACTCGGTAACACTTCAAAAAGTCTTTCAATTTTGGCAACTAAAGACAGACTAACTTGCTATATCCGTAGCTGCTTTAAATGAAATCTTTGGTTTACCACCCTCTCATTTTTTAGCTCCTCCCTTTGACTTCGCTGCACCAATTCCTGGGGAAGTATCTTTTTTCTCTTTTCAGAGCATGGTCTAACGCTCTCCTTTTAGAGTATTACCACACACAGAAAAAATATTCTAAGGATGACATAATAATACCAATTTAAAATATTATTTTTTTTTCGACCGTGCGAGAAACAACACTTTTCCGCACGTATTTTAGTTTGTAAAGTGACACAGTAGTACGGGAAATTGTTTTTTCCGACTATGACTTTATTATCGACTTTTTACGTAAAGTATCTTTTCCGTCATTGCCTGCTTGCTCGAACTCCGCTCTGCGTCATTAAAAGATTATCTTTTCGCACTAATCAGAATAATAAATATTTTCTACAAGCGTGCGGAAAATAACACGCACGCATTTTAATTTAAAAAAAAATAATATATCCCGTACAGGGAATAAATTTGCTTTAAGACTTAATAAATGCACCCATTTAATCCCGCTTTTGCGGGAATAAAGTGGGTCATTTATTCCCTAGGGAAATAAAGTAAAATTTATTGACATAGCGACGCATATGTTTCTGTGTTTCGGCATACTGGATGTTATCGTTTGACATAAAGGCAGAGCGAAGTTACATGTGGCGGTTTGTCTACAGAGTGCGATTTTTTTGAAAAATAAATAAAAAATATAGTTATTTTTTTTTACTTTTCTGCTTATTCTAAAGTGCATAAAATAGTATATAATCCTCAGGATTAAAGTTATGCTTAATCCCACGACAAATTATATTTTTAGCCTCGGGATTAAATGTACCACTTTACTCCCTAGGTTTATAATGTACTATTATTATCGGCTTTTTTTGTTATTCTAAGTGATTCTAACTCAGCATCTAACGGTTGTCGCGTCGCGAAAAAGAATAACTTTCTGCGCTCGTTAGGTAAATAACTATTTCCGGTGCTGTAAATATATTTGCTATAAGACTTTTCGACCTTACATTTTTTATTATCGGATTTCTTGTTGCATTAATTTTTTTTTGCTAACTATGCATCTTATGGCTGTCTCGTGCGTCGAAGAAAGACACTTTCCCACACGCATTTTAAGCCAGAAAGATTACACCGAGTTTTTCTCCGCACTCGGACTTTTTATTATAAAGTCAACTCCAGTCGCGTGCGGAAAAGCTTAACTTTCAGCACTAATCAGAATAATAAATATTTTCTACAAGCGTGCGAAAAATAACTCGCACGCATTTTGATTTTTTAAAAAATGGGTATTTCCCGTACTGGGAATAATTTGGCTTTAAGACTTTTCACCCTTAAATTAATTTTTTTATTATCGGCTTTTTGTTGCATTATTTTTTTTTTGCTTTTCTGTGTGATCCAAATAAAAAAAATATTGATCCTAACCCGTTATGAGGATAAGGTTGATTATAGCTTTAAATCATTCAAAAACACTCTATTACAATGTAACTTTCGAACTTTAACTTGCCATAATATTTACAATAAAAGCTGTCCCTAGACTAATGTTGATTAAAGCTTTAGTTCCTGAGAAAAAATTTTTCGAAAAAAATCAAACAGAATGGGTACTATTTTTAACATGCTCTAAATGCTATCAAATGAAATAGCCGTGATCTTTTAACGTTATAAAATTTAAAAAAATTGTAAGGGGGAAACGCTGTGCCCCCCTTCCCCTTTCCCCCTCCCCAAAACGCAGTGCGGATTTTGCAAGACGTATCAGCAAATAAAATGGTTCAATGCATCTGGAGTTTGTGAGGAATGCCAGGATTTGTTTGAAAGGACGACGGTTTCAAACGAGCCTCCTCCTAATTTATTGGAACTTGATGGTTTCCTGTCATCCACAGACTCGGAGATGGAAGAAAATTCAAATCAAAGAAATAGTTAATGGTTCCCTATAAATATATAAATCTCTTTTTTTTTGGATTATTAATAAAAAACTAAACTTCATTTATTATGTAAAACTATTTTTTTAAAAAAAAAATATATACAACTATTATATACTTATAATATTTAAAAAAAAAATACATTTTATTTCTGATGTAAAACCTAAAATTATTATAAACTTACACCATGATAAAAAAAAACATTAAAAATACTGGCTACTTATATAACAAAATAAAATAATTTAAAAAACTTTATCCCCGTTAAACAGTACCGTTTACAATGTTGTACGAAATAAGTGAATCGTGAATTATTAATGCAAACACCTTAGTATTGTCTGGAAACTTTGATTTTCTTGTGTTAAATTCCAGTTTGATGTCGACCGATGAGGTTAAAGAATCTAGTTGATGCGAACAATCTATAACAAATACTGGGTTGGCGATGAAACTTTCAAAGTCCAGCATTGGGTCACTGAATGTTTTCCCATAATAGCTTTTTTGAAAATTCCCATATGCGTAAAAGGCAGCCCCGCATAGTTTTTTTTGAAAAATCGAGATTCCATCTCTCGTATGGAAAAACTATTGAGTTGATATACAGTCTTATGTCACACACGTCAGCAGAAATAAATTCTGTTGCGTCCTTGCTTTTGCTGTTACTATTATTGGTATTTTGGAATGTATCGAGGCTTTTCCAAGTTTGTGCTACTTCTTATCGCCCACGTATCTGAAGAGGTACTTCGAAGAAGTGGTAACTCATAAAGATCCCACATGCGAAAAGCAGCTTTCGTATTTACAGCTTTATTTACTTTGGACAAAATTCTTAACTTTTCCTTATCGCCTGGAATGATGTGTTTAATCCTCCATTCAATTTTGTCAATGGATATTTCGCCATCAATTTCACCAATGTAACTGTTGCTAAATGTGTGTGCCAAAACTAGAATTAACTCATGTTTTTGATTAAAAATTCCTCTTGTATAGTCTTCAGCAAACCCCATTAAATATTTGAGCGGTAATCGACCACTAAAGGTGTGGCTTGTCTTATCTATTTAACTAAGTCCCCATCCGTAGGTATTTAAAGTTTTTTGTTGACGACTTCCAAAGGAAACAAGCGTTTTTAATGTCGAACTGATACCCGGCTTTCTAACCACACAAATTTGTTCACTACCTATCTCGTAACGTATTTCATCAAAAGGAAAAGCCAGTGCGTTATTTGATAGGTAACATTTTTTAGTGGTATCATTTGGAGTAAATTTTCCCTCGATGTAGATATAACTGTTAGAAATATCCAATATTAAATCCTGAAATTGAATTGGAATTCGAATTTCATCAGAATTTTTAAATGATGGGCTACCAAACGGCTTGTAGTTGAATTCCTCCAGGCTTATTATTGAATGTTCAAAAATGGGTTCTCCAAAAACTTCCACTTGTTGATGTCATTTTGTCGATTTTTTATTCGTAGTCCAAGAGCTGTTAAAGACTTTTGTCTGCACTTGATTTTATCGATTTTTTATTCGTAGTCCAAGAGCTGTTAAAAACTTTTTGTCTTCAGTTGATAGTTTAGAACGTTCTCTCGTTATGTTTCTAACACAACTGACTTTATTTATAAATTTACGCTTGTTTTTATTTATTTGTCTGTTTATCTGAGTGGATTCGTGTTGATGACATCGAATTTTGGTATGGTAACAAAATCCCATTCTCTTTTAAAATATTTATGAAATTTTCTTGAGCTCCAATTTAACAATTATTTTTTCTCGTTGCAAATTTATCAGCTGATTATTATCATCCAAGATCCTTAGTGTGATGTTGTCGATATACTGACAACCTTCTGGAAAAATGGGCATATAAATAATGTTGTTTGGTTCTTTACTTAACTTATATACAGGTTCTACGTCAATATCGAATTCATATAGTGTGTGAACTTGTTGAGAGTTTAAAAATGCTCCTGCCGTAATATTTGAGTCAACTCGTATTAGTCTTACTCGAGAAATATCAACCATTGATGATGAAATATGATTGTCGTTCGGTTTTAAGCGTTCCACCATTCCAAATCCCAGTATCTTTCCAATAGAGTTGGGATGATTAAAATGTAGATAGTATTTTGACTTAATTTCACATTTCAAAGTATTATTGTTGGCATTTAAACTAAAAATGGTATCATCAAGGTCTTTGGCTGCTTTTTGAAGTGCCTTTAGCATAGCATTGCTAATTTCAGATATTTCATATGCCCCTGGTGGTAGTTTTATCAACACTGGTCCTTTCCATTGCTGTTTGCTATAACCAAAACAACTATTTGTTTCATCTACATTAAAAATTCAATTGTAGGAATAAAATCCCACCAATCCTAATCCATATTTTTCTCTTTTATCCAATTCTAAAGGAGGATAAATATTTGCATGAAGCACACTTTTGTCGCTATGTAAAGTAAATGTGTGCGACATTTCTTTATTGTGTTTTACAACAAGTCGACAGTAGACTACAATCAACACTTTCTTCAGACTTTAAAATTCTAGATCCTTCTATGTTACACAATCAACAATAAATTTTCCTCGGAGGTGGACCATCTATCTGATCTTCTGTGGAACTGCTTACCGAGTAGTGGTCAGTACAGTACTGAAACTTCAACACATCAATATCACTTTTAAGTTCTTCCGGTAATCTATCCCACACTAAAGCTATTTCATTAGGAGCGCAGGCAATCATTACTTCTTTCGGCATATCACTTAATTCTTCTTATGTCATTTTCAGTAAACTTCCACATATACTAAAAGCCCGCAAAGATTTATGCATTTTCTTTAAATTTTCACGTTCCGACTTTGGATTTGAAAAACAATTCATTTTACTACTGCTAAAAAGGGCTCTTTCTCATTAAAAACTTTAGGCATAAGTGACCACACCAAACTGTGTCGTAGTTCTGTTCTTTTGTATATGTATAGCGAATCTCAGTGGCAGAATGTGTGCCAGTGCGCATGTATCTCACAAACTCTAGGGGTGGGGGTAAGTTTCCAAAGCTATCATAATATATAACATTTCCTCCTTTCTTTCTGTAAGCGGTCCAGTGACTGCCCATTTGTTGGAAGGTCTCCAAGTTAATAATCCCGGATTCATCCTTTTTTGGCCCGTTTTTGGGGAGTGTGTCACGCATAAAAATACCTTTAAAATTGGCGATTTTATATTTCTTTGCATATTTTTCTAGATCAAAATTTGATAAAGCCCTTCTTGGTAAGGGCTTTAGTGGTTTTTCGAGTTTTTTAAATACAATCCAAGTCCGGTGCGAAATGGTTTCAAATAGAGTCCACTTCCATTTTTACTTTCTGATAATGTATGTTGCTTTTTATTGTTAATAACACTATCCTTATTTTGGGCCACACTTTTAACTGCCCTCGCAATACCTGCTGCACCTCCTGCTAAACTTCCGATCGCGGATAACGCTGAGAATAAAGGAATAAGAGCAGGCAACGCAAATGGTAAAAATCCGCCTGTTCGAGGTATAGGAATAATTCTCGGTGTTCTAATAAACTTTTTTCCACCATATGCTTTTATATGCTTTCGTGCTGCAGCCAATGCAAGTTTTGATATAGTTGATACGTTTTGATGTTTTTGTCTATTCGTTTTTCGGTAGGTTTAAAGTTCCGATCGAATTTTTCTTACGGCAGCACCCAACGCCACTTTTTTTTACCTTCTTTCCTTTTTTAACACTTTGAGTTTTTTTTGCGTTTAAGGCCCATTCCAAATGTTTGCTTTGTTTTCATAGCTTTTCCTTTTTTTACTTTTCTGACATTCTTCCCGTTTTTTGTTCCTCGTGTGATTTTGTATTTCAGCCCCATTCCAAAACTCTGCTTTACTTTCATAGCTTTTGCAACAAATCAAGCAGCAGCTTTCTCTTTGAGTCCTGTATTGGTCGACTTCACAATTTGTTCTGCCGCGTCTTGCAGTTGCTTATCAGCTTTGTGTCGTTCTTCTAAATTATTCGAATTATTTGCGTAACTGATATCATGTTTTCTGCAAGCTTTATCTAATTGATTAATTCCAGGGTCACCCCTAGCTAATTTCTTATTTAGACGAGTGCCTGGGCCACAGAATTGGTAAAAAGGAAGGTGTAGTTCAACTGGTAACTTATTTATCAGAGAATTAAAAATACTATAACCTTTCTTTTTGTCGCACTATCTTTTGCGGTCGGGTAACAACATTTGAATGAAAACAATTATATATCTACCTTAGCTTAAATACAAATTTTAGTCTCTATCGTCATGCGTCTCGTGCACCAACAAGATAAAATTTCTGTTATTAATTTAGATGAAAAAATTGGCCATGGTAGCATTAAGTCTCGCCATGGAAAACTACTACCGAATTCTATTCGAGGTCTTATAATAGGACCATCAAACTGTGGAAAAACCAATGTTCTTATTACACTTTCAACACACCCTCTTGGTTTACGTTTTGAAAATGTTTATGTCTACTCTAAATCACTTTTTCAACCAAAATATGAATATCTAAAGAAGATTTTGACTCCGATAAAGGGATTAGGATATTACACGTTTAAAGACACCTCCAACGTCATACATCCAAACGAAGCAAAAGAAAATTCTGTCTTTGTATTCGATGATGTAATTTGTGATAATCAGGATATTATAAGAACATATTACAGTATGGGTAGACATAGAAATATTAAGTGTTTTTATTTAGCCCAAACGTATTCTAGAGTGCCAAAACAACTGGTTCGAGACAATGCAAATTTTCTGATAGTGTGTAAACAAGATGAAACAAATCTCAAACACATTTTTTCCGACCATGTTTCACCAGACTTTACATTTTCTCAGTTTCAAGAAATTTCTGGAAAATGTTGGAGTGATAAACAGGATTTTTTAGTGATTGATAAAGACGCTGATTTAAACAGTGGAAGATATAGAAAAGGTTTTGACAACTATATATATTTATAACATATTCACATTCTTTATTAGTTGCAAATTGAATGAATGGAAGCACACATCATAATCATGTCAATTAATGATATACCTTTAAAACGTGAACTTGTTTTAAGGACTGATGCTGTGAGGAAAAAGTTTAAAGCTCTGAAAAGTGAGCAGTTACATGACAAAATTGGGTTGGATAAATTTTATGGACCCATTTCCAAACCCCTAGTTTCGATTTCAGAAAATGTTGCGAGCATCAAGAAAAATAAAAAATCTGCAGCTGTCTTAATATCAACAAATACAAGGAATAATGATGTGGAGAAAGACGAGGGAACTTAAAATGTCAGCGAAAAATCATTTGTGAAAGAAAGTTCAGAATTATATCCAATTAGTCCGCCATTAACAGGCACGCCCTCAAACAATTCAAAGTTGACCGATAGTTCACTTAATACAACAGGGCTGACTGATAATGATATATCTTTTATGCGAAGATCCGGAGGAGAATCACAAGCTATAGCTATGACCTATATATATGGATTAAAAGATAATCCAACAAGGTATGATACTGTGTATGGAGTCCGATATAATATTGCTAATAAGAAGATGTATATAGGAGATGTAATAATAAGATTTCTTGGTGGAATGATAACATTATGGCGTGGAAAACATAAACTCGGAGAATACATTGGATCTCGACAATTATATGACTTACTGTTTTTAAAGAAACCGCATGAATCCAGCATAAACGAAATTGATCAGAATGTTCTCAGCGATTACAAAGATATTCTTGAAGTTTCTAACGCCTACTTTAATCGATACGATAAAATAAATGGAATAAATAAAAGTAAATCTGCTAAATTTACCAATTTTATTAAACCGCTTATTTTTGCAAAAACAGGATTTGGTTTTAAAAAGCGACAAAACATAAATTTAAAAAATAAATTACTTGGCAATAAAAAAGTTGAGTATGTGTACTGGAATACAGCGCAGGAGTTGGTTGCACGCCTGCGACTATTGTGGAGTTCTAAAATGGCTGGGCATACAGGGCACGATAGTCAAATACTGTCCATTATTGAAGAGCTCAAAGAAGAAGGTGTTATATATTAATTTAAAAAAAAACCATTTAAAACCATGAATATTTTTAATTTAGTGTTAGTTGTTAAATGAAATGGTTGGGTTGGGAACACTATAGATAAGTTCGGACGCTTGGGTCATAGTTCTAAATTGAAGATTATAAAAGGGCTGAATGGAAACGGTTTTAAATTGACTTCAGACCAACAGTTTGATATTGATAATAAGCGGTTATGCAACGTTGGACATGCGATAAATGAAAACGATGCAGTTAATTCCAAGTTTTTTGAAAACTGTTTAGGAAAGATTGTAGAAGACTTAAAAGCAGCTATAACAGTAGCTGTTAGTCTTGTTCAATCTAATTTAGAAGACTTTATAAAGAACAAAAAACCAACAGTTGAAAATTTAGATTCTGAGGTATGGTACAAATTTCAACATTTGCGTATAAGAATCGAAAAAATTGTTTTATTACATCATCCAGGCTCAACTGTGTAAAAAATTACAAAGAAGCTAAAATGGTTAGTCAGGAGAAACTAAGTGTAGTTAATGAGTTACACAGAACAGCAAGGAAAAATTTTCCCAGAAGAAAAACTATAATTAAGGGATATAATGATCTGTGGCAGATCGATTTGGCTGATATGCAACAGTATTTAAAAGAAAATAACGGTTATCGATATATTTTGGTCTGCATAAATTGCTTTTCTAAATTCGTGTGGGTCAGGCATTTACGGACCAAAACAGGACCTGAAGTACATGACGCAATGAAAGATATATTTAAAGAGGCAAAATGTTTCCCTAGCAATCTCCAATCTGATCAAGGAACAGAATTTTTTAATGCTACGAGCACTTATGAAGAAAAAAAGAATTAATCATTACTGCACGTATAGTACTAAAAAAGCAGCTATCGTTGAAAGGGTGATTAAAACAATAAAAAACAAATTAATTAAAGAGTTTTCTGCTAGGGGTAGCTATAAATGGATTGATATTTTAGAACAAATAGTTAATAAATACAATAGAACAGTACACACCACTATCAAAATGAGACCAATTGATGTCAAGCCAAACTCCCAAATTAGAGCATTTCGAAACATAAAAATTGCGCCGAAAAAGTTTAAGTTTAAAGTTGGAGACAAAGTTCGAATAAGTAAATATAAATCAATTTTTGAAAAAGGATATACTCCATCGTGGTCTACAGAGCTGTTTATAATTGATAAAGTTAATTTTACAAATCCAGCCTCATATATTTTAAAAAGTCTTGATGGAGAACCAATACGTGGAGCATTTTACGAATTAGAACTACAAAAAACCAAAAATGCGGATGTATATTTAGTAGAAAAAATACTTCGAAAACGAAAAATGAACCATAGAAATGAGTATTACGTTAAGTGGCTGGGTTTCCCTGAAAAGCACAATTCATGGATTAATGCTGCGGATATTGTATAAAGTTTATGGTTTTAAAATTTTGCACATCACTTTTCTACTGGCTACTCTATTGTAAATATGTTTGTTGACGTACAAGGATTTAAGGCTCACAATAACAAATTTATACCCAAAGAATTGGCGGCTTATGATGGTTTAAAAATAGCTCATTACGTTTTTAAACGTCCATTTAACATTGGCAAATTGGATTTAAAATATAAGAAACAAGCCAATTGGATTATGAAGTACCACCACTGCATAAACTGGTCTAATGGATTTACCAATATTGAAGATTTTAAAGATATTATACAGCACATTTCAAGTCTGTCAGAATTTGTGTATGTTAAAGGGCTGGAAAAAGCCAATTGTATCCGAAAATATATTTCCAATGTTATTGAACTTCCAGAACATCCTCCGCTGCCCAAAGGAAATCCTAGCTGTTTATATCACAACAATAAAAATTTATCTATATGTGCTTTATCCAATGTCAAATTTTTTAAAAAATTATTAAATGGTAATACTGCATAGTTTAAACATGGTCTTTTTATTTGTTTTTTTAGGTTAAGGTAGTAAATAAAAAAACACTTAATAAAAATGTATTTTTTTTATTACACAAATAATAACAATTGCTAATATACATGGTTTACTACACAACATTATAACGGTAACATAGTTCTTTCTATTCTAGCCAAATCATTTTCATTTAAAGATCTAAGATAAGATAGCACTTCTAAAAATTCTTGGCATGATTTAATGGGGTTTTCCCACATTTTTGGGAAGCAACGGAATTTGGTACCTTAGAGTGAGTTATCCAAAACGCATTTATTATTTCTTCTGAAAAACTCTTGGTTTTGTAGAAAAAAATTTTTAAAGTTGGAGTTCTACAAAAACGCTCAAAAAAATTTTTTAGCCAACTAACTTTACGAGAAAAGTAGCGAGTGGTGACCTTTTTCTCAGCCTCTTCCTAACTTCAGTTTAATGCTTAGCTGTCACTAAATGTCATTTCTGTTTAGTAAACAATCTGTTAAAAGTTGTATTTATTTTTTCTCGAGCTTTTTCTGCATCAAAATAAAAAAGTGCGTTTTCCGCGGATGTGAAAATAAATAAATGTCAGAATTCCCCTGGAAATTTAAGATATTTTTGCCCTTCCCTTTGTGACCAAGAAGAAAATTGTGGCTCTAGAGGCACTAAACCTGAAAAAATTATCCACGGCTGGGCGCAATAGTGTGTGAAGATCACAGCTGAAATTCAACTACAACCCCATTAGAGACATCGCCACCCAAAGGAAAAATTTTTCTTTACAAAAAAATATTTCATGATCATGTAAAAAAATATAGGTTTACCTTTGATGGTTCTCGCGTAAAATAACCCTCATACAATCTGTTAAGACAAGTAAAATTTAGTTCACTTCTTGTTTAACCCATTATTCTTATAGCAATAAAGTTTTTAAATAAAAAAGTAAATAAAAAAGAGTTTTACCAACCACCACTGGTTTCAGACACAGTCCATCCACCAGTCGGCCCTTCAACTATAACGAATCGATAACAAAAACAATGAACTTTACAAAATACACCGGAGTACCACAAGAATACATACCGGGTGTGACTTGGAGAATAAACGCAAACATGTGTTTCACCCTTGTTGGGGATCATCGGTACGCCATAAGGTTTTATAGACAAATAATACGAACGATCAAACCAACAAGTCATGAACAAATGCTCGGCAAAACATTATAGATAACAGGATGAGAAATGATGGCTACTATGGATAGTGGGAATTTGTTTGAAACCAGTCAGTGGTAGAACTAGTGGAGGATGCCAAAAATCCAATAGTTTTGTGTTGGTAAAACTCTTTTTTTATTTATATTTAACTCCACTATAGACATTGGGAATTTATATCTCATTCTGTAATAAGACTTTTGTTGATTTGCTTAAAAACTGGAAAGAAAAGATTTATTTAAAATTGACCGAGCCAAACTTCCCACTTATGACATAGAAAAGTCTGATAAGGTCAGTCCTCCCCACCTTTATGGGAATCTAGGGACGTATAAAACTTCTGTAAAAAATTTTTTTAGCTCCAGTGATGGGAGTGAAAAAATATGGTAAATCACTTCAAGTTATTTTTTTTTCTAATATTTTTTCTTTAAGTTTAGTGGAATTTTTTTAAACTTATATTTAAATTTATTGCCTCAGGGTTAATTTTTTTGTAGTTTAAGAAGTTCATAGCAAGTAATTTAGAGAGATGCATTGATTAGCAAGAGTCAATGTTTCTTCCCAAATTTTTCTTAAACCAAAAACTTCTGGGTTAGTTTACCTGCCAAGGACTGGGTTGGGGTCGAATCTCGTCTTAATTTTAGATGTTGGGAAAATCAAGTTACTAATGCATTGCAGACGAAAATTTGTGAAAAATGATATTAAAAATGACATTATTTTCCCCCCTGCACAAAAACTTGTAAAATGTAACCGTATTTTAATGTATTGTACCAAAGGTCAAAATAGTGAAATTCTATGAGGATCTTATATGATAGGACATATGAGCCGTCAAATAACAGATGTCTGGCAAACACCCAAGAAGACTTTTTTCTCATAACTTTCAACCGAAAAAAATCTTGGGTGGAAAAACGAAATTCAAAATTGGATGCGTTTTTTTTAACTTCTTTTTTTTATTTCTCTTTTGTTTCAATTGCCTTAGGAGCATATTCCTATTGGAAATATTAACACGCCATCGCCAGGACGAACCCATATCAGATGACTTATAATAAAGTACAAGTGCGGAATGATGCCTATTTGTGAGTGATTCAAAATGATGTTTGGGGTGGGCGCCTAGTGGTTTTATACTGTCTGAAATTGTTTCAATCTTTTTTTAGAAGCATTTTCTGTAAATAAGATTCATTTTGGGACCTTCAATGGAAAAAATTGTCATTTTTAATATTACAATAGTTTTATATAATTTTTATTTTTAATAAGTGAAGTGAAATAAAATCATTGCCTGTTCTTTTGTTTTGTAAGAAATAAATATATACCTACTGTAAATTTACCATGTTTTATGTATCCTAAAACTCAAGCTTTTAAAGGCGGACAAAAAAATATCAAGACTAAAGTTAAATAGTTTTATTAAATAATATGGTCAAAAATACGTACTATTTAAACAAAAGGAGTGTTAGATACACAAGAAAATAGTAAATTATTAATAAAACAAAATAAATAAATGTACTATTTTAATTATACAATTTTTTATTATTCTAAATATACAAAACTTTAATTTTATATCTGAAGGAATCCAGAGAGGTGGAAAAAAATATCCACATTATTAGCAGAGCTACACATTCTTCGTATAGGTCTATTAAGGTTGTAATTTGTATTATAATATTCTAAGTTAAAAATATTCCTATTTCTTGTACTCCGCTGTGGAACCCTTAAGCCAATTCTATGTATTAATTGACGAGAATCAAACATTGCATTTCAAATCTTGAAAATAAAAGCTAGATCAAGACATTACTCGACGGTTTTCAAGAGTTGTGACCTTTAGAAATTTTAAAACATCACAATAAACTATTTCCCCAGATAGAATTTTAAGTTTAAAAGCTACAAAACATAAGAATTTCTTCAATACCCTTTCCAGATTTTCTACATGACATTTATAGAATGGGGACCATATGGAACTACAATATTCTAATATTGATCTAACAAGAGAACAATAAACATTTTTAAAACAGATTATATTTTTAAATTCAGATAGGCTCCTTTTTAAGAAACCCAGTAGTTTAAAAGCTTTGTTACAGATAAAGTTATAGTGATTTTTAAAGCTTAAGCTTGGGTCAAATAATACCCTTAAGTCTTTAAATTTTGTGAAAAAGTGTTGAGATCATTCTGCACTCTTTCACAATCCCTAAAATCTTTAACAATTCTAAAAATCTTTTAATCGTCTGCATATAGAAGGATTAGACAGCAACAGAAACAGTCTGAAATATCATTAATAAAACAAATGAAAAGAATTGTAGACATAGGTCCCCTTGTGGTACTCCAGACTTCACTAATATCTCTTCAGAGAGACAATTTTTTATCCTAACAGCCTGTCTTCGGTTCTTATTATGCCAAGATTTGTACAGGGAATGAAAACAATGTATTAACATCAATCAGTGAAGATTTTTTTTCTTTCAAAATCTTTGTCAAAAGACCTTTTTAGCAATACCAAAAACCTATAATTTATTTGGCGGTACCTTACATTGAGGTTTTATCTCTTAACAGTTTTTTTAAGTTTTTGATAGTCCTGTCATAAGACTCCTCTGTAAAAAATTGTGCTCCACCAATTTGTATAAAATTTTAGTATATTGTCATAGTCAAAATACACAATACAGAAATCATAACGAAAATTTCATAAAAGTGTTTTATAACACTTATTTTAAGTCTTTAGTAGTTATGCTCATTGATTTTTTAGCAATCTGAGTACTTGGGTCATCAAACTATAAATATATTAATAGCAGGTTTTAAATTTTAATCACGATATCTGATTTACCCTGTACATTATAAATGGTTTACATGAAACAAAAAATGTTATTCAAATTGGCGAAAAACAATGTTTCACATAGAACACTTCAAGATTTGATAAAAAACGGTACTTCACTTTGGGGTTCATTTGTGATCTATCACTTTGAAGTTTCTACAGAGATAAAAAAATTCAGGCTGACAACATTTTTTGGAGTTTATCATATATTTTTGTGATTTTCACAAAAAAAAAACCATGTTTTATAAATAATTTCCGCGTTTTATTAAACAACTCAATGTTTTGCATTAGTTTAGGTAGTAACTATATTTTTGGTATTACTGTAAGTATGCGCGTTTTGAGATATCTACATTTTTTATGGCACTTTGAGATTAAATTTTTGTTTTATGACCAGATATTTAAGTAACGAATGAGACTTTAAAAAAATATAAACATTAAAAAACAAAAAAAAAACGCAGATATTAATTAAACAAACACGGATTTTTTAAAGTGCTTTAGCAGACACATATATCGCCCAAAGAACCTTTTCTTGAATATCTCTAGCTAGCAGCTACAGTAAGTAAGGATGTTTTTAGAAGTTCAACCCTCTTTCCAACCTCCCACGACCATTAAAAACTCATTGCTTGATGCCAAAGATATTTTGTAAATTTTTTATAAAAATCGGTTTAGCAGCTCTCCACTAATGTAACAAAAAGACACCACACCAAAACATGGGTATTGGCTTCTCAGGTACAAGCCTGATTTTGAAATTTTAATTTTTTGAATTTCCTTCAAGACATCATCTTTAACTTTTTCCCCCTCTCCACTGCCTCAGTGCCCAGGTGTTTAGAAGCGCCAAAAATAGCCTCAGTTAACGTTATTCTGCCAAATCGCAAGCTGTGCCATAATGGAGAATTGGCTTGAAGTCGAGTATCCGTTTCAGCTTCGACACACAAGGAATCGCTCATATTTGACCGCATGTAATTAATGAACCTGTCAACATTCCATTTGGTCCATTTTCTCTGCAGTTTTAAACTTGAACCAGAGCTGGTATACATCGATATAGGTGTACTTGTCTTCAGATCGCAAAATGGTATATATTACCCCTTTGTTATCTGCGCAGATTTACATCAATTGAGACACATAATTATGACTTTTTGGTCCGAGGGCTGGCACGTCTTCGTTTAAGTGACTGCAAATCCATTTTAGCATTTCCAACATCATTGTAGAGGTGCAGGCTGGTTCTTCACTTCTTCTGTGAAGCCAAAAAAGGACAGCAATGGCATGCTTGCAGCCCCCTGTAAGTATCAAAAAAGAAAAGTTAAAAACAGTTAACAATTTTCTAATAACAGGTTAAAAGGAGACACATTCTGCTTGCGTCTTTTTTTATCTTGTGAAAACTAAATTTGCATTGTGTGTTCCTAGCTTAACAGAAACTGGTACAAAAAATACATCATAGTTAGAAAATACCAGAAAAATATTTTTTAAAACATGGCACCAGCAGGCATGTATAAATTTTATTTTTCTTCAATATCTCCAAAATTACTGATCTGCTAATTTTTGTTGAAAATATAATTATTTCTTTTAATGTGAAAACTGTATGTGTGTTGCTAGCTGATACGGTTTGTGGGTTATGATTTTCAACCCCGTTTCTTACCCTCTTTACAACCCTCACCCCCATCAAAAACTAATCAGCTCATTCTTTGGTTCCAAAGGATTTTTGTGCCAAATTTCATCAAAATCGGTTAACTTTAGTGGCTTTTCAGTCATCGTTGTCCAGACAGACAGGCAGGCACCAATTAAGAAATTTTGTATTTAGGTCTTTCATGTTCATTTGAGTTATTTTGGTATAAATAAAGTGTTTTTTTTTCGCACATATTTTTTTTTTGAAGTTAGGAATGCCCCCCACCAGAGAAATGTGAAATGACGCCGAAATTTGATAATTAAACAAGTCTCGGAGATGGTTTGGGGATACAACCTTTTAATGTCTAAAAAAATTATTCCAATGTTCATAGCTCCTCATTTTGTCCTAACAAACGTAACTTTTTGTGTTGGTATGCTCTAAAAACTCTATGCATAAAGGTCAACTTTTAAAAAATTTAAAGCAGTTTTACTTGGATTTTCCACCCCAGATATGTACAAAAAAAAGAGCAGCGCCTAATATTCTGTAAGTTTGGATACCTTAAAGATATAATTTTCCTACCAGGTGTAATTGCAAAATAGTGCCAGCTGCTATTCTGAAAGTTATAATTTTACCTCTTTTTCTCAAAAAATGTAAATAATAACAATTATTAAGTAATTTTAAGAAGACTTTAAAAAGAGATTAACCAAATATTTTTTTTTAAATGTAATGTAAAATGTGTATAGTTTCAAGTTTTTAAAACTACCTGCAGAAGCAGAACAATCTTTGCACTCAGAATGCAGCACTTTTTCCTCCTTCTCATTAACAGAAATTTCCACAGTATAAGGAGTATTTCTTACTCTGTGCTCCGGAGTTATTTTCGCCTTGACTGTGCAAACATCTCCTTCTCTCTTAACGTGTCACCATAGACCTCCTTCGTAACTCTAAAATAAACAATAACACTTAAGCCTTCAATCATCTCACTTTTAACACCAAATCAACCAGACCATGTACATTTTTAAGGTACAAACAAAGTAAAAATAATTTCATATACACGTAGAATTGCAACTCTTATATGACACGAGAATAACTGATAGATAGACAAAACTTCATATGTCCAGTTTACATACCATGAGTCCTCTAGGTATGGCAAAAGTTTAGAAATCATATTTTTTTTGTAATGCACTGAATGGCATGTGGTGACACTTCATTAGCTGTTAATTTTTCATGCTATGATATTTTTCATAACATGAATTAAATTTGGAAATTCTTTGAGATTAAAAATATAAGATAAAAAAATACAATTTTTTTTTATATTTTTACAAATCTGTCTTAGTTATATACCTCAAAATAGTTTTCCCAGATTTTACAGCTGTGGTTAATTATTTCTGATAAAGCTTTTCTAACATTTTGTTTTAAATTTTATAGCAAAATTTTAGGTGTACCTACAAATGACTTTTTTATTATCTTCACATTTTGCAGCTTTTCACTGTTATAAAAAAATCCAGGATGTTTAAAATATAGTAACTGTAATAAATTACTTATTTACTGTCATTTATATTTTGCTTTTAATAAGTTGGTCAAAACCTTGGTCAAAACTAGTAAGAAATCCTGTTGAGTCCAATATTTCCTTGAATATCTGAAAAACTACAAATCTGATATAGTTTTTGTTGGAACTGTAATTATCCATCTAAATATTAAAACCGTGTGTTGCTAGCTGCTAAAAGTATATTTTATTTTCCTTGAATATTTCAAGAACTACAGATCTGACTTCAACGTAAATGTAATTGCTAGCTGCTACAATTCCACCCTCTTCACAACAAATTAATTGACTATTATATAATGTTTTGTTTTAAAAGTCATTTTAATTAAATGTTTGGGATTTTCTTTGAAAGATACTTGAATGATTTAATAAGCTAGTCATCAGGTTTTATTAAACCCAAAATCCTAATTTTAAATATTTATTTTTAGTTTAGTTTTTTACTTTATTGACATTCTTTTGTATTTTTTTTAAACTAGCTTTTGCTAAGTATATAAATTAACCTTGAAATTAACATTGCATTTTTCTGAAAAAACTTTACTGTCATAAGCCTAATATGTTAGTAAAGAAATTTGATGGTAATGTGGCACTAAATTATCATCATGTCAGAATTTAGCTCAATCTTGATAGTTTAGAGAGGCATAAAAAATTACTGACATTTGTTTGATGCATAAATTAATTAACGGTCTAACTGACTGTTAGACATCATCATACTTTTCACATTACTTTTCATACAACTGATTATGGACAAAAAAATAATTTATTGAAAGAACTTTATTGCTTAACTCAGTAACCAGTTATTAATGTTTTTAATGTATCTGTTAACTCCTTAAAAAGACTAACAAAAGAATCTTACCAGACTAAATATTTTTTTTAGTTAAATTTTATACTGTTGTGTGTCTGTTTTCAAATATTTTGCATTGTTCATACTATAACTCCTACTATACTATATTTCATGTCTTTATTTATTAATTAGTATTCAGTGTTGACTATGTAAAATTTTTTTCTTTTGACAAGGTATTGATTTTAATGGGGTTTCTGTTCCCTATAAATATAAATAAATAAATTAAATTACTTGTGCTGAGGTCCTTTCTCAAAAAGTTACCTTGCTTTTTCTTACTTGGCATAAAAAAGTAACAAGGTTTGGATTTTTGTAATCGGGGAAAAAAAAGTTAAATTTAAAAAAATATGGACAGGGTGTCCAAAAATCATATTTCAAGTCACTTGACAAGGTTTTTATAATAAATGTTTAACAGTCTTACTCATATATTTTGACACAATTTGGATTTTTAATGTGCGCAGTTAAACCATACTCACTTCCAGTCTTAACATTCTTCATCTCAGCGCTAAAGAAATCCATATTATCCAAATAATATAAATTAATCATCTCATGATCCACTTTGGGTAAGTTGTTAGAATCACCCTTCACAAATCCCTTCTCCATATTCTGAGCCATATTCTCTAAAAAAAAATCAAGAAAAAATCTTAACAAAATTCAAAAAGTTAAAAAACTACTTACCTACAGCTCTCTTTAAAAATCTTTTTATCAATACTTTTTTTAATATAAATATTGAAACCTTTAAAATAAGTGCAAAAAAATTAAAAGAACAGAATATTATCGCTTTAGAATAGATAGCTATATTTGAAGTCTGAAAATACCATCATGGCTGTACCCAAGGGGTGAACCAATCCAGCAAGTGCACAAAATATTTGGCAGGAACTATATTTTAGCACTTGCAGGCTTCCTATATTATTAGTTTCATTTTATCCTAAACCCAGGAGGAACTGGAATATGGACACTTTTTACAGGAGACGTACAAAATATGGGATCATTTCACCCGTTGGCTGTACCAATATACAGATTTTAAACAATAGCAGAACGAAGTTTTTATAATGTTACTAGTATGAATCTACACTTTTGCAAGCAAATAAGAAAAGCTATCAAAAGATATAGATTTTAGGAGAAAATTCTGTCTTCTAATAGACATGTAGCAAGCATGAAAATTCTTGGATTTGGGGTTGAGTTTTTATGGTGGTTTTTGACGATGCATCAGAAAGCGGCTTTATATAAAGAGAGTGTCTAAAGAGCCGACAATTTATTATGTGTTTTTCATATTTTCGTTTTTTTTCAAACTAAATTAACCCAACCTAACCTAAACAGACTCAATCCAACTTATTAAAAGCCAAAACACCCCAAAAAAACACACTTTAAACTAAATTAACCCAACCTAAACAGACTCAAACCAACTAAATTCACCCAACCTAACCTAAACAAACCAACTTATTTAAAGCCAAAACAGCCCAAAAAAACACACTACAACCCCTACATCTTTTTTTGGCATCAAAAAATGTTTGGGTTGTTTTGGCTTTTAATAAGTTGGTTTGAGTCTGTTTAGGTTAGGTTGGGTTAATTTAGTTTAAAAAAATATGAAAATATGAAACACATAATAAATAATTATTGTCGGCTCTTTACCCTCACGTCTATTCAGCCGAATTGTCGGCTCTTTATAGACACTCCTTTATATAAAATTACTTAAAAAAACTTACCAAATATCAAAATTTGTATGCGCACACTCTGTTAAAAATCGCAATCAAAAGTTCTTATTCTTCTTGTCTCCGAATTAAGCTTATAAACCCAGCTTAAATTTTCTTAGCAGCTAGGGCTATGGTGGACAGGAACCGTACTGTTTGTAATAACATTCACTACATATATAGTTGTATATTACTTGTAGGCTTTCTAAACGACAATATAAACTTCCGCACTACTAAATGTTTATAATTTTATAAATTAACTTCAAAAGAATCACAACCAAAAAAGCAAAACACAAAAAAAAACGAATTGACAGTATGACTTAAAGTTAGCCGCAGGCCGCAGTTCGCAACCCAGTGGTCCAAATAAAAACTGCACTTGACAAATTACAATGGACCAGCCAAAAATGACGTCACCTGTATTGATTATGACGTCACCTATATTCGTTTTGAAAAATCGTAAGGCCACTGAATCGACGATTAAAAACATTATTTTTCACATAGAAAACCAAAATTTTTTGGGGAAAAAAGTTTTTAGATGGATTTCTTGGACCTGTATGTTTCTGTATATTCCAAAAAAAAGGTAACTTTTTTTTTATGGGAAAGCCCCATTTCTGAATGACCCCAAGGTAATGTACTCGTAGTGCCCGGTATTAAATAACATTTGTCATCGTGGGAAGACAGGGCTACTTTATTTTTTGTTTCGGTGTAGATATTATGTAATTCACTCTTAAATGTTTTCATTTTACGAAAAATTAAACCGCCTTTTCTACAATATTTTTATAATCCTCAATTGACATTTGTTTTTTCGTAATCGATTTTTTTTATACCTTTTGCCTTTTTAGTCTCTTTTAAAAGAGACTTTATACAAAATGCCTTCGCGCCAGTACCATAAAAAGCCATTATTGGATTTCCAGGAAATTCATCTTTCATTTTTCCCAACACCGAAGGATCTTTTATAATGCCAAACCTATTATTAATATCATAGTTAGACCTGTCGAAATAATTCGGATTATCAACCATATATTTATAAAAATCATTTGTTATGACTTTCATTACTAATGAATCGGTATCCATGTATAAGAGAGACGCTTTATCTTTGAATTGTTTTTTCATAACATTATAGAAAAAGTCCAACTAGTGATTAATTTTACGTCCTTGCGATTTTCTACATTCTCCATAGTCTTACCATATATGGAGTTTGTAGAAAACTAAAAAAGTCACTCTCAAAAGGAGTTTTTGCCTTATTTCTTAAATCCGTGTTAAAATCAATGTATCTTTTTAGCCAAGGAGATTGATTAAACTTTAATATTCGATGGGTTTTTATAATAATAAGGCCATGTTCAATGGCTTGTTTTAAAGTCCTATAGTGAACAACATACTTTTGTTTGTGGTTTAAGTTTGGGATAAGTTTTTTAATTTTTGACTGGGATTCAGGGAGAATTAAATTTTCAACCAAAAAAGAGAGGTCTGAATGAGAATTGTGTAAATCAAGTGGATAATAAACATCAACTTCAAGTACATATCCAATAGGACTATTTTCTGAAATATCAGAAATATTTAATTGCAAGATTTCCTGTTCTGTAAGCCATTCAAACCCATCAGTGGGCAAAGGTTGAGACATGCTATGGCCGTATAAATTTGTTGCGTCTAAGTACATAATGAAAGATGAATCAACATTGGGGTCAAACTCTGGAAGATACTTATTATTCGCGATATGTTTTCGATCTGTACATTGGCTTACACCCCCCCCCCCCCGAATACCGTTTTTAAAGAAATGTATCAAATCGATGTCGGTTAGTAGCTCTAATTGAACTTTAGTCATTTTAAGCATAGCATCAAAGGACAGTGAGGCTTATTATTTTCATTGTAACGCGTTGTCAGTGATAAATCTGAGCAGTTGATAATAAAACGCTCTAATTTATCAGTGACAAAAAACAAGAAAATTACGTTATAAAAATTTACGTATTTATTGACCAAATTCCGGTTTCATTGACTACGCCCTACGCGGCACCGTGGTTAGAGGCGTACTACATAGACAAACTACTTGTAATTTGTAGACCTTTTTCTCTTATGGAAAAGCCTAGGTATAATTATTTCGGGGTCTAGTAATTTTTTTTTTAATAGATGGCGATAGTAGTACAAAAATTCTAAATTTGTCATATCTCTCCCTTAGCTGACGCCAGCGCGTAGAGGCGGATTTATTGATTTTTAGCCAACAACGACAATGGCGTTTGTTGAGGTTATTTTTGGTTTTTTGAAAAGAAAGGAATTATTACAAGCTATAGGCTTTTATAGTGTACGATGAGTAAAATAAAGTGTAGTATGAGGTGTACTACAATCGTATATCAAATTTAAGCTATGTTTTATAAAATATTAGAGACGACACCATGATGGGGCAACCCAGAAAGAAAGGCAGGTAAGTTTTTTTTTAATTTTAGTAGATACCAAAACTGTTCACAAAAATATTATAGCCCTGGTCAAAAAGTATTGAGAAGTTTTGTTTTACTCTGTAAAGAGGGACTAATCTTCTGTCTTTAGTGCTCCTGCCTTGTATGTATGACAAGCTGATCATAAAGTGAGCATATTTTATCTTATAAAATTAAAAAAAAGGAAGTGTCTAAAGAGCCGGCAATTCGGCTGAATAGACGTGAGGCTAAAGAGCCGGCAATAACTATTTATTATGTGTTTTTCATATTTTCGTTTTTTTAAAATTTTTTAAACTAAATTAACCCAACCTAAACTAAACAGACTCAAACCAACTTATTAAAAGCCAAAACAACCCAAAAAAACACACTTTAAAGTAAATTAACCCAACCTAACCTAAACAGACTGAAACCAACTAAATTAACCCAACCTAACCTAAACAGACTCAAACCAACTTATTCAAAGCCAAAACAACCCAAAAAAAACATACTACAACCCCTACATCTTTTTTTGGCTTGTTTCATTAGGTTCAGGTTGGGTTAATTTAGTTTAAAGTGTGTTTTTTTGTGTTGTTTTGTTTTTTAATAAGTTGGTTTGAGTCTGTTTAGGTTAGGTTGGGTTAATTTAATTAAAAAAAGGAAAATATGAAAAACACATAATAAATAATTATTGCTGGCTCTTTAGCCTCACGGCTATTCAGCTGAATTGCAGGCTCTTTAGACACTCCCAAAAAAAAAACGTGACTATCCCAGTACTTAGAAGTGTTTACAGTACCTACCTTAAACTGAGGCTTAAACAGAAGTCAGCCTTAGTTTTCTTAGTACCCCACAAAGTCTATCCATGGCATAATTAAATAACTATAATATATTGCATATGTATATGTTTATTTTCTTTTTAAAATTTTTAAGTTTTTCTCACAATGGGTTTTAGCCTCTCTTTCTTTTTCCAATATGGAAGACTGGTCCATTAATTTGGCCTAGTCTCCCTTAATAAAACTGGTAGGGACTCCTGATGATGGCAGCCTGAGCTTCCAAAATATGTCAGGTTTAAAATAAATTCAGTGGAGAAAGCACGGTGACCACCAGTCATAAAATCATAAAATTTTGAAAATTTGGTCACAAATTTATAAAAAAAAAAATACACCCCAACTGGTGGTTACCCTGAGAATGATCAATTTGTTTGATTTAGTTACATTTTTACAAATTTAATGATTTATAAATGTTATAATTTTAACTAATTAGCTAATGTTTGTTTTATTTCTTTTTACAGTTAAAAGAAGGCGCTCTTTAATTCCTAATGAAGTCAATGTGCCCAGAAAGGCTGATCTCACAACAAAAGCATTTCTATAGGAAAGTTATTGATAGTAGTAAGCGATTGCATAAAATGACCAGTTATGTGCAATCATTCTAGAGAAAATTAGCACTCACAGAAAATGCTTATTATATGCCAGATTAGAGTACAGCAGCAGAAACCTAAAGCCAGAAGACTTACTTTAGAAGAAAAGATTCTCTCCCTCAGTATTTTTAAATCAATTGGTAAGACGTACAGGCTATTGTCTAAGATTTTCGCTTTGCCAAGTAGAAAAGTAAAAAACTGTTTGTGAAGTTTGCAGGAGTAAACTTAATTATAAGTCATGATAATGATGTTTTCAATGAACTTATTGATGCCTTGCAGTATAAAAACAGTAAGTTGACAAAACCAGGAACATACTTTAATTTTTTATTTGGCAAGACACAAACTTTATTATATTTCTTAATCCCTAAACTAACCACAATAATAAAGTTAATTATTAGGGGTTTGTTCTGGTGGTGTAAGCAAGTTAATAAAATTTGTAAGATTTTGTAAGTCTAAAAAGAGGAGATTATTGCGATAAATAAAAAAAAATCAGCATTTCATAAAGCCAAACAAAAATGATTTGGAAAAAATTATGTTTTCTTTCTTGAGGCTTTATATTGAATTTTGTGTACTAAATTATAAATAAAGGCAATTATCCTCACAATTATCTGTGGAAGAATTTTAACAATAACTATTTCTAGGTCATTTATCTTCTTTTTAAATAATTTTTACCTCGATTTTTACTATAAGGTAATATTTTATGTTTTTACTTATTTTACCAGATGATTCATTATATTTTTCACCTCCTTTTTACTCCCTTAGCATTGGAGGGATAACAAATGTTAAATTTTGTAAAAAAAATAAAGGAATTCTTGTATTCAACACTCCAATAATGAGTTAAGGCAGTGAAAAATATAATGAACCATTGTTTTGTTTTTAAACCTGTATTTGGGATATGTACTTCAATTTTTTTTTAAGTACACATACTTATTTATCATCTGTCTTTATATTTTTACCCAACCTTTTATAAGTTAAATTCTCAATGAAACTATACAATAAAGGGTTTTGTAAAGGGACCTCACCTATGAAATTAAAAGGCAAAATGTTTTTTTCATAACATTTCATTTCGGTCAAAAGTACACATTTGTCTTTTAAGTTCAGTGCAAAGACAAAAAAAGTTTAAAAAATTCACAAAAACATAACTTTTGATTTACCTTTTAAACTTTTTTTGTTTTTTGGGCATATTTGCTGTTTTCATGGGTATTGGGTTCGTTTTCAAAACTCATTCTATCTTTTTCTTTTATATAGCGTGTTCTTGGTCTTGATAAAGAACACGCTATATAAAAGAAAAAGATACAATGAGTTTTGAAAACGAACTCAATACCCATGAAAACATAGCAATTGTGGTCCTTTTTGCTATGCCAAGAAAAATCAATATTACATTACATTTGTAATGTAATATTGAGTTTTTATTTAAAAATCAATATTCTTTTGTAGTATTATTTTTTGTGGTTATCATGTGTGGTGCTCTATCTATTTGTGTTTCACTGAACTATTTCTATGTCGGGCGCCAAGGTCATAATTAGTTATGTAGCACAGTACAGCAGATAACATTCTGGTCTGCCAGACAGACCGAACCCAATTTTTTTTCTATGGCGTACTAAACATAGAAAAAAAAATGGGTTCGGTCTAGCTGAACAAGTAGTTTGTCTATGGTACTAAATACTAAAAGCAAGTCGTGAATGGTGATCGCAAGCCTGAGTGTTGGTTGCTCCACTGATAGGTGCGCGGTGTCCCGCATATACGTACACTGGCAAATTGGACTTCTTTCGGCCTATGTTCGTAGTACTCTGAAGCGCTCTGTAGTTATAATTACTAAATCTTGTTGACCACAACAAAAGGATTTTGTGATTTACGGCTTAATAGATATTTGTTTCTGAGAAACCAACCATAATTTTAGAATTTAAAAACAAATATTTGGTAATTAAAATCAAGTCAGCGTTGTTAATAGTAACGAAATATTATAATAACCAGTAACAAATCTTATTAATAGAAAACAAGGATAGTTGATTAAGTAGACGAAATTTGTTTATAATAAATTTTTATAATTTAGCTAATAATAATGATTTTTTTATGGTAAGCAAATATCAATTACCTATAAACCTTGAGTTATTTATAATAAATAAATATACTTCACGCATTCACTCTGATTTGGTTATAGCCAACAAATATATTTAACCTTGATTTATTCTGTGTTTCGGGTAATTCTAGAGAAGCATATGAAAAAACCGACACCACATTATGAGACTTACACCCGGCGGTCACGCATGAAAGTCTTACACCCGGTTTCCACTTAGGACTTTGTGAGTGCTCACTCACGTATCATATGATGTTAATATGAAATGTTATGGTGTTATGGCAGTCATGTGACGGGTGCTCGGGGACGCACGAAAAAGTCGAAGGCGAGAACCGGGTGCAAGCCTTGTAACGACGTTTTTTCCATATTCTCCGCTAGAGCTACCTAAAACACAAAATAAATCAACGCAAAGATTTTTGTAAAAATATTATTCTTTGACATATTATATATTTATTTTGTTTACTTTTTCTTTCAAATGACAAAAAAATTCTATTCTTATTCTACTATTATAAACGGCAGCATCGATCGGTAGCCCATATTTTTCTAGCAGCTCCTTCTGTTTTCGATAGTTTCCTCCAAGTCGCTGCTCGACTAAAAATAAAAATTGATTTGATTAAAATGATTAAAAAAAATGTTTGTTTTTAGACAATGTAAAGATGCAAGAATAGGGGGATTCCACACCCAAATATAAAATAAAAAAAAGTGAAAACGCTTTAAAACCTAACCAAAAGTGAGATGAAATCTGTCCATTTTTGCTATTTGTCATAGAAATAGAAGGGGTTGGACATCGTTAATCCTTGAAGTTGTGTTGTGTAGGGGCTCCTTATATTTCTTAAAAATAACAGAAGCAAGTTAATCTATGAGCCTTGTCCACTCACTTAGAGCTGGGCCAGATCAAGTTTGGAGCGTCTCGCCTGTCTTTATATGCTTTGACTTTAAATTTGACATTTCCTGTGCCTTATACACGGATTGTGCCCAAGTCATTGGGTAACATTTTAAATCAACACCTGCCTAACTAAAAAGCCAGTTAACTCTTTTTCGATTTAGTACCCTTTAGCCTACTATAGCGGTCATATTGACACCCAACTGACAGAAAATCCATGTTTTACCTGTCAATTTGGTTACAAAAATGGCGGCAATCTTTGGCTAAAGGGCACTGAAGAGATAAGAGTTAACTGGCTTTTTAGTTAAGAAGGGTGTTGTTTAAATCTTCTTTACTTTGTTTATGTGGGTGAGGCAACCATCTGCCTTCTTACCACTCGAAACTGACCTAAAAGCATAAGAAATACGAAATGAAAGAGTTTCAAAAACAAACAAACATCAATATTGATATAGATATTTGTCATGAATCCGTACGTTATCTACACCATTAATACAACTCCTACAAAAAGTTCTCAAATTATTTTTATACTTGGAGCGCAAAGGCGCTTGACAGTTTAACCAACAATTTAAGACAACTTTCTTCCAGGTTTAAAAGAAAAGGATTTTTGTCTTCGAGGGTCTGTCTTAGGTTGTTAGTTGGGATTACTTGTTGCCTAAAAATATCCCACAACTTTAAGGGCATTAAAGAGGTTAAATTTTCAGAAAAAATTCGAAATTTGAACTTCAATTGAGCATCAAAAATTGCCTTTGTCACCAAAGGCATAATTAAAGTAGTATGCAGTATATGTCCTGTTATTTTTCCTACATAATGTCTTCAACCTGGAGGTCTTACGAAATGAACTAATCCTCTAGTTTTTGACCTGCTTTTTAACTTTGGAGAAATTTTCCCAACAGATAAACTTCCTAGGTCAGTATTTCTTTTTTTTGACACAAATATGTGTCTTTATTGTTATTTTGATACTTAATGACATTTAGTAGGTTTAAAAGAAAAGGAATTGACCCTACAAGAGCATTTTTACTAAAATCAATGGTTTATGTGACCAGAAATGTTGCTTGGGATGTCAGAAACTTCTCCAGAAAACCATTTCAAATTAGGGTCTACCTAGAAATAGGTGATACCTTGGTTGGTGCAAATGACCATAATATCACTTATTTCGAAAGCTTTCATTCCAATAAGTTCCTAATTAAAAGTTCAATACTCTCAGGCTAATAACTAATAAGAAATTTAATCTGAGTCAATACTAGTTTAAAAATCAGTATCGTATCCTAAATAATGGTATATTTTTTGCTTTAACAGAGATAAAAGAAACCAGCACAGTGTAATATAATTTAAGTCAAATTTAATAAGCGCGTACAATTTTTTTAATAAGTTTGTTTCCAAGATGTCGGCAAAAATAGCTTTGGTGAGCTTAGTTTTCTTTTTTTTCAGTGCCTGGTGTTTGAAGTGGAACGAACAAAGTGGCCATAACGCATATAGTGACTGTGGTAAGTATGCGATAGATGGACGGTTTTTGATTTGTTAAAAAAAAAATTAAATCGAACATTTCCAGTCCATAATTTTTGACAGTACTCAGTTTTTTTGGATCGCACTATATTCACAAAATGACCTTCGTTTTTGATTGCCGAGTTTTTAAAAAATTTGGCTTTTTGGAAAATTTACTTTTGTCTCCATTGTTTTGACATTCAATGAGTCGCACACGCCTTCAAATTGGTAAAAACCATAAACCTATGAGATAATATAATGCGACCCCCCCTTGTGAGTGTGGTGAATCATACATAGCTGAAACAAAAAGACCACTATCTGTTAGGCTTAAGGAACCCCAAAGAGGTGAAACAACGAAATCAGGAATCGCCGAACACGCATGGTCAAAACAACACCGAATGAAGTGAACAAAAGCAAAGGTTTTGCACGAGGAGTCACACTGGAAGAAACGAAAATTCCTTGAAGCTACCTTTATTGGGCAGAATCAGGGTATTTTCAGTAAGTGTTGAAATTCTAAATATTTCGAAGCCCCTCCTTGGGCGGAGCCATCTTCTTAAACTTTACGGTTAAGTGTTTCCCATAGTATATAAGTACACTTGATTTCAAAAAAAACTCATATATGCATTTTTTCCTATGCCACAAAATTTAGCTTTCCATTAGTGTATACTATTATAAGGCACCACCAGGTTAGTATGCCTGACAGGTTAAAATTATGTGTGACATCCTTAAAAATGCCACAGATATCAACATTTACAAAAGTTCAAATTATCACTCGAGTTATAGAAGACGGCTGGTCTATAAAAAGAGCGGCCACCCATTTTGGAGTTGATAAAATGACGATAATGCGATGGAAAAAGCGCTGGAATGAAAATAATTCTACGGATAGGAAAGATGGATCAGGACGACCAAAAGTAAGTTCTGAAGTGCAAGATGAGAGACTTATTGACCATCTCAGACAAAATCCTTTTTCAACGTCGGTTGAAGCAGCTAATGTAACTTTATTGTCGGGTTTTTTAGCAACAGTAAATAGAAGAGTAACGAAATCAGAAGTCTCTTGTCGAGTTGCTGCAAAGAATCCTTTTCTAACAGAAGAACAAAAACAGGCCAAAGTGATTTTTGGACTGAACAACGTTCTTCGTGATAATGACTTCATCTTCAAGCAGCAGGAGAATTTTAGTTTATCGTCCACCAAATTCTAGATTTGAACCCGAATATACAAACCAAATTAAAAAAGCTGGACATTTTTCTGTAAACATGTGGGGCTGGTTTAGTGCTAGAGGTTTGGGTTTTTTTTGGAGAATCGAATTATGACTTCGTTTATCAGCAGGGCAACTGTCCAGTACACACGGCTAATGTTGTTCGCCAATGCTTTCAGAATAATAATATAGAAACACTTCCTTGGCCAGCCAACAGCCCTAACCTTAACCCATTGGAAAATATATGATCGATACGTTAAAATAATATACCAAAGGAATTGGAGACCACGAAATGCTGAAGAGTTAAGCGATGCCAGACGTTTGCAGCTTGTAATAGAAAAAAATGGTGATCATATTAAAGACTAAATTATTTATTTTAGTTCTTTTTTAAGTTAAAATAGTTAGTATTAAGTTTACCATCGTTTTTGTCCTAATCCAAGTTTCCTATTCGTCAAATTGTTTTCAATCCAGCGCTGTTTCCATCGTATTATTGTTATTTTATCAACTCCAAAATGGGTTACCGCCCTCTTTATAGAACAGCCTTCGTCCGTTACTCGAGTGATAATTTGATATTGTTCAATAAAGACTTTACTACTTAGTATTATGCAAAATTTAATATAAAGATAAGGTTGCCTTTAATTTAAGTAAAAAAATATTTTCAGTTTTAGAGACCTTTTTTAAACACGTACTTTTGAAGTTTTTAGGCATTTTAGCTGGTAGTCCGTATATATTATACACTTTTAGAAAGGTCAATTTTGTTTTTTTTTTTAATCAAGTGTACGTAGCCTTAGAAATAGATTGTAGTTTGCACCTGAAGACGATCAGAGATTGTATTGATCGAAACGATGTGTATAATTAAAGGATAGACAATGGAAGTCCGAAACACAGAGTTAATTTCAAATACATCATTGTCTCAAACTTTTAAACAATAATAGCCCAAGTACCACATAATGTGTAACAATAATAACTTTGGAAAACAAAGAAAATAATTGAAAAATCAGGGTTGCCCTGGGCAAGACCAAAGGCAAAAAAAATCTACTGACGCGGTCTGCTCGCGCCCAGAAGATTTTTTGGCTCAGCACTTTTACCAGGCGATTGGGAGAATTACTATCGCCACGGCTTTTTTCTCGGAAAATGCAAGGCCAAGGCCGTTATAGTATCTGTACAAAAATAAACAAAAAATACCTTTCGATAAAGGCTGGTTCCACGAACCTTAATTTTGAAACCTAATTTGAATTAAAGAAAAACGAATGTTCGCCTACCTTGTTCACGTGCTCCTGCGTATTCCAAAATTGGTGGGTGATTTTCTGGCGAGTTTCACTGGATCCAATAATTTCTTATGATGTAGTTGATGCACAATATCACTTAATTTAGTTTAAGGGTAATAGTTTTAGTAAATTGCGGTAATTGCGGGTTATATTAATTTTTTCTTTTATGTGATCGCGAATATGGCGCTTCTATCTAATAATTTTTCATTCTGTCTTTTTTCGCGAAGCATGCGCGCGCATCTTGAAAACACCTCTTTTTGGGAGGGCGAACATATTTGCGCGGCAATAATTATTTGAATTTAAAAGAGCTAACGTATTTTTGTACATACAAATAAAATGGTCTAGGTAATCCATTTTAATTATTACTAAGAAAAATTAAATAAATGGTATTCTGAACATACTCCCCCCTTAATTTTGCAAAGGAGAATTTTGCGAAATTCAAAAAAAAAATAAAAATAAAATAATTCTTAATAAAAAAGAATGCTTGACTTAAACTTAAATATAAAACGTAGGTATGCAAAGTACAAATATTATACGTCGTTTTTTGGGTCCGAAAGTGGACATAATTTTACCAGCGGGCGTAAATAGGTTCCTTGATCGGTGCGTACCTCGGCTACACGTACTACACCATCTTTCCCAGGGATAATTCGTGTAACTCTTGCTAGTTTCCACTTCATTGGTGGAGCGTTATCTTGTTTAATAACCACAAGGGAATTTTCTTTTAAAGAGTTTTCAGGATTGAACCATTTAGACTTTTGTTGTAATGTGTGTAGGTATTCGGAGTGCCATTTTGACCAAAAATCTCTTTGCATTTTAAGTAAAAGTTGATACCGATCAAGTCTATTTAATTTTAAATGCGAAAGATCCGGGTCTGGTAAACAAGTGAGCGGTTCAAGGCTTAAAAAATGGCCTGGAGAAATATAATTATAATCAGTTGCATCAGAATACATTGCTTGAAGCGGTCTGGAATTAAGAAGGGATTCTATTTGGATTAATACGGTGTTTAATTCCTCGTAGGTTAGTATTTGCGTTCCGATAACTCGAGCTAAATGTGTTTTTACAGATTTTATTCCTGCTTCATGTAAACCGCCCCAATGGGGGCTATTTGGGGGTAAAAATACCCATTCAATTTTTTCTTCAGCGGCGGCGTCTTGCATAATGTCTAATAGGTATCTATTAGCGCCGATAAAATTCGTCGCGTTATCAGATATTATTTTAGATAGTCGTCCACGGCGGGCGATAAAACGGCGTAACGCACACAAAAAATTTTGAGAAGAAAGCTCAGTGCACAATTCAATGTGAATTGCTTTGGTTGCAGTGCAAACCAAAACTAAAATGTAACATTTAACCTTTCTAACGCCTCTATGTTTTCCAAGGGTGATCCAAAAGGGACCTCCAAAATCTATTGAAACTACGGAGAAAGCTTTAGCTTGCGTAACGCGAAATGTTGGTAAACTAGACATGGGTGGGGTTAAAGAAGTTGGGTTTAGTCTCCAGCATTTTATGCAACTAGATAAGATCTTTTTTATAGCGCGACGTGATGATAAAATCCAATAGTTCTGAGCTAGAAGAAACTGTAAAGTAAGGAGACCAAGGTGAAAGTGTTTTTTATGCGTATCTTCGATAATTAAGTCTGTTAAGCGGCATGAACGGGGTAAAATTATGGGAAATTTTTTATCGTACTCTAATAAGGAGTTCCGTAGGCGACCTCCTACGCGTAAGATGCCGTTTTGATCTAAAAATGCACCCAATTTTTGAAATTGTTTTGAAGGTAATTTTTTATCAATTAATTTTTGAATATCAGCATTAAAAAATAAAATTTGCGTGCGTTTAATAATTAAGAATAAGGCGTTTTGATAATGAGATTGCGTAAAAGATTTAGTTTTAATTGGTTCTTGATTGTTTAGGTTCAATATAAATCTTTGGACATAGCAAATTATTCTGGTAATTTTATCTAACGAAGAATATTTTTGTAAAATTAAATCAATGGAATCTAAAGTGCTAAATGTAGCCAAAATAATTTTACGTTCTTCATTTTTTATTGATTCAATAGGAATTTCTGGCGTTTTATTTGTAGGCCTCTGAGAAACAGGTAATTTAAGAAATTCTGGACCAGTCCACCACACCAAATTTTGCACAAATTTTTCAGGAAACAAACCTCTGCTTGCGCAGTCACTTACGTTTAAATGAGTAGGGACATGATTCCAAATAGCGGTGGGTACCTTTTCTTGAATTAAGGATATGCGGTTACCTACAAATGTCCTCCATTTATTAGGGGTTGAATTTAACCAATGTAAGACTGTGGTAGAATCAGAAAACAAGAAAATATTTTTGAATTCAATTCGATTGGCGTATGTATTTTTAATAAAATCAATTAATTTGGTAAGTAGGTAGGCGGAACATAATTCAATTCTTGGGACAGTAAGTCCTTTAAGAGAGACAAGTTTTGATTTAGCAGAAAGTAAATAGGTTTCGATTTTATCTTCAAAAATAATGCGGATATAAGCACAAGCTGCCATAGCTTTCAAGCTTCCGTCACTGAAACCACATAAATCAAAATATTTTGCGTTTTTTGTTTTTAAATATCTCGGAATCTGAATTTTGATAATTTGTGGTAATTGTGTTTTAAAATCTTTCCATTGAGACGCTATATTATGCGGGACTGGTTCGTTCCAGTCAATTTTAAGTTTCCAGAGATGCTGGATTAATAATTTAGCTACAACAGTGACAGGCGTAAGATAGCCTAGCGGGTCGAAATTTTTTGCAAGAAATAGAAGAAAGTATCAGAATTAGGATTCCACTTTAAACCAAAAATTTTTATGGTGCTGGTGGAATCTAAATCAAAAACGTAGGCTTCATCTTGTAAATGTTCTTTGGGTAAATAAAATAGAAATTCTTTGCTATTGCTAGCCCATTTTCTTAATTCAAACTGTCCTTTACCTAATAAAGAGATTAATTGTTTTTGAAGGGCTATAGCAGTAGATATATCTTTACAAGAAGTGGCTAGGTCATCTATATACACGTCTGAGGATAAAACTTGCGCAGCAAGTTCGTGATTTTGTTGTTCATCAATAGCTAATTGCTGCAAAGTACGCAATGCTAAGAAAGGTGAAGAATTAACGCCAAAAATTACTGTTTTTAAAATATACTGTCTCAATGATTCACATGGAGAAAATCTCCATAAGATTCTTTGGTATTTTTGAGCTTGGGCGGGGTTTAGTAAAATTCTTAAATGCGCGCGCATGCTTCGCGAAAAAAGACAGAATGAAAAATTATTAGATAGAAGCGCCATATTCGCGATCACATAAAAGAAAAAATTAATATAACCCGCAATTACCGCAATTTACTAAAACTATTACCCTTAAACTAAATTAAGTGATATTGTGCATTAACTACATCATAAGAAATTATTGGATCCAGTGAAACTCGCCAGAAAATCACCCACCAATTTTGGAATACGCAGGAGCACGTGAACAAGGTAGGCGAACATTCGTTTTTCTTTAATTCAAATTAGGTTTCAAAATTAAGGTTCGTGGAACCAGCCTTTATCGAAAGGTATTTTTTGTTTATTTTTGTACATAAAAATAAAATGGTCCTTCGACCACGAATTCTTTTTTGAAGTCCTTCATTTAAAGTTAAAATCCTTTTTATCGCCATTTTTATCCAGGTCCCTCAAAATTTAATTTACAAAATTGACCGCTAGGTGTGCAAAGTCGCGTGACGTTGTTTCGAACCTCCTTCCTTGATCGGTGGTGGGAGCGCCTACACGTGGTATACTTACCAAAACAAAACAAATTTATTTTCCAAATTTAGTACGAAAATAGCCGCGGTCCAGTGAGCGAAAATTCTAATCTCCTTTTTTATTTACATTTACTCGCGACGGAGTTTGAATTTTTTTATCAAATAAAATTATACTAGTGTATTAGTTGGGAGTCAACAATCATTTTACATACATTTACTGTACACGCTAACTCCTGCTAATTCTTACAAAAATAATAAGACACAATGTCTGCTGAAAAGCTTAAAAAGTATCAAGCTCTTCGGAACATAGAAACAAACAGGATTGAAGAAATGTTAGATGTCGGAAAAAAGGCTATGGTAACTCAGTCTTATGAGTTACATAATAAAATTATGCAACCGATATCTGAAGATGCTGATTTTAACGCTCAAGATGTAGTCAGAAAATCTTTTGATAACAATTATTATGAAATTAAATCAATCTATTTACAGTTAACAGGTAATAAACACTCTGACGCGAATTCCAATCAAAACACCTCTGATCACACGGTATCGCTAGAACCCTCGCTAAAATTGAGAATTTTTCGGGGTGATTTTAAAGAGTTTAATACATATATTGATGTTTTCGATGTTCTGGTACATAATAATTCCAAACTATCAAATATTTCAATATTTTTTTAATTAATTCACTGGAAGGTCCGCCAAAAAACTTGGTACAATGTCATCCCCTATCTGCTTCTAATTACATAATAGCATACAACGCGCTAAAACAAAGATATTGCAACAAAAGGGCAATTTCTTCCCAACACTGGAGAGAAATTATGAAAACCCCGCGATTAACAGAAGATAACCCGCAAATGCTACGAAAATTAGTAGATACCTTTGTAGAAAATCTCGCCGCGCTACAAAATCCCGGTTTTCCCGTGGACCAATGGTCTTTTATATTGGCAGAAGAGCTACAAAAACGCTTAAATACTGATTTATTAACCCGCTTTGAAAATAGTTACGCATCAACAGAACCTCCTACTTACGAAGATATCAACGTAAATTCCACTATGGAAACCCGCTCACACTCTTCGAAAAAACAGCAATCTAATTCACAGAGCCGCTATAATACATATTTTACCGCAAAAAATGAAAATAGTAATAATAATACACGCCCTTGTCCCATATGCAAAAATATAGATAATCATAATATATACAAATGCACAGTTTTTCTCAGTAAAAATCCAAAAGAAAGATATAATTTAATAAAACAAAACCGTTTATGTACAAATTGTTTACAAAATCATAATGCGCAGTCGTGCAATTCTACATTTACGTGCCGCACATGCGCAAAAAAACACCATACCTTATTGCATGATAATAATTTTGTTTTTCAACCTATGAACAGCAATAATAATGAACAAAATTCTTACCTCACTCGCAATATGCCACAAAATAATCAAAATCGCACTCAAACGCACAATAGCCCGCCAATATGTTACCCAAACGCAACCACTTCACAAAATGAAAGCTCTCAATCTTCTACCAATAATTTATGTGCTTTACATATTCCATCAAATATTACTTCTACTGTTTGCAATGTAGCTTGTTCTTCAGGAGTTCTATTATCTACATTAAAAGTTCATATCCAAGATAGTTTTGGAAATTTTCAAGTAGCCCGCGCTGTACTTGATTCTGGAAGTGAATCTTGCTACATTAGTAAAATATTAGCTAAAAAACTTTGCTTGAACAAAAACAAATTCTCCGTAAATATTCAAGGCGTGGGGGGCATGCAAACTCTCTCGAGTAATGGCTTTGTATGCTGCACTATAAAACCAATAAATAAATCAAATTAAACTTATGAATTTGATGCCATAATCATGGAAAATCTGACCTCTAATTTACCAAGGTGCAATATTGACACAAGTGATTGGACTTTCTTGTCAAATTTGAGCTTAGCCGATAAGGATTTTAATATTTCAAGCCCAATTGATTTACTGTTAGGAGCCAACCTATTTCATAAAATTTTGTTGGATGGAAAAATCACTATAAATGAAAACCTACCTACCTTTATTAATTCTACGTTTGGCTACTTAGTTATGGGCAGTATAAATTAACAAAATAACAGGGAACCTTCTACAATAAATACTTATTTCACTACCAGTTTTTATGATACTTTAAACGAAACAATATCTAAATTTTGGACACTTGAAGAAGTGCCAATAAAAACACTATTATCTCCTGACGAAACAAAATGCAATGAAATATTCACAAGCACCACTTACCGCACCGATTCTGGCCGCTACGTGGTCTCGCTCCCGTTCAAAGATATCAATAATCCGCCAAAATTTGTAAATTCAAAATTACCCGCTTTAAAACGATTTTATTCACTTGAAAAAAGACTGATAAATAATCCCGATGTACAAAACCAATATTGCGATTTTATGCGTGACTATTATGACAATAATTACATGGAACTCGCATCTACAGAAGACGATTCTGCTTTTTTTCTCCCACATCATTGCATTTTGCGCTCTAATGTCGTAACTACAAAAATACGCATTGTTTTTGACGCTGGATCAATGGACAGCAATTTTACCTGGCTTAATAGCAATCTGTTAGTAGAGCCTAAACTCCAAAAAGATCTTTCAAGCATATTACTTAATTTTCGAGTTAATCCTATAGCTATTACCGCATCTGCGGTAATAGCTATAGGATTAATTAAAGTGTCCAAAATTTAGATATTGTTTCGTTTAAAGTATCATAAAAACTGGTAGTGAAATAAGTATTTATTGTAGAAGGTTCCCTGTTATTTTGTTAATTTATACTGCCCATAACTAAGTAGCCAAACGTAGAATTAATAAAGGTAGGTAGGTTTTCATTTATAGTGATTTTTCCATCCAACAAAATTTTATGAAATAGGTTGGCTCCTAACAGTAAATCAATTGGGCTTGAAATATTAAAATCCTTATCGGCTAAGCTCAAATTTGACAAGAAAGTCCAATCACTTGTGTCAATATTGCACCTTGGTAAATTAGAGGTCAGATTTTCCATGATTATGGCATCAAATTCATAAGTTTAATTTGATTTATTTATTGGTTTTATAGTGCAGCATACAAAGCCATTACTCGAGAGAGTTTGCATGCCCCCCACGCCTTGAATATTTACGGAGAATTTGTTTTTGTTCAAGCAAAGTTTTTTAGCTAATATTTTACTAATGTAGCAAGATTCACTTCCAGAATCAAGTACAGCGCGGGCTACTTGAAAATTTCCAAAACTATCTTGGATATGAACTTTTAATGTAGATAATAGAACTCCTGAAGAACAAGCTACATTGCAAACAGTAGAAGTAATATTTGATGGAATATGTAAAGCACATAAATTATTGGTAGAAGATTGAGAGCTTTCATTTTGTGAAGTGGTTGCGTTTGGGTAACATATTGGCGGGCTATTGTGCGTTTGAGTGCGATTTTGATTATTTTGTGGCATATTGCGAGTGAGGTAAGAATTTTGTTCATTATTATTGCTGTTCATAGGTTGAAAAACAAAATTATTATCATGCAATAAGGTATGGTGTTTTTTTGCGCATGTGCGGCACGTAAATGTAGAATTGCACGACTGCGCATTATGATTTTGTAAACAATTTGTACATAAACGGTTTTGTTTTATTAAATTATATCTTTCTTTTGGATTTTTACTGAGAAAAACTGTGCATTTGTATATATTATGATTATCTATATTTTTGCATATGGGACAAGGGCGTGTATTATTATTACTATTTTCATTTTTTGCGGTAAAATATGTATTATAGCGGCTCTGTGAATTAGATTGCTGTTTTTTCGAAGAGTGTGAGCGGGTTTCCATAGTGGAATTTACGTTGATATCTTCGTAAGTAGGAGGTTCTGTTGATGCGTAACTATTTTCAAAGCGGGTTAATAAATCAGTATTTAAGCGTTTTTGTAGCTCTTCTGCCAATATAAAAGACCATTGGTCCACGGGAAAACCTAGATTTTGTAGCGCGGCGAGATTTTCTACAAAGGTATCTACTAATTTTCGTAGCATTTGCGGGTTATCTTCTGTTAATCGCGGGGTTTTCATAATTTCTCTCCAGTGTTGGGAAGAAATTGCCCTTTTGTTGCAATATCTTTGTTTTAGCGCGTTGTATGCTATTATGTAATTAGAAGCAGATAGGGGATGACATTGTACCAAGTTTTTTGGCGGACCTTCCAGTGAATTAATTAAAAAAATATTGAAATATTTGATAGTTTGGAATTATTATGTACCAGAACATCGAAAACATCAATATATGTATTAAACTCTTTAAAATCACCCCGAAAAATTCTCAATTTTAGCGAGGGTTCTAGCGATACCGTGTGATCAGAGGTGTTTTGATTGGAATTCGCGTCAGAGTGTTTATTACCTGTTAACTGTAAATAGATTGATTTAATTTCATAATAATTGTTATCAAAAGATTTTCTGACTACATCTTGAGCGTTAAAATCAGCATCTTCAGATATCGGTTGCATAATTTTATTATGTAACTCATAAGACTGAGTTACCATAGCCTTTTTTCCGACATCTAACATTTCTTCAATCCTGTTTGTTTCTATGTTCCGAAGAGCTTGATACTTTTTAAGCTTTTCAGCAGACATTGTGTCTTATTATTTTTGTAAGAATTAGCAGAAGTTAGCGTGTACAGTAAATGTATGTAAAATGATTGTTGACTCCCAACTAATACACTAGTATAATTTTATTTGATAAAAAAATTCAAACTCCGTCGCGAGTAAATGTAAATAAAAAAGGAGATTAGAATTTTCGCTCACTGGACCGCGGCTATTTTCGTACTAAATTTGGAAAATAAATTTGTTTTGTTTTGGTAAGTATACCACGTGTAGGCGCTCCCACCACCGATCAAGGAAGGAGGTTCGAAACAACGTCACGCGACTTTGCACACCTAGCGGTCAATTTTGTAAATTAAATTTTGAGGGACCTGGATAAAAATGGCGATAAAAAGGATTTTAACTTTAAATGAAGGACTTCAAAAAAGAATTCGTGGTCGAAGGACCATTTTATTTTTATGTACAAAAATAAACAAAAAATACCTTTCGATAAAGGCTGGTTCCACGAACCTTAATTTTGAAACCTAATTTGAATTAAAGAAAAACGAATGTTCGCCTACCTTGTTCACGTGCTCCTGCGTATTCCAAAATTGGTGGGTGATTTTCTGGCGAGTTTCACTGGATCCAATAATTTCTTATGATGTAGTTAATGCACAATATCACTTAATTTAGTTTAAGGGTAATAGTTTTAGTAAATTGCGGTAATTGCGGGTTATATTAATTTTTTCTTTTATGTGATCGCGAATATGGCGCTTCTATCTAATAATTTTTCATTCTGTCTTTTTTCGCGAAGCATGCGCGCGCATCTTGAAAACACCTCTTTTTGGGAGGGCGAACATATTTGCGCGGCAATAATTATTTGAATTTAAAAGAGCTAACGTATTTTTGTACATACAAATAAAATGGTCTAGGTATTCCATTTTAATTATTACTAAGAAAAATTAAATAAATGGTATTCTGAACAGTATCTCATAGTTTATGCTAAAAACGACATGAAATTGCAGTTTATTTTGAGCAGTACCGACTAGAAAGTCACTATGTTGCGTTTGGCACAGCCCAGTAAACACAAACCTTGCGGGCCATAGATGGTCCGCCCGCGATTTGCCGAATGCTTGCCGAATACTTCCGCTCGTCCCTTGGATTGCCACATGCGGATTACCACCAACAATTACGCGGATAAACGCACAGAACTACTAGAGGGTAAACTTCTAGTGGCTGTAAGATGGCCGCAAAGACATCGCCGCTTGCATGCCACCGCGGCGTTCACCTGTGGCTAGAACGCTACAAGACACTGGAAGGTAACCTGCGGATAAGTGTGGGTCTGCTGCCAGATGATGGATTGTCTAGATGGCACTAGATAAATGCTGACCACTTTCGTGATGCCACTTTAACCAATCAATGGCAGCTCGCTTGATTACTTCGTCTGGCTAGAAAAATAATAACTTGAAGGGGCTAGCTACCAATATGCCACCTTTCGAGATGGTTGGACAGACATTTTGAATATAGAGTGTCCCAAATTGCTAGTTTTAAAAAATGCAAAGTGGAATGCATACGGAAAAAGAGGGTGGCAGATCCTGTGACTTATGTAAATCATGGCAAACAAGAGCTTTGCGCGAGAAAAGTGCAAAAAAGTGTAGTTTTGGGTTTGTGGAAAACAATCAAAACTTTGTTATAGTGCAACCAAAGGGTCCAAATTCCCAACATACTTCTGAAATAACTTTGAAAGTAACCATCAACAGAATCCAGAACGATATTTTCGCAACACTTGCTCCTCGCGACCAGTTTTCACCAACTCCACGTAAAGTAACAGCCAGTCTGCCAAAATTTGCCACCACAATATCCAAGGCATGGAGAATAAACAGAACACATACAGCATACTGTTGGAAGAACATCAATTCTCAGACCCACACGTAGTATGTATCACAGAACACTGGTTTCTAGAGGGACAAGAGCATTCTGCTATACAATCTAGGTACCATCGGGTCGGATCATTCTGTAGGGAAAACCATATACACGGTGGAGTAATGCCGTTTGCATTAGCACTATTACAAATGTAAAACTTATTACTTACATTAAAAGCTGTTGAGATTGATTTTGAGTATGTTGCCGTGAATAGTAGAATTTGAAAAATCTCTGTTTATAGGTAACCCAATAGTAATTTTGACGCTTTTCCTGAAAAATTCTCTACTTTAAATGATGAAGTATCGTCTCTATTTTAAAAATACAAGATCTTTATTTGCAATGATTTAAGCATCCATTTTGAACAAGAAAATACCCAAAAAACTGCTTTCGAGTAACTACCCAACTGTTTCCAATTCTCTTTCCTTATCGACACCCCGACAAGAATTAAAAATAGTCCACCCTCAATATTGGACAATTTTCTTCTGCAGGATTAAAATAATGTCATGGGTGTCATAAATGAAGATTTTGGGCTTGGTTCGGATCATAGTGGGCAAATTGTCACTATTCTCTGCGATCAAGGCACAGATTTGAGTGATTGCTTTAACATAATTTGTATTTTTAATGAAATCAATCATACATTTACCAATCTCCCACATACTAATTGGGATAGCCTTTGTGAAATAACAGATGTCAATACTGCTTTTCAACAATTTAATGATAAATTTAATCACTTGCCACCACTCAAAATTTGCCACCACAATATCCAAGGCATGGAGAATAAACAGAACACATACAGCATACTGTTGGAAGAACATCAATTCTCAGACCCACACGTAGTATGTATCACAGAACATTGGTTTCTAGAGGGACAAGAGCATTCTGCTATACAATCTAGGTACCATCGGATCGGATCATTCTGTAGGGAAAACCATATACACGGTGGAGTAATGCCGTTTGCATTAGCACTATTACAAATGTAAAACTTATTACTTACATTAAAAGCTGTTGAGATTGATTTTGAGTATGTTGCCGTGAATAGTAGAATTTGAAAAATCTCTGTTTATAGGTAACCCAATAGTAATTTTGACGCTTTTCCTGAAAAATTCTCTACTTTAAATGATGAAGTATCGTCTCTATTTTAAAAATACAAGATCTTTATTTGCAATGATTTAAGCATACATTTTGAACAAGAAAATACCCAAAAAACTGCTTTCGAGTAACTACCCAACTGTTTCCAATTCTCTTTCCTTATCGACACCCCGACAAGAATTAAAAATAGTCCACCCTCAATATTGGACAATTTTCTTCTGCAGGATTAAAATAATGTCATGGGTGTCATAAATGAAGATTTTGGGCTTGGTTCGGATCATAGTGGGCAAATTGTCACTATTATCTGTGATCAAGGCACAGATTTGAGTGATTGCTTTAACATAATTTGTATTTTTAATGAAATCAATAATGCTACATTTATCAATCTGTCACATACTAATTGGGATAGCTTTTGTGAAATAACAGATGTCAATACTGCTTTTCAACAATTTAATGACATATTTAATCACTTGTTTGAAAGTTTGAGACAATGCTGTATTTGAAATTAACTCTGTGTTTCGGACTTCCATTGGCTATATTTTATTTATACACAACGTTTCGATCAGTACAACCTCTGATCGTCTTCAGGTGTAAACTACCATCTATTTCTAAGGCTACGTACTTATGTACTATGGGAAATCACTCAACCGTGAAGTTTAAGAAGTTGGCTCCGCCCAAGGAGGGGCTTCCAAATATTTGGAATTTCAACACTTGGTTTACTGAAAACACCCTGATTCTGCCCAATAAAGGCAGCTTCAAGGAATTTTCGTTTCTTCCAGTGTGACTTCTTGTGCAAAACCTTTGCCTCTGTCCACTTCATTCGGTGTTGTTTTGACCATGCGTGTTCGGCGATTGCTGATTTCGTTAATTCACCTCTTTGGGTATTCGTCTGATGTTCTGTAAGCCTAACAGATAGTGGTCTTTTTGTTTCGCCTATATATGATTCACCACACTCACAAAGGACTTGGTAAATGCATTCCTTATTTTGTTTGTTTTCCGGTTTTGTTTTACTAAGAAGGCTTCGAATTGTATTATTAGATTTAAAAGCTGTTTTAATATTAAAGTTGTTCGCTACCCCTCGAATTTTCTCTGATACTCCTTTAATGTATGGAATTGTAAGGAATGCATTTGCCTGGTTTTGGTCTTGTAATATATGTCCTGTTTCCATTCCAGCAAACAGGACAGATATTACAAGACCAAAACCAGGCAAATGTATTCCCTACAATTCCATACATTAAAGGAGTATCAGAGAAAATTCGAAGAGTAGCGAACAACTTTAATATTAAAACAGCTTTTAAATCTAATAATACAATTCGAAGCCTTCTTAATGAAACAAAACCGGAGAACAAACAAAATAAGGAATGTATTTACCAAGTTCCTTGTGAGTGTGAGTGAATCATACATAGGCGAAACAAAAAGACCACTATCTGTTAGGCTTAAAGAACATCAGACGAATACCCAAAGAGGTGAATCAACGAAATCAGGAATCGCCGAACACGCATGGTCAAAACAACACCGAATGAAGTGGACAGAGGCAAAGGTTTTGCACAAGGAGTCACACTGGAAGAAACGAAAATTCCTTGAAGCTGCCTTTATTGGGCAGAATCAGGGTGTTTTCAGGAAACCAAGTGTTGAAATTCCAAATATATGGAAGCCCCTTCTTGGGCGGAGCCAACTTCTTAAACTTCACGATTGAGTGATTTCCCATAGTATATAAGTACGTAGCCTTAGGAATTGATTATAGTTTACACCTGAAGACGATCAGAGATTGTACTGATCGAAACGTTGTGTATAAATAAAATATAGACAATGGAAATCCGAAACACAGAGTTAATTTTATATTTAATCACTGTTTTCAAAAATCATTTCCCAAAAAAACTAAAGCAAAGAAGTCAAATCGAGGATGGCTAACCTCAGGCATTAAGACATTTGCAAAAACAAACGCTCACTAATTTTATTAAGAACTCATTTTTTTACATCTGCATATTTACAAGACTATGTCAAGGTTTATACAAAAATTTTGAAACAAACCATTTACAGTGGGATTTACTAAGATCTAAAATAGTACTCCCCACAGGTCTAAATATTTAGCCCGCGTGGGTTTCAATTTTTAAATTTTCTTTTCTTCTTCTTCTTCTTCTTGAAACTTTCTTCTTAAATACAACAAAAGATTGTTGCTAAGATGATTATTCAATAAACAAATTTATTAAAATTCTTCTTATAATTCAAACTGTGTCCAACACTCAAGGAGGGTTGGTTTAAAATGCTTAAAACCAAAAATTTCGCTTAAACTTAGGACCGTTCTAAAATAGACTAAACCCTTTTAGTAAATTCCACCGTTAGATTTTTGGGAGTGTGCATTGACCAAGAGCTCAACTGGAAACATCTTGTCGAGCCTCTCAATAGGTCGCTTTGCAGTGCCATCTATGCCGTAAAAACAGGCAGACAAATTACTGGCCAAGAAGTAGCGAGAACAGTTTTTACTATTTTTATAGCCCCCTTCAATATGAAGTAGAGTTCTGAGGAATTTCTAAAGAAGCGGAAAACACATTTCTTCTGCAAAAACGTGCATTAAGAGCTATTTTCTGCCTTCCCAGCCAACATTCTTGCATAGAACTTTTCAAAAAATATTACCCAACATCACACGAGAAATAACAGAGCTCTTATTCCTCCTGGATTTGACCTAAGTGTTAATCGAAAATCACCAACTTATATGGGAATTAAAATATTAAATTTTCTTCCACCTCAAACAACGGACGTTATTGAGGAAAAAATTTTCAAGATAAAGCTTAAAAAACTACTTCAAGACCGAGTTTCTTATAATATCAATAAATTTTTTCATGCAACTTTTTAATTAAGTTTATATGCATGTAACAAATAATTTTTTCTTCTGCTACCAGTTGTGACATTTTACAAATGACTTTGTTTTTGTTTAAAATATTTATCTTGACATGATGGGAGAGTTTATGTACAATTTACCATATATGTCTTGTATTTTAGATATTGTTTTATACATATTGTTAGTATTTTAACTGATTTGTAAAATTTTGATTAGCATTATAGATAATTTCTGAGATTTATGACTTAGAATAAGTTGAGTTTTTACTTGTTCCACATAGCTTATAAGCTTTTTATGTATATTCTATACATTTTAGAATAAATTACATTACATTACATTACATATAACGATAATATGTCAAAGCAGGCATCTATATGTCACCTTCCGGGATTCTTTCGTAGAGCCATTTTAAACAATCAATTGCAATACACTTGCGGCTAGCCACCTATATGCCACCTTTCAGGATTTTAGCCACCCAAACTGACGAACCTTGATTGGCTCGTCTGGTTAGAGAGATAAAATTTCAAAGCGATTAGCCACACGTTTTCCACCTTGTGGATTTACGAGTAAATCACGCTTGATGGCCATATCCGGTAGCAAGTGATTTACCAACTGATGGCTGCCCACCAGTGCCGCCAAGAAACCGCTTTTTTGTCCTAAGGCTTGTGTTTACTGGGAGGAGGAAAAAACATCTTTTAACTTTTTTAACTTTTTTTGCAAAAACAATTTTAATTATAAAAAGTTAATATTGTGTAATTATAGTATATGTAGTTACAGTAAGTTCTCTTATCCTAAAAACCTTTTGCAACACGTAAATTTTAATATTAGGCAATTTAGTTAACACGTAGATTGTAATATTCTGATTTCCACTCGAACAGTCAAATCTCCGCTGCCTTGCCTCAGCTTTCTTATCAAGACCACCTTTTATTATGGCAATTTCTAAGTTTAGGCTAGACGCTAATTACCGCTATTCCAATAACACTCAATTCATAAGCAATTTAGTCAGCCAATAAAGGACGGCATTAACTTTAGTTGCGTTTTTTTCTGCAACGTTGTGTCAGGAGGACGGAATAATAAGTCAAAAATGTTGTTTAAATAATGTATTATGCATACGGGATATAACAATGTTCGGTAACCTTCTACAAGAACGCTCCCAACTAGCAATTTTTAGTTGTAAAAATTAGAATTGCACTAATTTTAAACGTTGTTTTACAGATAAAGAATAGTTATCATGGCGACGGTCGACAACGTCGACTATTATACGACGCCTAAACGTTTATCACAACTTCAATCGCCATCACAACTATTTATGACCGTCTATTGTACTAACAGTAATTCCTTAGTTGTGAAGGCGCCGACTACAAACCGGTGTGTGCTAAACCAAAAATTGATCAATTTACTCCACGTTTTCTGGCCGGTTTGTTAGAGACGCGGGCGCGCCTGTTTTCATCTAACCAATTTTTCTGTTATGTTTGCAACAAGCCAATTTTGGAGCACTGCTGTCTGTCATACAAACGTCAATTAATTCAGTAAAAATAACTAAGAAGTGTTTTGTAAAGTTTCTATTAGTTTTGTTTGAACATTTTGCACTATGAAAAGGAACAAATGGTATAAATATTCTTCGATATTTTGACATGTGGCAGCTGTCATTGAAGGTGATTCCCCAGTGTGGCGGAAAGAGGAAGGTCCTGTGTAAACAACAAGGACGGAAATTAAGTGGGCAGCAGAAAGCCAAACTGTGGAGCAATTTCGATTGGGTAAAAATTGAGGCATGTTCGCGTCTTTAAGTTAGGGGATCCGTTCAAAACACAGTTAAGTAGTTAAAGCAGTCGAGACACGGGACTCCTTTGGTTTTCATAGAAACTAATATTGATTGTTAAAACCATTGTATGCTAATTTGTAAGCAAACATTAAAAATTATTTTTTTGCTTTTTTCTGCAATAAACTAAGATCTTTTTGCATATAAAAATCCATATTTTGTTCTTAGAAATCCTAAGCAACATCTTTAGAGGATTTTCGAAGCGATTTTTAAATCATGATTTTTTTTTTAATTTTATAAAATCATCTTAATCGAGGGCGCGCTTCTTTTTTAGAGCTACGAACTGTACATTTGACAGTAAACTACCGTCTGTTTATATATTTTGGCATTGGTTCGCATGTTATGATGATGCAAAACATGATATATGACATAGAATATCATTTTGTTTTAATAATATTATGGTGTTAGAAATAGTTTGTAGTCGAATAGTGTATTTATCATTTTACGTAATGAATAATATTTTGAACAAATAATTGTACTCCAAAACCCATTGAACTATTACTTCAACTGTAGTTGCGGTCGCGACGTTGACTCAACCAAAACATCATCCACCAAATTGGTGCAAAAGTGGGTGGTGTTTGAGTAAAAGTAAACGTTGCGACGCAACGTTGGCATGCGGTGCACAACGTTGAGACGTCGACAAATTGCTAGTTGGGCTATATCTAGACTGCCTAACCAAAGCCCTCCTCTTTTCAACTCTCGAGACCCCAAACATGCCTGTCCCATTACTTACAAAATATGCCTATGTAGTATAAACACTGATTTGGGTTACACAAATCTTAAGTACCTACTTCTTCGAAATATCAACTATCGGTCTATAGTATATCTCTGAAAAATACGCTTAATCTTTTATTTTGTTTTCTTAAAGTTTACTTATGAACTATTCCCGACACTCGACCATCCTGACACATGTTTCGTCCCCGAAACGGTCATCCAACCAAATTTCCTCTGTAGCAAAATAATACCCTCGTTTGCTTTTTTTTCTAAAAGGTTTCTTATTTTACGTTTTACTTATATTCGACACTCGGTTTACACTACGTATAAACCAGTTATTGCCATTTTTTTTTTAAATAGCGACGTAGTCATATTTTGTTCAACCTAGTCAATGCTAGAAAAGTCAGCCTAGTCAATGCTAGAAAAGTCAGCCTAGTCAATGCTAGAAAGGTCAGCCTAGTCAATGCTAGAAAAGTCAGCCTAGTCAATGCTTGAAAAATCAGCCTAGTCAATGCTAGAAAATTCAGCCTAGTCAATGCTAGAAAAGTCAGCCTAGTAAATGCTAGAAAAGTAAGCCTAGTCAATGCTAGAAAAGTCAGCCTAGTCAATGCTAGAAAAGTCAGCCTAGTCAATGCTAGAAAGGTCAGCCTAATCAATGTTAGAAAAGTCAGCCTAGTCAATGCTAGAAAAGTCAGCTTAGTCAATGCTAGAAAAGTCAGTCTAGTCAATGCTACAAAAGTCAGCCTAGTCAATGCTAGAAAAGTCAGCCTAGTCGATGCTAAAAAAGTCAGCCTAGTCAATGCTAGAAAAGTCAGCCTAGTCAATGCTAGAAAGGTCAGTCTAGTCAATGCTAGAAAAGTCAGCCTAGTCAATGCTAGAAAGGTCAGCCTAGTCAATGCTAGAAAAATCAGCCTAGTCAATGCTAGAAAAGTCAGCCTAGTCAATGCTAGAAAAGTCAGCCTAGTCAATGCTAGAAAAGTCAGCCCAGTCAATGCTAGAAAAGTCACTTACGTTAGTGGTTGATCATCTGCACCATTCAAGACCACCCATGGCTTTAATTTTTCCACAGCTACTACTGTCTTGTGTGATTTCTTATCTCTCATATCTTCGACAACATATCGATCATTCGGCAACTTCTTTATCACCTTGAAAGGACCTTTAACCACAGGATTTAACTTTTTACTTTGGCCCGTGAGTACTTCACTCGTTAATTTAACCATAACACAATCACCACTATTATATTGCTTTGGACTACATCTTTTTTTTTCAAATCGGATTTTTTTCTTGATTCTGTGAGATAAGAATTTTATTTGACACTTTTTCGCGAATAGATTTTAAGCTTTCTCGCAACACACCTTCACCCACTGTATTCACTATTTTCGCTTGTTTCCAGTTTTTTGGATTAACACCCATCAAGGTTTTATAAGGTGTTTTCCCAGTAGTTTTATTTACTGATGTATTTATGCTAAACTGAATATGCTTTACATGTGAATCCCAGAAGGTTTCATCTTCATCATCACCACTTAAACACTGTCAACAATTGTGGCATTGAAAGCAACAGAATTGAAAATTCCTTGCAAAAACTTCTCATCGATTTTCGATCGAACCAAAAATCTGCATAAAACATTCTAATGTTTTTAAGACATATTTAACTTTGGTGGATTTAACAGGTTCTATGAATACAAATTTTGTAAAACCGTCTACCTATACCAGTAAATATGAATTTCCTTTTTTTTTTTTTTGATTTGATGAATGGACCCACATGGTCAATATGTATCGTTTCAAAACGGATGTTGGATTTTGGTATAAGGTGAAGAAACCCTTGTTGTCGGCCTTTTACTTTTTTCATGTATAACCAGTTCAGGCAACAGTTTTTTTACAAATCTCGTCATCTGTGAGAACCAATAGTTTTCTTTTATACACAAGGTGTGCCTGTTCATCGTGATTCAACTTGCAAATTAACCAACGACAACTATTAGTAACTACCAATTTTAAAGAATTTTCTTGGCATTTCCTGTATAAAATTCCTTGTTTTAGTTGAAAATTCTCAAAATAATTTTCACTTTGTGGTATTTTTGTAGAATGTAATATTTTAACAATAAACAATATTTTATCATCTTGCGATTGCACAGCTCTTATCCAATCAATTTCCGTTAAATTAACAACAGCGCATAGATTATAGAATTTAGGGTCTAAATATATGTTTAAACAATCTACATGAGCCATTTTATAACCAGGTCGGTAGTTTATTTCAAACGTAAACTCTTGTATTTCTAGCCACCATTTGGCAATTCAAGGAATCAGGTCCTTTTTTGTCGCCGATGCTCTAAGTGCGGTGCAATCTGTATAGACAGTAAATTCTGCCCCTAAGAGGTATGTACGAAAATATCTTGGTGAGAAAACTAACGCCATCGTTTCTAATTCATATGAGTGATATTTACTTTGCTCGTAAGTACATAACTTACTAAAATATGTAATTGGATGACACCCATCTTTGTGTTTTTGCATTAAAATTCCCGCCACGGCTACACTACTGGCGTCTGTGTGTAACTCTGTAGATAATACAGGATCAAATATTTTTAACACAGGCTTTTGTGACAAAATTGATTTTATTTGCCTTGCTGCATTATTTTGAGCAGCATCCCAAGTCCAAAAACTGTTTTTCTTTAATAATTGAGTTAGTGGGCACACAATATTTGCAAAATTTTTGACAAATCTTTTAAAATATCCAGCTAAGCCCAAAAACCTTTTTAAGTGCTTTTTATCTTCTGGTACTTTCAAATTTAACAAAGCTGATATTTTACTATCGTTTGGTCTTACGCCTTCCATCGATATTTCTTTTCCCAAATAATTCAATTTTTCCATAAAAAACTTGAATTTTTTTAATTGTAAAGTTAATCCATGCTTCCTGAATTTCTCCAGATAAATTCCGTTTTTCTTAAAGCTTCGTTAATGGAACTTGCTGGAATAATTACGTCATCCAAATAGGCAAAAGCTGTGTTATTTGGTAACTCGCTTATAAGTTTTGTCATCATTTTTTGAAAAACAAATGGAGCATTACATAATCCGAAGCACATTCGTAGGAACTCATATTTTCCTTCGGGGGTAATAAATGCTGTTTTGTTAATTGAATTTTCAAACATCGGTATTTGATAATAACCTGAGTATAAATCCAAGGTAGTAAATATTGAGTAGTTGCACAATTTGTCAACTTGTTCTTCAATTATTGGGATCGGCCATTTTTGTTTTACTGTCAAACTGTTTATTTTACAAAAATCAATACAAAGTCTTTGGGATCCATCAGGTTTCGGTATTAAAATTGTAGGACTGGCGTATATAGAGCTAGACTCTCTAATAATATTAAATTCCAATAACTCAGCTATTATTTCTCGTAATTTTTCTTTCTGATTCTCAGACATTTTATAAGGATTATAAACAACAGGCGTGTCAGTCGTTAATTTTATTTCCATTTTCGTATAACTTGTTTTTCCCATTTCTCCCAAGTTCATTGCAACACAATCTCGAAATTTGTTAAGCAACCTTATCAGATGAGATTTTCCCATTTGGCAACAAAGCATGTCTTAAAAAATTTTGCTTTTTGTGATAATCGGTGCAATTAAGTGTGATATTTCCGAAAATTTTATCTCAGCTCCCTGTTTTACAAAATGCATATCTGGTCGTCGTATGAAAGAGTTTCCGATAAGAATTTTAGACGGACAGAAATAATCAGGTACTATTAAGAAATATCATCAATTTTTTTAATGAATATTTAATTACGCTGTTAATTTGTCTCACATCACCCGACTTAACAAATTGTTTGCAACCGTTTATTGTTCCCAAAAGTTTCTCCGCAACTGACCTACGCACAATACAGAGTTTATTATTGTCTACAAAAACAAACTTGTAAAACAAATTTGCCGAATGAGTCTCAAAAGAATTGACTTGTTTCTTAAAACCTTTTTCTGTATGATTTTATCTTTTGCAAATGTTACAAAATTGTTTATTAGCAGTAAATTTGTATTTCTCACTTGATTTCGGGTCTGATTTTCCTGCCTTTGCTTTTCAAACTTATAATCAACAAATCGTTTTTCAGGTCAATAAAACCTCTTGTGGCCTGGTTCATTACAGCTGTAGCAACAAATTTTTCAGGTATTTGCAAATTTCTAGTCATAATTTTGATACCTATATATAACGATTGATAATTATGGGCAAAAGCTATTTGTTTTATATTTTGGTCAAAAGTACCGCCTATAATTATGTTTATTTTGTCAATTTCCGAAATCTTCCCAAGACAATTTATTTATTTTAGAAATTTTCTTTTTAAAATAATCTACGTGTGATACTGCTTTTGAAGAGTCGTATAAAGCAGCCTCTTTAAAAAAAAATCCCGATTCAACTAGCATCATAATCAAACGTATTTCAAAGCTGTTTTTTTTTAAAACTTGTCAAACCGGTACATGTAGACTCACTGTCCAAAAACCAATCACAGGCTTGCCCTCGTAACTTCTCAATTACAAACCTGGTGACAGCAACGTCGTCTTGTTTTTCGAAATACGCCTTTTGATCGACTAGGCGGATCCATTTGTTTATTGAAATTGTGGAGTCCACTGGATCAAAATGCGGAATATTTTCCCAGGTAAACATTTCAGGATCTGCCTGACTACAATCCCGTTTAATTTTGCAAATTTCACTTTGTAAAATTTTAATTTGTTCTTGTAACGACACTTCCGATTCCCCTACATCATTGGGCGCTAAAGGCGGCATATACGACCACTCAGAAGCCATTTTCACACAAATTCACAGTTTTTACAAACTTCCGGCGCGAATTTACGTATCCCACTTCTGACTTGTCAGGACGACGGAATAATAAGTCAAAAATGTCGTTTAAATAATGTATTATGCATACGGGATATAACAATGTTCGGTAACCTTCTACAAGAACGCTATATCTAGACTGCCTAACCAAAGCTCTGCTCTTTTCCACTCTCGAGACCCCAAACAGGCCTGTCCCATTACTTACAAAATATGCCTATGTAGTATAAACACTGATTTGGGTTACACAAATCTTAAGTACCTACTTCTTCGAAATATCAACTATCGGTCTATATTATATCTCTTAAAAATACGCTTAATCTTTTATTTTGTTTTCTTAAAGTTTACTTATGAAGTATTCCTGACATTTCCCTACTCAAAGCCCACTCATTTTAAAGCTGTAGCTTTCATCAGTAGAGATTGGTGCAAGCAGAGGTAAAAGATCCGAACTCGCTGTTTGTGATTGAATGCAACGCTAATATTTTTAAACTGACATTTCGACAGTGACAGAAAGAAAAACAGCTTTTAAATAAATACAAAATTCATCTACTTCTTATTTTATTATTACCCATCTAAATCTTCGTGCGACATCAAATATTAATTGGAAAAATTAATTAACAAGGGTAAGTTTTAATTAAAGTGACATATAATCCCAATTTTAATTTGTTCTACAAAGTGTTTACTATTTAAACCCCTCGTAGGTTTAAATTTTTTAATTTTCTTTTTTTCTAAATTGAAACTTTCTTCGTAAATCCAACAAAAGATTGTGTCGAGATGATTATTCAATAAACAAATTTATTAAAATTCTTTTTATAAATCAAATTATGTCCAAAACTCAAAGCAGAAATTTCACTTAAACTTAGGACCGTTATGAAATAGACTAAACCCTTTTATTAAATCCCACCGCTGTGTTACTTTTTTGTCTAACGGTTTTTAAATAGAATGATAAAATCATTTCCATAAGACTAATGAGATAAACAAGAAACCGATGTTCTTTGCTTAATTCAATGCTCTTATTTAAAAGATTTTGTAATTTTAATTAAAAACCGTTATAGAACATGTGTTTTTGGACGCAGAAGGAAACGCTTTATTTAAATTTTCCAAAATATATCGTAGCATCTAAAGATACTTTTTTGTAAACGGTCTAATTATGTGAAATTTTACTTCTCTGCCTCTTTTGCTTTTGAAGATATCAGGGTGGACTCGAATTCTTGGGAACAGCGTGTCCCAAGAATTCGAGTCATAATGTCCAAACAGCATTTATTAGGATGAGCAAAATATCCGTTAGTTTTAGATTTTCGTGTATTAAATAATGTGCACTTTTACAATTTTTTTCTACGCGATTGTACGAGATTGTATGGTAAATTAGACACATTTTTAAGAGTTTTTAAAAGATTTCATCAAAACAGTTACGCAACACAAGTTGTTACTTTTTCATTTCTTTTACTGTCGCCAATATGTCAATTGTCATTCTCCTTAAAATAACACCGTTACATTCTTACTTTAGTTACACTTTTTTAACAAATATGTATCATTTAATGTTACATAGTCATGTAAAATTTCTAAAGAAATGTAACATTTTTAAAACAAACGTTTAATATTTTATATAAACATCTATTCATACATTTTTTAAACATTCTTTTGACAACCCACTTTTTACTTTTTTAGGAGAAGAAAAAACAAAATTTTAACAATTACTTAAAAGTTACTGGTAACATTTTTTTGTGTAAAAATATTGACAAAATATATTGTACATTTTACTTACCTTAAACTGGTTTTAAACTACTTTTTAAGAAAAATTATTATTGAAAGCAATATTTATTTCGCTAAATTTTAACAACAATAATACAATTTTTTAACTAAATTTATTAAGTATATTGTCATACATTTCACTTACCTTTAACTGATTTTAAATTCCTTTTAAAGAAAACTTATATTAAAAGCAATATTTTATTCACTATATTTTAATAACAATAATACTCAAAACTATTAATGAACAATAAAGCTTTATTAATAAAAAATCAAATTGAATTATTTATTATTAGAGCTATAGATAATTACCTGACAAAACTCAGTTTTAAATAAAAAAAATGTTCGTTAATAAATTTGTTTGAGAAAATGTATTGTTATTCAGGAGAGATTCTTTTTTTCATTTCATTTCAATATTTCACAGCCTTTGGAGTTCAAAGAAAAAATAGAATCTCTCGTCTTACACCCGGTTCCCACCTCGTGCATGCCCAAATGACACAACGTTTAATATCATGTGACGCATGAGTAGGCACTCAGAAAAAAGTCATGGGTGGGAACTGGGTGTAAGTATTAATTTTAAACAACAAAATTAGTAGCAAAATCTGGCTTCTAATAGAACCAAGAATATAGAAAAAGGAATTTAACTCCCCTAGAGGTTGGTATAGATTGTGTGAGCCTCATAAGTTCATCATTAAGTAATAAATCTATCCTTGGTTTTTTATATAATAATAATAAGAATAATAACTTTATTCAATACGCAATAATTACATATTAAAAAGGCAAGAGTGCAACTAAACATACCTTTACAGTTTACGTAAAGCTGATTTTACACTTATCCTAAAAAAAAACAATTCCTAAAATAATAAATCCATAAAAGAGAGAAAAAACAAACAAAATATTTTAAATTAATAAACAGAAAATAACAAAAACAAAATCAATAATTTATAATAACATCAGTAACAAAATTATAAATACCCAAAAGAAAAAAAAACAGCAATATATAAGTTTATTAAGAAAAAATAAGGTAAAAGGTAAAAAAAATGTCGATAAAATAAATAATCCATAACATAAACAAAGTAAGCATAGTCCTATTTTTTGATGACTGACGTCATGTCAATTTCTATTTGAAACATTGTTTTAGACAGCGACAATAAATATGTAATAAAAAGTCATTTCGTTGATTGCTTCAACTGTTACTTCCAATTGACAACAATAAATTATTTGACATACGAACGGTTGAGAACAAAGAAATACGTTTTCAGAGGCAACAAAAAATTAGACTATATTAGACATACCGAAAAACATAATATTTTAATTTTTTTGGAAAAGAATACATGGAGCAATCATAAAGGTGTGGAGTTAATTCATTATATGTTTTAGCATGGTCGTATGTAAAGCATCTTTCAAAAGTACTACTCCGATGGTGTGGAATAATCATACCCTTAAATCTTAAATGAAGGGTATTTACATCAGTTTTAAAGAAAATGTTGTTATAGAGATATTGAGTATATTTTAGTTTAATGATTTTAAAGTAGAGAAAACATTTGTGAATATATCTCCTATTTTTCATATTTTTCATATTTGTCCAGCCAGCATCTTCTCCTTCATCGAATGCCATATATAAATCTTAAACACATTTTCTGAATTTTTTCAATTCTTAAAACTGACAGAGCTGTAAGGCAGGGACCGTATACAACGTCGCAGTAGTTAAAGATTGATAAAATGATAGAATCGCATATTAACTTTTTCATTGGCTGGTTTAAAATATGTGTTGAGTGATACAACCCCCTCAGTCTCCCTATGCTTTTCTGAACACATGAAGAAACATGTTTCTCAAGTCTTAGAAAGTTATCAAATACAAGACCTAGGTTTTTTGTCTCGGTTTTAATGGGTAAAACTTGATCCTCAATTCTAACAGAAACGCTTCCAGTTAGTCGTTTGACATCAACGGGTCTTCCAAAAAACATAACAACTGATTTACTTGGGTTTAATTTAAGAGCGTGTTCTCATGATATCCGATTTATAATTTCTAAATCTTTGTTTATTAACTCACAACTTGGTATAAGTAAAGATGGTGAAAAAGAGTAATATCCCCGAAAATCATCGGGATATTTTTGCGATTTCAAAGATTTTAAGAAGGCAGAGAACTTAAGAGCGTAAATAATGAAAAGTAAAGGAGATAAAATTTCGCCTTGAGAAACGCCGCTCTGTTTTCTTCCTGTAAGGTAGCTTTTAATTAAATTTACTGATGTTTCATCAAAACCTATATATTTTAAAATGGTTAACATTGTGTCATGGCTAATAAAGTCAAAGTATTACTTATTTTATAACTAGATTGAATCGGAAAGATTTTAAAAGTACCTATTTTAACTTGTTTTTTTATAATAATACATAGGTACCTATAGTTAAAAAGTAAAGAATAAATAATGTAAAAACGATTAGCACCCTTATAAGCAAATGTCTAGTGTCCTTAATTATATGATGGACTTTTTATTTTTCATGAAACGCCAATGAACATGACAATAATATTAGGTAACCTAAAAGAGATAGTTTGACTGACATTGACTGGAGAAACCACTATCAACAGCTGATTGATAGGCTATGATTAGTGACCGAGGGTCACGGACTAACCCTAAATATAGTCATTTTAACTAGAAAACCCGTGACGAAATTTTCTAGTAAGCTCATTTTTCTCAGTGTATCAAAAAAAACTTTAGCCAATTAAAATCTTCTATTCGAAAAGAAAAAAAAAGTCATGTCATATACCAAATACCGTGTAAAAATGTGTGACAACGTATACATTGGACAAATGTGTCAATATCTCAAAAACCGTTTAAATGGTCACACATACGACAAAACAAAACCGCACTAACAAACATTAGCCAGTCACTCAAGCATATTTTTGATTTCGAAATTAAAAAATTTTAAAAACAGAAGTCCATCAAATAAAGCGGGAATTTTTGAAAATGATGGAAATTGAAAAAAACGAAAAATGCGTAAATTCACGAACTGACATAAAACAATTAAACCCAATATATTTCAACCTACTAAAAAAGAAATAAGGCACACAGACACACACGCACATAATAAAAAACCAAAAACGTACTCTCAAATCCAACCCTGTCTTCCATACCATTCTCATTCCGCCCCCCCCCCGCCGCCATACAAGCACACACACTCTAAAATGCACCAAATCGATAGAATAATTTTTAACTCTTATCAGTACCACGTTCGACCCAACCCACTATTACTGGTAAAATTTGTCGATCTTTTTATTATACCAAAGGTACAAAAAATAATTTTGCCTGTCTTTTCTTTATGTTTTTAACGAATCTTCTTTATTTTGTCATATGTAGTAAACAATAACGCAAAAAAAACAAAATAACCTACAATGTTGTTTCTCCATTATTTACAGATATTTCTGATGAAGGTCCAAAAAACCGAAACGTCAAATAAATAGGTAACAAAAAAAAAACACCTCCTTTCAATTCACTGATGAACCAAAATTTTCCAAGAACTCAAAAACTAAAATTATATTTAAAAGGTTCAAGAAAACTCAACAAAAATAAATACCTGTATTAATATATACATAGTATATATATATATATATATATATATATATGTTGTCAAAAATTTTAGTGCCGATAATCTAAGATTTTCGTCCATTAATCACGCAAAAACGGCTAAGCCGATTTGTACGAAATTTGATAAGACAATAGGGTGTGACCTGGATCTTAACTTAAGCTAATTTTTATTTAACAATTCGTTCCCTAACTCGAGATATATTACATAGAAAATTGAATTTTTCAAGAGTTTTTTTTATGTGATATCTATATGTAGTCAAAATTTTGGCGTCATTCAACTATGATTTTTATAAGCTTTCCAAAGAAGTGTCACACGGTAAGAAAAAAAATAATCGAGTAAAGGTTTACTCCAAAATTTCATTCGCTCAGAAGAACATATATTATATAAGAAACCGCTGCTCATATATACATGGGTTAGATTTGGTTGGTCAGACTTTTCCAGGGTATATCTATACTTTTCTAGAGTGTATCCATACTTTCCACGGTCTTTACAGACTTTTCCAGAGTCTAGTCAGACTTTTTCAGGCTCTTTCCAGAGTTTCCCAGAATGTATGCAGACTTTTCCAGAGTGTTTCCAGACTTTTCCAGAGTCTTTCCAAACTTTTCCAGAGTGTTTCCAGACTTTTCCAGGGTCTCTCCAGACTTCTCAGAGTGTATCCAGACTTATCCAGGGTCTTTCCAGACTTTTCCAGAGTCGTTCCAGACTTCTCCAGACTTTTCCAGAGTATATCCAGACTTTTCCAGGGTCTTTCCAGAGCGTTTCCAGACTTTTCCAGGGTCTTTCCAGACTTTCCAGAGTGTATCCAGACTTTTCCAGGGTCTTTCCAGACTTTTACAGAGTGTATCCAGACTTTTCCAGGGTCTTTCCAGACTTTTCCAGAATGTATCTAGACTTTTTCATGGTCTTTCCAGACTTTCCAGAGTGTATCCAGGCTTTTCCAGGGTCTTTCCAGACTTTCCAGAGTGTATCCAGACTTCTCCAGACTTTTCCAGAGTGTATCCAGACTTTTTCAGGGTCTTTCCAGACTTTTCCAGAGTCGTTCCAGACTTTTACAGAGTATATTCAGACTTTTCCAGGGTCTTTTCAGACTTTTCCAGAGTGTTTCCAGACTTTTCTAGGGTTTTTCCAGACTTTCCAGAGCGTATCCAGACTTTTCCAGGGCCCTTCCAGACTTTTACAGAGTGTATCCAGACTTTTCCAGGGTCTTTCCAGACTTTTCCAGAGTGTATCTAGACTTTCCCAGGGTCTTTCCAGAGTTTACAGAGTGTATACAGGCTTTTTCAGGGTTTTTCCAGACTTTCCAGAGTGTATCCAGACTTCTCCAGATTGTATCCAGACTTTTTCAGGGTCTTTCCAGACTTTTCCAGAGTGTATCCAGACTTTTCCAGATCATATTCAGACTTTTCCAGGGTCTTTCCAGACTTTTCCAGGGTCTTTTCAGACTTTTGCAGAGTGTATCCAGACTTCTCCAGGGTCTTTCCAGACCTTTCCAGAGTATATCCAGACTTTTCTAGAGTATATCCAGACTTTTCCAGTGTCTTTCGAGACTTTCCCAGCGTCTTTCCAGACTTCTCCAGGGTGTATCCAGACTTTTCTAGGGTGCACCGACTTTTCCAATATATTTTATATGTGCTATATTATATGTATATAGATTCAGACTTCATTGTTTCTAAAAACATTTCGTTTTACATGTGCTATATATATATATATATATTCTCGTATACAATGTTGTTTCTCCATTATTTACAGATATTTCTGATGAAGGTCCAAAAAACCGAAACGTCAAATAAATAGGTAACAAAAAAAAAACACCTCCTTTCAATTCACTGATGAACCAAAATTTTCCAAGAACTCAAAAACTAAAAATATATTTAAAAGGTTCAAGAAAACTCAACAAAAATAAATACCTGTATTAATATATATATATATAGTATATATATATATATATATATATATATGTTGTCAAAAATTTTAGTGCCGATAATCTAAGATTTTTGTCCATTAATCACGCAATAACGGCTGAACCGATTTGTATGAAATTTGATAAGACAATATGGTGTGACCTGGATCTTATCCCAAGCTACTTTTTATTTAACATTTCGCTTCATAACTCGAGATATATGGCACAGAAAATTGAATTGTTCAATTGTTTTTTTGAATTTTTTATGTGATATATATATATATATATATATATATGTAGTCAAATATTTTGGGGCCATTCAAGTACAATTTTTATAAGCTTTCCAAGGAGGTATCACACGCTAAGAAAAAAAAATATTTTTTTTTTAGGGATGAAGTTTTTTGGGGGTAGCTCTGAAGGGTCTACTAGGAGAATGCTCAAAAACAATAGGGGTCTGCGCGTCAACAAAAGTAATCACTATGTAAAATTTTGTTATGTTATAGTGAAGGAGTTAGAGTGGCTAGAAGTAGGCGACGGACAGACCGACAGACAGATCGGCGGTGTCTAGATTCGTGCTTATCACTATTAATTCGGAACCTCAAAATTCCTGGAGGATCATGAAAATCGCAAAGCGCGATTTTTAGATGATTACATTACTTCCCTTAGCGAGGGAAGTAAAAGGGGTCATTCTATAAGAAAAATACCAACTTTGTGTTATATCCACGGATGTAGAAACCTTGGATTGTTAATACCATTGTCGAAAAATCACTGTCGCGTGTCTTCCGCCATTTTCGCCGTCATGTTGTGGAGATTTAGGTTAGCGACATTGGTTTCCTTAGTTTTAAATAGTAGTGTGGGAACATTGACTATCAACAGTGTCAAAAAATGACGTTTCTATGAAAGATTATTTTTTTGTTGTTTTTTAATACAAAAACAAAAAAGTAAATAAACAAGCAATAAAAACCATTTAAAAGACTAATGATAATCTCTCTCATTTGGTCTGGGGATTATGCAAGTTTCCAACAAATAAATTACAACATGGAAACATTACCCCCAATTTATAAACTCAACTGTCAACCATTGCTGCTGGCGCTCCCGTTCAAGATAAGCCTTCATTAAGTTGATCTGAATCTGAAAGAGGAACTAAAACGGCTAGGGACGCGCCAACAGTTTATAAATCCGAGGTTGTTATAGGTCTAGAAGAAAAGAAAAATTAATGAATAGAGGAAGATACGGAGTTTGATAATAGCATATATGGATCAGCTGAAAGCCAGAGCGATGGCAAGCGATCACAAAAAAGTACATCTTTGGCACATGGAGTTTTACAAAATTAGAAAAATACTTCATGAGTTTTTAAAAGAACATTAAAAAAATTTTGTTAGAGATAGTACCATATACAATTGACAAGAGTTCCTAAACCACCAATATGTATCTTATCATTTAATTTTAAGTAAGTAGTTTAAGATTTTATTGTCAATTTTAGTGATATTATAGCCAGTATTTTTAGTTTTACCAGTTTACTAGAAATAAAGAGAAATCAATATTTATTTTTTAATCTTTATTAACAAAAACTTAATGTTAACATTAACAAAAACTTAATGTTAATTTTTAACACTACATTTTGATGCTTATTTATTTAATTGTGACAATGTTTTTTGTTTGTTAACAATTTATGTAATAAAAGATTTCTGATTCTGAAGACCTCAGCAGAAAAAGTTATTCCTAAGATATCCTTGAGTTTTGGTAAGTTTTCAGGATTTGACATTTTTTTGGTAGATTCGTCTTTTACAAACTTTCCTTATGGAAACTGGCTTTCTGTGGGATTTTGCTCGTCTTGATGAAAATCCTCGTGAAAATCTGTCATTGCCCATATACCCATTTTAGTAAAATTAACAAAAATGGCTAAAAATGTTACAAAAGTTTTTGTTTTGAAGCATGTTTGTTAGATACTATGTGGCACCATAACAATTAAAATTTCTTGGTCATATGAATTTAATATTTTTTATGTGTGTGATGCCAGTGCGACGCAAACAATACTTTTCTGCTACTTATTCTCAGACTACAATTTGGTTCATAAACATTATTTATACCTATTTTAGAATACCAAAATGTTTAACTTTGACTGCAGTATTTCGAAAACCATATTGTGGAGCAATGATAGATTTTTATCAGGACAATGAGACCTACAACATATTCAGTTTTAAGCAAAATCCCACATCCTTTATAACTCAAGGATATCTTGGTAATAACTTGTTAACTTAGAGAAGATATGGTCGACACAGATGTTAGTTAATAGGTTTTTCCACCAAGGTCTTCAAATATTGCAAAACTCCATGCTCGACTACATGTGCCCAAGATGTACTTTTTGGCTCTGGCTTTCAGCTGATCCATATATGCTATTATCAAAGTCAGTATCTCCCTCTATTAACTTATTGTTGAATACTGTATCACGTTGGTGCATCTGTTCTTAGCTGTTTTAGTTTCTGTGCAGATTCAGATCAACTTAAACAAGGTGTATCTTCAGCGGGCGTGCCAGCAGCAATGGTTGAACCGAGCGTTTCCAATTTATAACGTGTGACTTAACAGTACCCTTTGAGTTTATTAATTGGGAGGGAATGTTTCCATGTTGTGATTTATTTGTTCTAAACCTGCACATACTCCAGACCAAATGAGAGAGATAAATGGCGTGACCGTTGGAGCATTCGTTTATGGCTTATTTCTTTACTTTTTATTTTTGTATTAAAAAACAACAACAAAAATAATCTTTCAAAGAAACGTCAAATTCAATCATATTTTGACACTGTTGACAGTCAATGTACCCACACTACTATTTAAAATTAAGAAAACCAATGTCGCCAACTTAAATCTCCACAACATGGCGGCGAAAATGGCCAAAGACAGGCGGCACTGATTTTCATGAAAAAGTATTTGCAATCCAAGGTTTCTACATCCGTGGTTATATCCTAAAAATTAAAAGTGACAAATAAAATCCAGTTTTGAATGCCGAATTCTGGTTTATAAAAAATTTCAAAAAATTTTCACAAATAAAAAAGTTATACACCCCATCTCAAAATGTGGACTTTGCAAAAAGATCCTGTAGCTCAAAAACGGCTTGAGATATAAAGATGCAGTTTTCACTCCTTTCAACTCTTAAAAATGAAGCCTGGTAAGTGGCGGGTTAGTTTTTTTCCATCTCCTCTGGAAATACCCGAAACCCCTCAAAAACTGTACTGTACAAGGTTTGCCAGATGCTTTAATTTTCTCTTTTTTTTTCATTTTTAGGTAGTAAAAATGGTGAAATAGAAGTAGTTTATATATCGGGATGTGAAAACGAGCCAGTATGTCCGTTGAAAATTGGAACGAATATGGAATTTTTAATATCATTTTTATCAAGTAAGTATAGAGACGTCAAAGATAGGACATTGATTAAAGGTTAGTCGAAAGGATTTACTTACAAAACCTACTGTTTAACACCGATGAGGTCACCGATGAGGTCTAAGATTTTTAAGCCATGATATCCGTCTACGACCCGGACCTCTTCTGCCTTCAACTTTACCTTCTATTATCAATTTTAAGAGTTTATATTTGTCATTTCTCAAAATATGTCCAAAATATTTTCGTTTTTTGATGGTAAACAAAACTTCAAGCTCTTTATTTATTCTAAGCAGAACATTCACATTAGTTACTCGGTCCATCCAAGATATCTACTCTACTAAATGGCCTCAGTCAGTGTCCATGCTTCCATGCCATAATATAAGATGCTAAAAACATAACACCGAAGCACACGAATTCGGAGAGTGGTATTAAGATCACGACTACACAACACTAATTTCATTTTGATAAAAGATGATCTGGCCTGATCAATTCTTGAACGAACTTCTTGCATGTTGTCCCAGTTCTCATTGAGGAGACAACCTAAGTATTTGTATGAATCCACGCGTTCGACTTACTGCCCATTTACTTCTAACATGCCTCGGATGTTCTTTTCCTTGGATATGACCATCCACTTTGTTTTTCCAACATTTAAGTTAAGCCCGAATTGCGAACTTTTGGCAGCAATTGGATTCAATGACTCTTGTAGGCCTTCCAGCGTGTCTGCTATTATGACAGTGTCGTCGGCATATCGTATGTTGTTGATTTTTATGCCGTTTATGGTCAGACCCTCTTCGCAGTTATGAAGTGCATTCTCTATTATTTTGTTACAATAGATATTAAACAACAGCGGAGACAATATACAACCTTGGCGTACTTCTCTTCTTATTTGGACCTCTTCGGACAGTTGGCCATCAACTTTTATTTGAGCAGTCTATTCCAGTATAGATTAGCGATTATCTTTAGTTCTCGGTCATCTAGACCAACTTCTTTTAGCGATTCTATGAGCTTTTCGTGTTGGACTCGATTAAATGCCTTCTTTCATAATCACTGGCACCGACACATCTCTAGAATGCCAAACAAGGCCTCTCTTGTCCCGAACCCACCACGAAATCCAAACTGCGTGTCGCCCATAAAGGATTCGCATTTCCCATAAATTCTTTTGTGGATAATCTTTAGAAAGATTTTTAAAATATGGCTCATTAGGCTGATTAGGCGGTAATCACAACACTTCTTTGCTGAATATTTTTTAGGCAGCGTAACAAAGGATGATTTTAGCCAGTCAGCAGGGATTTTACCGCTACGATAAATCAAGTTAAAAAGAAAGACCAGAATATTTAGCGAATCTTCGTTTTTTATTAGCTTTAAAACCTGGTTTTGTCCTACCGCTTTTCTGTTTTTAGTTTTTCTTTAGTATCCGGTACGATTTTGCCTTGATTGTCCACAAGGATTCCAGCTTTTCTTTTATTAAATAATCCGGCCGCTTCCTTCATGTGTTTGTGTGAATTGAAAGTGTCATGTTTAGCATCTAGATCTTCTATTTCTTGACATTGCTGTGTTATCCAGTCTTGTTTTGCTGACCTAATCTTGTTTTTTATTTCTCTATTGATTTCTTGATTCTGATCGCTGCCTTTTCTACTGCGTCTTTTATCCATAAACTCCAGGATTTCATCGGTCATCGAAATTTTCTTTTTATTTCTGCCTTATTGCCTAAGATTGTTGTGCTTTCGACTATGGCACTTTTAACCTTTGTCCAGACACTCATTAATATCTTTACGTTTTTTGTTAAGTTCGACTTTAACTTTAGTTGCAATCATGTTATCTTGAAGTTTGTCCAACCTGGGTCTGGTTTTGTTATTTGGGGGACGAGTTTTCTTGAGGTTAAATTTAATTTCCTTCACAACTGGATTGTGATCCGAGCCTACGTCTGTACCAGGATAAGCTTTTGCAGATTTAATAATGTTTCTAAATCGTTTATTAATTAACTTAAAGTCTATAGGTTTCTAATGATATTCTCAGAAGTGTCAGATTTGAAAGTCCAAGTATAAAGGCGTCTAGCTGGAAGTTTGAAGAAAGTATTTGACACTTTTACAACACTGACTGAGGTAAATGAATGGCATTATGTTGGTACTTCTGACAATGGTGCTGATGAAGCGACAAAAAGAGTACAAACTTTAGATTTTTCAAAAAATAGTAAGTGGTTATTTGGTCCACAATTTTTAAGCATGTTATCTGATGATTGGTCATCAGAAAAAGAGCCAAGTAAATCTGATTTTATTGAATCTGACTTAGAAGAGAGAAAAGAATGTGTTTTTGTCGTAACTCAAAATTCATTAAAAACTGCAGTGCCATGGCCTGACAATTTTTCTAAATGGAGTTCTCTTACGTTCAACTGCTTGGATGGTAAGATTTACAGAAAATTGTAGAAAACAGTCATTTGAAAGAAGTTTTGATGAACTGGATTTTAACGAAATTTGTGTTGCAGAAAGATTGCTGTACAGAAGAGTCCAAGACGATTACTTTTATGAAAAAAAAGTGTCTTCAGCAAAATCTACCTATTAAAAAAGACAGCAGATTATTTACCTTGACACCTTTCTTGGATCAAGACGGTATTATTCGCTTAGGAGTGAGTGAGTTTACTAAATGTTCAATCATTTTAGAACCAAAACATACAATAACAAAACTGATCGTTAACTGCTATCACATTAAAGCAAGTCATCACGGTCAAGAAACAGTTATCAATACTTTAAGGCAAAAATATTGGATACTTCGTTCAAGATAAGCAGTCAAAAATGCTATTAAAAACTGTACACACTGTAAAATCAAAAGGACTATGCCGAAAGCACCTCTTATGGGACAACTACCACTATGTAGAATTGAACCAACTATTCGCCCGTTTATAAAAACTGGTGTAGACTATTTTGGTCCAATTTTGGTCACAGTGAAAAGAAGTCACGAAAAACGTTATGGAGTCATTTTTACATGTTTGGTTACTCGTGTCATCCATTTAGAAATAGCACATGATTTATCAACAGACGGATTTCTTCACGTGGTAAGGCAGTTTATTTGCAGAAGAGGTCCTTGTGAAGAATTATATAGTGATAATGGTAGTAATTTCAAAATTGCAGATAGAGAGCTTCTTGAAAATTTGAAAGTTTTAACTCAAAGTGAAATTAGTCAATTTTGATTGCTTAAAGCAATAAAATGGAATTTTAATACACCTCTAGCTCCATTTCAAGGTGGCGTTTGGGAACGATTAATACAATCAGTTAGGAAGATTATGGGTGAAATGTTACATTCAAGATATCCTCAAGAACATGTCCTTCAAACAGTTTTTGCAGAAGTCGAGAATATTTTAAACAGTAGACCACTCACTTACGTTTCTCTGAATGCTGATGATCCCGAAGCTTTAACACCGAACCATTTTTTAATTGGTCCAGACTATGCAGCAAGGTCAAATGTGTAATGTTCAGAAAAAGACTTAAATCTTCTTAATAAATGGAAAGCTGCACTGATATATTTTGGCGGCGGTGGAGTCAAGAATATATGCCTTTCCTGATCAAACGTTCCAAATGTTTTCAGGAACAAAAACCTATCAAGGAAGGTGACGTTGTACTCTTGGTCGATCCGAATGGACCAAGAAATATGTGGCCCAAAGGTCGAGTGGTACAAGTTTTTCCTGGACGAGATGGAAGAATCCGAAATGTTGCTGTGAAGTTAGCCACAGGACTAATATTAAGAAGACCTACTGCACGTGTTTGTGTTTTAGATTGTTAAAATGTCGTAATTGTTCTTCCAGAACAAATACTGGGGGAAAGAATGTTGCTTATTAATTTTAGTTTTCAGTAATTTTGGTTTTAGTGACCTTTATTTTTGTAGTTACCAGCAGGGCACATATCAAGTAGGTATGTCAAGAAAAAACAAAAAAGAAAAAAGTCAATAAAAAAATTTTACAAAGAGAACATCAAAAAAGAAATTTTTTTTAATCAGAAGATCCGTTCTTCTAGCGGATTATATAATTATATACATTTATTTATAGGTAAGATTATAACACTTATTATTTTGCTGAACTGCACCTTTAAGCCAATCTTCTCAATATAAATTTCAGTAAAAATTGCTCACCTTTGCAATAACTATGGTGTAATCTCCAAAAATACGTGTTCTGCAATCACTCACAAATCCAGCCTCAAAATACTTGAATGCATTTAAACTTTTCATCTGCTGGTTGGTGTAAAATGAAGTAGTTAGCACAACAATGTCCATGTTAGAAACTGGGGAAAACTCGGAGGGTCAAAACAAATCGGTGTCTTTTAGGGTAAAGGGATCGACATTATTAATCACTGCAATTTTTTTGAGGTATCACGAGGCCACTGGTGGGTCCTGATAATCACTCATGTTTATTAGAAAATCTTGTAAAAAAGTACAGAAGGTCTCAACAAAAAACGTCGTTAAATTAAAGAAACTTTTCAGTTCTTAAAGGAAAACGTATTCTAATAAGCACTAAAGGTCTCTATTAGTGAAAACTCCCAAAAAAAATTTTTGATTTTACTAAAAAAACGAAAAAAAGCAACAAAAACACACAAAGCTTTATGGATCCACCTTTTGCTTGTACTCAAGACGCCATATTGATTCTGGTTGATCATAAATGCATAATAAAGAAAATATGGCCGCTCAAAGATAGCGGTCAAGCCTTTTGCGCGGTATTTTAAAAAAAAATGTATCTTTACTGGTATTTAACCAAATTTGATGAAATATATTTTATAGAATTTTAAATATAGCCGACTTTTAAGAAAACAATTTTTCTTCAAACCACTTACTTTTTTGGGCGGTTTTTTGATTTTTTCTCGAAAACTATTGGGTTTACGAAAATCATTTTTATTACAAAACATTAAGTGCTTCTTGAGTGGCATTGAGAGTTGATTCAACTTTTACAATATGTCAAGTATACTTTACGAATTTAGTCCCAGCGATTTTGAACTTCTTGTTGAAAGTCGTAACAACTATTCACACACAGTAAAGGTAAAAGGTGTTATGCATTTTTTTTTGTTTTTTAATTTCTTTATTTCTTTATTTTTTTATTATTTTTGTATTTTTTTTTTCTTTTTATTTTTTATTTTTTTTTAATTTTAAATTTTTTCATTTTTTATTTTATTTTATTTTATTTTTTTTTTGTTTTTTTTATTTTTTTTTTGCATTGAAATAAATCGTCAAAAAGACAACATTTTGTCAAATATGGACGATTAAAGATGACCAACGACGAAAAAATATCTTCTTTTTTCAGGTTAGTTTTTTTAGTGAAAAAATAACCTTTGTCCAAAAAAAAATATTTTTATCTTTAATATGAGATTAAGAGTTTGAATCTAGCGCTAATGGTTTTTTCAAAAAAAAATAAGAAAACCGGAGACATGTTTTGTATCAAAATAAAAGCTGTAATTTGACACTTTGTTTTTAGATAGCGGCTGGCTATCTTATCGGATTTCAATAAACTTTACTGATTTTAACTGAGAAAATTTAATTCTGAAAGTTGAATTTTATGTGAAATCCCTGACCGGCCTCGACTAAAACGTCATTGTCAAGGGGGTGTTAGATCACAAATCTGCCAAAGTAAGACCGAAATAAAAACATGCTAAAATTAGTTAAAAAAAACTTACCTAAGACATTTACAAAGAGCGGTATAAACAGTAACATAGACACATTTTAAAAACAGAAATTTCTGAACATTACAGGATTATTAAAATCAAAATATTTACGTGTTAAAAACAAAACAAAACTGAATGCGAATCAATTGGTATCGTCGACAGAGTACTGCTTGTGTTAAAAAAAACTTTTTTATATAGGCGCGATATTTATAAATAAAATAGACTGAACAACAACAAAATTATATTGAGAAAACTGGGATATTAAAAAGGATGAAAAAAAAATTCTTACAACCAAAACAAATCACCTTAAAGAAAAACAAGAGGAACCAGATCCAAAAGAAGGGACCAAGACAAATTAAAAAAAAACAGCAAAAGAACAATTTAGGGCTTAAAAAGATTTGCTATGTAAGCCGCCTCTTTAAAATGACTTTGTATGGGGTCGTTAAGATATTTAGTGACCTTTAGAATTAGTTTCTATTCAGTTTTGTGGGTTTAAGGTCAAACAACTTCAAATTTACCGACGTTTCGATGTATTTTACATCATCTTCAGGGTGTATTTGGGTTGTTTTCCAGTAGTCTCTTACAGATTTTAACAAACATTTAAAAAAAATAAACGGTATGTTTCTTTGGACTTCACAGTTAAAAGACATTTTTAATTTTTTTAATTTTTAATTGATAAAATTTTATTAAAATAAGTAATAAATTAAAAATATAAAAATATAGACTAAATTTATAAAAACTCAAAAAATTAAATAAAAATAAACATATATAAAAGCTATAAATAAAACACTTCTTCTAAACCTGATTCGGCTGGTAAAGTCCCTAGCACTGAAGCCGCATTTCCCCTTTGGATGGCCATACTAATCCGCTGGTTGATGAAGCATTTGGCGTCTTTGGTGTTTATTATTTTTGATATTTCTGTAATTAAAGATTTTGCTTCATCACCCCACAGATCCAGTGTCTCCACCGCAAAAGAACAAAAATCCCCGATCTTCTAGCTCTTTTTACCTCTGTCGTTTTTGCTCTTCTCCCATCTTTGCCACCTCCCCTGATTTTTAAGAAGATTTAAAAAGAAAGGAGCTACAAATGGTGTCTTTACATGTTCTTGTTTAAATGTCTTTTAAATGTGAAGTCCAAAGTAACAAACCGTTTATTTTTTTTAATCTTTGTTAAAATCTGTAAGAGACCACTGGAAAACAACCCAAATAAACCCTGAAAATGATGTAAAATACATCGAAACGTCGGTAAATTTGAATTTGTCTTTCATTCTCCTGAACTTAAACTCACAAAACTGAATAGAAATTAAGTTTAGAGCGTTTTGAGGTTTTCTGTAAAATATTTAGGTTGTTTTTTATCTCAAAGTTATGTGACTGCCTCCCTTTTTCAACGATTTTTTGTCGTACTAAAGATAAGAGAGAGACGCTGGACGCCAGTGGGGTCTACAAACTTTTGTGTAATGATTCCCATTCTCAATATGTAGGTCAAACAGACAGAAGTTTTAAAAAACGGATTAGTGAACACCTAACTACCCGTAGATCTCCTAATAATAATTTTGATCTACATTTGAGGGAGCAGTCACATAACTTTGAGATAAAAAAAACAACCTAAATATTTTACACAAAACCTCAAAAGGCTCTAAAGAAATGCTCTTGAGAATATTGAGATTTTTGAGATTGAGAAATTTGCCTTGGTCCCTTCTTTTGGATCTGGTTCCTCTTGTTTTTTTTTAAGGTGATTTGTTTTGGTTGTATTAATTTTGTTTAATCCTTTTTAATATCCCAGTTTTCTCAATTTGATTTTTAATACGCTCACACAAAAATGAGCATTTTATTGTTGTTGTTTAGTCTTTTTTATTTATAAATATCGCGCCTATATAAAAAAGGTTTTTTTTAACACAATCAGTACTCTGTCGACTATACCAATTAATTCGCATTCAGTTTTGTTTTGTTTTCAACACGTAAATGTTTTGATTTTAATAATTCTGTAACGTTACGAAATTTCTGTTTTTAAAATGTGTCTATGTTACTGTGTTATATCCGACAACCAATCGGCCCTAAAGGCACTAAGGGCGCCCAAGATCAACAACACCCTGGTGGAGGAATGTGCGGATGCACTAGAATCCTTGGGAGAGGGCAAACAAGTGACACCTTTGTGGGTGGCGGGACATATGGGGGTGCCGGGAAACGAGAAGGTCGACGAGCTCGCCAGGATCGGGGCAAGCACCCAGTATGTAGGGCCGGAACCACTCCTAGGAACAACCAAGAGGCAATTGCAAAGTCGACTCAATAAATGGGCCAACGATGCCATGGCGACCGCTTGGAGAGGAGGAACACTATGCAGACAGACCAAGTACTTCATGAAGGGCCCGGATTTAGCCAGACAAAAATGGCTTCTGGGGAGATCACGAAGGGACGCTGGTCTGCTGACAGGAATCATAACAGGTCACAACCGACTAAGGAAGCACATGACCCGGATCGCGGTGGAAAATGACTCGACTTGCCGCGCCTGCGGGCGGGCAGAAGAGACATCTCGACATGTTTTAGCAAACTGCGAAGCATACCAGAGGACGAGATACCAGGTATTTGGTTTCCCGACCCTGGATGAGGAGGACCTTCGCACGCTCAAATAAGACAAAATACTGGACTTTGCAAAAAGAACAGTGAAACCAGATGAGCAAACTGTCAGACCAGTGGTGCAGGCGGTGGATGGATTACGGGCAGGCTCGGCTCGGCTTGACAATGATGTTTCAGTCGAAACCGGTCGGGGATTTCACATAAAATTTGTGAAGAATTAATAGGACTATCCCTTGCCGCCTTAATATTCATTCTAAAAAACTGTGGTATTGGATTTGACATTTCTAAAAAATTCAAGATGGGGCTATTGAAAAAAATTAATAAATTTACCCCCACTTTACACACATCGAGGTATCAATTATAAAAAATTTTGGGAAATTGACAGAATCTGTGCCTATGACAAAACGTTCGGCTCCAGAGGCTTTAATAAATCTTCCTGTAACTGCAAAAAACGTTGTGGGGGTCAGTCAGAATCAGCTATTCTGCACAGAAGCTTGTCTGTGTTCGGTGTACGAATGCGTTAATTCAGAGCAAATGAATATTAGGCGAAATATTGACAGTCATGATGAAACTATACTTTTATTACTATGTTGTTTTGTAAATAATTTCTTTTAGCTAAGTAAGTAACTATACTTTTTTTAGGCGTCACGCCTCACGCAAAATATGTTCATTTTTTTATTTAAAATTTGATTATATGAACCCAATTTGGTGGTTTCGATACCTTCACTTTTTCAACTTTGCTCCAACGATACATATAACTAAAAATTTGAATTCGTGAAACCCAAAAACCACAAAATTTCTTTATCACATGTTATTGCTTGTTAACGTTCATTTTTTTAAAACTACAACTCTCCCCCTCTGTTATAGTACCCTCTACAAAAAAATAACCGCAAATTTGAAATTAGATGAACCGAAAACCACTGAAATGATGTGCAACATGCCTATATTTTGTTAAAATATTTTTTTCACAAATATCTGATGCCATCTTGAATTTTGCAAAATATTTAAGGGTGCTAAACTGGCATCAAGTAGATTCTTAAAGCAGATCTCTTGTTCTGCTAGAATCAGCACTAAAATTTGTCATAACAAAAAAGTTTAACTTTTCTAAAAATTACCATATTACCATATACACCCAACTAAAATAGCCTGTTTTATAAGGGCTCTAACTTTGTTATTTCTGGACCGATTTTTATAATTGATACCTCGATGTGTTTGCTACAAATGTACCTTTCTTTTTTGGAGTGGGGGTAAATTAAGTTATTTTTTTTAATAGGCGCCATCTTGAATTTTTTTGAAATATCAAATCCAACAACAGTCTTTTAGAATTACATTTTCGCATTCAAAATCAGTAAAGTTTATTCAAATCGGATAAGATCTGCAAAAGTTATATTATTTTGATACTAAACATATCGCAAGAATCAAACTTTTAATTTCATATTAGGGATAAAAAGTTTTGGGCGGAAGTTATTTTTTCACTAAGAAAACTAACCTAAAAAAACAAAATATTTTTTCGTCGTCGGCCATCTTTAATCGGCCATATTTGACACAATAATTACTTTTTGACAATTTGCACCGTCTAGATTTATTTTAATGCATAACACTTCTAACTTTACTGGTTTCTCAATAGTTGTCACGACTTTCATCAAAAAGTTCAAAACCTTACTTCAATACTTTAGTGGCTTTCTATTATGCTACAATTTATATGGTGATTTATTTTGCTTCAGAGCCCTAGTTGGTGAAATATTTATTAAATAGGTAGCAGTTAACACCGCTTCCCCCCAAACTGTGAACCATTTACCATCGTACAACCTTTTTCAGTTATAGTTCTCACCATACGGTTAAGTGATAAGTTATGCCCTTTTCCATACAAGAAACGACAAATATTCTCCACCATTATCACAATAAAAATGGGCCACATAATCCTTAAAAACTGAAATAGTGAGTAAAATAAAATTAACTCTGTGTTTCGGACTTCCATTGTCTATATTTTATTTATACACGACGTTTCCATCAATACAATCTCTGATCGTCTTCAGGTGCAAACTACAATCTATTCGTAAGGCTACGTACTTTTATACTATGGGAAATCACTCAGCCGTGAAGTCTAAGAAGTTGGCTAGAAGTTGGCTCCGCCCAAGGAAGGGCTTCCAGATATCTGGAATTTCAACACTTTGTTTACTGAAAACATCCTGATTCTGCCCAATAAAGGCAGCTTCAAGGAATTTTCGTTTCTTCCAGTGTGACTCCTTGTGCAAAACCTTTTCTTCTTCCATATATCTGGAATTTCAACACTTAGTTTACTGAAAACACCCTGATTCTGCCCAATAAAGGCAGCTTCAAGGAATTTTCGTTTCTTCCAGTGTGACTCCTTGTGCAAAACCTGTGCTTCTGTCCACTTCATTCGTTGTTGTTTTGACCATGCGTGTTCGGCAATTCCTGATTTCGGTGTTTCACCTCTTTGGGTATTCGTCTGATGTTCTTTAAGCCTAACAGATAATGGTCTTTTTGTTTCACCTATGTATAATTTACCACAATCACAAGGAACTTGGTAAATGCATTCCTTATTTTGTTTGTTCTCCGGTTTTGTTTTACTAAGAAGGCTTCGAATTGTTTTATTAGATTTAAAAGCTGTTTTAATATTAAAGTTGTTCGCTACTCTTCGAATTTTCTCTGATAGTCCTTTAATGTATGGAATTGTAAGGAATGCATTTGCCTGGTTTTGGTCTTGTAATATCTGTTCTGTGTGCTGAAATTTAGAAATAGTATCTGTTATTAGTTTAAGGCTGTAACCATTCTGCTGCAGATCCTTCTTAATGTTTCTTATTTCGATTTCCAAGTCATGAGAATTGTTACAAATTTGAACGGCTCTATTATACAAAGTTCTTATTATGCCTCATTTGGTTGTAGAAGAATGATTCGAACCTTGATTTAAATATTGTCCTGTGTGAGTGGGTTTACGATAGACTGTTGTTTTGATGTCGCTTTCTACTCGTTTGACAAGTACATCTAGAAAAAGAATTTGACAATTTTGCTCCAACTCCATTGTGAATTTAATGTTGGGTCTTTATGTTATTTAGGTGGTGAAGAAATTCTGAAAGTTGTTGGTCATTCCCGGTTCAGTCAATAAAAGTATCATCAACATAGCTTAGCCAGAGCTTAGGTTTATGTGTTGCGGTATCAACAGCGTGTGATTCGAACCACTCCGTGTAAATATTGGACACCACTGGCGAAAGTGATGAACCCATTGGCAGACCGTCGTTCTGGACATAAAACCTATCTTACATCTGAAAATAGAAGTTATGTAGACAGCACTCCAACAACTCCATCACTCCCTCCAGCGGCAGGCTTGTACGTTCACGAAGGGATTCGTCATAAACCAGTCTCTGTGTAATAATATCTAGCGATTCCATTATCGGGACATTGGTGTATAGACTTTCGACATCAAAACTGACAAATTTATCCTCGGGTCCTAAAACAGAAGATTTAAGAATATTAACAAAATGGTTGGAATTTTCTACAAATGAGGCGGCCTTGCCTGCAAGAGGTTGAATAGTTTTCAAAAGGAATTTAGACAGATTGCTTGTTGGAGAATTTCTGGAACTTGTGATTGGGCGTTGCATCTTTGTGAATTTTGGGGAGTACATATAGATGAGGAGGCTTACTATAATGTGGTGTAAGTTGAGACCTTATGATGTCCGGAATATACCTGGAATACTTTTTTAAAGTTCTATAAACCTTACTTACGATTGATTGCGTCGGGTCTTTTAAAAGAAGTTTATAGTTTCCTTTGGCAAGTACCTCTTCAACTTTCTGGTCATAGGTTTCCTTGTCCAAAATGACAGTTGCATTGCCCTTATCTGCCGGTAAGATTTTAACAGATTTGTCCTTTTGAAGATTCTTCAACGCGATGTCCTCTGACTTGCTTATGTTACAGGTATGCTTAATAGGTTTATCAATAATGGTCCTTACTTGATTTCTGAATTTATCGGCGTCTTGTCGTAGAAGAGGATGACTCTCTATGTCGGTGACGATATCGATAGCGGGTATCTTCTTTGGATCGATGGAAAATTTGATGGGCGCCCATCAACATCCACAAAGCCAATATTTACATTGAGTGGTTCGAATCACACGCGGTTGATACCGCAACACATAAACCTAAGCTCTGGCTAAGATATGTTGGAGTTGGAATGAAGTTGGAGCAAAATTGTCAAATTCCTTTTTTTGATGTACTTGACAAACGAGTAGAAAGCGACATCAGAACAGCAGTCTACGACCAAACGAGGCATAATAAGAACTTTTTATAATAGAGCCGTTCAAATTTGTAACAATTCTCATGACTTGGAAATCGAAATAAGAAATATTAAGAAGGATCTACAGGCTTAAACTGATAAGAGATACTATTTCTAAATTTTAGCAAACAGGACAGATATTACAAGACCAAAACCAGGCAAATGCATTCCTTACAATTCCATATATTAAAGGAGTATTAGATAAAATTCGAAGAGTAGCGAACAACTTTAATATTAAAACAGCTTTAAATGTAATAATACAATTCGAAGTCTTCTTAGTAAAACAAAACCGGAGAACAAACAAAATAAGGAATGCATTTACAAATAAAACAAAATAATTTTTATCATAAACCGTTGAAAGATTTATGGGTCCGCAAACATCAGAGTGTACTATAAACAACGGCCTAAAGACATAATTTGTATCTTTATGTTTATTAAAGGGTTACCGTGCTTGTTTCCCACTCATACAAGCCTCACATAACTCGTCAGTAGGTGTAATATGATTTATAAGAGAAATATCATCAATCACTGGTTTAGTTTTTAAATCTATAAATTTATTTTTACTTATGTGACCTAGACGCTGATGCCATATTTCATAGTTTGTTTTTACGGAACTAAATATATGTGACAGATTAGAGAAAGTAAAATCTATATACATTATATTGTTCACAGGCTTACCCTGCATTATCATCTTACTACCTTTTCGTATTTCAACAGCTCTTTCGTTAAATATTATTGTGAGGCCAGCACTTTGCATTTTTGCCACTGATAGCAAATTGTAGGGAACATCTGGGAAGTAGAGGACATCTTCCAAAATTCCTTGAATTCCCACGTTGCTTAAAACTTCCAGTGAGCCCTTCGTTTTTTGCACTGACATATTGTCTATTTTTCGCAACAGATATTTTAATGGGTGTTGATAGAGTTGAAAAATGAGCACTTAATTTTGATCGATTAATTATGTGATCAAAGGCACCAGAATCCAAAATAAATGTAATCTTATTTTGATTTTCTTCGGAGTAGGGTTGATTTTCAAACATAAATGCAAAACCTTGATTTTCATTTGTTTTTAGCTGCACAGCTTGAACAGGTCTTTATCTTTGTGTCTGTTTATATTCTAGTGCTTTCTTGTAACAGAAACAGTCTTTTCTAAAATATACAGGCCTTTCATTTTTATTTTTATACCTGTTATTTTGGGATAATTTGCGATAATTTGTTCTGAAATTTCGGAATGTGCTGCTTAAAACCATGATTTTCTCCCGACATCGAAGGTTGCTTGTCACTTACGAGTACCTTTGTACTTGCAAGCGTAAAGTTTTGCATCATTGAGGTATCACCCTGAAGTTTTAAACTGAAAAGTCTTTTTCGCAGTGCCAATTGAGACGCTACAGTTTCTCGTTCATATATTTTATCCAAATCAAATCCAAATCCGCGTCAAGTTCGGATAAAATCGCTCTAACGAGAAATTTCCAATCACCATACTTTTGTCGAAACTACTTTTTTTGGGTTTTTCACCACTTTAAATTTTAAATATGTTAAAACTGCGTAAATTCCTAAAGAAAAAAATTTGTTCGTTTTTCAGCGGTTTTTAAATAATATAAAAAATTTTGCCTACACACACGCAAATCCTAACTAGAATCTAAGTACTTGTCTGACGTTTCGGCAGAAATTCAACTGCCGTTATCAAAGGAGTTTATTCTTTTCAAGATTTTTTATTCAAATTTTTTTTTAAATATCTGTCTGTTGTCATACAAACGAACAAATGTTTTTCTTTAGGAATTACGCAGTGGGTTTTAACATATTTTTGAAAAAATTTCCTTAACTTAGTGGCGAAAAACCCAAAAAAAGTAGATTCGACAGTATGAATCCGCCACAAGCATATAGATTTTATTTACGCCATACTTTTCACCGTCAAACGGTCTAATGTTCCTTCTTGCACTTTTACTTTCCATTTTTAACAACTCAAGTCACTTTGTCACAAAGTCACTAATAGCGATATTTACTAATTATTCAAAATCTTTTTTAATTATGCACACGCGATTTTCAAGCCAACTAAATGCCTATTGATTATAAGATAAATAAAACAATAAAATACAGTGGATTGCACTTTGACTAGAAATATTTAATTTTCTTTTAATATAAGAACGCACTTGGAAGGTCTAACCGTAACTAACTATATATCAACAAGAAATCTTAGAAGCTTTTCAAAGAAAACATTCGTTTTGGCTTTTTATAAAAAGATAAACATACTGAGCTAGCAGTAAGTAATTGAAAAAGATGGAACATTGAATTGATTTTTGTCAATATTCCAACAATATCTAGACTTTTTCAGGGTCCCTCCAGGGTTTTCCAGAGCGTGTCCAAACTTTTCCAGGTTCTTTCCAGACTTTTGCAGAGTGTATCCAGACTTTTTCAGGGTCTTTCCTGACTTTTTCATGATCTTTCCAGACTTTTCCAGAGTGAATCCAGTCTTTTCCATGGTTTTTTCCAGAATTTTTCAGTGTCTTTCCAGACTTTCACAGAGTGTATCCAGACTTCCAGGGTCTTTGAGACTTTCAGAGTGTATCCAGACTTTTCCAGAGTGTATCCAGTCATTTCCAGGGTCTTTAGACTTTGCCAGAGTGTATCCGGACTTTTCCAGGGTCTTTCTAGACTTTTCCAGAGAGTATCCATCCTTTTTTATGGTCTTTCCAGACTTTCCCAGGGTCTTTCCAGTCCTTTTCAGAGTGTATCCAGACTTTTCCAGGGTCTTTAAGACTTTTCCCGAGTGTACCCAGACTTTTCCAGGGTATTTCGAGACATTTCTCCAGGGTGTATTCAGACTTTTCCAAGGTTATCCAGACTTTTCCTGGTTGTATCCAGACTTTCCAGTGTGTGTTCAGACTTTTCCAGGATCTTTCCGGATTTTTTCAGAGTTTGTCCCGACTTTTCCTGGGTGTTTCCAGACTTTTCCAGGACGTATCCGAAGTTTTCCTGTCTTTTCCAGGGAGTGTTCCCATACATTTTATAGGTGCTATATATATACTAAATTTTTTTGGATTTCTATTTGATACATTGTCTTAGACAGCGACAATAAATATGTAAAAAAAGGTTAAGTCGTTGATTATTTCAACTGTTCCAAATTTATAACAACAAATTATTGGACATGCGAACTATTGACAACAAAGGAATTTTTTAGAGGCAATAATAACGTCAGTCCACTCATCAAAAAATTGGATTATATACATATATATATATATATAGATATGTTGTCAAAAATTTTGGTACCGATAAGAGAAGATTGTTGTCCATTAATCACGCAAAAACGGCTAAACCAATTTGCATGAAATTATATGTAAACAATAGGGTGTGACCTGGATCTTAACTTCAGCTACTTTTTACTTAACATTTCGTTACATAACTTGAGATATATGTGATATACATATACAGGGTGTCCTAAAACTGATTTGGAGGTTTTTTAACTTCTTTTTTTGTTACAAAGCATTTGCTATAGCGCTCCACACACGCGCTGAATTTTTAAACTTTCATTCGGCTCTGGTCGAAAAAATTTTAATGTTTTTAAAACTTTGATAATGTTCAGGACGGGGCGCGCGCCCCCCTGGATCCGCCACTGATTGCGACCACAGCAAGGTACGCATCGATTGCAGGCAACAGTTGGGTCCTTGCTTCCACGATAAAATCGAGCCTTGTTCGAAAAATGGCACAAATAAGGCAAAAATGCAGTGCATTTTGCCTTTATTTTAAACGCGTTAGGTATAAGTATATGGATGCGTTTAAAAAATAACCGAAAATGCCTATAGTCCGGACACACTGTACTTTGTACAATCCTTTTCTGGGAAGTACAAGCGAGCAAGCTGAAATTTTGCATGGATGTAGGGTACCGCTGGGAAAGCTTAACTATGTCACTATTTCTTGGGTGGAAATAACGAAAATTCAAACTTGAAAGAGCATCCCACAAGGAACACACAAAAGATCAAAGCGAAAATGATTAAACGATGTTTCGCCCTGGGTAACCAGAGTGAGCTCATCAGTAGTCTCATTGGTCGCCCTCCATTATACATCATTAAACACCATCATACACTTTGATTTCCAACCTTGAACCACTCACAAATAGGCATCGTTCCGCACTGGTACTTATCCAAGTTACCTGATACGAATTTGTCCTGGCGTGTTAATATTTTCAGTAGTATTATGTTACTAAGGCAATTAAAACAAAAAAGAAGTTAAAAAACCTCCAAATGAGTTACTTCAACCGAAAAGAAACTAAAAAACAAAAGATCAAAAGATCTTGGGTGGAAATAAAGAAAATTCAAACTTGGATGAGCATCCCACAAGGAACACACAAAAGATTAAAGTGAAAATAGAAAGGATTAAATGATATTTCGCCCTGCGTAACGAGCGTGGGCTCATCAGTAGTTCCATTGTTCACCCTCCACTATACATCATTAAACATCATCATACACTTTGATTTCCAACTTTGAACCACTCACAAATAGGCATCGTTCCGCACTGGTACTTATCCAAGTTACCTGATACGAATTCGTCCTGGCGTGTTAATATTTTCAGTAGGATTATGCTCCTAAGGCAATTAAAACAAAAAAGAAGTTAAAAAACTTTCAAATCAGTTACTTCAACCGAAAAGAAACTAAAAAAACAAAAGATCAAAAGATCTTGGGTGGAAATAACGAAAATTCAAACTTATATGAGCATCCCACAAGGAACACACAAAAGATTAAAGTGAAAAGAGAAAGGATTAAATGATATTTCGCCCTGCGTAACGAGCGTGGGCTCATCAGTAGTTCCATTGGTCCCCTCCACTATACATCATTAAACATCATCATACACTTTGATTTCCAACCTTGAACCACTCACAAATAGGCATCGTTCCGCACTGGTACTTATCCAAGTTACCTGATACGAATTCGTCCTGACGTGTTAATATTTTCAGTAGGATTATGCTCCTAAGGCAATTAAAACCAAAAAAAAGTTAAAAAAACCTACACATCAGTTACCGAAAAGAAACTAAAAAAACAAAAGATCAAAAGATCTTGGGTGGAAATAACGAAAATTCAAACTTGGATGAGCATCCCACAAGGAACACACAAAAGATCAAAGTGAAAAGAGAAAGGATTAAACGATGTTTCGCCCTGGGTAACGAGCGTGGGATCATCAGTAGTTTCATTGGTCATCCTCCACTATACATCATTAAACATCATCATACACTTTGATTTCCAACCTTGAACCACTCACAAATAGGCATCGTTCCGCACTGGTACTTATTCAAGTTACCTGATAAGAATTCGTCCTGGCTTGTTAATATTTTTAGTAGGATTATGCTCTTAAGGCAATTAAAACAAGAAAGAAGTTAAAAAACCTTCAAATCAGTTACTTCAACCGAAAAGAAACTAAAAAAACAAAAGATCAAAAGATCTTGGGTGGAAATAACGAAAATTCAAACTTGGATCAGCATCCCACAAGGAACACACAAAAGATCAAAGTGAAAAGAGAAAGGATTAAACGATGTTTCGCCCTGGGTAACGAGGGGGGCTCATAAGTAGTTTCATTGGTCACCCCCCACTATACATCATTAAACATCATTATACACTTTGATTTCCAACCTTGAACCCCTCACAAATAGGCATCTTTCCGCACTGGTACTTATCCAAGTTACCTGATACGAATTCGTCCTGGCGTGTTAATATTTTCAGGAGGATTATGCTCCTAAGGCAATTAAAACAAAAAAGAAGGTAAAAAACCTCTAAATCAGTTACATCAACCGAAAAGAAACTAAAAAAACAAAAGATCTTGGGTGGAAATAACGAAAATTCAAACTTGGATGAGCATCCCACAAGGAACACACAAAAGATCAAAGTGAAAAGAGAAAGGATTAAACGATGTTTCGCCCTGGGTAACGAGCGGGGGCTCATCAGTAGTTTCATTGGTTACCCTTTACTATACATCATTAAACATCATCATACACTTTGATTTCCAAACTTGAACCACTCACAAATAGGCATCGTTCCGCACTGGTACTTATCCAAGTTACCTGATACGAATTCGTCCTGGCGTGTTAATATTTTCAGTAGGATTATGCTCCTAAGGCAATTAAAACCAAAACAAAGTTAAAAAACCTCCAAATCAGTTACTTCAACTGAAAAGAAACTAAAAAAACAAAAGATCAAAAGATCTTGGGTGGAAATAACGAAAATTCAAACTTGGATGAGCATCCCACAAGGAACACACAAAAGATCAAAGTGAAAAGAGAAATGATTAAACGATGTTTCGCCCTGGGTAACCAGCGTGGGCTCATCAGTAGTTTCATTGGTCACCCTCCACTATACATCATTAAACACCATCATACACTTTGATTTCCAACCTTGAACCACTCACAAATAGGCATTGTTTCGCATTGGTACTTATTCAAGTTACCTGATACGAATTCGTCCTGGCGTGTTAATATTTTCAGTAGGATGATGCTCCTAAGGCAATTAAAACAAAAAAGAAGTTAAAAAACCTCCAAATCAGTTACTTCAACCGAATAGAAACTTAAAAAACAAAAGATCAAAAGATCTTGGGTGGAAATAACGAAAATTCAAACTTGGATTAGCATCCCACAAGGAACACACAAAGGACCAAAGCGAAAAGAGAAATGATTAAACGATGTTTCGCCTTGGGTAACCAGCGTAGACTTATCAGTGATTTCACTGGTCACCCTCCAACTTTGAATCACTCACAAATAGGCATCGTTTCGCACTCGTACTTATCCAAGTTACCTGATACGGATTCGTCCTGGCGGGTTATTATTTCCAATAGGATTATGCTCCTAAGGCAATTAAAACAAAAAAAAAGTTTAAAAAAAAACTCCAAATCAGTTACTTCAACCGAAAAGAAACTAAAAAACAAACGATCAAAAGATCTTGGGTGGAAATAACGAAAATTCAAACTTGGATGAGCATCCCACAAGGAACACATAAAAGATCAAAGCGGAAAGAGAAATGATTAAACGATGTTTCGCCCTGGATAACCAGCGTGGGCTCATCAGTAGTTTCATTGGTCGCCCTCCACTATACATCATTAAATACCATCATACACTTAGATTTCCAACCTTGAACCACTCACAAATAGGCATCGTTCCGCACTGGTATTTATCCAAGTTACCTGATACGAACTCGTCCTGGCGTGTTAATATTTTCAGTAGTATTATGTTCCTAAGGCAATTAAGACAAAAAAGAAGTTAAGAAACCTCCAAATCAGTTACTTCAACCGAAAAGAAACTAAAAAACAAAAGATCAAGAGATCTTGGGTGGAAATAACGAAAATTCAAACTTGGATGAGCATCCCACAAAGTACACACAAAAGATCAAAGTGAAAAGAGAAAGGATTAAATGATATTTCGCCCTGCGTAACGAGCGTGGGCTCATCAGTAGTTTCATTGGTCACCCTCCACTATACATTATTAAACATCAATATACCCTTTGATTTCTAATCTTGAACCACTTACAAATAGGTATCGTTCCGCACTGGTACTTATCGAAGTTACCTGATACGAATTCGTCCTGACGTGTTAATATTTTCAGTAGGATTATGCTCCTAAGGCAATTAAAACAAAAAAGAAGTTAAAAAACCTCCAAATCAGTTACTTCAACCGAAAATAAACTAAAAAAACAAATGATCAAAAGATCTTGGGTGGAAATAACGAAAATTCAAACTTGGATGAGCATCCCACAAGGAACACACAAAAGATCAAAGTGAAAAGAGAAATGATTAAACGATGTTTCGCCCTGGGTAACCAGCGTGGGCTCATCAGTAGTTTCATTGGTCACCCTCCACTATACATCATTAAACACCATCATACACTTTGATTTCCAACCTTGAACCACTCACAAATAGGCATTGTTTCGCATTGGTACTTATTCAAGTTACCTGATACGAATTCGTCCTGGCGTGTTAATATTTTCAGTAGGATGATGCTCCTAAGGCAATTAAAACAAAAAAGAAGTTAAAAAACCTCCAAATCAGTTACTTCAACCGAATAGAAACTTAAAAAACAAAAGATCAAAAGATCTTGGGTGGAAATAACGAAAATTCAAACTTGGATGAGCATCCCACAAGGAACACACAAAGGACCAAAGCGAAAAGAGAAATGATTAAACGATGTTTCGCCTTGGGTAACCAGCGTAGACTTATCAGTGATTTCACTGGTCACCCTCCAACTTTGAATCACTCACAAATAGGCATCGTTTCGCACTCGTACTTATCCAAGTTACCTGATACGGATTCGTCCTGGCGGGTTATTATTTCCAATAGGATTATGCTCCTAAGGCAATTAAAACAAAAAAAAAGTTTAAAAAAAAACTCCAAATCAGTTACTTCAACCGAAAAGAAACTAAAAAACAAACGATCAAAAGATCTTGGGTGGAAATAACGAAAATTCAAACTTGGATGAGCATCCCACAAGGAACACATAAAAGATCAAAGCGGAAAGAGAAATGATTAAACGATGTTTCGCCCTGGATAACCAGCGTGGGCTCATCAGTAGTTTCATTGGTCGCCCTCCACTATACATCATTAAATACCATCATACACTTAGATTTCCAACCTTGAACCACTCACAAATAGGCATCGTTCCGCACTGGTATTTATCCAAGTTACCTGATACGAACTCGTCCTGGCGTGTTAATATTTTCAGTAGTATTATGTTCCTAAGGCAATTAAGACAAAAAAGAAGTTAAGAAACCTCCAAATCAGTTACTTCAACCGAAAAGAAACTAAAAAACAAAAGATCAAGAGATCTTGGGTGGAAATAACGAAAATTCAAACTTGGATGAGCATCCCACAAAGTACACACAAAAGATCAAAGTGAAAAGAGAAAGGATTAAATGATATTTCGCCCTGCGTAACGAGCGTGGGCTCATCAGTAGTTTCATTGGTCACCCTCCACTATACATTATTAAACATCAATATACCCTTTGATTTCTAATCTTGAACCACTTACAAATAGGTATCGTTCCGCACTGGTACTTATCGAAGTTACCTGATACGAATTCGTCCTGACGTGTTAATATTTTCAGTAGGATTATGCTCCTAAGGCAATTAAAACAAAAAAGAAGTTAAAAAACCTCCAAATCAGTTACTTCAACCGAAAATAAACTAAAAAAACAAATGATCAAAAGATCTTGGGTGGAAATAACGAAAATTCAAACTTGGGTGAGCATCCCACAAGGAACGCACAAAAGATCAAAGTGAAAAGAGAAAGAATTAAACGATGTTTCGCCCTGGGTAACGAGCGTGGGCTCATCAGTAGTTTCATTGGTCACCCTCCACTATACATTATTAAACACCATCATACACTTTGATTTCAAACTTTGAACCACTCACAAATAGGCATCGTTCCGCACTGGTACTTATCCAAGTTACCTGATACGAATTCGTCCTGACGTCTTAATATTTTCAGTAGGATTATGCTCCTAAGGCAATTAAAACAAAAAAGAAGTTAAAAAACCTCCAAATCAGTTACTTCAACCGAAAATAAACTAAAAAAACAAAATATCAAAAGATCTTGGGTGGAAATAACGAAAATTCAAACTTGGGTGAGCATCCCACAAGGAACACACAAAAGATCAAAGTGAAAAGAGAAAGGATTATACGATGTTTCGCCCTGGGTAACGAGCGTGGGCTCATCAGTAGTTTCATTGTCACCCTCCACTATACATTATTAAACACCATCATACACTTTGATTTCCAATCTTGAACCACTCACAAATAGGCATTGTTTCGCATTGGTACTTATCCAAGTTACCTGATACGAATTCGTCCTGGCGTGTTAATATTTTCAGTAGGATGATGCTCCTAAGGCAATTAAAACAAAAAAGAAGTTAAAAAACCTCCAAATCAGTTACTTCAACCGAAAAGAAACTTAAAAAACAAAAGATCAAAAGATCTTGGGTGGAAATAACGAAAATTCAAACTTGGATGAGCATCCCACAAGGAACACACAAAGGACCAAAGCGAAAAGAGAAATGATTAAACGATGTTTCGCCTTGGGTAACCAGCGTAGACTTATCAGTGATTTCACTGGTCACCCTCCAACTTTGAATCACTCACAAATAGGCATCGTTTCGCACTCGTACTTATCCAAGTTACCTGATACGGATTCGTCCTGGCGGGTTATTATTTCCAATAGGATTATGCTCCTAAGGCAATTAAAACAAAAAAAAAGTTTAAAAAAAACCTCCAAATCAGTTACTTCAACCGAAAAGAAACTAAAAAACAAACGATCAAAAGATCTTGGGTGGAAATAACGAAAATTCAAACTTGGATGAGCATCCCACAAGGAACACATAAAAGATTAAAGCGTAAAGAGAAATGATTAAACGATGTTTCGCCCTGGATAACCAGCGTGGGCTCATCAGTAGTTTCATTGGTCGCCCTCCACTATACATCATTAAATACCATCATACACTTAGATTTCCAACCTTGAACCACTCACAAATAGGCATCGTTCCGCACTGGTACTTATCCAAGTTACCTGATACGAATTCGTCCTGGCGTGTTAATATTTTCAGTAGTATTATGTTCCTAAGGCAATTAAGACAAAAAAGAAGTTAAGAAACCTCCAAATCAGTTACTTCAACCGAAAAGAAACTAAAAAACAAAAGATCAAGAGATCTTGGGTGGAAATAACGAAAATTCAAACTTGGATGAGCATCCCACAAAGTACACACAAAAGATCAAAGTGAAAAGAGAAAGGATTAAATGATATTTCGCCCTGCGTAACGAGCGTGGGCTCATCAGTAGTTTCATTGGTCACCCTCCACTATACATTATTAAACATCAATATACCCTTTGATTTCTAATCTTGAACCACTTACAAATAGGTATCGTTCCGCACTGGTACTTGTCGAAGTTACCTGATACGAATTCGTCCTGACGTGTTAATATTTTCAGTAGGATTATGCTCCTAAGGCAATTAAAACAAAAAAGAAGTTAAAAAACCTCCAAATCAGTTACTTCAACCGAAAATAAACTAAAAAAACAAAAGATCAAAAGATCTTGGGTGGAAATAACGAAAATTCAAACTTGGGTGAGCATCCCACAAGGAACGCACAAAAGATCAAAGCGAAAAGAGAAAGGATTAAACGATGTTTCGCCCTGGGTAACGAGCGTGGGCTCATCAGTAGTTTCATTGGTCACCCTCCACTATACATTATTAAACACCATCATACACTTTGATTTCAAACCTTGAACCACTCACAAATAGGCATCGTTCCGCACTGGTACTTATCCAAGTTACCTGATACGAATTCGTCCTGGCGTGTTAATATTTTCAGTAGGATTATGCTCCTAAGGCAATTAAAACAAAAAAGAAGTTAAAAAACCTCCAAATTAGTTACTTCAACCGAAAAGAAACTAAAAAACAAAAGATCAAAAGATCTTGGGTGGTAATAACGAAAATTCAAACTTGAATGAGCATCCCACAAGGAACACACAAAAGATGAGCCCACGCTGGTTACCCAGGGCGAAACATCGTTTAATCATTTCTCTTTTTGCTTTGATCTTTTGTGTGTTCCTTGTGGGATGCTCATCCAAGTTTGAATTTTGGTTATTTCCACCGAAGATGGAAAGAAACTACAAATCTTTTGTTTTTTAGTTTCTTTTCAGTTGAAGTAACTGATTTGCAAGTTTTTTAACTTCTTTTTTGTATGTCACTATTGTCACCCCATTAACTTCGGCGCCATCTTGAATTAAAGGGTTAAATCGTTTTTTCGCACATTACTTCTATTGTTTTCGCACTAGAAAAAAAAAGAAAAAAGTGTGTTGTAGGTAAAAACAATAACTACAAAATGAACCCCTTTCAAAATTACAGTCACTTTTTTGTTGATACTCAGAATTGCATTATTCAATCAAAATGAGAACATTGATGTCAGTTTTTTCGCTATTTCTAATTTTCTGTTACTCTGATTAAAAAAATATCTTAACAGATATTGTAGAGCAGCAAATTCTCTACATTTTATGTTCGAACATTTTTTTTCTTAATCCAATTCTTTTTGTTATACACCGTCACTGCACCAAATGTTCAACAAATTTCAACGATCCTGCAATCGCTCTGCTCGCCATCGCTGGAGGACGAGGATTCGTTATGGTATATCGACCTTTTTATAACCGTTTTTCGTCCTTTGTTTATATAAGGCTCATTTAAAACTGGTATGATCTGTGGAATGTGGCCTGCAGTCACGTGAGAATGTTGACATATGTATTTTAAAAAATATTTCAAAATGGCTTTATTTCTTTTTCTTATGATTCTAGCCCGTTTTGACAAATATTAAGTAAACTACGTCAGCGTCATATAAAAAACAGGTAAAACTCTTGATTGATTCTTTTGTAAAAATCGGCAACGCTTGAGCCGCAATCTTTGGCACATAAGCGCGACCGAAATTGTCTGTCATTGACACCTAGCTGATGAGTTCCTAATAAGGACGAAACAGCATCGTCCTCCCTCTGTGTGAGCAATCGAAATTTAGGAAGTTCATTTGGCACTGAAGTACAAAAAACTCTTGTTTTTTTTTCAATAAATTAATGGTTTAAGTAATGAGTAACCGCGATGCCTTTTTGCAGCAAATTCGTCAACTAGTTTGTCCAGGGGACAATTGCCCCCCCTCCCTGCCCGCCGTCCCAACTGACGCCTCTGGGCCAAGACTACAAGAACTAAAAAAAAGTATTTAATCGTATTCAGGATTGACTGACAACACAAAAGATGCCTTGCTCTTCGCACTCCTGAGACATTTCAAGTCTCTTTTGTTTATGTCAAAATGTGTCTAAAATACCAGATGAAGTTTATTACTATTTTTTTTTATTTAGTTTTTGTTATTTTATTTAAATTTTCGGTAACATCTTTTCATCATCTTTCTCACTCATTTGTTGATGTTGTTAGTGGGTTTGTGTTTGAAAGTTTTCCGTTACAAAAAATAAAAACTAAAAAAAAGAAAATATGGATAACGCCTGAATTGAAAAAGCCTCACAAAACATGAGATCGCTACATTACATTAGAAAATTTTTCATGAACAACACTTTTTTTGTAACATATTATAATAAATTCAGAGACAAATAAAGAATACTAAACTCAAAAAATAAACTAAAAGAAAAATGGTCTATTGTAAATGAGGTAAATATAACAAAATATCACCGCAAATAAGTGTTCATCCAAACGAACTAAATAACTTTTACTGCAATATCTCAAAAAAGGTTACAGCTAACATTAATACATCGAAAGATCCCTTAGAATATATGAGATATATTGAAATCCATGATACTTTTGATTTCGTACCAACAAACTTACTTGAAATTAAAGAAACGTGAAAGGAAATAAAAAACAAAAAATTAACTGGTATTGACAATATATCTCTAAAAACAATCGAAAACTTACCTGATTCAGCTTTACCAATATGTCTGTCTTAAGACAGCTATAATAGTTCCTATTTACAAAGGAGGAAGCATTTAAGACCCTTCTAATTTTAGGCCAATTTCATTATTATCTACAGTGTCAAAAATCATTGAGAAACTTGTGAAAAAAAGAATGACGGTTTTCAGAAATCAAAAAACACAAATGAATCTTCCAGTTGCTTGAACAGATCTATCATAACTTAAATGGGGTTAAGGTGGTTTTGGCAGCATTCTGTGACTTGACCAAAGCTTTTGACTGTGTTAGTCACAGAATACTGTTAGATAAACTCTATAAATATAGATTTCAGGGCAGAGCATACTGCTGGTTTAGGTCTTACCTGAAAAACAGATAGCAGTTGGTTCAAATAGGAAATGAGGTTTCAGATAGAGTACAAATTGACAGTGGGGTACCTCGGGGGTCAGTTCTAGGGCCTCTCCTATTCCTTATCTATTTAAACGATCTTACAAAACTAAAACTGATGATCCCACTTTGCTATGGCATAGCAAGGATGGATCATGTCTAAAAGATATAATTGAAAGAGACCTTTCCAAGGTAAAAGAGTGGTGTGATGCCAACTTGCTATGCTTTAATACCAATAAAACGTGTTTCTTGACCTTCAAATTTGAACTTGAAAACTTAGTCTTGGAAAATCAAAATATCGTAAAAAAATCTTCTAAGTTTTTGGGCATTCAAATAGACTCCAAGCTTAAACTTCAAGAACATGTTGCAAAGTTAAATGGCACATTGGACCAAGAGAGTCTTGTACACCTCTCTTCAAAAAACATAAAATTTTAACCTTTTTATTCTGGAAACAGTATGTTTAGTGCACAAAAAATTTTATGAATCGCTTAACCAAGGAGGCACACATAGCACAAGACGATCAAATTGTATACCTCTCCCAAAAACAACATTAACAAAAAATTCTATATTATTCGATGAAAAAAAGATTTTCAGTCACCTCCCTGAGGATACCAAAAACATTCCTGATTAAAAAAAGTTTAAAAATCCCATAAAACATCTGCTTGAACAAAACCCATATTATTGTATGCAAGAATATTTTTATGAAAATCTTTGATTAAACTTATTTTTATGTCAATTTTATTTATCGTAATAGCGTGTTAACGATGCTCTACATTTTTGTTTATTTAATTCGTTTTTGGGCTCTTTGTATTTTTTTTTATCTTTTTCGTTTGTTTGTTTATACTATTTTTAAACCCTTTTTAATTTTATACTAATTAAGTAATTGTCGTGTTACATATTGTTGTTTATTTGTTTATACTATTTTTTTAACTTGATTTTGACTTTATTCTATTATGTAAGTAATTATCATTGTTTATAGTATTTTTAAACCCTTTTTAATTTTGTAACTAATTGTCGTTTTATATATTGCTGTTTATTTATTTATTTGTTTATACCATTTTTCTAACTTAATTTTAATTTTACTCTATTGTGTTTAGTTTCTATAGTTTTCGCTTTGTCTACAATTTTTTTTTATAAATTTTTGAAAATAAAGCACTATTCAATTCAATTCAATTTAATCTTTCAGCCGTCCACATACGTTTTAAAGTTGCCTTATACATGAGCTAAAAGTTGTTACGCATGTTTTTAATTTCGACAATGTCATTAAAAAATTAATTTCTTATTTTGCAGACAAAACATCAGAAAGCGCCACATTTGTGATCAGTTTTGATTTAAAAGAGGTTAACAGGCAGACAATTTGCAGCCAGGCGTGTTTACAGAATGGACAGCGCTACTCGCTCAGTGAGCCGATATACATTGGGATAGATTTCCCTGTGGTAAGTATAAAAAAAAAACAGTAGAATTTTTATTAGTAGTGTTTAGGTACAGCTGGGTCCTTTAACTTTTAGGACGACTCTTAAGGCTATAGTGTCTTCCCAGATTTTAAGTAAAAAAAAGTACAACTGGCAACGTTCTTTAATTTTTTAATCTTTTGCCAGAGTGCACAGGGAAAACTAAAAATCAGAATTAGCTGAAATTTTGCAGGGGTAATCGTTTTTAAATGCTTAACAAAAATATCTGATGGACTTTTCAAAGTTCTCAATTATATTTTCTTTAAAATAAAAGCTCTGGTGCTGTCATCTATCCCAAAAGCCTCAAAATAATTGCGGTTTAGAACAAACCCGATTTACAAAAAAAGTAGAGAAATACTCACAATTTCCTCTGGATTACATTTTTCCTTTTTATATTTCCTTGCTTTAGCGAAAATAAAAACTAAGTTTCCTTTTTTTCTAAAAGCCTGTGCACTCCGGAAAAGAAAACCGATCAATCAATCACACTTCATTGAATTTGGGAGACACACGCAGTGCAAGTGTTGGCCGATAGATCGCATAATTTATACCATTCCATGGTAACTGCAGGTGTTTTGTCAGCAAACTATAAATCGGGCCGCAGTGGGACAGAAGAGTATTTTTGCGCTTTCTGACAGAAAACCATTCGAGGTTATGTTCAAATCTAAATTTAAAATTATAAACCCCTTAAAATAGTATTGCAAGGTGCATCAATCAAAATTAAGAGTTGGTCCCCCATCTTTTTTCGTTAGAAAACTGGCGGTCGGTATAAAAAGAGAAAGCGCGCGTTTCGACATGTTCATTACTGTAGAAGCATAGACAAACTACTTGTAGTTTGTAGACCTTTTTCTCTTATGGAAAAGCCTAGGTATAATTATTTGGGGGTCTGGTAATTTTTTTTTTAATAGATGGCGATAGTAGTACAAAAATTCTAAATTTGTCATATCTCTCCCTTGGCTGACGCCAGCGCGTAGAGGCGGATTTATTGATTTTTAGCCAACAACGACAATGGCGTTTGTTGAGGTTATTTTTGGTTTTTTGAAAAAAAAGGAATTATTACAAGCTACAGGCTTTTATAGTGTACGATGAGTAAAATAAAGTGTAGTATGAGGTGTAGTACAATCGTATATCAAATTTAAGCTATGTTTTATAAAATATTAGAGACGACACCATGATGGGGCAACCCAGAAAGAAAGGCCGGTAAGTTTTTTTTTAAATTTTAGTAGATACCAAAACTGTTCACAAAAATATTATAGCCCTGGTCAAAAAGTATTGAGAAGTTTTGTTTTACTCTGTAAAGAGGGACTAATCTTCTGTGTCTTTAGTGCTCCTGCCTATACATTAAAGCGTTGTATGTATGACAAGCTGATCATAAAGTGAGCATATTTTATCTTATAAAATTTAAAAAAAGGAAGTGTCGAAAGAGCCGGCCATTCGGCTGAATAGACGTGAGGCTAAAGAGCCGGCAATAATTATTTATTATGTGTTTTTCACATTTTCGTTTTTTTTTTAATTTTTTAAAGTAAATTAACCCAACCTAACCTAAACAGACTCAAACCAACTTATTAAAAGCCAAAACAACCCAAAAAAACACACTTTAAAGTAAATTAACCCAACCTAAACTAAACAGACTCAAACCAACTAAATTAACCCAACCTAACCTAAACAGACTCAAACCAACTTATTCAAAGCCAAAACAAACCAAAAAAAAACACACTACAACCCCTACATCTTTTTTTGGCTTGTTTAATTAGGTTAAGGTTGGGTTAATTTAGTTTAAAGTGTGTTTTTTTGTGTTGTTTTTTCTTTTAATAAGTTGGTTTGAGTCTGTTTCGGTTAGGTTGGGTTAATTTAATTAAAAAAAATTTTAAAAAAGAAAATATGAAAAACACATACACTCCTAAACACTCCCTAAAAAAAAACGTGACTATCCCAGTACTTAGAAGTGTTTACAGTAACTACCTTAAAGTGAGGCTTAAACAGAAGTCAGGCTTAGTTTTCTTAGTACCCCACAAAGTCTATCCATGGCATAATTAAATAACTACAATGTATTGCATATTTATATGTTTATTTTGTTTTTTAAATTTTAAAGTTTTTCTCACAATGGGTTTTAGCCTCTCTTTCTTTTTCCAATATGGAAGACTGGTCCATTAATTTGGCCTAGTCTCCCTTAATAAAACTTTGGTAGGGACTCCTGATGATGGCAGCCTGAGCTTCCAAAACATGTCGGGTTTAAAATAAATTCAGTGGAGAAAGCACACCCCAACTGGTGGTTACCCTGAGAACGATCAATTTGTTTGATTTAGTTACATTTTTACAAATTTAATGTATTTATAAATGTTATAATTTTAACTAATTAGCTAATGTTTGTTTTATTTCTTTTTACAGTTAAAGAAGGCGCTTTTTAATTCCTAATGAAGTCAATGTGCCCAGACAAGCTAATCTTACACCAAAAGCATGACATTTCTATAGGAAAGTTATTGATAGTAGTAAGCGATTGCATAAAATGACCGGTTATGTGCAATCATTCTAGAGAAAATTAGCAGTCGCAGAAAATGCTTATTATATGCTAGATTAGAGTACAGCAGCAGAAACCTAAAGCCAGAAGACTTACTTTAGAAGAAAAGATTCTCTTTTTTTTTTTAAATCAATTGGTAAGATGTACAGGCTATTGTCTAAGATTTTCGCTTTGCCAAGTAGAAAAGTAAAAAACTGTTTGTGAAGTTTGCAGGAGTAAACTTAATTATAAGTCATGATAATGATGTTTTCAATGAACTTATTGATGCCTTGCAGTATAAAAACAGTAAGTTGACAAAACCAGGAACATACTTTAATTTTTTTTTTTTGGCAAGACACAAACTTTATTATATTTCTTAATCCCTAAACTAACCACAATAATAAAGTTAATTATTAGGGGTTTGTTCTGGTGGTGTAAGCAAGTTAATAAGATTTGTAAGATTTTCTAATAGTCTAAAAAGAGGAGATTATTGCGATAAATAAAAAAAAAATCAGCATTTCATGAAGCCAAACAAAAATGATTTGGAAAAAATTATGTTTTCTTTCTTGAGGCTTTATATTGAATTTTGTGTACTAAATTATGACTAAAGGCAATTATCCTCACAATTGTCTGTGGAATAATTTTAACAATAACTATTTCTAGGTCATTTATCTTCTTTTTAAATAATTTTTAGCTCGATTTTTACTATAAGGTAATATTTTATGTTTCTACTTATTTTACCAGATGATTCATTATATTTTTCATCTCCTTTTTACTCCCTTAGCATTGGAGGGATAACAAATGTTAAACTTTGTAAAAAAAATAAAGGAATTCTTGTATTCAACACTCCAATAATGAGTTAAGGCAGTGAAAAATATAATGAACCCTTGTTTTGTTTCTAAATCTGTATTTGGGAAATGTACTTCAATTTTTTTTTTAATTACACATACTTATTTATCATCTGTCTTTATCTTTTTACCCAACCTTTTATAAGTTAAATTCTCAATGAAACTATACAATAAAGGGTTTTGTAAAAGGACCTCACCTATGAAATTAAAAGGCAAAATGTTTTTTTCATAACATTTCATTTGGGTCAAAAGTACACATTTGTCTTTTAAGTTCAGTGCACCCAAAGACAAAAAAAGTTTAAAAAATTCACAAAAACATCAACTTTTGATTTATCTTTTAAACTTTTTTTGTTTTTTGGGCATATTTGCTATGTTTTCATGGGTATTGAGTTCATTTTCAAAACTCATTCTATCTTTTTCTTTTATATAGCGTGTTCTTGGTCTTGATAAAGAAAACGCTATAAAAAATAAAAGAAAAAGATACAATGAGTTTTGAAAACGAACTCAATACCCATGAAAACATAGCAATTGTGGTCCTTTTTGCTATGCCAAGAAAAATCAATATTACATTACATTTGTAAAGTAATATTGATTTTTTATTTAAAAATCAATATTCTTTTGTAGTATTAATTTTTGTGGTTATCATGTGTGGTGCTCCATCTATTTGTGTTTCACTGAACTATTTCTATGTAGGGCGCCAAGGTCATAATTAGTTCCGTAGCACAGTACAGCAGATAACATTCTGGTCTGTCAGACAGACCGAACCCAATTTTTTTTCTATGTGTAGAAGTTCGCGGGCAGCTAACTTCGAAGTCCAAGGTAGAGTGCAAGGCGTTGCATTGATACTCTTGCGTGTCAGAAAGTAAAAAATAAGTAAATTCCTCCCGAACCTTACAATGTTCTTGTAAGTCTAAGAAATAAAGAAAAAGTCAAGAAAAGTTCATCGTGTTTGAATCTACAGTCCACTCACCCAAAGAAAACCAGCTCATCAAGGCAAGAAAGGAAAAAAATTGCCAAGTTTTCAGGCAATCATTAACTCCCGGTTTACAGAAAAATAAGTCACGTTTTTGGTCCAATCGACCCGATAAAGAACAGACGCAGTCAACAAGTTCAAGCTTCAAGAAAAAGAAAATTGTGGTCATCAGACACGGATCCGCATTTTTCTGGCACAAGTTTCAAGTGGTTAGAATACAGATCGTCCATTTTCATGTTCATGTGGAAAACAAGTTAATAAAAGCAAGTGAAAACAAGAAGACAGTAAGAAAAAACCTCTGAAGGAGCGAGTCGAGTTTCCAGAAGTCGTGCTGTGCAAATCAACTTGTAGGCACTCTAGCGAAATTCTCGATCGCGTCATATTGAAGTGTGCGCGCGATCGGTACAAGAAATTCAAGTTCAAGGTCAAGCTCTATCAGCTGGTCAGCGAAGGTTTCGACAAGCAGAAAAACAGCTGTTTGCAGTTGGTTTGAAGTTTGGCGTTAAAATTTCAAGGCAATCCTGGGATGTGGTAAAAACCGACTGTGTTGACGTTGGTATCCAGGTAACCTAGATTAGAAAAAGTGTGTTGCAGAGTCTATTTAGATGGAAATTGGTGTGTAAAGTAGCACATTCTAGTAGGTAGTATAGCATGTAAACAAAGCCACCAGGGCTTTTAAAGGAAATAAGCAGTAAGCAAAAGAAAAAACAGTTCAAGTTCAAGGGTCTATCCTTCATTCCCTTTCCTTGGGTTAGGTTAATGTGTTGCGAGAGTAAAATTTAAGGTTATTTTAAGCTATTTTTTGCATGAAAAGTTAGATTATAAATAGAAATCATGAGTGAAGAAAAAGATAAGTTAAGGTTAATTCGTAAACGAGGGGGGCTTAAATCAAATTTAACTCGCTTGAATAACCGTTTTAACTCCTTAAAAATTCAGGCAGCTGTCACCACCTTATCACCGGTGGATTTATGCAATCTTGAAACTAGATTAAATAGGGCAGAAATTGAATTGCTTTCGAGTTTTATTTCTCTTCAATCAGAGTTGGAAGAAATCGATCCAGACAATTTTGATGAAACCGAGACTGAGAATTTTGAAAAATCTTATTTTTCACTTGTAGCAGAAATTAAACATTTTCTTTAGTCAAAAAACCCACCACCCTCACAACCAGTCTTTTAAATGCCTTCCCCTGATGCTCAGCCAGGGCCAATCATCACAGGAGGCAGTACAAGCCCTAGTCATAAGCAAGTAGGTGTCAGATTTGCTGATATTAAGGTACCCAAGTTTTCAGGGGTGTATGAGAAATGGCTGGTATGAAAAGACCTCTTGTACACAACTGTCGAGATATTACAACAATTACAATTACAACTATTACATGGAGCGCTGGAGAGATCTGCAGCTCAGTGCATACAATCTTTGTCCATCACGGAAAACAGTTATACCGAAGCCTGGGATACATTATGTAAAAGGTTTGACAATAAAAAATTAATTGTTCACAAACATCTTAAAGGTATTTTTAACCTGATGGAAATAAAATCTGAAAATCCCTCCTGATACAGATTATTGGTCGACACAATCACTAATAACTTAAAGTGTCTTGAAAACATGAAGGTCAGTACAGACAATTGGGACCCTCTAGTAATCTTTTTTGTGACCAATAATATAAGATTTCAGGGGATCTCCCTACGCTTGATGAGTTAAAAACTTCTTTAACAAACCGAGCAGATTTTTTAGACAAAGTAAACATGCATAAACAAAAAGATTCTAGTTTTAAACCAAAAGATCAAAATTTAAATTTTAAGCCAAAAACATTTGTAAATACAAATGATAATACTAGTTTAAAACAGTTTTCTTGCTATTACTGCCATCAGCAGCATTCAATTTTTAAATGTCCTGAATTTTTGGCATTATCTGCTAAAGAAAAATTTGATAAAACTGTTCAGCTGAAACTCTGCACGAACTGCTTTAGCAGTCAGCACCAAGCGGCTTCGTGTGAGAGAGGCAGCTGCAAATTTTGTTCAAAAAAGCATAATTAACTTTTGCAGAGAGTAGTGCTTAATCCCAGTGAATCACAGACATCAGAAAAAAGCAATAATAGTGAGACTTCATTAAAAGGGTTGTTGACTAGTCTGGTCAAGAGCACACCTGCAAGGCCTTACTTGATAACGCTTCCATGCCAAACTTTATTTCAAAGGACTTTGCTGAAAAACTTAAGATTTCCCAGCATCCTATAAATTTATCTGTGATTGGCATTGGTCAGAATCAAGCGAAAATTAGTTCATCATGTGACATACAATTCAAATCATTGCATTCTGAGTTCCAATCAAATCTACACTGTCTAGTAATCCCGGAAATAACTATCAGACTTCCAAACTACTCGTTTAACCCCAATATTCTTGATATTCCCTCTCATGTCAAGTTATCTGATCCATCATATTTTTCAAGGCAAGTAAAATTGATTTATTAATTGGCGTAGATACTTTCTGGTCTCTAATGTCAAGTAGTAGCATATGTCTTGGAAAAAATAAACCAATTTTACAAGAAAGCAAGCTAGGCTGGATAGTTACAGATCCCCTAGGCTTTTCAAAGAGCACTGTAACAGCTTGTAATCTTTCTATTTCTAAAAATGTTGATGTTCAGTTGCAACTTCAGAAGTTTTGGGAAATAGAGGAATTATCTTGCAAGTAAATTTGTTTCATCAGAAGAACAATTACCTGAAGAACACTTCCGTGATACCTATAAGAGAAGCCTTGAGGGTAGGTTTATTGTTTCAATTCCGCTAAAGGAGCCTATCACAATATTGGGTAATTCTCAAGACCGTGCCAAGTCTCAGTTTTTACATCTTGAGCAAAAACTGGCTAAAAAACAAAAGTTAAAGGAAATGTACTGTAATTTTATGAATGAATACAGGCATTTTTCTCATATGTCTATTTTTAAAACTTTCTCACAAGACCAAATCATACATACCTACGAGAAGAGAGTGTCACAACCAAGTTACGAGTAGTTTTTAACTGTTCTGCTGAATCTACTTCAGGTCACTCCTACAACTCTATCCAGATGGTGGAACCTACTATCCAAGAAGATCTTTTCTTAATTTTAGTTACATTCAGACAACATATATATGTTGCGTCAGCAGATGTCAGCAAAATGTACAGACAAATTAAAGTAGCTGACGAATTTAAACCACTCCAATTAATCTACTGGCGTGAAAATCCACAAGATGAGCTTCAGATTTTTTCTTTAAACACTGTCACATATGGCACTGCGAGTGCTCCTTTTCTAGCTACTCGATGCTTGGTCCAGCTTGCGTATGATCATGAAAATACTTATCCAGAAGCCTCTCAAGTTATCAAAAAAAAAACATCTATGTTGACGATTTATTGTGTGGATCAGATTCTGTGGAAAATATCACATTATTGTGTCAACAAATCTCTTCCATTTTACTGTCAGGCTGTTTTGAGTTAAGAAAATGGAACTCGAACAATGCACGGGTCCTTGAAAACCTAAAGAGTGAATTTTTTCTTCAAAACCATTCTATTTTTCCACAAGTGAATCAAGCAAAACTTTAGGCCTATTGTGGTCTTCTACAGAGGATGTTTTTTCCTTTAAAATAGAGCAGTTACCTGAAGTCAAGTACATAACTAAAAGAATTATTATGTCAGATACTGCAAAAACTTTCGATCCATTAGGTTTGATAAGCCCTGTCATTATTTTGGCTAAAATATTTCTCCAAGCCTTATGGAAGTTAAAACTTTCATGGGACCAAGAAGTTCCAACAGAGCTTTCCTCTCAATGGAAACAATTTAGAACTGAATTATCCGTACTTAATGAGTTAAAAATTCCTAGATTGATTTCTTGTCCCTGTCCTGTTAGCGTACAAATCCTTGGCTTTGCTGACAGTTCTCAAAAAGCTTATGGTGCAGCTTTGTACCTACGTGTTCAGCAAGACAACCAGGAAGTTTATGTAAATCTTATTAGTTCCAAAACTAGAGTAGCTCCAATTCAACTTTGGGCTTCCTTGCTTTTAGCACAACTTTTCGAGAAAGTAACTAGCTGTTTGACTATAAGTTTTGAGATATTACCTTTGGTCAGATTCCACTGTAGCACTTGCTTGGATTCGCACTTCTCCACACTTGCTACAGACGTTTGTTGGTAACCGAGTCTCACAAATTCAAATTTTGAATAAAGTTGATCATTGGCGCTATGTGCCAACTAGCTCGAATCCTGCTGACATTCTTTCAAGAGGAATGTCACCAAAAATGCTATTAACATCGACTATGAGGTTTAATGGTCCCTCGTGGCTAAAAAATTGCGAAAACCAATGGCCAGAAGACATTTCCAAATCAGTTTCATTTGACGAACTCCCTGAAATTTGTCAAGAGACTAAAAGTTTTATCCAGGTTAATCAAGAGCCCTTTCCTTTTCAAAATTATCATTCATTGACTAAACTTAAGCGTATTTTTGCTTATGTATTGCGATTTATAAATAATTTTAAAAAGTTCAGAGAAAATAAACCAAAAATTTCAGGGTGTTATTTCACTGTCACAGAGCTACGATTATCTTTAACCAAACTATGTCAAATGGCTCAAAGAGAATCTTTTCCTCAAGAATACTTAAATAAATAAAAAACTTTGAGCAGTCAAAGCAAGCTTCTTAGCTTAAATCCATTTATGAAAATCAGTTTAATCCTTGTTGAAGGTAGATTAAAAAATTCCCGTTATTCTTTTGAAAAGAAACACCCTATAATCTTATCTCCAAAAAACTATTTAACAGTTCTTATTTTCAGAGAAGAACATTTGAGACAAATTCATTGTGGCCCTCAAATGTTGCTGGCGTCAGTTAGGGAAAAGTTTTGGCCTATATCAGGAAAAAATCTTGCCAAGCGCATTGTCAGGGAATGCATAACGTGTTTTAAGTTCAACCAAGGACTCCTTTAATGGGAAATCTGCCTGAGCTGCATGTCTCTCCAAGGTTGCCATTCTCGGACACAGGTGTAGACTATGCAGGTCCATTTTCGTACAAGGACCGGAAAGGTAGAGGCTGCAAAACTCATAAGTGTTATGTAGCATTGTTTATTTGCTTAACAACTAAATCCATACATTTGGAGCTAGTCACAAAGCTGAGTACGTTAGCCTTTCTAGAAGCCTTGCAACGTTTCATTGCACGCCGTGGAAAGCCATTTCACATATACTCTGATAACGGTGGGAATTTTATTGGGACAAATAACAGGCTTCATGAGCTAGGTTCTTTTTTACGAGAAAATAAAGCCAGCATCGAAGAAAAGGTGGCAACTGATCATGACATAAAATGGTCATTTATTCCTTCATATTCTCCCCATCAAGGTGGCATTTGGGAGGCTGGTGTGAAGTCATCAAAGCACCATCTTTTAAAGGTCATAGCAAATACTACTTTTCCTTATGAGAATCTATCAACTGTCATAATTCAGATTAAAGGGATATTAAACTCAAGACCCTTATCCCCAGATCCCAGTGACTTGAAGGCCCTCACTCCTGCTCATTTTTTGATCGGTAGATCCTTGAATTCGCTTCCTTATCCTGATGTCCAAGGTATTCCTGAAAATCGTTTAAGTCATTATGAGCATCTCGAACTGCTTAAACAACACAACACTTTTGGTACCGTTGGTCAAAGGAGTACTTGAACCAATTGCAAGAGAGAACAAAGTGGAAAATTAACAAATCTACTTTATCAGTTGGTTCTCTGGTGTTAATACGAGATGACAATTTACCTCCATATAAGTGGCGCTTGGATCGAATTGTGCAATTGCACCCAGGCTCAGATAAAGTTGTAAGAGTAGTGTCAGTGAAAACCACGACCGGCATTTTAAAACGCGCCGTTCGTAACGTATGTCCCTTACCTATAGATGACCCTTAAGTTTAGTTTAAGGCTCAATGAGAGGCCTAGTGCCCATGTATTTAGGTTAAGCTAGGTTAGTATCAAACTTTCAGGCCGGGAGCATGCTAAGGTTTTATATTTTCAAATCTAAATTTAAAATTATAAACCCCTTAAAATACTATAGCAAGGTGCACTAATCAAAATTAAGAGTTAGTCCGCCATCTTCTTTCGTTAGGAAACTGGCGCTCGGTATAAAAAGAGAAAGCGTGCGTTTCGACATGTTCATTACTGTAGAAGCTCGCGGACAGCTAACTTCGAAGTCCAAAGTAGAGTGCAAGGCGTTGCATTGATACCCTTGCGTGTCATAAAGTAAAAAATAAGTAAATTCCTCCCGAGCCTTACAATGTTCTTGTAAGTCTAAGAAATAAAGAAAAAGTCAAGAAAAGTTCATCGTGTTTAAATCTACAATCCACTCAGCCAAAGAAAACCAGCTCATCAAGGCAAGCAAGGGAAAAAATGGCCAAGTTTTTAGGCAATCATTAACTCCCGGTTTGCAGAAAAATAATTCACGTTTTTATGCTAAACAGAAACCACTCCGCGTGTGCGGTCGCCCGCCGAAAAAGGCCTAGCGCTGCGCGGGCATTACCCCGAGTCTATCAAAGAACCAAGAGAACTTTACTGGCTCGCTGGGATTATCAGGAATTCGAATAGAAACATTCGGCACACATAACCCCACATAATTTTGTCTTTCTTGAAGTGAAAAGATAGATTTTAGAACATTAGTTTCAAAAACACACGGATACTTGAGTACTAACAAAACAGGTCAGTAAAGCTCCATTTAGAGGTTTGAAAGACTCTTGCTAGTCGTTGACGCTCCTGTTTAAAATAGAATACGATTATTTCTTCTAACGGGGAGTGTTTCCAATTCAATTATAAATGAACCTGTAAATGCAACCTTAAACATTACACCCAGTTACTTTAATACGTAGTTGGGTAGCGTTTTTTTAGCAGGTAATTCTGCAATAAATGGTTTTCTTTTATTTTAGTACTTCACTTGGTTTTTTAGCGGCACAGAACGCGAAAAGTCAAAATAAGTAACCTAACCCCAAATTTTTGACCCGGTGCTAAAAAATCTCTGGTGTCCCACTGTGGATAAACATCAATAAAGTCTCGGCGTTGCCATGGAAAACAAATTCAATGACGTAAAATTTTGTAACAAAATCAGGTCGACATAGTTAAATTGATTTTCCGTACAGTGTTGCTAAAAACAATTCCCCAGATTGTACCTACGGCCTTAACGGCCCAATTACATCGTTAAACCGGCAACGCTGTTGGGTCCGTTTATTAGGCAATTCTTTTTCCGCATGTTTCTCGGAAACGGGACTTCCAAATGGCCAGAAATTTTGCCTAAATTGTTTATTGGACTATGTTTTTCCATCAGATCTTGTTACTTTTTTAAAATGTTGTTTATTTTTTGAAAAAAACTGTTTTAGCTTTTGTGGTGTTTCAAAATTGGCGGGCCCATATTACGTCAGAAACAGTCAGAAATACCCTTTATAGAGACCTGTAAAACTAAATTGGAAATATTTGTAATTTTCCAAATAATGGACACCTAATTTCAAAAACTCTCTAGATTGTATTAATAAGCTTTGTAATCCTCTTCCTCTAATAAAAAACAAATTGAGTATTATTTTCCTCTAAAGCTAAAACATGCTGAAATGTAAAAACATGGACTATACTGGTTACCTATCAATATTAGTTATATGCCTAGCATCAAAAAGTACTTAAATGGTTATATTATAGATACCGCCACCATCAAAATTAACCACCCACGTCTTTTTTTTGTGAGCTTACCCTAGGCATAGTTTCTAGTGTTCTCCTTTCCTAAATGTATTCGGCTAAGAGAGATCTAGCATATATACCTAGGTAACACCCCTTACCAGGAAAAAAAATTTATGCCATGCAAACATCGAAATTGGTCGACTCACTGTATTTGCAACTAACCAATGTCAGTGTGTCTGCCTGACATTCTTCATAACCTTAGTTTTGTCGTTTTGTTTTGGAGTTCGTCGGCCTGGTTTTTGTGTTTTATTTAATAATTTTTCCTTTGGTGAAAAGCTACTTTTTAGGACCCTTAAGTGGTCTGTGTGTATGGCCATTTGACTAGTTGTCACTGCTCTCAATTCGATCACCTAGGTGATAAATAAACAATCCCCCATAGGGTCACTGGATCCTGAGACCTGCGGTCTCAGCCGCAGGTTTTAGGATCCAGTGACCCTAATCCCCAATGATTCGCGGCGCAATCTGTGAACAGGAGAATACAGTAAAGAAACCAGAGATAGATAATGAGTGGTAGATGACTTATTGAAATCGATTGACAAATTTATATTATCTCTGGATTGTTCTTGCGCCGTTAAAGCAGGTTTTTATTGAATTTGAGCGGTGTATTTTATTTTACCTTTTCCATGTCAGTTAAATTATAGTGTCAGTCTACTTCAAAAATTTATTTTCAATGTCAGTCACATAAACTTCTTAAATTTACTCAAGAAACTCAGACCATGGCCCACACACGACGAAGGAATTGAGAGCAGGGATTGTACCGAAACTGGAGGACGGATGGTCTCTTGCAGCTGTGGCAGAACATTTCAATCTCAACCGTGGAGGGAAGAAAGAACGCTAGGTAAGGGAGAAGAATTCGGGAGAATCAGGCAGACCCGCAGTTTCCAACCTGGATGAAGATGCAGCTCTCATTCAAAGACTCGAAGAGGACCCTTTTTTAACACCAAAACAAGCAAGGATTTTGTCTCAGTTCCTAGGATGGAAGAGAAAACACTACCTTTGGACCTCCATTAACCTAGCGACCCCACCCCAAGAAAATAAAAATTTAGTTATGCCATAATTATGTGCTAATTTCGTCCCCCATCAAAAAATGTAGTGCTCCTCTGTTTTCTGAGAAAATCGAAAAAGAAAATGGGGTAGCTAGATTAATATTAACTTAGCAACCCTACCAGGAAATATGGAGCCACACTAAAAATTTTTGGTTTTAAAATTATGTGCTAATTATGTGCTCCACGAATGTATAACAAAGAAATAAAATTTTTTATTTTAAATTATGTTTTTCTAAAAAAAAAAAGGTTGGGTAGCTAGGTTAATATTAACTTAGCGACCCACATGTTTAGGTATCACGGAATCACATAAAAATTTTTAGTGTAGCGCCATATTTTCTGCTGGTGTTGCTAAGTTAATGTTAACCTAGCTACACCATTTTCTATTTCGATTTTCTCAGAAACCAGAGGAGCACAAAATTTTTTGATTTGGGACGAAATTAGCACATAATTAGCAGATAATTATGGTGTGACTAAATTTTGATTTTCTTAAGGTGTGGTCGCTAGGTTAATGGGGGTGAAAACACTTGCATTGCCGGGTTGCAGCTACTAAAACTGAGCTTACACCGCAACAAAAACAATCTTGCTTGTTTTTTGTTTTGAATTATATCCACAGAGATCAAGATTTTTGGAACCGCGTGTCTTTTACGGATACGGTTTTCAGTCAGTAGAGACATAAAGCTATTTGTAACTCAACACGGTATACGTATCCGCATCTAGCGAGAACCAAGCACATTGATTGGTCAGAAACTTGTAGCACGTTCGAAAATAGCAGATATATGCTAATTTAAGGTGTTTCTGAACGCAATAGGTGCTGAGATACGATACGTGTGCCGTACCGATACGTGATACCTAACGCATCTCAACACCTATCGCGTTCAAGAACACCTTAGATTAGCATATATCTGCTCTTTTCGAACGTGGTACAAGTTTCTGACCAATTAATTTGCTTGGTTCTCGCTAGATGCGGATACGTATACGGCGATAAGTTAAAAATAGCTTTATGTCGCTATTAAAGAAAAGCAAAATGATAGTGTATAGGCCAGATAACGCCATATTCAATCCACATTATGTGAGTCACTACCGAGCAGGAGATTTGTGGGACAAACCTATTTAGAGATATTGGACAATGTCATGCTGCCAAGTGTGGAACAGGGTTTTCCAGAAATCAATGATATGGGAAGAACTTGCAGACCAAGAAAATTTCTCATTGTCTTTCTATCAATCAATCTTGCAGATTACAAAGAGTTATCGACGTAAACCGAGACATAACAAAATATTGATTTTTTTTGTTTTTTAATTATCGTTGTTTTTTATTGATTCTTTAATATAACAACTACATAAACAGACACAAAATGTATTTATTATTTTGGTATAAAAGTTAAATAAATCAAATAAACAAAATAAAAAATAAAGAAAATGCACAACCTTAGTGTAAGGGGTATAACCAATTCCTTTAAAGAAACGGATCATCCTGTAGTTGTAAATAATCTACAAAATTTATAATGTCAACTCAATATTATACTGCTCACAATAATCAAACACTTTCTGAAGTCGTCCTAAAACTTAAAGGACCCAGCTGTACATTCAGAGTGATTTTTTTTTAAATAATTTTCTCAGGAATATAATTATAATAACAAAAAATTTAAACGAATTACAAAAGTACAGGGTTTTCTACCGCAGCAAACATGAATTTAAAAAAAAATAATACTTTTTAAGTACTGGCTTTCCAAGCCGCTAATAACGGCAAAGTACTAAGTAGGAAGCACTTAGTTAGTATTGATTTGGAACAACGGCCAGCAGGTATATTTTTAGTACAGAAAGAGCTGTCTTTTACTGTAATATTTTTTTGTACTTTTTTAATAATGTTAAACACATAACGTGTAAGTACTAAGTAGAAAGTAGTTTCACAAAAAAAAAATAAATAAAAATAAAACAACATAATCTTACATCCTAATAGCACAATACATTCTAGGGACAACCCTAGAATGACCTATTTGGATTTTCACAAAACATCGATATTATCTATCTATCGATGTTTTCGATGTTAATTTCTTTATGCAGCCTATCCCATACGGTATGATTGCAGTAAATAAGGCGTAATAAACGTATTTTTTTATTTTAAATGTTCCATGCTTGATTACGTTATTATCAGGAAAGTTAAATATTAAAATAGTTTGAATTTAGTCGTATTTTTCCAAAACAATAATTATTTGTATGTTTTTCTTTTCTTTAACGTTTATTACAAGACGATTACACATTTTTTAAATAATAAACATCGATTGCCGATGTTGACAAAACATCGATGTTTTTACACCGATGATAGGTGTCGATGTTAACACCGTTAACACTCACGTCCCACCTCTAAGCCAGGTCTACTATTTTAATAGTAGATCTACTATTCTCCTATTTTTTAGTCACATCTACTGTTCTACTATTTTTAACTGAAAATCTACTAATATACTTTTCCTTGAGTAAAAGCCTACCACAGCAATAGATACAAAAATCAGCTCAATAAACGGTCAATATTATGGTGACAAAAATTGGTGATTTTCGATTATAAACTCTGTGTCTAAATTGCCAAAGACCATTAGTCTGGAGCGACTGTACGGTTAGCGCACGGGTTACCTAGCAGGGTAACGATTCTGGGGCTCGATTCTGGGCGTAATAGAACGATCATACCCTGAGAAGTGACCACATCTATTAAAATCCAAAATTCCGTATTCTGTGACCGGCCGATCGCACAAGTCATTCGAACGACGCACGGTGGTCGATTTTCCGGAAAACGCGGACATAAATGGTTGTCAAGATACTAAGCGAATAGTTGACCAAAGAAAAAACTATGCTTTTTACGAGTTTGACATTACGCATCAGTATTCAACATCAAATTTCAAATAGAAGACCCAGAGTATGACAGTATTCAACTATTAATATCTCGAAAACAGTTGAAGATCGACATAGGGTACGTTATATAAAAATGCTTAGAATTTAAAAACAAAATGCAAAAATGCAATAACATACTGGGTGTTTCATTTGAAAGTTTCGGTTGGCATTCTTTTTAATATATTTCCTTTTTCTAAACTAACACTTTTATTTTAATTTAGCTAATTAATAAATATATATCTTTTTCCTCTTAAAAATGTGAAAATTCACACGATCATCCTGTCTGTTTATTAAAACTAATATTTTGTACGAATAAATGACAATATGAAAGTTTTTTTAATGTCCGCGTTTTTACAAAAATCTACCATTGTGCGAGTCCTACTCTAAAAGACGGTCAAGTTTGCCGTAGCATGCGCATTAGCGAGTAACATATCGATCGGTCGTTCGTCCAATAGCGTGCTCTGAAATAATACAAGTGACGTTTTTCACACGAGCTTTCCTACAACTCCCAACTACTGGGTCTAGTCGAGAGAACGGCTTCGCTCAAAAATTATTGTTCGAGGCAGCTCTGCGCGTGCCCATAAGAGTTTGGTGATTATTCGATCGTCTCGTCATTGCTTTTAAGCGCGTTTATTGGTTGAATTTACTTTTCTTCTCTGAGGCGAACGATCACTTCCTATGACTTCCAGGGTACCGATTAAAAATAATGGTCCAAGTAGCGTTGGAGCACGTACACTTGATTTAAAAAAAAAATCATACATGCATTTTCTCCTATGCCACAAAGTTTAGCTTTCTATTAGTGTATACTATTATAAGGCTCCACCAGCTTAGTATGCCTGTCCAACACCGTTCTCAACTAAAAAGCCAGTTAACTCATTTTCGTTTTAGTATCCTTTGGCCTATGATCGGTGCCATATTAACAACAAACTGACAGAAAATCCATGTTTTACTTGTCAATTTGGTTACAAAAATGGCAGCCACATTAGGCTAAAGGGCACTGAGGAAGTAGGAGTTAACAGGCTTTTTAGTTAAGAACGGTGTTGGCCTGACAGCTGAAAATTCAGTGTGACGTCCTTAAAAATGCCACAGATATCAACATTTACAAAAGTTCAAATTATCACTCGAGTTATAGAAGACGGCTGGTCTATAAGAAGAGCGGCCACCCATTTTGGAGTTGATAAAATGACGATAATGCGATGGAAAAAGCGCTGGATTGAAAATGCTATTCTACGAATAGGAAAGATGGATCAGGACGACCAAAAGTAAGTTCTGAAGTGCAAGATGAGAGACTTATTGACCATCTCAGACAAAATCCTTTTTCAACGTCGGTTGCATCAGCTAATGTAACATTATTTCAGGGTTCTTTAGCACCAGTAAATAGAAGAGTAACGAAATCAGAAGTCTCTTGTCGAGTTGCTGCAAAGGTGCCTTTTCTAACAGACGAACAAAAGCAGGCCAGAGTGATTTTTGCACTGAACAACGTTCTTCGGGATAATCACTTCTAGTTGAGGGTGGTTTTCACTGACGAAAAAATTTTTAGTTGATACCTCCGACATGGCCAGCCAACACCTTCCGTTTTAGTACCTTTTTCCACGTATGCCGCCGCCATTTTTGACACTGTTGACAGATATTACATTAGTTAATTGTCAAAATGGCCGCCACATATGTTCAAAGCTCACTAAAACTCGAGTAGATGGAAGGCCTATTAAATATCGGAGGCATCGTTTTAGTTAATCGTCCACCAAATTCTAGATTTGAACCCGAATATCCAAACCAAATTAAAAAAGTTGGAAATTTTTCTGTAAACATATGGGGCTGGTTTAGTGCTAGAGGTTTGGATTTTTTTTGGAGAATCGGAGGAAGATTCAATAGTGAACGACATACTGAAATCCTTGAAAATGTTATGCTACCATCTGTACAGGCTTTACATGAAAATAATGACTTCGTTTATCAGCAGGACAACTGTCCAGTACACACGGCTCATGTTGTTCGGCAATGGTTTCAGAATAATAATGTAGACACTCCTTGCCTGACCTTATACCAATGGAAAATATATGGGATCGAATCGTTAAAATAATATACCAAAGGAATTGGAGACCACGAAATGCTGAAGAGTTAAGCGATGTTATTTATCGCGCATTGGATCAGCTCTCAGAAAACCATCAGTATTTTTAAAATTTAACCTTTTCAATGCCCAGACGTTTGCAGCTTGTAATAGAGAAAAATGGTGATCCTATTAAATACTTAATTATTTATTTTAGTTCTTTTTTAAGTTAAAATAATTAGTATTAAGTTTACCATCGTTTTTGTCCTAATCCAAGTTTACTATTCATCGAATTGTTTTCAATCCAGCGCTGTTTCCATCGTATTATTGTTATTTTATCAACTCCAAAATGGGTTACCGCCCTCTTTATAGAACAGCCTTCGTCCGTTACTAGAGTGATAATTTGAAATTGTTCGATAAAGACTTTACTAAAACATTATTTTTGCTGATTTTTTAGTATTATGCAAAATTTAATATAAAAATAAGGTTGGCTTTAATTTAAGTAAAAAATTATTTTCAGTGTTAGAGGCTTTTTTTAAATATGACAAATTGTCGAACTTTTAAAGTTTTTAGGCATTTTAGCTGGTAGTCCGTATATATTATACACTTTTAGAAAGGTCAAAGGGTACTAACATAAGTGTTTGGATTTTCTGTAGAGACACATTAATCTTGTTTTGTCTATGTTTAAATCTAGAGGAATCCAATTTTCTATTGATACGAAATTACGGAAAACACTACAGAATACTTTTTAATTTTTTTTTACGGGAGTGTCCACTCTTTTAGTAAATTTTCGAGAAGTAAACAAAAATATTAAAGATAAATCTAAATTTTGGCTGTCAGATGGTTGTCACTTGCTTTCACTACTGACGCAATCGACGGGCTTGTCCGTTAGACTGTTTTTCTCTGAATTATTTCAAGGGGTGGGGGGTTATTTTCGCTACGCATTTTTCTCGGGAAATGCAAGGGCAGGGTCATTATATCATCTCATAATTATATGAATAGTACCTATGTAATGATTGCAATTTTACACCTGTAGGTGAAAGGACATGGGCCAAATAACACAGGTATTGGGCTTCCGTGGAATGCCTTGGTACATACATTATGTTGTAGACGATTTCTTTCTGAACACTGTTTAAATTGGACAAAAGTGCCGCTGGGCTTTAGGAGCTTCACAATTTCGATCCAAAGTTTGGATTTTGAAAATGTTTTGAGGTCAAAAAATGGCAGAATTTGACTTAATTTATTTTTGGATAGCTGAGGGCACTCAAATTCTTTTACCTCACTCTAGGTAATTCTGCCATAGAGTCACTGATATTTAAGGTAGGAATTTGACCAAGGAGTGTGGCGATTTTACACAATAATTTGAATAAGTGTAGCGGTTTTGATTCCGTCGGTAGAGAAATAATTTAATTTAAAATAACTAGAAAATCTTTATAGATAAGTGGCCTTAATCAAACTTCAAAAATAAGTCAAAGACTGTCTTTTAGAATTTGCCTTGTGATCACAAAGGATACTAAAACAAAAATGAGTTAACTGGCCTTTTAGTTGAAAACGGTGTTGTGCCACGAAAGTTTAGGCGTGCCCTTGCTGTTACTTAGTTTTTAGTTAGCTTTATATAATTTAGTTTGTTGTTTTTATATTGTTTACTTGTTCAGTTCCGTTTGTAGCCTTTTTATTACGAATATAAATATTTTCTAGGCATGTTCAGGCTGTTCAACATAGCTCCTTCATAATGTTTAATGCAGAAGTTAATATAAAAGATCCAATCATATCCACCTATTGTACATGCAAAGTGGGAGCAAGCACATTAGGAGTATGTGCACATGTTGCATCAATCCTGTGGTACCTAGGATATGCAAGGCACGAAGAGAATTAAGTACGTTATCCTTCACAGCGTCTTCTTACTAGGATGCTGGATACTGCTCGTCGTCATGAAAAACCAATTGACGAAGTCTAGACAACAATGGCAACAATATTTAGGGATTTTTCAAAGCAACCGCGGCTTTTATTCCATTTTATATTAAATACAGCACGTTAAACCTAACAGCCTTCATGCTTGCATTATTATGAAATGACCAAATCAAAAGATACCGGGGCTCCCTAGTGTCGAGTGTCGGAGAATGGAAGACCCGTCAAGGTGCAGTTAGACTGTGGTAGTGTAGTCGTCGTTGCATTGCAGCTGTAGTGAATTTTTTTCCATAGATAATGCAGAACAGGATATTTTACAGATAAATAGTTAACAATATTTTTTGGTACACACTTTTTAATATAATTTACCTTGTTTAATGTTTTAAACAAATATTGGTGATAATAGACCCTCTTGCAAAATTTAAAAGATCCACCTTTAAACATATTTCTTTTGTATTAACCGAGAAAGTTCCGTTTTTTCTTAATATTAGTTCAAAATTGCTTTAGTTTTAAAATAAGGGTTGATTGGGTACCAAAGATGGACAAAATAAAACTTGGGAAAGAAAAAAATGTGGTAATGTTGTATTTGTATACATATATACAGTCAATAGTGTGTTCAGTGGTATTAGCGATAAATTAACAAGGTACTATACTAGTTATATCTGATCCGCTGATTACTCATTCTGGTTTATTATAATTGCGAAGAAATTAGAGCCTTGTTGCTAAGTGACAAAAAACGTTTACTTTTAGCATTACTTCGCTTGCATGCACAAATTTTATCAAATAATATACCTTCTTAATCTTATATATTGCTTTAGTAATAACTTCTAGAAAAGTTATATATAGTATTATCCGCGGTGCACGGTGGTTGTAGTGAAAAAAACTCACACAGAGATAAGTAACATTAAGCATGGGAGTGATTTCGTGGAAAAGCATACAGTTGATCTTTGCAATAAAATAAAATGAAGAAGGTATTATATTTACCTATGTCCCCATCCCCTGACCAACCGATGTTAATAATATTAATGTTACCTACCTATAATACGCAGTGCCGATACAGTAAACCCCCACCCCATTTTTTTACATTAAACTATTAATTTTATAAAATTTATTGCTAAATTTATAAATCTCTAATTTCTCTACATTGAATATTTTTTAAACCAAAGAATATAAATACCTATAGCCTTATATAGTTAATATACATACTGCAATACCTACAGCTATCAAGTAGAGGTGACCAAACTTTTTATCTTCAAATTTTTCTCTTTCATCACTCTATCAAAATAGCAATAGCAAAATTATAAATAAGGCGGTCGTGTTATTTTTATTACCCATAAACAAAAACTTAGTAGGTACCGGCTATGTAGTAATCTAGAACTCTATGGGATCGGCAAAAAGAAAGACCTAAATATAAAATTTTTTGATGGTGTCTGTCTGTCTGTTTGGGAGACAATTAGGCAAAATCCACTCAACCGAAATTTTATGAAATTTGGAAAAATCGCCACTTATCGCCCTGACTATAATTAGTTGTTTATCTATACATATAATAAATCCCTAAAAGGACCATTTCTGCGCATTGAATTGTACATTGACTATTTTTTATATTTTAATGTTTGACCAAACGAGATACCAAAAATGCAATTTTTACAATTGTTGTCTGTATGTATGTCTGGTTGTTCCAGCATCACGCATAGACCGCCCAGCCGATTTTGATGGGACTTTCACTCTTGCATTCCTTGTGTTCCTAGGCAACACATAGGCATTTATTTCATCAAAATCGGTTTACGGAAACAAAAGTTATGGCATTTAAAGGAATAAAAGCGGAAAAAATTGGTAAAACCGCAGGCAAAGCGGCGCGGCGGTGTCTAGTGTGTAATAAAAGTAATATGTCTAGTGGGTAATATAAGTAATATTTGAGGGCAAATGTTCTTTAAAAAAGTTACCTTTAAAGGTAGAAAAGAGGAGAGGGGTAATATAGCGCCTCTGTTTATTGTAGGTAGGTACCATTATTAATTATTAACTTCGGCTGGTTAGAGAATAGGGACATAAGTAAATATAATACTTTGTTCATTTATTGTGCACTGCTGATAATACGGTACATAACTTTTCTAAAGGTTATTACTAAAGCAATATATAAGATTAAGAAGGTAAATTATTTGATATAATTTGGCCATGCAAGCGAAGTAATGCTAAAAGTAAGCGCTTTTTGTCACTTAGAAAAAAGGCTCTAATTTCTTCGCAATTATAATAAAGCAGAATGATTAATCAGCGTATCAGATATAACAAGTACAGTACCTTGTTAATTTATCGCTAATACCACTGAACACACTATTGACTGTATGTATGTATGCAAATACAAAATAACCACATTTTTTTCTTCCTCAAGTTTTATTTTGTCCATCTTCGGTACCCAATCAACCCTAATTTTAAAACTAAAGCATTTTTGAACTTATATTAAGAAAAAACGGTTAATGCAAAAGAAATATGTAAGGTGGATCTTTTAACATGTTCAAAAATTTTGCAAGAGGGTCTATTATGACCAATATTTGTTTAAAACATTAAACAAGGTAAATTATATTAAAAAGCGTGTACCAAAAAATATTGTTAACTATTTATCTGTAAAATATCCTGTTCTGCATTATCTATGGAAAAAAATTCACTACAGCTGCAATGCAACGACGACTACACTACCACAGTCTAACTGCACCTTCAGATAGCAATGTTTCGTTTCCCTGTATCTCAGTGATAACATAGATACCTAGCTATTTCTTCACAATTCCGCAACCTGACCTTTTAAGACTGATTTCGAAACCATTTGAAAATAATACTTACATTAGTATATCAAAAACCCAAAAACAACATTTGCAGAGGTTATAAATGACCGCCAATCAAAGCTTTTCAATGTACGTCGAAGCTAGTCTGGGTAGTTGAGTGTTGGTCTGGGCAAAGTAAAAAAATCGTGGCGCAAAATAGAACTTTGCGTACAAAAGTAGGTAAAACATCACAATCATCCGCTGGTGAGTTAGGTACCAAAAGTATGATTAGTACCCTTAACATTAAGTTTGACAGATTAAAGTAAACTTTGGATCGAAATTGTGAAGCTCCTAGGGCCCAGCGTCACTCTTGTAGAATTTAAACACTCTTCAGAAAGAAGTCGTCTACAACATACAGACCGCTTCAAGCTACTGCGAACATAGGGGGAATCAAGTCCAATTTACTCTCCGTGCCGTACGACCGAGGTGGATTCGAAGCACGCTGCAGTGTTATCGTTTGGAAATTCATTTTGTTTTTATTATTTTGTTTTATTTCTGCCTTGCTCGAGAAACAGATGGGTAAGTTCTTAATTGAAATAATACATTTTTAAAACTAAAAATGGATGTCTACGAAGTTGCCGAAAAAGTGCAGATGGTCAAATGGTCAAATCGTCATAACCCAACACACGTTCGATATTGGTCGAGGGAAAATTTGCATTTGTATTTTGACGTAAGAACACAGTATCCCCAAAAACTAAATGTTTGGGGTGGGGGGGGGGTATTGTAGGGGAACACGTAATTGGGCCCTTTTTTATTAACGGCAATTGCAATTTGAATGGTCCTAGATACTTGGATCTACTGCAGCAGCACATTATTCCAACTGCTAGGCAGTTGTTAGGTGTAAGATTTGGTGAAACACGGTTTCAACAAGATTGTTGTTCCGTTCACAATGTTGGCCTTGTTAGGGAATATCTTGATAATGTATTTCCTAATCGGGTTATAAGTACACGGGGAACTATTTTATGGCCAGCTCGAGAAGCTTTTCAAATTATCACCCCTAACATGCTTGGAAACGTTGGAAGGAGAGGAGTTTTTATAGGCTCGGATATTGTCTAGCCGAGCAAGGAGGACTTTTCGAACATTTTCTTTAATTTTTTTTTGACTGGGAGAATCTTTTTGGTTTTTAGAATGTTTTATTTTATTTTGAGAACTTGCTTGTATTTTGTTTCTCCTTATTATTTTCATTGTAACACGTCGTCACTGATAAATCTGAGCAGTTGACAATAAAACGCTCTTATTTATCAGTGACAAAAAATAATAAAATTACGTTATAAAAATTTGCGTATTTATTGACCAAATTCCGGTTTCATTGACTACGCTCCACACAGCACCGTGGTTAGAGGCGTACTAAATACAAGGCGAACGGCGGCGAACGGCAGCGAATGGCGATCGGAAGCCTGAGTGTTGGTTGCTTCACTGATAGGCGTGCGGTGTCTCTGCATGTACGTACACTGTCAAATTAGACTTCTTTCGCCCTATGTTCGCAGTAGCTTGAAGCGGTAAGTACCAACGTATTCCACTGAAGCCCAATACCTGTGTTATTTGGCCCATGTCCTTTTACAAAAAATTTTAAAAACTAAATTGATAAAAATAAATAAATTAAATCTTTTCAAACATCCAAACAGCCCAAAGTATTTTAGCGTAACATAAACGGGACGTTTTTGTTTATCGGACTTTTTTGTAGGTTTTTTTTTGTAGTTTTTAAAAAAAGTACTGCCAATAAATAATTTTTACTCTGTACAAATAAAAATGTTTAAGAGAAAAAGCAGTATTAAAACACGTATTTTGGTGAAAAATTAAGATATTTAACGCCAGTTTTTGATAAACATTTTGAATTTTCCGTTTTGTCATCTGTCAGTCATCTTAAGTGGTGTTTTGCATATTATGATTTTGATTTTACCGTTTTTATAAAAAAAAGCCAAAAATTGTAATTTTTGAAATCGTAAAGTATGTAAGACATAAGGTAGTATTATTTTTTTTATTCAAAGTGCTTTACAGTCTTTAAAATTACCAAAAACGTGTCCTACTTTAAACTATTTTTGCACATCTAAAAATATTTCAAGTTGTTTAACTAAATTGTTTTAAAGTTTATGATGGCCGTCCTTAAAGACACCTTCAATTATTTTTTTAATTCCATATTTACCTATGTCTACTTTTCCAGATCGAAAGGCTCAATTTTTTTTATACAAAAAAATTGGAAAATTAGTACCATTTTATTAAAAAAAAATCTCAAATATTTTCAGAATATATCGTTGATAAAAATTTTGTTTTATCTTTTTAGGGGAGACATAACCTTAAATTCACAGTTCTGGACCAGAATAACGCCAACGTAGTTTGCATCGAAGTCCCCGCAATAGTAGAACGTTAAAGAACAATATATATTGATAGATTACTGAGGGAGGTTTTTCACAGCTCTAGGAATATTAGAAATATTAAAAAGGTAATAAATTCCATTCCAAGTCCCAAAAGTAAGACAAGTATTTTAAACAATGCATAATACCTTTCGAATTATTAAATAATTTTATTTTGGATTATCGTAACCCAAACTATGATTTATACAATTATTTTACCTTTATCATTTAATTTTAATATTCAATTAGCTAAAATTGTTGTATTGTGGGTCAATAAGAGGAAGGACCCAGTCTTACAGCGGTGCGACATACGGTGGTTTAAGATTTTATGATTTATTGACTTTTTAATATTTCTGCTATTTTTTGAGCTTGAAAAAATATATAATATAATATAATATAATATAATATAATATAATATAATATAATTTAATATAATATAATATAATATAATATAATATAATATAATATAATATAATATAATATAATATAATATAATATAATATAATATAATATAATATAATATAATATAATATAATATAATATAATATAATATAATATAATATAATATAATATAATATAATATAATATAATATAATATAATATAATATAATATAATATAATATAATATAATATAATATAATATAATATAATATAATATAATATAATATAATATAATATAATATAATATAATATAATATAATATAATATAATATAATATAATATAATATAATATAATATAATATAATATAATATAATATAATATAATATAATATAATATAGTATAATATAATACAGGAATATTTACAAAAGAACATTCTATTCATATTAATAGTACATGAAAAACCCCCTCTGTAATCGATTAATTCATCTAGAAGGAAAATTCCTAGAATATTTCTGTGTTTGCTGGGTTGTATAATTGGGTACTTACGTCCTTTATTCAAATGTCATAAATTAGATGATGTAAATTAATCTTCTATTTAAAAAATATATATATTTGGTGGTGAAGAATGAAAACTTATGTTTTTAAAGCAACTCAACAAAGTTTGTAAAAAATTAAAAATCCTAATAATCGACGAATTTTTTAAAAACACTAACCGCTTGTTGCACCATTTTTAAACAAACGTTAACCGGTCTGTTACGTAAACTCTGGATATTTTTTTTAGTTTAATTTTGCCGCTGGTGCACCAACAAAAATAAACTGACGGTTAACTAACAGACGTTTAGATTCATATCTTGCAGACTATTTTTGACAGTTTTTTATTATTTTGAGTTTGTCATTTTGATTGATATAAGAGAGAAAAAATAGAAATTAGGGAAACTAGTGGAGAAAGAAGATTAATAGATATTACTTTCTGCCAGGAAAAGATTATTGACAACACTTAAATCAATGAAGTGAATAAGGCAAAATGGGTGATAGGGTCATTCCATATCAAATCAACCAAAAAATCACAAAAATTTTACGCGACCAATTCCAATTTTGATGATTTTTGGTATATATTTTCTTCTTACCATAAAAGTTGAAAATGCAAATTTTTAGATTTTTTTGATTCGTAGTTTTTTTTTTTAAATTTTTCAAAATAAAAAAGTCAGCATTTTGACCCTAACAAGAATGTACAAAACTAGCAATATCTCGAGAACCACTTACACTAGGAAAGTAATAAATGGCTCATTTTAAAGTCATTTTGAAGCTCTTTTTTATGAAATATCACAACATAATTTTAACAAAAAAAAAAAATTGAAAATAAAAAATTGAAAAAAAAAATTGAAAAATTCAAAAAGGCCATTTTTAATTTTTTTGAAAAAAATATATAATTTTGGTCAAAGTGTTACTTAATTATCCACAAAATTTTATGATGGAGAAATGTCAAAAAAAATATCAAAAATATTAAGTACATTAAAAATCATGCATTTAAAAAAATAGACATATTTTAGGAGCACCAATAGTGCACTGGATATTAAAATAAATAAATTTGTTGGATGGATACAGGTTTTAAAAAATACCCAGAGGCTTTATCTACAAATTATTTTATTTTAAACTCGCAAAAGAAATAAACAAACTTTTCTACTTCGTTGATAAAAATTAGACAGAAAACACTAAGACTAACTATATACCTTAAATTTATTTTTTTAACTTTCTTTTAAGAATTTCTGATGAATCTGACATTTCTTTTTTGCTGACATTGTAAGTTCTGCCAGTAGCAGTGTTGGGTTCAACTTTTTTTATAAGACTTTCTGGTTTAATAATTAAAATATCTTGAGGTGTTGGGTAAAAAAATGATGAGGCAGGTCCTCGTGGATGAAGAAAGCTTACTTTCAGTTCTCCGCTCTCATTATTTTTCCCCAAGACACAAGCCAGCCACCAAGCACTGTCATATTCTACAGTGACAAACCCTGACTCGATATTTTGCAAAATAATGCTTCCACCTTTAAAAAGATTATGTGTTTCGACCTCTAAGCATGTAGAAAACTGTTTTGCCAAAAACGTGCTTTCTGTAAGAGGAATTACAGCATGAATTTTTTGTGTCCCCGGTATTGTTAAGACTTCCGCAAATCTTTTATTCAAAATTATTTCATGATTTGTATAATCTGCTTCTGTGCAATATTTAAAATCAATGCCAGATATGTTTTCTTCACACCAAGTAAACAATTGTAGAGGTGTCATTATTTGATTGTCATAGGGCCTCTGCAAACTGGCTTTGGCAGCAAGTCTTTTAACAGTTCCTCCCAAGCCATCGCAGGCACTTTTGCCATGCGAGGTGGCAAAATAATGCCACTCTGCTTCAACACCAAAATCTTTTTTATGCAGGCATATATTCAGAAAATTCTTTTTGTTTTTGTACTGCGCAGCACATCCATCCGAAAAATAAAAAATTTTGTTAAGTCCTGGTATTTTGATTTTTAAATCAGGCATTAATTTTTTTAAAAATAAATGAAATGCAATTGTATTATGTGTCAAGCTTTCCGAAATAAACACATAATTCAGGTTGTGCAGTTTACCATCACTTAGAAAATAAATGGCAAAAGGGTGGAGGGTTGCCTGGCTGTTATTCCAATGATAAGACTGGACTTCATCTTGCATAACAAAGGAATAATTTTCCGCAAAGTCGCAAGTGATCAAAGACTCTCCAGGTTTAAGGTTAATTTTTATTTCATTGTATCTATCTTTTTGCATTTTTGCAATAAAAGGATGTGATTTAAGTTTTACAAGATCATCAGTAAATTCCTGGACAAAATCATCACTTTTCTTAACAACGGTATCCATAGTACACCTATCTACTGAGACCCACTTTTTAAATGAGACCTCATCAATTAATTCTTCCTCAAATTTTTCTATTAACGTATTTTTAAACTGTTCTACTCCAGGACATTGCTTGCATCTATTGCTTAAAAAACAGTCCACTGAAGGTGGATTACACATTAGTTTATAATCATCATCATATAGCTTATTTAATTTGGAGCCATTGAGCATTAGTTTTATATTTTGATGTATAGTACATACACATACAGTATGAGTCCCACTTTTTCCTGCCAGTATACAGTTTTTGGGTCGCAGTTCACAAAATTTTGAAAACCCAATTTTTTCATTGGGGTACTCAGTTTTAAACAATGCATAAATTTCTTTTAAATTAGCTAAGACTAATTTTTTTTGTACATATTCTTTTTCAGCTCCATATTTTCTGATAACAACATAATCTTTTTTACCTGGCATGGTCCTGCTAATGTCATCCCTTTGGTAAAAATCTACCACTATTTGGGCCACTCTATCACTAAGGGTCTTTCCCGGTTTGGGGTTAGGAGAACATAATATCCCATTGTCCTTAACTAACTGTTTTACAGCTCTGGCCAAATATTGAGAAACTCCAAATTCTTCTTCAATCTTCTTTCTACTCCAACTTTGAGGTAAACATGATAAAACTAGTATTTTCTCACTCCTCTTTTCGGTTTTTAAAAATTTGTCCTTTAACTGCTTAATCATTTCACTTTCGTCACTCTGGCATTCCTTTACTAGCGTTGAATCTGATTCCTTTGTAAATGCTTTCGCAATTGTATGCTGTACAATATCAATTTTTTCTTTGTATACATTTTTTCTTTTAATCGGCGACACACCAAGAAGCTCCAATGACTTGTTTAAAAGAGTAAATGATTCAGCAGGATCTTGAAAATCTGGATCATTTTCTGGAACTTGACTGGGTCTAAAAAAATTTAAAAAGTTAGTTTTTTATAAGAACTTAAAAAGGGGGTAACAGCTGACCCAAAATGTGTACATAATGCCAAGAAATTTGTACATAATGTCTGTATTCTCAAAATGCCATGCAAAATAATGCCATGCAAAATAATGCCATGAGATTTTTCCACTCCGTACTTGACGCAATTGGTTTAGTTTATTAATTTTATATTAAAAAATACTATTTGTTACTTACCCTGCCTCATCTTCTTCAGATGCCTTAAACTCCTTTGAAAGCTTTAGTCTACAACCATCACAGATTTTCATTCCCATTTTGACATTTTTGTAACTGCACATCCACTTGGTCACATTTCTTAATTTCCCAAAATGCTTGATTTTTAACTCTAGTGGATCACAGCACTTTACTTTATATTTAGTCCATCCACTTGCCTCACCCATAGTTGAAACTTTTAAAATTACACAGAGATGACTTCTGATAAACCTTCAGTCGAACTATTATGTATCGATTATTTGGAGCTGTATCAGGAAAATACTTGCCAAAAATTTAAAATCAATTTATGCAGGAATTTTCATGTCAGCAAATCCCCACAATGTACCTAAACAGACCAATAAAATGAAGGAGGTGTGTCCTTAATGTTAAACAGGAATAAACAGGCAGTATTTCACAAAAGTATTGGCAGGTTTATACAGGCATATTTTCCTAAGAATTGGAACATCCAATAGTACGTCTCCGGTGGAAAAGAGGTTTTGTAAGTAAATATTACAATGGGGGGCAATGTTAATCTGATTACTGATACAGAATGAAACGTAGGATATAATTTTTTATTAAATAAAATATTGTTAAATATTTTTATAATATCGCTTTAAACCCCATTATATTCTTCTAATTACCAAAATGCATTGTCTATTTATAGGCGATTTTTCATGCATGTGACATTTTTAATAAATTTTTTCACATTGAACCCATGATTTGTCCATCTCAAAATTTTGTGAATAGTTTAATAACACTTTAAAGAAAATAATATAATTTTTTGAAAAAAATTAAAAATGGCCTTTTTGAAATTTTTCAAAAAAAAAATTAAAAATTTTTTTGTTTATTTTTTTTTCAATATATGTTATGCAATATTCTCATATGAAAGGTCTTTATAAGAGCTTTAAAATGAACCTTCACCTACTTTTCTATTATAAGTGGTTCTTTGGATATTCCTAATTTTGTGCGCACATGTTAAGGACAAATAAGTGACTTTTTCGATTTTCAAAAATTAATTCAAAATAAACAACTGGTCAAAAAAGTCTGAAATTTTGGATTTTCCAGTTTTTTGGTAGGAAAAACATGTATACTAAAAATCATCAACATCGGAGATGGTGTGGTAAAATACCCTGGTTGACTTGATATGGACTGACCCGATATTGGCTCATGCAAAATCGTAAGGTAATTCCATTACAGGTACATCAACTTTGCGCCTGATTTATTCCTATTTCCAGCGAAAAATTCTTCGCATGGCGACCAGTCTATAAGGATTTTCGTTTTACAATTGGTCCTGGTTCTGGTTGAACCAGAACCGCAACCGCTCCTTTCGTTTTAAAACAATGACGTCACAGTTGCAACCCAGTTATGAAATTTTAGAACCAGCCTGGGAGGTTGGTTCGGCCCTTTGGTTGTAAGCATAACCCCTAAAATTTTGCAAAATTATAGATAGTCTTTTTTTGAGTAAAATCAAAGATATCTTAATAATATTTTAAATGACGTCATTATTTTAGAACCGCTGTCAAAATTTATGTCAAAATAATGTCAACCAGAATCAGGACCAATTCTTAAATCGAAAATCCTTTATGATAGGATTATCATCCGCCGATCAAATTATGAAAAAAAAATGGGGATGCTGGCATGCGCCAATGCAAGGGCTGGTCCAGCAGTGTCAAGTGAGACGAACAGGTGCAGTTTTATTGTAATTTTTTTTTTCGGTAAGTTACTTAAGTTTATGTCTTAAGGAATTCTTACCAATAACTTTTGGCTGTTTAAATATATATTTGATTTTGGTTGATTTATAATCAAATACTATTGCCCATAAGTAACAAAAATGTTCAACAAAGTATTGCTCCATCCGCTCGTTCAAAATTTGCCACTTTTTTTTTGGTGTAAATTTTTCATACAGAGCGCTTCAGGCTACTGCGAACATAGGCCGGAAGAAGTCCAATTTGCCAGTGTACGTACATGCAGAGACACCGCACACCTATCAGTGGAGCAACCAACACTCAGGCTTGCGATTACCACTTACGTTTAGTATTTAGTACCATAGACAAACTACTTGTAGTTTTAGACCTTTTTCTCTTATGGAAAAGCCTAGGCATAATTATTTCGGGGTCTAGTAATTTTTTTTTAATAGATGGCGATAGTAGTACAAAAATTCTAAATTTGTCATATCTCTCCCCCAAACGGCAATATGGCGGTTTTTGAGGTTATTTCTATGATGCCTTTGTTTTTTTGTAAAGAAAGGAATTATTACAAGCCACAGGATTTTATAGTATACGATGAGTAAAATAAAGTGTAGTATGAGATGTAGTACAATCGTATATCACATTCAAGCTATGTTGTATAAAATAATAGAGACGACAGGACGATGGGGCAACCCAGAAAGAAAGGCAGGTAAGTTTTTTTTTAATTTTAGTAGGTACCAAAGCTGTTCACAAAGATATTATACTCATGGTCAAAAAGTATTGAGAAGTTTGGTTTTACTTTGTAAAGAGGGACTAATCTTCTGTGTCTTTAGTGCTCCTGCCTATACATTAAAGCATTGTATGATAAGCTGATCATAAAATGATTAATGTGAGCATATAAAATAAAAAAAACCTGACTATCTCAGTACTTAGAAGTGTTTAAAGTACCTACCTTAAACTGAGGCTTAAACAGAAATCAGGCTTAGTATTCTTAGTACCGCACGAAGTCTATCCATGGCATAATTAAATAACTATAATGTATTGCATATATTTATACAGACCGCTTCAAGCTACTACGAACATAGGGGGAATCAAGTCCAATTTACTCTCCGTGCCGTACGACCGAGGTGGATTCGAAGCACGCTGCAGTGTTATCTTTTCGAAATTCATTTTGTTTTTATTATTTTGTTTTATTTCTGCCTTGCTCGAGAAACAGATGGGTTAGTTCTTAATTGAAATAATACATTTTTAAAACTAAAAATGGATGTCTACGAAGTTGCCGAAAAAGTGCAGATGGTCAAATGGTCAAATCGTCATAACCCAACACGTTCGATATTGGTCGAGGGAAAATTTGCATTTGTATTTTGACGTAAGAACACAGTATCCCCAAAACTAAATGTTTGGGGGGGTATTGTAGGGGAACACGTAATTGGGCCATTTTTTATTAACGGCAATTGCAATTTGAATGGTCCTAGATACTTGTATCTACTGCAGCAGCACATTATTCCAACTGCTAGGCAGTTGTTAGGTGTAAGATTTGGTGAAACATGGTTTCAACAAGATGGTTGTTCCGCTCACAATGTTGGCCTTGTTAGGGAATATCTTGATAATGTATTTCCTAATCGGGTTATAAGTACACGGGGAACTATTTTATGGCCAGCTCGATCTCCCGATCTTGCTCCTAATGACTTCTATCTGTTTTTGAAGAAGCTTTTCAAATTATCACCCCTAACATGCTTGGAAACGTTAGAAGGGGTTTTTATAGTAGGCTCGGATATTGTCTAGCCGAGCAAGGAGGACTTTTCGAACATTTGCTTTAATTTTTTTTGACTGGGAGAATCTTTTTGGTTTTTAGAATGTATTATTTTATTTTGAGAACTTGCTTTTATTTTGTTTCTCCTTATTATTTTCATTGTAACACGTCGTCACTGATAAATCTGAGCAGTTGACAATAAAACGCTCTTATTTATCAGTGACAAAAAATAAGAAAATTACGTTATAAAAATTTGCGTATTTATTGACCAAATTCCGGTTTCATTGACTACGCTCCACACAGCACCGTGGTTAGAGGCGTACTAAATACAAGGCGAAAGGCGGCGAACGACAGCGAATGGCGATCGGAAGCCTGAGTGTTGGTTGCTTCACTGATAGGCGTGCGGTGTCTCTGCATGTACGTACACTGGCAAATTAGACTTCTTCCGCCCTATGTTCGCGGTAGCTTGAAGCGGTCTGTATATTTATTTTGTTTTTTAAATTTTAAAGTTTTTCTCACTATGGGTTCTTTGGTAATTATGCAGTACACCGTTTTCTTCCAGTTTTTTTTGTAATGTGTTTATTTGATTGTTTTGGGTTGGGTTGGAATAGGTTGGGTTGCGCTGTGTTGGATTGGGTTGTTTTAGTGAAAAAAAAATAAAAAAAACACAAAAAAATATAAAAAAAAAACAACCGGCGCAGACGGATTTGGGGTCCCAGGGACCCTAGTAGGTGCCCATAAAGAATTTTGCATAAAAAATCAAAAATGGCAGAAAACCGTATATTGCATAATTACCCTTTCCTATATGGAAGAATGGTCCATTAATTTGGCCTAGTCTCCCTTCAAGAAAACCAAAACTGCTACACTTTAGCTCAAACTAGGGACTTCTGATGATGTCATTCTGAGATTGCAAAACATGACGGTCATAAATTCATTAAAAAAAATACACCCCAGCTGGTGGATACCCTGAGAAAGACCAATTTGAAATTAACTCTGTGTTTCGGACTTCCATTGTCTATATTTTTATTTATACACGACGTTTCGATCAGTACAATCTCTGATCGTCTTCAGGTGCAAACTACAATCAATTCCTAAGGCTACGTGCTTATATACTGTGAGAAATCACTCACCCTTGAAGTTTAAAAAGTTGGCTCCGCCCAAGGAGGGGCTTCCAAATATTTGGGATTTCAACACTTGGTTTACTGAAAATACCCTGATTCTGCCCAATAAAGGCAGCTTCAAGTAATTTTCGTTTCTTCCAGTGTGACTCCTTGTGCAAAACCTTTGCTTCTGCCCACTTCATTCGGTGTTGTTTTGACCATGCATGTTCGGCAATTCCTGATTTCGTGGTTTCACCTTTTTGGGTATTCGTCTGATGTTCCTTAAGCCTAACAGATAGTGGTCTTTTAGTTTCGCCTATGTATGATTCACCACACTCAAAAGGAAGGCTTCGAATTGTATTACTAGATTTAAAAGCTGTTTTAATATTAAAGTTTTTCGCTACTCTTCGAATTTTCTCTGATACTCCTTTAACATATGGGATTGTAAGGAATGCATTTGCCTGGTTTTGGTCTTGTAATCTCTGTCCTGTTTGTTGAAATTTAGAAATAGTATCTGTTATAAGTTTCAGGCTGTAACCATTCTGCTGCAGATCCTTCTTAATGTTTCTTATTTCGATTTCCAAGTCATGAGAATTGTTACAAATTTGAACGGCTCTGTTATACAAAGTTTTGATTATGCCTCGTGTGGTTGTAGCAGAATGATTTGAACCTTGATTTAAATATTGTCCTGTGTGAGTGGGTTTACGATAGACTGTTGTTCTGATGTCGCTTTTTACTCGTGTGACAAGTACATCAAGAAAAGGAATGATTTTCTAAAAGTCTAAAAAGAGGAGATTATTGCGATAAATAAAAAAAAAATCAGCATTTAATAAATGGCAAGTCAAACAAAAAAGATTTGGAAAAAATAATGTTTTCTTGCTTGAGGCTTTATTGAATTTTGTGTACTAAATTATTACTAAAGGCAATTATCCTCGCAATTATCTGTGGAATAATTTTAACAGTAATTATTTCTAGGTAATTTGTTTTCTTTTTAAATAATTTATACCTCGATGTTTACTATAAGATAATATTTTATGTTTTTACTTATTTTACCAGGTGATTCATTATATTTTTCACCTCCTCTTTACTCCCATAACATTGGAGGGATAACAAATGTTAAACTTTATAAAAAAAAAGGAATTCTTGTATTCAACACTTCAATAATAAGTTAAGTGTGTGAAAAATATAATTACACATACTTATTTATCATCTGTCTTTATCTTTTTTTACAATAAAGGGTTTTGTAAAAAGACCGCACCTATGAAATTAAAAGGCAAAATGTTTTTTCATAACATTTCATTTGGGTCAAAAGTACACATTTGTCTTTTAATTTCAGTGCACCCAAAGACAAAAAAAGTTAAAAAAATTCACAAAAACATCAACTTTTGATTTATCTTTTAAACTTTTTTTGTTTTTTGGGAATATTGTGGTCCTTTTTGCTATGCCAAGAAAAATCAATATTACATTACATTTGTAAGGTAATATTGATTTTTTATTTAAAAAGAATATTGATTTTTTATTTAAAAATCAATATTCTTTTGTAGTATTAATTTTTGTGGTTATCATGTGTGGTGCTCCATCTACTTGTGTTTCACTGAACTATTTCTATGTCGGGCGCCAAGGTCATAATTAGTTCCGTAGCATAGTGCAGCAGATAACATTCTGGTTTGCTAGACAGACCGAACCCAATTTTTTTTCTATGACAAACATAATGCTTTCATCTAAAGAAGTTTGAGATTGCCGTGCTAGCCAATTGATGTCGTACGATACCTTTATTTACCGTTATTATGGTATAAGAAAGATAAAAAATTATTTTCTACTTTTGAGTGCATTTAATAAAAGCTTGTTCTTTAAAAGTTTTTTTTATTAAAAACTTTTAGCCGCTATATCTGTAAAAATTACTATTCTATAAATTTGGTGTCTTATTTTGTGGCCCACTTCAAGAAAGTTTGTATTAAAAAGTTTTTATTAAACATCCTGTACACGCACTCTGTAACATAAATTGCGATGACCCTGATTACTATAAATGACATCTTGTATTGTTACAATAGCGATTACCCATAATTAGATTAATTTTATCCGCAGCGCATAATATATTGGATTATTCACCACCATTTTGATTTTGTGAAAACCTCAAACAAAGCAAAGCGTTAGTGTGGAAGTCGCGATACTAGGCGAACAATATACAAGGAATTTTATTCACTATACGCGACTGAGTTTATGCACTCTATGGAATTATATGATACCTTATTCCAGGTACATAAACGGTACTTTAAATCCGTACAAGGGCGGCGTCAGCGTCAGTTTTAATAAAGAAAATCAGAAAACGACCAAATTATTTTCATAGAAAATCAGTAATGGTCTCGGTTTGCTTTCGAATTTGTTGGGTACTTTTTGTTTATAAAATCATCCAAGTTCTTAAAATTGTGTCGTGTACAGGGTGATAGGTTATAAGTGTTCCCTGGGATAACTTTTTTCGAACACCCGCAGAAGAACCAGACAAAAACTGGGTGAAAGGGTATTTTATGGTCATTAATAAAAATTAATCAGTTCAAATAGTATACAGGGTGTTCTCCAGAAAATTAGCTTTTTAAAAATAGTTTTGAGGTCCCCATAAAATACCTTTTGACCCAGTTTTTGTTTGGTTCTTCTGCGGCTATTAGAAAAACGTTATAACCGATCACTCTGTTCACTTATTATGGCGAGGCCATTGAGGCGAGCTCCAGTCGTTGTGCTCCTCAACCAGGTTTTGAAAATGTGAGGTTTACATTCAAACAACACTAGTGCCATTTTTTTACAGCACTGAGTCAGTGCAGCGTTGCCAGATTTAGTGAAATTTCACTAGATCTAGTGATTTTTTTGTAATTTAGTGATTTAGTGAAAACTTTTATTATTTTAGTGATTTTTTTCACATTAGTACTTACGTTTTTTTACCATTTTTTTTTTTAAATCTTATTATGTCTTTATTTTAAATTAATCCTAAAAGGTAAATATTGCTTTAAACTTAACAAAAATACAATAAACAAATCCTGCAAATTATGTTCCAATAGATAAACTGTATCTAGGTCCAAAAGTAGCTGTAGCTTCAGAAGCAAATAAACTACACCAATCCAGGCTCCACTCGTTTCGCCTAAAATACCTAAATTATTTTGTTGAAGCTGTAAACCAAATTTATAAACGGTTCCCTTTCGAGTCACAAGAAATAACAATTCTTGAAAAACTTGATTTTTTAAATTCCAAAAATTTTAATAATATAGAAACAGTTAGCTTTACATTTTTCCGAAGAATTCATAAATAATGATTTATTAGATAGGTAATTTAGACAATTAAAAAATTCAGATATAAATATTGAAATGGATAATATTACGCTTTGGCAAAATGTGGCAAGTATTAAAAAAGGAGATGGAAATTTAGCATACTCAGAACTTGTAAATAAATAAATAAATAATAAATAATACGTTTATTTTAGTAAAGAAACATTTTACAATCCTAGTATAAATAAAATGCAAAAATAAACGCACCAAAATATCTTTAAACCATAAACATGCTTGTTGACTTACCATATAATGGTCCACCGGTGCCAACAAAAGAGTTCATAAATTTTAGATGGATTTTACCAGTCCAACAATAGAGTTTCTAAATTTTTCGATAGATTTCACCAATCCAACAAATTTTGGCACCGATCGCCACCGACTTCGGGAGTCGGTGGAAAATCTTCGTTGGATTAAACAACCCTACTTTATGGTTATTTATTTTTTCCAGTTTTTTTATAACTTATTCAAACCAAGATATTTTTTATGCATTTTGGTTAATACAAGGTGCAGTACAGGATACTTAATGGAGTGGTGAACCATAATATTAATGCAAGACAGTTTAAGTGAAGACTCTGATGATGAGCTACTTGCATTGAAGACTATTGTGAAAAAACTGTCCAGAAGTACAGCATAAGTGCCTTTAAGGATGGTCCTCAAGGTTCCTTCCTTCGCCTATAAAAAATTTACATTTCCCAAGGAAGAAGGGACACTTGGGAGCGAGTATTACATTGCAAGGCGTTCTTTTTGTATTCGATGGAACAACGACATTTCATCACTGCTAGATCTCAGATGGATGTCAAACCCATCTGTCAACAGAATGTTGGCACCGATGTTCCACCGCTGTCAAAAAAATGTTGAATTTACAAACTCGCCCTATTTAGATAAATAGTTTTTTTTTCACAGCAGTTCGAATTGATGATAAAATTTTAGAGTAGGTAGATTTTACATATAAAATTAATCTTAGAGAACCTTCATCTTACTTCTGATTACCTAATATAATTTAAGTTAATTAGATTGTTACACATCCAATTTGTGACTGATTTTTTGAACACACTAAATTTTAGTATATTTTTGAAGTCAGTAGGCAAGTTATTTAATATTCTTGGGGTAAAGTATTTGATTGAAGGTTGCGTTATTGTTTTGGAAGCCTGAACATATTCAACATTTGATTTATTTCTGGTTTTGTATGTTAACACTTTTTCTGTAAGTTTTATTTTATTTTTGTGTATGTTTTTAAGCAGCTCCAAGCAGTACAGTCGTCTAATATCGAGAATATGTGTTTCCTGGAAAAGCTGGTCCGAAGGATATGTTCTTCTTTTGCCGTAAATTAATTTAAGAAACCATTTTTGCGTATTCTCAAGAATTGTTAGGTGGGAGTCTGCTACCGCTCCCCATCCCAGAATCCCATATAACAGACAGATAAAGCGATTTAAGTTGATCTACCTCCAGAAATTCCTTGAGATATCTAAATTTAGGTAGGAATTCCCGGATTTTTTTCACCACATTTTTTATTTGGAGATCCCATTTTAAGTGTATCAGTTACTACTCCTAGATATTTTATAGATTTTGATTCTGGTATTTGTTCTTTATTTTCTATTGTTAGTAAATACAATTCGGGTAAAGCATTTTTATAAATTGCAAAAGGCAAATATTTTGTTTTTTCGTAGTTTAAAGTTAGTTGGTTTTTTTGCAACCAAGATCTTATTGTTTTAAAATCATTTTCCGCCACTAGTTTAAGGTTTTCTCAAGATTTTGACTTGCTTATTATTTTTCCGATGGTTTTTAATTTACGCAAGTCGTTTACATATGAAGTAAAAAAAGGACCCAGAATTGTCCCCTGCGGTACACCATAGTTTATTTTTTCGTAATCACTTCTGACACCGTCAATCTCTACATATTGGTTTCTGTTGGTCAAGTAGCTTTTAAGAAGATTTAAAACATTTCCGCGCAGGCCATACCTCTCCAGCTTTTCCAGTAAGATCTCATGCGAAATGGTGTCGAATGCTTTCGAGAGGTCGATAAAAATACATAGGCTACGCATATTTATTTCAAAAGCGTCAGTTGTTTGTTCTGTTAATTTACAGATTGCGTTTTGTGTAGACTTTCCCTCTTTGAACCAGTACTGCCACTCCGATATCACATTAAATTTAGACAGGAAACTAACAATCCTATTTTTTTAAATTTTTTCAAATATTTTCGCAAATACAGACCACAGAGACAATGGCCTATAGTTGATCACGCTGTCTCTGCTACCAGACTTTAGAATAGGCTTAATTTTTCCTATTTTTAGACAGTCTCTTTTATTTGTTTTATTGTGTCTGTACTAATTTCGTCGCAACTAGGAGCTTTTTTTTCTTTTAAAGATTTTATTGCATTTAGCATTTCTTCCTGATTGGTTAAATACAAAAACATACTGCTTTCCAGTCTCCCTATTTGTACATTTTGGTCGTTGCAAAGAGAATTTTTTTCTGCGTATTTTTGTCCCAGTGTGCTATAATGTTTGTTAAGCTTGTTTGCAATTTCTTTTTTTTCAATTAAGATTTCTCCGGTTTCAGTTTTTATAGATTCAATTTTTGTTTTACTTTTTGATTTACCGCACAATGAGTTTACCACATTCCACAGCAATGAGGAAGACGCTTTATTTTTTTCTATTTGTTTTTTTGTATAATTCCTTTTTGTATCTCTAATTAAAAGTCTTAATCTATTTTTATTATTTGCGTAACGCTGTTTTATTATGTTATTTTTTGGGTTTTGGATCGTTTGATTATACAAACAATGTTTTTCATGTATGCAGTTCAAAAGCCCTGCTGTCATCCAAACTTTTTTAAGGACAAATTTTGTATTTTGCTCGGTTATTTTTGTATTTATTTTAATATAGTTTGCTGTTTTTGTTACAAATAGTTTTACAGCCCCGTTTTTTTTTCGTTATATACATCTAACCACATTTCTTTTTTTAGGTCATTTTTTAGACTTTTGTGGTTAATATGTGTTTTTTTTGCTTTATTAGTTTTTTTAGTTTTATTTACAACTGGTATAGAAACCGCTATTGGATAGTGGTCTGAGGTTACGTTTTTTTCAAGAACGAACGAAGTTGTATTGGAATGATCAGCGGAGCTCTTGATAAAAAAATTGTCTATACATGTTTTGCTTTTTGGTCTAGTTATTTTGTTTATGTAAGGTATGAAAATTAGTGACGCTAATATATTTTCATATTCCTCAAAAAACTTTGCCACACAGTAGTATTTGTGTTAAAAGGAATTTTAGTGTTAAGTTTTATGTCAGAAAAAAACTATTATGTCTGTTTATTATTATTATTTTTGGAAATTAAAACGCATTCGTTGTAAGAACTCCGCTAAGCAATAAAACCTCTTGAGCAGGTAAGTCGGTGGTTCTGAAACAATAAATTATATTTTTGGAACATGACGAATTACATATACTAGCTAAAATAGTGCTTTTTTACAAGCGTTGGTTTAAATAACAAGCACAGACAAAATTATTTTTTTGCATCGGTAACTAGGAAAGAAGGACATTTGTTAACAATACTTAAGGGTCATTCCATATCAAATCAACCAAAAAATCACAAAAATTTTACGCGACCAATTCCAATTTTGATGATTTTTGGTATATATTTTCTTCTTACCATAAAAGTTGAAAATGCAAATTTTTAGATTTTTTTGATTCGTAGTTTTTTTTTTTTAATTTTTCAAAATAAAAAAGTCAGCATTTTGACCTTAACAAGAATGTACAAAACTAGCAATATCTCGAGAACCACTTACACTAGGAAAGTAATAAATGGCTCATTTTAAAGTCATTTTGAAGCTCTTTTTTATGAAATATCACAACATAATTTTAACAAAAAAAAAATTGGAAATAAAAAATTGAAAAAAAAAATTGAAAAATTCAAAAAGGCCATTTTTAATTTTTTTGAAAAAAATATATAATTTTGGTCAAAGTGTTACTTAATTATCCACAAAATTTTATGATGGAGAAATGATGGGTTCAATGTCAAAAAAAATATCAAAAATATTAAGTACATTTTATAGGCGATTTTTCATGCATGTGACATTTTTAATAAATTTTTTCACATTGAACCCATGATTTGTCCATCTCAAAATTTTGTGAATAGTTTAATAACACTTTAAAGAAAATAATATAATTTTTTGAAAAAAATTAAAAATGGCCTTTTTGAAATTTTTCAAAAAAAAAATCAAAAATTTTTTTTTTATTTTTTTTTTCAATATATGTTATGCAATATTCTCATATGAAAGGTCTTTATAAGAGCTTTAAAATGAACCTTCACCTACTTTTCTATTATAAGTGGTTCTTTGGATATTCCTAATTTTGTGCGCACATGTTAAGGACAAATAAGTGACTTTTTCGATTTTCAAAAATTAATTCAAAATAAACAACTGGTCAAAAAAGTCTGAAATTTTGGATTTTCCAGTTTTTTGGTAGGAAAAACATGTATACTAAAAATCATCAACATCGGAGATGGTGTGGTAAAATACCCTGGTTGACTTGATATGGACTGACCCTAGGGTCATTCCATATCAAATCAACCAAAAAATCACAAAAATTTTACGCGACCAATTCCAATTTTGATGATTTTTGGTATATATTTTCTTCTTGCCATAAAAGTTGAAAATGCAAATTTTTAGATTTTTTTGATTCATAGTTTTTTTTTTAATTTTTCAAAATAAAAAAGTCAGCATTTTGACCTTAACAAGAATGTACAAAACTAGCAATATCTCGAGAACCACTTACACTAGGAAAGTAATAAATGGCTCATTTTAAAGTCATTTTGAAGCTCTTTTTTACGAAATATCACAACATAATTTTACCAAAAAAAAAATTGGAAATAAAAAATTGAAAAATTCAAAAAGGCCATTTTTAATTTTTTTGAAAAAAATATATAATTTTGGTCAAAGTGTTACTTAATTATCCACAAAATTTTATGATGGAGAAATGATGGGTTCAATGTCAAAAAAAATATCAAAAATATTAAGTACATTTTATAGGCGATTTTTCATGCATGTGACATTTTTAATAAATTTTTTCACATTGAACCCATGATTTGTCCATCTCAAAATTTTGTGAATAGTTTAATAACACTTTAAAGAAAATAATATAATTTTTTGAAAAAAATTAAAAATGGCCTTTTTGAAATTTTTCAAAAAAAAAAATCAAAAATTTTTTTTTTTATTTTTTTTTTTCAATATATGTTATGCAATATTTTCATATGAAAGGTCTTTATAAGAGCTTTAAAATGAACCTTCACCTACTTTTCTATTATAAGTGGTTCTTTGGATATTCCTAATTTTGTGCGCACATGTTAAGGACAAATAAGTGACTTTTTCGATTTTCAAAAATTAATTCAAAATAAACAACTGGTCAAAAAAGTCTGAAATTTTGGATTTTCCAGTTTTTTGGTAGGAAAAACATGTATACTAAAAATCATCAACATCGGAGATGGTGTGGTAAAATACCCTGGTTGACTTGATATGGACTGACCCTTAAATCATTTAAAGTTAAGAAAAAATAATTAGGTAAAAAAAGATTTATTCTTAGCTTTTATAGTATTTAGGCAAATTAGTTTTACGACTTCTTTTTTATAAAGTTTTGGTTCTAAAAAAACCGATATTGCAATCTTGCGATAGAACGCACCTACTTATAAAAGCATACTAAAAATAGTCTTTCTCTGCATCTGAAATATCATCCATGCTTTCAGAATCACTATCATCATACGTAATAATTAACCGTCTTACTTCGTCTATAACCTTTTCTGTCTCATAAGATTCAAAAATAATTTTTTCCATGTGTTCAATGCATTAGCTTTGTAATGGAATGTGGTGGTAATCTCAAAACTTGATGTCCATATTTAAGGGCTAATTCATCAACTACATATTTTTTTTAAATGGCTGCTCTTTACACTTGCTTAAAAGATCACTTTTTAAAAATAAATTTTCATTGCCGTTATAATCGTAATTTTTTTTTGTTGATGAAAATATTAAACTGGCATTTGAAATAAACCCTTCCTCATTGCCTGCATGTATTATTATATATCTTTTTCCATTACTTGCACGGGTACTGGAATAGCAATGTTTCGATTCATCCTGCCCAGACGATTTTGTTGAAGTTCCGTGCGCATGTTTCGTCAAGAAAAACAACTTGCCTTGGCAATTCCGATTTTTTATTTTTTATGTAATCTCTTAAAAATTGCCATCTTTTTGACACAATATTGGATTGCTTCCAAAGCACTTCTCTGTTGTTCGTTTTTTTATATTTAAAGCCCATCTCTTTTACAATTTTGGACAAACTGGTAATTCCAATATAGCAAAGTTGTTTTTCCTTTATCTTTTCTAGAATAGCTTGGAGGGTAACATATTCCTTTAACTTGTACATATCATAAACAATATTTCTAATCGATAGCTTAATCCCTTGGGATAGATCACAGATTTTTGGATGCTGTCGAACCCTTTTATATGGTCTGTCCAATTCTTATCTGAAATGCCGCAAGCATCAGACGTTCGTTTTTGCACTGCCAAAACAGACACTAACGGGCCCGAGTTATTTTTTTCTAACGTAAAATAACGTTCCACTTGTAATACCAAACGGCGTTCACCTGGAGATAATCACCTTCTAAGCGTTGTGTCACCTTGGTGAACATTTTCCATAACTTTGCTTTATAACTGCTTTAAATTCCGTAATTCACACACAATAAGAAGCAAACTAAAAGCAAATAAAAGCATACTTACTTAAAATAAAACAAATCATCGCCAACTGGAGCAAATTTTAATTATTTCTTGGAAAATAGTAATTATTAGCATTGACGAAAGCTAAATAATTAAATTGTCGGAAAAAAATACTACAAAATGTTTAACTTATTGACGCAAAAAGTTTTTAAAAAGTATAAGTGAAAAATAAAATAAAATATAAATATTTATCGTGGTATAAGTATATCGCGTAATTCTTAAACAACACTGTCCAACAATGAAAATGTTTCGGGCTCAAAAATAGCTAATTCTTCAGTATTTTCATCCACTGGATTCAAAAATCACCATAAAAATTAGAGATTAGCTCTAGTTTTGGAGATAAGGTGATATTTTACATTTTATATCCTCTAAAATCATCGAAAGAGAAAATTATAGAAAGGGCAGAAAACTATATAGGGTGGGGAGTTAGAAATAGTGGTACGCCACCATCGAAATTGACTATCGATAATATCGATAGAGATAAAGCTACAGAACTATCGATAGTTTTAATTTAGCTATCGATATTTGCAATACAGCCCTACTATTCTCGATATATATAAGCGGGGACTCCCTCCTTTCCGAAATAATTGCGTATTTGCGAGTCTTTTTATTCAGGGCGACCGATACCTTACATTTCAGTTTCATATTTCTAATCGAACGCACAGTTAATGTAGTGTGTATGGTATTGTTATAAAACTAGATACACGGAGACGCAATATATCATCGCAAACTGACTATAGTTTTTATGCTGTAAATCTAAGGTTTACATTTTACATACAATATTTCTTTTTTGTTTAGTGCGAAATTTGTTATTTTGGAGAGTTTTTAAAGTAAAGCTTATTGTATTAACATGCCTCGTAAATGTATAAATTTAGTTAACAATTTTTGTTATATTTGTGGAGAAATAACGTTTTCTTCACAGAAACGCAATTTGACGCCTCTTGTGAAGACTGCTCCACATATATGTTGCAACTCGTCTTCAGTTCTATTACGAGAATGGCTTAAAAATAAAAAACGATCGATGGCTTTTGGGGTGCCCATGGTTTGGCAGGAGCCTACAAACCACATAGATGACTGCTATTTTTGCTTGACTCCGCCTATCAATGAAGGATTGTCAATGAAAAAAGAGAAACAGTTCAATATCCAAATCTCCCATCTGCTATTCGACCTATACCACATTCAGACAGCTTACCAATTCCTACTCCACCTCAAAACTATGAACTGGAAGTAGAGAGTGAAGACAATGTGGAAGATGAGGAATTAAACATGCCTTCAATATCACACGACCTTGATTTTGAGGAAAAAGATGATCAGCCATACAGATTGAGCCAGTCTGAGTTAAATGATCTCATTCGAGATCTTGACTTGTCACAGGAGAAGTCAGAACTTCTAGGATCAAGGTTACAGCAATGGAATCTTCTTCAACCAGATGTCAGGGTCTCTAAGTATAAAAGAAGGAGAAGAATCTTGTTTTTTGCTGTGATATTAATGGTCTGATGAAAAATTTTAAATGGAGCATAATCCAACTGAATGGAGGCTATTCATAGACTCTTCCAAGCTTAGTTTAAAAGCTGTATTGCTTCATAATGGCAATCGTCTTCCTTATGTTCTTGTTGGTCACGCAGTTCATATAAAGGAGACTTATGCAAATATGGCAACCCTCCTCAACTCAATCAAATATGCTGAACATAAGTGGAAAATCTGTGGCGACCTAAAAGTCATTGCTGTACTATTAGGAATGCAATTAGGGTACACTAAATACTGTTGCTTTTTATGTATGTGGGATAGTAGAGATAGGAAATCACACTATATCCAAGTAGATTGGCCTGCAAGGAATCTTAAACCTAGTGAGAAAAATGTCGTTACCGAGCCTCTCGTGAATCCAAAAGATGTTGTTCTTCCAGCCCTAAATATTAAGCTCGGTTTAATGAAGAATTTTGTCAAAGGCTTAAACCAAGATGGTCCGGCTTTTAAATATTTGAGAGAAAAATTTCCCAAACTAAGTGATGCTAAAGTCAAGGAAGGCATCTTCGTTGGGCCACAAATACGTGAACTCGTAAAGGATCCTGCTTTCGACCTAGTTCTGAAAGGAAAAGAAAAGGAAGCTTGGGAAGCTCTTAAGGGAGTTATGCATGGATTTTTAGGGAACAGAAGGGATGAAAATTACACTCAATTGGTAAAAGTACTTCTAGAAAAGTACTATCAACTCGTATGTAATATGTCACTAAAAATAAATTTTTTTCAGTCCCATCTTGATTTTTTCCCACCCTGTTGTAGAGCTGTCAGTGACGAGCATGGGGAAAGAGTCCACCAGGATATTTCTCTCATGGAATGGAGATATCAGGGCCGCTGGAATGAAGCAATGCTCGCGGATTAGTGCTGGTTTGTGTATAGAGATTCTCCAGAAATAGCTTACAAGAGGAAAGCCAAAAGACAGCGATCTCATGAAGCCCCCAATTAATTCTTCATGTATTTAACCACCGGTGAGTGTTCTTTTGTCATTTATAATTGTTAGCATACATAATTTATATTTTTCGTTACCTCATAATCCTTATTAAATGAAAAACTCATTATTTTTTATCACAGACACAAACTAGAGCTAATAAAATTTTTTTTTTGTCATATTCGTTTTTCGCAACCCAAAATTGGTAGGAATTAACTCGTAAGTTAAAGGATTTTTTTGTTGGACAGTGTAATTTTGTTTTAAGACCGCTGATTTAGCCCACTCATATTTTGCCGAATACAGTGAACCAGTCGGATGTCTGGTACGATCAAGTACAGCGAAGGCATTCTAACTTACCTGACTTACTGTTCAAAAAGCGATGATAACATCTTTTAGAGATATAATCCGATATCGGACTTCATACAGAGAACCGACCTTTAGTTCATTTTTTTGTGATGAAAGAAAATACAAATATTCACTTCATATGTACTTCGATGCAAAGCAAATATAAGTCTAGTGAAATTCTAGTGATTTTTTAAAACTGCATCTAGTGAATTCTTAAATTTTGATCTGGCAACACTGGGCCAGTGTCAGTGCGAAACTGGAAACAGGCGAGTGCGGAACTGTACAGTATTCCTTAAAAGTCAGTGTCCTCTTCAGGGTAACTCTAAGGTATTTTGGATGTTTGTTGTGCGTGAGTAATTTATTGTCAAGATTTGAAGAGAGAAGACTTCATTCTTTTAGTGAGTTCGAGTAGTAAGAGAGAGACACTGGCGGCGCCGGGGTGCCCAGTGTGCCAACTCAAACTCACCTTTTGTAGCACGTAGTTTTTACTGGTAGTAGTTCTAATTAAAAGGGGCACCCACAAAAAAACCGAATTTACAAAAATCGAAACATAATTGAACATAAAATAAAACGTTAGAAACGAAATATTAACGTAAGTACACTATCGGCATCATAAAAGTGGTACCTGATAAACATAGGTATTTTTGAAATTGTATAGTTAACTACCGGATTATATTTTGTGACAGACTGGTACTGAAATGTGAAAATATTGACATCAAAGATTGCTTTCAAAAATAATTTTTACATTACAATAATACGCTAACGCATAAAACAACTGTAACGTAAATTATAAAACAATAGAAACAAGTTATTAGGTATATAAATTTTAATATCTAGTAATTGCGCCATTCACCTCAATTACCCCATTTAGGTAGAGAATATGCCAAAATTTCAAAAAGGTTTTCATTTTCACCAATCACTTTTTCATAAGCATTGACTATTAACTGGACCAAGTAATGTGTATTTCCCGGCACAATATTAAAGTTTTCCAGTTTATTTGAAATTAAACACCAGATATTTTCCATATGATTGGTGTCTGGGGTTTTCGCGGGCCATGAACGAACTTCAATATTTTGCTCTCGAAACCAAGTTTGGCAAATTCTGCCGTATGAGCAGTTGTCTTGTTGAAAAATAAACTGGTCTTAATAAAGTTCTGTGACGGCTGGAAGTATGGTGTTCTCTAAAATGTCCACGTAAAGCTGTGCTGTGAGCCTTGCACTGATTCGAAATAGAGCACCATGACCTCTAGCAGAAATCCAACACTACATATTTACCGAAAATCTTCCAGGGCGATCGTTGTTACCAGCAATATATCTTCCCTCATAGTTACTTTAGAGAATAATTAAGGGCAAAAAGTAACCTGGCCTGTTTTTTTTTTCATTCGTAAATTTAATTTTTTTAGCAACTACACGACATCTTAAATTAGAGCATTTCCTTACGTGATGTCGTGCCACTCTTACACATCCTGGAAATTGGGTTAATCTCTTTGCCTGGGCAACAGATGCAAAAGAATTTTTTTCCATAAAAATGATAAGATCTTGTTCATCAGTTGAAACTTTCAATAAACCAGTCCCTTGTTTTCTTTCTATTGTCTGATCTTCTTCCCATCGTCTTTTAATTTTTATAATCGTGGTGTTACTGCGTCCATAATGTCTAGCCAACACCGTTCTAAACTATAAAGCCTGTTAACTCCTACCTCCTCAGTGCCCTTTAGCCTAATGTGGCTGCCATTTTTATAAGCAAATTGACAAGGAAAACATGGATTTTCTGTCAGTTTGGTGTCGATATGGCGCCGATCATAGGCTAAAGGATACTAAAACGAAAATGAGTTAACTGGCTTTTTAGTTGAGAACGGTGTTGGGCTTTATCAAATAAAGAAATTTGTGGAGGCATTTTTTATTTATTTGTCAGACTGAAATACAGAATGACATACCTTGACAGTTTAAGAAAAATACAATAATGGGTGACTTTGTTTGTAAAAATAGACCAAGGTATTACAACAAAAAGTATTGTGTACCACTTTTATGATGCCGATAGTGTACACACACGAATATAATTTTCCCGAACCTATCAAAATTACAAAAGTATCGAAAATAATTTTCTAGAAATCACAATACATCCGAATCTTTAGAGGAAAATAATACTCAATTTGTTTTTTATTAGAGGAAGAGGATTACAAAGCTTATTAATACAATCTAGAGAGTTTTTGAAATTAGGTGTGCATTATTTGGAAAATTACAAATATTTCCAATCTAGTTTTACAGGTCTCTATAAAGGGTATTTCTGACTGTTTCTGACGTAATATGGGCGCGCCAATTTTGAAACACCACAAAAGCTAAAACAGTTTTTTTCAAAAAATAAACAAAATTTTAAAAAATTACCAAGATTTGATGGAAAAACATAGTCCAATAAACAATTTAGGCAAAATTTCAGGCCATTTGGAAGTCCCGTTTCCGAGAAACATGCGGAAAAAGAATTGCCTAATAAACGGACCCAACAGCGTTGCCGGTTTAACGATGTAATTGGGCCGTTAAACGATTTTATTTAACTTCACAGTTTCTGGTTGTCTAACTGTCTATTATGCGATTTATTTTTGACACACCGTCAACCGATTTTATTTTTATGGAAAAATTTTGGAATAGGGTACGTTTATTTCTTTAAAATTTTCCAAAAATATGTAAGATTGTTTAAACTTTTATGACATGACACAATGACTATATTACAAAGTCAAATAATTTCGGCCTACGTCCCTTTGGGGGGTGGGGGGTGATCACCGAATTTTTAATAGAAAAGGGGAAAATGTAAGCATTGCTCAAGTTTTTCATGTATATCTCAAAAACTAAGACACCCACTTAAGAACGGTTTTCATTTCCAGAAAGCCAAATAATTGATTTATTTAACAAGGTATTCGTTTTTGTTTAAAAGTAAGTGGTAAGAAAACAGTAGCGGCTCGTTTCGAAAAAATGCTCAAATTTCAGCTTTTGCTGCTACTTTTTAAAATATTTTCTGGTACAGATTACGCTACCCGTGGCCTTTTTAGCACAAAAAGTACCGAAATAATTGTTTTTTTTTTAATCTGCAGCATCAGAAACTTTTATTTTTTTGCCTATAGATATGTTGCCATTTTTGTTGTTATGTATATTTTTCGTAACGTTTAAATATGCCTTTTTATCTTGTCACAATTTATTCAATTTTTTTTTCAGTAGCGTCCTCAGCAAAGGTCAAATTTGAAAAATCTACTAATTCTAAATTTTGAAAATTTTCCTTAAAAAGTAACAACGCAATATCTCTCGCTGACATTTCTACAAACTTTATGAGATTTTGATAAGTCTATATTTTTTTTGTAGCTCTATTCATTCCCTTTTAGGGCTGCTATTACATGCTAGTCAAAAGTTCGTAAGAAAATTGCATATTAGTCTGGATGATGAGGAGTTTACTTAAGAAAAAATAATAATTAAGCAGTGAAACTTGGCATACATAATAACTACTGATGTAATGATAAATGTTGCTAACACAAAGTTTGCCCTCTACGCCACAAATCTTTTCTGTAAATTTATTAGGGCGCTAAATTTTCCCTCCATTTTGTAAATACGTTTGGCTGAAATTATTAGTTGGAAATTCGCCATCTGACACCTTCAATAAAACGCTATATAAAGAAGAAGTTAAAAAACCTCCAAATCAGTTACTTCAACCGAAAATAAACTAAAAAACAAAAGATCAAAAGATCTTGGGTGGAAATAACGAAAATTCAAACTTGGATTCCCACAAGGAACACACAAAAGATCAAAGCAAAAAGAGAAATGATTAAACGATGTTTCGCCCTGGGTAACCAGCGTGGGCTCATCAGTAGTTTCACTGGTCACCCTCCACTATACATCATCAAACACCATCATACACTCTGACCTCCAACCTTGAACCACTCACAAATAGGCATCGTTCCGCACTGGCACTTACTAATCCAAGTTAACTGATACGAATTCGTCCTGGCGTGTTAATATTTCCAGTAGGATTATGCTCCTAAAGCAATTAAAACAAAGAAGAAGTTAAAAAACCTCCAAATCAGTTACTTCAACCGAAAAGAAACTAAAAAACAAAAGATCAAAAGATCTTGGGTGAAAATAACGAAAATTCAAACTTGGATGAGCATCCCACAAGGAACACACAAAAGATCAAAGCAAAAAGAGAAATGATTAAACGATGTTTCGCCCTGGGTAACCAGCGTGGGCTCATCAGTAGTTTCACTGGTCACCCTCCACTATACATCATCATTTCCACCCAAGATCTTTTGATCTTTTGTTTTTTAAAACGCTTTATGTCGTGTATCGTTGGTTGATAGATAAATAGAAGTTTCGTACAACTAATAGTCGTGAATGTGTACCTCCTTGTCTTTATAACATGTCTAGGTTTTTAAAGCCGCAGTAGGCTTCAAAGATCTCCCCACTACTAACAAATAAATCGGACGAAAGGATTTCCGAATAGCCAGTTAAAACCCCAGTTCCTCGGTAGCTCAGTTGGTAGAGCATTGAACTGGTATTCTAGAGGTCCCGGGTTCAAATCCTGGCCGAGGAAAAACTTTTTCCGATTTATTCCCTCACCTTTTGCCCTCTACGCCAAAAATCTTTAGAAATTATGGTGGAGCGATGAAATTTGGCACAAATGGTCAATGACCCCGTTTTTTTTGTCGTGTGTTACTTATTCGAGGTTTCTTGCCTATGACTTCATCTTGACGTTAAACAAAAAATAGGAAATATTAATAACAGTTCACTAAATAAAAATCTTGATTTTTTTAAATATCACCTAAAGCATAACGGTAGAATCATGGAATTTGACACAAATGATCACCCGGGTCCCTTAGTACCAAATATGTTCTAAGACCATTTGCAAAGGACCCTTACTCTCGAAGTTCATTTTGAAAAAATGTACTTTTAACACCAAAAAACTGCAAACTAACAGATCGTGTTTTAGTAGAACAGAGGGCCCCTATTTTTGAAAGTAAAACGACTTTTGTATTATTGACGGGTTTATTTATTTAACAATAAGTTTTAAAATTACTAGACATTCTGCTCATCGACATTAGTAATTCAAAACGGTGACAAGATTAAAAGGCATATTTAAACGTTATTCGAAAAATATACATAACAACACAAATGGGAACATATCTATAGGCAAACAAAATAAAGTCCCTGATGTGCTGTAGAATCCAGGTTATCCGGTCGCCCCTATTGGTCAGATTTGGATTTAGCTGTTCGGCCAATGACAGTGCGACCGAGGTAACAAAAACGGGCGCAGCCAAGCCTCAGAGACCAGACCAGCGGGTCCCTCATCCGAAGAAGCTTTGGAAGAAGAGTTTTGCTGCCAGCAGGGAACGCCGAACTGAGTAAGCCGGAACTGTTGGCAGGCCGTTTTTACTGGAAGGTGCTGTCCATTGCACTCACGGACAGCCATGGCTCCTTCATTGCACTACCGAAGGAGGGTGGAGGTAGGAAATCTTTAAGAAAGGATTCTGAACATCAGCGCGGTGCCAGAAGTTTTAACTTCTGGAGTTCGTAATTTTGGGACAAAATTACGACAGATGCTGCAGATTTTAAAAAAAAAACAATTATTTCGGTACCCTTTGTGCTAAAAACGCCACGGGAAGAAAAAAGAAAATATTTTAAAAAGCAGCAAAAGAAAAGTAAGATAATGGGTCAATTTTTAAAGTCAATAAATATAATTTCGGAATTCAAATCTAAAAACCAGAACAAAGGAAATTAACTTGCAAAAAAGTTGAAAAAGCTGAAATTTTAATATTTTTCCGCTACTGTTTTCGTGCCACTTATTTTTAAACAAAAGCGAATACCTTGTTAAATAAACAAATGATTGGGCTTTCTGGAAATGAAAACTTTTCTTAAGTAAGTGTCTTAGTTTTTGAGATATTCATGAAAAACTTGAGCAATGCTTAGATTTTCCCTTTTTCTATTAAAAATTCGTCCCCCCTAGGGACGTAGGCCGAAATTATTTGACTTTTGATTGTAATATAGTCATGATATCATGTCATAAAATTTAAACAATCTTGCACATTTTTTGAAAATTTCAAAGAAATAAACGTACTATAGGTTCCCATTAAAAATTCAATACTGGGTTAACAATCAGTAACGTATCCTAAATAATTGTATATTTTTTGCTTTACCAGAGATAAAATAAAACTGTTTATTGTCCATTTTACAGGCCAACAGATAGTGTTAAATTCGCTTCAGTTAATCAGTTAAATTACCCAATTTAAGTCAAATTTAATAAGCGCTTCCAATTTTTTCATTAAGTTTGTTTCCAAGATGTCGCCACAAATAGCATTGGTGACTTTAGTTGTCGTCTTTTTCAGTGCCTGTTGTTTGGCCAGTTATAGTGACTGTAGTAAGTATGTGATAGATAGACAGTTTTATGGTAGAGCCATGTGATGGTAATTTAAGTCTTAAAATATAATTTAAGGGGAAACGTTTTTGTTTAAGCAATGTTTACTATGTTTTTCATATCTTTATGCCATGATTTTGCTCATATTTTAAAGCATATTTGTCAAGTTTTCACTGTTTTTGAAGCGTTGGTTTAAATAACGAGCGGAGCGAGGTATTTAAAAACGCGAGTAAAAAAAGAACAGTTTAGCCGCGAGTTGTTAACATTTTTTTTTAATACCTTTATGAAAAAATACGAGAAAAACAGGAAAATACTTTTAAAAAGCACTTCTCGCAACACACCATCTTTACACTATAAATCAAGGCGGCTGGTAAATGAAGGTTCCCATAGCGATGTGCCTTTTTACTCTGTGACGTTCATTGTTGCGACATTTTAATCTTTGACAGTTTGATATTTTCATGAAGTTTTTAAATGATTTTTTCGTAAATACTTAGTGAAAACTGGCGGAAATGGCTTAATTCTTAGACAACAATAACTAGATTTTTTTCAATATTACTATTTTCCGCTATTTCTCTTTAACTTTTTTTGCACCCGTGATCAAAAAAAAAAGTTTTTTTGCATCGTTAACCAAAAAAGTCATGCTTTAGTTATCTGCAGACAGTTACTAAAATCATGTTTTTGATGAAGGTATAAAAAAAACATAAAATATTTAAGGTTGTTGAAGAGAGACAGCAGGCTATAAAAAATATTTAAGAGAAAGATGGAAGTAATTTAAGGCAATCGTTTAATAAAAATTTCTGTTTTGTCATCTGTCTGTCATCTTTAGTGGTGTCGTGCATATGATTTTTATTTTGCCTTTTTTATTTTTGACGGTCCTTATATTGTTTGGATCGCACATTATTCCATTCTCCAAGTTTTCGAAAAATTTGGCTTTTTGGAAAGTTTACGTTTTCTCCCCATTGTTTCGGTATGCACACGTCTTCCAATTGGTAAAATTGAAATGACTGGCCCAAGTATCGCAAAATGTGTAACAATAATAATTTTGAAAAACAAAGAAAATAATTGAAAATCAGGCTTGCCCTGGGCAAGGTCAAAGGCGAAAAATCTACTACTCTGCATTTTTACTAGGCTTGGCGGTCCCAGAGGGGGGGGTGAAAAAGTAGATAACAACAACAAAGATGCTGGTGGTAATAACCCTGAAGAAGAAAAAACAAGAAATTGCAGAAAGTTCCTTTAAATACATTTTAGAATTCGTCCACAATATTTTGGGACAGTTTGACCTTCAATCCGTCAGACCAAGAATATACAAACGCATGACGAACTTACCGCAAAAACCATTGAAAATACAGAATAGTATTATAGAGTTTCTATTTATAAACAAGTTTTAGACAAAATGAATTTGGACATAAAAAAGTATTTTTGACTTCAATATATACATACCAAGTTTAACATGAAGCCAAAATCAAGGCAAAATTAAGTCGTTTCTAACTACTATAAACTGTTTTATTAATCCAAAACACAAATTCTTGAACTATTTTGGGAATTTGATTCTTCAAAGTTCTTATCAGTAAGTCTAAATGTCAACTTTTTAAACAGTCGGTATGATTCAAGCTCAAACATACTTCGTTTTGCGTATAAATTTTTGATTTCTAAATCTAACCACTTCTGTTTTGCAAACAGGGCTACTTTTGAAGAAACTGTAGATTTCGGAAAATTTACTTGAACAAAGTTTCGAAAAACTTTGAATTTTTTGCAAGATTTTAGAAAACAAATTCTTGAACTTTTATTGGGAGAACTCAGTATTTGGAAACAATATTCGTCAGAAGTAGGCAAAAGCTTAAATCAAAACATACCTGATAACGTTTGCGAGGCAATGAACAAGTGTGGCAATATTTTTCCGTTGATTAGAACATTCTTGGATGTTTACCAGTAAGTAATGCCTCGTCAGAAAGAAGATTCTCATGTCTCAGAAGATTGAAAACATAACTACTTAAAAACAGTATGACGGAAATTTATCTGACGGGCTTAGCGTTGCTGCATATCAACAGACATATTGAAATTGACATTGAGCGAGTCATTGACCGGTTTGCCCAAAAAACTGAAAATTTTTTTTTTTTTGAGATGGGCATCTTATGTTTGAGATAGGTTTTGTTTGTGGTTTGTTTTTTATCTATGTTTTTTTATAACTGAAAAAATGTGTCATTATCTTCAAAATGCGGCGCTATAATACCGTTGATATTTACGATTTTAGTTTATTTCAAAAATTACAGTTTTAATGTAATTTTTGTCAAAAATTTTGTTAAACATTTTTTAAAACAAAAAATGTATGAAATAAACGACTTGAAATCTGAGTATCCGCCCCTAGATTTAGACCAAATCCTCGCTTGTAGTTACTAAGTTTTGTTTGCATATATTGATATGTTTCTCATGAAAGCTATGCTTTTATTCTATTTTTTTTCCTTTCGAATCCGCCCCCCCCCCTTTTCAAATGGCTTGGACCGCCACTGGTTTTTTCTTTATTCAAGTAAGCGTAAGTTACAAGAAAAGGCAAGAGCGCAGCGCACAGACGAGTCTGGTTGCTGATTCACTTATACAAAAAAAAGAATTTAATAACAAAAAATAATAAACATTTTAAATGAATAAAAGATTTCAAGAGGAAAAAAAAATGAAAACAACAAATAAAAAAAATATAGAAAAGAAATGAATAATTAAATTCAACTAATACTAACAAATAATTTAAGCCCAATTTAAACCCAGAAAACTGGTCGCAAAAAAAAAGTTTAAGATAACAAAAAGTAGAAGTAGAAGTAATGTTTTTTGTAAAATGTAAGATAAGGATAAATAATAATAGTGAATGATTAATAGGGAATTATTGAAACGCAGTTAGGGCCCGGCACTAATAAGGCCAGGCACTATTTTGACTGCTGATACGCATGCGCAAGAACGACCACATTTAGTGCCGACACTAATAAGGTTAGGACCTGCCCTTATTTGTGGAGGAATTATACTGGGCCGCATCTTGGCTGTGTCTAGCCGTATTTGACGTTTTTGACAACTATTCGCCATTTTTTTTACATTAACCCTACTTTCGGAAATTTTTTGTGTTGTGACGGCCAAAAAAGCAAAAATTCCGACAAAATAGTTATATTTTTATGAAATCGGATGACCTAGCATAAGAAAATTAAAAAAAGCAAGGCTCAAATACTTCGTTTTACCGATGAAGACAATATTTGTTTGCAACGAGAAGTAGTTCAACAAAATCCCTTCAGAACTCTCTCCACCCTCCACAAAGACCTGTGCTTTCAACACGTCGCCCATGCTTTTGATCACTCAAAATATAAAAAAAAGACAACACAGAATTTCGAAAACGGGCAGCATATATTTGTAGGTTAGAAATAAAGTCGTAGCGTCACCGTTTTGCTAGAGGCGCGTTCAATAATTCTATAGTTTGCACCTTTTAGAGCCAGGCACAGCCTGTGTTAAGGTCGGCGCTAAGTAGGCACTATCCAGTGCGGCCGTATTTCAATAATTCCCTAATACTTAATTATTCGCTTTACTATCTTTGGTAACCTATAAAATAATGAAATTTAAGAAAAAATTTAAATTGAGATTTATTAACGATAAAGATTTTTAATTTTCTTTGGCAATGACAATATGGAGCTATTTTGAACAGAAATAAACTTTAGCCAGGTCGTAACTAAAAGATCTTTCAAAGATTAAGATTGTTCACATCTGTCCCAAATGTGATTCTTTCAAAAAGATATTCCGGATATTTATATTTTATAATTTTAAGGTACAGACAAGACCTGTGAATTAAACTTCTAGTTTTCATATTCACCCAACCTGCAACTTTTAGCTTATGACTCACGGGTCGCCGACGACGGATACCATATGTAAATCTTAAGCAACATTTCTGGATTTTTTCTATGCGATTTGAGGTTTCTGCTGTTAAACAGGAGCCATATACTACATCGCAATGGTTAAATACTGACAAAATTTTACATAATGATTAATTTTGTTGACGCGCAGACCCCTATTGTTTTTGAGCATTCTCCTAGTAGACCCTTCGGAGCTACCCCCAAAAAACTTCATCCCTAAAAAAAATATTTTTTTTTCTTACCGCGTGATACCTCCTTCGAAAGCCTATAAAAATTGTAGTTGAATGGCGCCAAAATTTTTGACTACATATATTATATCACGTAAAAAATGCAAAGAAAACAATTGAAAAATTCAATTTTCTGTGCTATATATCTCGAGTTATGAAACGAAATGTTAAATAAAAAGTAGCTTAAGATAAGATCCAGGTCACACCCTATTGTCTTATCAAATATCATACAAATCGATTCAGCCGTTATTGCGTGATATATATATATATATATATATATATATACATATATAGATTCAGACTTTATTTTTTCTAAAAACATTTCGTTTTACATGTGCTATATATATATATATATATATATATATACATAAGATTTTTGTCCATTAATCACGCAATAACGGCTGAATCGATTTGTATGATATATATATATATATATATATATAGAGCACATATAAAATGTATTGGAAATGTCCGTGCGCCCTAGAAAAGTCTGGATACACCCTGGAGAAGTCTGGAAAGACTCTGGAAAAGTCTGGAAAGACCCTGGAGAAGCCTGGATACACTCTGGAAGGTCTGGAAAGACCCTGCAAAAGTCTGGAAAGACCCTGGAAAAGTCTGGATATACTCTAGAAAAGTCTGGATATGCTCTGGAAAGGTCTGGAAAGACCCTGGAAAAGTGTGGAAAGAACCTGGAAAAGTCTGGATATACTCTGGAAAAGTCTGGAGAAGTCTGGAACGACTCTGTAAAAGTCTAAAAAGGCCCTGGAAACACTCTGGAAAAGTCTGGATACATTCTGGAAAACTCTGTAAAGAACCTGGAAAAGTCTGACTACACTCTGGAAAAGTCTGGAAAGACTCTGGAAAAGTCTAGATATATTCTGAAAAAGTCTGTAAAGATCCTGGGAAAGCCTGGAAACACTCTGGAAAAACCTAGATACACTGTGAAAATGTCCGAGTACACCATGGAAAAGTCTGAATACACCCCTGAACAGTGTAGATACACCCAAGAAGTCTGCATATACTCTGGAAAAAAAGTCTGACCAACCCAATCTAACCCATGTATATATGAGTAGCGGTTTTTTATATAATATATGTTCTTCTGAGCGAGGGAAGTTTTGGATTAATCTTTACTCGATTTATTTTTATTGAAATTGGTAAAGTTATAGCAGAAAAAAATTTGTCCGGTTTTTTCCGCTCACCCGGTATGTTCATATATGAAATATATCTTGGTTGTCCAGGTTTACTATATAGTAGTTAAATATAAATGGTTTCAAAAAAATATAAGTTAAAATGGGACAGGGCCGTACCAGAAAAAAAATGCACTGAAGATGATTTCTTTCGCTATTGAAACTTTAAAATAAAAATAAAAAAATATTTTATTATCAAATAAACTAAAATATGAAGTAAAACATTTTGGTCCGTATTTAACTGTTTGATCCTGATGATGGTATCTACGAAACGAAACGTAGGATTAAAATTCCGAAAAGACCAATGTGTCTTTCTAAAAAGGTTGCCACAGACATGTTTTTACAGAACTCAATTATCTCTTAAATTCGGAGAGACATCATCAATTGGTAATTCCCACCATTTTTTAACTCTCCCCTGTAGCTCAAAAACTACAAGGAACAGAATAAATCTGTTAAGACCATTTTTTAAAGCTCCAAAAAGTAAAACAGTAATGCAAAAACCGCATGACTCTATCTTCACTAACAAGGGAGTTTCCCATTGAATCCCATCGAAAATGAAACTGCACTGTGAGTAAAATTAAACCGAAAAAACACCACTTTCAGAATAAAAAATCAAAAGAAACAAAAATGGCGTCAGGAATAACATCAATCCAACGCACTTGCGCAAAACGGCCGAATATCTTTATTTTCATGGCTTACTTGACCATCATAACCCAGCAAGCACGGTTCCCCCGGGCCTTCGTCGGTCGGTCGATTGCCGAATTTGTAGTCATCGGCACGACGTCGATTTACGACATCTGACCAGCAGTATTTTTTGTCCGCTTTGCGATGTAGGCCCAATGTATGTTTGACGACGCAACGTTAGACTGTAGCCGGCCGTCGCACCAATGGTAAATTTTACTTTTTGCTGACATCGGCATACCGTCGCCGTACGACTAAAGTCCGATATGGTTTCACCACATGGTACCGACCATCCGCCCATAGCTGCTTAATTTGGTCAGACTAACGTAGGCAAGCTGGTCTCGGCTCGACATCGGTAAACTATTCAAGTCCGACATTGGTTTCCTAAAGCGGTCCAACGTCGGCGATTGATTAAGATCCGTCGGTGGTAGCTTAAAGCGGTCTGACATTGGCAAACTACAAAGTTTCGATAATGCGGGTGCTTAACCAGTCGGCCTGGTTTAAGTGGCAGAAGAGGTGATTCTTGTAGAGAAGTACCACCATCTTGTCAAGCCCGCATTCTCGTTTTAAAATATCTTTGCTCATTATATATATAATATTATCTTCCACTGTACAGGGAACATAGTGACATTAGCGCCATCTCTACATACTCGTAAGAAACTATTAAGCAGTTTAAAAATTTTAAGGTGACGTAATCGGACTATCGTCGGTTGCCGATTCTCGACCAATCAAACAAAGTTCGAATCAGACCATTGTCGGCCCTAAAGCAGATAAAGTGGTCGTCGGCATAGATTCGACTATAGTAAATCGGGCCGTCGTCAGTTGCCGATTCTCGATCGATTAAACAAAGTTCCAATCAGACCATTGTCGGCCCTAAAGCAGATAAGGTTTGCATTGGCATAATGTCGACTGTAGTAAATCGGGCCATCGTCAGTTGCCAATTCTCGTCCGATTAAACAAAGTTCCAATCGTACCGTCGTCGACCCTAAAGCGAATAAAGTGGGCTTCGGCATATGGTCGACTATAGCAAATCGGGTCATCGTCAGTTGTCGATTTTTGACCGATTAAACAAAGTTCCAATCGGACTATCGTTGGTCCTAAAGTGGTGTCGGCATAAAGTCGACTGTAGTAATGTGGACCTCCGTCAGTTGCCGATTATTGACCGAAAACTGAAAATCGCAATCTGACCAACATCGGGCCAAAGTGTAGTCGCCGATGCCGACACACTGCCGACGTTGTCGACATTGACCCGATTCAATGCCGACGATTTGTGTTTGATGGGCAGTTGCTAACAAAATTTCTACTTTCAGGGCGTGTACAAAGTTTAGAAGTATATTTATTTAACATTTCTTCTAATCGTATTTGTAAATGATAAAATTCCAAAATTAGTTATTCCAATTTTATCATCAGCAATATTACGACCTCTAAGATATATTATATTGATAAGAGAATTTTATTATTCAAAGAAAATTGTTCATCTATTTATATACAGGGTGGCAGTTTAAAAACTAACGTTGGCTTTACTTTCTGAACTAAATGTAAATTGCACCCCTATAAAGGCATGCAACTGCTCCCTTAAATTTAGATAGGGAATATGGGCATTTGTGACATGGTAGTCCTACCTACTTCGTTTTAAAAATGTCGATTATAGACCATTTTTTATAGCCTCATTGAAAGTTAAACAAAATTTTCCAGAGTCAAAATTTATGTATGTAATCTTAGATTAAAAAGAGCAAAGATATCTGGTCCAACGAAAACTCCTTGGAAAATAATAACTACTGTTTATTTACAAATAAAATCACAACAAAACAAAGGTTGAGAAATATCGATTATTTTTCTATCCTTTTAAATGACGTTAGAACGATAGGGACAGAAAATTCTGGGGAAAGTCGGCAGAGCGCAGACGGTCGGATGATATTTTTATCGACATAAGCTTTTTCGTGTTATTTATTTCAAAATTTCAGGCTGTTTTAAGCAGTTTATAAGTCCATTTAAAACTAAATTTTGTCAAAAAACTTTTATAGTGTGTTTTTTGCCAGTAGGGGAATATTTCAGTGCATTTAAAGTGATATTTTGGAACAAATCGTCCAATGTTTTGAAAACAAAGGGAGAGCAAGTGAAATCAGTCAGTGGCGGTACATGCCGTTAGGTACACAGAAAATAAAAAAAAAAGTTTATGAAATATACTTAAATTAGTAGATCCTTAGATTAAAATATCAACAAAACGGTTTTTTTTTTATGAAGTAGTTAATTCATAATGCGTCAAATCAGATATTTTTAAACATTTTTATAAGGTTTTTTCGAGGTTCTTTTTATAAAGACGATAAAATAAAGGTAGGTAAATTATTTAATTCAACTTGCAAACAACAATAAAAGTTAATTCATATGTGTTCAGGTTTGTAAGAATATTGAATTCCTGTCTCTTGTCAGAATATTAAGGTTGATTTATACTGCCACCGTTGCCATCTGCGCTCGCCCTTCGAATTGATATCTCTATGTACCCTAAGCATTATTGACTTGACCAAGAAAAAAAAATATTTTTTTTCTTGACGTTCCAGGTGTGAACTGTGTTTCTTTGTTTTAATGTTTGGCATAATTTTATTGTGTTAAAAATTGGAATTGCTATAAATCATATGGAAACTTTGTTATAATTTTCTTTCGTATAAAATTATACTACAAACATTTATTGTTAGGAAGCTTCCAAAGCTCAAATTGGCAGAATTATTTTTTGCATGTTTTTTAAATTATTTTGCAGATTTCATATTATAGTAAAATTTTAATAATATAATCCATGTGTTTGTGTGTGTTTTCTTTAAACAACATAAAGGTAAACAAAGTAAGTGCCTTGTCTCTTTTTAATCTAATTATGTAATTAATCCAAAAATATGTTCGGGACTATATCTATCTATCTATACATGTATCGAACAAGATATGTTTGTTCGGGTGGAATCTTGCAATTTAATTTTGACCAACTTTCCGACATCCGATCCCTGCCAAAAAGGGCGAGTAAAAACTTGTAAGATTTTTACCAGTATTTACAAGGTTTACAAGACTTTACTAGATAAAAAATTGTGTCTTGTAAGATTGTACAAGTTTAAAATCTTTCTTATTAGGCTAAAATTTAACTGAATAATTATTTTACGAGATTTAACTGGGTTATACAAAATATAATGTTTTGAGAGATTTAATAAGCTAAAAGCATACATATTTTTACAAATTTTTAATAGAATTAACAGGCATAATTTTTACAGGACTCTACACGGCAAGATTTTATTGGAATCAACATGAATATTTTTTAGAAGACTTTAGAAGGCATAATTTTTACAAAGTTTTAATGGAAAATGGTTAAAATATATTCATTGTGTGGCGTAAAAATGTACCTAATTTATCATACAATCTGGTAAAATGGTGTAAAAACCTATTTTTCTTTTTAAATTGCCTCGTTAAATCTTATAAAAACTTGTTAAAATGCACATTATTTAATACGCGTACACAATCTTGTAAAAGTTGGTAAAAATTTATTTGTGTGGCGTAAAATCTTTTAAAAACTCCTAAAAAGGTACCTAATTTATCATACATTCTGGTAAAATCGCGTAAAAATCTATTTTTCTTTTTAAATTGGCTCGTTCAATCTTATAAAAACTTGTAAAATGCACATTATTTAATACACGTACACAATCTTGTAAAAACTGGTAAAAATATATTTATATAAAAACTCTTAAAAATGTACCTAATTTATCATACAATCTGGTAAAATCGCGTAAAAAGCTATTTATCTTTTAAAACTGCCTGGATACACTCTGGAAGGTCTGGAAAGACCCTGGAAGTCTGGAAAGACCCTGTAAAAGTCTGGATATACTCTAGAAAAGTCTGGATATGCTCTGGAAAGGTTTGGAAAGACCTTGGAAAAGTCTGGAAACTGCCTCGTTCAATCTTATAAGAACTTGTAAAAATGCACATTATTCAATACATAATCTTGTAAAAACTGGTAAAAATATTCTAGGTGTAGCATAAAACCTCATAAAAACTTGTGAAAACTAGAAGGGGATTACCATAGAAACTAGTTTAATCTTACAGGATTCATCAGTAGCACCTCTTCGCAACTTGTAAAGTTTCTTCTTATAAAATCTTGTAAACATTCCACTTCATCAGAACCATTAAATTTTGTGCGAATACAATAACATCTTGTCAGGAGCCTCGTACGATCTTGTAAACTTTAAGTGTATTTTTACCCGGCGATACATCTAAAGGTTTTAGAAGGTTTAACCGGGAATTGCCTGTTTCAGAAACCCTAGCTGGATCAGGTTAAATCTTGTAAACTTTTACGCGGTTTTTTTTACAAGTTTTTACCCAGCCTTTTTGGCAGGGATCGGCTTCAAATTTGGCAAGCTTATATAGTTGCGGTGACAACACAAGAATATAGTATGATAATATTGACAGCTCCCCCCCACTCGAAGGGGTGGAGGGGGGTACAGTTGAAGTAACTAACCTATACACATCCCATTGCCTTCAAACTTGGCATGCATTTATAGTTTCTCTCCCTCTAACGAGGGAAGTGGAGGGGGGAAAAATTTAGTTTTTGTTCGATTTCAATCAAAATTGCCATACAGTGGTTTTTAAGGAGTGGGATTATGAATTTTTGATTAAATTTGAAAATTTCAATATGGCGAATTCAAAATGGACGATTAAGGGTATAAATCTAAAAACTCTGTGTTCAAATTTGGTATTTATTTATAGCTTATAGTTGTTTATAGTTCGTATATGACAGAGTCCTTTGTTAATGTGAGTCTAGGTATTGGCAAGGTCAAGAGCAGTCTGGAAGACTGTCTTATAGAACGTTGCGGAGGACCGGATTCATATAGATGCTGAGCACTTTGTTTTTTTTTATTAAAAATAAAGCCTGGCAATTGGGGTTCAGTTTCTTTCCATCTCCTCTGGAAATACCCGAGAAACCCCCTAAAACCACATAACAAAAATACATCCATTGGATATACAATAAATATCCATGAGTGGCACATGGATGCCTCACGTATATTGCAAAAATATCCGTCGAATGTCCCGTGGACATCCATCAGAGCTCCATCAATATATATATATCCATTGTATATGGGTCACATATACAATGGATATACATTGATAGAGCACATATACATTAATGGAGGTATGCTCGTATTTGTCCATAAAAAAAATATCAATTGAACATCCACTAGATATTCAGAATTGTGACCTGCCTGAATATCCATTGGAGGTACGTTTGCTAGATCCTTTTCTTTTCGTTTTTTTTTCGTTTTTAGATACTGAAGATGGTGTCATAAGATCAGTTGATATATCGAAATGTGGAAGCTTGCGAAGATGTCCTTTGAAAAGGAAAACGAATGTTACAATGGAAATTAGTTTTACATCAAGTAAGTATGGAGATGCCAAAGATATTTACAAAAACTACTGTTTAACAGAAGAGCCAGTTTGTAAATTTACCGATGAGTTCAGCGATGAAAAAGTCTGAATACACTCTGGAAAGACCCTTGAAAAGTCTGGAAAGACCCTGGAAAAGTCTGGATATACTCTAGAAAAGTCTGGATATGCTCTGGAAAGGTCTGGAAAGACCCTGTAAAAGTCTGGAAAGGCAATGGAAAAGTCTGGAAAGACCCTGGAAGTCTGAATATGTCCTGCAAAACTCTGGAAAAATCCTGTACAAGTCTGGATACACCCTAAAAAAGTCTGGAAATACCCTGGAAAAGTCTGGATACAATCTGGAAAAGTCTGGAAAGACCCTTAAAAAGTCTGGATACACTCTGGATAGTCTGGAGAGACCCTGGAAAAGTCTGGAAACACTCTGAAAAGACCCTGGAAAAGTCTGGTAGTAACTACAAGCGCGGATTTGGTCTCAAATCCAAGGAGCGGAGGCAATTTTTGAGAAAATTACATTAAAAGGGCAATTTTTGAGTCGAATTAAACTAAAATTGTAAATATTAACGGCCGCAGGCGGCAATTTTTAAGAAAATTGCGCTAAAAAATTAATTTTTTTTATTTAAAATTAAACTAAAATTGTAAATATATCTGTTACAACTCTACCAAGTGACTTTATACTTGCTCTGAATTTTTTATGTGAAACTGTACCCAAGTGTTTTAAATCGACAAAAATTAATGATGACTCTACTTAGACCTTTCAGCGTGAATGGACCGTTTGTTATTTTAATATTATATCATACAAATTTCACGTCTATGTAGAAGAACCAAATAAAAGTAATTTTAAAAATAAAAAATTTAGTTGTTGATTATTTAATCAGCTCTCGTCTATACTGAGCTATCCAATATCAATGGTTTCCAAGCGCAATTTTTAAGAAAATTACACTACAAATGCCATCTTTAACAAAAAATTAAACTAATACCGTAAATATCAAAGGTATTATAGCGCCGCAATTTATGCCCTACTTTTGACTTTCTAAATGTTTTCATAAAAAATGTAAAGCCTTGAGTAACTATGTATAATTTTTTCAGTTATAAAAAACATGATAACAAACAAACCACAGACAAAACCTAATAGCTAGAAAGCTCATTATCTTTTATATTACATATCTCAAACATGAGATCTCTATATCAAAAAAATATTCGTGTCCGGTTTTTTGGGCAAACCGTCAATGACCCGCTCAATGTCAATTTTAATATGTCTATTGATATGCAGCAACGCTAAGCCCGTCATAGTGTTTTTAAGTACTTGTTTTCAATCTTCTGAGGCATGAGAAGCTTCACGCTTTCAGACATGTTTTGATTTAATCTTTTGCCTGACCAATATTGTTTCCAAATACTGACTTCTCCAAATAAAAGTTCAAGAATTTGTGTTTTGGATTAATCAAACAGTTTCCAGTATTTAGAAACGACTTTAGTTAATTTTGCCTTGATTTTGGCTTCACGTTGTATAAAACTAACTAACCAACCAACCTTTCCACAGAAACCAACATGCATACGTGGAGGGAAGGTCTACCGACACGGCCCTACATGCAGTAGTGCATAAGGCAGAAAAAGCCCTTCAATTCAAACAGTACGCCCTGGCAGTATTCTTTGATGTCGAAGGAGCTTTCGACAAGGCGAAAGTGCAGGTAATAACAACAGCCCTGCAGAGAAGGGGAGCCGAGTCTCTTATCTCCGAATGGTTAAAATCTGCACTAACAGGGAGAAAGATAAGGGCCAATCTAGAGGAGTCCAGGGTCAACATAGAGGCAACGGGAGGCTGCCCACAAGGTAGCTGCTTATCCCCACACCTGTGGTGTCTGATCATGGATACTCGCCTACAACGCCTAACAGAGGAAGGACTCGACGCCCACGCATACGCCGACGACGGTGTCGTGGAGCTGGTAGGCCACCACCTAAACACCGTCTGTAACAGAATGCAAAGGGCGGTACGAATCATAGAAGACTGGTGTCAACAAAGAGAAAAATGGAGGGATTCAGAGCACCCAAGATGTACGGGAGACCCCTGACTTTGGTTTCAGAACTGAAGTACCTAGGGGTCACCCTAGACAAGGGGCTCACCTGGACACCACACGTTGCGAAATTGACCAATAAGGTGCAGGCAACGATGTGTTAACTGCGTCGAGTGGTTGACCGCACCTGAGGTTTGAGCCTCAGAAACCTCCACTGGATGTACACGGCAGTACTAAGACCAAGGATCCAGTACGGATCCATAGTCTCGTGGCCAGCAGTGGAGAAGGTCACTACTACCCTCAAGCTTAGGAGCCTACAGGGAACCATATGCAGAGGGATAACCGGCGCTATGAGGACGGCACCTATACAGGCACTCGAAACCATTCTGGGATTGCCGCCGGTTCCGATCTGGATCAGAAAAGAAGCGATGGCGACCCACCTCCGGCTGCAAGGCATCTTAGGATTGCCCAAATCGCCAAGAGAGAAGTTCCTATGGCAGCGATTAAAATACAAAGACCAAAAAACCCCTGGAGATTCAACAAGAGGTACAAAGTAGTCATCCCAGACAGGGAACTATGGCAGAGTGAAAACCTACGCGAACAGTTCGAGGAGAACGCCGTGATTTGCTACACCGACGGGTCCAAACTGTCGGAGAAGCAAACCACAGAATCGGGGGTTTACGTGGAAGACCAGGAGGTTCGAAAGAGCTACCTGCTCGGAGAGCAAGCCACGGTCTTAGGCAGAGGTACATGCCATAATAATGGCTGCAACCATAGAGGAAATAAAGAACGTTAGGGAGGAGCATGTTTATATATGCTCCGACAGCCAATCGGCCCTAAAGGCACTAAGGGCACCCAAGATCAACAACACCCTGGTGGAGGAATGTGCGGATGCACTAGAATCCTTGGGAGAGGGCAAACAAGTGACACTTATGTGGGTACCGGGACATATGGGGGTGCCGGGTAACGAGATGGCTGACGAGCTCGCCAGGATCGGGGCAAGCACCCAGTATGTAGGGCCGGAACCACTCCTAGGAGCAACCAAGAGGCAATTGCAAAGTCGACTCAATAAATGGGCCAACGATGCCATGAAGACTGCTTGGAGAGGAGGAACAGGATGCAGACAGACCAAGAACTTCGTGAAGGGCCCGGATGTAGCCAGACAAAAATGGCTTCTGGGGAGATCGCGAAGGGACGCTGGTCTGCTGACAGGTATCATAACGGGTCACAACCGACTAAGGAAGCACATGACCCGGATCGCGGTGGAGAATGACTCGACCTGCCGGGCCTGCGGGCGGGCAGAAGAGACATCTCGACACGTTATAGCGAACTGCGAGCCATACCAGAGGACGAGATATCAGGTATTCGGTTTCCCGACCCTGGATGAGGAGGACATGCACACGCTCAAATGGGACAAAATACTGGACTTTGCAAAAAGAAAAGTTAGACCAAATGAGCAAACTGCCAGACCAGTGGTGCAGGCGGAGGATTAGGGGCAGGCTCGGGGTAGGGCAGAAAGGGCCCAGGGAGGCCTACTTGCCAGGCTTCGCGCCGCCCCTTCTCTACTACTACTACTACTTGTTTATAAATAGAAACTGTATACAGTTCTGTATTTTCAATGGTTTTCGCGGTAAAAAACTGTCCCAAAATACGGTGAAGGGATTCTAGAATGTCTTTATAAAGAAACTTTCTGCAATTTCTTGTTTTTTCTCCAAAGACTTCAAGGTTACCACCAGAATTTTTTCTGGAGCAAAGAAAGGGGGACGATCGCTATCTGGGAGGTAGTTACACTAAGGACACTAATCCTAGAGCAAGCTCTAAAGGAAGCGAAGCGTGACATTACTTTGAAAGTTTGAGTTACCATTTTTGATTTGTTTGCCTCGCTTTTGTCATGGGCGGCTCGTTCTTATTTTAAATATTTTAATGAATGATAAATACGATAAGAAAGTATTTCTCGAAAGCACGACTAGTCCATTATCATACAGTCGCGAGTTACTAAAGTAAAAAATATACGCAAAAATTATAAATCTAACAAATTTTACTCTTAGTCCGGGTTCTCTGTATTTTGATAAATAAGTAAAACGACAGACATACAGAATTAATAGTTATGAATAAATTATCAATACGAAAAGTTGAGTAAACCCTCTGTAAAACCGGACAACAAAATTTTCAGGTAAGTACTATTCACAGAAACTAAAATCTGGAAACGTATATTGATATCTGCTTCTTTGCTTCAAAAATTATGTTTTTAAAAAGAATATTTTAACATCTCTTTTAAATATTTCAAAAACTAAAGCTCTTAGTTATTTGAACCAAACTGCAGAAAAATGTTTATGTCAAAGTAACAATTTTTTCAACTATTTCACACTTTTCTCCTCCTAAACCCCTATCATTCTATCCAACGTTTACTTGGTGGGTGGCCAAAAAAACGCTTTGGTACTAAATTTTGGTTAAAATCATTATACATAATGCCTTCTCTATCATGTGTGCAGACCGACAGAAAATCCTTTTTTTGTAGATGTAGGTGTTTTAGGACCCAAATAGCAACTAAATTTTTGATGAACTACCACACCATACGTTGGTATGATGATGGTGTACTAATAGCACATTTTGTGTCACTGTGTTTCAAGTAAGAATTAAAACGGTTTTTTTCTTTCTTTTGACTAATATATTTATACCTATACGTAAAAAAATAATTATTAAAGTTATCTATATTATTCAAATAAACTTAAAACTACATTACATTTATAATGTTTAAAATCTTTTACCAGTACAACGCATTCTTATCACAGTACCTATATGTTACCGTTAAAACCCAGTTTTTCCTAGTAAAAACTAGTTATAACTGTTAACTCTATATTAGATTAGACTAAATTATATAAGTTTAGATTAGATTTTAATCTGACCTAATCCAACTGACCTAATCTAAACTAGTTTTTCCTAGGAAAACCAAGTTATAACTGAAATCGGGGTTTTACGGTAACATATATACAGGCGAATACTTGCCCCAAAAGAAGTGCTTAAATTTTTACCATAAAATAAATAACTAAACTAAATAGAATAGCTAAACTCGACTAAAAATCAACTTTAACAACGCCGTAATAATTTTTTTTACCAATTTCGGATATAAAAGTTCACACACCAGGCACGCAAATACACAAGGAATCGAATTTATACTTCCACTTTATTAAGCACTATCGTCGGGGCAAAAATAGGTACTGTTATAAAACTTGCCTGACAAATCCTTAAATTTTCGTGCTGCTTGAAGTTTTGTCTTAAGGCTTCCAGCGAAGCTCTCCTTCTATTGCTGGTTGATATTCCTAATAAAAATACTTCTTCACTCAATTAATAGTTATGAATAAATTATCAATACGAAAAGTTGAGTAAACCCTCTGTAAAACCGGACAACAAAATTTTCAGGTAAGTACTATTCACAGGAACTAAAATCTGGAAACGTATATTGATATCTGCTTCTTTGCTTCAAAAATTATGTTTTTAAAAAGAATATTTTAACACCTCTTTTAAATATTTTAAAAACTAAAGCTCTTAGTTATTTGAACCAAACTGCAGAAAAATGATTATGTCAAAGTTACAATTTTTTCAACTATTTCACACTTTTCTCTTCCTAAACCCCTATCATTCTATTCAACATTTACTTGGTGGGTGGCCAAAAAAACGCTTTGGTACTAAATTTTGGTTAAAATCATTATACATAATGCCTTCTCTATCATGTGTGCAGACCGACAGAAAATCCTTTTTTTTGTAGATGTAGGTGTTTTAGGACCCAAATAGCAACTAAATTTTTTATGAACTACCACACCATACGTTGGTATGATGATGGTGTACTAATAACACATTTTGTGTCACTGTGTTTCAAGTAAGAATTAAAACGGTTTTTTTCTTTCTTTTGACTAATATATTTATACCTATACGTAAAAAAATAATTATTAAAGTTATCTATATTATTCAAATAAACTTAAAACTACATTACATTTATAATGTTTAAAATCTTTTACCAGTACAACGCATTCTTATCCCAGTACCTATATGTTACCGTTAAAACCCGGTTTTTCCTAGTAAAAACTAGTTATAACTGTTAACTCTATATTAGATTAGATTAGACTAAATTATATAAGTTTAGATTAGATTTTAATCTGACCTAATCCAACTGACCTAATCTAAACTAGTTTTTCCTAGGAAAACCAGGTTGTAACTGAAATCGGGGTTTTACGATAACATATATACAGGCGAATACTTGCCCCAAAAGAAGTACTTAAATTTTTACCATAAAATAAATAACTAAACTAAATAAAATAGCTAAACTCGACTAAAGATCAACTTTAACAACGCCGTAATATTTTTTTTAACTAATTTCGGATATAAAAGTTCACACACCAGGCACGCAAATACACAAGGAATCGAATTTATACTTCCACTTTATTAAGCACTATCGTCGGGGCAAAAATAGGTACTGTTATAAAACTTGCCTCACAAATCCTCAAATTTTCGTGCTGCTTAAAGTCTTGTCCGAAGGCTTCCAGCCAAGCTCTCCTTCTATTGCTGGTTGATTTTCCTAATAAAAATACTTCTTCACTCATTATAACTTACCTTTAATAGGTACTTGAAAGAGCTGAACTCCGTCGCAGGAATATTTTTTGCAGCTTGGCACACAACAGGAATAAATAATAAAATTAAATCGTTTGATAAAAAACTATTTACAATAATAACGAGCCGCCGATGACAAAAGCGCTTCCTTTAGAGCTTGCTGTAGGATTAGTGTCCTTATGTTACACATGTTTTTAATTATTGTCTTATTTTGCAGAGGTAGCATCAAACAGTCTCACAGCGGTGGTCCATGGTATTCTTTTAAACGTTCCCGTACCTTTTAACCTACCTAACTCTGACGCTTGCAAAGACTCTGGCATCGAATGCCCGTTAGAGCCTGGAAAGAACTACTCGTACAAGACGACCATGCCGATTTTGAGCGAATATCCCAGGGTAAATATAAAAGAAAACTTTCGTTTTTTTAGAGTCCGGTTAAGAAGTAAATGGGCCAGCTAAGGAATGTGCGTAGAAACCCATCCAAAGTAGCACACATCTGTACCAAAAACGTCCTTGGGACGTCCGCCTCCGGACATTCGTACATGCCCGGGATGTCCGCTTCGGGACTTACGCCGTCTTTAGGACGTCCCTGGGCGGTGCAATGTTACAAAATAATTAGTCCACAGGACGTCCGACTGGGACGTACGCCATCTTTAGTCCACAGGACGTACGACAAAGACGTCCCAGGGACGTACACGGAAAACGTCTGCAGGACATATTCACAGGACGTCTTAGGTACGTACGCTTTGGGACCTACGCCGTCTTTAGGACGTCCCTGGGAGGTCCAATGTTACAAAATAATTTGTCCACAGGACGTACGACAAAGACGTCCCTGGGACCTAAACAGAAAACGTCTGCAGGACATATTCACAGGACGTCTTAGGTACGTCCGCTTTGGGACCTACGCCGTGTTTAGGACGTCCCGGAGATGTACGGTGGCGGACGTCCCAAGGACGGACAGATGTGTGCTACTTGGGATGGCGCACCGGCTATTCTTTTTTGTTTTTTCAATAATAAAATGATGGAGTCTGATTTGGTAATGTGCCAAATTCAGAGGAAGATTCGGACACTGCCAAGCAATTTTCGTCAAGTAGGTTATTTAATGGTGAGTTTATATATTAAAATAACAAAGGATAAGATAACCCAGGAATTATAAACCAGAAATAAGAAATAAAAACTTACAAAACCAAAAAAAAACAATTAAAATGGGACCCAATCAAAACTAGTTACGAAATAAGTATAAATCAATTTTATAGTATGGATGTCCTCGGGACGTCCTAAAACTGTTTGAGTAGTTCTATCCGATTTTTGGTCCCACGTCAAACGTCCCCAGAACGTAGGTTTTGGACCAAGGTCGTTTGAGCATTAATGGAAATTATCAATATAAGTAACTTAAAAAACCAATAAAAACCAAATGAAATGGCAACCAATCAAAACCAATCTCGAAATAAGTATAAACCAATTTTACAGTTATGCTGTCCTGGGGATGTCCTGAGGACGTATAAGTGTTCCCAACTGATCTTTGCTCCCACTTCAAACGTCCCCAGGACGTACGTTTTGAAACCGGGACGTTCGGCCCTTAATGGGACATCCTGAGGACGACGTGTGCTGCTTGGGATTTTCGTTTGAAGCCCGCCCACTTAACTCGCGATTGTTTTGCCGTATAGGCGTAATTTTTCAAAGCATTTTATTGAGCATTATATTATAAATAAATATCTTATTTACATAAAGCACCCCTGGTCAATTTACTATTATTTTTAACATTCATTTAAAAAAAAAGTAAATTTAAATATTAATACATTAAGGGTACACGGGAAAAGGAGGGAATGAATGTCCATTTTCAACTTATTTGAGACAAGGCATTTTTTAACTTTCAATCTATTGCTACTCAAAAAATATTTATATTAGAGTAGGTAATATTTTTTTTTTTGGTTTAATCATCATCATCATATTATCTGTGGATCATGCTGTGATCTGATTTTATTTATGTTTCCATTGTTTAAAAAATATTTTGTTAAGATAAAGTCGTAGTCAACAGGTGCCGAACGGAAAATGCATGGAAAGGATATGCAGAAGACTGAAAACTAGAAACAATTTTGATAAAAAATGAAATAGCAAGATTTTTTAAATGTTAAGTAATTTTCCACAAAATTTATATAAAGCATTTTTTGATTAGGTTGATAGGAACGGCTCAGTTTTGTTCCACGTTTTACACCTGTACCTTATATTAAAAAGAGACAAAGGTGAGAAATATCGATTATTTTTCTATCCTTTTAAACGACGTTAGAACGATAGGGACAGAGAATTCTGTCTCAAACACTTTAGGTCGTGATTGGCTTGTAGGTGGGGAAAGTCGGCAGAGCGCAGACGGTCGGATGATATTTTTATTGACATAAGCTTTTTCTTGTTATTTATTTTAAAATTTCGGGTCGTTTTAAAACCACATTTTGTCAAAAAACGTTTATAGTGTGTTTTTTACCAGTAGGAGAATATTTCAGTGCATTTAAAGTGATATTTTGGAACAAATCGTCCAATGTTTTGGTACACAGAAAATAAAAAAAAGTTTATAAAATAAACTTAAATTAGTAGATCCTTAGATTAAAATATCAACAAAAACGTTTTTTTTATGAAGTTGTTAATTCCTAATGCGTCAAATCAGATATTTTTAAACGTTTTTATAAAGACGATAAAATAAAGCATGGTTTTGATGAAGTAGTTAATGCGCAAATAGGATATTTTCGAAGGTTTTTTTTTATAAAGACTATAAAATTTAGTACTTTTAAATTTATTTATGTTTGGCTTTGCTGCTGTTTTGTGTTTGCATCAACCAATTATGGGTTACATTTTAAATTTGTAAAATTGATTGTCTCAAAATTTAACATTGTTTTGTTTTTATTATTATTTACTGTATTTTATGTGTCTAAAAATTGACGAAACTTAGAAATGTGTGTTAGTTAAGTATTTTTAAATTAATTTATGTTTCGCTTTGTTGGTGATTTTGTGTTTGTATTAACCACTGGATAGAAAATACTTTTTCTATCTACGGTTACAGATACATAATTTTTAACAAATATTAGACCATATATCTTAGGATATCTAATTGTAAAATATTTATGTAGGTTTTTTTTATGTGTTTTCGTAAAACTCTCTTTTTTATATAAAATTGACTGACGATTTCCATATTGTAATTTTGTACAATCGATTTAAATCAGGAAATATAAGATATTCCCCACAAACAATGAAAGGTGGTAAGGTGTATTTGCTTTATTGGCAATATTGGCAAGTGAATGTCATTGATTATTTACTACAGTAGTATTATTGGCAAAATTGCGCTATTTAGCCAATGATTATTTACTAGTGCTGATGTATTGGCAAATTTATGTTATTTTGCCAATAACTGAAAAACGTGTTTTACATACCAAGTGCAACGCAATCGTTCCTTGACAACTTGACGTACTTGCCGACGCCATTTTAATAATATTCTGCGGATTCTTCCTATGTGGGTTCCTTTTTGTGTTTTGCAAATTTTCTTTTAAAATTGGCTTAAATTTAGTTTGAGTTTCAAGTCACCATGGATGTGGAAGCCGATACTGCGTAAGTACTAATATTCTTTTGTTCTTAAATCAGGTCGTCCTAGAGTGGACTTAAAAATGTTCAGAACTACCAGTAAAGCGACCAAAAATCGTCATTTTTGCTGGGTTTATACAGGCATATAAAAATTAAAATAAAAAATAATAACTTTGAACCGAACAGCACACAGCTTCTGCACATGTATACAAAAGTGAATGACATAATAATTAAACTAAACTCCATCATGCTGTTTTCCTTACTAATATCTGTTAAAAACAAACCAAAAACTGCAAAAAACCCCCATTTAAATTACAAAAATAAAGGAAAGTGAGGTTATGTGTGTCAAAGGGGCATGCTCAAATCCATTTTAAGATAAAAATAAATGTTAAGTTACTCATCTTTTTATTTATGCTGTATAAATGCCTACACTGTTCCCCATAAGCAACTTTTATTTTAATTTTAATTATTATTTTTTTTTTAATTTTTATTTTGATTTTCCTGTATGAACCCAGCATTAAATCATGATCTAGACGCCACTTTACAAGAAAATCAAAGGTCACATCATGATCTACAATGCTTAAGCGATACAGACACTAATAATTTAGAAATTTCTTTTGTAATCGAGCAAAACCGTTCTCAACTTAAAAGCCAGTTAACTCCTACCTGTGTTCAGCCTTCAATGCCATTTAGCCTACTGTTGCCGCCATTTTTATAACCAAATTGACAGGTAAAACATGAATTTTCTCTCAGTTTGGTGTCACTATGGCCTCTATAGTAGGCTAAAGGATACTATATCAAAAAAGAGTTAACTGGCTTTTTAGTTGAAGTGTTGGATCGAGCCATCTAAAGATTCATCAATTCAGTCTACGTCCAAGTCATTTTCTAACACTGAAATTTCTCTTGCTGACCCAGAGAATGATGACCCTTAAATTTCTTGTGAAACCGAGCTGTCTAGTTAATATCTTAAAATCTTTTTTAAAATTAATTTGAAAAAACTCGTCTGTGGTACTATTTTTTTATTTTAATGTAAATTTGCCAATAAAACAACTAGATTAAAGTTTTTTTTTTTGAGAAACCGATATTTTGTCACTTTTTAAGCAAAAAGGGCTAATTTTTCCTAAAACAAAATACTGGTTTATCCAAAAAAAAAATAACTTACAGCTATACTTACCAAAATTTAAACTTTTTTAGATGCTGTAAAGAATCCTTTAAGAAGTCAACCAACTTTTCCTCATTCTGTCGTTGAAGATGCTACTAAGGCTTGGTTACGGGGTGCCTGTGACTGAAAAGGGGGCAGAACATCCAGGAAAAAAGATGCTGAATAACTCTTCATCTTATCTTATAACAAGAAGAAGGAAGTACTAAGTTTTTAAATTTTTGGCCAAGGAATTTTTATATAAAGCAACTGAAGCAAACCTTATTTTTTTGATTCACAATCAAAGAGATTCTAAATCAAATTTTCTCTGTTGCAATTTACTGTTGTATGGAAAACCTCCTCTTAATAAATATTTAAATCAATTTATGAAATAATTTTCCTCTATCTTTGGCATGACCAAGACGACAAATATTATTCATATGGTTTCCATTCCTGTCTTCATGTTAGGATATAAATATAAGTGTATAAGTGTTTGTTTATAGTAACATTTATTTATTTCTTACATATTGGTTTTTCTAGGAATTTTTGTTGGTTTAAGGATAACATAAAATAAATGTGCATTCGTAAATTATGTGCATTATTTTATTTTTAATCCACAATCATTACAATTTTTATTTTATGCATAAATACTTTAAATAGGAAGAAAAAGCCAATTATCAGTGGTATCGGTATTTGCATCTGTATCCCTATTGAGCCGACCAATCAAGGAGGTGCACTTTTAAACTTTTAATTTTTGCGTGGGTTTGGCACTTAGTGGTAAGGGTGATTCACCATATTTCCCCAACTACATAACTCATTTATTCTTAAAGATAGAAAAAAAAATAATACAAAAGTTGCTTAGTTTTTCACAAATTTTAAGAAAATTTAACCAAAATTTTCACAATATCAAATTTCGACATCAACTTTCTTATTTCAAATGGAAAACCCTGTATATTTTTCAAAAACGTTGACTTAAGAGCAACTGCTTAAGATAAACCCTACAAGATCTACCGAAATTTAAAAAAATATACAGGGTGTTCAATTTAAAATAAGAAAGTTGTTGTCTAAGTCTAAATTTGACATTTTGAAAATTTTTATTGAATTTTCTTAAAATTTGTGAAGAACTAATCAACTTTTGTATTTAAACTATTTTTCTATCTCTAATAATAAATGAGCTATGTAGTGGGAAAAATATGGTGAATCACCCCATACATTTTTTGCCAATATTGCCTGCAATGCCGGTATTTAGTATGCAGTGCTCCTCTACATTTAAACCATGCTAAGTGTGTATTTGCCATCATTTTAAACGTATTCGTTGCCGTCGCTCGGCCGGTGGCTCACACAGGAGTGTTTAAGGTCTTTATAACGCACAGATTGCCGTGCGTCAAATTCTCATTGCCAATAGATGCCAATACTTGTAAGGCACTTTGCCATGCCGGCATTGTTTGTGGGGTTCTATTCTATTCTATTCTATTCTAATAAAGGTAGGTAAAGTCCTTAAACCAATTTGCAAACAACAATAAAAGTTAATTCACATGCGTTCAGGTTTGTAAGAATATTGAATTCCTACCTCTTATCAAAATATTAAGGTTGATTTATACTGCCGCCGTTGCCATCTGCGCTCGCCCTTCGAATTGATATTTAAATCTCTTTGTCTGTTCTAGATGTCTCTATGTACCCTAAGCATTATTGACTTTATTGTGTACTGAGGAAGTCAGTATAAGTAAGTTTCTGCTAATGACCAGAAAAAAATAACAAAATTAACAAACACAATAACATAATTTTTAGCTAGTGGATAATATTTTTTTTTCTTGATATTCCAGGTGCTATGAACTGTGTTTCTTTGATTTAATGTTTGGCATAATTTTATTGTTTTGAAAATTGAAATTGCTATAAATCGTATACAAACTTTGCAATAAATTTCTTTTGTATAAAATTATACTACAAACATTTATTGTCAGGAAGCTTCCAAAGCAAAATTGGCAGAATTATTTTTTTAAATTATTTTGCAGATTACATATTATAAAATATATATTTAATATATATAAAATATAAATTTATATTTAAGTAGGTACGGCACTGGTGTGTTTACTGTAAACAACAGAAAGGTAAACATTGTTCCATATAATAATATAACCAAAGTCTCCGTAAGTGTCAGGCATCTTGTCTCTTTTTAATCTAAGAGCTGTACGGTATCCTACATTAACTAAACCAATTCAGTATTGAAATGTATATTATGTAAATAAATTATTTGAGAACTCAACAACACATCAACTAACGAAAATCAAAATAGCGGCTTGCAAATAATATTTTTTTATCATTTTATAATTCTTCAACTTACGCCCCTGCCACAGTGTTCGGCAAAGATTAAATACTATTAATACAAAAAATTTTAAGATAGGCCACTCCCAGAATACAGCTGACGCAATAGTTCGTGCACCGGTCGTCTGCGGCGCCAGTTGCGCCTCGCTGTGCGTTAAGTATTTTGGCGGGAAATTTAAAAGCAGGCTGTTAGAGGTTTCTTATATATTTTTTTAATTTAAAAAAAAAATAAGTTGAAGTTTTAAAGACAGCAAGAAATTCTGTCTTTAAAACAGTTCGAACGTTATTTTGTAAATAAAAGACAAATATGTTTTTAATATTTTATTAGTTGTTATAGTTATCTACAGTATAATAATAAAGGATAATAACAAATACTAATCACAAAAAATTTTAAACCACTATTTTCTTAAGTGTTTTTTCTTTTACCAACACTGCACAGGGTAATCGGCTATAACTGTTCCATGGGATTATTTTATTCATTATTTATCAAACAAAAGCTGGGCAAAAGGGCAATTTATAAAGACCTAAAAAGGGTCTTCCATAAGCCAAAAATAACTTGCTGGCATACATATAACATTTGAACTGATTAATTTTAATTGATAATTTTTAGGTTTTTATAAATTGCCTGTTTACTTAGTTTTTGTGTGATCCCTCTGCAGCTATGTCGTGTTAGAAATATCCTTATGCAAAGATTGTGCTTCTTGCACAACTTCCTTTTGATCCATAACCAACTCTTCGTGTGCCACAACCACCTCTTCATGCGCCACAACCAACTCTTCATGTGCCACAACCATATCTTCTTGTGTCACAACCAACTCATCTTCATGTGCCACAACCACCTCTTCATGTGCCACAACCACCTCTTCATGCCACAACCATATCTTCTTGTGTCACAACCACCTCTTTATGCGCACCAACTGTCTTTTCCACTAAGTCCTTGCCAACAACTTGTGGATCAGCCACTCCGAGATGCAGAGTTGGGATTGCATTCACTCTTTTTCTGTCCTAGCCAAGACTGCCGCCCAATAGCAAGAAGCCATTCATGAGTACCCTAAAAAAGAAACAAAACTATTAACTTATATTATATACAAAATTATTTTTAAAATTTATGGAATTGTACACCCAATCCTGCCTTCCAAAAACAAGAACATCTACACATTTTTTGATTTAGGTAAAACCTAGGATAAATCTCATATTGTGTACAAAATAATATTCTTAAAGTAACGAATAAACTACATTATTGATTTTGGAATTTAAAAAAAATGGAATAATTTAATAAAACATTTAAAATAAATATTGAAATAAAAAATAGGGCAAATTATGAAACCTTATGTTTGGACATATTTTTGAATAAAAAGTAAGAATTAATATTTGCTACAGATAACATACCTATGTTACCACACATATCAAACACAACCTTTATCTTATTTGATATGTTATGTGCTAAAAAACTTAATAATTTTAAGGTTTAGTTTTTTTATAATACATAGTTCTGCTTCAGGAAAGTGCAGCAGTTCTGTAAAGCAAGAAGTAAGATGACTGATGAGATTGTACTTAAATATCATATCATCTTAAAAATTATTTTAGAAATTGAAAAATTGAAATTGAAAAAAATGTGCGACTGGATTCGACCTATTGATTGATTGATTGAATGTGTGACTTTTATTACACTTAAGTTATTTACTTATTATAAGCATGGCTTTGTGGATGTGTACCAAGTATTCAGACTACTTTTGATTTGATTTGATTTAGAAGAAAAAATAAATTATCATAGAAATATGCTGTTGTCTATGGTAGACAGTAAGAATTCAATAATTTATATTTCATAATTCTTACTTTATAGAACATGACTGGAACGTGAAGGCAGATTCAGAGTTCTGTAAGATAAGTGGTAAGAGTTATGCAGTAAGACACAAGGAAAATTATTATGCTTAAGCATGATAATGAGTTGGGTTAATCTTCCATAACCTAACCAAAAAATGTCAGTTTCAGTGCACGGCAAGTTTACCCAACTCATTTTAGTGCTAACCCACTAAGCAATGTCTGTTACATGATTTTCAATGTTGAAAAAATGTAAAATTGCTGTAACTTTGTATACGTTTAGAAAAAGGTTTAAAAAAAGTAAAATGTAAATTAAAGTATTGCTGATACACAAAAGAAGCACTAACTGTATGTTAGTTTATACAGCCAAATAAAAATAGGGAAGAAAAAAAATAACTTTGAACCAATCAGCACACAGCTTCTGCACATGCAAACAAAAGTGAATTGAATTAATTAAACTAGACCCCATTATACTGTTTTCTTAAATATCTGCCAAAAGCAAACCAAGAAATGTAAAAACCCGAAAAAACGCCCATTTAAATGGCAACAAGTGAGTGAGTGAGTGAGGTTATGTGCATCAATGCAGCAGGCAAAAATCCATTTTTAGATAAAAATAAAGTTGCTCATCTTTTTATTTCAATTTCTTACTTTTATTTCTGCTCTATAAACGCCTACACCTATTTCCCATAAGCTCATCTTTTATTTTTATTTGCGTCTATAAACCCAGCCTTAGGTACAGGGTCTCTAGGTTAGGTTAAGCAACTTGGGGAAATAACTTTGAAAGCCCACATCCTACAGTTTTTTACATGCAAGAATAGCTTATTGCTGAACAAATCATAATAAAGGTTTAAAATACGGGACACTTACTTGAGCATTCGTCGGAAATCTATGAAAGGGTCTTGAATTAACCTCACAACTAGGCACAAAACAACGCATTTTTGCAACTTTCAAAAATCACTTCGTCAATAATGTTCTAACACCCTTGAAAGGTTTATAAAAGTCTTTTCTCGAAGAACTGGATTGTTGAAACAAAAAAAATCAAGAATAATTTGCACAAAACTTCAATGACGCGCAAAGAAAACGAAAGCGGGAAAAATCTCGAAAAAAAAAACAATTTTTTTGACAGATAAAATGACCACTAGCGCTACCCACGAGCGGTGCAGGAACTACGAGTGCCCAGGCCGTGGTGTTCAGCCCCGCCTCAAACAGACAACAAGCGAACCCCGCGCATCGTCCATCGATTATGATATCTCGGGGACAGTTCAAGTGATATAAAAAGATAATAAAAATTAATCATAAATAAAGAAATATAAAAGGTATTTTCTATAGGAATACTTTTTTCAATTTTTTTGGGAGAATTGTGCTTTCTTTTTTCAAAAAAAAACTTATACAGAGTGATTCACGATGAAATGCAAATATTTTAATGGTAAGTGTTACAGGACAGTATTGCAATATTGCAAAAATAAAAACGGGCATATCTCCGAAACCAATAAACGTATTTACTTTAAATTTGGCACACATAAGGAGCCCCAGAAGTCACTTCTGGGTAATTCAACGCCATACAGACGTAACGACCGTTACACTATTTTACTATTTGTGTAGGCGTAATGTTATATAGAACTTTAAGTTCACACACGTTAAACTAAAGAAATATTCCACTTTCATTATTAGGTACTACTTCGTGCACAATATTTTTAACCTGTGAGTAGCTGGCATTGAAAGTTATAAAACCATAGTTTTGGTGTAACGACCGTTACCGTAGAATTACTCTTCTACACAATATACAAAAAAAGTAAATTCCAGATCCGGACTAAAAAAATTTAGTATTATATATTTTTGTTAAAAACAACACCATGTATACTGCAATTAGCAAATTTTGGTGTTACCACGTAAAACCTAAAGGATGGTGCTATAATACCGTTAGATTTTATTTAACGCGTTAAGTCTCAGTTTTTTATAAAAAAAATAAAAAATCCAAATTCCGATCCTGAGATATTAGGGTTATAAACAATATCACGTTCTAAATTGCTAAAAACTTATTTTTAGGTTAAAACTAATTTAGGCATCAATAAATCAATACCCACTCTACCCAAGCAAAAAACAGGCAGGTACAGGGCCTGATTAATATTTTTTAATTTATTTTTATAAAATATACAAACACATACTTTTAAATTATCACTATTCATTAAATCATTAAAATTTCAGGCCCGGACTAATATTTATTTGATTTTATTTGTCCTTATTGGAACACAACATTTTTTTGTACTTCATTTGGAGATTTTGATATTACAATACCCAACTAGCAATTTGTCGACGTCTCAACGTTGTGCACCGCGTGCCAACGTTGCGTCGCAACGTTTACTTTTACTCAAACACCACCCACTTTTGCACCAATTTGGTGGATGATTTTTTGGTTGAGTCAACGTCGCGATCGCGACTACAGTTGAAGTAATAGTTAAATGGGTTTTGGAGTACAATTATTTGTTCAAAATATTATTCATTACGTAAAATGATAAATACACTATTTGACTAAAAATTAAACTATTTCTAACACCATAATATTATTAAAATAAAATGATATTCTATGTCATATATCATGTTTTGCACCATCATAACATGCGAACCAATGCCAAAATATATAAACAGACGGTAGTTTACTGTCAAATGTACAGTTCGTAGCTCTAAAAAACAAGCGCGCCCTCGATTAAGATGATTTTATGAAATTAAAAAAATATCATGATTTAAAAATCGCTTCGAAAATTCTCTAAAGATGTTGCTTAGGATTCCTAAGAACAAAATACGGATTTTTATATGCAAAAAGATCTTAGTTTATTGTAGAAAAAAGCAAAAAAATAATTTTTAATGTTTGTTTACAAATTAGCATACAATGGTTTTAACAATCAATCATGGCGGCACTTATTAGTTTCTATGACAACCAAAGGAGTCCCGTGTCTCGACTTAACTGTGTTTTGAACGGATCCCCTAACTTAAAGACGCGAACACGCCTCAATTTTTACCCAATCGAAATTGCTCCACAGTTTGGCTTTCTGCTGCTCACTTAATTTCCATCCTTGTTGTTTACACAGGGCCTTCCTCTTTTTTTCCGACACACTGGAGAATCACCTTCAATGACAGCTGTCACATGTCAAAATATCGAAGAATATTTATACCATTTGTTCCTTTTCATAGTGCAAAATGTTCAAACGAAACTAATAGAAACTTTACAAAACACTTCTTAGTTATTTTTACTGAATTAATTGACGTTTGTATGACAGACAGCAGTGCTCCAAAATTGGCTTGCTGCAAACATAACAGAAAAATTGGTTAGATGAAAACAGGCGCGCCCGCGTCTCCAACAAACCGGCCAGAAAACGTGGAGTAAATTGTTCAATTTTTGGTTTAGCACACACCGGTTTTTAATCGGCGCCTTCACAACTAAGGAATTACTGTTAGTACAATAGACGGTCATAAATAGTTGTGATGGCGACTAAAGTTGTGATAAACGTTTAGGCGTCGTATAATAGTCGACGTTGTCGACCGTCGCCATGATAACTATTCTTTATCTGTAAAACAACGTTTAAAATTAGTGTAATTATAATTTTTACAACTTGCACAACTAAAAATTGCTAGTTGGGTATACAAGGCAAAGGATGTTGCTATAACTGTTTTTTTAATTGAGCATCATCTACAAAATCGTCCAAAGATTACCAACAGGGGTTAATGTAAAGGGTGATTTACCATAAATGCCACCGCCACTTTTCTTTGTGATTAGGCATGCTTTAAAAAGTGTTTGGTACAAAAGCTGTATAACTTTTTTCAGCCTTTTAGAATATGTATGCCAAAGTTGACTAGTGTTATTTATAAATTCCTCGTTTTCTTCTGATTTCAAATTTTTTTTTATAGCATGCATAATAACGGAGAAAAATGGCGGTGGTATTTGTAGTAGATCATCCTGTACATTATCTCCTGGTTGTAATCATGAGATGGTTTTGTAGATGATAATAATCAATTTAAAAAAATATTTATAGCAACATCCTTTGCCTTGTATATTGTGATACCAAAATCTCCAAATGAAGTACAAAAAAATGTTGTTTTCGAATAAGGACAAATAAAACCAAATAAATATTAGTCCGGGCGTGAAATTTTAATGATTTAACTACGATTTCAAATCAATTCCGAAAACGGAGTTCAAATTAAAACACGGTTTGTTAATAAATTAAGAGTATGTGTTTTTATATTTTATAAAAATAAATTAAAAAATATTTACCAACCTACCAGCCTTATTTTTTTCTTGGGTAGAGTGCGTGTTGATTTATTTGTGTCTAAATTAGTTTTAAACTAAAAATACGTTTTAAGTAATTTAAAACGTGATATTGTTTGTAACCCTAATATCTCAGGATCGGAATTTGGATTTTTTATTTTTTTTATAAAAAACTCAGACTTAACGCGTTAAATACAATCTAAAGTTATTATAGCACCATCCTTTGGCTTTTACGTGGCAACACCAAAATTTACAAATTGTAGTATACAGAGTTTTGTTTTTGCATTGGATTTGAGTTTCCCCTGGCCTGTAAAACTTACCATTAAAATATTTGCATTTCATCTTGAATCGCCCTGTATAGGATCATTTTAGGTAAAAAATGCATTTTCAAAAAATGTATACCCTTTTGTACAGGTTTGTCCAAAAATAAAATATGACAAAAACTAATTTTTTTTTAATTGAACACCCTATGTATTATCTCCTTTAAAAAATACCAAGCATCTATCTATCTTTTAAATAAAATTTGTAGGTATTAATATTGGGGGTAGTTAATTTATTTTTAAAAAACTTATTTTTTAAGGATTCAGAAATTAAAATAATTTACAGGGTACCTGGTTTAAAAAAAGATAAATTTGTGCCATATTTTATTTTTGGGACAGCCTTTATCTAAAATCATCCTATATACGTTTTTTTAAACCCATATTTTTCACAAAATATCCATTATTCAAGACTTTTGGGACACCCCGTATGAGTTGGACCATTATGTGCGTTAATCTTAAACCAGTGAACCAATTGCGATGCGGTTTTTTTTTTCTGTTTGGAGCCTTAGCTATGTTCAATAAAAATTAACAAAGTAGTTTTTTTCAAGGGCTTTAAAACTTATACGGTCGGATTTACTAAAAGGGTTTAGTCTATTTTAGAACGGTCCTAAGTTTAAGTGAAATTTTTGGTTTTAAGCATTTTAAACCAACCCGCCTTGAGTTTTGGACATAGTTTGATTTATAAGAAAAGTTTTAATAAATTTGCTTGTTGAATAATACTATACAAATTTTTGTTGAATTTAAGAAAAAAGTTTCAATTTAAAAGAAAGGAAAATTAAAAAATTTAAACCGACGCGGGGTTTAAATAGTAACCACTCTGTAGAACAAATTAAAATTGGGGTTATGTCACTCTAATTAAAACTTACCCTTGTTAATTAATTTTTCCAATTAATACTTGATGTCACAAAACGATTTAGATGGGTAATAATAAAATAAGGAGTAGTTTAATTTTGTATTTATTTAAAAGGTGTTTTTATTTATGAAATGTATTAAAAAAACTTAAATGCAAGTTTTGTTTCCATTTCTGTCACTGTCGAAATATCAGTTTCAAAATATTAACTGCGTTTAAATCACAAATAGCTAGTTCGGATCTCTTACCTCTGCTTGTATATACCTTGACTTGCACCAACCTCTATTGATGAAAGCTACAGCTTTGAAATGAGTGGGCTTTGAGTATGGAAAGTTTTCTTGACAGAGCTTTTAGATAACCTCAATGTTTTAATTTCAGTTTGTAAATAAACTAATATAGTTGTTTTGGGTTTTTTTGTTTGGTATATTTTTCGTGCATAATCGTAGTGCCCCCATAAATATATTTTTTGTGCTGAAAACGGGTTCAAAATATGGCGTTTTTTTGGACAAAATTGAGGTGTTTTATCGGTTAATGAACAACTTGGGATATTAAATAAGGTAAATTAATCCTTGTACAAACGGTTAGTAGGGAAATTATAAACGAACTTATTACCAATTGCCACAAAACAATCCTTTCTGGGGGCTATTAAACCTGGTCTAAAAAATCACCAATTTTATAACCTCAAACACAGATAATGAAGCTATTATATGCCAAATTTTTGGCGTATTCACCATATGCCATTTTGAAAACTGTCAAAACACAAAAAAGTTTTAGGGCATTTTCTCCTAAAATATGGTATATTTTGAGAAAAAAAGCAGTTTTTCAGTGGTATTTTGCAATAACAATACAAAATAATGAATAAATTTGTGTCTTTTTTTATATGGGTAAGTGTTTTTTGAAAATTGGTTTTAAAATTTGGTACCCACCACAGGTGTAAATATTTAGACCTGTGGGGGATATTATTTTAGATCTTAGTAAATCCCACTGTTTAAGTTTACTCGTTTTTTAATAGTTGAATAGTACGTATATAATAACTACAATTTCAATTGGTGGTAGATACCTATAGGTGAAATTTTACAAAAAAAAAATAAAACCAAATTAATAACAGTAAATAATCTAAGCTTAAAATATTTTAGCATAATTTAAAGGGTAACGTTTTTGTTTAAGCAATTTTTGCTATGTTTTTCACATTTCTATGCCAAGGCGCTTTTCTAAGATCTACCTAATGAGAGGTCCGTTTTCGAGATTTGATATTTCAGTGGTTGCCAACTTTTAATTTGGATTTATCTGGACATTTGTTGTAAATTATCAGGACATTTGATGCAAAATCGGGACATTTTCAAAAACGCTTAGAAAATAAATAAAACAATAAATTTTGATGGTTTTTTAATTTTAATTTACAAGCTAAGAAATTTTAATCGAAAGAAAACAAAGTTATAGTATAAAAAAAGAAGTTAAAAAACCTCCAAATCAGTTACATCAACCGAAAAGAAACTAAAAAACAAAAATATCAAAAGATTTTGGGTGGAAATAACGAAAATTCAAACTTGGATGAGCATCCCACAACACACAAAGGACCAAAGCGAAAAGAGAAATGAATAAAGGATGTTTCGCCCTGGGTAACCAGCGTGGGCTCATCAGTGGTTTCACTGATCACCCTCTACCATACATCATCAAACACCATAATACACTTTGATTTCCAACTTTGAATCACTCACAAATAGGCATCGTACTTATCCAAGTTCCAGTAGGATTATGCTCCTAAGGTATGATGGTGTTTAATGATGTATGGTAGAGGTGACCAGTGAGACCACTGATGAGCCCACGCTGGTTATCCAGGGCGAAACATCGTTTATTCATTTCTCTTTTCGCTTTGGTCCTTTGTGTGTTCCTTGTGGGATGCTCATCCAAGTTTGAATTTTCGTTATTTCCACCCAAGATCTTTTGTTTTTTATTTTCTTTTCGGTTGAAGTAACTGATTTTTTTTATTTTAGTTGCCTTAGGAGAATAATCCTACTGGAAATATTAACACGCCAGGACGAATCCGTATCAGGTAACTGGAATAAGTACCAGTGCGGAACGATGCCTGTTTGTGAGTGATTCAAAGTTGCAAATCAAAGTGTATGATGGTGTTTAATGATGTATGGTAGAGGTGACCAGTGAGACCACTGATGAGCCCACGCTGGTTACCCAGGGCGAAACATCGTTTATTCGTTTCTCTTTTCGCTTTGGTCCTTTGTGTGTTCCTTGTGGGATGCTCATCAAAGTTTGAATTTTCGTTATTTCCACCCAAAACATAACAAGAAAAGAAAGTGACAAATTTCTGCACACGGCTGAAATGTAACGTTTTCTAAGGATGCAAGTCGTGTGAAATCCTTTATTTTCATATGTGGTCTTAGAAAAAAATAGTTAAACTACACAAAATCCTATGACCCAGATGGTTTACCAGTAATTTTCATAAAAAACTGTAAATTTTTCTTGTCCAGTAATTTGGCTAAAATGTTTAATAGATCATTTTCCACAGCTTGGAAGGAAGTTATGTTACCCCAATATTTAAAAGCGGAGATAAGTCAAACATTAAAACATTAAAAACTACAGAGGTATTTCAAAAATTTCTTGATTTCCTAAATTGTTTAAATCAATAGTCACAGATAAAATTGCACCATATTTTCAAAACATAATTATAAACCAACAACACGGGTTTTCAAAAGGTAAATCATCAATTACTAATCTCTCGATGTATGAAGAAACTTTGTTGGAAGCCTTGGAGAGTGGGTATCATGTAGATGTCATCTATACCGATTTCTTCAAGGCTTTCGACAGGGTCGATCATAACATAATACTTGATAAACTTAAAGACATGGGTATCCATGGCTCATCTTTCAACTGCCCAATGAGCATTTTTGTCTATATAAAAGTTACAGCAAATAATATAAAACCTTCATAAAATAACCAAAAGTTATATTATTTAGTGTTGGTGATAATTTTATAACTCTAATATATCTCTTAAATGAGTAAAAAAGACTTGAAAAACAACTGTTCAACACCAGCTTATAAAAATTTATGGTACATAGTAATGGATAGAAAAACAACATATAGATTTTATAAAACTTCCTTATGAGCCCTCAAGTATAGAGATTATTATAAAAAGGTTTTACAACTGTTCTAACAACACTACATAACAAATTAAAGGTTTTTATGGATTTAGAAATATAGATTTTCCATCTTTCTTCCCTTTGTTTGTTATGTATTATTCTTTTTCTTTTTACAATAAAAAAATTTATAAAATGGTGTTTAGCAATCTTCTAAAATAAATAAAAATGAAAGTGAGATAAGCTGAAGCAGGAATATGAATATTTATATACTATAGTCAAATAAAAGCTGTTTTTCAAGTCATCCTACTCTGAAAATCAGCTGCGGTCCCGTGTGTACTGTATAGTTTTCGAATACACTCACGTAAATTTCATGGGCTCCAAAAATACTTGAGAAAACGAAAAAAAAAATATTAATTTAAATATCGGTTTTTTTTTCATACGCGTTTTTTTCTTTCTGGGACAAATATTGAATTTTGTATGTTGTTCTTAACCCTAACAAGCAATATTTCATTTGAAACACATGTTGAAACCTTATAAATAACGTTTTTATTTAGGCCAAAAACCTATTTTTGTAATCCAAAATGGCGAGAATTTCCGACAATTCTATAAAAAAACAATACAACTATACCACTGTTTACCTCGTCAACACTATTTTATAACCCTTTTAAAAAATGATGCTACTTGGAACAAAGGGCTACAGATGCCGCAGTGTTGAATACTGATGGTCTGTTTCTGCGAGCTTAACATAGTTACCATTGTTCTCTTTTCCTAAATGCATTCCTCGAGAGATCCAGCATACTACACATACTAGGAAAAATACCCGCCTCCACACACTTCAAGCCCGCATAACTATCAGAGGTAACTATCTCAAGAATATAGTTAGATTGCGGGGTCGAAGGGTGTACAGGCGAGTATTTTCCGGGGTGTTCACATTTGCCGCCGACCAGCAGTATCAGCGTATGCGCTCGACGTTTCACGGTGCGTTTTTGCGACCTTAACACGGTTACTATATTGTTCTCTTTTCCTAAAACACGGTTCCCATCTATGCGTTTCTCATTGGTGGGTCCCCCGAATCAAAACACGTATCACGTGGTCTAAGCGAGATTCGCCTATACAAGTTCATGTCGGACCACGTGATGAGTTTTTTGAGTCAGGGTGACTGCGCATGGGAAACGCTGGTGGGAATCGGGTGTAAAATGCATTCGATCCCGATATCTGTCATCGGCAACTATCGTATCACGTGGTCTAAGCGAGATTCGCCTATACAAGTTCATGTCGGACCACGTGATGAGTTTTTTGAGTCAGGGTGACTGCGCATGGGAAACGCTGGTGGGAATCGGGTGTAAAATGCATTCGATCCCGATATCTGTCATCGGCAACTATCTCAAAAAGATTTGGATCTCTTATGTATGGTATCTCGCAAAAACATGCCTTTTGATGTCGCAAAAATGCTCCTTTTGAGGTCGCAAAAACGCGCCTTTTGATGTCAGAAAATTAACCTTAAAAAATCTTGTTTGTTTTGTTTTTATAATTGCCAAAATAAATTAAAATTGTTTTTTTTTTGTTCTAAAAACAGTTGTATTATAATATATATATAGAAATATATAAAGAAATTAATAACAAAATTATAGAAAAAACCTTATGGGCAAAAAAGGTTTATGAATGAGTTCATAAGAATATTACAGACACCAATTTATATAACTATTGTGTGTGAGTTCCCAAGTTTTTATAAGTGTCTCTCGAAATATTTTCAATCTTATCTTATATAAATTTGTTGTTGGTTAATTAAGTTTTATAAGTGGGTTGATAGCAACATTTTAAAAACCAATCTATTATATATCTTTAATTGATAGTTACTTACGGTTTTATAGGTGGGTTGACAGAAAGATTTCAAACACCAATTTATATAACTTTTGTCACTGATGACTTATATTTTTATAAATATGTTGGTGGAAACATTGTTAACACCAATTTATATAACATTTGAACCAATGACTTCAATTTTTATAAAGATGTCCGTGGAAATATTGTTAACGCCAGTTTTATGTTACTTTAGGGTACCATCAATTTAGAGCCTTTAATAAAACAAATATAGAAACTCAATTCTTGTAGGAAACTTCTAAATACCCTAGGGTATCAATGGAACCCTCTTTATAATAATTATATAAATATCTGTCACCAGAAGTTTCTGAAAATGCTCATTGGGTGGTTTCGGATGAATCTGACTGAAAGACAATGGCAATAAAAATAGAGAATGCTGTCTCCGCCGAGTTTAACGTTTTGTCAGGTGTCCCCCAAAGCGGACATTTGTGTCCATTGGTATTTAAAGCATTTATAAATGATATGTCTTCCACTTTAGAAAACTGTAACTTTGTACTGTTTGATGATGATCTAAAATTCTTTAGAATTATAAGAAGTTTGGAGAATCGCCATATTTTGCAACAAGAGGTGAATGGGTTTTCAGCATCATGTGAATATAACAATTTATCCCTGAATGTTGACAAATGTAAAACTGTATATTTTTATAGAAAACTAAACTATATAGATTTTACTTATCAGTTCGATAACTCCAATTTGGAGAAACCTTGCAATTATCATGCTTGACTTGGGTGTCTTTTTTGTTAGAAAACTCGGTTTTGTTGAACATACAGATATTATTGCAAAGAAAGCTATGAAATTGCTAGGATTTTTGTTTAGAACATTGAAAGACGTAAAGAACATTTTTAGTTGAGATATGCTTACTTTGCAATTGTAAGATCAATTCTAGAATATCGTTATATAATATAATGAGATTCATAAAGATTGTTTGGACAAAATACAAAGAAAGTTCTTGCGCTTTATATGGTATAAATTACACATCGGTTGGGTGAATTGATTATGATCAGCTAATGATTCTGTTGAACTTAACAAATCTAGACAATCGTAGAAAGTACTATAATCTTGTCACTCTGTTGAAAATACTAAATAATGAAATTGACTCTGTAGAGTTACTATCAATATTAAAGAAATCATAAATTATTTGCAACTCAACTGTCAAAAGCCAAATAATTCAAACGCGACTAAGAAAAAAGAGAGGATTTATAGTTATTAACCACTAGCCAATAGATATGGGATTCTGATTTTAATTGGAAACTTTTAGTGCCGATTTCGCTGAGAACTTTTCATCGGGATATTTGGCGTACTGACAAGGCTCTTGTCAGTACGCAGAACATTTTGCTCCAAATCGGGGCCAGTCCCGACAAATCGGGACGGGTTGCCTACCCTATTTCAGTGTGACATGAGCACTGTCAAGTTCATTCCTGCCGTTTGGTTCATAAAGGATGATAGATATTTTACACCCTCATTTTGACAAGTACCTGACGACAAAGAAAAAAACGTATTTTTAAAATATTAGGTAAAGTTATTTGATATTTTGGTAAATATCTTCAGTAATTTAAGAGTAAAAATTAAATTTGGGCTGATGATGTTCAATAAGCCCAAAACGTCAGGTGACTTGTCAAAATTAGCTTGCAAAATGTTATCTGTCATCCTTTGGTCCTGTTTTAAGAGTTTCTTGACAGTTTTGAGAATAAGGGCGCAGAAAAATAAAAACTAAAAATGAAGATTTCGGTTTTTCCGCCTATCTCCGGAACTATCCGGAATTTATAAAGTTTTTTTTTAGTTTTGAGCAAATTGCGCAACTTTACCCTAATTTATACCTTTTCGTTTTGCTGACATTTTAAAGCTTTCTCTCCAAACTCTCGATTTATAGAATAAAACAATCATTTTTTTCAAGTTTTTACTGTTTCGTACTGCCAAAAAACAGTTTTTCTCTGTTAAAATGAAAAATATTTAAGGTTGTTGGAAATAATTTAAGGCAATTGTTTGTTGTCATCTTGAGTGGTGTCTGCATATGATAAAAACCATTTTTATCATCCAAAAAAAAAGACAAAAATTGTATACTTAATTGTCCAAAGCGTAAGGTCTGTAAGACATAAGGTGGTTAGTGAAGGGGCATGTGTAAGTAAGATTTTTAATAAAGGAGTTTTGTGACTATGTGGGAATGATAGCTCTTTAGTCACACAATCAAGTGTTACTGAGTGTTTTGTTCGCATCCGTGTAGAACGGGTTGATATGACGTCATCTTTCAAGATGGCGGCCATAAAAAATACAACTTTTGCAACCAGGCCATGATTATACTCGACTCCATGTAATTCGAGGACGAGGATTCCAAAAAATTTACTTTTAAGCTCATCCGACATTAAATGTCCTTGAAAATCTCAAAAAAAAAAAGATTTTTGCCATTTTCTCTTCAAAAAATCTTAATAATTCTAGGTTTTGTCAGACCAACTTCAAATTTACCTCAAACTATTAGGCATGTATGCCAAATTCGATTCTTAGACTTTGATGCAGTTTGAAGCATCATGACCTTGAAAAATACCCCAGTAAAATTAACAATCTGCAAAAATAACATACTAAAGGCCGCTATTCATCAACTATTCAAGCGAAGAGAACCAAATTTGGCAACAAAGATAAGAAGATCAAGTCCAACAATTTTGTTCAGCTATGACATCTTTCAATAAGGCCGCCTATAGATCAAAATGGCGACCTATAACCAAATTTTATTTTATTCAATTTCGTAAAAAAGTAAAAATGACAAAGTGGCCATCAATTCTTATTGACATATCTTCGCTTATTATGAAAAGAAAAGTTTAGTTTAGATTTTCAAGGTTATTTAAGGTCGGATCACCTCGAAAGTGATTTTTTTGAAATTCTCGTCCTCGAGTTATATGAAATCGAGTACAATCACGCACCAGTTGCAAAAATTGTATTTTTTATGATTTTTCGACCGCCATTTTGGAAAATGGCTTCTAAAACACCTGGTCCAGAATATGGTAGACAATTGAGTAGAACATAAAATACACAGTTCCGAAACTAAAAACAACAGGCATATAGGTCATTTTTACCGGGGTATAGCATAAACATCTGGGACGGCAGATCAAAAAAAATGGTAGAGAGGATTAAAATTAAGGGTTTACTTTTGGCCAAGATGTTAATTTCATCTCCGGCACTTGCGTAGCTGTAAATTGTAAAAACACTGGTTTTTAAATTTTACATGGTATTTTCAAGGTCAATCAAGGTGCATGCAGCGACTAATTTTTTTTTCATATTAAGCAGGGATAAGTCAACAAGAATTAATAGCCACCTTGTTGTTTTTACTTTTTTACGTAATTAATTAAAATAAAATGTGGTTATAGGTCTCCATTTTGAGATATAGCTAAACAAAATTTTTTTAACAAAATTATTGGACTTGATCTCCTTATCTTTGTTGCCCAATTTGGTTCCCTTAGCTTTAATAATTGATGAATAGCGTCCTTTAGTATGTTATTTTTGCAATTTGTTAATTTTGCTGGGGCATTTTTCAAAGTCATGAAGCTTCAAACTGCATTAAACTCTAAGAACCCAGTTTGGCATACATGCCTAATAGTTTGAGCTACATTTGAAGTTGGTCTGACAAAACGTCGAATTATTAAGATTTTTTGAAGAGAAAATGGCAAATATCTTGTTTTTGCAATTTTCATGGTCATTTAAGGTCGGATGATATTGAAAGTAAATTTTTTGGAATCCTTGTCCTCGAGTTATATGGCATCGAGTAATAATCATTTCACGGTTGCTAAAGTTGTATTTTATACAATTTTTGGCTGCCATCTTGAAAGATGTCGTCATGTCAACCTTTTCTACGAGGATGCGAACAAAACAACCGGTAACACTTGATTGTGTGACTAAAGAGCTATCAATCCCACATAGTCACAAAACTCCTTCATAAAAAAATCCTACGGGATAGAAATTATCGACATATGCCCCTACACTAGGTATTAATATCTTTTTTTTTAAATTATTGTAGTATCAAGTGTATTCTAGCACATCAAAAAATATATTGATATTTAAATATGATTTTTTTGTATCTCTTTTTTAAATCCATATTTACCTAGGTATACGTATTACCTTGTTATTTAGATGACTATGTCTACTTTTACCGTCCTAATAGCTCGAGTTTTGTTATAAAATTTTTTTTGGAAAATTAGTACCGTTTTCTTTAAAAAAAATCCAAAATCTTTTCAGACTATATTGTTGATAAAAAATTTTGATTTCTTTTTAGGTAACACTTGACATTAAATGGGAAATGAAGGACGACACTGGAAAGAGAGTAGTTTGTGTTCTTATACCCGCAAAAATTGCTTAATATGATTTTACTATCTTTTTTCAATTTAAAAATAATATTTTTATAAATAGGCTCAGATACCAAATTAATTAAATTATAATTATAAATATATCGTCTTCAAAAGTTTTGATTATATAATTAGGTTCCTATGTCCCTCCTTCAAATTTTATAAATTAGATGTTGTTTTTTATATACCTTGTTTCTTTATACCTTATAACAATAAGAAGACAGAGCACTATTCGTACTAGGGACGTACATTTTACGTCCCGGGACTTACTATGTACACTTGATTTAAAAAAAAACGCATACATGCAGTCACAAAATTGACCTTTCTAAAAGTGTATAATATATACGGACTACCAGCTAAAATGTCTAAAAACTTCAAAAGTACGAAAATGTCTCATATTGTTTAAAAAAGGTCTCTAAAACTCAAAATATTTTTTTATTAAATTTTGCATAATACTAAAAAATCAGCAAAAATAATGTTTTAGTAAAGTCTTTATTGAACAATATCAAATTATCACTCGAGTAACGGACGAAGGCAGTTTTATAAAGAGGGCGTAACCCATTTTGGAGTTGATAAAATAACAATAAACGATGGAAATAGCGCTGGATTGAAAACAATTCGACGAATGGGAAACTTGGATTAGGGCTAAAACGATGGTAAACTTAATACTAATTATTTTAACTTAAAAAAGAACTAAAATAAATAATTTAGTATTTAATAGAATCACCATTTTTCTCTATTACAAGCTGCAAACGTCTGGGCATTGAAAAGGTTAAATTTTGAAAATACTGATGGTCTTCTGAGAGCTGATCCAATGCGCGATAAATAGCATCGCCAAACTCTTCAGCATTTCGTGGTCCCGAATTCCTTTGGTATATTATTTTAACGATTCGACCTCATATATTTTCCATTGCGTTTAGGTCAGGGCTGTTGGCTGGCCAAGGAAGTGTTTCTATATTATTATTCTGAAACCATTGGCGAACAACATTAGCCGTGTGTACTGGACAGTTGTCCTGCTGATAAACGAAGTCATTATTTTCATGCAAAGCCTGTGCAGATGGCAGCATAACATTTTCAAGATTTTTAATATATCGTTCACTATTGAATCTTCCTTCGATTCTCCAAAAAAAAACCCAAACATCTAGCACTAAACCAGCCCCACATGTTTACAGGAAAATGTCCAGCTTTTTTAATTTGGTTTTTATATTCGGGTTCAAACATGGTTCAAATCTAGAATTTGGTGGACGATAAACTAAAATGCTCCTGCTGCTTGAAGATGATTGAAAAATTTTTTCGTCAGTGAAAACCACCCTCTCCCAGAAGTCATTATCACGAAGAACGTTGTTCAGTGCAAAAATCACTCTGGCCTGTTTTTGTTCTTCTGTTAGAAAAGGCTTCTTTGCAGCAACTCGACAAGAGATTTCTGATTTCGTTACTCTTCTATTTACTGTTGCTAAAGAATCCGGAAATAATGTTACATTAGCTGCTTTAACCGACGTTGAAAAAGGATTTTGTCTGAGATGGTCAACAAGTCTCTCATCTTGCACTTCAGAACTTACTTTTGGTCGTCCTGATCCATCTTTCCTATCTGTAGAATTATTTTCAATCTAGCGCTTTTTCCTTCGCATTATCGTCATTTTATCAACTCCAAAATGGGTGGCCACTCTTCTTATAGACCAGCCATCTTCTATAATTTGAGTGATAATTTGAACTTTTGTAAATGTTGATATCTGTGGCATTTTTAAGGATGTCACACTGAATTTGAAGAAAAAACTCATACATGCATTTTTGACATCCAAGCACACCAATGAAATATTTTAAAAACTCGGAGAAGAAATAAGGAATTTTTAAATCTTTATTTCTTCTACGAATTTTTTTAATGTTACATTGATATGTTTGGAAAGGATGTGGCTTTGTAACCGATGTTTGAGATTGAATAGTGTCGCGGAAAAAGTTTTTTCTAGGGAGGTGAAATAATTTTTTTTTTAAATAGGTTCACCATCTTGGATTTTTAGTCGGTTTTTCATTAGTTCTATAAATTTCGAAGCTTGTGCCTTCTAAAAGGTTTAAACCTATTAAAATCGATAATGGTCTACTTAAAAATTGCAAACTCCCTTATTTGTTGTTCGAATTCGAATCGATATACTTCGAAAGAATGTGGCTTCGTAACCGATGTCTCAGATTTATTACAGTGTCGCACACAAAAAAATATCCAGGGGGGTTAAAAATGCCTATTTTTTAAATAAGTCCGCCATCTTGGATTTATAAGAAATGTCAAGTTTGAAGCTTTGGCTTTCTAAAAAGCTAAATATGATTAAAATCGGACGATTTCCCGACAAGTTATAACCACTTAAATAAGTGCGGTTTTTTTGGCACACTCTATATAATCTTGACAATTGTAAATTGATTTCATACTTACTTGAAACTTATCGGTGGAATTTAAACAGAGACCATTAAAAAAACTTTATAAACTATTAAAAAAAAAATCTATTTTAAAAATTTTATTAGTGCTGTGTAGTTGTGTATATTTATACAATTTAAAAATAAATAAAAATATAACATTACTTTTTTTAAATCTTTATTTTTTATCTATTGGAAGGTGGATGGTTTGTGCTACAGCAGTTGCTAACAAATAACATGGCAGTAAAAGGAACTCACAAAAAGAATCAAAAATATAAGGTAGGCAAAAAACCAGGACTTTTTTTAAAACAGTTTTAACTATGCTGAAAAGCAAGGGCTTAAAATTTAAGAATTAGAAGCCAAAATTGACCCTTTGCAAATATCCCAGATGGTGAACGAACATTTAATGTTTGTGTAAAATTCAAATTTTTCTTGTAATACTGTTAAATTTTACTTTTTCACTAGTGGCGAACAAAAAAATTTGCAGTATGGTAAAAAAAATGTGTTTGTTATTAGTTTTTTCATTTTTAATAAACTTATTATTCGCGGTGATTTAAATTCATAAATTTTGATACCCCATCTTTCCAAAATGAGCAAAATTATTCAAATCGGACAAATACTTTTTTAGTTACGGACAGTTAAAAACATCCTGCTTTTTTGGTCCACCCTATACAGCAGCAAGGCCCGACACAAGATTTCAGGCACCCAATTTGTCTCGTCTCTGTTTACAAATTTAATCTTTTCTATAATAGTTTGTTTTTAATAGTTCCAAAATTGGGTTATAAGATTCTCATGAGGCTACAATTTTTAGAAAACTTGAGAGCTCAAGCTTCCCACCCTCATCCTGACTACTTAAGTACAGACCTTGTCTGCAGGACAACAATACTAACTTCAGCACAGTTTGCATAAAATGCGTATTGAAGAAAAAATATATAAACTTTGAACCATATATTTTTGAGAGTATTCGAACTCCCATTGTCTTTATTTTTGACTTTTTCACAACGTTTCCATTTTTTTTCGAATTTCTGGTTTACTATCAAGTTCAACATTAGGGAGATTTTGGTCAGTTTTTTTGTCAGTGTGTTACCCTTACCTTTATTCTGGTCAGGCGCAGTAGCGCTCTGTCAGGCTGTTACCTTTACTAAAGGTAACCACTGGCGCTAATTAGCGTCGAATAGCGACTACCTTTACCGTAAAAAGGACAACCAACCGAACTTGATGTGATTCTGTGGTGGAAGATTTTTACCCCACAAACAATGCCGGCATGGCAAAGTGCCTTACAAATATTGGCATCTATTGGCAATGAGAATTCGACGCACTGTGCGTTACAAATACCTTAAACACTCCTGTGTGAGCCACCGGCCGAGCGACGGCAACGAATACGTTTAAAATGATGGCAAATACACACTTAGCATGGTTTAAATGTAGCGGAGCACTGCATACTAAATACCGGCATTGCAGGCAATATTGGCAAAAAATGTATGGGGTGATTCACCATATTTTCCCACTATATAGCTCATTTATTATTAGAGATAGAAAAATAGTTTAAATACAAAAGTTGATTAGTTACAAATTTTAAGAAAATTCAATAAAAATTTTGAAAATGTCAAATTTAGACTTAGACATCAACTTTCTTATTTTAAATTGAACACCCTGTATATTTTTTAAAATTAATAAAATAATAAAAAAATAATTTGCCATAAGGGCGATGTGTTAGCCAAGGAAAAAGAGTCTAGGTGGTTCTTTGTTCAACACATTGCTCTTAAATCAACGGTTTTCTTGAAAAATATAGAGGGTGTTCCATTTGAAATAAGAAAGTTGACATTTTGAAAATTTTGGTTAAATTTTCTTAAAATTTGTGAAAAACTAAGCAACTTTTGTATTATTTTTTTCTATCTTTAAGAATAATTGAGTTATGTAGTTGGGAAATTATGGTGAATCACCCTGTACCACTAAGTGCCAAACCCACGGAAAAATTAAAAGTTTAAAAGTGCACCTCCTTGATTGGTCGGCTCAATAGTGGTACAGATGCAAATTCCGATACCACTGATAATTGGCTTTTTCTCCCTATTTAAAGTATTTATGCATAAAATAAAAATTGTAATGATTATGGATTAAAAATAAAATAATGCACATAATTTACAAATGCACATTTATTTTATTTTATCCTTAAACGAACAAAAATTCCTAGAAAAACCAATATGTAATAAATAAATAAATCTTACTATAAACAAAAACTTATACAATTATATTTATATCCTAACATGCAGACAGGAATGGAAACCATACGAATAATATTTGTCGTCTTGGTCATGCCAAAGATAGAGAAAAATTCTTTCATAAATTGTTTTAAATATTTATTAAGAGGAGGTTTTCCATACTACAATAAATTGCAACAGGGAAAATTTTATTTAGAATCTCTTTGATTGTGAATCAAAACAATAAGGTTTGCTTCAGTTGCTTTATATAAAAATTCCTTGGCCAAAATTTTAACAACTTAGTACTTCCTTCTTCTTGTTATAAGATAAGATGAAGATTTATTCAGCATCTTTTTTCCTGGATGTTTTGCCCCCTTTGCAGTCACAGGCACCCCGTAACCAAGCCTTAGTACCATCTTCAACGACAGAATGAGGAACAGTTGGTTGACTTCTTAAAGGATTTTTTACAGAATCTAAAAAAGTTTAAATTGTGGTAAGTATAGCTGTAAATAATTTTCTTTGGATATACCAGTATTTTGTTTTAGGAAAAAGTAGCCCTTTTCGCTTAAAAAGTGACAAAATATCGGTTTCTCAAAAAAAATAAAAATTAAAAACTTTAATCTAGTTGTTTTATTGGCAAATTTACGTTAAAATAAAAAAATAGTATCACAGACGAGTTTTTTCAAATTAATTTTAAAAAATATTTTAAGATATTAACTAAAGATAGCTCGGTTTCACAAGAAATTTAAGGGTCATCATTCTCTGGGTCAGCAAGAGAAATTTCAGTGTTAGAAAATGACTTGGACGTAGACTGAATTGATGGCTCGATCCAACGCTTCAACTAAAAAGCCAGTTAACTCTTTTTTGATATAGTATCCTTTAGCCTAATATAGAGCCAGCCATAGTGACACCAAACTGAGAGAAAATTGATGTTTTACCTGTCAATTTGGTTATAAAAATGGCGGCAACAGGGTGCTAAATGGCACTGAAGTCTGAACACAGGTAGGAGTTAACTGGCTTTTTAGTTGAGAAAGGTTTTGCTCGATTGCAAAAGAAATTTGTAAATTATCAGTGTCAGTATCGCTTAAGCATTGTAGATCATGATGTGACCTTTGATTTTCTTGTAAAGTGGCGTCTAGATCACGATTTAATGCTGGGTTCATACAGGCAAATCAAAATAAAAATTAAAAAAAAAAATTATTAAAATTATAATAAAAGTTGAACGAGCTTATGGGGAACAGTGTAGGCATTTATACAGCATAAATAAAAAGATGAGTAACTTTTAACATTTATTTTTATCTTAAAATGGATTTGAGCATGCCTTTTTGACGCACATGGGGGTTTTTTGCATTTTTTGGTTTGTTTTTAACAGATATTATTAAGGAAAACAGCACGATGGAGTTTAGTTTAATTATTTCAACTATTGGTGTCATTCACTTTTGTATACATGTGCAGAAGCTGTGTGCTGATCGGTTCAAAGTTATATTTATTTGACTGTATAAACCAGAATTATTTTTTATTTTAATTTTTATATGCCTGTATAAACCCAGCAAAAATGACGATTTTTGGTCGCTTTACTGGTAGTTCTGAACATTTTTAAGTCTACTCTAGGCCGACCTTATTTAAGAACAAAAGAATATGAGTAGTTACGCAGTATCGGCTTCCACATCCATGGTGACTTGAAACTCAAACTAAATTTAAGCCAATTTTAAAAGAAAACTTGCAAAACACAAAAAATATTCCACGAAAAGGAACGCACATAGGAAGAATCCGCAGAATATTATTAAAATGGCGTCGGCAAGTACGTCAAGTTGTCAACCGCACGACAGATGTCAATCGCGCGGGAAATTTAAAAAATGCGGCGTTCAAAAGACACGATATCCGGCAATGCAAAATAACATAAATTTGCCAATACATCAGCACTAGTAAATAATCATTGGCAAAATAGCGCAATTTTGCCAATAATACTACTGTAGTAAATAACCAATGGCATTCACTTGCCAATAAAGCAAATACACCTTACCACCTTTCATTGTTTGTGGGGTAGGTTATAAAAGTTTGTTCTGTTTTGCAAAAATTTCGTGAAAGTATTTGGATTTTATTTTTTTTAACCGTGTTTATAGTAGTAGTGGAGTTTTTACTGTTTTTTTTTTGGTAAACAGGTGAGTAAGTACAAATAAGTTTGCAGAGGCTCGATTTCTTCTATTACTCCAGCAAAGATATCTTGCAAAATCATTTGCCTGACCAAATTTATGTTGGGGTGTCCGTCTCCCAGTCCTATCACTAAATTAATGTTTTCCTCCATGATATGGTTAGAAAAGCGAATAAAAAAAGACTTGAGACAAAAACAACAAAAGTCAATAAAAAAGTAAGGTTACTTTTATCGCCAAACGATTGACTACGTTCGACGACGCTCTATTTTTAACCTCTTGAAATTGCGGTAACGGTAACCATAAGAGTAACGAAATTTGCCGTTAAACTGCCTGGGCAAAATCTTCCTATTGTCCACCACCTTCAAACAACAATAGATTTTTGAGATAGATCTTGGATGTAGCTAGGGGGACATTTTTGGAGGGCAATTCTAATTGTTTTGGTGCAATCTCCTGTTTTTGATACAAAATATCAAATCTTTATAAAATTTGCTTTTTAAAGATGCCCATATCATAATATTCGCATATCTAGTTCTCGAGATATCTGCAATCAAAGTCTTAAAATATCCATTTTTTAAAGCCATTATCTCACACACACAACTAAATAAGATAACCTGTTTTTTAAGCGTTCAAAAAAAGTACTGTCAAAAACATTTTTTTTCTGTTCAAATAAATAGTAGTTTTCACAACTAGTGGCTAAAATAGTGCTTCTTTTTACAAGCGCTAACGCGAGTAAAAAAAAGCACAGTTTAGCCGCGAAGAGCACTTCTCGCAACACACCACCTTTACACTATAAATCAAGGCGGCAGCTGGTAGATGAAATAACAATGGTTTCCATAGCGATGTACCTTTTTACTCGGGAAGGGATTTAGTGAGGGTGAATAAATAACAAAATCAATGAATAGCGAGCTTTCCCTCCAAAAAGGTAATGGTAACCGTAGATCCGGATTTCGCACTTGTGGTGCTCATCAGTACAATTTAATTTAATTCCTAGCACCGTACTGATGAGCACCACAAGTGCGAAATCCGGATCTACGGTTACCATTACCTTTTTTGAGGGAAAGCTCGCTATTCATTGATTTTATTATTATTTTTCGCTATTTCCCTTTAATTTTGGGCAAAAAACGGACAGAAATCTTTTTTTGCACCCGTGATCGAAAAAGTTTTTTTGCATCGGTAACCAAAAAAGCCATGCTTTAGTTATCTGCATACAGTTACAAAAATCATGTTTTTGATGAAGATAAAAAAAAATTGCCATTACATTTTTAAAATTAAGCATTGGTAACAACACTTTAAACATCAAATTTGATATGTAAACGGTCAAAGGCTACTATTTCTGAATTATCCTTAAAAAATCCTTTTTCCTTCAACCACACACGAAAGTAACCAAATCTGCACTCTATAACGCCTCAGAAAGTTTTATATTTCACACGCATATCAATTTTTTTTGGTCTCTAGAGACGGAAATGTTTTCTTCTCTAGTGACGAAAATGAATGACAGCAAACCATTCAAACAATGTAGGTATCTGGTAGGCTAGAAGCGTCGGAAATAGACCGAAACCATTTTCCTTCCTAGAGAAGAAAATACTTTCTTCTCTTGAGATGAAAATGAAAAAAATTTAATAATAATAAAAAATACGAATTAAATCCTAAAGTGATCGTAAGAAAAATAACGTATACAACTCGATAGAAAGTAACTTTCTTACACGCGCGTGTTGTTTCACTCGGCTAGCGCCTCGTTCACAACATTCACGCTCGTGTATTTCACTTTTTTCTCTCGTTATGTAATATATTATTAAATGACGCGCAACATCCTGGGGCACCTTATTTAGTTTGTGAGATAATCGCTTTCCAAAATTTAAATTTGAAGACTTTGACTGCAAGTATCCTATAATATGGGCCATCTTTAAAAAGAAAAAGGATTTAAAATTTTATATTAAAAACACGAGATCGCACAAAAAATTAGAATTGCCTCCAAAAATACCCCCTCAAAAAATAACTACGACAAAGATTTAATTTTTTCTATTTAAATACGGCTAGGGGTATTTCTATCTGAAAAATAAATAGCTCAAAATTTATATTTTTCTTTCTTGAATATGTAGCTTAGGCGAACTGTGTCAGACTGGTTGTCGAGATTGAGAACTTATTTTTTTTAAAGCAACCCAACGAAGTTTTTAAAAAACCACACAATCCTAAGAAATCCCAATAATCGACGAATTTTTAAAAAACACTAAAAGAGCTAAAGTTTAATAAGAACATTAAAAAAGAGAAAATCTGTAACACATTAAATGATAGTAGATGCACTCGTTTTACAACCCCTAGTATACAAGGTTCGACAGTTCTCATCTAGGTTGCCGAAATGCATGTGTCATATGAGCAGAGAGCATATAAATTTAAACAGAGAGGAAACCTGATGGTAAATTTGCAATCCCGCTCAACTGACTTGAAAAGCAAGTGACGCAGCTATCGTTTTCTTTGGTTCTCTTTCGCTTCCGCTCTTCCTTATTTTTATCGATCGAAAGCAGTGGCGGCGCACAGGAAAATCGTATTTTTTGTAAAAGTTCCGCATTGGGAACTACGCAGCAAACACAAATCGTCGGCATTGAATCGGACCAATGTCGACAACGTCGGCAGTGTATCGGCATCGGCGACTACACGCTGGCCCGATGTTAGACAGATCGCGACTTTCAGTTTTCGGCAACTGACAGAGTCACAAATTACTACAGTCGCCTTTATGCCGACACCAGTTTAGGACCGACGATGGTCCGATTGGAACTTTGTTAAATCGGTCGAAAATCGGCAACTGACGATGCCCCGATTTACTATAGTCGACTTTATGGCGACGCCCACTTTATCTGCTTTAGGGCCGACGATGGTCCGATTACGTCACCTTCAAATTTTTAAACTGCCTAATAGTTTCTTCCTAGTATGTAGAAATGGCGCTAATGTCACTATGTTCCCTGTACAGTGGAAGATAATATTATATATATATATAATGAGCAAAGATATTTCAAAACTAGAATGCGGACTTGACAAGATGGTGGTAGTTCTCTACAAGAATCACCTCTTCTGCCACTTAAACCAGCCCGACTGGTTAAGCACCCGCATTATCGAAACTTTATAGTTTGTCAATGTCGGATCGTGTCAAGCAACCACCGACGGACCTTCGTCAATCACCGACGTCGGGACGCTTTGAGAGGCTGATGTGGGGCCTTATTATCCACCCATTATCGGACCTTTGTGGTTTGCCATTGTAGGACCGCTTTAAGCTACCACCGACGGACCTTCGTCAATCGCCAACGTTGGACCGCGGACTTGAATAGTTCATTTAAAATTGCAGTAAATATAAGTATGCACGCCTGTGATAAATCGATATTAATTCAACGCACGGGATTATTGTCGTTTTAATTTATTACCCCGGTTCATCCTGGCGCATTCACCTAACAATAAAAAACTCGCTGTGAATCGCGTTTACTTGCTGGTCGGATAATGCCATTATACAGGGGTCCTAAGCAAATCCTTAGGGGGCCAAGCAGCCGTGTATAAGACGCAGACAAACGGAAAAGCACATTAGGCAGAAAAGGATGGGCATGGGGCGATGTTGTCACTACATCTTACACGTAGTAAATCCATTCCAGGTTGTTGTTTTCTAATGTTTTCCATTTTCATACCTTTAGGACTGGATTAAAAATTGTTTTTACTCGACTTTAATACCAAACTGATGAAAGATATTGTAAAAAAAAATATTTTTCGGCTTTTCATTTTGTAACCATTGTCCTTACGCACTGTTTACAGGCTGGGGACTGAGATACATGCAAATGCCTAACCTAAAGCGTTCATACACGGCCGGAGAAATCGACTGAGATATTTCCGTAGAAACTTTATCAAGCAATCGAACGTCCAACCCGGGTTTTGCACTTTGATTCGAAATCAAAAAGGAGGAACAGTCACATGTGGGGCCGTGCACAAATTACGTAACGGTGATTTTACCAATTTTAGACCCCCTCCCTATGTAATATTTTGTAACGGTTTGGCACGCCACTCCCCTAATATTACGTAACGATTTCAAGACCACTACCCCCCCACCAAAAAAAAACTTTTCACTTATTTTCATTCCAAATTTTCTTAGTTTCACACAAATGCAAACGCTGTCGAAAACCCCCCTCCCCCCTACGTAACGTTTTGTAACCCCTCTCCCCCCATGACCATTACGTAATTTGTGCACGGCCCCTGTAGTCCCAGTGGAGGAGGGCGAGAAAATTAATATTTTTTTCTTAAAAATTATACTCTTTAGACCTATTTCTTTGCGTTCCCTAAATTACGTAATCTTTGAAAAAAAAATTGTAAGCTGCGCCATTTTTATTTCGCACTTTGTTTTTATAACATTTCTGCGTTCGGCTAATTTAATTGAAAAATTTTTGCCTGCGGCGCCCTTTATCTTCTCACTCGAAACCAAGATCCCCCGTTTTAGGAAAACTGATCCCGTCTCCGTTTCTAAATTTTTTCGAATAAAAGTAGAGTATGAGCATGCGGGAAATAATTTTTTTCTACGGTATGACGAAAATTTCGAGAAAGTTGAAGAAAAAAATAAAAAAAGTGGCAGAGCTCAAGTTTTTCGTAAAAAAAACGTTTTTTTTAAAGAAACAGAGCAAAATAAATCTTTTCACCCCTTTTTGGGTGTTACAAATATTGGCAGCCCCTTATTTTTCGCTTTTACCCTCCCGCTAGTTTTGAAGAATTGGTTCGCTACATGTTTCGAGATCATGTCATAAAACACCTCGAAAATATCAAATGTAGTGTAGGGCCAGCTTTATTTAAAATCAATAATATCGCAAGCAAAAAGCTCTGCAGGAAAAACAGCGCCGTTTATTGATTTCTTTGGCTGCTAGTGCTAGCTGCATGGTTTGGCCGTTTCCTGATAGATGTCACTAGTAGAACTGAATGGAAAGAAATTTAATTAAAAGCGAAGATATTTCTTTCTAATGTTAACAATCTCACGAGTTTATCGCTCAGTATCGTAAATAATGGACTCTGCCGCCTCCTTTAAGCAAGGCTGTGGTTTGGACCTGAAAACATCTAATTTTTTCCTCGATCATCTCATGGTGTGGCCGCCATCTAGCGGAATTTGCAGACATCTTGTCAACGGTTATTATTGCAACTATGATTTATGCTCACAATGAAAGAGTGACGACAATTTTTTCTCATGAAACCAGTCCGGAGATAATAACAAACTGGCACCATTGCTCAATATACCTGTTTCTTTTGTGCGCGCAGAACTTTCTATGCCATTTCTGTTTGATTTATTGAAATCCTATCCCTAAGGAAAATCTTAGGAACTCTGTATGTTCTCTCTATTCAGAATTCTATGCTCTCTGGTCTGAGTGGGAACGCTATTCAATTCAGATGCACTAAAGAGAGATGGGCTAGGCAACGTTGTCAAGCAAACAGTTTAGTAAAACTGCTGCCCTTCAGTTTGTTTTACTCGAAGACGCGAACGTGAAGGAGATCTTAGACGTAATTTTTCTCAATTAGTCATTTAGAACATCTTAGAGTATTTTTATGTATTTGATACTCAAATGATACAACTAATATACAACAAAATATTTTTTATGTAAGGCCTGAAGAGCAGGCGTCCTTTGGCGACTGTACATCTGAGAAGGGTGTGAACAACGGCCCTTAAGGGTTATTTCTAAAGTTCGAGCGGAAAACTTTTAACTCCTTAAGAGACGCCACATATTTTTCTTACACTTGGTTTTGGACATGAACGTTTTAGTGTGCATAGTAATATTTAATTTTTGGAGATGTATGTACAAACAGACAATTCGATTTTTCAGAAATATAATAGGTATTTTATTGCCATTGCTAAAGTTCAAATCCATTGTGATATAATATTCGGTTAAACAAACAGTCCTACACTAATACAAGTATTTTGCATAAAAATTTACCATTACACAAAGTCTGACCGATACAGTAGTCCAGGAAATCTCCGACTTACATCTTGCATCCTGTCTAATCACTATACTACACTTTTTAACATTTTTACATTATTTGTTTGATTCTTAACTTCCACACGACAGTTCTTATACCGGGCTTCCAAAATTTTAACATTTTAAAATACTTTCACAAACCAAACTTCACTTTTTACATTTCACTAGCTTTACTTTTTGAAGAAGAGAACGAGTTAAGATGCGATTTTAATACTGACTTCGTTATACCCAAATCTCGGCTTTTATATTAAAAATGTGACCCGATTTTTAGGTGGAATGTTCGACGTAAGCGCCGAATTTCCAGGAAATTAAGTGTATTCTTGGACAGATAACGGCGTAAACCGCTATAGCGAATGACCACATATCGTATGACTTTCAAGAATACACGTCCTATCAACACGGTTCTAGAATGATCTCGCGGGCATGTGATGCAAAATTCTAGTTAACTGACCAAATAAGGTGAAGCGCAGGTATGATTTTTCGGAGCGCTGCAAATTGAATTTAGTTTTTAAAAATTTGTTGCCGGAGCAACATTTCGGTAGTGCGCGCTATGCCTATAGACATAGATCACAGTGGGTGTTTAGACTTAGATACTTTTTTGTGATTGTTGGTTTTTTAAATTTAAATATTGTTTTTTTTTATTTTGGGTAAGAAATATTTCTTTAGAATAAATTTCCCGTTTTTACAAAAGAAAATGTTGAAGAAAAAATTTATTAAAATTTTATTGATGAAAATTATTTTGGAAAACTTATGAAACAAAGAAAAAAATATTTTGAATATTTAAATTTTCAAAATCATTAACTAAAATTTTTATAACAATCTTTGAGGTTGGCTGCTAAAAAGAAAATATTTTTCAAAAAAAATATCGAAAGAAAACAAAAATATTTTAAAATTTATCATACCTAGTTTTTTTTGCAACTTATTTTTTATTTATTTTACTACTTCTGAAACAAAAAAACATTTAATATATAAATTTATAATCACTTTTGTGGAAAGAAAATATTTTGGCAGTTATTAAAACACAATAATTTTTAAATTTGGGTTATAACTTTGGGATTTTAAGAAAAATTCTGTTTTAAGTTTTTGTTTTTTTTTTAACGACTTTTTTTTTTAAACAAAAAGTACTAACTTTTTTTTTTTAATTAAATAATTTGCCTTGAACTTTTCGACCGTTCACAAGGGGAGAGGAGCCCCGTTTCTTCGACAATTTTTGTAAAATAAAGGAGTCTGCAAGAATCAGAATTAAAAAAAAAAACACTCCTCTGTTATTAAATTTAATAACAGCTTTAAATTCGTTTTAAAGTTAAACAAGACGTGAATAAGGTTACAAAAACTGTTCCAAGTAGAAAGAGTAGAGGGTTGCAGATTGCAAGACTGCTCTAAATTGTTTTATTTATTTTTACTCTGTTAAAAAAGTATAATTTTGTTTCAAATTTATTTCAACAAGATATTTCGTGGGAATGCTACGCTAAATTGTCTCGTGGAGTCGGGACTTTAGTGCAACTGGTTGTAGAAGGTCAGGCTCAGATTTTTCGCAGCTTTATTGAATGAGCAACGGCAATCGGTAGTAAAATTTTGTGGATAAATGGACATTTTAATTAATTTAGCGGATTCTAATTTCAAACCAAGTAAAATAAGAAAATACTCATAATCACTGTTCTACGCCTTTTGAAGGCAACATTTATTGTTAAATTTGACGGGATCTTACTTGGGAATCTTTTAGTTAATTGTGGGTGACATCGGCAACAGCGTATCAGTTTCTCACGTTTATTATCTCTCTCTCGCTCTCATACTAGTCATTGCGCTTCTTTTTCAATACACGCTATTTCGGCATCCTAGACCAGAACTGTCGCACCCTGTATAGCTTAGTTGATCCTTATGCCTGTATTCACCATTTTCACGTATTTTCGTAGTTAGTTAATCACGGCTAAATGGTCAGTACTATGCACCAAAGGATTTTGTACTCAAATTAGCTAGGAGGAGCTGGCAACGTCGTAAATTTCCTAGCTATTCATATTAAATAAATTATTTCATGTCCATTAGAGGCATAAAAATAGGGGTAACTGGATTGTTCCTGAAAACGACAAATAATGTGATAACCTAAAATACAGTTTAGTAAATAAATATTTGTAATAATGTAATTCTGGCACAATGTATTAAACGTGACTATAGCTAGGTTTATACAGCAAAACAAAATATAAGATAACCAGTGGCGGTCCCAGCCATTTCAAAAGGGAGGGGCGGTTTCGATACGAAAAAAAAAATAGAATAAAAGCATAGCTTTTATGAGAAACATATCGATATATGCAAACAAAACTTAGTAACTGCAAGCGAGGATTTGGTCTAAATCTAGGGGCGGATACTCAGATTTGAAGTCGTTTATTTCATACATTTTTTGTTTAATAAAATGTTAGAGGATTTTTGAGAAAAATTACATTAAAACTGTAATTTTGAGTCGAAATAAACTAAAATCGTAAATATTAACGGTATTATAGCGCCGCAGGCAAAAATTTTTAGCAAATTGCTCTAAAAAATTCGAAATTAAACTGAAATTGTAAATATATCAATGGTTTCAAAGCGCAGCAGGCAAAAATTTTTAAGAAAATGACACTACAAATGCATTTTTAACACAAAATTAAACTAATACCGTAAATATCAAAGGTGTTATAGCGCCGCGATTTATGTCCTAATTTTGATTTTCAAAATGTTTTCATAAAAAATTTAAAGCCATGGTAGGGGGGGGGGAATTAACTACCCCCCCTATCCTCCTGAAATCCGCGCTTGAGTAACTACGTATAATTTTTTCAGTTATTAAAAACATAGATAACGAACAAACCACACAGAAAACCTAATAGCTAAATACTTTTTTTTTGAGGTCTAAAAAGCTTTTTGTTGAAACATTATTATTATTATGTCGTATATCTCAAATATAAGATGCCCATCTCAAAAAAAAAATAATTTCCTTCCTTCTGTTGATATGCAGCAACGCTAAGCCCGTCAAAAGAATTTCCGTCATAGTGTTTTTAAGTACTTATGTTTTCAATCTTCTGAGGCATGAGAATCTTCTTTCTGACGAGGCATTACTTACTGGCAAACAACCAAGAATGTTTTAATCAACGGAAAAATATTGCCACACTTGTTCATTGCCTCGAAAACGTTATCAGGTATGTTTTGATTTAAGCTTTTGCCTACTTCTGACCAATATTGTTTCCAAATACTGACTTCTCCCAATAAAAGTTCAAGAATTTGTGTTTTGGATTAATAAAACAGTTTATAATATTTAGAAACGACTTTAGTTAATTTTGCCTTGATTTTGGCTTCATGTTAAACTTGGTATGAATATGTTCAGGTCAAAAATACTTTTTTATGTCCAAATTCATTTTGTCTAAAACATGTTTATAAATAGAAACTCTATAATACTATTCTGTATTTTTAATGGTCTTCGCGGCAAGTTCGTCATGCGTTTGTATATTCTTGGTCTGACGGATTGAAGGTCAAACTGTCCCAAAATATTGTGGAATAATTCTAGAATGTATTTAAAGGAACTTTCTGCAATTTCTCGTTTTTTCTTCTTCAAGGTTATTACCACCAGCTTGTTGTTGTTATCTACTTTTTACTTTTATCTGGAGCAAAGGGAAGGGGGAGGTTCGCCCCCCCCCCTGGGACCGCCACTGAGATAACAAATAAAGAAAACACCCAATAAAAAACCGTAAACACAGATTCTTATTTCTTATTTTATTTTATTAACAGTATAAACCCTGCAGGGCATTTAGGCATTTTGTAGTAGTAGGAAAAGTATAAATCATCGTCAGCCTCAAGTAATAGGTCTTCCACCTCAATGTTATTTATTTTTTTCACTTTTTTTGACAAATATTTGTAAACAAAAAACCAAGCATAACCTCACTAATTAACTAGCCGCGGTTATCTGGTCCTTAATTCAAGCCATCGGGCGATTAAAGTTAATTGCCGATCAGGAGAAAAGAAAGCTTGGTTCATAAGAAAAATATTATGTAACCACGGCTAAACACGAAAGTAAAAACAAAAGTGGAATGATAATATCCCCTGAGAAATTTCACAAAAATGACCGACTTAGGTGACATTTTTTTTTATATGTCTTTTCCAAAATAAGTAATTGGTATTTTTTGCCATTATTTTTCGTAATATAATAAAAATTTTTTAACCCTTAATTTAATATCGTGTCGCATGGGATACATAACATTTAACATGACATAATGATTCTTTAAAAACAAGCACAGAACATTTTGATGACACCATGATCATATTTAGTATGAATTTTATTGGTTTAGTCGATAACTGCCACTATTTCTATCGCGATGGTCAAACTGTGCACTGTTGTAAAGGTCAGTTTTTACATTTTTACAGCATAAAAAGTTTTTTTGTTTTTTTGAAAACCTTAATTGAGTCATTTTGTAAGATCCAAAGTTTCTCCCTATAAGTTAAGATTTTAGTTTTATATCCTTTTTCCTGTAAAACAGCCCTTTTCTTTTCTATGTATCCTATAACCCACATTACCAAAAACGCAGAAGTTTACGATTTATGTGTTTTGTATCCTATTTTCCACATTGCCAAAATACTATAGAAATTAGTCCTGTTTGTTTGGTATCATATATTCAACAACGCCAAAATTTCGTTGCATTTTCCTGGATAAAAATTTAAGTCTATTAACAAATAAATACATATCCGTACGTCACAACAAAAGGGTATTATCAAGTCACAAAACAAAAACTTTACAGGAGAACCAAAATAAAAAACTATTTGATCATATTTTATATTTTTTATAATTTTGCTTGATTTGAATCTGGCCACGTAAGCAAACCTGAAACCGGACAATTCATACTTAATACTTTGCTCTGAGGTACGGATATATGTAAATATAAAACATCAATATGCATAGAAAGGAATATCGGCTCTTTTTATTAAAAAAAAACTGGCAAGCAATATCGCAAGATCCCAAAATGATTAGTCGAAAAGATAGAATTATGGCTCTAGTTCTGCCTCCAATATCCGATCCGATAAAACAATTCAGACCTTACATCGGAAGCACCGTCACTACCTGCTCTAGTATCCGATCAACTTTAAGAGATACTGACATAGCTTCGGAATACTCCGACGTAGAACGAGACTGTAAGCATTGGATATACAAAACTCCCTAAAAATTCACACACAGATCAATTTTGCCTCCTCGAAAAACACGATCTTACAAAAAAGTAAATCCCGGTAAGGAAGATGAAAATAAAGAAAATTGACCCGGAGAGATTGATCAAGAAAACAAATAAAAAAGTCAATAATTGACTTTACATGGTACCTACAGATATTCCTGAAGATAAATTTTCCATACCTGGTAACCTTAAGGCACCTATTGAATATGTTCAAATGTTTTTTTTCGTCTGATCTCATTAAACTTACCACTGAAAACACAAATCTATATTCAGTTCAGGAAACTGGATAATCCATTAACATGGGCATAGTGGACATGCCATGCTATTTGGACTACTGAAGTCAAAAATTTCACTATGGTGATATTGCTAATGTGATGTCTTTAAAACGATATCAACAAATTCGTAGATTTATACATTTTTTCAAGATAATGACCCCTACTTTAAAATACGACCTGTTTTAAATATTGCCCATATATTAAATATTTACGTAAACAACGAATGGCTGACCGAATTAGAGACCAATGACATATCCCTAAAAGAACTTAGGTACTTAGTCGCTCAAACTTTAAAACTAAAAGAAAGTGTAAACAAGAGAAAAATTGATTCCCCTGTCCCTGGGCGAACATTAAAAAAAACTAGCCTTTGTCTAGTGAAAGACAGAAATTGTTTTATGATTTTCACCATAAGTAACAATTTTTTTTTTTAATAAAACAAATTTTAATTTATCGACATCTAAATTTAATTAAGTTATATTAGCAGATTTTTTTATTATCTGTTTTATTTTCTTTTGCGTCGTGTATCCTATAATATACAGAACAAACCAAACATAAAGTTCCAAAAATTGGGCAATGTGGATACAACTCGTATCTTTTTTGTTTTTAGAAATAAAATTTTTTTTGGCTTAAAAATATGTTTTTTTTTTGTTTAATATAGACTTTGTATCCAAAAAATTTCGATTTTTTTTTCGAATAAAGTTTTGCCAAATTAAGGGTTAATAGAAAAAGTAAAGATATATAATTTTCAGATGGGTTTCAAGTCCCCCTGTAAACATGATATATATTTGCCTGGTTTTTTATTAGCCTCACACTTGTTTGAACCAAACCAAAAGTTACTGGGATGTTACTCCGTTGTTTTTTTGGTCAAAATAAAGTGTTTTCGTTTTTTTCTGCGTGTTTTTGCGATAAATATAATGTTTTGATTTGTTCATTACTTTTATACACAACCGGAATGACTAGTTTTTTGTCTTTCATTGGTGATGTGCGATAATCCTTTTTATTATTAGCCTCAGAGTTATGGAAATTTTGTCAAAACCAACTGATTTAGGCTCACAAATGTCAAGTGCATGTAGCGGTCATTTTATTTACAGGATATTATCATTCCACTTTGGTTTTTACTTCCGTGCGGCTAAAGTCTTAATCAGAGAAATTGTACAATGATGCACACCTGCATTAGAATTCCAGATACTTAAAACATATTAAAACCGTACGTTGACCACTGAGATCTTTTAGTAATGCGTGGTTGCTTGTTATCTAATTTAACTTCTCCTAATAATTGTCTTTGCAATAAAAAAGCTATATTAGCATAACGTAACGTAACGAGTGCCCAAATCCTATGCTGCGTTCAAAATCATAAGCATATTTCTGACACGTTAAAACTAGATGCTGATTGTTTAAAATCCGCACTGAAAAGTTTATATACTTCCCACATGGCAGTACTTTCCAGCTCAGTTGAAAAAAAAATGTGGTGTGTTTGAACGCGTTATAGGGCTAAAGGGACGTCGCTAAGTCTTTTATATACAAAAAATTTCTATTGCATTTTAAAAAGTCAAGCACCAAACTTGCTGAAATTAGGTAGATATAGGTATATTTGAGTAAAATAAAAAATGCCTTGTTTATACAAAAATTTAAACACAAGTAATAACTTTACAATCAACATTTACAAAATCACAATAGGTAGGTACTTAAAAAAATAATGTTTCACTAAGCATTGTTTAGTATGTTTACAGAACAAGACAATAACAACTTTTAGTCCAAATGGGTCGTGGACTCATTGATTGCAGATTTTATTTTAAAACCTATCTTAAATAAAAATATTTAATAGACACCTAAGGTTGCAAAATAGAGAGTGCTTAATCTCAGTGCGCATGCTCAGAACGGATACGTCGTCAAACAGCGACTACGTCTCAGCCATCTCTACGACCATCCTTGCAGTATTCGTACGCAGGTAGCGTCTTCTAACCATTTTGTTATCTGTGGGTTTTTATAAATACCCACAAACCTTATAACCAAAAAAATAGACTGCTAATGCTTATGGGTTTTCTCCCAATAAATGACTGCCTCATGGAAGTGACAGTATGGTGTTACTGGAACCAGAGTAAACCCACTTGAGTAAAATTTGTTGTAGTTGCACACCCAATATTTTAGTATTTGATGAATATATAATAAGCACTGCTTGACAAAATTTAAGAAAAAATATAAAACCACTTTCTCTTGAGTATTTTAAGAAATTTATTTAGAAAACTGTTCGAATCAACTTGATTTGAAAGGTGCAGTGTAAACAGTGTAATAACGTCATAGGGTCCGAAAACTTATTTTCTCTTTATCCACGTTTTTGGTTGGTAGCACTGCGTTTGACGCTCTTGACGTTAGTAGATTCGCCATTTTTTTTATTTTCGTTTCTTGGTTCTCGAAGTTTTTGCTTAACGTGTTGTGTTTTTAATTTACTTTTTCTGTGCTTTTTAAAGACTGCATCATGAAGTGCTTTGTTGTCGGCTGCAACAACAGCAATTGTGCGACTGGAAATACGTTTTCCTATCACAGGTAAGGGCGATGCCTCCGCATGTCTGAGGTATCGGTAAGGGTAAATAATTCCTGTTTTTGCTAATTTTTTTTAATACTTCTGCGATCATTGCCTGTATTCTTAAAGGCCTATAAAAGTAGGAACACATGATGCAACTTTTCCATGCATCAAATTTAGTTTTCACAAGATAAAAAAAGGCGCAAGCAGATTGTGTCTCCTTTTAACCTGTTATTAGAAAGTTGAGGCACGAAAAAGATGCATCGTGTGTTCCTAGCTTAAGATTGTTGCAGGTCACCAGTGCGGGGATTCTTGAAAGTGTGAGAAGGGATTACACGCCAAGTGAGTATTCATGTCCCCTTCTTACTTGTGTACTTTTGTATATCTCCACCTCACTCTCACTTAAATTTCGGGGAGTACTCACTGGTTTGGATTTCAACAATCTCCGTACATTTCTCGCCGTTTTCACGTCTGGGTTTACCCAACTTTTTAAATTGTTAATTCATAACTTTGTGCTAATTCTGTATGTCTATTTTTATGTCTACTCAAAATTTGATATATTCTAATGAAGCTTGACAATATCTTTTAATTAATTATTAATTCCTACGTAATTCCTGTGAGGCACTTAATAGAAAAACTCGTAGTTTTTTTGTTAAAAATATTTTTTTTTAATCTGCATGATCTGTAACTATACCATTATTTTATTTCTTTCAGAATTCGTCATGGAACAAACAATAATCCATCAGCTCTGGAGTTCTTCTACATTTACCGTAGAATGTTAGCACACATTGATATTAAGAGTTACACAGGAAATTGTTTACCACAGGATGCCACCACAATACTCTCTGTAACAAGCACAAGAGATATTACTAACATTCACCAACTAAGAAGTCGTGACACTGATGACACTGTTTCTGAACTGGAAGAAAAACTAAACATAATGCTGCCTTCAAGTTTTAATGAGTTTTTAGAAAATATTGTTTGTTATATTGCTGGGTTTGTGGTAAAGTCAATTAAAAAAAAATTAACATGTCTCAAATGTATTGAAGCCCTACCCTAATTTGGAGATGAGTGGGATGCTACAAAAAAATGTATAATTAGAAAATATAGAGGAGGGCTTTTATATCCATCCAAAAGTGTACAAAAAATTTGTGAGAAAATAGAAAAGAAGATTCAAAACACTATTAAGATTGTGGGTGGCTTGCCCGCTCATGATATTTTAATTAAATTATTATTTGATATATTCTAATGAAGCTTGACAATATCTTTTAATTAATTATTAATTCCTACGTAATTCCTGTGAGGCACTTAATAGAAAAACTCTTAGTTTTTTTGTTAAAAATATTTTTTTTTAATCTGCATGATCTGTAACTATACCATTATTTTATTTCTTTCAGAATTCGTCATGGAACAAACAATAATCCATCAGCTCTGGAGTTCTTCTACATTTACCGTAGAATGTTAGCACACATTGATATTAAGAGTTACACAGGAAATTGTTTACCACAGGATGCCACCACAATACTCTCTGTAACAAGCACAAGACATATTACTAACATTCACCAACTAAGAAGTCGTGACACTGATGACACTGTTTCTGAACTGGAAGAAAAACTAAACATAATGCTGCCTTCAAGTTTTAATGAGTTTTTAGAAAATATTGTTTGTTATATTGCTGGGTTTGTAGTAAAGTCAATTAAAAAAAAATTAACATGTCTCAAATGTATTGAAGCCCCAACCTCATTTGGAGATGAGTGGGATGCTACAAAAAAATTTATAATTAGAAAATATAGAGGAGGGCTTTTATATTCATCCAAAAGTGTACAAAAAATTTGTGAGAAAATAGAAAAGAAGATTCAAAACACTATTAAGATTGTGGGTGGCTTGCCCGCTCATGATATTTTAATTAAATTATTATTTAGGGAAACAGAAAATTTTGTTACTGATGCCAATTTATTCCCCTCATTAATTGATCATGTCTTTGATTATGCTCCTTATGAAAATAATCATGTTAAGCTTTTAGTTGAAGCAATCATTAAAACATACAGCACGCTGAGGAGTTATAGTGCTGCAAATAAAATTAATGGAAGTATATCTGGAGAAAAGGTCCGAAAAGTTTTAACAAAACTTGTACTGTTTAAACATCAATAGGTTGTTATGTTATATATTATCTTTAATTAAAAATAAGTAGTTTCTGTTTGTAACTAAGTTACTTTTAAGTTCCACAAAAAAGTTATTATTTTTTGTATTGTAACTTTTTTGAGGGTATTTTGTATATAATTATTTTCTACAAATAAAATTTATTTTCATTTAAGCTAATTGTAAGATATGTTAAATAAAATTGAAAGTATATGAGCGCTGGGTTTATACAGGCAAATAAAAATTAAAATAAAAATAAGAAATAATTTTGGATTATACAGCTGAATAAAAATAAATTTGCAGAACATAATGGTTTAAAGATCCTATTTTTAATATTCTTGAAGCTGTATGTTTATGGGTTGAGGGATCTTGTTAATGAAACATCTTTTGTTTGAAATGCCAATGTTTCACAAAATTTGTATAAAAATAAATTTTGCGAAACGTTGGCATTTCATTAACTAAATCCCTTAACAAATAAACATACACATTCTAGAATATAAAAATAACTGAACCAATCAGCACACACAGCTTCAATAATTGAAATAATTAAACTCAATCATACTGTTTTCTTAAATAATAAATGCCTAAACCAAACTAAAAAATGCAAAAAAAAAACCTGAAAAACACCCATTTAAATGATAAAAACATATGGGTGAGGTTATGCGCAAATCTTTTTTCAGAAAATAAAAGTTGCCCATCTTTTTATTTCTGCTGCATAAACGCCTACACTATTTCCCATAAGCTCAACTTTTATTTTAATTATTATTTATATTTGCCTGTATAAACCCATCCATAAACTAGTGTAGGTGCTTCTTATACCCATAGGTTAAGGAGCTTCCGTACAGCTTAAAGAAGGAGATTTTTTTTTCCTAAAGATAAAATCTAATTATACCCATTTAAAAAAATAATATTTTAAGGGAAAGGGGGGGGGGGCTATTATTTAAGATTGTTAAAAAAATTGTAAAATTATTATGCCAGAGCCTTTTTTACAATTAGCCGCATCTAGTTATTTGTTGTTCTCAGTTGGTAGTTATAGGGATTTTGGTGCATTGCCAACTGCTTTTGGCACCAAACTGTCAAATACATGAAGCAGTTATTTCTTAAAACAACATCATCAGTCTATTTTTTTGGTTATAAGGTTTTTATATATACCTGATTCACAGTTACTCCTTCTATTTTTCATTCTATTGCCCTTTCACTTCTTTCGACAAGGAAGGAAATAGAAGTCAGCGACTCGAAGTAAAACTGCACTGAACAATTGGTTTGGTTACGTCGTACGTTAACTTTAACTCTTTTTTTCAAGGGCGCTTTCACAAACGCATCAAAGATACGCTAATCACAAGGAATCAAAAATAGCTTGCCAACTTTAACGGTGGGATTTACTAAAAGGGTTTAGTCTATTCTAGAACGGTCCTTAGTTTAAGTGAAATTTTTGGTTTTCAGCATTTTAAACCAACTCTCCTTGAGTTTTGGACAAAGTTTGATTTATAAGAAGAATTTTAATAAATTTGTTTATTGAATAATCATCTTAACACAATCTTTTGTTGGAAATAAGAAGTTTCACTTTGGAAGAAAAGGGTTTAAATAATAAATACTCTGTAGAACAAATTAAAATTGAGGTTAGATATCACTGTAATTAAAACTTACTCTTAATTACTTTTAATTAATTATTAATTAATTAATAATAAGAGTCGATTTTAATTTTGTATTTATTTAAAAGGTGCTTTTATTTATAAAATGTATTAAAAAACTTAAATACAAGTTTTGTTTACATTTCTGTCACTGTCACTGCTTGTACCTTGGCTTGCATCAACATCTACTAATGAAAGCTGCAGCTTTGAAATGAGTGTGCTTTGAGTAAGGAAAGTTTTCTTGACTAAGCTTTTAGATAACCTCAATGTTTTAATTTTAGTTTTTAAATAAATTAATTGTTGTTTTGATTTTTTTTGTTTGGTATATTTTTCTTTCATTTAGTTATTATATAAATATATTTTTTGTGCTGAATTTTGAACAAAATTGGAGGTGTGTTATTGGTTAATGAACAACTTGGGATACTAAATAAGGTAAATTAATCCTGGTAAAAACGGTTACTTATAAATAAATTATAAACGAACTTATTAGGGAGATTTTGGTCAGGTTTTTTGTCAGTTTGTTATCCTTACCTTTATTCTGGGCAGGTGCAGTAGCGCTCTGTCAGGCTGTTACCATTATTAAAGGTAACCACTGGCGCTAATTACTACCTTTACCGTTAAAAAGACAACCAACCAAACTTGTGATTTTGTTGTGGAAGATTTTTAGGTTATAAAAGTTTTGTTTTACAAAAATTTTGTGTATTTGGATTTTATTTTATGTTAACCGTGTTTTTTGGTAAACAGGTGAGTAAGTACTAATAGGTTTGCAGATGCTCGATTTCTTCTACTACTCCACCAAAGATATCTTGCAAAATCATTTGCTTGACTAAATGTATGTTGGGGTGTCCGTCTTCCAGTCCTATCACTAAATTAATATTTTCCTCCATGATATCGTTAGAAAATCAAATAAAAAAATGACCTGAGGAAACAAACAAACGTCAATAAAAAAATAAGGTTATGTTTACCGCCAAACGATTAGGGGTTATAAGGCACAGCTCGACGTAGCGTAAGTTTTGATTAAGTGGGCATGTGCAGTAAACTCCAACGTTACGCCACGTAACATACGTCAATGCGTAACTCCAGATCAAAAGAAAGTTGTTTACTATAAGCATGTCTGGTATTCCCAGACATCTCGTCAAAGTTGAACCTTCCATAACGGGTTGTTCTATTCCCGAGAGCAGCCTCTCCGATGTCATCATTTTCTTCAGCGTCATCATAAAAAACAAAGACATATTAAGAATGTCTTCCATTTTTGAAATATGAAAAAAAAATAAAAAAACATGAAAATTTTTAGGTTATCTTAAGAAAAACAAAGCAGATGAGAGCTCCCTCTGCTCGAACACCTAACCAATTTACAAGATACGCAAGAAGCGTTGCTTTAAGCCTCTTTTAGCTCGTCGTAACTAGGCGACGTATCCTCTCTGCGTAACGTACGTTGCGTTTACGCGATGCTGTGGCTTATAACCCCTATTGACTACGTCCAAAAGCTTTATTTTTAAGTCACCTTTATTTACGGTAACGGTAACCATAAAAGTAACGAAATGTGCCGTTAAACTGCCTGAGAAAAATCTCCCTATTATCAATTGCCACAAAACAATCCCTATACATTTAAACTACCCGCCCGAGGTGGTCTAAAAAATCACCAACTTTATAACCTTAAACACAGATAATGAAGCTATTATGTGCCAAATTTTTTGCGTATTCACCATTTGCCACTTTGAAACCTGTCAAAAAAAAATTAGTTTTAGGGCATTTTCTTCTAAAATATGGTTTATTTTGAGACAAAAAGCAGTTCTTCAGTGGTATTTTGCAATAAAAATACAAAATAATGAATAAATTTGTGTCTTTTCTATATGGGCATTTTTTAAAAACTGGCTTTAAAATTTAGTACCTCCCACAGGTGTAAATATTTAGACCTGTGGAGGGTACTATTTTAGACCTTAGTAAATCCCACTGTAAGTGTCTATTAAGTAAAAACTGCATGACTTATTTGGTTAAGGTTATCTAATGATTTGGTTCAAAAAAATGTCAAATGTCTTGTTCCCAAGATTGTGTAACTTTCCAACAATGATAAAAATGTACATTACATACCGAGAAACTTAAAAATTAGATTGATAACCGGAGGTTAAAAAAGTGGAACACGTCCATATCAAAGCCAAAAACATTACTAAAACGGTTAAAAATTAAATATACCTTTGTCAATAATCTTTGTAATAAATAACATAAACACCAATTATAGCCAACATATCATCTCCTTTTATTTCTATGAGTAAAAAAAGGATCAATTTATTCATTAATTGCCCTTTCTAAGGCCCTAGCCCGCCAAGCAAAAAGGATGAAAAGTCTCAGATATCATTTTTCACAGACATTAGCAAAAAGTCTGAATTTCCTCGTCACATTACCAAAAAGTCTGAATGTTGTCCTTGTATATAGCAGTGGCGGCTCGCCCGATGACGCAGGTGAAGCGCTGTAAATGTAAATCTTTTATTCGATCTCAGGATCGAGCGGAACGACCACGAGTTCGAGATGCGAAAACTCTCCACGAGCCAAAACAAACGGCAAAGCACTGTACGAAGCAGCTTCCTCGTATCTTTCCGCCGAGGTTTGGGCGTAAGTAAAGGTGGGGGGCGGGTGGTTCGACAATGCTGCGTCACCTATTTGTAAAGTCACGAGGCGCCACTGGTATACAGGCGAGCAAGTAAGGGAAGCAATTTTTACAAATTTACCCTTATTGTAATGTAATTCGATTCTTCTATCACAAGCTTGGAAAAAGTTTATTTTCAATGGACAAAAGCGATATTTGGGAAAGTCTTTCCTCACCTGTTGAATTTCTCACGAAATTTTTTATACGTTTCACCGTTGAAAAACCCTTTATCATTAAGACACACACTATACCCATTGACCGTGGTATATGATCCCCTTTTAACCCATAGCAATACTACCTACATGGAAGGCGTGGGATCAACCCGAAATAAAAACAATATGGCGCCGTCTTACGTTCCTGTTTGACATTCAGTCTGTTTGTTTACATCGCGAAATGGCGTCTTCGAGAGACTTTTTAACGAGTTTTTGTTGATTATTTTTATATTTAAATATTCCAAATGGTTTAAAAATATTTGTTTTTGGTTTTGACTCGAAATTCGCGATAGTTAGTGCTTTTGTCATCGTCAGTGTTTTTAGGGTTATAGTGCGTTTTTTAGAGAACTGATATAGGATTTTAAGTGATTTCTGGTTGTTTATAACCGGGCTTTATTAAATCACTTAACCGATTAAAGTGTACTCAATCGTATCAAAGTGTGCGTTGTTGACTTACAGTGCATTTATAAATCTTGTGATGGTATAATTAAATCCCTTTTTAGATTTATCAACTCCAGAGCTTAGGATATCTGTAAGGATAATTATATCTGTCTCCGTAGAGACACTTAATTTTCCTTCAAATTGAAGGTACGTCTGTCGATTCTGCAATTTGACAGATGGTTGTCTTTTACATAAATCCTGTGTCACATTTTTTCATCATAGCACCGTACTGATGAGCATCACAAGTGCGAAATCCAGATCTACGGTTACCATTACCTTTTTTGAGGGAAAGCTCGCTATTCATTGATGTTGTTATTTATTCACCCTCACTAAATCCCTTTTTAAATTTATCGACTCCAGAGCTTAGGATATGTGTAAGAATAATTATATCTGCAATTTGACAGATGATTGTCTTTTACATGAATCCTGTGTCACATTTTTTCATCATCATTTCATTTCCTAATTCCTAGCACCGTACTGATGAGCATCACAAGTGCGAAATCCGGATCTACGGTTATGGTTAACTAAATTGTTTGTGTATCTGTTAGCAATGCATTTTTTAAAAGCTGCTGTGTCCTTTTTGGTAATGCATGTGTAGAGAGATGGTATGTTAGAGTCAATTATAAACCAAAGTAGGCGAATAATATACGTACTGCAGTAAAAAAAATTGGTTAGTATCTAACTGTCAAAAATATTTTGGAGCTATTTTTAAAAAGGATTTTTTTCTGCACTAGGTACCCGGTTTTATTTATTTGCTTTTGCAGGTACTTACAAAACAATAGTATTGTTTTATGTATTTTCTTAAAAACTACCAAAACTAGAGAAGCAAGTAATGACTTTTTGCAAAGGTCTTTACAAAACCTTACATGTGATGTGTCATCGAGTGTATCATATTACCTAAATTTTACAAAAATTATATAAACATTTTTTTATATACCTTAAACAACCTTTTTATTTTTTTTGATGTGGAGAAATACATATTTTTCTTATTTTTTTGATAAAATAAAGGTCGTGTGACCAATCATATGAAGGGTGTTAAAAGACAACTCACTACTGTCAAGTTTAAGTAGATTTTCTGATCCCTATGAATTGCACAAAAAATCATCAATGTTATCTCTGAAGACTCGTCTAGCTTAAAAAGAACTGATAATATACGATAATGAACTAATTCCCGCTATTTCCCCATGAAATGCAGTGTTGTGTGGAAACGTAAGTGGCGGCCATTTTGAATCCGATTCTTGGCCTTCCGTGGAGGCGGTATTGCCCATAGATATAAATTATAATTACAATATGTAAAAATATATAATTTTTAAACTAAATGGCATATTATAAGAAAACTTCACATTTGAAGCGGGACTAGAATTCATGGCAAAAAGCACTGAGAAGATAAATGAGCAGCACTTACAAAAATAAACAATTAAGCTAAGTATTCAAAATATAATACAATAAGGACTTATCGGTACATTAGAGGCGGACTTTAATAAAGTCGGCACTATTATACCACACATTTTAGGCACTTTATCCGTCTTTTATGAGACGGCGGCGCTCTTCTTGGTCGCCGGGGCTATCCGAAACCTCCGTTAGGGCGGAGCTTTCTTGTGCGAGGTGCCATCAAAATCATATCGACTTTCGTAATGTTTGTGCCGACCAGAAACTTTTTAAACTTCGTGCGGAACTGACAAAAATAGTGACGACTTAACTAAAGGCAGGTTATGCCGACTTTATGTACCGATAAGTTCCTAATAATACATTATTCTCAAAAGAATAATAATATCATCCCTTCCTGCGGCCCTTTAAACCTCGTGTCTGTCAAAACTAGAATCAGTTGAAAAGGTTTTTCTGCATAGTATATAAATATATATCATATAGTGTAGGGGCATATGTCGATAATTTCTGTCCCGTGGGATTTTTTATGAAGCAGTTTTGCGGCTACGTTGAATTGATAACTCTTTAGTTACACACAATAGTGTTTTGTTCGCATCCCTGTAGAAGGGGTTAATATGACGACATCTTTCAAGATGGCGTCCAAAAATTATAAAACATGCAACTTTCGCAACCGATTTCATATAATGAAAATCGCAAAAACAAGATTTTTGCCATTTTTTCTTCAAAAAATCTTAATAATTCGACGTTTTGTCAGACCAACTTCAAATGTACCCCAAACTATTAAGCATGTATGCCAAATTGAGTCCTTAGAGTTTGATTGAAATTGTAAAAACAATATACTAAAGAGCGCTATTAATCAATTATTAAAGCCAAGAGAACCAAATTGGGTAACAAAGATAAGAAGGTCAAGTCCAACAATTTTGTTAAAAAAAATTTTGTTCAGCTATGACGCGTTTCAATATGGCGGCTGATAAAATAAAGACCTATAACCATATTTTATTTTATCCAATTACGTAAAAAAGTAAAAATAACAAGGTGGCCATCAATTCTTGTTGACTTATCTCTGCTTAATATGAAAAAAAAATTAGTTGATGCATGACCTTCATTGACCGTGAAAATACTATGTAAAATTGAAAAACCAGCTTTTTGTAGTGTTTTTTTTTACAATAAACAACTAGGCAAAAACTTTAAGTGCCGAAGATGAAATTAAGATCTTAGCCATAAACAAACACTCAATTTTAAACCTTTCTACCATTTTTTTTTGATCTGGCCTCCCAGATGTTTATGATATACCCCGGTAAAAATGACCTGTTGTTTTTACTTTCGTAACTGTGAATTTTATGTTCTACTCAGTTGTCTAGCCAACAAAGTCATTTAAATTACCTATAAAAGAGTTAGCGGAAGTTAGATATACATTACCATATTCTGGTCTAGGTGTTTTAGATGGCATTTTCCAAAATGGCGGTCGAAAAATCATAAAAAATACAATTTTTGCAATCGATGCGTGATTATACACGATTTCATATAACTCGAGGATGAGAATTCCAAAAAAATCACTTTCGAGGTCATCCGACCTCAAATGACCTTAATAATCACAAAAAAAACGATTTTTGCCATTTTCTCTTTAAAAAAATCTCCACAATTTAACGGTTTGTTACACTAACATCTGGATCGCCAGATTAAAAAAAATTTCGGGGAGGTTTAAAATGAAGTGTTTTTTTATGGCTAAGATGTTAATTTCATCTCCGGCACTTAAAGTTTTTGCGTAGGGGCAAATTTGAAAAATCACTACAAAAAGCGGGTTTTTCAATTTTACATGGTATTTTCAAGGTCAATCGGGGTTATGCATCAATTAAACTTTTTTTTTCATATTAATCGGCGATATGTCAACAAGAATTGATGACCACCTTGTCATTTTTACTTTTTTACGAAATTGGATAAAATAAAATGTGGTTATGGTCGCCATTTTGATATATCAGCCGCCTTATTGTAACACGTCATAGCTGAACAAAATTTTTTTTAACAAAATTGTTGGACTTGACCTTCTTATCTTTGTTGCCAAATTTGGTTCTCTTCGCTTGAATAGTTGTTATTTATGCAAATTTGTTAGTTTTACTGGGGTATTTTTCCAGGTCATGAAGCTTCAAACTGCATCAAACTCTAAGGACCGAATTTGGCACACATGCCTAATAGTTTGAGGTATATTTGAAGTTAGTCTGACAAAACGTCGAATCATTAAGATTTTTTGAAGAGAAAATGGCAAAAATCTTGTTTTTTGCGATTTTCAAAGTCATTTAATGTCGGATGACCTTAAAAGTAATTTTTTTTAAATCCTCGTCTTTGAATTATATGGAATCGAGTATAACCATGGCCTGGTTGCGAAAGTTGTATTTTTTATGATTTTTGGCCGCCATCTTGAAAGATGACGTCAAGGGATATAATTCCCACAAAGTCAGAAAACTCCTTCATTAAAAATTCCACGGACTTACATATGCCCCTTCACTAATAACTCATATCGGAATGATATCGGGCAATAAGAAACAATCAAAGTAGGCCTTATTAGCACCCGCAATAAGAATAGACATCGTCTACAGTTTCTAAATCAAAGTAGGCTTTGGAAATTTTCAATGTTAAATTAAATAAACCTTTGACATAAGACAACGCCTATTCTCGGAGTATAGACAATGTATATTCTTTAAAATTAGACAATGTCTTCTCGCTGCTGTGGTATGACGGTGGTCTTATTTAAGATTGGACATTGTCTATTCTCGTGAGTACCTACTTCAAATTATTCTTTATGGTTTAAATTCTATTTTATGTCGTAATAACTACATCAATAATGTACAAGTTAATAAATTAGGTTTGGCTCTCTATGTCATGTAGATCTAGCGAAATCGGTTTATGTCGGGCATATAACTGAAAAGAAAAATACAAAAGTTAGAACCTGTGGAAGAAAATAATCATGTAGTTTTTAACTGGTTGCGCTTAAAAAACGGTTAGTATCCTGCCAAAAAAACCGCATCAAAAACATATTAAATCTGGTAAAATCTTGTCAAATTTCTCCAAGAGATTTGATGCGGTATTTTTGAAAAACCGAAATTGCGATCATTTATGTCGCTGTGTGGATATTTGTAAATTTTATACAAAGTTCTTTTTCTAGGTAAATAAATAAAGAAGTTATAAAACATTTGTTGGGGTACATATATTTATAATTTATTAGTCTTACCTTTGAGTATATAATCCGTTAACAATGTTGGGACAGTTGGGCTGTCTTCATTTATAGCTTTTAAAACTAAAAAAAAAAGGTAATTATCACGTTAATAAATAAAATAATTTGTAAACTGATATATCAAGAAATTATCACAGAGCGACGAAGACAGGAAGTTTAGTACAGAATTAGGAAATACTTTGCGGTCATATGCCGCCAAAACGTTTTTTTAAACTCAATTTAAAAACTATTTCTTTTACATAATAGAATAGAATAGGTCTTTATTTTCTAGTAAATACAAAAAAAAACAACATATATGGCTGCCAGAAAAATGCCGGAGATCAGTTGACAATTCCCAGTGGCGCACCCAGAAATTGACTTCGGGGAAAAGGAGTAAAAACCAAGCTTCTTGGGGAGGGCTTAAACCCAAACTTCCCCCGCCCCTCGGTGCGCCAGTGGCATTCTAAAGAAATGATCTCTGAATTAAATCACACTATTATACTACATATATAAAAAATACAATTTTTAAACAAAATTTATTAATTAAAAGAAACTTATACAGGGTTCCTAAGATTTTACTTAGGGATAGGATTTCAATAAATCAAACAGAAATGGCATAGAAAGTTCTGCGCGCACAAAAGAAACAGGTATATTGAGCAATGGTGCCAGTTTGTTATTATCTCCGGACTGCTTTCATCAGAAAAAATTGTCGCCACTCTTTCATTGTGAGCATAAATCATAGTTGCAATAATAACCGTTGACAAGATGTCTGCAAATTCCGCTAGATGGCGGCCACACCATGAGATTAAAAATTAGATGTTTTCAGGTCCAAACCACAGCTTTTTCTTGCTTAAAGGAGGCGGCAGGGTCCATTATTTACGATACTGAGCGATAAACTCGTTAGGTTGTTAACATTAGAAAGAAATATCTTCGCTTTTAATTATATTTCTTTTCATTCTGTTCGGAAACGGCCAAACCATGCAGCTAGCACTAACAGCCAAAGAAATCAATAAACGGCGCTGTTTTTCCTGCAAGCTTTTTGCTTGCGATATTATTGATTTTAAATAAAGCTGGCCCTACACTACATTTGATATTTTCGAGGTGTTTTATGACATGATCTCGAAACAAGTAGCGAACCAATTCTTCAAAACTAGCGGGAGGGTAAAAGCGAAAAATAAGGGGCTGCCAATATTTGTAACACCCAAAAAGGGGTGAAAAGATTTATTTTGCTCTGTTTCTTTACAAAAAACTTTTTTTTTACGAAAAACTTGAGCTCTGCCACTTTTTTTATTTTTTTCTTCAACTTTTTCGAAATTTTCGTCATACCGTAGAAAAAAATTATTTCCCCATGGTCATACTCTACTTATATTCGAAAAAATTTAGAAACAGAGACGGGATCAGTTTTCTTAAAACGGGGGATCTTGGTTTCGAGTGAGAAGATAAAGGCGCGGCAGGCAAAAGCTTTTCAATTAAATTAGCCGAACGCAAAAATGTTAGAAAAACAAAGCACGAAATAAAACTGGCGCCGCTTACAATTTTTTTTCAAAAATTGCGTAATTTCGGGAACGCAAAGAAATAGGTCTAAAGAGTATAATTTTTAAGAAAAAAATATCAATTTTCTCGCCCTCCTCCACTGGGACTACAGGGGCCGTGCACAAATTACGTAATGGACATAGGGGGGAGGGGGGTTACAAAACGTTACGTAGGGGGGAGAGGGGTTTTCGACAGCGTTTGCAATTGCGTGAAACTAAGAAAATTTGGAATGAATATAAGTGAAGTTTTTTTTTTTTTGGGGGGGGGTAGTAGTCTTGAAATCGTTACGTAATATTAGGGGAGTGGCGTGCCAAACCGTTACAAAACATTACATAGGAAGGGGGTCAAAAATTGGTAAAATCACCGTCATGTAATTTGTGCACGGCACCACATCTGACTGTTCCTCCTTTTTGATTTCGAATCAAAGTGCAAAACCCGGGTTGGACGTTCGAAGGCGTCAACCCGTCCTATTTGCTTGATAAAGTTTCTACGGAAATATCTCAGTCGATTTCTCCGGCCGTGTATGAACGCTTTAGGTTCTCTTCTCAGTCCCCAGCCTGTAAACAGTGCGTAAGGACAATGGTTATTACAAAATGAAAAGCCGAAAAATATTTTTTTTTACGATATCTTTCATCAGTTTGGTATTAAAGTCGAGCAAAAACAATTTTGCACTTTGATTCGAAATCAAAAAGGAGGAACAGTCAGATGTGGTGCCGTGCACAAATTACGTAACGGTGATTTTACCAATTTTTGACCCCCTCCCTATGTAATGTTTTGTAACGGTTTGGCACGCCACTCCCCTAATATTACGTAACGATTTCAAGACCACTCCCCCCCACCAAAAAAAAAACTTTTCACTTATTTTCATTCCAAATTTTCTTAGTTTCACGCAAATGCAAACGCTGTCGAAAACCCCCCTCCCCCCTACGTAACGTTTTGTAACCCCCCTCCCCCCTATGACCATTACGTAATTTGTGCACGGCCCCTGTAGTCCCAGAGGAGGAGGGCGAGAAAATTGATATTTTTTTCTTAAAAATTATACTCTTTAGACCTATTTCTTTGCGTTCCCGAAATTACGTAATTTTTGAAAAAAAATTGTAAGCGGCGCCATTTTTATTTCGTGCTTTGTTTTTCTAACATTTTTGCGTTCGGCTAATTTAATTGAAAAATGTTTGCCTGCGGCGCCCTTTATCTTCTCACTCGAAACCAAGATCCCCCGTTTTAGGAAAACTGATCCCGTCTCTGTTTCTAAATTTTTTCGAATAAAAGTAGAGTATGACCATGGGGTAAATAATTTTTTTCTACGGTATGACGAAAATTTCGAGAAAGTTGAAGAAAAAAATTAAGAAAGTGGCAGAGCTTCAGTTTTTCGTAAAAAAACGTTTTTTGTAAAGAAACAGAGCAAAATAAATCTTTTCACCCCTTTATGGGTGTTACAAATATTGGCAGCTCCTTATTTTTCGCTTTTACCCTCCCGCTAGTTTTGAAGAATTGGTTCGCTACATGTTTCGAGATCATGTCATAAAACACTTCGAAAATATCAAATGTAGTGTAGGGCCAGCTTTATTTAAAATCAATAATATCGCAAGCAAAAAGTTCTGCAGGAAAAACAGCGCCGTTTATTGATTTCTTTGGCTGCTAGTGGGTCATTCCATATCAAATCAACCAAAAAATCACAAAAATTTTACGCGACCAATTCCAATTTTGATGATTTTTGGTATATATTTTCTTCTTACCATAAAAGTTGAAAATGCAAATTTTTAGATTTTTTTGATTCGTAGTTTTTTTTTTTAATTTTTCAAAATAAAAAAGTCAGCATTTTGACCTTAACAAGAATGTACAAAACTAGCAATATCTCGAGAACCACTTACACTAGGAAAGTAATAAATGGCTCATTTTAAAGTCATTTTGAAGCTCTTTTTTATGAAATATCACAACATAATTTTAACAAAAAAAAAATTGAAAATAAAAAATTCAAAAATTCAAAAAGGCCATTTTTAATTTTTTTGAAAAAAATATATAATTTTGGTCAAAGTGTTACTTAATTATCCACAAAATTTTATGATGAAGAAATGATGGGTTCAATGTCAAAAAAAATATCAAAAATATTAAGTACATTAAAAATCATGCATTTAAAAAAATAAACATATTTTAGGAGCACCAATAGTGCACTGGATATTAAAATAAATAAATTTGTTGGATGGATACAGGTTTTAAAAAATACCCAGAGGCTTTATCTACAAATTATTTTATTTTAAACTCGCAAAAGAAATAAACAAACTTTTCTACTTCGTTGATAAAAATTAGACAGAAAACACTAAGACTAACTATATACCTTAAATTTATTTTTTTAACTTTCTTTTAAGAATTTCTGATGAATCTGACATTTCTTTTTTGCTGACATTGTAAGTTCTGCCAGTAGCAGTGTTGGGTTCAACTTTTTTTATAAGACTTTCTGGTTTAATAATTAAAATATCTTGAGGTGTTGGGTAAAAAAATGATGAGGCAGGTCCTCGTGGATGAAGAAAGCTTACTTTCAGTTCTCCGCTCTCATTATTTTTCCCCAAGACACAAGCCAGCCACCAAGCACTGTCATATTCTACAGTGACAAACCCTGACTCGATATTTTGCAAAATAATGCTTCCACCTTTAAAAAGATTATGTGTTTCGACCTCTAAGCATGTAGAAAACTGTTTTGCCAAAAACGTGCTTTCTGTAAGAGGAATTACAGCATGAATTTTTTGTGTCCCCGGTATTGTTAAGACTTCCGCAAATCTTTTATTCAAAATTATTTCATGATTTGTATAATCTGCTTCTGTGCAATATTTAAAATCAATGCCAGATATGTTTTCTTCACACCAAGTAAACAATTGTAGAGGTGTCATTATTTGATTGTCATAGGGCCTCTGCAAACTGGCTTTGGCAGCAAGTCTTTTAACAGTTCCTCCCAAGCCATCGCAGGCACTTTTGCCATGCGAGGTGGCAAAATAATGCCACTCTGCTTCAACACCAAAATCTTTTTTATGCAGGCATATATTCAGAAAATTCTTTTTGTTTTTGTACTGCGCAGCACATCCATCCGAAAAATAAAAATTTTTGTTAAGTCCTGGTATTTTGATTTTTAAATCAGGCATTAATTTTTTTAAAAATAAATGAAATGCAATTGTATTATGTGTCAAGCTTTCCGAAATAAACACATAATTCAGGTTGTGCAGTTTACCATCACTTAGAAAATAAATGGCAAAAGGGTGGAGGGTTGCCTGGCTGTTATTCCAATGATAAGACTGGACTTCATCTTGCATAACAAAGGAATAATTTTCCGCAAAGTCGCAAGTGATCAAAGACTCTCCAGGTTTAAGGTTAATTTTTATTTCATTGTATCTATCTTTTTGCATTTTTGCAATAAAAGAATGTGATTCAAGTTTTACAAGATCATCAGTAAATTCCTGGACAAAATCATCACTTTTCTTAACAACGGTATCCATAGTACACCTATCTACTGAGACCCACTTTTTAAATGAGACCTCATCAATTAATTCTTCCTCAAATTTTTCTATCAACGTATTTTTAAACTGTTCTACTCCAGGACATTGCTTGCATCTATTGCTTAAAAAACAGTCCACTTAAGGTGGATTACACATTAGTTTATAAAGGCAATCATGATAAGATATTGCAAGAGGCCTGTTATTTTCATCATATAGCTTATTTAATTTGGAGCCATTGAGCATTAGTTTTATATTTTGATGTATAGTACATACACATATAGTATGAGTCCCACTTTTTCCTGCCAGTATACAGTTTTTGGGTCGCAGTTCACAAAATTTTGAAAACCCAATTTTTTCATTGGGGTACTCAGTTTTAAACAATGCATAAATTTCTTTTAAATTAGCTAAGACTAATTTTTTTTGTACATATTCTTTTTCAGCTCCATATTTTCTGATAACAACATAATCTTTTTTACCTGGCATGGTCCTGCTAATGTCATCCCTTTGGTAAAAATCTACCACTATTTGGGCCACTCTATCACTAAGGGTCTTTCCCGGTTTGGGGTTAGGAGAACATAATATCCCATTGTCCTTAACTAACTGTTTTACAGCTCTGGCCAAATATTGAGAAACTCCAAATTCTTCTTCAATCTTCTTTCTACTCCAACTTTGAGGTAAACATGATAAAACTAGTATTTTCTCACTCCTCTTTTCGGTTTTTAAAAATTTGTCCTTTAACTGCTTAATCATTTCACTTTCGTCACTCTGGCATTCCTTTACTAGCGTTGAATCTGATTCCTTTGTAAATGCTTTCGCAATTGTATGCTGTACAATATCAATTTTTTCTTTGTATACATTTTTTCTTTTAAAAAAATTAAAAAAGTTAGTTTTTTATAAGAACTTAAAAAGGGGGTAACAGCTGACCCAAAATGTGTACACAATGCCAAGAAATTTGTACATAATGTCTGTATTCTCAAAATGCCATGCAAAATAATGCCATGCAAAATAATGCCATGAGATTTTTCCACTCCGTACTTGACGCAATTGGTTTAGTTTATTAATTTTATATTAAAAAATACTATTTGTTACTTACCCTGCCTCATCTTCTTCAGATGCCTTAAACTCCTTTGAAAGCTTTAGTCTACAACCATCACAGATTTTCATTCCCATTTTGACATTTTTGTAACTGCACATCCACTTGGTCACATTTCTTAATTTCCCAAAATGCTTGATTTTTAACTCTAGTGGATCACAGCACTTTACTTTATATTTAGTCCATCCACTTGCCTCACCCATAGTTGAAACTTTTAAAATTACACAGAGATGACTTCTGATAAACCTTCAGTCGAACTCTTATGTATCGATTATTTGGAGCTGTATCAGGAAGATACTTGCCAAAAATTTAAAATCAATTTATGCAGGAATTTTCATGTCAGCAAATCCCCACAATGTACCTAAACAGACCAATAAAATGAAGGAGGTGTGTCCTTAATGTTAAACAGGAATAAACAGGCAGTATTTCACAAAAGTATTGGCAGGTTTATACAGGCATATTTTCCTAAGAATTGGAACATCCAATAGTACGTCTCCGGTGGAAAAGAGGTTTTGTAAGTAAATATTACAATGGGGGGCAATGTTAATCTGATTACTGATACAGAATGAAACGTAGGATATAATTTTTTATTAAATAAAATATTGTTAAATATTTTTATAATATCGCTTTAAACCCCATTATATTCTTCTAATTACCAAAATGCATTGTCTATTTATAGGCGATTTTTCATGCATGTGACATTTTTAATAAATTTTTTCACATTGAACCCATGATTTGTCCATCTCAAAATTTTGTGAATAGTTTAATAACACTTTAAAGAAAATAATATAATTTTTTGAAAAAAATTAAAAATGGCCTTTTTGAAATTTTTCAAAAAAAAAATTTTTTTTTTTTATTTTTTTTTTCAATATATGTTATGCAATATTCTCATATGAAAGGTCTTTATAAGAGCTTTAAAATGAACCTTCACCTACTTTTCTATTATAAGTGGTTCTTTGGATATTCCTAATTTTGTGCGCACATGTTAAGGACAAATAAGTGACTTTTTCGATTTTCAAAAATTAATTCAAAATAAACAACTGGTCAAAAAAGTCTGAAATTTTGGATTTTCCAGTTTTTTGGTAGGAAAAACATGTATACTAAAAATCATCAACATCGGAGATGGTGTGGTAAAATACCCTGGTTGACTTGATATGGACTGACCCTAGTGCTAGCTGCATGATTTGGCCGTTTCCGGATAGATGTCACTAGAAGAACAGAATGGAAAGAAATTTAATTAAAAGCGAAGATATTTCTTTCTAATGTTAACAACCTCGCGAGTTTATCACTCACTATCGTAAATAATGGACCCTGCCGCCTCCTTTAAGCAAGAAAAAGCTGTGGTTTGGACCTGAAAACATCTAATTTTTAATTAGTTTTTCCTCGATCATCTCATGGTGTGGCCGCCATCTAGCGGAATTTGCAGACATCTTGTCAACGGTTATTATTGCAACTATGATTTATGCTCACAATGAAAGAGTGGCGACAATTTTTTGTCATGAAAGCAGTCCGGAGATAATAACAAACTGGCACCATTGCTCAATATACCTGTTTCTTTTGTGCGCGCAGAACTTTCTATGCCATTTCTGTTTGATTTGTTGAAATCCTATCCCTAAGGAAAATCTTAGGAACCCTGTATATGAAAATAAAAAAGGATTATTATAAACCGGGGATAAGAAATAAAAACAAAGTTAGGTTAGGTTTGTAAAATTGTCACTGGAAATGCATTTTCGCGTCGCATTTCGAAATAACGCAAGCGCCGTGTTCTACGCCAAAAAACGACACTTGTTAAACCATTTTTATAGTAGGTATGTCCTGGGGACGTCCTAAAACTGTTTGAGTGGTTTAATCCGAATTTGGTCCCATGTCAAACGTCCTCAAAACGTACATTTTGGACCTAGGGCATTTAAGCGTTAATGGATTTTATCACTATAATTAACTTACAAAACCAATAAAAACCAATTAAAATGGGACCCAATGAAAACCAGTTACTAAATAAGTATAAATCAATTTTATAGTATGGATGTCCTCTGGACGTCCTAAAACTGTTTGAGTGGTTCTATCCGATTTTTGGTCTCACGTCAAACGTCTCCAGAATGTAGGTTTTGGACCTAGGTCGTTTGAGCATTAATGGATTTTATCAATATAAATAACTTAAAAATCCAATAAAAACCAAATAAAATGGCAACCAATCAAAACCAATCTCGAAAAAGGTATAAACCAATTTTATAGTTATGCTGTCCGGGGGATGTCCTAAAGACGTATAAGTGTTCCCAACCGATCTTTGTTCTCACTTCAAACGTCCCCAGGAGGTACGTTTTGGAACCGGGACGATCGCCCTTAAAGGGACGTCCTGAGGACGACGTGGGCTACTTGCACAAGCAGCATTTTTCTGGCTTCAGACTAATTACAACATGACGTCGGTTTTGGCGCAAATTTAGGTCGGCAGTTGGTTTGTCCATCAAACAACGTATTTTTTACTAAGACCTGACGTCGCCAACAACTAGTGCATCAGTTGTGACGTCGATACTTACCAAAACTGACGTAAATTAACGTTAATTTAGGCGACGTAATTTTTAGAATAAAATTTAAGGTCAGACCAAAGTGAAAACGGACGTCAATAAATTTAGTTGTTGCCAAGATTTTCTGTAAATGGCAACACTGCAAATACGAAAGTATTTTATAAATATACTTTACATGGACTTATGTTAGAATAGAAAGTTTAAAAGTTTCTATTGTATAGTTTACAAAATAATCTTAGAGGCCAGTCACCTCGGGACACCCGGTATAACGTCCAATTCATGAGACGTTATATTTAGTATGAGTTTTAAAGTAAAATTGTAATAAATTGACGGGTGCGTGACCTACAATTATACTACAATATTCTAGGTCGAGTCGTTCTACAAGGCGACGTCGCAGGAGGTGTTCTTGTCCGAATAGGTAAATAATCATTAGAAATTTGGTCGGCGCCCGAAACGCCATTTTAAACATTTAGCATCGATGCGCCATTACAACAGTACAATTTATTTTTTAATTTTAAAGGCTTGATATTTAAATTAACTCATTTGTTGGCAACTAAAATGCATTTTTTAAATGCCTATAATGCTTTACTATAAGAAACGGGCTTCCTTATAAAGATTTTATTTTTAGGTTAATTTTTTTCAAAATTAATTTCTTAATATTTTTGAATTATTTTTGTGGGTTTCTGTTTTTTTAATGTCTATTTTAATTATATTTATCAGTAAACTGACCTTCGTTGGAAGATTTGCATCCATAGAATGTGAAAAACTAACTTTTTTCAGTTACCTACAATAACTAAGATAATAATTATTGTCATCCACAGTTCATTGGGATGTGTTTTTTTAGACATATAAAAGTTCTTACCTAATAAGTTTAAACTTGGTGTGCACAGTAAAACTTTGGGTCGTGGGTCTACGTAATTTGACGTAATATTTGACCAAAACATTGTGCAGCACCCGACGTCGAAACGACTCGAATTTTGATTCCCCACTTAGGTGCTAAATCGAGTCCTCAGGAAGACTGATGGACGTCGGAGTCGACGTCAGGTATTTCTTGCCCTACGTGACCATAACGTAATATAACGTCCAAATGCTTGTTGGGTGGGTAGTCAAGACCAATAGAATTACTTTCTATCAATATCGGGCAAAAATGAGAGAAACCGATTTAAACCAAAGATTTGGACCAATGGGATGCATAGTAGCGAGATAATACGGGCCCTGTTAAAATATATCCGGATTCCGTCACCCTTTACTTACTTTTGATTAAGATTTGTAAGGTTGCATTGTCGGGAGTTCCATGCTCTATGTGGTATGGTATGACGGTAGTCAAATACTGAAAAAAGAAGAGAATATATATACAGTGGCCACCAATAAATACTTCCATTTGAACCCCACATATCTCAAAATATCAATAATGTGCCAAGCAAGACGTTTATTAAGGTTATTAAGGTTGGCGGCCGGATGTTTATTTACAAACTTTGCACATACTCCATAAAACAAAAATAATATCTAAGCTGGTCTAAGTTTCATATCGCTCTAAGGGCGAAAAGGACGGAAACCCATCTCAAACTTTGGGATTTTCGGTTACTAAAATGAACTTATTTTTATACACTTTAGAAAATGGCAAGCAAAAAATTATAATTTGATAATTACCGTTTATTAAACAGTATTTATATGGCCACTATGGAAGCAAAATTTGGAAACGCAATTCGTTTTACTGAAAAATATGCTTAAAAAAGGAATGAAAAAACACGCGCGCCCTTGATTTGTTTGTGTTTAAACGAAAAACATTGCTTTTTTTAATGTAAAAAAAATGGATGCTACTAAAGCCCTCTTTTTAGGACTCCCTGGTCAAATACCTATCTCGCCCGGAACATAAAACGTCTCCAAAATGCCATTCAATGGTGTTTGTAGTATTTTTTGCCGTGTTTAGTAAATATAAACAATGGCAGCCACTTCGAACATAAACGACGGCATCAAAAATGGCGAATATTATGAGAATCCCAAAAAATATACGTAAATGGACTACAGTCGTCAAACATTCTCAAATGAACCACTTGCCACGACCGTTGGTTACCATCAACCCAACATGCGACTGGAAAACGCTCCAACAATTCCGCCGATGGCAGTTGACAGTCCCCATAACCTTACTTTTTATTCGATTTTTCTAAATAAATGTTCGGTGAACTGTGAAATACAATTTAGTTTTTTCAAATATGGCAGGACACTTCAAAGATCTTACTTCTTGGAAGCAAAAGCAAAAAGTATTTTTAGTGAGCGGCAAGAAGTGAAGCTGTGGATCAGACATTACCGTTTAAAGAGCACCAGTCTTTCTCTTTCGCCCATATACTTGTAGGATAATATCATCTCTCTGTCAGGACCCTAATTCTTCAGCAGGGAACGACATAGATTTGTCGCACATCGAACGCATTTTGTATTCTTGAGCGGTGATCGCTCATTCCATTTTATCAAAATTTGGGTGTTCCCGCTCCCCGACTCCAAAGCCAGGGATCGGTCCGATTTCTCAGGCAAGCATATGCCCCGGGATTGATCCCTTGTCTTGAGGGATTAATCCTTCTCTCGAGATTCAAGAATTAGGTCCCTGACCAGATGAGCCAGTTATTTAAAATCTAGAGAGAGATAGGGCGATCTGCCGTACATAAGTGCAGCAGAGTTTCAAAAATTTTCTTCTTCATAAGAAAGGGGCACTTAAGTTCGTCAAAACTCCGACCGGAAAACGTCGCAAGACAGGCCAGAAACGTCGCAAGTTCACGTAATGTGAAAGTTGTTTAGACGTTGATACGTCGGCAGAACGTAACTAGAGTCTCATAAAAACGTCCACATGACGTCACTGGTTTACTAGAAAATGCACCGACGCGTGACAGGTCGGCTAAACGTTGGGTAGACGGTAACTATGTCGCTGCAGTATTATCTAACGTTAAAGCAACGGAATTTTGTCGTAATATGCAAGACCGTCTGAAGACCACTAATTTCTACACCCAAATTAACGTCCATTTAGGTGAAGTATGTGGTCATTGGTCAGAAAATTGTTGCTTGGGGTGACCCTCTCGCGAAGACGAACGCTTAATGAACTTAAATGCTTAAACTACCGAGAAAACGACGCCGCGCGGTTGGTTCTTGAACTGTGAACGTCAAAAATTAGATAATCAAAGTAGGCATAGGCATTAAATATCGAAATTTACATCTGTAGGCAAATCTTGTTGGTTTAAAACTGTCCACTTAATTACTTTTCAAACAAAGTTATGATTTTTTCCACAAACCAAAACTACACTTTTTTGAACTCGATGCGCGTTTCGCTAACAACGTTAGCATCATCAGTAGACGATAAACAATAAACTAAATTAACCTACACTCTATATTATATACTATCTTTTAGTGGGCGGAGATAAGACTAATATTTTGTGACTGGTCACGCTTTATAATCCTATCTCCCCTCAACTAAAGAATAAAGTGTAGTAAACGGAACGGGGCCTCTATCTTTATTTAAACTATTTCTGGATTTAATGATTTCCAGACTTTCATATGCATTCAAAAGTCTTTTGTTTGGTACACTCTTTAGAAGTTTTAGGTTATCTAATGTGAATCTATGTTTGTTTTCAAAAGCTTTCTCGGCCACACTTGACTTTTCTGTTCTTCCGTATTTTAAGTGTGCTAAGTGTTCTTTGAATCGTGTTTGAATAGAGCGTCTCACTTATTTTTTGTCACATTCCATGCAACTAATTTCGTAAATTCCACTTTTTTCCAGAACTGTAGTTTTATCCTTGGGATTTCCTACTAAACTTCTCATTATGTTTCCGGATTGATATATTAATTTAAGAACGTTGTTATTCAATTCTTTTTGTAATCCTTTCGTATAATTAGGATTATAAGGAATTGATACAAATTTAGAGTCGGAGGTATCTTTTTGTCTGAAAAAAGTGGAATTCCGAAAGGTCTTTTGAAAAGAATGTCTATTTATCAGTTTATATATTAAGCCTTCGTCGTTACCGTTTTCGCCAGCTATATTCCTAATCCTATTCTTTTCTGCTTCAAATCTTTCTTTGTTTAAGGATAAATTTACTAATCTATATGTTAAAAAGTGCAAACTTGCAAGCCTATGTTGTATCATCATTTGGAATATACCTGTTGGTGGCCGTTCCTTTTCTGTATGGGTCAAATTCTAATTTTTTTTTATTTCTTATAACTAAAGTGTCTAGAAAACAGTACATTGCCATTTCTAGACACTTTAGTTATAAGAAATAAAAATAAATTAGAATTTGACCTATACAGAAAAGGAATGGCCACCAACAAATGACTCATTTCATTGCTTACAACATAAACTTGCAAGTTTGCACTTTTTAACATATAGATTAGTAAATTTCCCCTTAAACAAAGAAAGATTTGAAGCAGAAAAGAATAGGACTAGGAATATAGCTGGCGAAAACGGTTATGACGAAGGCATTCTTTTCAAAAGACCTTTCGGAATTCCACTTTCTTCAGACAAAAAGAAACCTCCGACTCTAAATTTGTATGAATTCCTTATAATCCTAATTATACGAAAGGATTACAAAAAGTATTTAATAACACCAGTCTTAACTTTACTAGGAAATCCCAAGGATAAAACTACACCCAACTAGCAATTTGTCGACGTCTCAACGTTGTGCACCGCGTGCCAACGTTGCGTCGCAACGTTTACTTTTACTCAAACACCACCCACTTTTGCACCAATTTGGTGGATGATTTTTTGGTTGAGTCAACGTCGCGATCGCGACTACAGTTGAAGTAATAGTTCAATGGGTTTTGGAGTACAATTATTTGTTCAAAATATTATTCATTACGTAAAATGATAAATACACTATTCGACTACAAATTCATCATATATCATGTTTTGCATCATCATAACATGCAAACCAATGCCAAAATATATAAACAGACAGTAGTTTACTGTCAAATGTACAGTTCGTAGCTTTAAAAAAGAAGCGCGCCCTCGATTAAGATGATTTTATGAAATTAAAAAAAAAAATCATGATTTAAAAATCGCTTCGAAAATCCTCTAAAGATATTGCTTAGGATTCCTAAGAACAAAATACGGATTTTTATATGCAAAAAGATCTTAGTTTATTGTAGAAAAAAGCAAAAAAATAATTTTTAATGTTTGCTTACAAATTAGCATACAATGGTTTTAACAATCAATCATGGCGGCACTTATTAGTTTCTATGACAACCAAAGGAGTCCCGTGTCTGTACTGCTTTAACTACTTAACTGTGTTTTGAACGGATTCCCTTAACGCGAACATGCCTCAATTTTTACCCAATCGAAATTGCTCCACAGTTGGCTTTCTGCTGCTCACTTAATTTCCATCCTTGTTGTTTACACAGGATCTTCCTCTTTTTTTCCGACACACTGGGGAATCGCCTTCAATGACAGCTGTCACATGTCAAAATATCGAAGAATATTTATACCATTTGTTCCTTTTCATAGTGCAAAATGTTCAAACAAAACTAATAGAAACTTTACAAAACACTTCCTAGTTATTTTTACTGAATTAATTGACGTTTGTATGACAGACAGCAGTGCTCCAAAATTGGCTTGTTGCAAACATAACAGAAAAATTGGTTAGGTGAAAACAGGCGCGCCCGCGTCTCCAACAAACCGGCCAGAAAACGTGGAGTAAATTGATCAATTTTTGGTTTAGCACACACCGGTTTGTAGTCGGCGCCTTCACAACTAATGAATTACTGTTAGTACAATAGACGGTCATAAATAGTTGGTATGGCGACTGAAGTTGTGATAAACGTTTAGGCGTCGTATAATAGTCGACGTTGTCGACCGTCGCCATGATAACTGTTCTTTATCTGTAAAACAACGTTTAAAATTAGTGCAATTCTAATTTTTACAACTTGCACAACTAAAAATTGCTAGTTGGGCAGTTCTAGAAAAAAGTGGAATTTACGAAATTAGTTGCATGGATTGTGACAAAAAATATGTTGGCCAAACGAGACGCTCTATTCAAATACGATTCAAAGAACACTTAGCACACTTAAAATACTAAAGAACAGAAAAGTCAAGTGTGGCCGGGCATGTTTTTGAAAACAATCATAGATTCACATTAGATAATCTAAAACTTCTAAAAAGTGTACCAAACAAAAGACTTTTGAATGCATATGAAAGTATGGAAATCATTAAATCCAGAAATAGTTGAAATAAAGATAGAGGCACCATTCCGTTTAGTACACTTTATTCTTCAGTTGAGGGGAGATAGGATGATAAAGAGTGACCAATCACAAATTATTAGTCTTATCTCCGCCCACTAAAAGATAGTATGTAAGATAAAGTGTAGGTTAATTTAGTTTAATGTTTATCGTCTGCTGATGATGCTAACTTTGTTAGCAAAACGTGGGTCGAGTGCAAAAAAGTGTAGTTTTGGTTTATTAAAGTCCACTTTGTTATAGTGCAACCAAAGGTTCTAAATTCCCAACATAGTTGATTTTTCAAGTTTCTTATATATTTTGTCAGTCCCTTGGCGTCCATCTCCTGATATTTTATGTTCCAGTGGAGTGACATGCTACAGGGATTGAATGTTGCAGTACAGTATAATTCGCTTACTTTAGGATCTCGTCCACTGGGCGTCTTCACGCTGCCGCTCTCCGAGCTTCTTTTCCTCTCGACGTGATGTTGCCGCCTTTTATTCTGCAATGCCAACAGCAACAAAATGATGTGGCCTCCATACCCTGGCATTTTATGTTCCAGGGGATGGACATATTTCACAGGGGACTGACTTTAACAGAGCACTATTACCCCCGTATTGGTAAATGCAGCCAACAAATAGAAATTGCAGTCGACTATCACTTACCTTTGGATCTAGCCCACTGAGCGTTTTCACGCTGCTGCTCTTAGAGCTTCTTTTTCTCTCGACATGATGTTGCCGTCTCTTGTTTTGTACGGCCAACAGCAGCGAAATGAACGTGTTCTTCAGTTCTTTCTCGTACTCGAGCTCGTCCCGTCGAGCTAACTCGGTGATGAGCGTTTCGGAAAACTCTTTTATAAGCACCTCGAGCTCGAGGAACAGTTCGTTCAGTTGGGAGAGAGTAAGGTCTCGCAGTTCTGAAAATTATACAAGATCATTTATTTTAGAACATGTATGTTTGTCTTGATAAAACGGATTGCTTGGCGTTTTTTTATGCAGGGTGTAGTTTGTAGCACGTATGGGTGCATACATTTTTTTTTATAGGATGGGGATTTTAAAAAATAAGAAAACAACCTTTGGTTTTTAAATTTTGAGGAGTGGGAAAAAAGGATAGAGCTATTTTTAATTTTTTATGATGTAGGAATGTCCTGTTTACTTTTTCAAAAACTGTCAGGTTGAGCAGATACAGGCACATAGACTCTCCCCTAATATGTCAAGATAGTCAAGCACATTTTTTAAAAAGTGCCACATATAACATCAGTACTACCAGTGGCGCACCCAGGAATTGACAAGGGGGGGAGTTAAGGATAAATAAATAAAAAACCTAATTTGAAGTAAAAATATGACGATAACCAGGAATCTCTGAGAAGGGGGGGTTTAGCCCCCCCTCGGTGCGCCACTGTTTTATCATGGTTTTTTTAGATATGTCGCAAAAGTGATGGGAAAAATGCCCTCCTGAATCGAATAAAAAATAAATTATAAAAGTCGGTTGAGCCGTTTGAGAGTTATGCTGATACAAACATCTAAGAACAAAAAATACGAGTCGTCGAACTTTGTAGTCGCTTAACAAAAAGAACACTTTTCTTAACGTTAAATAGGCTATGCTACATAGGAAAAATTAAAACGCAAATTTTTTTTTGTTAACAAGCTTGGGAAGGATTATTGTTTAACATACTAAAGTTCCTACCCCTCGGGAACTGTCATTTCTAACCTCCAAAAAAGAGTTTTTCTTGGATAACTCCTAAACGGTCAAAAGTGACAAATAAGAAAAATGTTGCAAATTTAATTCTTCAAACAATTTATTGCATATTCCTTTTTAGCATTTTCATCCAGATTTCTCAATCTATGGGTATCAAACAATGACCTAAATTATATTAAAAAAATTATTTTTTTCCAGTGGCGTAGTTCGCTTTTCTTAATTAGAAAATTTCAAAATGTACCAAAACTCTTTAATACGCCACTGTTGCTGACATATACAAAAAAAGGCCCCGCTTTTCACTGAATCTTATACTAGATAAAATTGAATTTCGAACGGCACCTTCCGCTTGTATTTGTTGCTTCTAGTAATAGGACATTGGCTCTTTCCTCTAATTTTTTCGCCTAATTTTTTCCTCTATTCAGAAAATTTATATCTAAATTGCCTATTCTTATGAATTTATTTTCGTCTTTTCAGCTCAATACGCAGTCTTCCAAAGCTCACAGCCCTCTCCCAATAACTTTTATATTTGGGCAACTTTTTAAATCTAACAAATTTTTGGACCAACCCAAAACCCATATTTTAGAGTTGAAAAATGGGCAAGGGTATTAAACTTTTAAAACTGAAAGTATGGGATTAACTAATAGTACATTATAAACCTAGGGTCTAAAGTTCCTCTTTTAATCCCGCGGCGAAAGGTTTGTAAGGGATTAAAATACACTTTATTTACGAGGTTTATATACTATTTTATGCACTTTAGAATGCGAGAAACTAAAAACAAAAAATCACAAAACTAACAGTAGACCACTTAACGGTACTCTAGTTTCAAGATTGACAGCTCGTATTACTGATAGTTGTCATTGATTGTTGTTGGCATGGTGGATTCACTCAAAATTTATTGTGCCATGGAAGTGTTGCTATGGCACAAAACAAATCAGTTGTTGTTGTCAAACGGCGTCACCAAACGGTGAGTCCAGAAAAATCGTACAGCATTTTTTTTGAAAATGAACGTCGAAGAGGCCGCGGAAGAGGCCATCGCTAGCCTTCTTCCACAAAAATCTCGCGAGGTTTACAAGAAACAGTTTCGTGATTATCGAAAATGGTGCGCTGAACAGCAGGCAGAGAATTTTACGGATAAAAAAAAGGTGCTCCTGGCATACTTCCTACAGAAGTCTAAAAATCTCAAGGCATCTTCTGTATGAAGCCAATATTTTATGATCAAAGCCACGATAATATCTGAAGCAAACGTCGACATCAGCAAATATAGTAAACTCACGGCATTTCTAAAGAGACATACTGACCATTATAAGCCGAAAAAGTCCAAGACATTGGATTTCGACAATATAAGAGATTTTCTTCAAAATGCTCCAGATGAAGAATATCTAGCCCAAAAAGTAAGATTCTTTTCTTTACTTTGAGTATTTTCCTGATAGTACTACTAAAAATAACACCATTGATTGTCTACAAAACTTTACTAATAGGAGACTAACTTTGTTGTAAGTGGCGCTGATTATGGGAGTCGCTGGAGCATGTCGAGGAAAGGAGCTCTGCCAGCTAGACTAGACACAAAATCAGGCAAGGATCGCTCATTTATGATAAAAATTTCCGGTGAAAACTCTACGAATGTAGTGGAAATGGTGAGAAAATATATTGGTCTAAGGCCACCTACACAGTATACACGATTTTTTGTGTCTTACAAAAATGGGAAATGCATGAGTCAGCCCATAGAAAAAAATACATTTGGCTACCAAGGAGAATTGCTGGCTCCTTGGGACTACCAGACGCAAATCTATATACTGGGCATTGTTTTCGCAGTTCATCAGCTTCTTTACTTGCCGACTCGGGAGCAACTATAGATGTGTTGAAAAGACATGGTGGCTGGAAAAGCAGTTCGGTTGCTGAAGGTTATGTTGAAAATTCATTGTATCAGAAGAAGAACGTTGCCGATCAAATTTTCACCAATGTCTCCTCCGATGTCGATATGGCATCAGCATCAACCATAGGAAGATCAATTTCAGAAAATAAGACGACAACGGCAACGACGACTGCTACGTATGTGCAGAATACGTCTATAACTAAAAATGTTGCCTTCAACTGTCCACCCTTGCAAATTGTACCCAAGTAAATGTAAACCCAAGCAGCATTTTTCTGACTTCTGACTAATTACAACCTAACATGACGTCGGTTTTGGCGTAAATTTAGGTCGGCAGTTGGTTTGTCCATCAAACAACGTATTTTTTTACTAAGACCTGACGTCGCCAACAACTAGTGCATCAGTTGTGACGTCGATACTTACCAAAACTGACGTAGCCAAATGTTGGCGATACTCGCTACTTATCAGCGACGTAAATTAACGTTAATTTCGGCGACGTAATTTTTAGAATAAAATTTAAGGTCAGGCCAAAGTGAAAACGGACGTCAATAAATTTAGTTGTTGCCAAGATTTTCTGTAAATGGCAACACTGCAAATACGAAAGTATTTTATAAATATACTTTACATGGACTTATGTTAGAATAGAAAGTTTAAATGTTTCTATTGTATAGTTTACAAAATAATCTTATAGGCCAGTCACCTCGGGACACCCGGTATAACGTCCAATTCATGAGACATTATATTTAGTATTTAGTTTTAAAGTAGAATTGTAATAAAATTGACGTTGCCAAACTTTCATTTATTAAATGTAACTGTTTCGAGGTCCACCGACGTGGGTGCGTGACCTACAATTATACTACAATATTCTAGGTCGGGTCGTTCAACAAGGCGACGTCGCAGGAGGTGTTCTTGTCCGAATAGGTAAATAATCATTAGAAATTTGGTCGGCGCCCGAAACGCCATTTTAAACGTTTAGCATCGATGAGCCATTACAACAGTACATTTTATTTTTTAATTTTAAAGGATTGATATGTAAATTAACTCATTTGTTGGTAACTAAAATGCATTTTTTAAATGCCTATAATGTTTTACTATAAGAAACGGGCTTCCTTATAAAGATTTTATTTTTAGGTTAATTTCTTAATATTTTTGAATTATTTTTGTGGGTTTCTGTTTTTTTAATGTCTATTTTAATTATAAGTAAACCGACCTTCGTTGGAAGATTTGCATCCATAGAATGTGTAAAAGTAACTTTTTTCAGTTACCTACAATAACTAAGATAATAATTCTTGTCATCCACAGTTCATTGGGATGTGTTTTTAGACATATAAAACTTTTTACCTAATAAGTTTAAACTTGGTGTGCACAGTAAAACTTTGGGTCGTGGGTCTACGTAATTTGACGTAATATTTGACCAAAACATTGTGCAGCACACGACGTCGAAACGACTCGAATTTTGATTCCCCACTTAGGTGCTAAATCGAGTCCTCAGGAAGACTGATGGACGTCGGAGGCGACGTCAGGTATTTCTTGCCCTACGTGACCATAACGTAATATAACGTCCAAATGCTTGTTGGGAATGTAAATATATATCATAATAAGAAATAGATTTAAGTATTGCATATGCTAATTATTTTTCTCGTTCATACGTTTTACCAAATAAATAAAATTTCAATAAAATTATTGTTTAATTTGTAAAAATTTACTTTAAATCTCCCAGGGATTCAAATTATTTTTAATCCCTAAGGGATTAAAAGTGCCCCTTTTATCTCTAAAATGATGGATTAAAAGTGCACTTTTAATCCCTAAAGTGCACAAAAATAATTTTATCATTCTACTTACTGTCTTCGTACAAAGGCGAACTTAAAACCTCTTTCGCTTTCTCCATAACTTCGCTATTTTCCACGGAATCTTTTGGAGAGTCGTCCAAAGCGTCATCCTCCTGCATCATGTCGTCTATCTCCTGGATTACTTCGTCGGCTGTCTTTAATGGTTCGACTTCTGGATGCAGGCCACCTACAGGATAATCGATTTTGTTAAAATAGAGTGCGTGCCAAAAAAACTTTTTTAAATGATTATAACTTAGTGGCAAATTGTCCGATTTTAATAATATTTAGCTTTTTAGAAAGCCAAAGCTTCATACAGGAGCAATGTCTAAGTTGACATTTCATAAAAATCCAAGATGGCGGATTTATTTGAAAAATAGGCATTTTTACACCCCTAGATATTTTTTGTGTGCGACACTTTAATAAATCTGAAACATCTTTTACAAAGCCATATTCTTTCAAAGCAAATAGGAAAGTTTGCAATTTATAAATAGACCAGAGTTTAACAGCAAATTCAAGCTTGTCAGATTAAATAGTCAAACCAATTTTTTTGCACCGTATAGTAGATCTCTTGAACCACAATGCACCACCATTAAAACCTTTCGCACCCCTTCCCTATGGCCATTTAAATAGATATTATTTGCCTCCCTCCCAATCGTTTTTTTTTTTATTTTGTGCACCAAATAGTAGTAGATCTTTACAGTTGATTCCAAATTAAAACGGGCCAGTTTTTTGACAGTGACAGTGACATTTCCATTTAGTTTCCTTGTTTGAATGTCAAGCCGACATATTGAATTTGTATCCGAATAATTTGGAATAAACTGTATCTATTTTGTCATATTTTCAAAATGATTGTTTTGAAAAAACTTGAGAAATGGTTTAATTTTTACGTTAGAATTATTGAATGATGATTTAGTGAGGATGGAACAGGCCTGAGCAACAATTTAGGTTAAATTGTGGACATTTTGAACATGGTCAGTCGTAAAGGTAAAAAAAATTCATAACTTAACTAAAATTGTTGCTTGGGAAAGGTTTCTGGACTGGAAAATGTGTCCCGACATACCACTAACCCATTATGTTAGATTAATTAAATTTGCTTAAATATGAACATTTTGAACTAATTTTCTTAAATTCGCATGGGTAAAAAATGGATGGGGACTATGCACCCGTGATCAAAAAAAGTTTTTTATAAAATACCTACCCAAGATAAGGGCGTGCATGTCCAAATCATTGGCGACTGCCTCGTCTTCTGATGAAAGACCGTCTAGTTCATCTTCCGGTGTCTGGGGTTCCTTAAAATAAAAACCATTATTGTCTAGGTGTTTGCTTAATCTAAAGGTTGCAGTGTACAATCATATTGTAATACTTTTTTCTTGTTTCGATCTTCTGTATACGTTCTGTATAGAGCATGTTCAGAGTGATTGGTTATATTTTGACATAAGAGTAACATAAAACTGGCGTTAAGAATATTTCCACGGACATCTTTATAAAAATTGAAGTCATCGGTTCAAATGTTATATAAACTGGTGTTAACAATGTTTCCACCAACATATTTATAAAAATATAAGTCATCAGTGACAAAAGTTATATAAATTGGTGTTTGAAATCTTTCTGTCAACCCACCTATAAAACCGTAAGTAACTATCAATTAAAGATATATAATAGATTGGTTTTTAAAATGTTGCTATCAACCCACTTATAAAACTTAATTAACCAACAACAAATTTATATAAGATAAGATTGAAAATATTTCGAGAGACACTTATAAAAACTTGGGAACTCACACACAATAGTTATATAAATTGGTGTCTGTAATATTCTTATGAACTCATTCATAAACCTTTTTTGCCCATAAGGTTTTTTCTATAATTTTGTTATTAATTTCTTTATATAGTGATTATAATACAACTGTTTTTAGAACAAAAAAAAACAATTTTAATTTATTTTGGCAATTATAAAAACAAAACAAACAAGATTTTTTAAGGTTAATTTTGTGACATCAAAAGGCGCGTTTTTGCGACCTCAAAAGGAGCGTTTTTGCGACATCAAAAGGCACGTTTTTGCGAGATACCATACCATTATTATCTTGTTTTAATTACATCAATCTGAGAGAGATAAGATATCCAAATCTTTTTGAGATAGTTGCCGATGACAGATATCGGGATCGAATGCATTTTACACCCGATTCCCACCAGCGTTTCTCATGCGCAGTCACCCTGACTCAAAAAACTCATCACGTGGTTCGACATGAACTTGTATAGGCAAATCTCGCTTAGACCACGTGATACGTGTTTTGATTCGGGGGACCCACGAATGAGAAACGCATAGATGGGAACCGTGTTTTAGAAAAAGAGAACAAAGTAACCGTGTTAAGTTAATATTATCTATGAGTTGGAAATAGAAATAAGAAACATTAACGAAATAAGAAACATTAAGAAGGATCTGCAGCAGAATGGTTACAGCCTTAAACTTATAACAGATACTATTTCAAAATCTCAACAAACAGGACAGAAATTAGAAAGCCAAAACCAGGCAAATGCATTCCTTACAATTCCATACGGTAAAGCAGTATCAGAGAAAATTCGAAGAGTAGCGAAAAACTTTAATATTAAAACAGCTTTTAAATCTAGTAATACAATTCGAATAAGCCTTCTTAGTAAAACAAAACCGGAGAACAAACAAAATAAGGAATGCATTTACCAAAAAGGTGAAACAACGAAATCAGGAATCGCCGAACATGCATGGTCAAAACAACACCGAATGAAGTGGGCAGAAGCAAAGGTTTTGCACAAGGAGTCACACTGGAAGAAATGAAAATTATTGGGCAGAATCAGGGTATTTTCAGTAAACCAAGTGTTGAAACCAACTTCTTAAACTTCAAGTTTGTGTGAATTACGACAAATGGTTTTCAATATATAAAGATGGCCATAAATCCAAAAATCTATTACAAACACATATAATTTTAATTCCTCGTGTTTTGGCTTCTCAGCAAACGATATAGATAACAGAAATCTATAATTTTGGTCTGTCTGTTCATCTGTCTGTCTGACTGTTTGTTCCAGCATCACACAAAAACTAGTGGACCGATTTTGATGAGATATTCACTGCTGCATTCCTTGGACAACTGGATTTTTGTTATCTATATCGTTTGCTGAGAAGCCAACACCAAGCATTAAAGAAAAATATTTAATGTACAGAAATGGTTTTTCTAGAGATTTATTATATGTATATGTATTATTGATAAGTGTAAGATAAATAAAAAAATATATATCTTCTAAATCAATTTTGAAATGGTCTTATATGAGATGTTTACTTTAAAGTGTTATATCTCAAAAACTATTTTTTGCAACTCATAGAAACTATATATTTTTGAGATCAGAGGAAATTGCCCAATTTTGAAAATAAAATATACAGGGTGATTCATTTAATATAAGAAAATTGCCTTTTAAATAAGAAATGTGTACTAACCACCCACCCCCCAAAAGTCTGGTTATGGTCACATTTTTACTTCAAATTAAGTTTTTTTATTATTTATCCTTCCCCCCCCCCCAATTCAATTCCTGGGTGCGCCACGGCAATACCACACCATAACACCAAGAAAACCTTCTATACTCCGAATTTATCAGGGTTTTTTTGGGCGGAAAACAGAAACCCAAAGTCCACAATATAAGAAGCACAATACATAAAAAAAAACACCAAGAAAGTTCATAAATATAGGTAGAGTTTGGGTACTTTTGTTTGGTTAAACAAAGGTTGGCTCGGCAGGCGTTTTAAAGTGAACAGCTGATAAGTTTTTAATTTGATGGTATATAAATCGTGGGTGAAATGCGCATTGGCCGTAAACCGCATTAAAGTAAAAACGGTTTACTCGCCGTATAAACTATGTAATTTAAACCTATTTTTAAATAACAAGGTAAAAATTAAATGTAAAAAAAATATTCGTTATGGGATTAAATGTTTATAATCTAAATTGTATAGGATTCTTATGTAGTACTTACATTTAAGATATTTCTAAGATTCAGTTCTATTATCTGTGCTAAATTTTAATTTTAAATTCCCACGTAAAACGGCCCACACTGTAAGTAAATTTCAAGGATGAGTAACAGAACAGTAGTTGTTTTATGCGTTGACACTAAACTAATACTAGATGCTTACATAAAAAAATTCTAATATGATTTTCTTTCAGTGCAGAAACTAACTTAACTTCAAAAAAAGACTTAAATGGAAATGAAGAAACGTGTATTAAAATAGAATAAATTAATATAATTGTATGAACCCAAATTATTAAGAATGATGTAAAAAGATTAAAATGTATAATAAGGTTAAAATTTGCAATTTTTTACCTTTACCTTTCCAAACTACTGACTAAAATGCTTGCGGGAAAATGGGAGAAAAAGAGACATTTATAGAAAAATTATTTACTGAACCCAAACAAACATTTAAGCTATAGATAATAATATTATTAAAATAAAAATTTTCAGTGTGTGTAATATCGTTTGGAAATAACTCCTCTTTAAACAATAAGATTTTTTTAAAGAATGTAATCTTTTTAATTAAAGCCAATTTACCAGATTATTGTACAGGGGCCCCGATAAGTTAATAAAACGTGGAGTCTTTATCTAACGTTAAAACCAATATTTTACAGATTTTAAAAAATAAACCCACTTTTTTATTTTGTGGCTCTTACTCTCTCAATTGAAAAAATAAATGTTCGAAATTAATTTGTTTTGATTAACGCAGCTGTTAAGGAATGACCTCATAATATGTATATAAGGAATGTTATTTTTTGCATACAAGTTTGAATAATATATTTTTACGGTTTAGAAATATTTTTTTATAGTGTAAATTCTATTTTTTTGCAAAAAAAAAATGTTTAAAATTTTTTTATTTAAATGTTTTTTATGCACATGTGTTTCTGAACGCAATAGGTGCTGATATACGATACGTGTGCCGTAACGATACGTGATACCTAACGCATCTCAACACCTATTGCGTTCAAGAACACCTTAGATTAGCATATATCTGCTCTTTTCGAACGTGATACAAGTTTCTGACCAATTAATGTGCTTGGTTCTCGCTAGATGCGGATACGTATACAAATAGCTTTATGTCGCTACTTAAAGTAAATATTTCAACCTGTTCGAAATAAAGCCAAAATACACTACATCGTTGACTTGTTTATGCGATGTTTCGAACGATGCCCGCTTTTTTTAAGGGTGCGATGACAGAACTTCTGAGCAAGTCAAAAATGTAGCGTATTTTGACTTTGTTTCGAACACGTTACGTATACCGATACCGATGCGTTGACATATTTACTTTAAGTGTCTAATTGCATCATGAGTGTCACATAGCGTTAGTCGTCGGGCGTTTTAAGCACGACCAAAAACTATTTTGATAAAAAATGCGTTTAAAATTGGAAAAAATTATAATAGCTATTTATGTATCTAGGTCATAAAGGAGGTGTTTAACGCCCGCGTCGTGGAAATAAAAACACGAGCCGCCAGACGAGGGTTTTCACATGCTGAGGGTGTTAAACGCATTTTATGACTGAGACACAAAATCTCTCTAATATTTTGGCAATAGATAAATCACCAGTTGACAAATAATTGAGTACTCGAAAGTGACCTGTTGTATGGTTATTTCTGTCATTCTCAATCAAGCAATCTGAGACACAAACAGTTGCTTGTCATTGGCAAACATATCAACAAAGCCATCAGTACAAATAATGTGGCGTTGGCCGCTGACGAGGCGAAGACGAATCTTTTGCCAGCCAAATCAAGAAAACTATACGAAAAAACTATAGAGAGTATGTTTTGTGGTGTACTGGTAAAAACATTCCGGAAAGCAACCTAATCGTAAAAGAACTCGCCTTACTTGCATACTTCGACGAAAAAGTGAAACAACACAAGCCGTCTTCCCTATGGGTTATTATAGTTAGTTATTATTATAGTTATAATTTTTTTACTATAGGTAAGTTTAATAAAAATGATTGAAACCAAAACTTGCATTAAAGTGCACTTTAACGCCCGCATTTTAGGGCGTAATAAAGCACTTTAACGCCCGTGGGCGGTAAAAAAGTGCTTTACCGTCCGCGGGCGTTAAAACAGTACTTTAACGCCCGCGTGCGTTAAAACTTATTTTAGGGCCCGCATGTGTTAAATTTAGGGGCATTTTTAATTATTTATGAAAAGCAGTCATTCTATAGTTTTTTGTAATACTCTTTTCTTGAATTTGTAGACGAAAAAATGCAAGTTTTGGTTTAAATCATTTTTATTAAACTTACCTATAGTAAAAAAATTATAACTAATATAGGGAAGATGGCTTGTGTTGTTTCACTTTTTCGTCGAAGTATGCAAGTAAGCCGAGTTCTTTTACGATTAGGTTGCTTTCCGGAATGTTTTTACCAGTACACTACAAAACATACTCTCTATAGTTTTTTCGTAGTTTTCTTGATTTGGCCGGCAAAAGATTCGTCTTCGCCTCTTTAGCAGCGTCCAGTATATCTCTAGGAATTACTTTTTCTTCATAATTTTACAAGAAAAACGGTAAAAATAGCGAATAAAACGCCACATTATTTGTAATGATGACTTTGTTGATATGTTTGCTAATGACAAGCAACTGTTTGTGTCTCAGATTGCTTGATTGAGAATGACAGAAATAACCATACAACAGGTCACTTTCGAGTACTCAACTATTTGTCAACTGGTGATTTATCTATTGTCAAAATATTAGAGAGATTTTGACACAAAAAAAAAAATATTTTAAAATATTTTTTTTCCAAAAATCATGCAGTTGTGCATAAAACATTGTATGTATCTCAGTCATAAAATGCGTTTAACACCCTCAGCGTGTGAAAACCCTCGTCTGGCGGCTCGTGTTTTTATTTCCACGACGCGGGCGTTAAACACCTCCTTTATGACCTAGATACATAAATAGCTATTATAATTTTTTCCAATTTTAAACGAATTTTTTATCAAAATAGTTTTTGGTCGTGCTTAAAACGCCCGACGACTAACGCTATGTGACACTCATGATGCAATTAGACACTTAAAGTAAATATTTCAACGCATCGGTATCGGTATACGTAACGTGTTCGAAACAAAGTCAAAATACGCTACATTTTTGACTTGCTCAGAAGTTCTGTCATCGCACCCTTAAAAAAAGCGGGCATCGTTCGAAACATCGCATAAAAAATAAAGTCAACAATGTAGTGTATTTTGGCTTTATTTCGAACGCGTTGAAATATTTACTTTAAGTAGCGACATAAAGCTATTTGTATACGTATCCGCATCTAGCGAGAACCAAGCACATTAATTGGTCAGAAACTTGTATCACGTTCGAAAAGAGCAGATATATGCTAATCTAAGGTGTTCTTGAACGCGATAGGTGTTGAGATGCGTTAGGTATCACGTATCGTTACGGCACACGTATCGTATATCAGCACCTATTGCGTTCAGAAACACCTTGAATTAGCATATATCTGCTCTTTTCGAACGTGGTACAAGATTCTGACCAATCAATGTGCTTGGTTCTCGCTAGATGCGGATACGTATACCGCGATGAGTTACAAATAGCTTTATGTCTCTAGGTGCCTAATTAAAGAAAGGTATGATATGTAGCGGTTTAAAATTCGTCTAGCTCCGCGCATGACGTCACCTGGTGAGATTTTTGCGGCGCGGACAGGGAACTACCTACGCACAGCTGATACTAGTTCACCTACAAACATGAAAGTTTGAGGATAGTTTGGGTTGATAACGGAGAAGCTCACAAAGAAAAGATTTTTTATTATTTTACCCCTGAAGGGGTAGCAATAGGGGTTGAAGTTTTAAAACGATTTTCTGTATCTCAAAAACGAAAAGCAACAAATTGGTGTGTAGACCCTACTAACAAAATAAGTAAATACATACTTCGGCGTTTTTTAAAATTCTGACAGGGGGTTGAGAAACAGGGGTGAGTCTGTTTTGAAGGGGGTACAAATAACTCACAATTAATTAGAGTTCTAAATCAATGCAGAGCTAAAAATTCGCATTTAGGTTCTTCTTGAAAAGTTAACGAATAGGTGTTTCTGGATTTTTGGAAAATTTGAACGGGTGGTTGCAACTACCCCTCTCTATACGATAAATATTTTAATCTGTCAAAGTATGGGTTGTGGGGTATCAAACTAAAGGAAACAAAGTCAGGAATCTTAAACAATGTTTTGTTTTCAAAACCAACAATTTAGGGTGGAGGAGGGGGTTGCATTTAGGAATGGTTTTCCGTCAAAAAGTACTACAAGGTTTTAAATTAAACGAAAAAAGTCTGGAAGACAACGAAGGGGTGGGGGATTGTGAGTGAGTAAAGCTATATTTAGAGTTCCATAAGGTAAGCGGTATGACGAGGTAAGACGCAAGGGAAATAAATTACAGGGTGAGGACTTTAAATGGAATATTGGCCCGAGCGGGTTAGAAATTTGTTTTTTATAAAAATACATATCTACAAAGGTTAGATTAGAAGGCCCCGCTTGTGCCATTTTGTTGGAAAGCTTATCGAAAAGGAAAAACGGTCATGTAATTTTTTTTTGACATTTCTCAAGCCATGTGTCCAAAATCCCCAAAAAATTATTGTGCAAGACTTCAACTACGATTTTTAGCGGCTAAAATTTTCCGCAATTTTTTTTGCGAAAGGATCCTCAGAAAGAGGTCTATTCACATATAGTCCAATTTTTTGATGAGCGCACTGACGTCATTTTAGCGTCTGAAAACGTATTTCTTTGTTGTCAACAGTTCGCATGTCAAATAATTTTTTGTTGTCAATTGTGGAGGTTAAGTACCAGTGCGGAACGATGCTCACTTGTGAGTGATTCAAGGTTAGAAATCAAAGTGTATGTTTAATGATGTATGGGGGGGGGGTGACCAGTGAAACCACTGATGAGCCCACGCTGGTTACCCAGGGCGAAACATCGTTTAATCATTTCTCTTTTCGCTTTGATCTTTTGTGTGTTCCTTGTGGGATGCTCATCCAAGTTTGAATTTTCGTTATTTCCACCCAAGATCTTTTGATCTTTTGGAGCTTTTTTAACTTCTTCTTTGTTTTAATTGCTTTAGGAGCATAATCCTACTGGAAATATTAACACGCTAGAACGAATTCGTATCAGGTAACTTGGATAAGTAAGTACCAGTGCAGAACGATGCCTATTTGTGAGTGGTTCAAGGTTGGAAATCAAAGTGTATGATGGTGTTTAATGATGTACAGTGGAGGGTGACCAGTGAAACTACTGATGAGCCCACGCTGGTTACCCAGGCGAAACATCGTTTATCTTTTCTTTTTTGTTTTAATTTCCTTAGGAGCATAATCGTATTAACAAGCCAGGACGAACCCGTATCAGGTTACTTAGATAAGTACCAGTGCGGAACGATACCTCTTTGTGAGTAATTCAAAGTTGGAAATCAATGTGAAGTGAAACCACTGATCAGCCCACGCTGATTGCCTGGCCGTGGTTTAACTACAACTTGCTTACCGATGGTTTAATACAAAGATTAAACTGAATTTTAAACTATGGTTTAATCTGGAGTTTTACCTTTGGTTGTAAAATTAGCCCATAGGGCAATAAATTTAGGTACTTTTTATCCTCCTCTGCTTTGTCGAAACTAATTAACAAGGTATAAATTTTGGTTTGGAATGGAAAACCACAGTAAATTACTTTTATTTTGAAAATTAAAAACAAAAAAACTAATAAAATAGCCCAAACGTCAAATAACCGGACGGTCAATGTAAAACCTGTATCAAAAAGGCTATTTTGAACTGTTAAATAGTGTTAAAGTTATCGTTGTCGGTGAAGTTATCCGAAAAACGAACGCTATAGTTTGTCCACCAGGAATTTATCAGACCGTATTTAATAAAAATTTTCATCGTAAGAATGATTCACCATAAAAACTGCAATTTGTGAAACCAATTTTTCATCCGAACCTTATTTCTTTTTTCATAATTTTTTATGTGTTGTAGTACTCGATCAACAAAGCACAAAAATAAAAAAAACGGGAGCAGGATTACTTTCTGAGATATGGAGCTTTAAAGTTATTTTTGGACATGCTCCAAGTTTTTTTCCACAACTTTGTTAATTACCGCCGACATAAAATAATTCGAATCTCTATTTGTCTAAAATAAAACACCCCTTCATTCCATATAAAACATTTTGATATGGTTTCTTTGGTACCACCAGAAAAGTCACTAATATGTAAGTTTTAAAAAAGAAAGAAAAAGACCATTTTTAAAAAAATGACAATTGTCATTTTCCCTAAAACGAACAGCCAAATTTTAAAAATATTCACATATGTTATTAAAAATAATGCCATTTGGCTAAAGCAAAAATTTTCAGCTTGAGTGGTACCATAAATTTCAAAAATTATAGGCACCTTTAATGTTATTTAATATTTTGGATATTGGAGAAATACGAAAAGTGATTTTGAATATATTATAGGTAGGTTATAAAATTTTTTTATGGACAAATCCAATCAAAAAGCTTAATACCAATATTTGTACCTGTGTTTGACCAATTGCTCGTGTGGTATATGCTTTTAGGCTAACTTGGCCTCGCCGGTAACGAATTTGATAACATTTTTTCCGGTTACTATTACCGTTTTCCTATGAGAAAAAAAAGAAGGTAAAGTGTTTTTCCTGCTAAAGTGCGAAACAGTAATTTTTACGCCTGCATTTGCGTGCCAAAAGTTAAAATTCTTAAGATATCTTTAATATGGCGGCATGCGGCGGCTTTGCATTTAAAAAAAAATCTAGGTAGGCTTGAAAACGTCAAACTTTTGTTTAAGAATCGGCGTCATTTGCTGCCAGATAATTTTACGCATTCTATCAAATCTGGCCGTTTGTTTTAAAGAAAATAAATATTTTCATTTTTTTCAAAACGATCATTTTCTTTTGTTTTTAAAATGTACAAATCAGTGACTTTTCTGGTGGTACCAAAGAATCCATATAGAAATATTTTTTTTTATGGATGGAAAGATTGTTTCATTTAGGACAAATAGAGAAACGAATCGTTTTATTTTGGCGCTAATCAACAAAGTTGTGGGAAAAAAATTTGGACCAAGTCCAAAAATATAGCTTTAAAACATGTCAACTTTAAAGCTCCATATCTCAGAAAGTAATCCTGCTCTCTATCTCGGTTTTTTATTTTTGTGCTTTGTTTATCCAGTACTACAACATGAATTTATGACATTTAGGCGAAAGCCATTCCCAATGTAATTTTTGCAGGGTTCTTTGTTCTTAACTGGAATACAAGTGACATCTATACACAAACGATTGAATACTACCTGTACAAGTAAGCGCGCGTATCAGCGACAAATGCATCGAAACGCCGAGCCACCGCGTTTACCTGCATGGCATTTTGTCTTATAGACACAGGTGCCGATATCTACAGGGTGAGCCAATAATAGCTGCCAAAGTTTGGGATGAGCTTATTATTATCATGCTTATGATGACCGATATCGGAAAAAAAAACATCAGTTCCTACTAGAACTCTGAATTTAAAAATTACATTTATTTTGACATCTGTCAAACCCTGTCGAAATGGCGGAAAAATAATTAATGAAATTAAAGTTTTTAGAAAAGCGAATACCTTCTTTTAACTCTGCTAAAGACATTAAATTGTAAACCGTAAAAAACAGTGACAGTGTCAACTAGTGTAGAAATTGAAGCCGATGAACTCAAAAATGTTGTTAATTTTGACACCTGTCAAACTCTAGCAAAATGGCGGGAAAATAATTAATTAACTTGAAGTTTTTGGAAGGACAGATACCTTTTGTGTACTCTGTTGACGATATCATATAAAAAACCGAAAAAAAAATTACAGTTGTCTCAAATGTCATTTACTGTTAGTGGGAAAACCACTGGTGCGATGACACATTTTTACGAGTGGGGACTCGAACTACACGAAATTGAGGCCGATGAACTTAAAAATGTCATTAATTTTGACGCATGTTCAACCCTGTCAAAATGGCAAATAAATAATTTATAAACGAATTTTTGGAAAAGCTAATACTTTCTTTGACCTCTTTTAAACTTAAAAAAATTAAACTTTTTTCAACTGCAATTTATGACAGTTAATACAATAATAATGTCACTTTTTTTCATGGTTTTCGATTCGATATCGTCAACAGCGTAAAAAAAAGGTATTTGCTTTTCCGAAACCTCCATGTTTATAAATTATTTATTCGCCATTTTCACAGGTGTCAAAAATAATAACATTTTGAAGTTCATCGGCCTAAATTTAGTGTTTCAGCAGAGTAAAAAGAAGATATTCGCTTTTCCAAAAACTTCAATTCCATTAATTATTTTTCCGCCGTTTCGACAGGGTTTGACGGGTGTCGAAATAAATGTCATTTTTAAATTCAGCGTTGCCATTTTAGTGGGAATTGATGTTTTTTTTTTGCCGATATCGCTCATCACAAGCATGATAATAATAAGCTCATTTTAAATTTTGGCAACTATTATTGGCTCACCCTCTAGATATCCCAATAACATACTCAAACGGCGTTTAAATCCCACTGAGATCCAAATGGGTTTTACAAATTACGAGTTTAATAATATTAAATGAGTTTGATGAACAATAAACTTTCGAATTTCTTATTGAATGGGTTTGAAGAAATGAGGTTCGGTTAAAAAATTGGTTTAACCAATTGCAGTTTGTATAGTAAATGATTTTCTTTTGATTGATTGATTGATTGATTTGATTTTGCACATTCTGATAAACACTGGGCGTCCCCAAAAACGATCTAATAAGTTAAGTACTCTCTCTACTTCGTACTCACCTTTTCTAAATGTAAGGCTTCGATTTGTAACTTTCTAGCATACGATTTTGACCAATCGATCGGCAAAATGTTTCCGAAGTTCCCAGTAATTGTCCACCACATTCTGAAAATGAAATAGAAAATTAAAGATTTTTAAAATAAGTGAAGAATAATAATGTTAAAAATTTTCTTTACAACGCTCTCCTGTAAAATTAACAACTTGTCGCTTTCGCCCCTTGGCTTTTTCAGCAACGGTATAACATGTCACAAATTATTAAAAAATAAAAAAATGGGTGCCGTCATTTTGATAGGAATTGACAGCTGCCAAAATGATTAACATTTTTGGACCCAGCTTGCCCAACTTAGTAGGAATTGACACCTTGGTAATCAAAATCGGCCATGGTTTGCCGGCTTTTAGATATAACATGTCAAACTTTGACAGCTATTTTTGACTCTCCTGTCATATATCCAAGGTTGTGCCCATGGTAAAAAATATTTCTTAGTGTGTCCTATATATCATACTTAAACCGTATCCAAATATTCCGGGGAACAATTTTCGATTTAAATATTGAGTGGTCCTTTCTCCAGCAGACCATTTCGAAGTAGGTCATACCTAGCCAGGTCAATGCATGATCTTGGTTGGTGCAAATGGCAATATGTAACTGGCTGTCAACAAAATGAGTAGTTGCTCAATATAAACAACTTATTTACATGAGTGAAAGATATTTTTTTAGTCCAACATACCAATATGGTATGGGGGACTATTAAAATCGTGAAATTTAGACTTTTCTTAATTTTATCAAAAATGAGTTACTGTTACTAAGGTTCCAAAACACAAAAAGTTGTCTGTCTGTCTGTCTGTTGTCTGTCTTTTTACACGATAACTCAAGAGCGCCTTAATCGATTTTAACGAAATTTGGTACAAAGGTCCTCTATCGGGTGACCGTGAACTGATTAAATTTTGGGTAGGATGGTGGGCGGTTGAAGGGGGGGAAAGGGGGATAAAATATTTAAAAAAATTGTAACTTTGGAACAAAAGCAAGTAGCGATATACGGTTTTCAGATTTGAGTTTCCATGAGTATGGCCTACAAATTTTGTTATAAAGCCCAAATGCGTGGGAGCTTTAGTTTCCGAGTAATTTGAAAAAACGTTAAAATATATTAAAAAAATCATAACTTTAGAAGTAAAGCAGCTATGGATATGCGGTTTTCAGATTTTGGTTTTTGTAAATATTACCCAAAAATTTTGGAGGTTCAAATCTTTTAAAGCTACAGTTTTCGAAATATCTTCATTTCCATTCAACATAAATAAATTACTTTTGTCTTTGTAAAATATGCGATTTTGACTTTAGAATATTTTTTGTTGAATTTTCGCTCGCCAACAAAAATTCATTTTCAGTTTTTTTTCTTGCTGCTAGATGGACGTAAACTGTACTTATTGTGCTGACGAAATAAGGTCAAGGAAACCAACTTTGGACAAGTGTGTTTACAGTCTACAACGTATCCCAATGAGCATTTTCAGAAACTTCTGGTGACAGATATTTATATAATTATTATAAAGAGGGTTCCATTGATACCCTAGGGTATTTAGAAGTTTCCTACAAGAATTGAGTTTGTATATTTGTTTTATTAAAGGCTCTAAATTGATGGTACCCTAAAGTAACATAAAACTGGCGTTAACAATATTTCCACGGACATATTTATAAAAATTAAAGTTATCGGTTCAAATGTTCTATAAATTGGTGTTAACAATGTTTCCACCAACATATTTATAAAAATATAAGTCATCAGTGGCAAAAGTTATATAAATTGGTGTTTGAAATCTTTCTGTCAACCCACCTATAAAACCGTAAGTAACTATCAATTAAAGATATATATATATAATACATTGGTTTTTAAAATGTTGCTATCAACCCACTTATAAAACTTAATTAACCAACAACAAATTTATATAAGATAAGATTGAAAATATTTCGAGAGACACTTATAAAAACTTGGGAACTCACACACAATAGTTATATAAATTGGTGTCTGTAATATTCTTATGAACTCATTCATAAACCTTTTTTGCCCATAAGGTTTTTTTCTAGAATTTTGTTATTAATTTCTTTATATAGTGATTATAATACAACTGTTTTAGAACAAAAAAAACAATTATAATTTATTTTGGCAATTATAAAAACAAAACAAACAAGATTCTTTAAGGTTAATTTTGTGACATCAAAAGGCGCGTTTTTGCGATATCAAAAGGAGCCTTTTTGCGACATCAAAAGGCGCGTTTTTGCGAGATACCATACCATTATTATCTTGTTTTAATTACATCAATCTGAGAGAGATAAGAGATCCAAATATTTTTGAGATAGTTGCCGATGACAGATATCGGGATCGAATGCATTTTACACCCGATTCTCACCAGCGTTTCCCATGCGCAGTCACCCTGACTCAAAAAAACTCATCACGTGGTCCGACATGAACTTGTATAGGCAAATCTCGCTTAGACTACGTGATACGTGTTTTGATTCGGGGGACCCACGAATGAGAAACGCATATATGGAAACCGAGTTTTAGAAAAAGAGAACAATATAGTAACCGTGTTAAGGTCTCAAAAACGCACCTTGAAACGTCGAGCGCATACGCTGATACTGCTGGTCGGCGGCAAATGTGAACACCCCGGAAAATACTCGCCTATACACCCTTCGACCCCTCAATCTAACTTGAGATAGTTACCTCTGACAGTTATGCGGGCTTGAAGTGTGTGGAGGCGGGTATTTTTCCTGGTATGTGTAGTATGCTGGATCTCTCGAGGAATGCATTTAGGAAAAGAGAACAATGGTAACTATGTTAAGCTCGCAGAAACGGACCATCAGTGTTCAACACTGCGCCATCTGTAGCCCTTTGTTCCAAGTAGCATCATTTTTTAAAAGGGTTATAAAATAGTGTTGACGAGGTAAACAGTGGTATAGTTGTATTGTTTTTTTTTATAGAATTGTCGGAAATTTTCTCCATTTTGGATTACAAAAATAGGTTTTTGGCCTAAATAAAAACGTTATTTATGGGGTTTCAACATGTGTTTCAATCGAAATATTGTTTGTTAGGGTTAAGAACAACATACAAAATTCAATATTTGTCCCAGAAAGAAAAAAACGCGTATGAAAAAAAAACGATATTTAAATTAATATTTTTTTCCCGTTTTCTCAAGTATTTTTCGAGCCATGAAATTTATGTGAGTGTATTCGAAAACTATACAGTGCACACAGGACCGCAGCTGATTTTCAGAGTAGGATGACTTGAAAAACAGCTTTTATTTGACTTTAGTGTATAAATATTCATATTCCTGCTTCAGCTTATCTCACTTTCATTTTTATTTATTTTAGAAGATTGCTAAACACCATTTTATAAAATTTTTTTATTGTAAAAAGAAAAAGAATAATACCTAACAAGCAAAGGGAAGAAAGATGGAAAATCTATATTTCTAAATCCATAAAAACCTTTAAGTTGTTATGTAGTGTTGTTAGAACAGTTGTAAAACCTTTTTATAATAATCTCTATACTTAAGGGCTCATAAGGAAGTTTTATAAAATCTATATGTTGTTTTTCTATCCATTACTATGTACCATAAATTTTTATAAGCTGGTGTTGAACAGTTGTTTTTCAAGTCTTTTTACTCATTTAAGAGATATATTAGAGTTATAAAATTATCACCAACACTAAATAATATAACTTTTGGTTATTTTATGAAGGTTTTATATTATTTGCTGTAACTTTTATATAGACAAAAATGCTCATTGGGATTGTATCTCAATTTAAGCTTATTATATAATAATATATATATAGGGTGGGCCACAAAATTCCGCACTTTTTGGGTTGAATATAACTTTTGACATAAGTCCTCGATTTTTAAAGATGTTGGCTTTTTAGAAAGATAAAAAGTGATACTTTTTCGATTCGGTTGAAAAGTTAAAATTTTTTAAAAATCCACGATGGCAGACAGTTTTAAAAAATGTGTAATTTTCACACCCCCTGAAAAAAATTTATGTGCAACAATGAACTAACTCTAAAGCTTTTACTACAAACGCTCATTGGTTATGTGTATATTGACGTATCATTTAATCAAATCGGTTGAGAAATGAAAAAGTTATAAGCTTTTTGATTATGAGTGTTTGGGCTTAACATCGGAAAAAATCACAAAATTATTTATTTTTTCAATTTGCTATAACTTTTGGCCTGATTACTTAATTAAAAAAATATTGTTCAAGAAGAAACAACATAAGAGTTACGTCCGTTTGCTCAAAAGTTGACATTAAAAAAATATTCAGGATAGCGGATAGTTTTAAAATGAGTTTTATACGCCTTATTTTTTTTTTAAAGTAAGCCACTGGACAAAATATAAATTAATATTTCCAAATCTCCATTTTCTCTTCGTATATCGAGATATCACCTAATTAAATCGGATAAGAAATAAAAAATAATGGGTATTTAGATGTGTTTCCTTAATTAAATAATTAGGTTAAAAGATATAGCAAATGGAAAATGTATGTAATTTTGTGATTTTTTTTTCGTCTGGTATATATACAGGGTTCCTAAGATTCCTAAGATTTTCCTTAGGGATAGGATTTCAATAAATCAAACAGAAATTGCATAGAAAGTTCTGCGCGCACAAAAGAAACAGGTATATTGAGCAATGGTGCCAGTTTGTTATTATCTTCGGACTGCTTTCATGAGAAAAAATTGTCGGCACTCTTTCATTGTGAGCATAAATCATAGTTGCAATAATAACCGTTGACAAGATGTCTGCAAATTCCGCTAGAAGAGAAAAATTAGATGTTTTCAGGTCCAAACCACAGCTTTTTCTTGCTTGAAGGAGGCGGCAGGGACCATTATTTACGATACTGAGCGATAAACTCGTGAGGTTGTTAATATTAGAAAGAAATATCTTCGCTTTTAATTAAATTTCTTTCCATTCTGTTCTTCTAGTGACATCTATCCGGAAACGGTCAAATCATGCAGCTAGCACTAGCAGCCAAAGAAATCAATAAACGGCGCTGTTTTTCCTGCAGAGATTTTAAATAAAGCTGGCCCTACACTACATTTGATATTTTCGAGGTGTTTTATGACATGATCTCGAAACATGTAGCGAACCAATTCTTCAAAACTAGCGGGAGGGTAAAAGCGAAAAATAAGGGGCTGCCTATATTTGTAATACCCAAAAAGGGGCGAAAAGATTTATTTTGCTCTGTTTCTTTACAAAAAACGTTTTTTTTACGAAAAACTTGAGCTCTGCCGCTTTTTTGATTTTTTTCTTCAACTTTCTCGAAATTTTCGTCATACCGTAGAAAAAAAATTATTTCGCCCATGGTCTACTTTTATTCGAAAAAATTTAGAAACAGAGACGGGATCAGTTTTCCTAAAACGGGAGATCTTGGTTTCGAGTGAGAAGATAAAGGGCGCCGCAGGCAAAAACTTTTCAATTAAATTAGCCGAACGCAAAAATGTTAGAAAAACAAAGCACGAAATAAAAATGGCGCCGCTTACAATTTTTTTTCAAAAATTACGTAATTTCGGGAACGCAAAGAAATAGGTCTAAAGAGTATAATTTTTAAGAAAAAAAGTATCAATTTTCTCGCCCTCCTCCACTGGGACTACAGGGGCCGTGCAAAACGTTACGTAGGGGGGAGGGGGGTTTTCGACAGCGTTTGCATTTGTGTGAAACTAAGAAAATTTGGAATGAAAATAAGTGAAAAGTTTTTTTTTGGGGGGGGGGGTCAAAAATTGGTAAAATCACCGTTACGTAATTTGTGCAAGGCCCCACATCTGACTGTTCCTCCTTTTTGATTTCGAATCAAAGTGCAAAACCCGGGTTGGACGTTCGAAGGCGTCAACCCATCCTATTTGCTTGATAAAGTTTCTACGGAAATATCTCAGTCGATTTCTCCGGCCGTGTATGAACGCTTTAGGTTAGGCATTTGCATGTATCTCAGTCCCCAGCCTGTAAACAGTGCGTAAAGACAATGGTTACAAAATGAAAAGCCGAAAAATATTTTTTTTTACGATATCTTTCATCAGTTTGGTATTAAAGTCGAGCAAAAACAATTTTTATTCCAGTCCTAAAGGTATGAAAATGGAAAACATTAGAAAACAACAACCTGGAATGGATTTACTACGTGTAAAATGTAGTGACAACATCGCCCCATGCCCATCCTTTTCTGCCTAATGTGTTTTTCCGTTTGTCTGCGTCTTATACACGGCTGCTTGGCCCCCTAAGGATTTGCTTAGGAACCTTGTATACTTTTTAATAGAAGATGTCAAAAACTTCTAGCTAATAGTTGATCATTTTCAAAATTTTGGGATGTTTATGTAGCATTTTAATGACCTCATACTTAAATGATCCGTAAAGAAATAAAAAAGTGGTGGAGACGGTTTTGAAAACTACCCAACATTTTTCTGCTCACTTGTAGCCTGAAAACATGCCCCGGGAAGCCAACCCAAAAACCCAGCATTCAAAAATAAGAGAGGTCAAAAAGCCTATATTTTTACATTTTTCTACCCTCTTGCAGACCAAAAAAAATATGTTTTTGGGTCATTTTTTATTAGATAGTAGACACTTAAAGTAAATATTTGAACGCATCCGTATCGGTATACTTAACGAGTTCGAAATAAAGTCAAAATACACATATTTTTGACTTGTTTATGCGATGTTTCGAACGATACTCGCTTTTTTGAAGGGTGCGATGACAGAACTGCTGACGATACGTACATCCTTCCGTACGCAACGAGATTCTGTCATCACACCCGTCAAAGAAGCAGGCATCGTTCGAAACATGGCATGTACAAGTCAAAAATGTAGAGTATTTTGACTTTGTTTCGAACGCGTTACGTATACCGATACCGATGCGTTAAAATAGTTATTTTAAGTGTCTAATGTGACACAAGAAAAGCAACCCCAGAAACCAACCCAACTTTCGAAAATAAGAGGAAACAAAAAGCCTATTTTAGCATTTATCTGAACATCCCTTTGTTTGGTTTTTGTAAATCAGCTGACATTAAACAAGAATGACAGATTTTAGGTGGTGTGTACACTTGCGAACACACCGAGTTCGCACACCTACACCATAGTGTGGGCTTTCTGAACGCAGCCCAGTTAACAACCTTAGCTAAGTTCGGTATATAGATCGCAGATCAGATGGATTTTTGATCAGATGATCGTGGATTAATCCGAGCAAGTCGCATTACTGAACGGGTTCAGATTTAAGCTTTCTAACCTAAGTTTTTTTTGTTTAAATGTTTTTATTTTTTTATCGTTTGCTGGGTTTTTGAGCCTGAAAGGTACCATGAATGACATGGTTTTAGAGGCTATTTGTGCTGTAGTGCACGGACAATAAATAATGTTTGAAGATTACCCAATAAACCAAACCACCATGGGCCTAAATCGGCAAACTGAAGACTGCGAAGTGACGGATTCGGGCCGAGGGTACCTGCCAAAGCGGCGCGCTGGGGCGGGAGCGTGCTGCCTTCATTCCAAACATCAGCCACAGGGGATTACCGCTTTCGGCCATTCAGATTTTACCACTTTTGTATCATAGGCTGGCCATAAGATGCCATGTGGATTAAATGTAGTGATTTATACAAATATTCATTGCATATTGCACCGCAATGTTAAACCTAGTTTAAATTTAATTGATGTTTAGAATGTGATACCTTAGTTTAATATGAAAACACATTCTAAACTACAATTAAATTGAAAGTTTAGTTTAGTTTCTTTATTGGTAAGTATTACACAAGTGCTTTCACAAGTCAAACCAAGTTTAACACTGCGGTCGAATTTGCAATAATAAGGAACAGAAATTTATATAATTTTTTTATTCTTTAAAATTAGTACAGGCACTTTGATTAGGTGTATAAAAAATATCATTTAACAAACACACTAGAAAAGTCCATTGCAGTTTTCCAGAACTCATCACCCTGCTGCAGGCTGAATCGTGATCAAGCTATATCTAAAACAATGCAAAAAAAAGGATTTTACAAATTATATTTTTTATTAAGAATAAGTTTCACAAAATATGGCACATATTTTTTTATTGTTCTTAGTTATGATGAACATTATTCTGATAAAGCTATAGAGACTCAAGAATTTATTTTACATAAAAAGGCCTAGAAAGAACTCCTTCCAATTTCCTATGGAGCGTGTGCACCTATTCAATTTTTTCAAATAGGAGGAGAGGGGCAGACAATCTTTTCTATCTATATACTATACTATACTAGGTTCATAAGTATAGTTAGTTAAAGATACAAACTTTACGTTTACTGCATAGTCAGTTTTTCAGAAAATGTTACTAGGTCTGTGGAACGGAAATCTTTTTGTGACTTTGGTGGGTTTTTTTTAATTAACTTTCATTTAATTAGGCTGTAGCTCTAGTGTCCAGACATGTTTAGAATTAACTTTTTTAATGCTGTGGGCTGTCCTTTGCAATTTTATTTTTAATGTTGTAGGCTAGCTCTTGCAATTTTAATTGTAAGTTCTGTATTTTAAAAAAAATAAGTGTATGTATTGTATCAAATTTTACTGAGTTATGTAATATCTGTTTTATTGATTAAACTTAATATTAATTATATTTATTTATTAATTAAAATTCTCAGTTATAAAAAGTGATATAAAAAAATCAATTAAGCCACGAGTTTTAGGATCATTTCTACTACAAAATAAACACAACTTGTATTTTTACAGAAGACTTTGAGTAATGAAAAATATATTATTTACCTCCAATTAATAAACCAACTTGTAGAAATCCCGATGCGTTTCAAGCTATTCTTTGGTCCCGTGTAGCTACACTGTGGTGGCAATATGCAAGTTGTTCCTTGAATACCTTGCCTATCATTTTTCTTATGACTTTTTGGGAAGTTTTTTTGTTTGAAACTGTAAAAAAAGAATAATACAATCTTAAGAAAACAATAGTACTTGTTTGGTTGGGTGTAGAGTTCTTTTAACCCAAAGAACTGTATTTTAGCAAGAGAAAATTACAACTTTCTTCTTGTCTTAAATTTTACCTTGACTGACTTTTTAGGTTAAGCTGCAGTCTAGAGTTGCTGCACCATAAAAAGTAAGCTATAAGACGCAAGGAAAATGAACTAGGGCTTATCAATGTAGATGATTATAGTTCACAGAAGTAAGCAAAAAATTAATGTTTTTTAGTTCTTACTGCTTATGTCTTATGGCTTAAGGCCTATTTACTAAAGTTTTAATGGCTAATGCCCAACGCACAATTTTGTCTTCTCTCTCTACTTTTTAAAGAAAAATAGAAATCAAAAAAGCATTAGGCATTATGCATTGAAACTTTAATATAACTGGACTTTTTACATTGCAGCAACTCTAGACTGCATGTAGCTTTTATACCAAAAAAGCTCTCAAAGTAAAAAACACAAAAATGGTAATCCAAAAATTATAAACAATACTTACATATTTTCATTCTCCTCCTGTTGACTCATTTTTTGTGTTTGTATAGCAATGATGACAAGGTTAACTGTTCAGAAGACTGTAATAGCTCTTTGACTTTGCTGGAGAAAAAGCTCCACGATTAAGAGACAGGCAATTTAAAGAACATTTCAGAATGTGCCACTCAACTCAACTCCAGTTTATAAATCACACCTCAGCTTTCGATTCAAAAAGCTCGCGCCAGTCGTTGCCGATGGCGCAATCGTCTTCAATCTATATTATGTCTGACTGAAGCTTACATAAAAACGTACTTTGGGTTTTGATTTTCCACTACTTTTTCTTAAAATCCAAAAAAGTTCCAACACAAAACTAAAAATAAATAAAAACATAACCCTAAAAGTTTAGATTAATCTGGAAAATCCATCTAAAATTCAGAGCAGAGCGATCTAGCTCCAATTGATCTGGATTCATTAAACAAACGCGCCAGATTTAACTCCCCTACCTCCGCTACGAATTGCCGAACGATTTGGAACGAACAGGACGCATTATCATAACCGCACTCTTAAGATTTAAAAAAAAATTGTAATTATGGAAGAAGTAATAGTAAATGCGTTTATAAATGAAGAACTACTCGTTGAGGATGATTCACTTTCATCACTTTTTCACTCAGTTCACCACTCTTGGTCGTTCCATCTAGAACAAAATTGCCTTCCTCGTCCAACACCAAATTATGGGAATGTGTACTGAATCTTTGCATTGTCAAAAACTAGACTTCAAATTTAAAAAACACAAATACAAAAAATATTGTCTCTAAAATAAGGTTAGAAGTGCGAAAGTGCGCGTTTGGGTAGCGTCCGGTAAAAATCTACCGAAAATCTGAACAGCCTGGTAAATTTTAACCAAATCAATCTGAATGGCCAGGGCGCGCCCGGGCGTTAGCCGACATTCAATCTGAACGCACCCCAGAAGTTTCAATCACGTTCTATCACAGCGGCTGTCAAAATTTTTATTATTAAAATATATAATAAAGACTGGATTTTTTGAGAAACCAACTAAATATACATTTTTGTAAAGATTTTATAGAGATATTTATCAAACTTTTAAATCAAATAGGTATTAATTTTTCCTAACCTTAAAATTTTTAATCAAGAATCCTCCCTTTTGATAGATTTGTTAAATTCATCACAAAATTGGCTTATTAAAATCCCTAGGCTTTGCTTTCTTGGCTTTAGAAATATTGGATGTCAAAATTGTAAATCCTAAAAGCACCACTAGTATTTACGTAAATCTAAAGTAAAAAAATTTACAAGATTTCATAAAATTTACGTAATATTTACATTGACTGGCCAGTGGCGCAGAAATTGACTTCGGGAGGGGGGGGGGAGGGTTTAAGGATAAATAATAAAAAAAATTAATTTGAAATAAAAATGTGATCATAACCAGGATTCTCGGGGGAGGGGGGAAGATTTAACTCCAACCCCCCCCCCTTCGGTGCGCCACTAGTAAGTCTCAAAAACCAAACCATGATGTTGGCTGTCATTTTGAATGTTTATCTTTTTCGCCTCTGAGATAAGCGTAATTTTCAATATCTACAAATATTAAAATAATTGCCATTGAATCACCCTGTATACTCATAAATCCAATTCTTGTCAAGGACTCGTTTCTAGGTAGGTAAATCAAATTTATTAAAAAACAAGCAAAATTGTATAGTTTCAACCCTGATTGCCTAGACCTTTTTAGGAAAGACGTCAATAAAATTGGGGTGACTCATAGACTCTGGTACATGTTTTCGTGTGGAAAATCAATATTTAGGCCGCATGCACCTTTGGGATCAAATCGTTCGTTGCCCTTTCAATTTTGAAACGATTTTATTTAACTTCACATAGCCTGGCTGTCTGTCTACAAATCTTGCGATTCATTTTTGACACACTTCCCGTAAACCGATTTGACCGAAATATAGCACAGTAATGTAGGTCCTATGACAATTCAATACTACTGATTATGAATTTGGGGGGTGGGGGCGGTTGAGGTGTATAAAGATGGTAAATCCATAACTTTGAAACCAAAGTAGATACATGAAAAACGGTAACTTTTCAAAACATTCAAAACAAATTAGAGTTCTTTGAATTTTGGTAATTATTAAATGCTGCTGTAGTTGGTTGGACTAAAATGTGCTATATGGCCGAGAAAACAATTCACTAGTTCTTGAGTTATTTTTGAGTTTGTGAATTCAAGTGCTAACACAGGTGATAGCCAGCTAACACATACCTATTTGGCTAAAATCAAGAATCTTTATAGCTGGGTTGTTCTTGAAAAATGGTAACATTCACTGATTATGCACGAAAAATATACCAAACAAAAAAGCCCGAAACAACTATATTAATTTATTTACAAACTGAAATTGAAACATTGAGGTTATCTAAAAGCTCAGTCATGAAAACTTTCCTTACTCAAAGCCCACTCATTTCAAAGCTGTAGCTTTCATCATGAGAGGTTGGTGCGAGCCAAGGTGCAAGCAGAGATAAGGATAAGAGATCCAAACTCGCTGTTTGTGATTTGAACGCAGCTAATATTTTTAAACTGACATTCCGACAGTGACAAAAATGTAAACAAACCTTGCATTTAAGTTATTTAATGCATTTTATAAATAAAAACACCTTTTAAATAAATACAAAATTAATTCACTCCTTATTTTATTATTACCCAACTAAATCATTGTGTGACATCAAGTATTAATTGGAAAAATTAATTAACAAGGGTAAGTTTTAATTAGAATGACATACAACCACAATAAGTCACTTTCAATTGACGTTAACACGCAAAACAATTGAACATCGGGTCACGTGGTACATCGAAAGTTTTTTTCGGTCAACTAACCAAAAGCTTTGACATTTTCAGGTTAGAAATTTTTGTTTATTTCTAACCTCAAAACGTTTAGATGTCAAAATATGTTGTCATAACAAATCATAGCTTAAACTTTTGATTGATTGGTCCAAAAAAACTTTTGATGTACCACGTGACTCTTTCCCGTCTATTCAAAATATAGGGCTAAAGTTTACCCCTCAAAGGGGATGCGTGCTACAAAAATTTCAAGAAGAAGCCAAAAAGTCTCGCCTTACAAACAAAATCGACGTGTTTCAGCATTTTCTCCAATTCTTCAGTTTTTGAAAAAATCCAGGTGAACCCTTTTAAATGGCCAACCCTGTAAATATAAGTTTGATTTTTGTGATTTGAGCTTCTGCGAAAAGTTTTATTTTTTTAACACCCCCCCGCCAAAATTTTATGTGCGCCACTGTACCTCGATTTTAGACATTTGCCATAAAAACACGTCTTTGTCGTGCACAGAGGTATCACTTCCAAAGATCCGACAAGAAGTAATAAAGTTCAACGCCAACGAAGTAAGTAGTGTAAAACATAGTTCTAAAAACCTCTTGTTCTACTAGGAATTTGTTAAAGCTAGTCCGATTCATTCATTCATCCGATTTTGAGCTCTGAAGGAAGCTAGTAGCTAAATGTATGATTTTTTTTTGGCCCACCTTATATAATAAGTCACACATGTATCTTGCGAATTTGTAAGTCATTTGCAAGATTTTTAACATCTGCTGTCGAACCACAGCTGCATTATTTACTTGCTAATTGGACTTATTTATAGAATAAGTAGATATGAAAATAATCATATTTTTTTAAGCCGAGCTATATTTTAGGACTATTATACAGATTAAAAGATAAAATAAGTTCCTATAATTGCGGAGATTAGTGAGCCAAAAGACAATTCACAGGCCAACAAAATTTAAAAAAATGTTTGATGCCTGAGATTTAAGAACTTATTTTAGATAAACTTAATGTGCTGATGCTAAAACTGGCAGCAGATGTTTTCTATCAGCTCTAGTTTATAAAATAAATCAAATTTGGTATTCAAAACTAGGATATAATTAGCCAAATATACCTGAAATTGTCCGTGAACCAATATTCCTAGACCTGGTTAACCCGCATTGCAGTTTTTGCGAATAAAGTTGTGTCATAGTTTTTTGTACATTTTCGTCGTTTTATAGTGTTAAAACTGAAACAATGGCATCCACAAGCAGGCATAGCTGTGTAAACCATCCAGATGTTTTTTGTTATGTATGTGGCGAATACACTTTGACAGAAGGTAGAAAAACTATTTCTAATTTGTGAAAAGGTCTTATCTTGCCTATTTTGCGTTCATTTGGAAGATCAAGAAAAATCTTGAGCTGTATTGGGTGTACCAATGCTTTGGAGGGAACCACGTAACCATTATGATGATTGCTATTTTGTCTCGTTAATATTAAAGGCATAAATAGAAACAATCGATATAAATGGACATATGCTGATCTAGATTCTGCAAGAAGACCTGTACCGCACTCTAAGGAAATACCCATTCCATCCTTTAACAGTTTTCCTGAAATTCCGGAAGATGATACAGAAACATCAACGTCTGATGAAGTTCAAAGAATGCAATCAGAAAACGAAAGTGAATTTGAAGCAAATTTAACAACTCCTCAGTATTTTAATCAAGAAGAACTGAACTATCTCGTGAGAGACCTATACCTCTCAAAGGAGTGTGCTGTGCTGTATTACTTGCATCCAGATTAAAAGAAAAAAACCTTCCTTATCCAGGCACTAAACTAAACACTAAAGTTTTATCGTAAGAGAGAAAAGGATCTGCTGCCTTTTTTCACTCAGGAAAATAAGCTGGTATTCTGTAAGGATATAAAAGGACTCTTAGAAAAAAATGGGTTTGCCAGAATATACTTCAGACGATTGGCGCCTTTTCATTGGCAGTTCAAAACATAGTTTAAAATGTGTCCTTTTACATAACGGTAACAAATATGCCGCAATTCCTATTGGACATTCTACTACCATGAAAGAGGAGTATAAAACAATAGCACAAGTTTTGAAACAAACTAAATACGAAGAACATCAGTGGGCAATTTGTGTTGATTTGGAAATGGTGAACTTTCTCCTTGGACAGCAAAGTGGATATACAAAATACCCCTGTTTTTATGTCTTTGGGACAGCAGGGCTAAAGATCAGCACTGGGTTAAGAGAAATTGGCCTTCAAGGTTCAAGGAAAACAAATCGTAGTGAATGAACCTTTGGTTACGAGAGAAAAAATCTTACTACCACCCTTGCATATCAAGTTGGGGCTTATGAATCAGTTTGTGAAAGTGTTAGATCGAGATGGAAATTATTTTGGGTACTTGTCACGTTTCCTGCGATTAGCACGGAAAAACTAAAAGCTGGTATATTTGATGGTCCTCAAATAAGGCAACTTATTAAAAATCCACAGTTCACTACATCAATGAATTAGACTGAATCTAACGCGGAACGTGGAAAATAAAAATGCTACCATTGTAAAAAAAACTCAAAAGTATGGAGGACCTCTATCCTAAGCTACATATTCAACAAAAAAAAACATATAAACTGTACTATATATTTTTAAGATAGATATACCCCTAGCAGTAATTAAATAGAAAAATTAAAATGTTTGATGTAGCTATTTTGGCACAATCCTAATTTTTTTCGTGCGATCTCCTGTTTTTGATACAAAATTTGTAATGCTCATAAAATTCTCTTTTTAAAGATACCCCAAGAAGGGTCTGTAAAGTATAGCGGTAGGTTAAATTCCTAAAGGCCAAAGCAGTGGTCATTAAATAAGAAAACCCGTTTGGGTACCTGTTATGGCTTGGTACAAATAGCAGAAATAAATAAGCGCATCCTAAAGGCGCAATTACACAGACGAACATGCTCAAACAAAAGCTCGTGCAAAAGATCTAAAATTTTTTGCGTGAAAATTTTTGTGAGCTTTTCTTTGAACATTTTGTTCCGGTAAATTTTTGAGCAAATTATTGCTATCTGTTTTGGAAACATATTTTTAAAGATGAGAATAAATAAAATTTCACATCAGTAATCAGTGATCTCAATTCTTTAAAAAAATGGAACAGCAACTTTTATTTTAAATTTTTGTGAAAAAAATCCGACGGTAAGCGAAACATTATTCTTGGCTATCAGTTTTGTCACATGGATTAGGGTTACTTATAATATTTTTTTCTTAGGGTTTTTCCCGGATTTTTTTGCCCGGGGGTTTTTTTGGGATTTTCTTGCGAGTTTTTTTTTATTTCCAAGTGTTTTTTCCTAAATTCAAAAAACAACCCAGGAAAATTTTTCTTTTCCAAAAAAATTTTGAGTTTTTCAGATATCGGCAAAAAACTCAAAAATTGGACTTTTAAGCGGTAATCCGCGCCTCACGACTATGAGGAGTGGTGGGGAGGGGATATTTTTTAAACATATTTTTGTAACTTTACTTTACCTTTAGCTTTTATTGTTTTGTTTTTTAATTCCTCACACCAGATTTACCTAGTTAGTTTAAGGTCCCAAGGGTTGCTTAAAAAAGCAAAAGGTTCATGAAAATGCTAAAGATATAGATATTTACTGTGAATTTAATGTAATAATCATGGTCGATTACTGACACTGAACCAACAATATGCAAAGGACAACATTGCGATTCAAAAGAGTGGCCAGCCTACTACCTGCGAAATCCAAAACACGGGATGATAGATCGGCGACACAGTCTACTAAATTACTGCTAAATTATATTTTTTAGAAAAGGGTCTGGTTCGTAGGGTTGTAAAAGTGGGTAATAAACAGGTATTATTTAAACCGAACGTGCTTTTGTTCATATATTTGAGATTTAATAAAATGTATATAGGTTTTTTCAATTTGACTTAATTATTATTGTAAAAGACTAAACTAGGAAGTAAAATAAAGGGATATTCTTCTAAACGTAAATTTTTATCATTATATTTTACAGGCAACAACAATAAATAAGTGACAATTATAATTTTTTTTATTTTCGTTTTTTTGACAACCCCAAAAAAGTTACAAGTATACTGGCATATCCCCTATAAAAATCAGATCAATCGAAGTTGCTTATGAGGTAAAATGTGAATTTCGGCATCAAATCGTTTTTCCGTCGGAAAGCCCTTGATTAAAAATACCTTATTTCAAAACTTTGTTTTTCTATTTTCAGTTTAGTTCAATGAATTCCGATAACAATATATATTTTGAATTTGTAAAGAAATTTTTATACCCCCAATTCTTCAAACAAATTTTGCTCAACAATCTCTTCAAAATTTACGTGGTTTTTTGTACGAGATTTTGCTCGAACATTTCTTTGAAGATTTTGCTCAAGAGGCTCGTGTAAATGTTTGTCGGCATTTCAACATCAAAGGAAAGTTTGTCTGTGTAAATGCGCCTTAAGGCGCAATTACACAGACGAACATGCTCAAACAAAAGCTCGTGCAAAAGATCTAAAATTTTTTGCGTGAACATTTTTGTGAGCTTTTCTTTGAACATTTTGTTCTGGTAAATTTTGGAGCAAATTATTGCTTTCTGTTTTGGAAAAATATTTTTAAAGATGAGAATAAATAAAATTTCACATTAGTGATCAGTGATCTCAATTCCTTAAAAAAATAGAACATCAACTTTTATTTTAAATTTTTGTGAAAAAAAGCCGACGGCAAGCGAAACATTATTCTTGGCTATCAGTTTTGTCACATGGATTAGGGTTACTTATAATATTTTTTTCTTAGGGTTTTTTTCCGGATTTTTTTGCCCGGGGGTTTTTTTGGGATTTTCTTGCGAGTTTTTTTATTTCCAATGGTTTTTTTTCCTAAATTCAAAAAACAACCCAGGAAAATTTTTCTTTTCCAAAAAATATCGCAAAAAACTCAAAAATTGCACTTTTAAGCGGTAATCCGCGCCTCACGACTATGAGGAGTGATGGGGAGGGGATTTTTTTTAAACATATTTTTGTAACTTTACTTTACCCTTAGCTTTGATTGTTTTTTTTTTCATTCCTCACACCAGATTTACCTAGTTAGTTTAAGGCCCCAACGGTTGCTTAAAGAAGCAAAAGGTTCATGAAAATGCTGAAGATAGATATTTACTGTTAATTTAATGTGATAATCAAGGTCGATTACTGGCACTAAACAAACAATATGCAAAGGAGCAACATTCCGATTCAGAAGTCTAGTCTATTACTGTTAAATTATATTTTTTTAGACAAGGGTGGGATCGTAGGGTTGTTAAAGTGGGTAATAAACGGGTATTATTTAGACCGAACGTGCTTTTGTTCATGTATTTGAGATTTAATAAAATGTATATAGGTTTTTTAATTTTACTTAATTATTATTGTATTGTGTTTTAAACTAGGAAGTAAAATAAAGAGATATTCTTTTAAACTTAAATTTTGATCATTACATTTTACAGGCAACAGCAATAAATAAGTGCCAATTATTATTTTTTATTCTCGTTTTTTTACAACCCCAAAAAAGTTACAAGTATACTGGCACATCCCCTATAAAAATCAGGTCAATCGAAGTTGCTTATGAGGTAAAATGTGAATTTCGACATCAAATCGTTTTTCCGTCGGAAAGCACTTAATTAAAAATACCTTGTTTTAAAACTTAGTCTTTCTATTTTCAGTTAAGTTCAATGAATTTCCATAAAACTATAAAATTTAAATTTGTAAGAAATTTCTATACCAACATTTCTTCAAACAAATTTTGCTTAACATTCTCTTCAAAATTTCCGTGAGTCCTTTTGTACGAGATTTTGCTCGAACTTTTTTTTGAACATTTTGCTCAAGAGGCTCGTGTAAATGTTTGTCGGCATTTCAACATCAAAGAAAAGTTTGCCTGTGTAAATGCGCCTTTAGATGTGTATTTTAAGGGTATTTTAAGGTACAGGGTAGTACGGAGATAGAGAAAAAACCAACCCCCCTTTGCGAGGCTCAAATTTCAAGACAAGATTTTTGGTGAAAACCGCATTTTGATATGTCCACCCATCTTTGAGCTAGGGGGGCCCAAAATTTCTGTTTGCTATGAATTGCTTTTTTATAGATCTTTTAAAGCAGAATCCAGATCTCAAACTGGATTTTATCCGGTAGAAGCCTTGTTCCAAATTAAAAATGTAGTAGGCCATGATATATTTGACATGACCTTATAAGTTCATGTCTGGTGCATAGCCGACTGAATTTTTATTTAACTACTTTAACCAAAATATCACATATGATTCATCATTAGAATTTAATTAAATAAAATAAAAATCGAGGTATTCCATAAGGTAGCTTTACGTTATATCTTGAAAACTAAAAGTCGCGGATAAAATCCAGTTTGAGATCTGGATTCTACTTTAAAAGATCTATAAAAAAGCAATTTACAACATAAATAAATTTTCATAAATGAAAAATTTACAGGCCCTATTCAAAAGACCCCCGTAGCTCAAAGATGGGTGGAAATATCAAAATACGGTTTTAACCGAAAATCTTGTCTTAAAATTTGAGCCTCGCAAAGGGGGGGTTGGTTTTTCTTTATCTCCGCCTAGAAGTACCAGTACCCAAATAAAAGTGCCCAATTTGAATCACCCTGTACATTATACTGTAATAGGTAGACCCTGCCAAAAAAACCGCGCCCGCGTCAAATCTCTTAGAAAAGTTTCACAAGATTTATACCGTTTTACCAGGTTTTATATGTTCTCTATGCGGTATGTGAAACAAACTTGTAAAAACCTAATCAAATCTGATGAAGTGAAGCTTGGCTCGTAGAATCTTATAAAACCTTATCAAGCAGCATAAAAACTCACCAACTTTCATAAGAACCTATGCGGTTTGTGGACCTGGGCAAGGACAATATTGAATACCGCATCGAAAATAGTAGTTTTAACAAGTAGTGGCTAAAATAGTGCTTTTTTTACAATCGTTGGTTTAAATAACGAGCGCAGCGAGGTATTTAAAAACGCTATTAAAAAAGGCACACTTTAGCCGCGAGTTGTTAACACTATTTTTTTTTAATACCTTTGTCAAAAAATCCAAGAAAAACAGGAAAATTCTTTTAAAAATCTCGAACGAAGAGCACTTCTCACAACAACCCATCTTTACACTATAAATCAAGGCGGCTGGTAAATGAAATAACACTGGTTTTCATAGCGATGTGCCTTTTTACTCGGTGACGTTCATTGTTGCGACATTTTAATCTTTGACAGTTTGATATTTTGACGCTGTTTTTAAATTATTTTTTCGTAAATACTTGGTGAAAACTGTCGGAAATGGCTTAATTTTTAGGCAAGAATAATTAGACTTTTTCAATATTACTATTGTCCGCTATTTTTCTTATATTTTGGGTAAAAAACGGGCAGATATTTTTTTGCACCCGTGATAAAAAATAGTATTTTAACAACTAGTGGCTAAAATAGTGCTTTTTTTACAAGCGTTGGTTTAAATGACGAGCGCAGCGAGGTATTTAAAAACGCGATTAAAAAAAGCACACTTTAGCTGCGAGTCGTTAACACTATTATTTTTTAATACCTTTATCAAAAAATCCAAGAAAAACAGGAAAATACTTTTAACAATCTCGAACGAAGAGCACTTCTCACAACAACCCATCTTTACACTATAAATCAAGGCAGGTGGTAAATGAAATAACAGTGGTTTTCATAGCGATGTGCCTTTTTACTCGGTGACGTTCATTGTTGCGACATTTTAATCTTTGACAGTTTGATATTTTGACGATGTTTTTAAATTATTTTTTCGTAAATACTTGGTGAAAACTGTCGGAAATGGCTTAATTTTTAGGCAAGAATAATTAGACTTTTTCAATATTACTATTGTCCGCTATTTTTCTTATATTTTGGGTAAAAAACGGACAGATATTTTTTTGCACCCGTGATAAAAAATAGTATTTTAACAACTAGTGGCTAAAATAGTGCTTTTTTTACAAGCGTTGGTTTAAATGACGAGCGCAGCGAGGTATTTAAAAATGCGATTAAAAAAAGCACACTTTAGCTGCGAGTCGTTAACACTATTATTTTTTAATACCTTTATCAAAAAATCCAAGAAAAACAGGAAAATACTTTTCAAAATCTCGAACGAAGAGCACTTCTCACAACAACCCATCTTTACACTATAAATCAAGGCGGCTGGTAAATTAAATAACACTGGTTTTAATAGCGATGTGCCTTTTTACTCGGTGACGTTTATTGTTGCGACATTTTAATCTTTGACAGTTTGATATTTTGACGCTGTTTTTAAATTATTTTTTCGTAAATACTTGGTGAAAACTGGCGAAAATGGCTTAATTTTTAGGCAAGAATAATTAGACTTTTTCAATATTACTATATTCCGCTATTTCTAAATTTGGGTAAAAAACGGACAGATATCTTTTTTTGCACCCGTGATAAAAAATAGTATTTTAACAACAAGTGGCTAAAATAGTGCTTTTTTTACAAGCGTTGGTTTAAATGACGAGCGCAGCGAGGTATTTAAAAACGCGATTAAAAAAAGCACACTTTAGCTGCGAGTCGTTAACACTATTATTTTTTAATACCTTTATCAAAAAATCCAAGAAAAACAGGAAAATACTTTTAAAAATCTCGAACGAAGAGCACTTCTCACAACAACCCATCTTTACACTATAAATCAAGGCGGCTGGTAAATGAAATAACAGTGGTTTCCATAGCGATGTGCCTTTTTACTCGGTGACGTTCATTGTTGCGACATTCTAATCTTTGACAGTTTGATATTTTGACGATGTTTTCAAACTATTTTTTCGTAAATACTTAGTGAAAACTGGCGGAAATGGCTTAATTTTTAGGCAAGACTAATTAGACTTTTTCAATATTACTATTGTCCGCTATTTTTCTTATATTTTGGGTAAAAAACGGACAGATATTTTTTTGCACCCGTGATAAAAAATAGTATTTTAACAACTAGTGGCTAAAATAGTGCTTTTTTTACAAGCGTTGGTTTAAATGACGAGCGCAGCGAGGTATTTAAAAACGCGATTAAAAAAAGCACACTTTAGCTGCGAGTCGTTAACACTATTATTTTTTAATACCTTATCAAAAAATCCAAGAAAAACAGGAAAATACTTTTAAAAATCTCGAACGAAGAGCACTTCTCACAACAACCCATCTTTACACTATAAATCAAGGCGGCTGGTAAATGAAATAACAGTGGTTTTCATAGCGATGTGCCTTTTTACTCGGTGACGTTCATTGGTGCGACATTTTAATCTTTGACAGTTTGATATTTTGACGATGTTTTTAAATTATTTTTTCGTAAATACTTGGTGAAAACTGGCGGAAATGGCTTAATTTTTAGGCAAGAATAATTAGACTTTTTCAATATTACTATATTCCGCTATTTCTAATTTTGGGTAAAAAACGGAACGAAATCTTTTTTTGCACCCGTGATCAAAAAAGAAAGTTTTTTTGCATCGGTAACAAAAAATCCATTCTTTAGTTATCTGCAGACAGTTACTAAAATCATGTTTTTGATGAAGGTATAAAAAAAAGTTTTTTTTGTATCGGTAACCAAAAAAGCCATGCTTTCGTTATCCGCAGACAGTTACTTAAATTATGTTTTTGATGAAAGTATAAAAAAAATATACTTTTTCATCACCCTCGTATTTTACCATAACATTTTAGTTTGGAAAGTTAAAAATCGGTAATTTTTACTTTAACATTTTATTTTTATTACCTTTGAAATAATTGCTATTCTTCTTACTAATTTGGATTCTTATAATAATTATCTTTGTTGTTCCTCCAATTTTTGTCTTCATTTTTAACTTTTATTTTTAACAAAAAAAGAAGTTAAAAAAACTCTAAATCAGTTACTTCAACCGAAAAGAAACAAAAAACAAAAGATCAAAAGATCTTGGGTGGAAATAACGAAAATTCAAACTTGGATTAGCATCCCACAAGGAACACACAAAGGACCAAAGCGAAAATAGAAATGATTAAAATGAAATTAAAAAATTTATAAAAAAAAATTTATTTTTAAATTCAGTTTTACTTTATCCATTTTGCAAGTGGGTCATCTTAAGTCATATGATAACACAGGATGCATACAATGACCCGCGATAAATAATAATAAAATTTGTGCTTATGCATTCAGAATAAATAAATAAAATTAATTAATACTATACACTTATACTGCCTAATTTGCAAATTGTTTCCGTTTTTAGTTACTGTCGGCAAATTAATATTTAAATAATGATTAGGGCGATTATTTAAAAATTTGGATCTACCAGGTCAGTAAAACTCTTTGTGCAAAATATTTTCACAAATTAGAAAAAGTAACAAAAAAAACTGGCATAGAGCTTTAGAATACCTTCATAAACAACATACCGAAAGTCCCCTAAAATCCCCTGGATCGGAGGCCCGCCATATTGAAAAAATGACAGATTTTTGACATATATTTTTTTAATATCGTTGTTGTTCTTAAAATATGCTTTTTAAAAATATCCAACACTATAGACCTATTTTTTATATTTTCTAAGATATGGGCTGTCAAAATTGTCAGAATTCAACTTAACAATTTTAAAAATAAAACATTTTAACCCTGTGTGGCACATCATTGAAAAGCATTTTTAAGCAGATCTTAAAAATATATCTTGCAGTTAGAGTTTCCCCTCCCCCCACCTCTTTTCCTTATGTAAACCTCAAGAAACATTTTTTATTTTCACTAAAAATAAAACAAAAAGGGACCTAAATACAAAATTTTGTCATGGGGTCTGTCTGTCTGGGACAGGATTACTCAAAGGTACCGATTTTTTAGAAATTTGCAATAAAAATTCTCTGGCACCACGCGATGAGCTGATTCGATTTTGATGTGGGGAAACATTTTTGAAGAGTGTAGAAAGGGCTAGCTAGCGACATACGAACTTTGTTTAGACGCTAAGTAAAATATTGTCAAAGGCAACTTATTGAAACCCGGCAATAATTTTTTTTTCATTAGCTGTTTTATAAGGCTCGTTCATTAATTTAACCATGGGTCAAGTTATTCTTTTTATTCAATGATGGGCCACATGCCAGGGTTAAAATGTTTTATTTTCAAAATTGTTAAGTTGAATTCTGACAATTTTGACAACCCATATCTCAGAAAGTATTAAAAATAGGTCTATGGGGTATTTTTAAAAAGCATATTTGAAGGACAATTTATGTCTATAATAATTTGAACGAAAAGTCATTTTAGAAAAAGTTCATCAATAGGGGGACTGAGAGGGGGAGGGATAAAAGTAAAAAAATTTGCCACCAGTCTTATATCGGTTTGTACATGTTATTATAACTCTTTTTGTAAAAAAATATGTCCTTTAATTATTTTTGTAACTATAAGATGAAAAACTGACAGTTTTTTTAAAAATGGCGCCCCCCCCTTAGCACCTAGAAAGCTGTATTTTTAGTATGTTGTTAAGGGCTTTACTAGAAACCTGTTCCAACAAATTTGGATATCTTTCGTATTTAAAATGGTTATGGTTAGCCTGTGTACCGAATTTAACGATTATGGCTAAATGAATTAGGAAGTTAGGTAAATGATAATGAGATAACGTATTTTCAAATATGGCGGACCTATTTTTGACATTAGCAGGACGCCATCTTGCATTTTTATCTGCATAATTCCCTATTTTAGAACTAAAATTACCTTGCCCTCGGCATCATAATAAAATCAAAGTCGAAATTAAAATATGTGAAATAAATAAAAAATTATATCTAAGTAGTTCTTAAAAACATGTAAATATAACGAAATATTTTGGCTGTAAACATTAATTAATAAGATATAACTAAATATGTTTTGGCTGTGAACGTTAATTAATAAGTAATATTGCTATTCAAACTGATTAGGACTACTATGCGCGCACCACGACCGCGACGCCTAGATTGCGTTCATGGACGTCCCGACGCGGCGCCGAGACGCCTGCATGTCTGTTACTAGTTGGATGATTGTTTTTTTTTACTTTGTAAAGGTCGTATAAAATATAAGTAGACAGGTAAATAGATAAGAATATAATCCAGACATTTTTAAGGTTAAAAATAGGTGTACATGTGTTGTTGATGGTGACAACTTTTGGGTGTCAAAGTCACTACATTTATACGGACTTAAAACCGGTTTTATATAAGGACAATTTTAAATAAAATTGCTTTCTCCGAGGCCTTAAACAAAAAACAAATAAAAGAACTAAGTTAACAACAGATTTTTCGGTAAAGTATTTCTTTATACCCAGGTAAAAAATCCGCATAGGTTCTTATTAAAGTTGGTTTTTTGATAGGTTTTTATAAGATTCTACGAGCCAAGATGTCTTTCTCGTCAAAACTGATAGAAAAAATCGGTACTTCATAAGATTTTTACAAGTTTTTATTACATAAAATTTGTACAATTGCTCACATTTTTATCTAAAATGTTTCGTATGTTTATCACAAATGATGATTGCTTATCGAACAGCAAATTTATGTGTATTCATTTCCAATTGCACCGGATTGTTAAACCTGGTTTAAATTTAATTGATGTTTAGAATGTGAGACCTGGGTATTTTAAGTTCTTGCGAAAGCGCATTCTAAAACCCGGTTAAATTTAAACTAGGTTTAACATTGCGGTGCAATTGGCAATCAACGTGACAATTGTAATATCCATGATTTTAGGTATTTGTTTTTGAATAAAAAACCAAAACAGAACCGAAAAAAAAAAAAGTTGCACAAACGAAAATTTCAGCAAATGTCTCCAAAGGCAAAGGACATAGCAAGGGGTCTCCCACGCCCCGAAATATGTGTACAGTTTTTACTCCACCGTACCAATATGGTATGGGGGACTATTAAAATCGTGAAATTTTAATTTTTCTTATATTTATCAAAGGTTCCAAAACACCCCTTAATCGACGAAAAAAATAAGTTGTTGGTCGGTCTGTCGGTCTGTTCCCAGTAAATACACTTGTGATTTTAACCTAATATTAATATAAACCTAAGGTTCATATATTTATGTAAAATGTAAACCAAAGAAGAAGTTAAAAAAACCTCTAAATGAGTTACTTCAACCGAAAAGAAACTAAAAAACAAAAGATCAAAAGATCTTGGGTGAAAATAACGAAAATTCAAACTTGGATGAGCGTCCCACAAGGAACACACAAAAGATCAAAGCGTAAAGATAAACGATGTTTCGCCTGGGTAACCAGCGTGGGCTCATCAGTAGTTTCACTGGTCACCCTCCACTATACATCATTAAACACCACCATACACTTTGATTTCCAACCTTGAACCTCTCACAAATAGGCATCGTTATGCACTGGTTTATATTATATATTATAACGTAATTTTCTTATTTTTTGTCACTGATAAATAAGAGCGTTTTATTGTCAACTGCTCAGATTTATCAGTGACGACGTGTTACAATGAAAATAATAAGGAGAAACAAAATAAAAGCAAGTTCTCAAAATAAAATAATACATTCTAAAAACCAAAAAGATTCTCCCAGTCAAAAAAAAATTAAAGCAAATGTTCGAAAAGTCCTCCTTGCTCGGCTAGACAATATCCGAGCCTACTATAAAAACCCCTTCTAACGTTTCCAAGCATGTTAGGGGTGATAATTTGAAAAGCTTCTTCAAAAACAGATAGAAGTCATTAGGAGCAAGATCGGGAGATCGAGCTGGCCATAAAATAGTTCCTCGTGTACTTATAACCCGATTAGGAAATACATTATCAAGATATTCCCTAACAAGGCCAACATTGTGAGCGGAACAACCATCTTGTTGAAACCATGTTTCACCAAATCTTACACCTAACAACTGCCTAGCAATTGGAATAATGTGCTGCTGCAGTAGATCCAAGTATCTAGGACCATTCAAATTGCAATTGCCGTTAATAAAAAATGGCCCAATTACGTGTTCCCCTATAATACCCCCCCCCCAAACATTTAGTTTTTGGGGATACTGTGTTCTTACGTCAAAATACAAATGCAAATTTTCCCTCGACCAATATCGAACGTGTGTTGGGTTATGACGATTTGACCATTTGACCATCTGCACTTTTTCGGCAACTTCGTAGACATCCATTTTTGGTTTTAAAAATGTATTATTTCAATTAAGAACTTACCCATCTGTTTCTCGAGCAGAAATAAAACAAAATGAATTTCCAAAAAATAACACTGCAGCGTGCTTCGAATCCACCTCGGTCGTACGGCACGGAGAGTAAATTGGACTTGATTCCTCCTATGTTCGCAGTAGTTTGAAGCGGTCTGTAGAAAGAGCAATTCGTTAAATCAATTTTTTATCCGAACCTTTTTTCTTCAAACCCATTCAATAACAAATTCGGAATTTATAAGACCCGTTTTTAATCAAACCAGTGTTCATCAAACTCATTCAATAACAAATCCGGAATTCGTAAAACCCGTAATTTATCGGAAAATTTTTGCTAAATTGATTGCGCATTCGCCAATACCACATGAACCGGAGGCGTACACGCGACGGCGCGGCGTTTTGATGCATTTGTCGCTGTTACGCGCGCATACCTGTTCAGGTTGCGTTTAATAGTTTGTGTATAGATGTCACTAGCATTCACCCGTCTTGCATTCATGTGTTATTGGCGAATGCGCAATCAATTTAGCAAAAATTTTCTGATAAATTATGGGTTTGACGAATTCCGGGTTTGATATTGAATGAGTTTGAAAATTCAATATGGCGGATTCAAAATGGACGATTTAGGGTACAAATCTAAAAAAAACTTTTAAAGGACAAGCTTTTATTAAATGCACTCAAAAGTAGAAAATAATTTTTTATCTTTCCTTTACCATAACAAAAGCGATGGGCGTAAATTACAAATTTCAACTTTACTGTGATAAAAATAATCCTTTCATCTAAAGAACCTGAGAACGGGTGAGATTGCCGTGCTTACCAAGCCTTTGAAAATGTCCTTAGGTTATAGAGTAATACAACTGTTTCTTAGGTGAATCGTCTCTCTGACCGATATACGATACCTAAAGTTAAAATTTTTAATTTGCGCGCATCGCTTTTATTATGGTATAAGAAAGATATTTTTTACCTTTGCGTGCATTTAATAAAAGCTTGTTCTTTAAAAGTTTTTTTTAATAAAAATTTATTCATAAACAACGCGCAATATGTGAACACCAAAGACATTTAAGTTATACCTTTATGGTGAACACAAAAACAGAGTGAGAGATCCCTCCCTAAATAATTTGATTTTACTACTGTACAACGCTTGCAAACGAGAATAAATAACAAACATGATTGTGCTTCCTTATTAGAGCGAACTCCTAGTAAATGATTCATTTTAATTTTCCACCCACAACAACAAAAAGAATCTAAAAAAGAAGTTAAAAAAAACCGCCAAATCAGTTACTTCAACCGAAAAAAACCAAAAAAATTAAAAAGACCAAAAAAAACAGCTTGGGTTGGAAATTTAAAAATTTGCTTGATCATGCAATGCTTTAAATAACGAACGCGCGACATTTGCTATGTTTTCATGGGTATTGAGTTCGTTTTCAAAACTCATTGTATCTTTTTCTTTTATATAGCGTGTTCTTTATCAAGACCAAGAACACGCTATATAAAAGAAAAAGATAGAATGAGTTTTGAAAACGAACTCAATACCCATGAAAACATAACAATTATCGGCCAATTTAATTTCTGGCGTTTGTTATTTTGTCCTATTTTCAATATGATCTTTTTTGGAATATTTGAAAAACACTTAATAAATTGGCTTAACTTTTAGTTGAGAATCATTAGATTTTCATAATGTTACTATAGTCCAATTTTTTGATTAGCGGACTGACGGCATTTTTTGGATCTCTATTTGATACATTGTTTTAGAAAGCGACAATAAATATGTAAAAAAAGTTATGTCGTTTTCAGAGGCAAAAATGACGTCAGTGCTAGAAAGCACGGATAGCCCACCATCAATTAATCATTTTATGTTGGAAGGAAATGAAAATATCTCGAAAACTGTAGCTTTGAAAGATTTGAACCTTATGACAAAATTTTTGGGTAGTATTTACGAAAAGCAAAATCTGAAAACCGCATATCAATAGCTGCTTTACTTCTAAAGTTAGGATTGTTTTATAGTTTTTAAAGTTTTTTCAAATAACCCAGAAACTAAAGCCCCCACGAATTTGGACTTTATAACAAAATTTGTAGTCCATATTCATGGAAACTTAAATCTGAAAACCGTATATCGCTACTTACTTTTGTTGCAGTAACAATTTTTTTAAATATTTTATCCCCCTTTGCCCCCTTCAACCCCCCACCACTAATCAGTTCATGGTCAGCCAATAGAGGATTTTTGTACCAAATTTCGTTAGTATCGATTAAGACATTCTTGAGTTGTCGTGTATACAGACAGACAACAGACTTTTTTTTTCTTCGAGTAAGGTGTTTTGCAAACTTAGTAAATCATTTTTAATAAAATTAAGAAAAGTCAAAATTTCACGATTTTAACAGTCCCCCATAACATATTGGTGAAGGACTAAAAAAGGAAGGGACCCGCGATAAAAAAATTTCATTACAGTTCATAAAGGATTTTGATGAAAGTATAAAAAAAGCTGTTTTTCATCCGGTCTTTAATCCTTTACAGGGCCCGCTCTAGAGATTTTTGCGACCTTGGCAAAAAACCGGCCCTGTCCTTTAAATCCGTTCAATATACAACTTAAAATTTATAAAACCCGTGTTTTTAAAACCACTGTTTCTCAAATTTATTCAAAATCAAACTCGAAAAAGATAAAGCAAATCATTACCCTCTCCACATAGGCCGATCAGCTCTTATCGTTTTAGTGTCCTTTTATCCACCTTCGCCGCCATTTTTACAGAAAACTAATGGATTATCTGTCACTTTTGAGTGAAAATGGCGGCGAAGGTGGATAAAAGGACACTAAATCGGTATGAGTTGATCGGCCTATCTGGAGAGGGTACTGAGCAAATCCTTGCCAACCCGGTTTCGAATTCCAAGATTGATTTTGAATGGATTTCATAAATAGTGGTTTTGAAAAAAGAAGTGTTTTATAAGTTAATTCAGTTTGCGTGCATGTTAGAAAGCGTGTTAGTACTGTACTATCTCCCCTCCCCCACCTGCGGGAACTAAGACACGGCACTTTATTAAAATTAAACAACTCTTTACTAAATTGTACTGTATTGAAAAAAAATAAAATTAATAAATTGTTAGATAGTACAGGTAAATTAACAAAAACTCCCGGAGGGTGGTAAAGTATGTAAAATTCCCTAGGGAGGTAAAGTGGCATTTTCGCCCCTCATATGCAGGTCAAAAATATCATTTTCTGATAAGGTAGTAGATAATATAGTTTAAATTTCACCGAAACGTCATCTCTAATAACTTCTTATCCAATCATTTCGAGGTGTAGACTCAAACTTTACTTTCCTAGTACCTTATTAGCGATTTACAGTAATATAGTACCGCTTTTCCATATTATGTGACATTTCCAACTAAAACATTTGATTTAGGTTACATAATATACCAAATCTCATTACAAAAACCTGTTACTATTATTTCTACATTATTTTAATGCGGGTAAAATTTAAAAGATATATTCTTTACAAGGTACTATTTATATATTTCACTTGAAAAGAAATCGTTGGATATTTTTTCCTATCACAGAAAAAAAAACATTCCGGTTGCCTCAGTGGGAGTTAGAATCCTTCTTCCTAATCCTGAATGACTATTCGGCATTTTCTTAGTGAACATCCTTTTAAATCAATTACGAATGAATAAAAAGTTATTATTAATTCAATTATGGTTTAATATTCATTTCTTTTTTATTTTTATTATTAGTCTTTCCGTAATTTTCATTACAGGTAAAAAGAAGAAGCCAAAATTAAGTGAAAAGTGAGGTTAAAGAGCAGATTTTTAAAGGAATTTTAATTTATTTTCTTGAAAAAAAAAACTGAATAATCGGCAAATTTTTTTTCTAAAAAACACTATTTAGAGGATCTTAAGACCAAATAAATTTTTTCTTAAAAATCTTGTGTCGGTAAAGCGTTTCGGTACCCCCCCCCCCCCCCGGAAAAAAATTCCCTGGAAAAAAATCTCCCCGGAAAAAAAACACCCAGAATAATTTGATTGTTACATATTAAGAATGGGTTAAATTACGTGAAAATCAAAATATATTATTTTAGATTCGTTTGGGTTTTTGTTAGTTATAATATCTTTTTTTGTGGATTTTTTCCTGGGTCTTTTTTCAGGTTTTTTTTCCGGTTTATTTTTCTAGTTTGATATATATATCGACCTCTGTGTTTACCAAAAACATTCAAGCAAAGATCATGTTATTCTTGAAACAAAACTTCCCACATAATTTGCCTAAAATTTCACTATTTACACTAAAAGGAATTCAATAAATTAAACTTATTGGCATTTATTCATAATCTCCTCTTAAATTCTGACTTGAACCAGCAGCAATTTTTCGACGGATTCCTCGTAATCTCCAAAACATTTGGTCATTTTATCTTCGAAGGTGTTCACCAAATCCTCTAAAGACCCCGAAAATGTTTCCTTAAAATTATCACCAGCCTCGTAAATTCTCGATATTGGAATTGTTTGTGATCTCTTTGTTAAGATTGTTCAACATCTGGCTCTGTCATTTTTTAAGAAACCTTAGTTTATTTAAAAACTGTAATGATCTACCAAAAAAATCATCAAAACTCTTACAAAAAAAAATGCAACTTCTCAAACTTCTTTGCTTGTTCAACACCTGGTTTGGTCCTTTTTCAAGAGACCTTAGTTTATTTAAAAACTTTACATTATTTTCCAAAACATCCATCAAAACTCTTACAAAAACCTTCTCAACTTAACTTCTTAAACAGAATAAAGTTTTAAATAAACGGAGACATAATCTTATCATAATATTTGTATATTGTATTAATAAATTTGGTATGACATGCGTAAATTTTCCCAACCGCGCGCAACAGAAACCTTATCGATCTCCTGGTGCATGTTTACCAAACAGTCAAGCAAAGATCATGCTATTCTTGAAACAACACTTTTCAGATTATTGCCTAAAATTTCACTGTTTACATTAAAACCAATAAAAAAAATTAATAAATAAAACTTACTGGCATTCATTCATAATCTCCTCTTGAGTTCTGACTTGAACGGGCGCCAATTTTTCCACCGATTCTTCGTAATTTCCGAAACATTTGGTGATTTTGTCGTCGAAAGTGTTCACCAGATCCTCCAAAGACCCCGAAAATGTTTCGTTAAAATTATCAGCGACCTCGGAAGGATTTGTTCTTTTGACAGTCTTCGGGGGTAAATTCTCGATATTCGAATTGTTTGTCATCTCTTCGTTGAGGTCGTTCAACACCTGGTTCAGGTCCTTTGTTTTCTTATTGACGTTGACGTTTTTGATGTCGTCCTCGTTTTTGGTGTTGGCCGAATGGAACTCCGTCGAAACCCAGTCCTCGGACTCCTCGAACTGGGCCAAGGGCGCTTCAAACTTGAGTTCGGCCATTTTTTTGGCGCTCAGATCCCGCATATCGACGGCCCGAACGCGTCGCGAATCAGCACAAGACTGCCGCATCGGGCCGGCGCTGCGCATCGCTTTCGTCGCATGTCGGGGCGTCTGCGAAGCGACGGTGCACAGTGGTAGAGATTGCTTAGTGCATCTATGAGCGTCCGCGGTATAAAATATAAGATGTGTAGTTTTCCAGGGGCGGTCACAACTCGTCCAAATATTATTAATACGTAAAATAAAGGTAATTATGCAGTATATGGTTTTCTGCCATTTTTTATTTTTTTTGAAAAATTCTTTATGGGGGCACCTGCTAGGGTCTCTAGGACCCCAAATCAGCCTGCGCCCGATTTTTTTTTTAAGAGAAAAAAGGGTGCCGGGGAGGGTTGTAATGTGTTTTTTTGACTGTTTTGGGTTGGGTTAGAATAGGTTGGGTTGGGCTGTGTTGGACTGGGTTGTTTTAGTGAAAAAAAAATTTAAAAAAACACAAAAAAATTAATAAAAAAACAACAGGCGCAGGAGGATTTGGGGTCTTAGAGACCCTAGTAAGTGCCCCCATAAAGAATTTTTCATAAAAATCAAAAATGGCAGAAAACCGTATACTGCATAATTACCAAAATAAAGGTTTCGAATGACCGTTTTTGTACATTGAATATTTAAAAAAATTTTAGAACTTTCCTTCGTTTATCTGTGTGTTTGTTTCACCATCACGCGGAAACGGTAATTATCCCAGCAAACACAAATTTTCGGCATTGAATCGGGCCAATGTCGAAAACATCGGCAGTGTATCGGCATCGGCGACTACACTCTGGCACGATGTTGGTCAGATTGCGATTTTTAGTTTTCGGTCAATAATCGGCAACTAACGAAGGTCCACATTACTACAGTCGACTTTATGCCGACACCACTTTAGGAACAACGATGGTCCGATTGGAACTTTGTTTAATCGGTCGAAAATCGGCAACTGACAATGGCCCGATTTACCTTATCTGCGTTAGGGCCGATGATGGTCCGATAGGAACTTTCTTTAACCGGTCGAGAATCGGCAACTGACGATGGCCGATTTACTATAGTCGACTTTATGCCTACGTTTACTTTATTTGCTTTAGGGCCGACGACGGTCCGATTGGAACTTTGTTTAATCGGACGAGAATCGGCAACTGACGATGGCCCGGTTTACTATAGTCGACATTATGCCAACGCAAACCTTATCTGCTTTAGGGCCGATGATGGTCCGATTGGAACTTTCTTTAATCGGTCGAGAATCGGCAACTGACGATGGCCCGATTTACTATGGTCGACTTTATGCCGACGACCACTTTATCTGCTTTAGGGCCGACGATGGTCCGATAACGTCACCTTAAAATTTTAAAACTGCTTAATAGTTTCTTCCTAGTATGTAGAGATGGCGCCAATGTCACTATGTTCCCTGTACAGTGGAAGATAATATTATATATATATAATGAGCAAAGATAATTCAAAACCAGAATGCGGACTTGACAAGATGGTGGTACTTCTCTACAAGAATCAGCTCTTCTGCCACTTAAACCAGCTCGACTAGTTAATCACCCGCATTATCGAAACTTTATAGTTTGGCAATGTCGGGCCCCTTTAAGCTACCACCGACGGACCTCCGTCAATCGCCGACGTTGGACCGCTTTAGGAAACCAATGTCGGGCCGAGACCAGCTTGCCTACGTTCGTTAGACCGACCAAATTAAGCAGTTATGGGCGGATGGTCGGTACCATGTGGTTAAACCATATCGAACCTTAATCGTACGGCGACGGTATGCCGATGTCAGCAAAAAGTAAAATTTACCATTGGTCCGACGACGGGCCACAGTCTAACGCTGCATCGGCAAACATACATTGGGCCTACATCGCAAAGCGGACAAAAAATACTGCTGGTCCGATTTCGTAAATCGACGTCGTGCCGATGACGACAAATTCGGCAATCGACATCGGACCGACGAAGGCCCGAGGGAACCGTGTTTGCTGGGATGCGTATACAGTTTTCTACCATTTTAAAGTGTTTTTCAAAAAAATTTTTAGACGGTTAATACCCACAAGAAAAAGGATATGCTAAGGATGTTCTAAATTAACATGGCACATCCTTAGCATGTGCTTAGAGTAGATTACGTTCCGCTCTAATCACATGCTATGCAGGTTCTTAGGATGTGCTAATAGATATATTCTTATCAGATGATTGGCATATGCTAAATCTATAGTAGCGCAAAACCAGTATAACTCCCAAAATATGGCTTTAAATAAAATAAAAAATATATTTTTAAGCTCTAAAAACCATGTCCGATCACAATACACCCTAAGAGAAAAAAATAAAAACAAATAATAAAAAAAGGGCGACGCGCCGACGGGGTTCGAACCGACAACCTACAGGTTGATAGAGCAATGCTGTATCCACTGTACCATGCGCTTATAAAGAAACAGTTTGAAACCACGGAATATAAGCGTTTTGGCGGATTTTTATAGGTCGACGGAAAAGTATTAATCATGATTAAAGTTTAATCAGAAAATTTTCGCGTTTGGTTCGTTTCCGGTCATCGATTTTTTTTTAAAACTTATTTCATAATTGGAATATACTTTGCATATGCTAATGATGTCCTAGAAGTAACCTTCGTTAATGGTATTTCATTAGTATATGCTAAGGAAATACTGGAATAACATTCTTTTAATGTTCTTTGACGGTATCAGAATAGCGTGTGCGCTAAAAGAATCAAATAATGTTTCAATAAGTGATATATACTTTGCGTATTAAAGATGTTCTAAAAGTTACCTTCTTTAATGGTATTTCCTTAGCATATGCTAAGGAAAACACTAGAAGAGCCTTCTTTTGATGTTTTTTTGCAGTACCAGAATAGCATGTGCGATAAAAGGAACAAATAAATGTTTCAATAAGTGATATACAGACCGCTTCAAGCTACTGCGAACATAGGGCGGAAGAAGTCTAATTTGCCGGTGTACGTACATGCAGAGACACCGTACGCCTATCAGTGAAGCAACCAATACTCAGGCTTGCGATCACCACTTGCATGACTTTCCTTTGGTATTTAGTACGCCTCTAACCACGGTGCTGTGTGGAGCGTAGTCAATGAAACCGGAATTTGGTCAATAAATACGCAAATTTTTATAACGTAATTTTCTTATTTTTTGTCACTGATAAATAAGAGCGTTTTATTGTCAACTGCTCAGATTTATCAGTGACGACGTGTTACAATGAAAATAATAAGGAGAAACAAAATAAAAGCAAGTTCTCAAACTAAAATAATACATTCTAAAAACCAAAAAGATTCTCCCAGTCAAAAAAAAATTAAAGCAAATGTTCGAAAAGTCCTCCTTGCTCGGCTAGACAATATCCGAGCCTATTATAAAAACCCCTTCTAACGTTTCCAAGCATGTTAGGGGTGATAAATTGAAAAGCTTCTTCAAAAACAGATAGAAGTCATTAGTAGCAAGATCGGGAGATCGAGCTGGCCATAAAATAGTTCCCCGTGTACTTATAACCCGATTAGGAAATACATTATCAAGGCCAACATTGTGAGCGGAACAACCATCTTGTTGAAACCAGGTTTCACCAAATCTTACACCTAACAACTGCCTAGCAGTTGGAATAATGTGCTGCTGCAGTAGATCCAAGTATCTAGGACCATTCAAATTGCAATTGCCGTTAATAAAAAATGGCCCAATTACGTGTTCCTCTATAATACCCCCCCCCCAAACATTTAGTTTTTGGGGATGTTCTTAAGTCAAAATACAAATGCAAATTTTCCCTCGACCAATATCGAACGTGTGTTGGGTTATGACGATTTGACCATTTGACCATCTGCACTTTTTCTGCAACTTCGTAGACATCCATTTTTGGTTTTAAAAATCTATTATTTCAATTAAGAACTTACCCATCTGTTTCTCGAGCAAGGCAGAAATAAAACAAAATAATAAAAACAAAATGAATTTCCAAAAGATAACACTGCAGCGTGCTTCGAATCCACCTCGGTCGTACGGCACGGAGAGTAAATTGGACTTGATTCCCCCTATGTTCGCAGTAGCTTGAAGCGGTCTGTATACTTTGCCTATGCTAAAGATGTACTAATGGTAACCTTCTTTAGTGGTCTTTCTTTAGCACATCCCAAGAAAATACTTAGAAGCACATTCTTTTGATCGTCTTTTATGGTACCAAAATAGTATGTGAGCTAAACGGACCAAAAAATGTTTTAAAATTGATATATTCATTGCATGTGTCAAAGATGTATTCAAAAGGTACATCTTACTCAAATTTGCTATGGATATCCTTAATAGCATATACTTAAATAGTATGTACCAAGCATATGCTAAAGATGTTCTCAAAAGGACAGCCTCAAAAGGAGATTTAACGCATATGCTATGCATGTAAATGTTCTTTCATTGATATGTGGGTATGCTTCGTCAGAAGTACGAAACCGTCAGTGCGTCAAAAAAATTCCTTTTTTTTCAAAAGTTACAGCCAAAAAAAGTTGAAAAAATATCAAACTTCCGGCGAAATGAAATAGGGTGCTGGGTAGGGTAGATTCTTTCCGGTTGAAGTAACTGATTTGGAGTTTTTTTTTAACGAAAATTCAAACTTGGATGAGCATCCCACAAGGAACACACAAAGGACCAAAGAGAAAAGGGAAATGATTAAACGATGTCTCGCCCTGGGCAACCAGCGTCGGCTCATCAGTGGTTTCACTGGCCACACCCCCCAACTTTGAATTACTCACAAATATGCATCGTTCCGCACTGGCATTTATCTAAGTCACCTGATACGGGTTCGTCCTGGCGTGTTACTATTTCCAATAGGATTATGCTCCTCAGGCAATTAAAACAAAAAGCAAGTTAAAAAAAAAACTCCAAATCAGTTACTTCAACCGGAAAAAATCTAAAAACAAAAGATCAAAAGATCTTGGGTGGAAAATAACGAAAATTGGTCCTTTGTGTTTTCCTTGTGGGATGCTCATACCAGTTTGAATTTTCGTTGTTTTCCACCCAAGATCTTTTGATCTTTTGTTTTTATATAGAATGGTTATTTAAGCACCACGATATAGGAACCTCGAATGTGAAATAAAATTATGTTATACTTAAAGAAAATAAAATTTAATTTTTAAATAACATTATAAATAGGAAATAGTCCAGTGGCGGTCCCAGGGGGGGCGATCGCCCTCCCCCCCCTTTGCTCCAGAAATAAGTAGATAACAAAGATGCTGGTGGTAACCTTGAAGCTTTTGGAGAAAAAACAAGAAATTGCAGAACGTTTCTTTAAAGCAGGGTTGGAAAAAACCCGTTTTTTTTTATATAAAACCCAACCCACTGGGCTTTTTTGGGTTTTATAAATGGATTTTATGGGGTTTTTTATGGTTTTCTTTTTATATTATATACAGATGGTAGTTCTTCTTTAAAATTAGGACTTATTCTCGTGATCGTTTATCAACTATAAAATACGATATACAAATAGGTGGAATACAACAGAAATCGACAGTTTGTTTGTTTGTTAATAAATCAAAGCAATTTTGGTTTAGTTTGACCAGCGCTTTATGCGGATGCGATATTCTTATCATATTTTCTTAATGTAAACAAACATAAAGAAAACTATTTTTGGAGTTTGTGTATTTACTACACTGTAAGTACCTGCTTACTTAGTATGATATGATAGTATACGATTCAAGTTTTCGTTTTTTTCGAGGTTATTAAATCTAAACCATTTTTTTTAAAACGAAAATGCCTAAGAGTAGCGGTGAAAAGAGTGCTTCAGAATGGACTGAGGTTTTAGAATCCAGTAATAAAAGTAGAGTTTGCAAATACTGAACCAGAATCGTTTTTTTTTATAATTTGCATTGTTGCCCAGCTAGTGCAGCATCCATTGAAAGACATTTCAACTTACGGTCTTATTTGGAATAATAAAATAAGAAATTGTTTGGGATTAGAAAAATATTTGCAGTGCAAGTTTATGGGAACTTACGATCAGATTCAAACGACTGGTAATAATATACCTTTTTTGCGTTTATTTATTTTATTAATAATGAAAAAACCCACTTTTAAGAAAGCCCTACGTGTTTTTTAAGTGTGTTTTACCCAGAAAACCCAGTGGGCTTTTTTGGGTTATCCACAGGGCAGCCAACCCTGCTTTAAAGACATTCTATCTAGAATCCCTCTACAGTATTTTGGGACAGTTTGACGTTCAATTCGTCACACCAAGAATAAAAAAACGCATGAAGTACTTACCACGAAAACCACGATATTGGAAATACGGAACAGTATTATAGAGTTTTTATTTATAAACAAGTTTTAAAAAAAAAGTATTTTTGACCTGAACATATTCATACCAAGTTTTATACAACGTTAAGCCAAAATCAAGGCAAAATTAACTAAAGTCGTTTTCCAAATACTATAAACTGTTTGATTAACCCAAAACACAAATACTGACAACATTTCCGAGGCAGTGAAAAAGTGTGGCGATATTTTTCAAAAGTAGGGCAGAAATTGCGGCGCTATAACCTTTGATATTTACGGTATTAGTTTAGTTTTGCGTTAAAAGTGGCATTTGTAGTGTCATTTTCTTAAAAAATTTTCGCCTGCTGCGCTTTGAAACCATTGATATATTTTTATTTAATTAGATCATTAAATCTAAAAATGCAGTTTTTGTTGCAATTTTCTTAAAAAATTTCGCCAGCGGCGCTATGATACTGTTGATATTCATGTTTTTAGGTTAATTTGACTCAAAAATTACATTTTTAATCCAATTTTCTCAAAAATCTGAGTAACCCCAGGCCAAATCGGCGTTTGTAGTTACTAAGTATTGTTTGCATATTTTGATATGTTCCTCATGCTTGCGCATGCATATGCTTCTATCCTAGTTTTTTTTTCGTATCGAAATCGCCCTCCCCCCTTTTCAAATAGCTGGGACCGCCACTGGAAATACAATAAACCAAACAATAACAAAAATGTTAATTACTATCAAAACAAACGCCTAAAACAATGCTGAAGGAAACAATCTAATTTAATAAGAAAACGAATTCACGACCAGTTTAATCTAACCGTGGGTCAAGTTAACCCTCAGTCATAAAGGTCAAAAAATATTCGTCCCTTTTAGCCTACAAAAGATAATACATCATTTCGTCATCACTTTCCTCAATTTCAGAATCGAACGAATCGGCAGACTGAACAATTTTTTCACTTAGGCTTTTTGCTGCCTAAAAGAAATATTACAAACAATAAAATAAAAAAGTGCAAATAAACATTTATTTAATTTTTAAGCGCAACTTGCTTTTGCACCAATTTGGCGGAGAGTTTTTGAGTTGTGTTGACGTTGCCTGCGACTAGAGTCGCGTGCAACGTTTCCACAACGTCGCCGAAGCGAATACGACTGGAGTGCCCTCTGGATAATATTTTTATTAATATAATTGATTTGAAATCAAGATTACCACGTTTGCAACCACAAATAAGCAAATGTCCAAACACCATTTATTAATAATTCTAAAATACGTAGCTAAATTCTGTTCATTTGATTTTGTCTTGTCTTTGTCTTCTAATATACCTCAGGTAAAACTCCTTAATTTTTATATACCTCACCCTGTTCGACCGGAGAATACAGTAGAACCCAAAACCGAGAACAATAGAAGGCAAGCGATAAACTATTCTCATAGTCGCCGAAATTGGAGGAAATTTACATTTTAAGTACCATGGTATATAGGTACTAGTGAAGAAAATAGTAAATACGTGAAAAGTTGTATGAAATTTAATAAACAAATTACTTATATGTTACGGTTGTCAATTATTATGCCTACAAAAATAATTAAAATGAAATGGAGGTAGATATGCTTCTTTAAAACCAGTCAAAAATAAAATAGGAATAAATGACTCAGATTCAAAAGACCAGTAAAGGCTTTCATCATCACTCTCATTTTCTTCCAAAGAAATAATTAACGGTTCCATAGTTTCTTCGATTAAACAATCAAGTTTCCACATTTTTTCTTCTACTTTTAAAACATGTTGTACACATGTATGCCAATTATCTGGAGTTATTTTTTTAACTGATTCTTGAAAAAGCACCTCCACATCCTTTAATTTATAGGTAGTATTATTCCTTGCTACATACCCTTTCATTTGAGCCCATATTAATTCTATTGGATTAAGTTCACAATGGTAAGGCGGCAGTATTAATACCGTTATGTTTCGTTTTTCAGCCATATCATCGACAACTTTCTTATTGAATTTTTCTTTGTGGCTATTTACCAATAATAGTAGTTCTTTTTTGCCATATCTGCCTCAAAATTTATGTTTTTTCTGTAAGCCACTTACAAATATCAGCTTTTCTCTATGCTGTGGTTGGTACTTTTTCAAGGTTTCTGGAATGGTAACTGGCGTTGTCCATTACTATTACTGAACCAGGAGGTATTAGGTCTAACATTTGCTGAAAGTATTCTTCAAATGTATAATGTATATAATACCAGGAAGAAACAAAAATTGCTAATAATCTAAAATTCTTAAAATCATGAAATTATATTACTACTTAAACTTAATCCTGTATAATTATGCACCTGAAACAATTATGGCATCATCTGTATACCCACGTATTATAGTGCAAAAACAGAACACGCATAATAAACAATTTCTCTATCAGGTTAAAATATAATATATATTTTTAACTGCTGTCTTTATTCTATTTTTTTTTTAAATTTAAATGTTGGCAAAACACCTACGCCAATGGTAGGCTCAAGAAAATGGGTTTTAAATCGTTTTATTACTCTCTCTTCTTTCGGACAAAGCGTTTTATTCGACAGGTGGCGCACACAGGTCGAGAGGTGTGCATGCTGTCCGTGTAGCTTCAACTGCCAGGTACAATCCTATGGCTCCCTGATGATTCCTAATAAGCGTAGGTGTCTGGATTCTCCATTAGACTGGTCGTAATGAAGTGAGAAACAAAAACGCTTTGTCCGATATGCCACGAGTGTTACTTTTATTTTTATTTGCGGACACGAAATTCACTTTATTTTTTTAATATTTTGACTAGTTTTGGTTCATTATGCAACGTAGTTTTGGTATATTTCTTAGTTATGGTAACTAAGGCAACTAAAAATTGTTACTTGGGGGGGGGGAACTATAATTGAATGAGTGTCATAAGTTTGACCTCTATATCTGTGTGTCTGTGGGCATGAACTGATTTCGATGACAAATATAGTGACAGTAACTTCTGAACTGTTAATCCGATCACGATGAAAAAAAAAATGTCATTTCTTATGGGGGATAGGTTTCGGTTAAATTTTTTTATATTTTAATATGTTATAGAGGGGGTCCCAATGACAAATTTTCATCAGGGGCACTTTCTCCAATATGTACTGGGTGAGTTAGAAATTAGACTTAAAGTTACAAAAATGGCCGAAATACGCCTGAAATGACTCAAAATCGCTTGGTATAAAAGTCGACTATTAAAAGAGTAGCAAAACGAAAAAGAATTTATATTTCCCAAACATGATTTTTTTAAAAAATGATAATATTTTAAATACAAACTTTTGAACTTATACAGAGTACGCCAAAAAGAGGTTAAGAACTCGCGAAATACTCCATTATAACGTGATTAAGTATTTTATACAAAAAAACCACTAGCTAAGCAACGGAATTATTTTTTTAAATGGTGTATACATTAAAAAGTTTGTAGCTTACAAAATTAATTTTTCAAAATCCTGAATGATTCGATGGGTTTTGAAAAAATGATGGTTAAATATCTTTGTTTAGAACTAATCTAGAGCAATTTCAAAGTACGATACCTGAAATTAAGTTAAAAAATGTTAGTTGTGGTCCGTAAAATAATATAACAAATAAATGTTGACTGTTTCTTTCTAAGGACAATTTGGGAGAGGGGGATGTTGAGCAATTTCAGACGTATTTTTTTGCTTACCCTGTACATATACGGACGTTAGTACTAATATAAAAAATGTATATCCCCAGCAAACACGGTTCCCTCGGGCCTTCGTCGGCCCGATGTCGATTGCCAAATTTGCCGTCATCGACATGACGTCGATTTACGATATCGGACCAGCAGTATTTTTTGTCCGCTTTGCGATGTACGCCCAATGTATGTTTGCCGACGCAACGTTAGACTGTATCGCCGTACGATTAAGGTCCGATATGGTTTAACCACATGGTACCGACCATCCGCCCATATAGCTGCTTAATTTGGTCGGTCTAACGTAGAAAAGCTGGTTTTGACCCGACATCGGTAAACTATTCAAGTCCGACATTGGTTTCCTAAAGCGGTCCAACGTCGGCGATCGACGAATGTCCGTCGGTGGTAGCTTAAAGCGGCCCGACAATGGCAAACCACAAAGGTCCTATAATGGGTGGATAATAAGACCCCACATCGGCCTCTAAAAGCGGGCCGACGTCGGTGATTGACGAAGGTCCGTCGGTGGTTGCTTGACAAGGTCCGTCGGTGGTTGCCTGACATGATCCGACATTGGCAAACTACAAAATATGGATAATGCGGTTGCTTAACCAGTCGGGGTGGTTTAAGTGGCGGAAGAGGTGATTCTTGTGGAGAAGTACCACCATCTGGTCAAGTCTGCATTCTAGTTGCTAAATATCTTTGCTCATTATATATATAACATTATCTTCCACTGTACAGGTAACATAGTGACATTAGCGCCATCTCTGCATACTAGGAAGAAACTATTAAGCAGTTTAAAAATGTTAATGTGACGTACCATCGTCTGTTGCCGGTTATCGACCAATCGAACAAAAATCTGATCAGGTCATCGTCGGTCCTAAAGCAGATAGTAGATCGTCAGTTCCCGATTCTCGACCAATAAAAACAAAGTTTCAATCGGACCATCGTCGGCCCTAAAGCAGATAAATTGGTCGTCGGCATAAAGTCGACTATACTAAATCGAGCCATCAACAGTTGCCGATTCTCGACCGATTAAACAAAGTTCCAATCAGACCATCATCGGCCCTAAAACAGATAAGGTTTGTGCTGGCATAATGTCGACTATGGTAAATCGTGGCAATCGTCAGTTGCCGATTTTCGACCGATTAAACAAAGTTCCAATCGGACCATCGTCGGTCCTAAAGTGGTGTCGGCATAAAGTCGACTGTAGTAATGTGGACCTCCGTCAGTTGCAGATTATTGACCGAAAACTGAAAATCGAAATCTGTCCAGCATCGGGTCAGCGTATAGTCTCCGATGCCGACACACTGCCGACGTTGTCAACATTGGCCCGATTCAATTCCGACGATTTGTGTTTGCTGGGTCGTTATATGTTAAATCAGATCTGCAAAAACCATTATTATCTTATCTTTAGTTTTGTCATAAACGAAGGTTAAGTAGTTTATTCAATTTTTTTTTTTATATTCTTTTTTAAAAATATCTGTCTTTGTCATACAACTTTAGTAAGTACATGCTGAGTGCGAATATGATAACCGTTTTTTTGTGTAACGCATAGTTGCCAATTTTACCATTATTTACTGGGCGCATAAACTATTATCATGTATTTATTAAGTCAGTATAATAGTATTACATACACAGAATGTGTGCAATATGTACTTCAATAAAAATGCAAAAAAGACCATCAGTTTTACTTCTTTCTTTTACGAAACGACGGATCTTCTCTTTTCACTGATCAGCAGTAGTCTCCCATCATTGCAGAGTCCCAATGTCCTTGATATTGAGTTTCCATCGTTCTTATATCCTTATGAAACCGCTCTCTCATTTCATCGCTAACATCTCCAAGATTTTCCGGAAAGAAGTCGAGATGTGAGTGAAGAAAGTGGATTTTCAAGGACATGCGACATCCCAAAGCTTTATATGAGACCAGAAGTTGCTGCACCAGTCCTTCGTAATTTTCGTCTTTATTTTTGCCCAAAAAACCTTTCGTAACATTGACAAAGGCACGCCATGCATCTAACTCCTTTTCATTTAAAGTCTGTTCAAACAATTCTCATCACGCATCAATTTACGAATATCAGGTCCAATAGAAATTCCTTCCTTTAATTTAGCATCACTTAATTTTGGAAAGAACTGTTCAAGGTAACTATATCCTGCGCCCTCTTTGTTCATAGCTTTGACAAAATTCTTCATGAGGCCCAACTTAATATGAAGAGGGGGCAGCAGGATCTTGGCTGGATCTACCAGAGGCTCACACTTGACATTGTTACTACCGGGCCTAAATGACTCTCTAAGGGCCACTCTTTTTGTAAGTAATGTTTAGTTGTAGCTCTTGAGTCCCAAAGACACAAAAAACAACAGTATTTTGTAAAGCCACCTTGCATACCAAGTAATATTGCAATAACTTTCAGATCTCCACAAATTTGCCAGGTATGTTCTTTGTAGTTGATATAATTTAGAATTAGGGCGAGATCTTCATACGTTTCTTTCATCGAAATGAGTGTGCCACAGGAATAGACGGCCTTATGTTCCCATTATGCAGTAAAACTGCTTTTAGACTGTACTTTGATGAATCTATGAAAATACGCCATTCAGATGGATTGTGTTGAATTTGTGAAGTGAACTTTCCATTTCGTAATATTCTGAAAAAGGTTCATTCCTTTTTCTGTATTAAGTGTAAGTAGTTCCCGGAGCCAGAAAATTCCACTGTTTCAGTCTGGTACCTAAAAGTTGAGCTTTCTCTTTTGAAAGTTGCAAGTCTCTAACTAAATCATTTAATTCATTTTGTAGTATAAGCTGAGGTTCATCCTTTCTTCATCCGAGGATGTTGATGTTTTATCCTCATAAGTTTCTGTTGGCAATCTATTGTCAGTCGATCTTTCTGTAATATCTATTGTATCCCAGTTTTTTGGCGGAGTGGGTATCGGTAAAGATTCTCCATGCGGCACTGGTCTTATTGCGGATGGCAAGTTTGGATACTGAATGGCACGTTGATTCTTCTTATTTGCTCCTATTGCATTTGTCAAACAAAAATAACAGTCGTCATGATGATTCCGGGACTCTCTCCATATCATGGGAATTGCAAAGGGCATGCTTTTTTTACTTTCTTTCAGCCATGCCGTAAGGGTCGCATAACACATTAGGCAGCATACATGAGAAGCCCAGCTTTTATCTTGATCACCGATTTTGCAGTTGAAATAAAAATAGTATGCTTTCTTGACAACATCATTCATCGGTCTAATCTGTGACTGTACCGCAAATACTCCACAAATGTAACAAAATCGGCCCGGTGAATTTTTACAAACTCTACGAAAAGAACCTGACATGTTGCAAAAGCGGAAAAACGGCACCCAATGAAGAGCTAGAGTATCTACTAAGAAGACAACAGCACGAATTAAGAAATCAAAAACAATGAAACAGACGTAAAATACTCTTAACTGATCACTTATGTTATGTATTAAAGCGAAACTGACTTTGTCTACTCACGCTGGCGCGGCGCCTTATACAGACCGCTTCAGCCTACTGTGAACATAGGCCGGAAGAAGTCCAATTTGCCAGGGTACGTACATGCAGGGACACCGCACACCTATCAGTGAAGCAACCAATACTCAGGCTTGCGATCACCACTTGCGTGTAGTATTTAGTACGCATAGACAAACTACCAACCGAACCCAATTTTTTTTCTATGTTAGTACGCTTCTAACCACGGTGCTGTGTGGAGTGTAGACAATGAAACCGGAATTTGGTCAATAAATACGCAAATTTTTATAACGTAATTTTCTTATTTTTTGTCACTGATAAATAAGAGCGTTTTATTGTCAACTACTCAGATTTATTACTGACAACGTGTTAGGATAAAAATAATAAGGAGAAACAAAATAAAAGCAAGTTCTCAAAATAAAATAATACATCCTAAAAACCAAAAAGATTCTCCCAGTCAAAAAAAAATTAAAGCAAATGTTCGAAAAGTCCTCCTTGCTCGGCTAGACAATATCCGAGCCTACTATAAAAACCCCTTCTAACGTTTCCAAGCATGTTAGGGGTGATAGTTTGAAAAGCTTCTTTAATTTTAATCCGAAGTTCTTCCAAATTATTAGCCCTTTCATGCCCGTAAACTTTATTTTTGATATAACTCGACAGATACAAGTCATTAGGAGCAAGATCGGATGATCGAGCTGGCCATAAAATAGTTCTCCATGTACTTATAACTCGATTAGGAAATACATTATCAAGATATTCCCTAACAAGGCCAACACTGTGAGCGGGACAACCATTTTGTTGAAACCATGTTTCACCAAATCTCACACCTAACAATGCCTAGCAGTTGGAATAATATGCTGCTGCAGTAGATCTAAGTATCTAGGACCATTCAAATGGCCGTTAATAAAAAATGGCCCAATTACGTGTTTCCCTACAATACGCCCCAAACATTTAGTTTTTGGGGATACTGTGTTCTTACGTCAAAATACAAATGCAAATTTTCCCTCGACCAATATCGAACGTGTGTTGGGTTATGACGATTCAATAATGGAAAAGTGCTTTCATCTGTGAAAAGAATAGATCTCAGAAAGTTTTCATCACGATTAGCCCTTTCCATCATTCTTTCGCAAAATTTGATGCGTTTTTGACGCTTTGTAAGAATGATAACCATTCTTTTTGAGATAACGTAAGACAGTGGCTGAAGACATATTAACTTTCGATTTTCTCCACTGCAGCGCAAATCATCACATCTCGTACTTCCTGCTCGTCATTCAAAACAGTGGGTTTTTTTATGGTTTCCTGGCGCTACACAACCAAATTGCACAAACCTATGAATCGTTGATAAACTAGGTTCTGAATAAGTCTGAATGGTCTGCCTTGATAGTACCATTTGACCATCTGCACTTTTTCGGCAACTTCGTAGACATCCATTTTTAGTTTTAAAAATGTATTATTTCACTTAAGAACTTACCAATCTGTTTCTCGAGCAAAGCAGAAATAAAACAAAATAATAAAAACAAAATAAATGTCCAAAAGATAACACTGCAGCGTGCTTCGAATCCACCTCGGTCGTACGGCACGGAGAGTAAATTGGACTTGATTCCCCCTATTTTCGCAGTAGCCTGAAGCTCATTGTATATTGACGCGCCTCATAGTCTAGAAGGTTCGAGCAAATCCGCGACTCCGCGTCATTGTCGCCACATAGACAAGGCGGTCTTACCTGCTCGGACAAAACAGTAGCCAATGACAAAGTGCTTAAGGCTCCCCCGCCCCACTACCATTAATTAACCATTGCCAAAACTGTTATTTTGATAGAAACTCAAACCGACCTTTAAGAATATAGTAAAAATGGCAAATTACGAGCTAATCGAGCAAAACTGTAATCATTGCTATAATCAGCGATCCAAAATTAGTCAGTAAAATGGTTCTCCTTTCTGTAACTAAACTAACGTCGGTCTTGTAAACTAACAAATGATTATTGCCGCCATACTGTTGTCTTTTCCTGATTAGCGCCGCTACGCCATTTGTGTAAATCGTTCAGAAATCTTGTTTTTTGAATTTGATGATTTTTAAGTCACTTTTAGTAATTTTTATTCTTTTAGATTGGCTACAGTGTTTGGAAATTAGTCTGTCTGTGGTCCATTGGCAGACGTTCTGGACCGGTATTCTCGTAACTAAATACGCTCGGCGTTTCGTACTCGCTGACCGTATGATAACTTAATATTCGCATACCACGTGACCAAAGTAACAAAAATGGTATTCAGGTATATTGAACGCAAGGCGTCGATGAAGTGCGCTCAGCGCGTGGCGACCGTTTGAGAAACACCTACCATTTGCCAGCTGTTTTGCCCTCCGCGCGTACGATTTTCCTACCCTACAATACTTTGTAGAGTGCTGCAGAAAATATAGTAGTTTTTTCAGTTTGCGTTTTTATTAATAATTAGAAAAATAAAAATCTCTTATTAGTAGCTTGGGGACGGGTGACAAACACGTACACATCAACCTTACTATTTGATGCTCGATGTAAGACAACTTTTTTTCAAAAAAATGCAACAAAAACTTTTCTTATCAAAATCGACATCGAAATAATTGAGCATCCGTATAATACTAGAAATAGAAGCAATCAAATTCTGTAAAACCAAGGGTAAAAAAAGCCATTGGTCAGCGGTGCTTTTTGTATCTTTCATCGGATGTGTACCAAAAAATATCTGGTTTTGTTACGCTCCTGCCCACATTAATTGTTTTCTTTCAAAAATAAACTAAAAGCTTTCATGAAATATGAAATTAGCAAACATGAAATAAATAGCTTAATTGATATAAAAAATAATTAGCAAACAATATAGGTAACTACCTTTATTTCTGTGTTTTCGTCTGTATTTTCTTTACTTTTCTGAAATATCACATTTTTCACATTAATTACCATTTTTATGTTTTTTATCTTCCATGAAAATATAAATTTTTCCACGCGCGAGGTTTCTCTTGTGGATGTATGAATTCTGTGTTTGTTGTTGAATTGGTTAGGTTATTTTTTGGGTAACAAATACCTTAGAGTTTTATTTTCTGTTTCTTAAAATCTAGAATACGCATGTTTACTATAATTATAAGGTATAACTTACTTGATATATAAGTAACTATTGTGAAACCATTTTAACAATAAATGCTATATAATAAAGTATCAATATCAATATACGACCGTGCCGGAAACACCACTTTCCCTGACTGAGTGCCGGAATAAATTTAAACTTTTCCGCGAGTGCGGAATTTTTTTGTAAGTGTGCGGTTAAGTCTCGGGGTAAACTTTTTCCCGCACACTGGGCGGGAACGTGCTACGAGTTTATATCACAGGGTCAAAGGGCGGGTTTAACTGAGCTAAACCAAACCATCAAATAATTTTTTAAAGGATCAACACTTGTACAAGTCACATTTGATTTACCCTTTCTGAAATACGGCTCGAAATCGATCACACAATGGCTTCTTTCTTACACATAGAAAAAGAAAAGGAGCGACAAGGCTAACCAGAAATAAAAATGCAAAATTCGATGATGCCAAGATGTGCTAAGCGAATTTGATTCTGTCTGCTCGCAGGGCAGCGCGTTCGGCAGAGAGAATACGAAAAGTCGTCGGTCAGCGTGCCGCTGAGCGCGCTGTTCGCTATTCGTTTCGCTTAGCGACTTCAAAACGTTACGTATTACGAGAATACCGGTCCTGGTGGAGCACAAGACGTCGGCTGACGACGTTAAAGTTGTAGAAAATACTAAAAATAACGTCACTTGTACATGGATGAAAATTCACAGTATTATAGGGGACGACGTTTTAAAAAATAAAATGTTATTGGCAGACGTCCTAGTGGAGCACAAAGTGCCGACAGACGGCGCCAAAGTCGTAAAAATAAAAAAAATTACGTAATTTGTACATGGATGGAGGGGATACGCGATGTAGTGGCTAAAACTCCTCATTGCATTTTTAATTGTAAATAAAACTTTTTGAAAAAGTTTTGCATGCGTGAATTTTTTTTTCGCACGCCGCCCTGTGCAGGATTTTTTTTTCACGCACACATTTTTTTCGGCTATCATATTTTTCGGCAAAATTATGCACAAAAAATTGATTTTAATTTTCTGTGGGAAAAATGTTTTGCCCAACTCGTGCGGAAAGCGTCTTTTCCTTATCTTTACGACTTACCCGAACAAAATCTGCAATTTTCCGTACGTACGGAAAAGTAGTACTTTCCGCACTTTTATCTATAAACCATGTGACAATTCTAAATATACTGGAGAACAAAAAAAAAATGCAACACCAGAAAGGACTAAGGACACTAATCCTAGAGCAAGCTCTAAAGGTAGCAAAGCTTGACATTTATTTTGACACTTGCGTTGTCATTTTTTATTTGTTTGCCTCGCTTTTGTCATCAGCGGCTCGTTATTATTGTAAATAGTTTTTTTATCAAACGATTTAATTTTATTATTTATTCCTGTTGTGTGCCAAGCTGCAAAAAATAGTCTTGCGACGGATTTCAGCTCTTTCAAGTAATTAAAGGTAAGTTATAATGAGTGAAGGAGTATTTTTATTAGGAAAATCAAACAGCAATAGAAGGAGAGCTTGGTTGGAAGCCTTCGGACAAGACTTTAATGCCGGTATCCACCAACGCATTTTTTCTCCAATTAACTTTTAATTGCGGTTAATCGCGCCGTTTACCAACCCGGCCGATGTTGGGCGATTAAAGCTTAATTGAGCAATTAAGTCGCTGTCATATGCATTTTGTTGGTTATGTTTTCTGTTTGTTTTGATTTCCAGTTTGATTTGTTGAATTGTTTTTTTTTTTAAATATGGAAGATATATTGTATCATGACGATTTGGATGTGTTGGACATAATCAATCATGGAATTCCAAAACGATGGAACGAGAGTCCAAATTATTTTGAGACTATGGACAACAGGGGGTTCTTTAGAAGGTTTCGGCTCACAAAGCTTTCAGACTTCAGACTTATTTCACTTTCATAAGCTTCTTTTAAGTTTTTTTTATTTGTTTCACCTTTTATTTAAGTGTTGATTAACGTTTGGGTAATTATGCAGTTTACAGTTTTCTGCTATTTTTGATTTTTTATGAAAAATTATTTATTAGGGCACCTACTAGGGTCCCTAGGACCACAAGTCCGCCTTCGCCCGTTGGTTTTTTTTTTGGTTTAAAAAAAAAAATTTTCACTAAAACAACCCAATCCAATACAGTCCAACCCAACCCAAAACAATCAAAAAAACACATTACAACCCCCCCGGGCACCCTTTTTTCTCTTAAAAAAAAAATTGGGCGCAGGCAGATTTGGGGTCCTAGGGACCCTAGTAGGTGCTCCCATAAAGAATTTTTCATAAAATATCAAAAATGGCAGAAAACCGTATACTGCATAATTACCAACGTTTATAGTTAATAATTTTCATAAAATAAAAACAAATATAATTAAAAGTGAAGTAGATGTTTTATTTATCTAAAAACCTAATAAATACATTAATAAAACAAAGAACAAATGCAGACAACTATTGCACATAGACATGCCTAAATAAATCACATTGATTAGTTAGATATTGCTTATCACAAAAAACATTGTCTTTAAACAGTAGAAAATACACCTTAATTAGTAACCTCCTCAATTAGGATCTCAATAAAAAACAATGTTCCATCTCAACCAATTTTGTTTCAGTTTTGAAAACGGTATGCATGGTTTAATGGTATTACATATAGGCTTTTTGCTCAAGGACAATAGTAACTTGTTTGGGTTATTGTCATGACGTCACGGTTACTTTCAGTGACCATCCATAGTTATGACATCATCATAGAAAAACATGAGATGTATAAAAAAAATAATACAAATTAGAAAACCATAAACAATCGGTAAACCACACTTTGAACCTTACATTTTTTAAGTAAATATGTCCCATAGGCTGGTAACATAGTCTGGTTACTTGTGACGTCATGACGAGCAACTGGTTTACCTGGTAACTTATGGTTACTTCGAGGAAAAACTCTTTTTGACACTGTCAATGACCAGTCATTATAAAAAGTATACCCTACCTAAAATTTTAAAGTAATGAGAATGAAAGAAAAAAAATTAAAAATCCTGAAACATTTTAATCTAAAACTTTTAGGTTTTTTAATATAAAAAAAAACATTTTTAAGAATAGAAATAAAAAATTAAATACACAAATCTGCAACCAGTGTGTACAAAATTTCATTGCTGCAACCTTTAAGTCGAGGTCCTATAAAGCTTGATTTTTCTAAATTCATATTTTATTATTTTTCTTCTTTAATTATTATAACTTTAAAACCTCTTTTTTCTTAATTATAAGGTACTCAATATATCTAAAAATTAACAAACATCCTAAATAAATCACTTTTAAGCTGAGAAGATTATCACCCACAGACCTTCTTCTTGAGCGGTGATAACTGGAAACAAACTTTTTTGACATTTTATTAACAAAAGTGGCCTAATCAGGACTAGCTAATTGGAATTAACTTGCTAATCGCGGCTAAACAAGTTTACCTATCCACCAACTTTTTTTATGAAATAATTACCTAAGGGTTAAGTAACTCGATTTAAAAAAAAAGAGCTGGCAACGCAGCATATTTGTTGTGTATCTATTGGTAACACTGGATATGTTAAAAAAATTTTGATGTAAAAGGTTATCTTTTCTGTTTACTTTTTAATTTTCTTTCAGTTTTTGTTTATTTTTAAAACCTATCAGAAAATACGTTCCCCAGCTGTTGCGACTGAAACTCTCAAGTTAAACGGGGATGGCCGAATCGGTGCTGTTTGGAGCTGATTTGCCTAAAGTTTGTTTTTTAACACAGTGTGTGGTAAACAAAAGTGGGCATTGAACAGTATGCTGGGTGCATATAACTATGAAATACTATAATGGCCCAAGGATTGCAAAATGTGTATATAAATGGCCTTTTCAAAAATAAATTCTTTGCAACGAAGTCAACATAGTGACTTTTTGTAACTCACATGCGTTCAGATAAGAGGGTTAAGTTAAAGTAAAAGTGCTTTAAATTTTATCAGCCCAACAAGTCGTTACAAACAAATAAAAAATATAGTTTAGACGGTTCGTTAATGTGAACTTTTATGTGATATGATATGTATGGCAGAATTATCAGGAGGAAAAACTATTAGCCATCTTGTGACTGGATTAGATGTTTGAAAATATTTGTTATGTTTATTTTTTAATTTTTTTTTAAGTCACTTTCAGTATTTGTATAGTTTTAGAATAGGATACTTATTCCCTTGTATTACTTGACAGGTCCCCATTGCAAAATCTACTTAAAAAATGTTTAATAAAGCAAGACTGCCAAAATTAAATCTATCTGAGGCAACACATCGCTGTTTACTGCAACAACGACATTATGGTAGGTGCTGCAATGGGGCTTTTTACTTGAGGAGAAGCACAACCCACTTTTGTTAATAAAATGTCAAAAAAGTTTGTTTCCAGTTATCACTGACCTAGAAGGTCTGTGGGTAATAATCTTCTCTGCTTAAAAGTGATTTATTTAGGATGTTTGTTAATTTTTAGATATATTGAGTACCTTATAATTAAGAAAGTAGTTCATAAGATTGAGATATTTTTTATATCAAGAAAAACATGTTGCTCTTCCAAATTTTACTGAAATTATTTAAATTCTACATTTTTTGATAGTTTTATTTTGAAACTGTTATCACCAAAAATTATGCCCTAGGTGACAGAACCACTCTAAGAAGAAAGAGGTTTTAAAGTTATAATAATTAAAGAAGAAAAATAATAAAATATGAATTTACAAAAATCAAGTTTTATAGGACCTCGACTTAAAGGTTGCAGCAATGAAGTTTTGTACACATTGGTTGCAGATTTGTGTATTTAATTTTCTATTTCTCTTCCTAAAAATTTACTGTCTTTCAAAAAAATGTTTTTTTTTTATATTACAAAGAGAAAAAAAAACCTAAAAGTTTTAGATTAAAATGTTTCAGGATCTTTAATTTTTTTTCTTTCATTCTCATTACTTTAAAACTTTAGGTAGGGTAGACTTTTTATGATGACTGCTGATTGACAGTGTCAAAAAGAGTTTTTCCTCGAAGTAACTACAAGTTACCAGGTAAACCAGTTGCTCGTTTTCAATTTTTCTTCGTACAGTAATCCAAGTCATGACGTCACGAGTAACCAGACTATGTTACCAGCCTATGGGACATGGTTACTAAAAAAATGTAAGGTTCAAAGTGTGGTTTACCGATTGTTTATGGTTTTTTAATTTGTATTATTTTTTTTTATATAAATCTCATGTTTTTCTATGATGATGTCATAACTATGAATGGTTACTAAAAGTAACCGTGACGTCACGACAAGTAACCCAAACAAGTTACTATTGTCCTTGAGTAAAAAGCCTATATGTAATACCATTAAACCATGTAGACAGTTTTAAAAACTTAAACAAAATTGGTTGAGATTGACCATTGTTTTTTATTACGATCCTAATTGATGAGGTTACTAATTTAGGTGTATTTTCTGCTGTTGAAAGACAATGTATTTTGTGATATGCAATATCTAACTGACCAATGTGATTTATTTAGGCATGTCTATGTGTAATAGTTGTCTGCATTTGTTCTTTGTTTTATTAATGTATTTATTTGGTTTTTAGATAAATAAAACATCTACATAAACATTGTATTTGTTTTTATTTTATGAAAATTATTAACTACAAACGTTGGTAATTATGCAGTATACGGTATTTTGCCATTTTTCATTTTTGATGAAAAATTCTTTATGGTTGTAATGTGTTTTTTGTATTGTTTTGGGTTGGGTTGGATTGTGTTGGATTGGGTTGTTTTAGTGAATTTTTTTTTTAAAAAAACAAAAAAAAACAACGGACGCAGGCGGATTTGGGGTCCCAGGGACCCTAGTAGGTGCCCCATACATAATTTTTCATAAAAAATCAAAAAAAGCAGAAAACTGTATACTGCATAATTACCCAAACGTTAATCAACACTTAAATAAAAGGTGAAATAATTTTGTCTCTCGTTCCATCGCCTTGGAAGTCCATCATTGATTGTATCCAACACATCCAAATCGTCATGATACAATATATCTTCCATATTAAAAATAAAACAATTCAACAAATCCAACTGGAAATCAAAATAAACAGAAAACATAACCAACAAAATGCATATGACAGCCACTTAATTGCTCAATTAAGCTTTAATCGCCCAACATCGGCCGGGTTGGTAAACGGCGCGATTAACGCAAAAATTTTGTTGGTGGATACCGAATTTACTCGCTAACCGCAATTAAAAGTTAATTGGAGAAAAAATGCGTTGGTGAATACCGCCATAAGAGTTTTAATTTTTTAAATATTTAAAAGAGCTGTTAAAATATTTATTTTAAAAACATAATTTTTGAAGCAAAGAAGCAGATATCATTATACGTTTCCAGATTTTAGTTCCTGTGAATAGTACTTACCTGAAAATTTTGTTGTCCGGTTTTACAGAGGGTTTACCCAAATTTTCGTATCGATAATTTATTCATAGCTTTAGTAATTACGAATGCCTGTCGTTTTACTTCTTTATCAAAATACAGAGAGCCCGGACTAAGAGTAAAATCTGTTGGATTTATAATTTTTGCGTATATTTTTTACTTTAGTAACTCGCGACTGTATGATAATGGAATAGTCGTGCTGTCGAGAAATACTTTCTTATCGTATAGATCATTCATTAAAATATTTAAAATAAGAACGAGCCGCCCATGACAAAAGCGAGCCAAACAAATCAAAAATGACAACTCAAACTTTCAAAGTAATGTCACGCTTCGCTTCCTTTAGAGCTTGCTCTAGGATTAGTGTCCTTAGAAAGGACAAGTAATTTATTTATATATTAATACATTAGGATGCTCTTAGTAATTGATTACATTTCCAAGAAGATTCCTTCATGATAATCATCAAAAAATTAATAATGAGTGGCTCCGCCATGGTTATTTATGCACTCGTTTGTTCTATTGGGCATTGGCAAAATAAGAAGAAATATCATAATGAGGAATACTCGTCCAAATCCCCCTTACCCCCAGAGGTCATCTAAGTTTCCAGGGGGACGTGGTAATCGACTAAGATTGCGCCCTATCTTATCCCATACGTGTTCGATAGGCGACCAGGCTGGCGATCTTGATGGCCATTCCAAAGTCTCTATGCCAAGTTCATGTAAGAAGTCTTATCTTGTTGAAAGATCGCATTTGGGATAGTTTTTAGGTAGGGATGTAAAAATGGCTGCAGCACTTCAACGATATATCGCCGAGCAGTCAGATTGCTGTTGTTGAGGACCAACACAGTCTACATGTCGTCTCTCACCTCGAAATCGCCTAAACCTCATGCGTCCATCATGGCCGCCTAAACAAAACCTGGATTAGTCGCTGAAGCTTATGGTTTTCCATTCGTCATTCCAGTTTTGCCGAGTTCTGCACCACTCCAAGCGGCGAGTCTTATGTTGTGGAGTCAAAGGTAGCACCAAAAGCGGACGGTAAGCCCTCAGCCCCATACCAAGCAATCTTCGATTTTCTGTCATTCTTGAAAACAATCGTCCTGTAGCTGCAACTAGAACATCTCTTACTTGGCCTATACTGTCCCGTCGATTTCTGAGAGCAAGAAGTGTGAGATGCGGTAAATCACGACCTTGTAATAATCTAGGGCGTCTGTCGTCCTTTCCCATATTCCTCAAATTGTCATCATCAGATAAGTTATTTGAACTTACTGGAGTATTGTTGGATCTCAACCAACGATCAGACGTATCTAAGATACGGTCAGCGGCAGATAGCCGGCGAGTGGCCATGCTCCAGGTCTCTACTCCCCGAGAAGGCATAATTAAAATTGGGAACACCCTGGCCAAAAGCTTAGAGGTCCCAAAAAATTTTCCACCTTCCCGCCGACCTTCAGTCAGGCGCCTCAATCAAATAAAATAAAACGTGCACGTGACATACGAACTATGGCGGCTGCCTGAATAAGTTGTGAGTTGACGTGACTTTTAAAATATGGCCAAGGTGTTTGCACTTGGGGCACCTATACACATAAAACAGTTAAAAAGGAGATGGCCCAAGCGACTTCCACCCGACTAAAACTAAACTACTGAAAAGTAGTTCTTCGCAAACAGTAACGGAATAAATGGCCACTAGGCAAAACACAAAATAGTTCGAAACAACTATGGTCCTTGAAACAGTTCAAAAGGTTAGGAGATTAATCCACTGGAGTACGTGATTACTTCGTAGAAAATAATACAACCGTGAATAATTTTCCCCGAGCGCTGTAAGGGTGTACTGTGTGTTGGAAGAAAGTTATGGTTTGATTCAGTTCGAATTCTTTTCCCGATGTTTCGAGACGGATTCTCACAACCGAACAAAAGTTATATTACGGCACTAGGATGAATTCTCGCCCTGTATAAATAGGGGGAATTTAACCTTTATACGTATACGACCAGATACCGGAAACCATAAATCGTCGTGGGCCGGTTATCTGTGCTGTCTCTGCAAGCTGCTAGGGCTGGACGGCGGATGCGTCGTCAGATGATGAGCGTCGAAAATTCTAGCGTGCTGGATTAGGCAGGATGGCGGCCAATGTGCCGTCCCAGATGGCACCGGGAGTCTCAGCTTCGTTCGCTGCACCAGACTACTGCTAGACGAATCTTGAAGTTCCCAGATATTTTAATAATATCAAAACTGCAGGACATCGGCTCATAATTTTCCAATGCACACAAAACATATTTATAATCTTTTACCCCGAGCGCTATACCAAAAAATGGTCAACCCCCAAATATCCTCCGGGCCAACCTACGCGCAAACTGAGGTTATAAATATACCCCAAAACTCATTTTGCGGAGCGCAGTCCATAGATTAAGGAACTATAGATCCGTCACTTCACCCTTCCCGCCAATAATTATTTTTCGCGAAAAGTGCGGTTATGTTTCCGCGTGCAAAGGAACTGCCAACATAATAATATTTAGGTTGGCAATATTGTTTCTAGAAATCTGCAGCTCCTCCTCTTACCCCTTCTAGGGTTCTTCGTCAGAGGGCACATTATGAAAAAAGTGACAGAATGTCGGTTATGACTCATAACTTATGAGTTCCATTTTGAAAACTGAGGTTTGCCAAGGTTTTTAAAAAGTGATTTTGTGATTATTCCTGTTCAAAAAATTGTGATTTTATCCGTCGATTACAATGGCTGAGAAACAAAGAGTTAGAGTGTATTGTATTCAAAGCTGCGGAGACCGTGCCTTGATCCCAATAAAAAAAACGGGGAGACACCGTTTCCCCAAAGGCAATCCTGTAATTTTTCAGAAGTATAGTGAAGCCGTTAAACGCGAATAAACTAAGTGCTGATGAAATATATAACAGATTTTACGTGTGTGATAAATATTTTGCTCCAGAGGACATTTTGCAGACTGGACGCAGAGGTCTTAGAGAGTGATGTCCCACACTTGCATTTGGACTCCATTTAACTATTTATACCTATGTGTTAAAACACCCTTTTCTTATTTCATCAAGTTTAGTATGGCTAATTTTTGTGGATATCAATAATAAGTTAGAAAATGCGACACTTGTGTATTCCAAACCAGGGGTATTAATATTATTTACACCAAGACTTTTTGTAATGTGTGGGTTTACCATAAATTGCCCCACATATACAGTAAAATGTTTTTGAGATTAAAATTATTTTTTTCTGTTTCACAAATTTAGTTTGGAATACAAAAGAGTGGCATTTATTGTTTTTTATGTACTAAAAACAAGATATAAACATTTTAAAGAAAATTATTTAATATTTAAAAAGGCACAGACAAGATCATATTGTAATATTTTCTTTATTGTGAAAAATATAAACTAACATGTTTCGAAATATGCCATAATCTTTTATAATAAAACAACCAGAGGTTTTGTACTACAAGTGCATTATTATGGGTAATTTGTATTTATTTCTTAAAAATATGCTTTTTTATTTTAACTTAACATAAGTAACAATTTTGTTTTGTGCCTAGTAAAAAAGAATATTTTTAAAAACTAAACATAAATTGCTTGCAAAGAAAGAACCCTACACAAATTACATTCGAAATGGCTATTGGCTAAATGTCATAATTATTTTATATGTTGTAGTAATCAATAAACAAAGCACAAAAATAAAAAACCGAGATACGGAGCAGCTTTCTGAGATATGGAGCTTTAAAGTTGACGTTTTTTAAGGCTTTATCTTTGCACATGTTCTAATTTTTTTTTCACAACTTTGTAGATTACCGCCAAAATAAAATAATTCGTTTCTGTATTTGTCCTGAATGAAACACCCTTTCCATCCAAGTAAAAATGTTCTTATATGGGTCCTTTGGTACCACCAACCAACCGGCGGTAATCGACAAAGTTGTGAAAAAAAAACTTGTACCATGTCCAAAAATATAGACTAAAAACACGTCAACTTTAAAGCTATATATCTCAGAAAGTAATCCTGCTCCCTATCTCGTTTTTATTTTTGTGCTTTGTTGATCGAGTACTACAAAATATGAAAAAATTATGACATTTAGCCGACAGCCATTTTCAATGTAATTTGTGCAGGGTCCTTAAAAAAAAAGCGAAAATTTAAGCGAGCACCATCTAGTGGTCATATTACAAACTAACAAAAAATCGATAGCACGGTTATCGCGAATTTAACCGTGAGTCATCTAGTGGTTGTATTACAAATTAAAAAAGAAAAATCAATATAAAAGTATGTTTATTGGTCGCGTGCATATCTGCGCAGACTCGCCAAACTCCAAATAGTTCCGAACCGTTTAACACGTAACTGTCGTATCTATTGTAGCTCCTTAACCTATGGCGCAGTCAAAGCCGCACCGTGTAACAAGTCACATCGTAAAAAATCCAAAAGCACTCAAAAATGTTCAAGTCTAAAAGCGCTATAAGTCTCTAACACCCATAAGCTATATAACAAATTTCAATCTATTCGGTTCAAAAACAAAAAAGTAGATTTCAAGAATTGAAATCTAAAAAACATTGCCTAGGCGCTAGCTCCGTTAATATGAACTAACCTAAGACATTTAATATATCAAAATTTGTGTCGCAAGGATGCGCAACTTGTGGCTATAACAGATATTTAATATTCTGACTTTTTTCCAATCTAAACTCTTAATAGGCAATAACTCCGTTATCACGCGTCGGTCCGAAAACCTAATCACACCAAAATGTGAGGCTCGGCAAGACGCTTACTTTGACAACCTTCACCACTTCTAATAGTCCCGGAGTTATTCGCGCTTTTGTGAAAAAATCAAACAAAACATAATGTTTTAAACCTTAAAATTAAACCTTTAAAATCTGCTATCACTCAGATAACTTAGTATAACACCTTCAGAGAGCAAGGCCCGGGATACAAGGTTACTCCGGAATGAAACAAGAAGCTGGAATACTGATTTAGATGTTTAAAAAGTTACTGAAAAAAGGCGATCCTACGACACGTCCTGAACCCGCACGATGTTTAGAAGTCTCATCATTGGACCACCTTCTCCAAACTCTTAACACTGTTGATGGATTGGCATTAACCCTTCTTGCAATTTCCCGTAAACCAAAACCAGCCTCTTTCATGCCCACTATGCGTCCTTTCTCAAAGTCGTTTAAATGATGAAATTGTTGGCCACTGCGAACTGTTGGCATTTTTGTAAGCAATCCAAAAAGACCAAAAACTACGAGAAGAATGATTTAAAATTTTCATAAAAGGTCTTTTATGTGTTGGTTGTTTTTGAAAATGAATAGAAAAAATCTGTAAAAAACGGAAAGATTAGGAGACAAAAAAATTTTCAAATATTTCTTTTGAGATAAGGTACCTATACACAAAAATAATTTTCATTCAAATAATTTTCTATATACATGGTGTTGTATTTTTTTGTTCTCCAGTATATATTATGTGGACCAAGTGAAATAAATGAAACTGATTTTACGACCTGGATGATGGTTATACTCACAGACCTAAAAACCATAGACCCTGAATCCCATTCATAAATTCTTATTTGTTTTGCCCCCAAACTAGCCTGTGTGCCAAAAAAGGACAGAATGATTTTCAGAACGTTGCTCGTCAACACTACGGTAAAACATGTGTATGTTTGTAGACGTATGTCCTAGATACATCCATTTGTTTTACATATTCTACCAGTAGCGGCGAAAAATTAATAAATATGTAAAAAATGGGTTAATTGCACAAAAGCAGTAATTTATAGTTTTCACAACTAGCGGTTAAAAGAGCGTTTTTTTTTTACGAGCGTTGATTTAAATTAACGAGCGCGGCGAGTGATTTAAAAAAAAACTAGTTTTTTTTGCATCGGTAACCATGCTTTTGTAATTTACTGACACTTCACACACGTCTTTTGGATGAAGTTATAAAAACTCACCCCCTTTCTTGTCACCCTTTCAGAAACCCGCCACCAATTTAATTGTGTTATGTTGTTAAATATTTTTTTAAGTGCTAATGGTGAGTAAAAGCGATTAAGGTAATTTTAATAATTGTTGTAAAATTTGCTGGTTCAATACCAAAAAAAAAATAAAAATTACAAAATAACTTTAATACAAGGTTGAGGGCAACAGTTGTTTAATAGTCTTTTCTATCAACTAAAGGAAAAAGGTAAAACCTGATATTTAAATTAAACCCCTGATGAAATATAAGTAAATCACTTGCATAATTATAAGTTTCAAATATGTCATATAAAATATGTTAAGATAAAAGTAAAAATATAATAAAATAGCCACTCTTTTTTTAAAACTAATATTCAATTAAAGCTTTGAGAATTAAAATATTGTACTATACTTAACAATTTCGTTTTGCCCATTGTTATTTTACATAGGTGAGGTACACAGAACCTGAAACCCTTAGGTCTGTGGTCAGGTACCTGCTTTTCTAAATTTAGGACTAAAATACCAAAATACCAGAATAAACAGACAATAAAACATAATAATATTTTGATATATTATTTTTGCCTTTGTTAAGAAATTATAGCCTTGACCACACCTGCACAGAGGGTATATAAACAGGGTGCTGGTCCTAACAACAAAGCATATTAAAAAAAACAGCGTAATTATGCAGTATACGGTTTTCTGCAATTCTTTATGGAGGCACCTATATATATTCGACGGCACCGGTTGTTTTTTTTTTAATTTTTTTTGATATTTTGATTTTTTTTTTCACTAAAATAACCACAGCACACAGCCCAACTCAACCTAACCCAACCCAACACAAAAAATACATTACACCGTTTTTTCTCTTAAAAAAAAACCGGCGCCGGCGGATTTGGGATCCTAGGGACCCTAGTAGGTGCCTCTATAAAGCATTTTTTATCCAAAAAATCCAAAATGGTAGAAAATCGTATACTGCATAATTACCAAAAACAGTAATAGCAATAATTGAAAATAAGTAAAGGACGACACTGACCGGTAATTATCACAACAAAACTACAGCTGATTTTGACATTTACCTTTGAAACGAAATCCCTTGATTTGGGTGTTCCAATCGTTTACACACGATGCACTCCCGCACCATCCTATAGTTTTTAACTTCACAAGTTTATAAAAAATACAAAAACCACACAAAACGTTTCGAAATCAGAAATATTTGGGCACGGTCGGTATGCAACGCTGCAAAACATATATAATGAATGCAAACCACCAGGTAGTGCGCAGAAGACGGCAAGCTATTGCGACTTGCCAGTTCTTATTTAGGGATCATTGGGAGTATTGGAAAAAATATGGGCTTTTTATTTTTTATGACTTTATTTTTTATCTTTTGTTTTGTAATTATAGTTTTTAAATAAATAAACATTGTTTTCATGATATTTCCGAATATAGCTGCTTATAGTGGTAAAAAAGCACCAAGATTTTCATGAAATTTCGGAACCAACAAGAAAGTAACCTCAAGTTGGCAACAAGACTTCATCCTACTATGCTTTCATCATTTGGGGAATACGAGCTTATATACTACATATATGTAATAATCTTCATATCGCATACTGGCTCAGACACATTGTATCTTTTTTTCTCCTGCTCTTTGAGGCAAAAATATTGTATAAAGTGCGAGTTAGGATGACTACAAATATTTTTTTGAATTTATATAAAGAGAAAGAGAACGCCTAATTCCGGCGATACGTTTTGCGAGATACATTGTTATTGTAGGAGCCAGGGCATTAGCATAGCATTCATGGTCTAATGGTGTAGGTCTGTGGTTATGCTTTACTCCACCGGTGTCAATTTGGGGAACACCCTGAATGCGGCAAATATTAAAACGAGAAATAAATTATATGATGGGTTCACACAGAGCCAAGCGGTGTTGGCAAAAAGCGACTCATAACGGGTCGTTAAAATCAGTCAGCATTAAAATGACACACTATTTATGATATGGTGGTTATTCATGAGAAAAAAGTGAATTTTTTACCAAAGATTTTGTGTTGGCAATCCGTCCAAATGCCTCTTCCTTCATTTTTTCAAGTAGCAACGGATATTTTCTCATTACTTGCTGAAAGTGTTGCTTCTTTAGTCTGTACAGTTCACAAGGGGTAACCGCCGTAACGTTGGCAACCTTAACATTTCAAGGAATATTAGACACTTAATTAGTAAATAGAGACAAAAAAAAAAAACAAAAAAAAAAAAAATTGTATCAATTCCTTATAATCCTAATTATACGAAAGGATTACAAAAAGTATTTAATAACACCGTACTTAAATTAGTATATCAATCCGGTAACACAATAAGAAGCTTACTAGGAAATCCCAAGGATAAAACTACAGTTCTAGAAAAAAGTGGGATTTACAAAATTAGTTGCATGGATTGTGACAAAAAATATGTTGGCCAAACGAGACGCTCTATTCAAACACGTTTTCAAGAACACTTAGCACACTTAAAATACGGAAGAACAGAAAAGTCAAGTGTGGCCGAGCATGCTTTTGAAAACAATCATAGATTCACATTAGATAACCTCAAACTTCTAAAAAGTGTACCAAACAAAAGACTTTTGAATGCATATGAAAGTATAAGAAATAGTTTAAATAAAGATAGAGGACCCATCCCGTTTAGTACACTTTATTCTTTAGTTGAGGGGAGATAGGATTAAAAATCGTGATCAATCACAAATTATTAGTCTTATCTCCGCCCACTAAAGGATTGTATATAAGATAGAGCGTAGATTAATTTAGTTCATTGTTTATCGTCTCCTGATGATGCTAACGTTGTTGGCGAAACGCGCGTCGAGTGCAAAAAAGTGTAGTTTTGGTTTGTGGAAAACAATCATAATTTTGTTTTAGTGCAACCAAAGGTTCCAAATTTCCAACAGAGACATAAAGTAACATCATGAATTTTAACACGTATCCCTATATCCGTAACAATATCGGAAAAAGGTAAGTGAAAAATGGCAATGGCTGGATTTTGTACCATTTGTCTTAAAAGTGGCACCATATTCTTAATACTTATGAAATATTAGTCACTTCCAGAAAATGATTCAAACAGATCTACGAGGCAGCTTAATTTTTTAAATACAAGGTTATTTAAAATTTGGTGTCTATATTTAACCAACTCATGCTTTTAGGATAATTTAAAGCTAATTTGTATAGGTAAATCCAGCCTTCATTTTGATACGACTGGTACTAACTCGGGTACCAATGGTACCTACCGATAATTAACCAATCAAAGTTTAATGCTCGAAATATTCCCTTATTCAACAGCGGTCGACCTCAAATTAGCCTAAAAGCATCGCTGGTCATTATACACTGAGAAAAATGGTGGGCTCCGAGAACTCAAATATGTGTTCTCCTAGTCCCAGCCGTGTTGCCAATAGAGGACAGCCCAGACCTTAGGAAAACACGGTTCGTATGTTGTAGTAGCCCAAAATATTCATAAACACTGAATGTATTTTTTTGGCCATTTGCGCTGCCAGGGAGAACCTTGCCTTTAGGCTGGTAACTCATGGTCTGAGCTGGGAGAACCCTAACTTTGGGCTACCAGAACTCAGCATCTGAGTTTTAGTATTAGTCAGTCGGGGTAACTTTGAATCATTATGGGTAACTTTGAGCCACTTGGAAAAAACAGTTTAGACACATGAAAAGTTCCAACATATAATTTTCCAAGTTGCTCAAACTTACCCACAGTGGTTCAAAGTTACCCCAAATGATTGTACTAGTATTTAAAAAAAAAATAAAACTTATTTTTATTTTTTATTTTATTTTTATAAGAAACTACATGGTTAAAAATGTTTTAGTCGACAAAATAAATGCAAATGCAAATGCAAAAAAAATCTTAATTTTCATCTCCAGCACGAACGCTACTAGAGATAAAAAATTCCGTCAACTAGGGAGCATTAAAAAAAAGGATCGTGTTTTTCTGAAAAAAAAGATTTTGTGATTTAAAAATAAAACAAAATCCAACGAAGCCTTGACTCACAAGTCGCCCCGGCTGACTGTTTACAAAATATAATGAATAAATAGCCAACTATAAATCGCTATCCAATATAAAGAAGTATAGAATTTTTGACTCTTGATCTAAGATTAATAGGGAATTCAAAAGAAATCATCACTTTTTCTGACAAATTTGATATTAGAATACTTAGGCTTTGTACATGTATTTTGTTACTTTAAATGAAACACCCTGTATTTTGTGTAATTTTTATAGCTAAGCAGGCTTTACCCTTGCCAACAATGCTGAATAACTCAAAAACTAAACGAAAGTTTTTGAATTTCTCTTAAATTCAAAAAAAGCACACAATATACAAGGTGTTACGTTGAACATAACGAAACATATCTATGCAATTTGTAAATTATAAATGTCAAAGACGATAAGGTTAAGCCTTTAAAAATATCTAAAATACTGCATTTGAAAATGTTTGACTGTGATATATATGAACAAAATCAAATATTTTAATATAAATATGGTATGTTAAAAACAAAACCTAAAGGCTGAACTATAACGCTAAAGCTGTCCAATTTCCTCAGGATAATGACAGAAATATGTATATAGTGTAAATTAGGTTTAGGAAAAGAGTTAGCGGCGTTAGTAAATCTCAGCCAAACTGTTTAAAATACAAAACAGATCCTATACATTTCGCACTCCACACTTTCATATTATTTAGAAATTACAATAAAACACGTTCATATTCTTCACTCGTGAACCTGCCGCTGCACCGGCCAGGATACCTGCACATATGAATTACACTAACTACATAGGTCAGTGAAGTTGGGCCCCCCCACTTAAAATTAAAAAAAAAACTAGTAAACTTATTTGCGCACCTTTTGCGCAGTATTGCGCAAACACTCTTATCTTTTGAGCAGCAACCGTCTGGAAACTGTGGGCATTTCTTTGTGGGTGGGGCCAACTTCACGCTAGCTCCCCACACTTAAGTTTTCCAAGTTTTTATCACTCAATTAGATTGAACACGTTTTGCGCAGCAATGCGCAGTCATTAAAACATTTTACGCAGCAACCCCTCAAAAGATATAGGCATTACAAGAGCGTGAAGTTGCCCCCCCCCCACTTATCATTTTTTTAAACCAAATATTGTATTCACTAGCATTTTTTTTTAGCAGCCAATTTAAGTTTTTGCGCAGCAAGTCCAAACCTTGCTAAATAATATTCACACCTGACATTTGGCTTAGTGAGACGACTCGTTTTCTTATGCTGAGCTGAGTCAAGGTTTGAGTATTTAACGTAAAAGGGGTGACTGGGGGAGGGGAGAGAAAGGTGACAAATATGAAAAGTACAGGAAATATGGGTAGCGATTCTGTATAATTTGAGGCCAAGGAATTAAAAAAACTATAGTTTTGGCAAAATCTGCAATAATAAAGTCCTAATTTAAAAAAATGGGTGTCGATTTTTTATAAGATCAAGAACATTAATTTGTGTTCTTCCCCAAATGTTTTTGACCAAATCTGCATAGTAGGAAGTAGTTATTTTCCTACGACCACACATGAAAGTAACCAAATCTGCAAAATGTTTTCTTCTGTAGTGAGGAAAATCAATGACAGCAAACCATCTACACAATGTAGGTATCTAGGATCGATAGAAAGTAACTTTCTTACACTCGCGTGTTGTTTCACTGTGTGAAATTTGTCACTTTCTTCTCTGTTATGTTATATACTATACAGGGTTCCTAAGCAAATCCTTAGGGGGCCAAGCAGCCGCGTATAAGACGCAGACAAACGGAAAAGCACATTAGACAGAAAAGTATGGGCATGGGGCGATGTTGTCACTACATCTTACACGTAGTAAATCCATTCCAGGTTGTTGTTTTCTAATGTTTTCCATTTTCATACCTTTAGGACTGGAATAAAAATTGTTTTTGCTTGACTTTAATACCAAACTGATGAAAGATATCGTAAAAAAATATTTTTCGGCTTTTCATTTTGTAACCATTGTCCTTACGCACTGTTTACAGGCTGGGGACTGAGATACATGCAAATGCCTAACCTAAAGCGTTCATACACGGCCGGAGAAATCGAGATATTTCCGTAGAAACTTTATCAAGCAAATAGGATGGGTTGACGCCTTCGAACGTCCAACCCGGGTTTTGCACTTTGATTCGAAATCAAAAAGGAGGAACAGTCAGATGTGGGGAAGTGCACAAATTACGTAACGGTGATTTTACCAATTTTTGACCCCCTCCCTATGTAATGTTTTGTAACGGTTTGGCACGCCACTCCCCTAATATTACGTAACGATTTCAAGACCACTACCCCCCCAAAAAAAAACTTTTTACTTATTTTCATTCCAAATTTTCTTGGTTTCACACAAATGCAAACGCTGTCGAAAATCCCCCTCCCCCCTACGTAACGTTTTGTCACCCCCCTCCCCCCTATGACCATTACGTAATTTGTGCATGGCCCCTGTAGTCCCAGTGGAGGAGGGCGAGAAAATTGATATTTTTTTCTTAAAAATTATACTCTTTAGACCTATTTCTTTGCGTTCCCGAAATTACGTAATTTTTGAAAAAAAATTGTAAGCGGCGCCATTTTTATTTCGTGCTTTGTTTTTCTAACATTTTTGCGTTCGGCTAATTTAATTGAAAAATTTTTGCCTGCGGCGCCCTTTATCTTCTCACTCGAAACCAAGATCCCCCGTTTTAGGAAAACTGATCTCGTATCTGTTTCTAAATTTTTTGGAATAAAAGTAGAGTATGACCATGGGGAAAATAATTTTTTTCTACGGTATGACGAAAATTTCGAGAAAGTTGAAGAAAAAAATAAAAAAAGTGGCAGAGCTCAAGTTTTTCGTAAAAAAAACGTTTTTTGTAAAGAAACAGAGCAAAATAAATCTTTTCACCCCTTTTTGGGTGTTACAAATATTGGCAGCCCCTTATTTTTCGCTTTTACCCTCCCGCTATTTTTGAAGAATTGGTTCGCTACATGTTTCGAGACCATGTCATAAAACACCTCGAAAATATCAAATGTAGTGTAGGGCCAGCTTTATTTAAAATCAATAATATCGCAAGCAAAAAGCTCTGCAGGAAAAACAGCGCCGTTTATTGATTTCTTTGGCTGCTAGTGCTAGCTGCATGGTTTGGATGGAAAGAATGGAAATTTAAATAAAAGCGAAGATATTTCTTTCTAATGTTAATAACCTCACGAGTTTATCGATCAGTATCGTAAATAATGGACCCTGCCGCCTCCTTTAAGCAAGAAAAAGCTGTGGTTTGGACCTGAAAACATCTAATTTTTAATTAGATTAGATGTGTGGCCGCCATCTAGCGGAATTTGCAGACATCTTGGCAACGGTTATTATTGCAACTATGATTTATGCTGACAATGAAAGAGTGGCGACAATTTTTTCTAATGAAAGCAGTCCGGAGATAATAACAAACTGGCACCATTGCTCAATATACCTGTTTCTTTTGTGCGCGCAGAACTTTCTATGCCATTTCTGTTTGATTTATTGAAATCCTATCCCTAAGGAAAATCTTAGGAACCCTGTATATATTTTCTACTAGCGTGCACGGCGGAGCTTGCGGAAAAAATTTTTCTTGCACGCATTTTTTAAAAATTATTTCAAATAAAATTTAAATAACTATTTTACTTGAGGTAATAGTTGTTTACCTAAAAAGTGCGGAAAGTTATACTTTTCCGCACGCGACGGCAGTTGCACGAACGACACGGAGCGGAGTTCGGGCAAGCCGTCAAGGGTGGAAAAAGCATTTTCAGCAAGAGTTAGGTACAATATTTTTCCTACGAGTGTTTTTAAAATGTTTTAATACGCAAAGATTTTATAATAATGCTACAAAATGACACAGAATAGTTACATAAATCATTTAATTATTCCTAACACTTAACACTACAAAAGTAGTAGAAAAGTAACTTTTCAGCAATAGTGCGGCAAAGTAACTTTTCCGCACGACTTTTTTAGTAAAGTGCCTGCATGTGACTTTTTAAGTTTAATGATTAAGGCTATGAATTTTCTAAATGAAAAATAGTACCCATAGATTAGAGTATATCTTGAATTAAAATATTATCCTTTAAAGTAAAAATCGTGCGTTACATTAAAAATCGTGCGGAAAAGTAAAATCGTGCGGAAAAATACAACTTTCAAAACGAAAAATCGTACAGAAAAGTAACGCGCTCTCGTAAGAAAACATATTTACAAAGCAGTATATACATAAGAAAAAATTAAATTGTATAAATGTAACACTTAAAATAAAAATACCAGGACCACAGATTTATGGGTTGCATCAACGGTAATTCATAATAGAAACTATGAACAAAAAGATTTTGAAAATAATTTTCAGATAAATCAGAATTACAGCTCCTTCAATCAAGCTGATAGAGATGGTGTCCATCAGGTGGGAAGCAATGCACCCCATGATTTACGAGGCGACATCGCCACCAACGAGAGGACAGTAGAACGAGATATCGCAGGCCCTAGCAGAGTCTCAGTAAGGAGAGATGAGGTTGATGCTAATGGAATCGGTAAAAAAGACGAAAATATTGGTAAGAGTAATCAATCTGATATAAAAATGCTTTGCGATACAATAGCTAATGTGCTACAAGCTGCTACTCCAACTTTAGCAACAGTTCCTACACCAAAACAAAGTTTTCTTGATAGACAAGTAACATCAAAAGATTTTCCTATTTTTTATGGCAAACCCGAAGATTGGCCAATATTTTATAAACCCTTTATTCAAATTAAAAATTAAAAATTTTAGACACTATTATGCAAACGCTTCAAATTCGTTTTGGTAGACCTAAATTTATTGTGGATTCTTTTGTGGAAAAAATTAAAGCCTTACCACAGATCAAAGAAACTCATATGGACCAATTAATATCATTTTCTAGTGAAGTTAACAATTTGATCTCAACAATTAATACCTTAAACTACCTTGGTCATATCACAAATCCTCACCTTCTTAGAGATTTGGTTAATAAGTTACCTGAATTTTTAAAACAATCTTGGGGAATTGGAGTAGCTGAAAAGAAAGGTGTAGTCGATTTATTGAATTTCTTTTCATGGCTTGAAAATAGCGCTCTCGCTAGATGTTACGTAACTGCAAAAAAGACCTTTCAACAGCCTCCACAATACAGTTCAAAATATAAAAAAAATGAGAAACTTTTCGGCCCCACCACTGAAATAAAATGTCATTATTGTGACAAAAATGAAGGTCACGGTACACAAAGTTGTCCTGAAATGAAGAAGGATACCGTAGATAATAGATGGAGTAAAGTTAGTAGTAAGAAATTATGTTTCCGGTGTTTAGATAAAAATCACCAAAAATTTAGTTGTAAGTCAAATAAAGTATGTCAAATGAATGGCTGTAGAGGTTTACATCACTCTTTGTTACATAATGAGAGAAAGAAAGAAAGTGTGTATGAAAAATCTAATAATAAGATAGAAATTGAACCTGAGACGCTTACGTATGTGAGATTTAGAAGCTCAGCCTTGTAAAGGATGCTGCCGTGTTTTTGGACCCAATGGTAGCGTGGATATTTTGGCGATGTGCGACGAGGGATCAAGTGTCACGCTTTTGGATACTGAGGTTGCTGAAAAATTGGGATTAAAGGGTCCAAACGAATCTTTGTGCTTGCAGTGGACCAATCAAATAACATCAAGTCAGATTCCCAACGAGTTACATTCGAGCTCTCAAAAATCGATGGCACAAAAATGCAGGAGGTAATCGCACGAACGGTTAAAGATATGTGTTTGCCTGAACAGACTGTAAGAATGAACGACGGGGTAGGTGTAAAACATTTGGAAAATCTTCCGATCAAAGATTACACTCATCAGAAGCCAACACTGTTACTGGGACAAGATAATATTCATCTGCACTTACTATTACAAACTAGATTTGACAGTATCTCTAGTGATCTACCAGTGGCAAGCAAGTGCAGGCTGGGATGGACTTTACACGGACCTAATCCAAAGAGTGACAATTTTTTTCATGTCCTTACATGTTTGTGAAGCAGAAGAAGAAAGACTACAAACAGACCTGGAGATCATTGATCTACTAAAACAGACTTACTCCACTGAAGCCTTTGGAGTGCAAGCAGAACGAAAGTTAGACTATGGTAAAGAAGAAAAAAGAGCTATAGATATTATGAAAAACACAGCTATCAGAGTATGGAAGCGCTTTGAGATAGGTCTACTGTGGAAAAATGATGACATAGTTTTATCCAATAATAGAGAATCTGCATTCCAGAGATTGGTTTGTACAGAAAGAAAATGTTTACGAGAGCCTGAAGTAGGAAAAATGTATATTGACAAAATGAAGTCTTACGAAGAAAAACACTACGCCAGAAAATTATCACCTGAAGAAGCCAAAATTACAACCAAGCACACATGGTATTTACTCCATAGTTGGGGATGCCGCTGCAAAATACCAAAATATAAGCTTAAATAATTGTTTGTTGCCTGGACCGGATTTGCTGAGATCTTCAGTGGGAATTCTGTGGAAATTTAGACAGCACCGAATTGCATTTTCAGGCGATGTACGAGAAATGTTTCACCAAATATAAATTCGAGAAGAAGACAGATGCGCCCAGAGATTTGTATGGAGAAATTTAGAGAGTGACCGAGCACCTGACACCTACGAAATGATGGTAATGACATTTGGTGCATCATGCTCACCAGTATGTGCCCAATTCATCAAAAATTTAAATGCTGAAGAGAAATCACCGGATCAGAAGACAAAAAATTCAATACTAGAGAAATTTTATGTAGACGATTATTTAGATTCTTTAGAAAATGAAAGTGATGCATTGGGGCAGAAAAAAAATGTAATAAAGGTCATGAAAGAAGGTGGATTCGAAGTAGTTAACTGGGTCAGTAACTCAGCTCACATTCGAAGTCAACTTCCTGCTGATTTGTTTGCTGCATCAAAAAATCTTGGTAACAATGATCTTTACTTGGTAACATTCAAATAGACAATGAAGCGATAACTAAGAGATCCATTCTAAAAGTTTTCATGTTCCTTTTTGACCCTTTGGGATTGATAAGCGCCTTTACAGTAAGGGGAAGAATACTGATTCAAGATATTTGGCGTTCAGGTTACGATTGGGATATAAAACTACCTGAAACTATAAAAACCAATGTAATAAGATGGCATCAAGATTTACAAGCACTAGTCACCTTAAGGTTTCCTCGTTGTTACTCAAAATTTATTCCAGGAAGCACATGCATTCAATTACACGTTTTCTGTGATAGCAATGAGAAATCTTTCGGTTGTGCTATCTATTTAAGAATAGAAAAAGGCAATAACGTTGATGTTTGTTTGGTTGCCGGGAAGTCTAGAGTAGTGCCCAAAAAATCACTGTCTATACCACGACTAGAACTTCAAGGTCCAATAATGGCAAGCAGGCTAAGCAAAACGATCCAAGAGCATTTAGAAATTAAAATTGAAAAAGTTAGATACTGGTCAGATTCTAAATGTGTTTTGTCATGGGTAAGAGGAGATATAAGAAATTTTAAATCCTTTGTTTCGCATCGTATTGGTGAAATTCAGGATCTGACACAGAAATCTGAGTGGAGATGGGTTCCAGGGGAGATAAATCCGGCCGATGAAGCAACACGAGATGAAAGAAAGGATGAAAGCAAAGTTGTTTCCGATCAATGGATTTACGGACCCACATTTTTGAAGGAGCTTGAGGAAAACTGGCCTAAAGAAGAAGCAAGTAAAACTCAGGAAGTACCCATTGCATTGCTTGAATTTAAAAAAGAAGTTTTTTTTTGCTTTGCCCGACATAAACAGATTTTCTAGTTGGCTGAAATTAATAAGAAGAACAGCATGGATGTTTAGATTTGCTAAAATTTTTATAGCAAAGAAACGCAAAGAAAAATTGGATTGGACCGCCTCAACTTTTATTAAACGAATTAAAAGATGCAGAGCTATCGTGGATAAAGCTTTCACAACAACAAAGTTTTCCTCAAGAAATAGAAAAACTAAAAAATGAAAAACCACTCCAAAATAACAGTAGATTGACAAGTTTGTGTCCGACAATACTTGGTGGCGTTTTACGATTACAAGGGCGTACAGAAAAATCAGAAACCGTACCCTTTGAAACTAAAAATGCAATCATACTTTGTTAAAAACATAGATACACAACAATGCTGATTAAGTTTTACCATGAAAAATATAATCACTTTGGAGTAAAAACCGTGCTTAATGAGTTGACACAGAAATATTGGATATTAAAAGGTAGAATGGCAGTAAAATCAGTTTTCAATAAATGTCAAATTTGTAGAAATGAAAGAACCAAACCGAATCCTCCAATTATGGGACTTTTACCAAGTCCGAGAATAACGATACCAGAAAAGCCCTTTACAGATGTGGGATTAGATTTTTTTGGACCCATAAAAGTTTCCATTGGTCGCCGAAGAGAGAAACGTTGGGGAGCGACTTTTACGTGTCTTGCGATTCGAGCTGTCCATCTGGAAATTGCTAATTCGTTGAATGCTGATTCGGCGATCATGGCAATTCGTAGATTCATTGATAGAAGAAATCTCCAAACTAGAAAAGGCGAAAATCATAGACGATGTATCAAAAAAAAGAATAGATTTCCACTTCAACCCACCTGGTGCGCCACATATGGGGGGAGTATGGGAAAGGCTTATTCGCTCAGTTAAAAAAGCCTTTGGAAAAACGTTAAACAGCCATAATCTTAAAGAAGAAACTCTCCATACAGTTCTTACAGAAGTAGAAAATATTTTAAATGGCAGACCACTCACTAGAGTTTCATCTGATCCAAATGACTTAACAGCACTCACTCCGAATCACTTCCTTATAGGCTACTCAAACACATACTCAATTCAAAAAGGGGACGCTACGACTAATAACCTAAGAAGTAAATGGAAGAAGAGCCAAACAGTTTTAAACAGCTTCTGGGCCAGATGGGCGAAAGAGTATCTGACAACCCTCAATACCCGGCCGAAATGGAACCAACGATCTCCTCGACCACTAAAGGTAGATGATGTTGTGGTTATGCTTAATGACAATTCGACCAGGTACGAGTGGAAAATTGCAAGAGTGACTAGAACGTATCCCGGATCTGACAGTGAAGTACATATCGTCGACGTAACTACTGGGAAGACCCAATACCGAAGACCTGTTACCAAAATTGCACGACTCGAAGTAAATGATGATGATGATGAGCCACTGATGTAAGAGAGTTCCTCTTACAGGGAGGAGAAATATTGAAAAGTTTTGTTTTAAATTGTTTTTTGATTTTAATAGTTGTCAATGGACATTGTCAATAGAAATAAAGGAAAAGTCTATTTTTTGGAAAAGGGTTTTAATCTGCGAGTTAGCGAAGCAAATTGACAAATCTAGAGATGAGGAGTCTACCGGGCAAGCGCGTCGATTGAGTCAGTAGTGAAAGCAACTGACAACCATTTGACAGCGAAAATTTAGGTTTATCTTTAATATTTTTGGTTACTTTTGGAATAGAGTTTGCTAGTGTTTCCCGTAATTTTGTATCCATAGAAAATTAGATTCGTCTAGATTTGAAAATGGACAAAACAAGATTGGAAAACAAAAAGCAGGATCTTTGAGGCTTAATTCAAACTTCTTTCAAAAATAGGGAGCCTTTGTAGAGGACTTTAAAATGACAGTATACAGTAAATAATGTTTACTTTTCTACTAAAACACGACCTGATAGTTTGCTGTTTTTTGACGTTGAACGTAAATTTTCTAACTAACTTCGGGAGTAAGAGTCCTTTGCAAATGGTCTAAGAACATTTGGTACTAAGGGACCCAGTGATGATTTTTACCAAATTCCATAATTCTGTCGTTATGCTTTAGGTGATATTTAATGTTGTTTTTTTTAAACTTCAAAAATTGTTCTTAATCTGATAGTTCTGAGGATAGTTCTGTCACGTTTTGGATTAATATTTTCCTATTTTTTGTTTAACGTCGAGAGTTGGCGTCCTAGACAAGAGACCTCGAGTAAGTAACACACGAAAAAAAAATTGACTATTGTGCCAAGTTTCATCGATCCACCATAATTTCTAAACCTTTAACAATTTTTATGCTATTTTCGGAAATAGGGGCCCTTTTCAGGAAACTATGCTAGCAACATTTATGTAAAAATTATCTAAGGTTCTGCTTATTATGCATGCCAAGTTTCACTGCTTAATTATTATTTTTTCTTAATTAAACTTCTCATCTTCCAGACTAATATGCGATATTCGTACGAACTTTTAACTAGCATGGGTATAGAAGATGAACCTCTCTAGCCCTCCCAATGAGCATTTTCAGAAACCTCTGGTGACAAAAATTTATATAATTATTATAAAGAGGGTTTCATTAATGCCCTAGGGTATTTAGAGGTTTCCTACAGGAATTGAGTTTGTATATTTGTTTTATTAAAGATTCTAAATTGATGGTACCCTAACGTAACATAAAACTGGTGTTAACAATATTTCCACGGACATCTTTATAAAAATTAAAGTCATCGGTAACAAATGTTATATAAATTGGTGTTAACAATGTTTCCATCAACATATTAATAAAAATATAAGTCATCAGTGACAAAAGTTATATAAATTGGTTTTTGAAATCTTTCTGTTAACCCATTTATAAAACCGTAAGTAACTATCAATTAAAGATATATAGATTGGGTTTTAAAATGTTGCTATCAACTCACTTATAAAAACTTAATTAACCAACAACAAAGAGACACTTATATAAATTGGTGCCTGCAATATTCTTATGAACTCATTCATAAACCTTTTTTGTCCATTCTTTCTATAATGTTTTTAATAATTTCTTTGTATAGTGGTTATAATACCACTGTTTTTACAACAAAAAAAAACAATTTTAATTTATTTATAACAAAACAAACAAGATTTTTTAGGTTAATTTTGTGACATCAAAAGGTGCGTTTTGCGACATCAAAAGGCGCGTTTTTGCGAGATACCATACTATCATTATCTGGTTTTAATTACATCAATCTGAGGAGAGACAAAAGAGATCCAAATCTTCTTGAGATAGTTTTCGATGACAGATATCGTGATCGAATGCATTCTACACCCGATTCCGACCAGCGTTTCCTATGCGCGGCCACCCTGACTCAAAAAACTCATCAAGTGGACCGACATGAACTTGTATAGGCAAATCTCGCTTAGACTACGTGATCCATGTTTTGATTCGGGTAGCCCACGCATAAGAAACCCATAGATGGGAACCGGGTTTTAGAAAACCGTGTTAAGTTCCCAAAAATGCACCGTGAAACTTCGAGTGCATACAGTACGCGCGGCTGGTCGGCGGCAATTGTGAACGTGTTACGACGCGACGGAACGCAGCTTCAAGGTCCGTTTCTGCGAGTTTGACATAGTTACTATTATCCTCTTTTTCTAAATGCATTCGTCTGAGAGAGATCCAGCATACCAGGGAAATACCTGCCTGTATACCCTTCGACCCCGCAATCGAACTATCTTTTTGAGATAGTTACCTCTGACAGTTATGCGGGGTTGAAGGGTGTGCAGGCGGGTATTGTTGAAAGAGGTAAACAGTGGTATAATTGTATTGTTTTTTTTATAGAATTGTCGTAAATTTTCGCCATTTTGGATTCCAACAATAGGTTTTTGACCAAAATAGAAACGTTATTTATGGGATTTCAACATGTGCTTTAATCGAAATATTGCTTGTTTAGGGTTAAGAACAAAATACAAAATTCAATATTTCTCCCAGAAAGCAAAAAACATATGTGAAAATAAAAGTATTATTTAAATGAATATTTTTTTTCCCCGTTTTCTCAAGTATTTTTGGAGCCCATGAAAATTTTGTGAGTGTATTCGAAAACTAAACAGTACACACGGGACCGCAGCTGATTATCAGAGTAGGATGACTGGGAAAACAGATTTTATTTAACCTATAGTATATAAATATTCATATTCCTGCTTTAACTTATCTCACTTCCATTTTAATTTATTTTACAAGATTGGTAAATACCATTTTATAAATTTTTTATTTTAAAAAGAAAAAGAATAATACATAACAAGCAAAGGGAAGAAAGATGGAAAATTTATATTTGTTATGTAGTCTTGTTAGAACAGTTGGAAAACCTTTTTATAATAATATCTAGACTGGAGGGTTCATAAGGAAGTTTTATAAAATCTATATGTCATTTTTCTATCCATTACTATGTACCATAAATTTTTATAAGCTGGTGTTGGTCAGTTGTTTCTCAAGTCTTTTTTACTCATTTAAGAGATATATTAGAGTTATAAAATTATCACCAAGACTAAATAATATAACTTTTGGTTATGTTATGAAGGTTTTATATTATTTGCTGTAACTTCTATATAGACAAAAATGCTCATTGGGCTAAAAGGGAATAAATAGAGCTACAAAAAAAAGCCTTATCAAAATCTCACAAAATTTGTAAAACACAATTTTTAATTAATGGATTTTTCAAATTTAACCCTTGGTGAGGACGCTACTGAAAAAAAATTGAACAAACTATGACAAGATTAAAAGGCAAATTTGAACGTTATTCGAAAAATATACATAACAACAAAAATGGAAACATATCTCTAGGCAAAAAAAAACATTATTTTGGTACCTTTTGTGCTAAAAAGGCCACCGGTAGCGTAATCTGTACCAGAAAATATATTAAAAAGCAGGAATTTCGGAATTCAAACCTAAAAACCAGAACAAAGGAGAGTAACTTGCAAAGAAGTTGAAAAAGCTGAAATTTTAACATTTTTCCAAAACGAGCCGCTACTATTTTCGTACCAATTATTTTTAAACAAAAACCAATAACTTGTTAAATAAACCAATAATTTGACTTTCTGGAAATGAAAACCGCTCTTAAGAAGGATTCTTAGTTTTTGAGATATTCATGAAAAACTTGAGTAATGATTAAATTTTCCTTTTTTCTATTAAAAATTCGGTTACCGCCCCCCCCCCCACGGGACGTAGGACGATATTATTTGACTTTTGATTGTGAGTCATGGTGTCATGTCATAAAAGTTTAAACAATCTTAAACATTTTTTGAAAATCTTTAAGAAATAAACGGACTAAAGGATATTTTCAAAGGCCTGGTAAGCACGGCAATCTCACCCGTTCACAGCTTTAGATGAAAGCATAATGTTTATCATTCGAATAGAAGAAAAATTTAGTTCTTCTTTTGTAGATCTCTCTTTGTCACCGTAAAGTTAAAATTTTTAATTTACGCCCATCGCTTTTATTATAAAGATAAAAGATTATTTTTTACTTTTGAGTGTATTTAATAAAAGCTTGTTCTTTAAAAGTTTTTTGTGATAAAAATTTTGATTGAAATCGAATAAACTGAATGTTTTTCCCCCTCCACGTCCCTCGTTAGAGGGAAGTGAGTTCCTGAGAATTCCATATTATTGTATTTCACCAGAACTGTAAACCCATACCAAACTTGAATTTGATGTGGATAAGTCAGTTAAAATTGGTTAGCAAAACATGACCGAAAATCGTCCATCTTGAATCCGCCATATTGAATTTTCAAAATCTCGTATTCCTTATCCCTAAGAGCCCCCGTATACCAATTTTGGTTGAAATAGGACAAACTTAGGTGTTTTCCTCCTCCACTCCCCTCGTAGGGCGGAGGGGTGCATAATAATCACATATTATTGTATGGTCACCGGAACTATAAATGCATGCCAAATTTGAAGGCAATCGGATGTGTATAAGTTTGTTAAAATTGGTTAGGTTAAAAAAGATGACCAAATATCGTCCAGCTTGAATCCGCCATATTGAATTTCCTAAATCTTATTAAAAATTCGTTATCTCCATCCCTAAGTGCCCCAATACACCAAATTTCAACAAAATCGGGCGTACTTTAACTGTAACCCCGTCCACCTCCTTCGAGTAGGGGGGAGCTGTCAATTTCATCACACTGCATTCTTGTGTTGTCACCGCAACTGTATAAGCATGCCAATTTTGAAGCGCCGAACGGATGTCGGGAAGTTGGTCAAAATTAAGTTGCAAGATTCCCCTCTAACAAACATACATATTTACATAGATTACATATATTACTCTAATTAACTAACTAGGGCTTTATTATTACAGAATCGCCACCCATATTTCCTGTATCCTACTTTTGATATTTTTCAGCTTTCTCTCACCCCCCCCCCCCCCTCGCCCCTATTACGTTAAACACTTAAACCGCGACTCAGCTCAGCAGGAGAACACGAGTCGTCTCACTAAGCTAAATGTCAGGTGTGAATATTATTTAGCAAGGTCAAATTAACATACTTACTGCGCAACTACTAAAGCAGCTGTAACTTTTTTGTAGTTGCTGCGCAAAAACTTAAATTGGCTGCTCAAAAGGAATACTAGTGAATACAATATTTGGTTTTAAAAAATGATAAGTGGGGGGGGGGCAACTTCACGCTCTTGCAATGCCTATAGATTTTGAGGGGTTGCTGTGCAAAATGTTTTAATGACTGCGCAAAACGTGTTTAATCTAACTAAGTGATAAAAACTTAGAAAAATTAAGTTGAGGGGGCTAGCGTGAAGTTGGCCCCACCCACAAAGAAATGCCCACAGTTTCCAGACGGTTGCTGCGCAAAAGATCAAAGTGGTTGCGCAATTCTGCGCAAAAGGTGCGCAAATAAGTTCACTAGTTTTTTTTTGTAAATTTTAAGTGGCGGGGGCCTACTTCACTGACCTTAACTAAATCACAACTGGAAATAAAGCCCGCAAGCCCGAATATGTGCAACACTCGACATTCGGCAAGTACCGCCTATAATCGGATTTACATGTGTAAATCCCTGGGTTTTACTAGACGGCGGAAAAAATAAACCATGATCATGAGTTAGAACAATTCAGGCCCTGAGTTATCGTAGCCCAGACCATAGGTTAAGGAGCTACAATAGATACGACAGTTACGTGTTAAACGGTTCGGAACTATTTGTAGTTTGGCGAGTCTGTGCAGATATGCACGAAACCAATAACCATACTTTTATATTGATTTTTCTTTTTTAATTTGTAATACGACCACTAGATGACTCACGGTTAAATTCGCGATAACCGTACTAACGATTTTTTGTTAGTTTGGAATATGACCACTAGATGGTGCTCGCTTAAATTTTCGCTTTTTTTTTAAGGACCCTGCACAAATTACATTGAAAATGGCTGTCGGCTAAATGTCATAATTTTTTTATATTTTGTTGTACTCGATCAACAAAGCACAAAAATAAAAAAAAACGAGATAGGGAGCAGGATTACTTTCTGAGATATATAGCTTTAAAGTTGTCGTGTTTTTAGGCTATATTTTTGGACATGGTACAAGTTTTTTTTTCACAACTTTGTTTATTACCGCTGGTTGGTTGGTGGTACCAAAGAACCCATATAAGGACATTTTTACTTGGATGGAAAGGGTGTTTTGTTCAGGACAAATACAGAAACGAATTATTTTATTTTGGCGGTAATCAACAAAGTTGTGAAAAAAAAATTAGAACATTTCTAAAGATATACCCTTAAAACACGTCAACTTTAAAGCTCCATATCTCAGAAAGCTGCTCCGTATCTCGTTTTTTTTTATTTTTGTGCTTTGTTTATTGAGTACTACAACATATAAAAAAAATATGACATTTAGCCAACAGCCATTCCCAATGTAATTTGTGTAGGGTTCTTTCTTTGCAAGCAATTTGTGTTTAGTTTTTAAAAATATGCTTTTTTACTAGACACAAAACAAAATTGTTACTTATGTTAAGTTAAAATAAAAAAGCATATTTTTAAGAAATAAATACAAATTACCCATAATAATGCACTTGTAGTACAAAACCTCTGGTAGTTTTATTATAAAAGATTATGGCATATTTCGAAACATGTTAGTTTATATTTTTCCCAATAAAGAAAATATTACAATATGATCTTGTTTGTGTTTTTTTAAATATTAAATAATTTTCTTTAAAATGTTTATATCTTGTTTTTAGTACATAAAAAACAATAAATGCCACTCTTTTGTAACTAAATTTGTGAAACAGAAAAAAATTATTTTAATCTCAAAAAAATTTTACCGTATATGTGGGGCAATTTATGGTAAACCCACACATTAGAAAAAGTCTTGGTGTAAATAATATTCATTCCCCTGGTTTGGAATACACAAGTGTCGCATTTTCTAACTTATTATTGATATCCATAAAAATTAGCCATACTAAACTTGATGAAATAAGGAAAGGGTGTTTTAACACTATATATAAATAGTTAAATGGAGTCCAAATGCAAGTGTGGGACATCACTCTGTAAGACCTCTGCGTCCAGTCTGCAAAATGTCCTCTGGAGCAAAATATTTATCACACACGTAAAATCTGTTATATATTTCATCAGGACTTAATTTATTCGCGTTTAACGGCTTCACTATCCTTCTGAAAAATTACAGGAATGCCTTTGGGGAAACGATGTCTCCCCGTTTTTTTATTGGGATCATGGCACGGTCTCCGCAGCTTTGAATACAACACACTCTAACTTTTTGTTTCTCAGCTATTGTAATCGACGGATAAAATCACAATTTTTTAAACAGGAATAATCACAAAATCACTTTTTAAAAACCTTGGCAAACCTCAGTTGTCAAAATGGAACTCATAAGTTATGAGTCATAACCGACATTCTGTCACTTTTGTCATAATGTGCCCTCTGACGGACAACCCTAGAAGGGGTAAGAGGAGGAGCTGCAGATTTCTAGAAATAATATTGCCAACCTAAATATTATTATGTTGGCAGTTCCTTTGCACGCGGAAACATAACCGCACTTTTCGCGAAAAATAATTATTGGCGGGAAGGGTGAAGTGACGGATCTATAGTTCCTTAATCTATGGCCCAGACCGTGAATTATCACAGACCCAAAAAGTTAATACATGAAACTGGGCTGGGGCAATTCCATGCCTGAATTGTGGTAGCCCACGACTTGCTGAGTTCCTCAGCTAAATTGAAATGGTTTGGGACAATCATACCGTGTGCTCTAGTAACGTACGGTGTGAGTTCCGGAAGCCCCAAATTTTCAACCCACCGTCGGTCGTGGGTTGGCCCCGTTTTCTCGGTGTAACAGTCACCTTGATTGGTTGAATGTAGGTACCAGTCATACGAAAACGTAGACGCTATATTTTTAAATAACATTTACTTATAAAAATTAGCTTCAAATTAGCATAATAGTACATTATAAACCTAGGGACTAAGTGCCACATTTAATCCCGCAGCGAAAGGTTTTACAATTCGCTAAGGGATTAAACGACACTTTAGTCCAGAGGTTTATATACTATTTTATGCACTTTAGGAAAAGATCTTTGTTAAAATTTAGTTATTTCTACGCCAAATGGTTCGTCAACTACAAGAAAGGGTGCTAAGAATGAAATCTTGGCCAAGAGCAAGTGCTGTTTGGCTTGACTTGCCATAATTTTTAATTTATTTAATTATAATTTTCCAGGGATTAGTTTTTTTTTTAATCCCTGAGAGATTAAATTTACTTCTAATCCCTAAGCTGAAGGATTAAATTAATTTTTAATCCCCTAGGGATTAAATTTTCTTTGTATCCCTTAGGGATTAAAAGTTTCACTTTAGTTCCGAAAAAGAGGGATTAAAAGTACCTATTTAATCCCTGAAGTGCATAAAAGCTTATATCACACAGCTCACTTGGAATGGTTAAATATAGGTAACATTGGTACCAACATGTAAACACCAAATTTTGAATTAACATCTATTTATAAAAAGTGTGTTTAAGCTGCCTCGGAGGTGTGTTGGTGTGGACACTATTTATATAAAAATAATAAAAATCCTGCTCTTTGCTTTAGAAAACAGTGGTTTTCTTTTATTTTAAAACGTCAGTGAATCTTTTGTGATAGCAAAGAACCCTTTTAAATATATTTTATACCTTTATCAAAAACATGATTTTAGTAACTGTCTGCAGATAACTAAAGCATAGCTTTTTTGTTTACCGATGCAAAAAAAAATTTTTTTTCATCACGGGTGCAAAAAAAGATTTCTGTCCGTTTTTTACCCAAAATTAAAGAGATATAGCGGAAAATAGTAATATTGAAAGAATCTAAATATTCTTGCCTAAATATTTCCGCCAGTTTTTATCAAGTACTTACGAAAAAAACCATTTAAAAAATCATCAAAATATCAAACTTTCAAAGATTAAAATGTCGCAACAATGAACGTCACTGAATAAAAAGGCACATCGCTATGGAAACCATTGTTATATCATTTACCAGCCGCCTTGATTTATAGTGTAAAATGGTGTGTTGCGAGAAGTGCTCTTCGTTCGAGATTTTTAAAAGTATTTTCCTGTTTTTCTTTAATTTTTTGATAAAGGTATTAAAAAAAATAGTGTTAACAACTCGCGGCTAAACTGTGCTTTTTTTACTCGCGTTTTTAAATATCTCGCTGCGCTCCTTATTTAAACCAAAGCTTGTAAAAAAAGCACTATTTTAGCCACTAGTTGTGAAACAAAATTATGATTGTTTTCCACAAACCAAAACTACACTTTTTTGCACTCGACGCGCGTTTCGCTAACAATGTTAGCATCATGAGCACACTTAAAATACAGAAGAACAGAAAAGTCAAGTGTGGCCGAGCATGCTTTTGAAAACAATCATAGATTCACATTAGATAACCTAAAACTTCTAAAAAGTGTACCAAACAAAAGACTTTTGAATGCATATGAAAGTATGGAAACCATTAAATCGAGAAATAGTTTAAATAAAGATAGAAGACCCATCCCGTTTAGTATACTTTATTCTTTGGTTGAGGGGAGATAGGATTAAAAATCGTGATCAATCACACATTATTAGTCTTATCTCCGCCCACTAAAGGATTGTATATAAGATAGAGCGTAGATTAATTTAGGTCATTGTTTATCGTCTTCTGATGATGCTAACATTGTTAGCGAAACGCGTGTCGAGTGCAAAAAAGTGTAGTTTTGGTTTGTGGAAAACAATCATAATTTTGTTTTAGTGCAACCAAAGGTTCCAAATTTCCAACATTGTCACTAGTTGTGAAATAGAAATTATCTTATTTCGGCTGTAATTGACAAAAAAACCTTAAAACATGTTTTAATTTATTGCCTAAAATCATGCCACCTCTTTGAAGCTCTATATCTCAGACACTAATCTTACTCCCTATCACGTTTTTTTTTTCATTTTTGCGATCAAATGGTCCGATACTATAACATATAAATAAATTATGACATTTAGCCGAAAGTCATTCCTAATGTAGTTTGCGCAGGGTTCTTTCACTATTTGTTTACTAGGATGGAAATAAGAGTACCTAAACTTTTTTGAGAATTTTCGTATTGCCAACCTAGTAAGCAGTGAACTTTGGCATGAGGAGGTTGACAACACTCAATTTGTTTGAAAGTTTGAGACAATGATGTGTTTGAAATTAACTCTGTGTTTCGGACTTCCATTGTCTATATTTTATTTATACACGACGTTTCGATTAGTACAATCTCTGATCGTCTTCAGGTGCAAACTACAATCAATTCCGAAGGCTACATGCTTATATACTGTGAGAAATCACTCAACCTTGAAGTTTAAGAAGTTGGCTCCGCCCAAGGAGGGGCTTCCAAATATTTGGGATTTCAACACTTGGTTTACTGAAAACACCCTGATTCTGCCCAATAAAGGCAGCTTCAAGGAATTTTCGTTTCTTCCAGTGTGACTCCTTGTGCAAAAGCTTTGCTTCTGCCCACTTCATTCGGTGTTGTTTTGACCATGCATGTTCGGCGATTCCTGATTTCGTGGTTTCACCTTTTTGGGTATTCGTTTGATGTTCCTTAAGACCACTATCTATTAGGCTTAAGGAACATCAGACGAATACCCAAAAAGGTGAAACCACGAAATCAGGAATCGCCGAAACAACACCGAATGAAGTGGGCAGAAGCAAAGGTTTTGCACAAGGTGTCACACTGGAAGAAACGAAAATTCCTTGAAGCTGCCTTTATTGGGCAGAATCAGGGTATTTTCAGTAAACCAAGTGTTGAAATCCCAAATATTTGGAAGCCCCTCCTTGGGCGGAGCCAACTTCTTAAAATTCAAGGTTGAGTGATTTCTCACAGTATATAAGCACGTAGCCTTAGGAATTGATTGTAGTTTGCACCTGAAGACGATCAGAGATTGTACTGATCGATACGTCGGGTATAAATAAAATATAGACAATGGAAGTCCGAAACACAGAGTTAATTTCAAACAATCAATTTGATAACAAAATTAAGAAATTCCTAAGAGTGTATCACACTTACCCTCTCTGATTTAGTAATAAGAGCAATCTCTCCAATTTGGGCGCCATCTTTTAAAACGCAGATTTCTTTACCAGTACGAGTGGTCACCAATACCGAACCGACTGATATGAAAAACATGCAAGTTCCTAAAAAACACAAGTGAGGTAAACTCTCTAATATATAATAGAGACGCGTCAACGTTAACAATATTCCATTTCAGTATATTTGACCGGAACCCCTTCTAGTAGATAGAGAGGTGGTGGCAGTAAAAAATTAATCATTGCATCCCATTTGAGGTTTAAATTGATAGAGACACACCAAGGATAACAAAAATAGTAGTTTTAAAAACTAGTGGCTAAAATAGTGCTTTTTTTACAAGCGTTTAGATATCGAGCGCAGCGAGGTATTTGAAAACGCGAGTAAAAAAAAGCACAGTTTAGACGCGAGTTGTCAACACTTTTTTTTGAATACCTTTATCAAAAAATCCAAGAAAAAAAGAAAAGTACTTTTAAGAATCTCGAACGAAAAGCACTTCTCGCAACACACCATCTTTACACTATAAATCAAGGCGGCTGGTAAATGAAATAACAATGGTTTCCATAGCGATGTGCCTTTTTACTCAGTGACGTTCATTGTTGCGAAATTTCAATCTTCGACAGTTTGATATTTTGACGATGTTTTTAAATGATTTTTTCGTAAATACTTGGTGAAAACTGGCGGAAATGGCTTAATTTTTAGGCAAGAATGATTAGATTTTTTCAATATTACTATTTTATGCTATTTTTCTTTAATTTTGTGTAAAAAACGAACAGAAATCCTTCTTTGCACCCGTGATCAAAAAAAAGTTTTTTTGCATCGATAACCAAAAAGCCATGCTTTAGTTATCTGAAGACAGTTACTAAAATCATGTTTTTGATGAAGGTATAAAAAAAAAGTTTTCGAAATACGATAATATTTACATAGATGGTGCTCTGACTTTTAATGTAATGTAGTTTTGTTTCTAATTGCCACTTCCAGGGCATTTATATTAAGTTTATAAGTATATGTTCGAGACCAAGTCCCCAGAGGTGCTATAACTTATTTTTTGCGATGCCCTTAGTAAGAGTTTATGCCGTCTGTAGTCCTAAAAATTCGACTCCACCCCAATATCTCCAGAGCCAAAAGAGACAGAGAAGTAAAATGTCACATAATTAGATGGTTTACAAAAAAGTATCGTTTTGGATGCTAATTTTGCCGTAATTCATTAAAGGGCCAGCTAGGGCGGAGACAATACTTTTATTAAATGTATATTTTCTAAAATTTCAATAGAGCTTTTCATTACATTTTCAAAAATACCTAATATGTTACCTTTTTCTGTAATGGTTTTTAAAAAAATGACAAAAACTTTTAAATAAGAGCTATGATTTAGACTATGAATAACCGAATATCTGTTTTCTTCAAAAAAAGGAGTTAAAAAGCCTCCAAATCAGTTAATTCAACCGAAAAGAAACCAAAAAACAAAAGATCTTGGGTGGAAATAACGAAAAGGAACAAAGCGTAAAGAGAAATCATTAAACGATGTTTCGCGTCGGTTAACCTGGGGGGACCATCATCCCAACTAGCAATTTTTAGTTGTGCAAGTTGTAAAAATTAGAATTGCACTAATTTTAAACGTTGTTTTACAGATAAAGAATAGTTATCATGGCGACGGTCGACAACGTTGACTATTATACGACGCCTAAACGTTTATCACAACTTCAGTCGCCATCACAACTATTTACTACCGTCTATTGTACTAACAGTAATTCCTTAGTTGTGAAGGCGTCGACTACAAACCGGTGTATGCTAAACCAAAAATTGATCAATTTACTTCACGTTTTCTGGCCGGTTTGTTGGAGACGCGGACGCGCCTGTTTTCATCTAACCAAATTTTCTGTTATGTTTGCAACAAGCCAATTTTGGAGCACTGCTGTCTGTCATACAAACGTCAATTAATTCAGTAAAAATAACTAAGAAGTGTTTTTTAAAGTTTCTATTAGTTTTGTTTGAACATTTTGCACTATGAAAAGGAACAAATGGTATAAATATTCTTCGATATTTTAACATGTGACAGCTGTCATTGAAGGTGATTCCCCAGTGTGTCGGGAAAAAAGAGGAAGGTCCTGTGTAAACAACAAGGACGGAAATTAAGTGAGCAGCAGAAAGCCAAACTGTGGAGCAATTTCGATTGGGTAAAAATTGAGGCGTGTTCGCGTCTTTAAGTTAGGGGATCCGTTCAAAACACAGTTAAGTAGTTAAAGCAGTCGAGACACGGGACTCCTTTGGTTGTCATGGAAACTAATAAGTGCCGCCATGATTGATTGTTAAAACCATTGTATGCTAATTTGTAAACAAACATTAAAAATTATTTTTTTGCTTTTTTCTATAATAAACTAACATTTTTTTGCATATAAAAATCCGTATTTTGTTCTTAGGAATCCTAAGCAACATCTTTAGAGGATTTTCGAAGCGATTTTTTAATCATAATTTTTTTTTTAATTTCATAAAATCATCTTAATCGAGGGCGCGCTTGTTTTTTAGAGCTACGAACTGTACATTTGACAGTAAACTACCGTCTTTTTATATATTTTGGCGTTGGTTCGCATGTTATGATGATGCAAAACATGATATATGACATACAATATCATTTTATTTTAATAACATTATGGTGTTAGAAATAGTTTAATTTGTAGTCGAATAATGTATTTATCATTTTACGTAATGAATAATATTTTGAACAAATAATTGTACTCCAAAACCTATTGAACTATTACTTCAACTGGATCGCGACGTTGACTCAACCAAAAAATCATCCACCAAATTGGTGCAAAAGTGGGTAGTGTTTGAGTAAAAGTAAACGTTGCGACGCAACGTTGGCACGCGGTGCACAACGTTGAGACGTCGACAAATTGCTAGTTGGGATAAAGGCCCAAATATTTTCAATGCATTTTCAACATTTTGTAGCCCTTTTGTTACTATTTTGTTAACGTGAAATTAATTTTACCCTGTATATGCCAGAAAACCAAAATTACAAACCTGTTGCCCCTGCTTTGATAATGATATCTCCGGGCATGTAAAATTCCAGTTTCATCATTTTCATAATTTTCCTTAGAGCTTTTTCTGGAAAATCTTTAAAAAAATCGACGCTATCCAATTTTGACTTGGTGGCGTTAAGCAAAATTTCATTTTGAAGGTTTTCCGGTAACATTGTGTTTAGTTTCTTTTCCTTAAAATAAATAAGAAAAAAGTCTAGTACGTATTGATTTTTTTAAAGAATACTAGGAAAAACTACTCGAGAAGAATTGACAGCTTTTTACAGCCGGCTTAGCGACGATTCGTTTAATTTTTTTGGTGTAGTGGGTTGGATCAGAGAGAATATAAATCTAAATAGAGAGGACACCTAATGGTAAATTTGCAACTCCGCTCAACTGACTTGAAAACCAAGTGGCGCAGCTATCGGTTTTTTTTGGTTCTTGTCTTGGAAAGTTGGTGCGCCACTTTCGCTTTCGCTTATTTTTATCGATCCAAACCAGTGGCGGCGCACAAGAAAATCGTATTTTTCGGACGAGTTCCGCGTTGGAAACTATCCGCGTTGCGCTGCAGATAACAGATAAGGACCGGTATTCTCGTAACTAAATACGCTCGGCGTTTCGTACTCGCTGACCGTATGATAACGTAATATTCGCATACCACGTGACCAAAGTAACAAAAATGGTATTCACGTATATTGAACGCAAGGCGTCGACGAAGTGCGCTCAGCGCGTGGCGACCGTTTGAGAAACACCTACCATTTGCCAGCTGTTTTGCCCTCCGCGCGTACGATTTTCCTACCCTACAATACTTTGTAGAGTGCTTCAGAAAATATAGTAGTTTTTTCAGTTTGCGTTTTTATTAATAATTAGAAAAATAAAAAGCTTGGGGACGGGTGACAAACACGTACACGTCAATCTTACTATTTGATGCTCAATGTAAGACAACTTTTTTTCAAAAAAATTGCATCCGTATAATACTAGAAATAGAAGCAATCAAAATTCTGTAAAACCAAGGGTAAAAAAAGCCATTGGTCAGCGGTGCTTTTTGTATCTTTCATCGGATGTGTACCAAAAAATATCTGGTTTTGTTAGGCTCCTGCCCACATTAATTGTTTTCTTTCAAAAATAAACTAAAAGCTTTCATGAAATATGAAATTAGCAAACATGAAATAAATAGCTTAATTGATATAAAAATTAATTAGCAAACAATATAGGTAACTACCTTTATTTCTGTGTTTTCGTCTGTATTTTCTTTACTTTTCAGAAATATCACATTTTTCACATTAATTACCATTTTTATGTTTTTTATCTTTTGTCATTTTATTTATTCATAAATGTACTAAAAATTATTATTTTCTTTTTTTAGTTCAACACTTCCATGAAAATATAAATTTTTCCACGCGCGAGGTTTCTCTTGTGGATGTATGAATTCTGTGTTTGTTGTTGAATTGGTTAGGTTATTTTTTGGGTAACAAATACCTTAGAGTTTTATTTTCTGTTTCTTAAAATGTAGAATACGCATGTTTACTATAATTATAAGGTATAACTTACTAGATATATAAGTAACTATTATGAAACCATTTTAACAATAAATGCTATATAATAAAGTATCAATATCAATATACGACCGTGCCGGAAACACCACTTTCCCTGACTGAGTGCCCGAATAAATTTAAACTTTTCCGCACTGAGTGCGGAATTTTTTTGTAAGTGTGCGGTTAAGTCTCGGGGTAAACTTTTTCCCGCACACTGGGCGGGAACGTGCTAGGAGTTTATATCACAAGGTCAAAGGGCGGGTTTAACTGAGCTAAACCAAACCATCAAGTAATTTTTTAAAGGACCTCTTTCTTACACATAGAAAAAGAAAAGGAGCGACAAGGCTAACAAGAAATAAAAATTCAAAATTCGATGATGCCAAGATGTGCTAAGCGAATTTTATTCTGTCTGCTCGCAGGGCAGCGCGTTCGGCAGAGAGAATACGAAAAGTCGTCGGTCACCGTGCCGCTGAGCGCGCTGTTCGCTATTCGTTTCGCTTAGCGACTTCAAAACGTTACGTATTACGAGAATACCGGTCCAGAGACGTTTCTTACATTGCCACCAATTTGAATGGTTTCAAAACGAGCTTTTTGTTCGTTTCGAACTAGCGCATGCGTAGACTCCACATTGAAATTTTGTGCCGCTGCCATCTATTGTGTCGCAAAACCCTTACGTGCCCAAAGGTTTTGTGCGGACGAAGTCTTGATGATTAGCAGTTGGTTTTAATAAGACGTCAAGGGTTGCTTCTTGATATATTTTATTGAAACGCTTACCACTCCGATACCGAACTACAATTTTTGTGTGCGTTATTAAGCCTCTTGAGCTAATAAAAAGTAAATAAAAACACACATTAAAAGAAGCACTTACCCTTTAAGACGCGTTTTACATACAGACCGCTTCAAGCTACTGCGAACATAGGGCGAAAGAAGTCTAATTTGCCAGTGTACGTACATGCAGAGACACCTCACGCCTATCAGTGAAGCAACCAACACTCAGGCTTCCGATCGCCATTCGCTGCCGTTCGCCGCCGTTCGCCTTGTATTTAGTACGCCTCTAACCACGGTGCTGTGTGGAGCGTAGTCAATGAAACCGGAATTTGGTCAATAAATACGCAAATTTTTATAACGTAATTTTCTTATTTTTTGTCACATAAAAGCAAGTTTTCAAAATAAAATAATACATTCTAAAAACCAAAAAGATTCTCCCAGTCAAAAAAAAATTAAAGCAAATGTTCGAAAAGTCCTCCTTGCTCGGCTAGACAATATCCGAGCCTACTATAAAAACCCCTTCTAACGTTTCCAAGTATGTTAGGGGTGATAATTTGAAAAGCTTCTTCAAAAACAGATAGAAGTCATTAGGAGCAAGATCGGGAGATCGAGCTGGCCATAAAATAGTTCCCCGTGTACTTATAACCCGATTAGGAAATACATTATCAAGATATTCCCTAACAAGGCCAACATTGTGAGCGGAACAACTATCTTGTTGAAACCATGTTTCACCAAATCTTACACCTAATAACTGCCTAGCAGTTGGAATAATGTGCTGCTGCAGTAGATCCAAGTATCTAGGACCATTCAAATTGCAATTGCCGTTAATAAAAAATGGCTTAATTACCTGTTCCCCTATAATACCCCCCCCCCAAACATTTAGTTTTTGGGGATACTGTGTTCTTACGTCAAAATACAAATGCAAATTTTCCCTCGACCAATATCGAACGTGTGTTGGGTTATGACGATTTGACCATTTGACCATCTGCACTTTTTCGGCAACTTCGTAGACATCCATTTTTAGTTTTAAAAATGTATTATTTCAATTAAGAACTTACCCATCTGTTTCTCGAGCAAGGCAGAAATAAAACAAAATAATAAAATCAAAATGAATTTCCAAAAGATAACACTGCAGCGTGCTTCGAATCCACCTCGGTCGTACGGCACGGAGAGTAAATTGGACTTGATTCCCCCTATGTTCGCAGTAGCTTGAAGCGGTCTGTACATATATATATATATACCAAACACTATGACTAAACACAACTATCCTAACTTCTAAACCGTTTTTATATTAACAGGGCGAGAAAACGAGACTTACCTAACACCAGAATATCACGTTTGTCTCTTGGTTTGGGAAAACTGTAAAAACTTCACAGGGCTGCTAACTCAAAATGGCACACGTACTCAACACGAGAAACGTTCTAAATCAATTTGGGGTTAAATCAGCGACACTTCCGCACTCTGAATTATTTTAAGTCAACCAACAAAATAACCTTAGATAGCAGTTTTTTGCAGAATCAAATTATTGATGGGAAACAAAACTGCGAAAAAATATCGATGTTTGTCAATAGATGGATTTTATAGCTTAACAGTTCAAATAAAATAAACACAAATATTTGAATTTTAAAGTGGCTGATAGTATATATTCTGTCCCAATTGCTTCTCACTCTTTTCGACAAAGACAGAAATTGTAACGGTTCAATATTTCCCTAACAATATCCCTTAGGAAAAAAATAATGTTTAAAAAACCCTTCTAATACCCTGGCAAAATCTTTAAGTCAATCATCTTTACTATATGTCTGAGCATTTTGTTTATTCTATATCCTACTATTTTATGGCGAATGCGCTGGAAAAACAATATTTACTGTTGGATCGAGGTTGAATTATACTAGAATTATGATTATTTTATGTGGAGGCATTTTTTTTAAAACAAAGCAAACCTCAATATTTCAAATAAAACACCATTGAACCCTTTCTAATAAACCAATAAATTTAATTATTGTAGCAAATCATGTGTTTTCCAAAAATAACATTACAACATCCATCTTTCTCTTATATTAACTAATGATATACAGTCTCCAGTTCAATAAAACTTCTCTGGCTCTGCAGTAACCTGAAACAAGAAAAAATAACATAATTTTCCATAACCTAACACCAAAACTGTCTTTCTAGTGCATAGTTTAAACCGCCAACTTACTAGATTAGTAAGCCTTTGTTTTTTTTACTGATTATATCAAATTCCCCTTCTGTCAACTACTTAACACCCAAAAATAAAGTAGATAATAAAGGTTAGTTTTATAAACCGTGTCAAACAAAGAGAGACTTAGCGGTCTTATACTTACTAGAAACTAGTGTCGGTTCATTTGTTGAGTGGTAGATTCTTATCACTAGTAATGTGTCGGTGGTTGGCAGTTTCTGTTACTGATCGGTCCCCAATTTGCACATGTCAGGCTTGAGGGTTCCAATAAGTCCTAAAAATAACAGAACCAAGGTTGTCACCAATCATATGGTATTGATATTACAAAATTACTCTACCTTTGTTGTCAGTTGACACAACACTCACCTGTTGGTTTTATTTTGGCTTCAAGTATGCGTGAATTCCTTAAAGGACATTGCCCAACCTCGTACAGCCTAGCCATATCAAGTGTGGACCGTTTTGCTTGTCTCTGTGTGCGTTGTTGGTCTGTAGGGTCCATATTTCCTGTGGTTTATACAATAGGCTGTGCAGACTTTAACAGGTTAAATTTCGATAGATATTCAGTTTATCTATTCAAACGAGGCGATCATCTGTCCTCATACAACTCGAGACTGGCCTAAAAGTATGAGAAATTCGAAATAAAGGAGGTTTATAGTCGTTCTAAAGAGGTAAACAAACAGTAAAGGAGAGAGAGATATTTGTCAAGGATCCGTATGTTACCTACACGGAAGGAAACTGTAACTCACCTGGATTATTTCGGAAGGCTTTGAGGGCCGGAAAGTGGTCTTTTTCTTGGCGAAAATCCGTGTTTTTCTTGAGGCATTTTATGGTTTTTCAAAATGAAATTCGACCGCCAGCTGACCGTGACGTTTGGGACGAAGTTGCCAGATTGTCATAGGCGAAATCCTGGGAGTATACAGTGACTAACTTCACGTCACATAACTGTGATTTAAAGTTGCACATTACGTTACTGCTGAGTCATTTTCAAGAAAACCAAGTGTCTACACTTATTGTTTATTGTTTCTCCCAAAAAGATAAAGTCCATTTCTTGCTCACTACTGCAACCAATGCCTGTTCGTCACGTGATCTCTCCCTATCCCGCGATTCGTTGTCTTTGTCTGTCTTGGGTTGATGAATAGAGACTTCCGACTTGAACCTGTCGCATTTGAAAGGTAGAATTTGGACCCCAGCCCGTGTCGATTTTTGCCCGCATCAGAAAGATCGCCCAATTGTAATGCGTTTTCAGCAGCATCACCTAATATGGCAATCAGGATAAGCGAATTTCGACTGTAGTTTTCGCGCCTCTGAGGTTTTTGACCAATCGTTTTCCCGCAGGAGGCTTCTTTTTTAGCGTCTGAGATTTCCTGGAGGGAAGGAAACACTTCTTTTCCGGCACCGTTTTGAGTGCCACGTTTGAATTTTCTTTTCCAAGAATACCGAAAAGAAGTCGTGCCCAGGGCGACCTTTGCAACCTGAAATCGTCGTAGACGGAATCCGCATAGATCCCATCAAAAGAAGAAAGTCTTCGTGGAAGTGCCCGTTGCCTATGTTTGGCGTTTGAGGTGGCGATTTTTGAAGATTTTTTTTGAACGTATAGCTTACGGCAAATGGCCGGCTAGACCTTATCAGCCGATCTATGGTTGAGGAGGCCTCACGTCAACTCCCTGTTCGCCTGGAAGGTATTAGGTTACCTGCCATGCGGAAGGTCGCCCTCAGGATGATTTGAGGGTGCTTGGTTCCGGTGCACAGCCATGGGAGGTCCTAATGCAGACTTTCAACACCATACATTTGGCTTTCCGTCCTGAGTACTGCTTTGCCCTGGCCTAAGATGCCTAGTCCAGTCATGGGTCCTGTGTACCTGTTCCAGTGATGTTTAGCCCTGTCATCGGCTAGCTATGTGGAAACAGATAAGGAATATTTTCCTGTCCAAACCTTTTCTCTTTAAAAACCGTCATAAAAAAAACTCATAAAATTTTGTCAAAACTTATCAAAACAAGCTTCAACTTCATTTTTTTAATATGAGAACCATTTCAACTTTTTCATCTTTGATAAAAGAACTTTCCATCATTGAAATTAATCATAAAAACAAAAGGAAAGACCCCTAAAACGTTAGTTTTAAAAACTATTTTATATGTTAAAATTTACATTTATCGTTTTACAAATATTGCATGCCTTTACTAACCTTTAAGATTACAACAAGCAATTTACACTATTTTCCAACAATATATTTTGAGACTGTATAATCTGGTGTTTCATTCCTGAGTGCCTCACAACCGTGTGCTTACTCAAGTTGGCAAGAATGCAAAGCTTGATAGGACCCAAAAGTATAGCATTTTGGAAGTTGTCATCTTTTCTATTTTGTTTTTTTTTAATGTAACACTGGCCCCCAACGGGATGACCCTCAAGCGTAACAAAATCAGTGGCAAGATGTTGGATAGTCTACAATCCATTAGCATTAGTTAACTGTCAAATACTGTGAGTAACTTCCCGTCAACTCTTAGCGTCTTTATTTTTGTTTTTCCACCTTTTCCATAATGATTTTTTATATAAATATATTTGTGAAAAGATTCCTTCTATATTTTTGGTTTTTTAAGATGGTGCCAATGAAACATTAGTTTATTCGAGCCACAAGCGCCTTGTCAAACTATGATGTAGTATGTGACGTCATTGTTTTTGAAATAGTTGCATATGAGAAAACGCCTCCGTGCCGGTGCAGTCACAGGTGGCGAATACAGAGAGAGGCGATCGACCCTCCTCTCCGACGAAATTACGTCCCAACTTCCCCAAAAATGTTGCTATGTGGTGCCAGTTTTTTTTCTTTTATTTTAAATTAAACATTACTCTTTTACAAGGTTTCGTCTTCGGCGGTCAAATTAAAAAAACAGTCATAAAAATAATTTTGGAGAAGGCTCCCCATCATGGGAATTGACATGGTTACGTCACAACCGCCTCTTTTGGATTAGGAGAACATAACTATTGAAGGAATATCCAAGGAAATTTGTTGTATTATTCAAACATTCGGAAATGACGGGGTAACCTTAGATAGCAAAATATTTAAAAAATAATTAAAAAACACTTATTTTTTACCGGAGAGAACCTTAATTATATGTTCCCTGCTTTTTCCTTAATTATTCCAGGTAATAAAACTTTCTGCCAGCTCACTAGCAAAAAGTTCATTTAAAATAGCATTAAATATAAGTAGGTACGCCAGTGATAAATCGATATTCATTCAACGCGCGGGATTATTGCCGCTTTAATTTTAAATAAATATTACCCCTGTTCATCCTGGCGCATTCATCTAACAATAAAAAACTCGCTGTGAATCACGTTGACTTGCTGCTCGTGTATTATCATTACGTGTCCTCTCTATTTAGATTTATATGCTCTCTGGTTGGATTTAATAAAATACAGTGTTTGGTCGAAAATTTTATTTTATTAAACCTACGCCACTACACTAGTAAAAATCCTGTGGCGCCGAGACCGCGATGCCGAACTGTCTTAAACCCAAACTCAACAACATACTTACGTCATAAATTTGTTTCTGATATTTAAAATCTAAAAAAGTATACATTTTGTTTTTCATTTCCGAAGGCATGCCTAAATGAGTCATGTAAGTTTTAAATTGAAATTTTATGTGGTCATTCTTTCCTTGTGCACTGTAATATCTGTTCCAAATTTGCATTATCTACAAAAAAAAATTAAAAGAAAAATTTTAAAATTAAATTGCCGTGATAAGTTTTAAAACTGTCAATACAAGTCATAGCTAATAAAACTAAAAATGGGGCCGGAAAATAAAACATAGAGAGGAAAATGATAATTTCTCGGTTTCTTCTTCCTTATCTGGTCTATGTTTTATTTTCCGGTCCCATCTTTGTACCCATCTTTGTAAAGTTAGATTTTCCGTACAAAAAGTTGTACGGAAAGTATGTCCTTTTCGGTCTATTGAAAAAAAAGAGGAATATTAAGAGAATCTCGATTACTATTTACAAAAAAAATCATTTTGAAAATACAACAAAATAACAACTTCAGAAATTAAAATGGCCGACAATGTGAGGTTACCATAGAAACCACTGTTGTGTCATCCACGGCCGCCTACATGATTTTCAGTAGGTACAAAAATGGCGAGATCTCAGTGGATGTTGTAGGGGGGCAGTTTTTTTTCCTGTTTTTTTTTCAGGATTTTTTGATAAAGGTGCTACTGGGCTTATAAAAAAAACCTTGTAAAAAACACCAACAATTGTAACAAATTGTAAAAAAGGACTTTTTTATACCTTCATAAAAAACATGATTTTAGTAACTGTCTGCAGATAACCAAAGCATGGCTTTCTTGGTTACCGATGAAAAAAATATTTCTGTTTCACCCAAAATTAAAGGGAAATAGCGGAAAATAGTAATATGGAAAACAGTGGCGTAGCCAGAAATCGACTCTGGGGGGCTACTTATGGCAAATTTTTAAAAATTAGGTAGCTGCCTATTGCTTGAGCTCTTGAACTGAAGGGGGAGTAGGGGAGCGGTTTAATAAGTGTTGAGTTAGTGTATATGAAACAAAAATATTTAGTTTCTTTAGTAGGAATAACAAGATTTTTCGGTCCTAATTTAAAACTAATTTATTAAAACTCTTTTATAAAACCAAGCTTTCGGAACGTTTTGTTCCTTCTTCAGGGCTAAAATTAAATAAAACACAGAAATAACATTGAGAACAACATTAAAAGCATCCATAATAATTTTGTTTTAAATAGCCAAATGGTACATGGTACAAATGGTACATACTTTATGAGTTTAATTTAGTTTTTTTATTGTTTTTTTATCATACATTTGTAATTTGGAAGTCTTTTTTTATTTTTTGATGAGTATTATAATAATAATTGTATAAATATATAAAATTGTAGAGCTTTGAAGATTTTTTTTTTTGATCTGTTTTTTTTTACTTTTATTTTAAAATTATATGGCAGAAGTATAAATTGTCATGAATGAAGTTTAAGGGTACTGAATTTGATAATATTGCGAACCAACTAGTAAAATTTTTTAAATTAGGTTTATGAAGTAAGTAAGTATGAATAAAAAATATTTAAATCGATGTCAAATCTGATGTTCATTGAATTTTCATGTTTTTGTACCATTTCTAAAAATAATCTTTTTTCTAGGTTTCTTTCTTTATGTAAAATTTTTAAGTTGTTGTAATAAGGATGATGGTGAGTTTCTACAATGTGTTTTAAAATGGCTGTAGTATCTTTTTTTTAATCTTATATCACTTTTGTCATCCGATATGCGATTTTTTATTGTTTAAGATGTTATACAGGTTAGTGTTGTTGTTTTTTTTTGTTAATGTTGTTTTGAATGTTTTTTCTGTGTTTTATTTAATTTTAGACCTGAAGAAAGAACAAAACGTTCCGAAAGCTTGGTTTTATAAGACAGTTTAAATAAATTAGTTTTAAATTTGGACCGAAAATCCTATTATTTTTACAAACTAAATAACAACGGTCGTTATCCATTGAAGAAATTATGGAAAAAACATGGAATTTTTTGAAGATATCAAAACACAATTTGGAAATAATTCAGTCCTCAAATTAAAAGCTTACTCAAACATTCATCAAAAACTTGCAGCATCTAGAAACAGAAGAATTTTCCTACTAGAATTTCAAAAATTAGGTTTATATCCAAAACACATAAATAACGGTATAAAAAACATCCATTACACTTTAAATCCAAAAAATGGTAGAAGTATAAATCAGGTAAACAATTTTAGTTCTGAAATATCTCATAAAATGTTAAACCTTTAAATAAAATTTACTATTGACTGCATTTCTATATTGGAAAGGGATTTCGCTAACTTATCTTTAGAAACGATCATACCTAATAATGTTTTAAACGAATATATTATTAGACAAAGAAGAAAATACAATCAAACTTTCAATAAAATCAAAAGGGATAATATTAACAAATTTAATACCTTAAAAATAGAAGCTCAAAATGAAATAACAACTAAGGATAATTGGCTAAAAAATCCGACTGATGTAGAAATACCAGAGGACATTAGAAAGTTTTTATCTCTAGGATTTAAATTTAGTATAGAACCACAAAGTAAAGAAATTTCTATACTTAACTTACTAGCTGATATCGAATCATTAATGTCTGGATTCAATGTAAATAAAAAAAAAATTATTTAGAGCCAAAATAACTAGTATGATAACAAACCATTTTTACAAACTAACTTATCATCAAAATTATCTTAACACACTATATTACAAAACCAAAAAAATTTTAAAAAATCATACTGATCTTATTCTGACCAAATCAGATAAAGGAAATGTTACTGTCATAATGAAAAAACAACTCATACGAAACTTCAACAAACAATATTATAAATGATCCTATTTTTTATGTAAAACTACAAAGGAATTCAACATATTTGAAAGTCAAACAAATAAATTAATTTCAAACTTAAAAAGAGTAAACATGATTAATGAAACACACGAAAAAAAATTGAAAACACACAACTCTACATGCCTTGCCAACCAAAAATTCATAAACCAACGCTCTTAGGCTAATAGTATCATCCATTGATGCGCCAAATACGAAAATTACCAACTTTATAAATGATATTCTAACCAAATCATACAATAGACAAAATGATATTTCTTTATTTAGCAATATCCCTTTAGATCTAGTTAATCAAAGCATAATAAAAAGATGGTCTACTATAGAAAAAAACTGTAATATAAAACAAGAAAAATTTCTCGAAATTATACAATTTATTTTCAACACAAACTATCTATCTTATCAAAATAACTATTATAAACAAATTTTAGGAACACCTATGGGCAGTAGTATCTCTCCTATTCTAGCTCAATACGTTCTAGATGATCTTATTGATCATTGTTTACCAAACCTCTCATTTCAAATACTTTTTTAAAAAAAAAATTGTAGATGATATAATATCCACCGTACATTTTGACATACAACAAGACATTCTAGAAGTCTTTAATAATTATAATAATTCAATTCAATTTACCACTGAAATTGAAAATAATGTAACCATACCATTTTTGGACACAAAAGTAATTAGAAATAATAACACCAACCAACTCCGAACGATACATACATTTCAATTCTTATCACAGCTATAAACAAAAAATTAATTTATTTGTTACTCTAAAAAATAGAATTGAAAAATTAGTTCACCCTTCTCTAAAACAAAGAAATCTAACAAAACTTAAGCAAATTCTTTTAACAAATTCATATCCCAATTCACTACTTAATAAAATAATTTTTAACACAAGAAATCACGAAAATCATCTCAATAATAATATTCAAAATAATTAGATATGCTTCAATCCCATATATAAAAAATCTTTCAGAAAAAATATCAAATTTATTTATAAACGAAACAGTTAAAATTTCAATTAAGATTACTAAAACAATAGGTAGTTTAACACAAAACTCAAAGATAAAGATGAACAAGATTTACAAACTAATGTTGTGTATGAACTACCTTGTAATAACTGTACCATACTTACTTACTTTATAAACCTAATTTAAAAAAATTTACTAGTTGGTTCGCAATATTATCAAATTCAGGACCCTTAAACTTCATTCATGACAATTTATACTTCTGCCATATAATTTTAAAATAAAAGTCAAAAAAACAGATCCAAAAAAAAATCTTTAAAGCTCTACAATTTTATATATTTATACAATTATTATTATATTCATAAAAAAAATAAAAAAAGACTTCCAAATTACAAATGTATGAAGAAAAAACAACAGACAAGCTAAATTAAACTCATAGTAAGCTGGGTCCATACAGAAATAAAAATAACATAAGATAAAAGAAAATAAAAAATAAGGGTTCACCTTATGGGACTGCTTGATGGCGTTCATACAGACAGAAAAATAAGATAAGATAACATAACATAACAGAAAGATGGCAAACTTTTATCTTCTTATTTTATTTTATCTGAAATCGTGTTCCTCGCATGACCGTGACGTCATCGCGACGAACGAATGACAGGAGACAATAAAGTGATAGTAAGTAAGTAAAGTATTTTATGTTATTTCTCTGTGCCGCTGGCAAGAATTTTGAAAAAATTACACTAAAATGGTATTTTTTACACGTTTCAAACGTTGTTGATAAAAACATTGTTTAAAATTAATCAAAATTGTAACAATATTTAAAATTAGTATAGCGTCGCAGGCGAAAATTTTGTCAAAAAAAAGGAAAAATTTTAATCTCTTAGGTTTTTTGTAAAATATTTTCGAAAAAGTAGATTGGATTAGATGCTAGGAAGGGGTGGGTTGCAGTGGTATATATCCCAAGCAGCATTTGGACGTTATCTTACGTTGCACATACGTTGCCCTTGAGAAACGCGACGTCGGCTAGCGACGGCGTTTCGATTGCCTGACGACCAACATTCGCACCTAAATGGGTAATACAGATTCGGGTCGCCTCGACGTCATTGATCCTGACTAGCTTTATCTATTGCCAATGTTATTTTACGTTTAATTTCCCTCACCTATAACAAAATTATGATTGTTTTCCACAAACCAAACCATGTTGTGTGTGTTGCACTCGACGCGCGTTTCGCTAACAACGTTAGCATCATCAGGAGACGATAAACAATGAACTAAATTAATCTACGCTCTATCTTATATACAATCCTTTAGTGGACGGAGATAAGACTAATAATTTGTGATTGATCACGATTTTTAATCCGATCTCCCCTCAACCAAAGAATAAAGTGTACTAAACGGGATGGGTCCTCTATCTTTATTTAAACTATTTCTGGATTTAATGATTTCCATACTTTCATATGCATTCAAAAGTCTTTTGTTTGGTTCACTTTTTAGAAGTTTTAGGTTATCTAATGTGAATCTATGATTGTTTTCAAAAGCATGCTCGGCCACACTTGACTTTTCTGTTCTTCCGTATTTTAAGTGTGCTAAGTGTTCTTTAAAACGTGTTTGAATAGAGCGTCTCGTTTGGCCAACATATTTTTTGTCACAATCCATGCAACTAATTTCGTAAATTCCACTTTTTTCTAGAACTGTAGTTTTATCCTTGGGATTTCCTAGTAAGCTTCTTATTGTGTTACCGGATTGAAATACTAATTTAAGACCGGTGTTATTAAATACTTTGTGTAATCCTTTCGTATAATTAGGACTATAAGGAATTGATACAAATTTTGAGTCGCAGGTATCTTTTTGTCTGAAAAAGGTAGAATTTCGAAAGGTCTTTTGAAAAGAATGTCTATTTATCAGCTTATTTATTAAGCCTTCGTCGTAACCGTTTTCGCCAGCTATATTCCTAATCCTATTCTTTTCTGCTTCAAATCTTTCTTTGTTTAAGGGGAAATTTACTAATCTATATGTTAAAAAGTGCAAACTTGCAAGCTTATGTTGTAAGCAATGAAAAGAGTCATTTGGAATATACCTGTTGGTGGCCGTGCCTTTTCTGTATAGGTCAAAGTCCAATTTATTCTTATTTCTTATAACTAAAGTGTCTAGAAATGGCAGTGTACCGTTGTTCTCTGTTTCATAAGTAAATTTAATAGTGGGAAATTTGTTATTTATTTTTTCCATGAAATTTTCAACACTAGTTACTTTAGTGTTGAATACTGCAAACACATCGTCTACATACCTGAACCATACTCTGGGGAAATACTCAAATTCTTTACTTATATCTGATTCAAATTTGCTCATAAAAAGGTTTGCGATAAAAGGTGATAAACTATTACCCATTGTGGTTCCTTCTAATTGCTGGTAGTAGTTATTTTTATATTGAAAGTAATTTTGATTCATGCAGAGTTTTGTTAAATATAGGTATTCTAAAGTCTGTTTGTCTTCTAGATTGATTTTTCTTAGTAGTTCCTCCAGGTATTGTAAGGTATTGGGGATCGGCACACTAGGGAACAACGAACATCAAACGAGATTAAAATTTCACCTTCTTGGAGTGAAATATCTTTAACTTTGTTGATAAATTCAAGGGAATTTTGAACAGAAAAACCTTTTTCCTTTATCGGTAAATTTTCAAACTCGTTTGCTAGCCATTTCGAAATGTTGTAAGTAGGTGATCCTACAGCAGAAACTATAGGTCTAACCGATTTTCCAGGCTTGTGGATTTTCGGAAGACAATACAGTTTCGGCATAGTGGGATTGCTTACTTGTAGTTTATATTTAATATTGTCAGTAATAATATTGTTACATTTTTTAATTGTGTTTTTTACTTCGTTAATCATTTTTGGTAAGGGGTTCTATAATTAGTTACTAAACAAGAATGTTAATTACGTTTGGTTTTGTTTGGACTACCTAAAATATATAAAGTTTTTGTAAAAGAATAAAAATGGATGCGTTTCTTTTAAAGGCGCATACTAATGTCTATAGATATACCTGAATAATATGGAATTCTTTTATTTACTTTTAAAGCAACTTACACATAAAAATTTGTAAGCAAAAGCAAAATGTGATTTAGATGCTTCTAAAAAAACCGAGCGACCTGAAAATAATGTTGTTAGTTTTGTTGTAAAAATGATCTAACATTCCCCCAAAAACTTATTTTGTTAATTATAATACATGGCACTCTCTAACTTTAGACTAAATCTAAAAATCAAAAAATTAATTTACAGTGGCCGACAGTCGCCAACCTGTCCAAAATGGCGAATTTTTGTGTCCTACTTAATCTGAACTGATATTATACCAAATCAACGTATTAAAACCGTACGTCCGCCATGCATGATGTACCAATTTAATGCCCAATAAGCATTTTCAGAAACTTCTGGTCACAAATATTTATATAATTATCATAAAGAGGGTTCCATTGATACCCTAGGGTATTTAGAAGTTTCCTACAAGAATTGAGTTTGTATATTTGTTTTATTAAATGCTCTAAATTGATGGTACCCTAAAGTAACATAAAACTGGCGTTAACAATATTTCCACGGACATCTTTATTATATAAATTGGTGTTAACAATGTTTCCACCAACATATTTATAAAAATATAAGTCATCAGTGACAAAAGTTATATAAATTGGTGTTTGAAATCTTTCTGTCAACCCACCTATAAAACCGTAAGTAACAATCAATTAAAGATATATAATAGATTGGTTTTTAAAATGTTGCTATCAACCCACTTATAAAACTTAATTAACCAACGACAAATTTATATAAGATAAGATTAAAAATATTTCGAGAGACACTTATAAAAACTTGAGAACTCACACACAATAGTTATATAAATTGGTGTCTGTAATATTCTTATGAACTCATTCATAAACCTTTTTTGCTCATAAGGTTTTTCTATAATGTTGTTATTAATTTCTTTATATAGTGATTATAATACAACTGTTTTTAGAACAAAAAAACAATTTTAATTTATTTTGGCATCAAAAGGCGCGTTTTTGCGACATCAAAAGGAGCGTTTTTGCGACTTCAAAAGGCGCGTTTTTGCGAGATACCATACCATTATTATCTTGTTTTAATTACATCAATCTGAGAGAGATAACAGATCCAAATCTTCTTGAGATAGTTGCCGATGACAGATATTGCGATCGAATGCATTTTACACCCGATTCCCACCAGCGTTTCCCATGCGCAGTCACCCTGACTCAAAAAACTCATCACGTGGTCCGACATGAACTTGTATAGGCAAATCTCGCTTAGACCACGTGATACGTGTTTTGATTCGGGGGACCCACGAATGAGAAACGCATAGATGGGAACCGTGTTTTAGAAAAAGAGAACAATATAGTAACCGTGTTAAGGTCGCAAAAACGCACCATGAAACGTCGAGCGCATACGCTGATACTGCTGGTTGGCGGCAAATGTGAACACCCCACGAAAATACTCGCCTGTACACCCTTCGACCCCGCAATCTAACTATATTCTTGAGATAGTTACCTCTGACAGTTATGCGGGCTTGAAGTGTGTGGAGGCGGGTATTTTCCTGGTATGTGTAGTATGCTGGATCTCTCGAGGAATGCATTTAGGAAAAGAGAACAATGGTAACTATGTTAAGTTCGCAGAAACGGACCATCAGTGTTCAACACTGCGCCATCTGCAGCCCTTTGTTCCAAGTAGCATCATTTTTTAAAAGGGTCATAAAATAGTGTTTGTCGAGGTAAACAGTGGTATAGTTGTATTGTTTTTTTATAGAATTGTCGGAAATTTTCGCCATTTTGGATTACAAAAATAGGTTTTTGGCCTAAATAAAAACGTTATTTATGGGGTTTCAACGTGTGTTTCAATCGAAATATTGCTTGTTAGGGTTAAGAACAACATACAAAATTCAATATTTGTCCCAGAAAGAAAAAAACGCGTATGAAAAAAAAAACTGATATTTAAATGAATATTTTTTTTCCCGTTTTCTCAAGTATTTTTGGAGCCCATGAAATTTACGTGAGTGTATTCGAAAACTATACAGTACACACGGGACCGCAGCTGATTTTCAGAGTAGGATGACTTGAAAAACAGCTTTTATTTGACTGATGATAAATATTCATATTCCTGCTTTAGCTTATCTCACTTTCATTTTTATTTATTTTAGAGGATTGCTAAACACCACTTTATAAATTTTTTTATTGTAAAAAGAAAAAGAATAATACATAACAAGCAAAGGGAAGAAAGATGGAAAATCTATATTTCTAAATCCATAAAAACCTCTAATTTGTTATGTAGTGTTGTTAGAACAGTTGTAAAACCTTTTTATAATAATCTCTATACTTTAGGGCTCATAAGGAAGTTTTATAAAATCTATATGTTGTTTTTGTATCCATTACTATGTACCATAAATTTTTATAAGCTGGTATTGAACAGTTGTGTTTCAAGTCTTTTTTACTCATTTAAGAGATATATTAGAGTTATAAAATTATCACCAACACTAAATAATATAACTTTTGGTTATTTTATGAAGGTTTTATATTATTTGCTGTAACTTTTATATAGACAAAAATGCTCATTGGGTGTTGCCATCGTGTTAGGACCACACGTCTTGCACAGAGTATGTAATAGGGAGTAAAAGCCAAACCAGTGCGTAAACGTAACGTAGCTCTGAAATCCAGCACTCTCATTGGTTAAAACTGTCAAAGGTGTGCGTTTCCACCTCGACTAACGGGATTTCAGCTACCGGGACAGGCGACGCCACACGTAACGATACACCACCTAGCGCCCGTATCTTGATTGACAACTTCTGTCGGATCTGACCAATGAGATTGCTGGAAGCCGGTGTACGATACGTTCAAGTAGAGTGGCGTGGCTTTTACCCTAATCTTAACCTAATGTACGTATTAGAATAGGAAGTCGTTTTCAGTATTAACCTCACAGTCTTGTTTGTGGTCGTGCCTCGTTATCTAGACATGACTGATTACTTCAAAATTATTTATATTAAAAAAATGTAAAGAGATGGGGCCTATTCACCACATGTGGGTGGAAAATGGGATATGCTGGTTCCCCACATCAAAGAATGGTCGTTTTGCCATTTTCAAGAGCACTTGCTACTAGCAATAACCAGATCCAAAAACTACAGGAAAAAAAATGAAAACTTGTTGGGTTAAAATTTTCAAAAAACTTAAGTTAGAACCAGAGATATAAAAATATTTGTTTAAGTTAGATTCAACGACCGAAAATGGACGTGTTCGTTTGGGACGTCGGTTGACGTAGGCCATTTCCAACGAGCTACATGTTTTAAATTTTGACGGCAGGCAGATGTCGCTATCCAGCACGTTTAAATTTTCTACGTACTGAAGACGTCGGCTTTGCAGTAAAATCGTACGTCGCTTTGGCCGACGTCGGCATATATTTTGGTTTTGTAACGAATAACTAAGAACGTCGCTTTTACCTCAAAAACAACGTTGGTCACAAACGTCCTTGATCACAACCTTAATTCTAACTGAAATTGACGTCATCTTAAGACGCATTTGGTTGAAAGTCAGATTTTTGCTGCTTGGGTATAGATTGGTTGCCAAATTATAAATGCGCGGCAGAGGATGTAATTATGTATTCTTGGGAACTTATTTAGAAAAAAGGAAAAATTGTTGTTAAAATTTGACTCTTTTTTTTATGTATTTTATAATAATAAAAATGAATTTATTCCTTCTTTTTTTTTAATTAAATGCCTAGGTATGACTCAATGTTTTGTACTGAGAGCACAGGGCGTGGGTTCAAACCTAAGTTGCAAATATAAAAAAAAGGAATTTTGAAATAAGAATTTTTAATATTAATTTTGAAAAAATTTACTTAAGTAACAGGTTGTATCTTCTTTAATTTTATCTTTTACCAAACTATTTTGTGGGCGCCCTGTCTATTAGTTGCAAAGACATAAAATTGAACTGCTCAATTTATTCAAATACTTATTTCAGAGTATGATTTTAAGTTGAGCCTCTTAAAATCTATTTTCAAAAATTCATATTATGAAATTAAACAAAAATATCTCAACTAGTAAATGTATTAACAAAATAATTTTATAAAAAATTAACAAGATTTGAAAAAAAATCAATAAATAATTTACAATGACTAAAATCTCATATTAATTAATATAGTTAACTTAGCATAGTGTATTTAACGGTATATGACAATATATATTACACGCAGACAACTTTGTGGTCTTTCCGCGAAAAGAAATGCATCAATATATTACACAAGGTACAAAAGTGTGGTCTTTCCACCAAATAAATGTAAAGTGAAACTTATATGTTACACAAGGTAATAAAGTGTGGTCTTTCCACAAAAAGAAATGCATAAATATTTTACACAAGGTAAGAAGTGTGGTCTTTCCACCAAATAAATGTAAAGTGAAACTTATATGTTACACAAGATAATAAAGTGTGGTCTTTCCACAAAAAAACATAACATGGTTTAAAACCAATAAAGGCAAAAGAAAACAACTTAAGGACAAAAATAAGTTGCCTGGGCAATCTTGACACATCAATAAGTTCTTATAGTCAAATAACGTGCTAAACACCTAGTTTCTGTAGTACAGAAAAAACTTGACTATAGAAAATATTGTGTTGCCAGATTTTAAAACAGCAAATTTAGGTAGGCAGATTTGCCCAAAGAAATAATCTAGTACATCAACAACCCCTACATAATCTGTAACGTGCTAAACACATCATTGGCCTTCCAAAAATCAGAATTATGAAAAGTTATTGTGATACTAGATCATGCATATGCCTTCTTAAGAACACATTTATAACACTTTTGAATGCTGGTGATAAAAATTCCTTAGAAGTAAACTAAAATTGTAACAATTAATGACGTCATAGCACCGCAGGCAAATTTTTTAAAATTCTAGACATCACACCAAACACACGTCACAAGCCAGAGTAAAGGGTCACAAAAGTGGGGGAGCTATTAGCGGTCCCTAGGACCCTTGATCATGATTAATTTATTGTAGATTGGGTTGCACCTCCTGGAGGGGGGGGGGGGGTTTAACCCCCAAAACACCCCCTGGCTACGGCACTGTTGAAAAAATCTAATTATTCTTGCCTAAAAGTTAAGCCATTTCCGACCGTTTTCACCAAATATTTACGAAAAAATAATTTAAAAACATCGTCAAAATATCAAACTGTCAAAGAATAAAATGTCGCAACAATGAACGTCATCGAGTAAAAAGTCACATCGCTATGGAAACCATTATTTCATTTACCAGTCGCCTTGATTTATAGTGTAAAGATGGTGTGTGGCGAGAAGTGCGCTTCGTTTGAGATTTTTAAAAGTATTTTCCTGTTTTTCTTGCACACACAAATAGTGTTAAGAACTCGCTGCTAAACTGTGCTTTTTTTACTCGCGCTTTTAAATACCTCGCTGCGCTCGTTATTTAAACCAACGCTTGTAAAAAAAAGCACTTCTTTAGCCACTAGTTGTGAAAAGTACTATTTTGGCCACGAAAAAAATCTCACCCGAACAGCAAGAGCCAGCGTGAACACAAAACCAAGCGGGATAAATATAATTGGCAACAAGTCAGTGGTGGGCTGATTCGCAGCTCTTCTTGGTCGGCTTAAATTGTTGTGCGCATGCCCCACCATCATGATAACCTACAAAAGAAAAAATGTACATCAACAGAAGTATAATAATATGGTCCAAAATACTTCATTTACTTTTGTTCCAAAAGCTTTTTTGTTCTAGTTTTTTGTACATACATTTTTCTGTATTTTAAATTTCTTGATGAAGGTATTTAAAAAAATAGTTTTTACTCGCGGCTAAACCATGTTTTTTTTACGCGAATTTAGTAAAGTACACCTTACAACACTCACAGTCAGTTCGACACGATTTACCCGTTTTCATGCGGTTGGATCCCAATACTAAGCCAAAAAAGTGGCATTAAACTTGAGCAGAAACAGAAACCCAAAGAAAAAATAAGTTCGATTGCGTCTTCATGGAAGGTTTGAAAGTCACGTCGAGCCTGGCCCTAATCTGCCGCCTGCACCACTGGTCTGGCAGTCTGCTCTTCTGGTTTTACTGTTCTTTTTGCAAAGTCCAGTATTTTATCCCATTTGAGCGTGTGCAGGTCCTCCTCATTCAGGGTCGGAGAACCGAATACCTGGTATCTCGTCCACTGGTATGCCTCGCAGTTCGCTATAACATGTCGAGATGTCTCTTCTGCCCGCCCGCAGGCCCGGCAGGTCGAGTCATTTTCCACCGCGATCCGGGTCATGTGCTTCCTTAGTCGGTTGTGACCTGTTATGATTCCTGTCAGCAGACCAGCGTCCCTTCGTGATCTCCCCAGAAGCCATTTTTGTCTGGCTCTCAGATTACATCCGGGCCCTTCACGAAGTCCCTGGTCTGTCTACATCCTGTTACTCCTTTCCAAGCGGTCGCCATGGCATCGTTGGCCCATTTATTGAGTCGACTTTGCAATTGCCTCTTGGTTGTTCCTAGGAGTGGTTCCGGCCCTACATACTGGCTGCTTGCCCCGATCCTGGCGAGCTCGTCGGCCTTCTCGTTCCCCGGCACCCCCATTTGTCCCGGTACCCACATAAGTGTCCTTGTTTGCCCTCTCCCAAGGATTCTAGTGCATCCGCACATTCCTCCACCAGGGTGTTGTTGATCTTGGGCGCCCTTAGTGCCTTTAGGGATGATTGGCTGTCGGAGCATATATAAACATGCTCCTTCGTACCGTTCTTTATTTCCGTGGTTGCAGCCATTATTATGGCATACACCTCTGTCTGAAAGACCGTGGCTTGCTCTCCGAGCGGGTAGCTCTTTCGAACCTCCCTGGTCTTCTACGTAAACCCCCGATCCTGTGGTTTGCTTCTCCGACAGTTTGGACCCGTCGGTGTAGCAAATCACAGCGTTCTCCTCGAACTGTTCACGGAGGTTTTCACTCTGCCATAGTTCCCTGTCTGGGATGAATACTTTGTATCTCTTGTTGAATCTCCAGGGGTTTTTTGGTTTTTGTGTTTTGATCGATGCCATTGGAATTTATCTCTCGGCAATTTGGGCAATCCTAAGATGCCCCGCAGCTTCCCCTCTTCCTTTCCATTGACCTGTATCTCTCAGCCGGAGGTGGGTCGCCATCGCTTCTCTTCTGATCCGGAATGGTTTCGAGTGCCTGTATAGGTGCTGTAGGCTCCTAAGTATGAGGGTAGAACTGAATAGGTTTTCAATTGAAATTGAATTGAATTCAATTCAATTCAATTCAATTTATTCTGTACTTTGGCCTATAAATGTTATAGAATATACATGTTAAACTTATATTTTAAATTTTAAGCACAGGGTGCCCGTGTCATAATTGTAAATGAATAAATAGACTAATACACTTTTAAAGTCAGCACTAACAGTTACATGCTTAGGAAACATAATTATTTTTTCGTATAATTAAATACACATAACAAGAGTTTTTTTTAAATTACATAAACACTAACACAGTAATTATTAAAAAAAATACAAGAGAAGCAGAAGTGACGAAGAACGAAAATATTAGGGGAAAAAAAGCGCTATTGTTTTAAGTATTCATTGTATGAATAAAAAGCTTTCGCCACTAAATATTTCTTAATTTCTCTATAAAACATACTGTCCTTAACTATAGATTTTAAATCATTTGGTAAGGTATTGTAATATTTAATGGCTATGTAGTATGGAGACTTCTTAAAAAACGAATTTTGATGTTTTGGCAAGCGCAAAAGTTGACCATTTCGAGTATTGTGCTCGTGGATATCAGAGACTTTTGTAAACTGAGATGGAGAGTTATTTATTTTTGACCTAGCATATTTTATTGCTTTATATATATATATATACCGTAGACTGTTAAGATATTATTTTTAATAAAATAGTTTTTGCAGGATTCCCTAGGATTTATATTAAATATACTTCTCACTAATCTCTTTTGTAGAATGAAGACCCTACTTACAGTTGAGGAATCTCCCCATGCAAGTATGTTATAACTTAAATATGAGTAGCCTAATGTGTAATAAACAGTGAGTAGGTCTTTGGTTGTAACAAAGTTTTTAAGTTGGCGTATTGCATAGCATGTACCTACAAGTTTTTTACAAATATAATCAATCTGAAGATCCCAGCACAGATTCTCATCAGTATATGTACCCAAGAATTTAACAGATTTTGTAAATTGAAAAACCTATTCAGTTCTACATTAAAACGTAGTAAATAATAACTTGGAAAACCAACGGAAATAACGTAAAAATCAGGGTCGGCCCTGGGTAAGACCAAAGGCGAGACATCTACTGCGCATGATACTGCTCGCGCTTAGAAGAGTTTTTTCCAAGTAACAATTTTTAGTTGCCTTAGTTGCCATAACTAAGAAATACACCAAAATTAACGTTGCATAAGGTACAAAAATCAGTCATTTGTGCAACAGCCGCTATGACGGACGAGAAAAACGACGCCACGCCGTTGTTATTAACTAGGATAAATTTGGCAACCCTCTAACTACGTTTATTTTTACTGGCCAAAATTACACTTTTTTGCACTCGACGCGCGTTTCGCTAACAACGTTAGCACCATCACGAGACGATAAACAATAAACTAAATTAACCTACACTCTATCTTATATACTATTTTTCAGTGGGCGGAGATAAGACTAATAATTTGTGATTGATCACGCTTTATAATCCTATCTCCCCTCAACTAAAGAATAAAGTGTACTAAACGGGATGGGGCCTCTATCTTTATATTTAAACTACTTCTGGATTTAATGATTTCCATACTTTCATATCCATTCAAGTGTCTTTTGTTTGGTACACTTTTTAGAAGTTTTAGGTTATCTAATGTGAATCTATGACTGTAGGATTTTCTAGTAAACTTCTTATTGTGTTTCCGGATTGATATACTAATTTAAGACCGGTGTTATTAAATATTTTTTGTAATCCTTTCGTATAATTAGGATTATAAGGAATTGATACAAATTTAGTGTCGGAGTCGGAGTTGTCTGAAAAAAGTGGAATTCCGAAAGGTCTTTTGAAAAGAATGTCTATTTATCAGCTTATTTATTAAGCCTTCGTCGTAACCGCGAAAGCCAGCGACATTTCTAATCCTATTCCTTTCTGCTTCCAATCTTTCTTTATTTAAGGGGAAATTTACTAATCTATACAGACCGCTTCAAGCTACTGCGAACATAGGGGGAATCAAGTCCAATTTACTCTCCGTGCCGTACGACCGAGGTGGATTCGAAGCACGCTGCAGTGTTATCTTTTGGAAATTCATTTTGTTTTTATTATTTTGTTTTATTTCTGCCTTGCTCGAGAAACAGATGGGTAAGTTCTTAATTGAAATAATACATTTTTAAAACTAAAAATGGATGTCTACGAAGTTGCCGAAAAAGTGCAAATGGTCAAATGGTCAAATCGTCATAACCCAACACACGTTCGATATTGGTCGAGGGAAAATTTGCATTTGTATTTTGACGTAAGAACACAGTATCCCCAAAAACTAAATGTTTGGGGGGGGGGTATTATAGGGGAACACGTAATTGGGCCATTTTTTGTTAACGGCAATTGCAATTTGAATGGTCCTAGATACTTGGATCTACTGCAGCAGCACATTATTCCAACTGCTAGGCAGTTGTTAGGTGTAAGATTTGGTGAAACATGGTTTCAACAAGATGGTTGTTCCGCTCACAATGTTGGCCTTGTTAGGGAATATCTTGATAATGTATTTCCTAATCGGGTTATAAGTACACGGGGAACTATTTTATGGCCAGCTCGATCTCACGATCTTGCTCCTAATGACTTCTATCTGTTTTTAAAGAAGCTTTTCAAATTATCACCCCTAACATGCTTGGAAACGTTGGAAGGGGTTTTTATAGTAGGCTCGGATATTGTCTAGCCGAGCAAGGAGGAATTTCGAACATTTGCTTTAATTTTTTTTTTGACTGGGAGGATCTTTTTGGTTTTTAGAATGTATTATTTTATTTTGAGAACTTGCTTTTATTTTGTTTCTCCTTATTATTTTCATTGTAACACGTCGTCACTGATAAATCTGAGCAGTTGACAATAAAACGCTCTTATTTATCAGTGACAAAAAATAAGAAAATTACGTTATAAAAATTTGCGTATTTATTGACCAAATTCCGGTTTCATTGACTACGCTCCACACAGCACCGTGGTTAGAGGCGTACTAAATACAAGGCGAACGGCGGCGAACGGCAGCGAATGGCGATCGGAAGCCTGAGTGTTGGTTGCTTCACTGATAGGCGTGCGGTGTCTCTGCATGTACGTACACTGGCAAATTAGACTTCTTTCGCCCTATGTTCGCAGTAGCTTGAAGCGGTCTGTATGTTAAAAAGTGCAAACTTGCAAATTTATGTTGTACGAAAGGATTACAAAAAATATTTAATAACACCGGTCTTAAATTAGTATATAAATCCGGAAACACAATAAGAAGTTTACTAGGAAATCCCAAGGACAAAACTACAGTTCTAGAAGAAGTGGAATTTACGAAATTAGTTGCATGGATTGTGACAAAAAATATGTTGGCCAAACGAGACGCTCTATTCAAACACGATTCAAAGAACACTTAGCACATTTAAAAAACGGAAGAACAGAAAACTCAAGTGTGGCCGCAACTTCTAAAAAGTGTACCAAACAAAAGACTTGAATGCATATGAAAGTATGGAAATCGTTAAATCCAGAAATAGTTTAAATAAAGACAAAGGACCCATCCCGTTTAGTACACTTTATTCTTTAGTTGAGGGGAGATAGGATTATAAAGCGTGATCAATCACAAATTATTAGTCTTATCTCCGCCCACTAAAAGATAGTATATAAGATAGAGCGTAGGTTAATTTAGTTTATTGTTTATCGTCTCCTGATGATGCTAACGTTGTTAGCGAAACGCGCGTCGAGTTCAAAAAAGTGTAGTTTTGGTTTGTGGAAAACAATCATTACTTTGTCTCCTCAGAGCCGTAGTTTCTGGGGTACGCCAGCGACTTACCTCTACGAAGGCGAACAAACGACGTAACTCCTGCAACCATTGAATTTTTGATAACCTTGGCGTGGAGATGGCCAGGTAAAATTTCCATTTTGCATGTTGTCTCTAAATGTTAAAAGAATAGTTTTACAAGGAAGAACCCCGCACGAAATACATGGGAAAATGGACTTCACCCGAATTTGATGTAACTTTGACATTTGATAGTACTAATCATGGTTTAAGAGATATGCAACTTTTATCGAGATTGTATGTCTAGTTCCTGAGATATTGGGGGGTCAAAGTTTGGAAAAACGCGTTGCAGTGGTAGCTTTGCTGACAAAAAAAGAACTATTTCTTAGCTAGTGCCGCTTAGTGTTGCTGAAGGATGGCTCATATTAACCAAATAACCACTACTGCTAAAAGATGGTTAGTTCTTATACGGGGTGTGTTCAAAAAATATAATTTCTTGAATATGCATTTGATATTAGTTTAGAAGAAAAAACCAAACATGCACCAGGATTCTTCTATCTGCATATATTTTATATAAATGAAATAGGATCACTTCATTTTTGGTCCATGCTTTTTACGGTACAATTTTTTTAAGTTTGACTGTTTTTCATCGCTTCAAAAACTCGAAAAGGTTCAGATCTTTGAGCAATTTTATCCCACTTTCAAAACCTATTCTAAATCTACTATTTGCCATTGTTATCATGATCTTCGTGTTAAATTTTAGCATGAAAAAATGGTGACAGAAAGTCTGTTTTACACAATATTTTACTCAAATGATACTATGACAGGTAGAAAATTAATACGAAGATCGTGTTAACAATGCTAAATAGTAGATTTATAATAGGTTTTGAAAGTGGGACAAAACTGCTCAAAGATCTGAAACAGTCAAACTTTAAAAAATTATGCCGTGAAAAGCATAGGCAGAAAATGAAGTGATCCTATTTCAACTATCTAAAATAGATGCAGATAGCAGAATCGTGGTGAATGTTTGGGTTTTTTCTGCTAAACTTATATATATTCAAACAATTATATTTTTTTGAACACACCCCGTATAAGAACTAACCATCTTTTAGAAGTAGTGGTTATTTGGTGAATATGAACCATCCTTCAGCAATACAAATTCATTTATACCTGTCGCCATATTTCAGCTGAGAAATAGTTCTTTTTTTTCAGCAAGGTTACCACTGCAACACGTTTTTACAATACAATGTCAAAGTTACATCAAATTCGGGTGAAGTTTCTCATGTATTTCGTGCGGGGTTCTTTAACCTACACAACATTCAAAACGTTTAAAAATGCATTTCTTCTCAATTACTTTTCTCGTCAAGAAGATTTATAATGTCTAATGGTAGAGCTACGATGAACCCCAAAACAATTTAGTTAAATACCTGTTAAAATGTTTTTAGAGGTGTTAATATATAGGGTGGGCCAAAAAATAAGGGGACTTTTTTGATTGTCTATTACTTCGAAATTTCCTGTCCTTTTTTAAAAGTTTTGGTCATTTTAAAAAGCCAAGACATCAGAATTTTGGAATCTGATGACAAAATTGACATTTTATACAAATCCAAGATGGCGAACCATTTTAAAAGATAGGTATTTTTGACCTTCCCTGCAAATTTTTTTTTGTGCAAAAGTAAAAATATATTTCGAGAGACATATTCTTCTTTAGTTTACTGATGTATCGCTTGTTAAAATCGGGTAGAAAATAAGAAAGTTGTAAATTTTTTAAATAAGTGCGTTTGCCTAATTCAGTCAAATAAATTAAAAGTTTTAAAATTTATTACTTTTTTGGCAAAATTGACATTTCGAAAAAATTGAAGATGGCGGACAGTTGTAAAAAGTAGGTTGTTTTGACGCCCCTGCGAATTTTTTGCGTGCGCCACTGGTGCAAAAGTTAAATTTGACGTGTAAAGCCTCATCAGTCCCGAGTCTACTGATGCATTGTTTGTAAAAATCGGGTAAGAAGTAAGAAAAATATGCATTAAGTTATTTAAGTGCCTTTCGCATCAAATCCAAATAATGTTTTTTTGCCTGAATGAATTTAGTTACCAAAGGCACCCATTTGAACAAATTGTAACTTTCTTACTTCTTAGCCGATCTTTATTAGCGACACATTGCTAGACTCGGAAATGATGAGGCTCTGAAAGTAAATCGGACAAACACATCGAAAAGCATAGCCAAGCAAAAATGATGCTTTTTTTTATTTGGCTAAATTAGGCTTATTTGAAAAACTTATAACTTTCTTATTTCTTACCCGATTTTAACAAGCGATACATCAGGAAACGAAGGAAGGACATGGCTTTCGAAATATATTTTTACTTTTGCAAAAAATTTGCAGGCGGGGGTCAAAACGACCTATTTTTTAATTTGGATTTGTACGAAATGTAAATTTTGACATCAGATTGAAATGACCAAAAATCGGACAGGTAATTTTTAAGTGATAGACAATAAAAAAAGTCCCGTTTTTTTTTACCTACCCTATATTTATGGTATGAGCATGTTTTTCGTTAATTGAATTTGATTCCCATAAAAAAGAAGTCAGTATACTAGTTTAAAGATTAATATACTAATAATAATTTTCTTGGAACTCTTTATTTGCCTTATTATCATAATAGTACATTATAAACCTAGGTACTAAAGTTCCTCTTTTAATCCCGCGGCGAAAGATTTGTAGGCCGACCGTAGGAAGGGCTACAATTCGCCAAGGGATTAAAATACACTTTAGTCACGAGGTTTATGTACTATTTTATGCACTTTAGAATGCGAGAAACTAACAACAGAAAATCACAAAACTAACAGTAGACCACTTAACGGTACTCTAGGTTCAAGAGTGACTGCTCGTATTACTGATAGTTGTCATTGATTGTTGTTCGCATGGTGGATTCACTCAAAATTTATTGTGCCATGAAAGTGTTGCTATGGCACAAAAAAATGTCAGTCAGTTGTTGTTATCAAACGGCGTCACCAAACAAATAGTATTTTTTTTGAAAATGAACATTAAAGAGGCCGCGGAAGAAGCCATCGCTAGCCTTCTTCCACAAAAATCTCGTGAGGTTTACAAGAAACAGTTTCGTGATTACCGCGCTGCAGAGAATTTTACGGATGAAAAGGTGCTCCTGGCAAGTAATGCATATGCTAATTATTTTTTTCGTTCATACATTTTAACAAATAAATGAAATTTCAATAAAATTATTGTTTAATTTGAAAAAATTTACTTTAAATCGATTAAAATTATTTTGAATCCCTGAGGGATTAAAAGTGCCCCTTGTATCCCTAAAATAAGGGATTAAAAGTCCACTTTTAATCCCTACAGTGCATAAAATATATCATTAATAAGTTCATATTTGTTTGAAAGTTTGTCTATTTATTTATACACGACGTTTCGATCAGTATAATCTCTGATCGTCTTCAGGTGCAAACTACGTAGTTAATATCAAAAACATATTTCAATTTCAATTTATTATGCACACATAGCTAGTCAAAAAATTATACAATAAAAAAAATTAAACAAGGGTATGTTTGTTAAGTTCTACATCAAATCAAAATCTTGCCATGATCGTTTAAAGAAGCTCCCAACGTAGAAAAAAAAAGATAAGCAAGTAGTGAGCACTTACTACATTTATGAAAGCACTTTTACATGATAATAGGGACTTATCGGTACATAAAGTCGGCCAACACCGTTCTTAACAAAAAAGCCAGTTAACTCATTTTCGTTTTAGTATCCTTTGGCCTATGATCGGTGCCATATTGACATCAAACTGACAGAAAATCCATGTTTTATTTGTCAATTTGGTTATAAAAATGGCAGACACAGTAGGCTAAAGGGCACTGAGTCGGTAGGAGTTACCTGGCTTTTTAGTTAAGAACGGTGTTGAGTCGGCATAGCCTGTCTTTAATAAAGACGGCACTATTTTTGACAATTTCGCACGAAATTTAAAGGGATTCTGACATTGTTGTTGTCTAAATATGACATCTTTGCTATCAAAATAATGTCGACTTTCATAATGTTTGTGCCTGCCTTTAATAAAGGAAGAATTGTGAAAAGTTTCGTTGTGTAGCGCCAAGAAACCATAAAAAAACCCATTGTTTTGAATGACGAGCAGGAAGTACGAGATGTGATGATTTGCGCTGCAGTGGAGGAAAATCGAAAGTTAACTAGCCACCAAATTGCCGGAGCAGTTGATACGTCTTCAGCCACTGTCTTACGTGTTCTCAAAAAGAATGGTTATCATTCTTACGAAGCGTCAAAAACACATCAAATTTTTCCGGAGCACAACTAACGTCGTATGGAATTTTGTGAAACAATGGTGGAAAGGGCTAATCGTGATGGAAACTTTCTGAGATCTATTATTTTCACAGATGAAAGCACTTTTGCATTATTGAATCCGTCATAACCCAACACACGTTCGATATTGGTCGAGGGAAAATTTGCATTGTATCCCCAAAATGTTTTGGGGTATTGTAGGGGAACACGTAATTGGGCCATTTTTTATTGACGGCAATTTGAATGGTCCTACATACTTGATCTACTGCAGCAGCATATTATTGTTAGGTATAAGATTTGGTGAAACATGGTTTCAACAAGATGGTTGTCCCGCTCACAATATTGGCCTTGTTATAGAATATCTTGATAATGTATTTCCTAATCGGGATATAAGTGCACGGGGAACTATTTTATGGCCAGCTCCATCACCCGATCTTGCTCCTAATGACTTCTATCTGTGGAGTTACATCAAAAATAAAGTTTATTTATTTGGAAACGTTAGAAGGGGATTTTATAATAGGCTCGGATATTGTTTAGCCGAGCAAGGAAGACTTTTCGAACTTTTTCTCAAATTTTTTTTTACTGGGAGAATCTTCTTGGTTTTTAGAATATATTATTTTATTTTGAGAACTTGCTTTTATTTTGTTTCTCCTTATTATTTTCATTGTAACATATTGTTAGTGATAACTCTGAGTAGTTAAAAATAAAACGCTCTAATTTATCAGTGACAAAAAAAAAATTACGTTATAAAAATTTGCGTATTTATTGACCAAATTCCGGTTTCATTGACTACGCTCCATATAGACATAGTAAACGCAAGTCGCGAACAGTGGTAGCAACCCTGAGTGTTGGTTGGTCCACTGATAGTTGTGCGTTGTCCCTGCGTGTACGTACTCTGGCAAATTGAACTTCTTTTGGCCTATGTTCGCAGTAGCCTGAAGCACTCTGTATATTTTTATTATAAAGAGTATATCATTAAAACTTATTTATTTAAACTAAAATACTTTGCACTTCACTAAATTATCTCTCTGCCCTATCTCTTTAAATATTTTTCATTTAACAGAGAAAAAAATGTTTTTTGGCAGTACTTTTTTTGAACGCAAAAAAAACAGTGAATACTTGCAAAAAGGTGAGTGTTTTATTCTAGAAATCGAAAGTTTTAAAAAAAATGTGAAAAACATAGTAAAAATTACTAAAAAATTATAGTACGACCATAGATCGAAGAGACTCATTATAAATGCTAAGCCCTTACTTTAATAATCACGTATTGTTCGGGGTGTAAAAGTAAATAAGAAAAAGCTGTAAACATGCTACCATTTCTGAGGATTACAGGTGCGGATTTAAAATGTGTAATTATTTCTCAATAAGTACACGTTTTTGGCCAAATTCAAATTTATCAACTTTATGACTAATTACGAAACGTTATAACATTAGGGTTTGATTACGTTACAAATTAATTTGCTTAAAATAATTAGCACGTGCTTAAGATACCAAGCTGATTTGTAGTTTTGAAAATCAGTTAGCAGTTGGTGTTTGGTTACAAAAGAAGTTATTTGTTGTTAATTGTGATGATATGAAAAGTATTTCGTCCGTGGGAGGAACAACCGAGTACGTGGAGATACGGGGAATAATACCGTTACAAGAGAAATAAGCGATAAAAGATAAAAAAAAACAATTTAAAAGCGATATTTTGTCACTTGATACAAAAAAAGTGACATTTGACGTTTATACCACCCTTCTTGAACGTGGATTATCAAAATTTGGTGCAGTGAAGGAAGCGGCATCTTTAACACGAAGATCGGTAAAAACAATGTGGCGTGTAGTAAATAAACCGATAGTTGGGAGAAGAAAAAGGTAGGAAATATATCAAATTTATAGGGAATAAATGATTCCTACTTTATAAACATTAATTTAAAAAAAAAAGATGATACAGGAATACAGTGTTGCCATGAGAAACTGAGAAAACGTATTTTAAAAAACGAGTTCAAAATAAAAAAAAAATAATAAACGGCAAGTGATTATGGAATCGGACCGTTTAAAAAAATGGAGGATGGAATATTTAATTGCAATACACGAGTATAGAGAAAGTTGATTTAACACCCATGAAGTTTCAGTTAAAGGTTGAGTAGATTCGTCTCGTCACTGCCCAACTAAAGCTCCATCAAATAAAGGAAAGCGTTTCACAATAATTCATGCAGGAACAAAAAATGGATTTTTACCAAATGCGTTGGCCTTGTCAGCCAAAAATATAAAGGATTGCCATACTGACTACCATGACGATACCACAGCGGAATTATTTGAAGGCTCAAGAATAAGCTGTTACCCCAAGGCTAAATAAAGTTCAAATGACACAAAACTTACCATTCAGGACTACATGTTAGAAAATAATATGTATTTTGAGGATAGCTACACCAAAAAACAATTGCTTGAAATAATTGAAGCATTTTCAGTACAAAAACAATACTATTGTGATACTTTGGCGGAAGAAATGGGCCATAGAGTGTTGAGGCTTCCTCCTTACCATTGCATGTTTAATCGAATTGAACACATATGGCATGAGCTAAAAGCAGGGTTTAAAAGAAATAATATTTCGCCAACTTTAAATTCTTTTGTGGTAGCTTTAATTAGGTGGACGGAACAGAATATTTTAAGTAAAAGCTGGGAAAATTGTTAGACCGAACCGTCAATAAAACATATTATCTTCTTCACCTTTAAGGTGATCCGTGGTAGAAAAGAAACAACACTAAGTGCATCCCTGCTTCCATTCGAACACCCGCTGAGTCGCAATAAATGCTTATCGGCCATGAATAAAAATGAGTCTCCTAGAATTAACTAAATTATTTTAAGGTTCATCATGGCTCTACCATTATTCCATTGTTCTTAATTTTCACTCGTAGTTTTAAAGTTATAAATAAACACGATTGGGGAAGTTTTACTTATAATGGATACCCCTGAAGCTACTTACCACTTGGTAAAACAAATAAGCAAAAGTAAACAGGAAAATCGCCATAGATGTCAGCATTAACATTAGAACAGAGTAACTGTTCATATCCATTTTGATGTACATTTTGAATAATTTGCATCCCTCGAGGAAGTAGGGATATCTGAAAAATAAACCAAACTATTTTACTTCGAATAAAAATACATCCTTGATCAAAAAAACCCGATGTTTGAGTCACAGTTTTTTTTCACCAAACGTCGCAAATATGGTGAAAAGGTTTCAAAATACGTTTATATATGCAGTTTCAGCAAGTTGAAAATTTTACAAAAAAAAAGTCTTATGATTCAAAAAACGCAACTGTGAAAAAAAACGCAACTATAGCTTACCTATACAGAACACTTCGGGCTACTGCGAACACAAGCCGGAAGAAGTCCAATTTTCCAGTGTACGTACATGCAGGGACACCGCACACCTATCAGTGGAACAACCAACACTCAGGCTTGCGATCGCCGTTCGCCGCCGATCGCGGTTTTGTTTAGTACGCCTCTAACCACGGTGCTATGTGGGGTGTAGTCAATGAAACCGGAAGCTGATAAATTAGAGCGTTTTATTTTCAACTGCTCAGATTTATCACTAACAACGTGTTACAATGAAAATAATAAGGAGAAACAAAATAAAGGCAAGTTCTCAAAATAACATAATACATTCTAAAAACCAAAAAGATTCTCTCAGTCAAAAAAAATTTAGAGCAAATGTTCGAAAATTCCTCCTTGCTCGGCTAGCCATTATCCGAGCCTATTATAAAAACCCATTCTAACGTTTCCAAGCATGTTAGGGGTGATAGTTTGAAAAGCTTCTTCAATTTGAATCCGAAGTTGTTCCAAATTATTAGCCCGTAAACTTTATTATAGATATAACTCCACAGATAGAAGCCATTAGGAGCAAGATCGGGTGATCGAGCTGGCCATAAAATAGTTCCCCGTGTACTTATAACCCGATTAGAAAATTTATTATCAAGATATTCCCTAACAAGGCCAACATTGTGAGTGGGACAACCATCTTGTTAAAACCATAATATGCTGTTGCAGTAGATCAAAGTATCTAGGACCATTCAAATTGCCGTAAATAAAAAATGGTCCAATTACGTGTTCCCCTACAATACCCCCCCAAACATTTAAAAAAAAATACAAATGCAAATTTTCCCTCGACCAATATCGAACGTGTGTTGGGTTATGACGATTCACTAATGGAAAAGTACTTTAATCTGTGAAAAGAATAGATCTCAGGAAGTTTTCTATACGACGATAGTTGTCCTCGGGAAAAATTTGATGCGTTTTTGACGCTTTGTAAGAATGATAACCATTCTTTTTGAGAACACGTAAGACATATCAACTGCTTCGGCAATTTCGTGGCTAGTTAACTTTTGATTCTCCTCCACTGTAGCGCAAATCATCGCACCCCATACTTCCTACTCGTCATTTAAAACAGTGGTTTTTTTTATGGTTTCTTGGCGCTACACAACCAAACTTTTCAAAATTCCGCACAAACCTATGAATCGTTGATAAACTAGGTTCTAGGCGATTTAAAAAATTCTCCAAAAAAAGTTCTTGAATAAGTCTCAATGGTCTGCCTTGATAGTACCATTTGACTATCTGTACTTATTCGGCAACTTCGTAGACATCCATTTTTAGTTTTAAAAATGTCTTATTTTACTTAAGAAGCAAAGGCAGAAATAAAACGAAATAATATAGACAAAATAAAAGATAAAACTGCAGCGTGCGTCGAATCCACCTCGGTCGTACGGCACGGAGAGTAAATTGGACTTGATTCCCCCTATGTTCGCAGTAGCCTGAAACTCATTGTATGTTACTTACCTTGCAAAAGTGCAGGCGGTTAACGCATAAAATGCCAAGTAACCGACAATGCGTAAAAGGTGGTAATACCCGATTACGAAAAAAATACCTAAAAAAAAAATCCTGTCAAAATTCTTAAACTCAAACCGAGTCACAGCAGAAAGTCTGCCCGCGTGTCCTATGCGCGCGCTATCCCCGCTGCTAGGTTCTCTGTAGCCTGCAACTAATACGCCAGGAGCAGCAGCAACGTTGCCAGATCTACTGATTTTTCAGTAGATCTAATACTTTGGGGTCTTTGTCTACTGACTACTGCTTTTGCGGCGGAATTTACTCCTTTTTTCAGTTTTCAAAAAATATGAGCAGTAGGTTTATTGTTTTTTTTTTAAGAAAATTTATATCTAAGGTTTTATAATGATAATTATAATTTTTGTCTGTAAAAAAAAATTATATGGAAACGCCTACTTAAATCATAACATCAGATCCATGATGTTTTTATGTCTGTGGTCGATTTTCAATGTCGCGCCACTTCGTGGGATGCGCGTGCGCGTCATGTTGAATCGACTATTTTAGATCTTTATTCTTTGTCTATCATTAGAAAAAAAAAACGAAACCCATTTTTACCCTGCAATGAGCGAAAATCAACTGGTAAACTATTTTGAAAGCGAACTGTGCTAGAATTTATATTTTATTTTGGCGAAAAAGGATGTGGTGTTAATTACTGTTTATTTGTGAATTTTGGTGAAGTATTTTGTAAAAAAATGCATGGAGTCTTCATAGCTTTTTTTTTGTTGGCCATTTAAGGACCTAAATTGCATGCAACACTGCAACAGGCAAGCTTTAATTGCTCTGTTGTTAAACGGGCTTTAAACCTTGTCATTTCCTTTGGCTGATATACAGGGTTCCTAAGATTTTCCTTAGGGATAGGATTTCAATAAATCAAACAGAAATGGCATAGAAAGTTCTGCGTGCACAAGAGAAACAGGTATATTGAGCAATGGTGCCAGTTTGTTATTATCTCCGGACTGCTTTCATGAGAAAAAATTGTCGCCACTCTTTCATTGTGAGCATAAATCATAGTTGCAATAATAAACGTTGACAAGATGTCTGCAAATTCCGCTAGATGGCGGCCACACCATGAGATGATCGAGGGAAGCTTTTTCTTGCTTAAAGGAGGCGGCAGGGTCCATTATTACGATACTGACATCTATCCGGAAACGGCCAAACCATGCACCTAGCACTAGCAGCCACAGAAATCAATAAACGGCGCTGTTTTTCCTGCAGAGCTTTTGCTCGCGATATTATTGATTTTAAATAAAGCTGGCCCTACACTACATTTGATATTTTCGAGGTGTTTTATGACATGATCTCGAAACATGTAGCGAACCAATTCTTCAAAACTAGCGGGAGGGTAAAAGCGAAAAATAAGGGGCTGCCAATATTTGTAACACCCAAAAAGGGGTGAAAAGATTTATTTTGCTCTGTTTCTTTACAAAAAACGTTTTTTCTACGAAAAACTTGAGCTCTGCCACTTTCTTAATTTTTTTCTTCAACTTTCTCGAAATTTTCGTCATACCGTAGAAAAAAATTATTTCCCCCATGGTCATACTCTACTTTTATTCGAAAAAATTTAGAAACAGAGACGGGATCAGTTTTCCTAAAACGGGGGATCTTGGTTTCGAGTGAGAAGATAAAGGGCGCCGCAGGCAAAAATTTTTCAATTAAATTAGCCGAACGCAAAAATGTTAGAAAAACAAAGCACGAAATAAAATAAGCGCCGCTTACAATTTTTTTTAAAAAATTACGTAATTTCGGGAACGCAAAGAAATAGGTCTAAAGAGTATAATTTTTAAGAAAAAAATATCAATTTTCTCGCCCTCCTCCACTGGGACTACAGGGGCCGTGCACAAATTACGTAATGGTCATAGGGAGGAGGGGGGTTACAAAACGTTACGTAGAGGGGAGGGGGGTTTTCGACAGCGTTTGCATTTGTGTGAAACTAAGAAAATTTGGAATGAAAATAAGTGAAAATTTTTTTTTTTTTTGGGGGGGGGGGTAGTGGTCTTGAAATCGTTACGTAATATTAGGGGAGTGGCGTGCCTAACCGTTACAAAACATTACATAGGGAGGGGGTCAAAAATTGGTAAAATCACCGTTACGTAATTTGTGCACGGCCCCACATCTGACTGTTCCTCCTTTTTGATTTCGAATCAAAGTGCAAAACCCGGGTTGGACGTTCGAAGGCGTCCACCCGTCCTATTTGCTTGATAAAGTTTCTACGGAAATATCTCAGTCGATTTTTCCGGCCGTGTATGAACGCTTTAGGTTAGGAATTTGCATGTATCTCAGTCCCCAGCCTGTAAACAGTGCGTAAGGACAATAGTTACAAAATGAAAAGCCGAAAAATATTTTTTTTATGATATCTTTCATCAGTTTGGTATTAAAGTCGAGCAAAAACAATTTTTATTCCAGTCCTAAAGGTATGAAAATGGAAAACATTAGAAAACAACAACTTGGAATGGATTTACTACGTGTAAGATGTAGTGACAACACGCCCCATGCCCATCCTTTTCTGCCTTATGTGCTTTTCCGTTTGTTTGCGTCTTATACACGGCTGCTTGGCACCCTAAGGATTTGCTTAGGAACCCTGTGGTGGGTCAACTATAAATCTAAATAGAGAGGACACTTAATGATAATATCCGACCAGCAAGTCAATGCGATTCACAGCGAGTTTTTGATTATTAGCTGAATGCGCTGGGATGAACCGGGGTAATATTTATTTGGCGTATTTTTTAAATGAACTAAGGGAGCTGGCAGAATGTTTTTATTGTATATATTTTTCAAGCCTTTATTACTTGAAATAATTTAGGAGAAAGCAGATAGCATATAATTTAGGTTTTCTACGGTAAAAAACAAGTGTTTTTTATTTATTTTTTAAAATATTTTGCTATCTAAGGTTACTTCAATTTTTCTATAAAAAAACAGTCGCAGCATCCACCCAAACTATGCTTCTGTACCAAATTTTAATAGCCCCGTCATTTTCGAATGTTTGAAAAATACATGATTAGGAGATCAGAATGGGTGAGAGAAAACTGATGGTCTCATATGATAAATTTCCTTGGGTATTCCTTCAGTGGTTCTGTTCTCCTAATTCAAAAGGGGCGGTTGACGTAACCGTGTCAATTCCCAGTCTTCTCCAAAAGGAATTTGTTAAACCATTATTTTTCAAAACCGGAATTCGTAAAACCCTTTGTTCTAATAATACATGAACCGGAGGCGTACACCTACAGATCTGGCGAAAAAATGTAGCACATGTAAAATATATATTTGCTTTTTTTAGTATGTCACCCTATACGTTCAGATATTTATTGGTTTGGCCACCATTCGTCAACATTTTGAAATATCTGACAATTATTTGACGCTTTCTTGCAGTACTTCAAACTAAATGAAAAATACCTCAAGTTTCAGAATTTACCAAAATTAAAATTATAACTCGACTTACGGAATTTTGGAGTTAATAAAAATACAGAGCAAGACGGACAACTCCTTGATCATTTAAGGAAGAATCCTTTTACCACATGCTCCCATGCTGCCGCTGCAAGCATGCATCTATCGTGTAAAGTTGCAGCAAAAAAGCCTCGTTTAACGGAAGAGCAGAAACAGGCTCGAGTAATTTTTGCGGCCAGTCATCTTTTAGAAGGGAATGATTTTTGGGAAAAGTAGTCTTTACGGACGAAAAAATTTTCCAGTCATCGGCAGATAGTCGGAGAATTTTGGTTTATCGTCCACCAAATTCAAGGTATGATCCAGAATACACACACACCATCAAGAGAGCAGGACATTTTTCCGTCAACATCTAGGGATGGTTTAGTGCGAGAGGTATGGGTGTTTGCTGGAGAATGAGAACGTAGGAAGGAGCGACAAAATGGAAGAATGGATGACCAACAACACCCGGCTGCTGCCGGAGACTGGGTATGCCAGGACTGTGGAAGGGTGTGCGGCTCGAGAATTGGCTTACATAGCCATCAAAAAACGCACAACAGATAGCGACGATACATAATAGAGGAAAATCATACTCGGTATCGAGTGATTGCCTATGAGAAGGTAGATTTACCAGTGAACGATACATCGAAATTCTTCGTAATATTATGTATCCGTCTGTTTCGGCCTTGCATGAATACAGACCGCTTCAAGCTACTGCGAACATAGGGGGAATCAAATCCAATTTACTCTCCGTGCCGTACGACCGAGGTGGATTCGAAGCACGCTGCAGTGTTATCTTTTGGAAATTCATTATGTTTTTATTATTTTGTTTTATTTCTGCCTTGCTCGAGAAACAGATGGGTAAGTTCTTAATTGAAATAATACATTTTTAAAACCAAAAATGGATGTCTACGAAGTTGCCGAAAAAGTGCAGATGGTCAAATGGTCAAATCGTCATAACCCAACACACGTTCGATATTGGTCGAGGGAAAATTTGCATTTGTATTTTGACGTAAGAACACAGTATCCCCAAAAACTAAATGTTTGGGGGGGGGGTATTATAGGGGAACATGTAATTGGACAATTTTTAATTAACGGCAATTGCAATTTGAATGGTCCTAGATACTTGGATCTACTGCAGCAGCACATTATTCCAACTGCTAGGCAGTTGTTAGGTGTAAGATTTGGTGAAACATGGTTTCAACAAGATGGTTGTTCCGCTCACAATGTTGGCCTTGTTAGGGAATATCTTGATAATGTATTTCCTAATCGGGTTCTAAGTACACGGGGAACTATTTTATGGCCAGCTCGATCTCCCGATCTTGCTCCTAATGACTTCTATCTGTTTTTGAAGAAGCTTTTCAAATTATCACCCCTAACATGCTTGGAAACGTTAGAAGGGGTTTTTATAGTAGGCTCGGATATTGTCTAGCCGAGCAAGGAGGACTTTTCGAACATTTGCTTTAATTTTTTTTTGACTGGGAGAATCTTTTTGGTTTTTAGAATGTATTATTTTATTTTGAGAACTTGCTTTTATTTTGTTTCTCTTTATTATTTTCATTGTAACACGTCGTCACTGATAAATCTGAGCAGTTGACAATAAAACGCTCTTATTTATCAGTGACAAAAAATAAGAAAATTACGTTATAAAAATTTGCGTATTTATTGACCAAATTCCGGTTTCATTGACTACGCTCCACACAGCACCGTGGTTAGAGGCGTACTAAATACCAAAGGAAAGTCATGCAAGTGGTGATCGCAAGCCTGAGTATTGGTTGCTTCACTGATAGGCGTGCGGTGTCTCTGCATGTACGTACACTGGCAAATTAGACTTCTTCCGCCCTATGTTCGCAGTAGCTTGAAGCGGTCTGTATAATGAGTTCAGCTAACAACAAGATAACTGCCTTGTGCACACGGCGAATGTAGTGAACACTTGATTTCGAGAGAACAATATTGAAACTCTACCTTGGCCATCAAACAGCCCGGATTTAAATCCCATGGAAAATATTTGGGGACGGATTGTGAAGATAATTTATCAGCGAAATTGATTCCCCAGAAATTCAGACGAGTTGAATGAAGCCATTGAAAGAGCCTTAGATCTCTCATCTCAGAAAAAGAGCAATATTTTCAAAATTTAAATTTTTCAATACCGACTCGTCTGCAGCTTATTTTAGACAAGAACGGCGAGCCCATTAACTATTAAAATTATTGTTTTTATTTATTTGCAAAAAGTTCAGTTTTTTATCGCCGTTTGATTTTTCTCTGTGGTATTGTTTTTGTTACAGCGTTTTGCCCAGCGTGGTAATGTATTTTTATTAACTCCAAAATGGTACGCCGCTCTTCCTATGGACCAGTTATTTTTCGTAACTCAATTTATAAGTTGAATTTTGCAACTCTACTAGAACCTAACATAAGATTTTAAGGAATTTTTAATAAATAACTCTAAAAAAATCTCCTTGGATTTATTTACTATTATGACAAACACAAGTGTCAAATGTATCAAGGTAAATAACGAGAGGTTAATAATAATAATAATAATATTTCAATTCCGTGTCCTACTTTTTTTTCGCCAGGGGTGTACATAGGGTGACATTTATAAACAAAGTATTGAACACTATCTGTGAATACCTTTAGTCAAGTGTGCGCACGTAGAACGACAAATTAAACATGGGTTTTACAAATTACGAGTGTGATATTGAATCAGTTTGATGAACAATGGTTCGAATAAAAACGGGTCTTATAAATTTCGAATTTGTTATTGATATACAGACCGCTTCAAGCTACTGCGAACATAGGGCGGAAGAAGTCTAATTTGCCAGTGTACGTACATGCAGAGACACCGCACGCCTATCAGTGAAGCAACCAATACTCAGGCTTGCGATCACCACTTGCATGACTTTCCTTTGGTATTTAGTACGCCTCTAACCACGGTGCTGTGTGGAGCGTAGTCAATGAAACCGGAATTTGGTCAATAAATACGCAAATTTTTATAACGTAATTTTCTTATTTTTTGTCACTGATAAATAAGAGCGTTTTATTGTCAACTGCTCAGATTTATCAGTGACGACGTGTTACAATGAAAATAATAAGGAGAAACAAAATAAAAGCAAGTTCTCAAAATAAAATAATACATTCTTAAAACCAAAAAGATTCTCCCAGTCAAAAAAAAATTAAAGCAAATGTTCGAAAAGTCCTCCTTGCTCGGCTAGACAATATCCGAGCCTACTATAAAAACCCCTTCTAACGTTTCCAAGCATGTTAGGGGTGATAATTTGAAAATCTTCTTCAAAAACAAATAGAAGTCATTAGGAGCAAGATCGGGAGATCAAGCTGGCCATAAAATAGTTCCCCGTGTACTTATAACCCGATTAGGAAATACATTATCAAGATATTCCCTAACAAGGCCAACATTGTGAGCGGAACAACCATCTTGTTGAAACCATGTTTCACCAAATCTTACACCTAACAACTGCCTAGCAGTTGGAATAATGTGCTGCTGCAGTAGATCCAAGTATCTAGGACCATTCAAATTGCAATTGCCGTTGATAAAAAATGGCCCAATTACGTGTTCCCCTATAATACCCGCCCCCAAACATTTAGTTTTTGGGGATACTGTGTTCTTACGTCAAAATACAAATGCAAATTTTCCCTCGACCAATATCGAACGTGTGTTGGTTTATGACGATTTGACCATTTGACCATCTGCACTTTTTCGGCAACTTCGTAGACATCCATTTTTGGTTTTAAAAATGTATTATTTCAATTAAAAACTTACCCATCTGTTTCTCGAGCAAGGCAGAAATAAAACAAAATAATAAAAACAAAATGAATTTCCAAAAGATAACACTGCAGCGTGCTTCGAATCCACCTCGGTCGTACGGCACGGAGAGTAAATTGGACTTGATTTCCCCTATGTTCGCAGTAGCTTGAAGCGGTCTGTATAATAACTATTGCATTTAATTTTTGTTATTTACATTTATATATATATATATATATATATATATATATATATATATATATATACACATTTTTTTTTCTCTTTTTCAATTTGAAGATCATATTTAGATTTAGAGGGCTGTGCACATCATTAGGCTAAGCAGAACTCATTGTGATAAACTTTTTTTTGGTTTTATAAACAACAAAGAATTGAATTGATTGAATTGAATTTGTTATTGAATGGGTTTGAAGAAATAAGGTTCGGATAAAAAATTTGTTTAAAGAATTGCAGTTTTATGATTGAACTTTCTTTATTTAACGGGTTTGATCTTGCCACAGACCTACACCATTAGACCATGAATGCTATGCTAATGCTCTGGCTCCTACAATAACAATGTATCTCGCAAAACGTATCGCTGGAATTAGGCGTTCTCTTTCTCTTTGTATAAATTCAAAAAAATATTTGTAGTCATCCTAACTCGCACTTTATACAATATTTTTGCCTCAAAGAGCAGAAGAAAAAAATGCGATATGAAATGATTACATATATGTCGTATATATGCTCGTATTCCCCAACTTGAGGTTACTTTCTTGTTGGTTCCGAAATTTCATGAAAAAACAATGTTTATTTATTTAAAAACTATAATTACAAAACAAAAGACAAAAAATAAACTCATAAAAAATAAAAAGCCCATATTTTTTTCAATACTCCCAATGATCCCTAAACAAGAACTGGCAAGTTGCAATACCTTGCCGTCTTCTGCGCACTACCTGGTGGTTTGCATTCATTATATATGTTTTGCAGCGTTGCATACCGTGTCCAAATATTTCTGATTTCGAAACGTTTTATGTGGTTTTTGTGTTTTTTATAAACTTGTAAAGTTAAAAACTATAGGATGGTGCGGGAGTGCATCGTGTGTAAACGATTGGAACACCCAAATCAAGGGATTTCGTTTCAAAGGTAAATGTCAAAATCAGCTGTAGTTTTGTTGTTATAATTGCCGGTCATTGTCGTCCTTTACCTATTTTCAATTATTGCTCTTACTGTTTTTGGTAATTATGCAATATACGATTTTCTACTTTATAGAGGCACCTACTAGGGTCCCTAAGACCCCAAATCCGCCGGCGCCGGTTTTTTTTTAAGAGAAAAAAAGGTTTAATGTATTTTTTTTATTGTTTTGTGTTGGGTTGGACTAGGTTGAGTTGGGCTGTGTTGGATTGGGTTATTTTAGTGAAAAAAAAATTAAAAAATCAAAAAAAATTAAAAAAAAAAACAACCGGTGCCGGCGGATTTGGGGTCCTAGGGACCCTCCAGTAGCTGCCCCCATAAAGAAATTTTCATAAAAAATCAAAAATTGCACAAAACCGTATGCTGCATAATTACGCTGTTTTTGTTAATATGCTTTGTTGTTAGGACCAGCACCCTGTTTATATACCCTCTGTGCAGGTGTGGTCAAGGCTATAATTTCTTAACAAAGGCAAAAATAATATATCAGAATATTATTATGTTTTATTGTCTGTTTATTCTGGTATTTGGTATTTTAGTCCTAAATTTAGAAAAACAGGTACCTGACCACAGACCTAAGGGTTTCAAGTTCTGTGTACCTCACCTATGTAAAATAACAATGGGTAAAACGAAATTGTTAAGTATAGTACAATATTTTAATTCTCAAAGCTTTAATTGAATATTAGTTTTAAAAAAAGAGTGGCTATTTTATTATATTTTTACTTTTATCTTAACATATTTTATATGACATATTTGAAACTTATAATGCAAGTGATTTACTTATATTTCATCAGGGGTTTAATTTAAACATCATGTTTTGCCTTTTTCCTTCAGTTGATAGAAAAGACTATTAAACAACTGGTGCCCTCAATTTTTTTTTGGTATTGCACCAGCAAATTTTACAATAATTATTAAAATTACCTTAATCGCTTTTACTCATCATTAGCACTTAAAAAAATATTTAACAACATAACACAATTAAATTGGTGGCGGGTTTCTGAAAGGGTGACAAGAAAGGGGGTGTGTTTTTATAACTTCATCCAAAAGACGTGTGTGAAGTGTCAGTAAATTACAAAAGTATGGTTACCGATGCAAAAAAACCTCGTTTTTTTTTTTAAATCACTCGCCGCGCTCGTTAATTTAAATCAACGCTCGTAGAAAAAACGCTCTTTTAACCGCTAGTTGTGAAAACTATAAATTACTGGTTTTGTGCAATTAACCCATTTTTTACATATTTATTAATTTTTCGCCGCTACTGATAGAGTATGTAAAACAAATGGATGTATCTAGGACATACGTCTACAAACATACACATGTTTTACCGCAGTGTTGCCGAGCAACGTTCTGAAAATCATTCTGTCCTTTTTTGGCACACAGGCTAGCTTGGGGGCAATGGGATTCAGGCTCTATGGTTTTTAGGTCTGTGGATCTTGCACATTCTGATAAACCGTGGGCGTGCGTTTATAGAAAGCCTGAGCTTTACTTACCGCTTATAAAAAGCAAGTCGAAAAGAAAGTATGTTGTAAGGTATCTTCGACATACAGATTTAGATGATAGTATCACTCGGTTCTCCTGCCTGTCATGATAACCAGTCAAAAATGATACTATAACTAGAGGCACGTAAAAGGGCACTAAAATTAACAAAAAAGTTGACATAAAAAGATCTACTGGTATTCGGAAAATCCACTTTTCTACACGTATTTTAGTGTCAATTTTGGATCGATTTGTTAAAGTTAGGTATGCTAAAATTATAATTTCCGGAACACATCTTTGTCACTCTGGTTTTTTTTTGACAATTATTTAAGGCTATAGTTTCTCTCCAGATTTTAAGTAAGAAAAAGTACAACTGGCAACGCCTTGTTCTTTAATTTTTTAAACTTTTGCCAGTGCACAAGCAAAACTAAACATCAGAATTAGCTGAAATTTTGCAGAGATGATCATTTTTAAATGCTTAACAAAAATATCTGAAGGATTTTTCAAAGTTCTTAATTCTTTTTTCTTCAAAATAAAAGCTCTGGTGCTGTCATCTATCCCAAAAGCCTCAAAATAATTGCGGTTTAGAACAAGCCCGATTTACAAAAAAAAATAGAGAAATACTCACAATTTCCTCTCGATTCCATTTTTCCTTTTTATATTTCCTTGCTTTGGTGAAAATAAAAACTAAGTTTCCTTTTTTCTAAAAGCCTGTGCACTCCGGAAAAGAAAACCGATCAATCAATCCCACTTTTTATACGATTCCATGGTAACTGCAGGTGTTTTGTCAATAAACTTTAAATCGGGCCGCAGTGGGACAGAACAGTATTTTTACGTTTTCTGGTTTATTCGAGGTTATGTTTATCTTTCAAAAATGTGTTTTCAAAAACATTGTTTTAAAACAAATATGATACCACTCCGCGTGTGCGGTCGCCCGCCGAAAAAGGCCTAGCGCTGCGCGGGCATTACCCCGAGTCTCTCAAAGAACCAGAAGAACTTTACTGGATCGCTGAGATTACTAGGAATTCGCATAGAAACATTCGGCGCCCATAACCCCACATAATTTTGTTTTTCTTTTGATGCAACCATTTTTTTAAATTTAGATTATTGCAGATTAGTTATATGCAAGTGTACTAGTGAAATCTTGAAGTGCAAAGGATTCATTTTAGTATTTTATTTGTTTTTTTAGCGGCGCAGAACGCGAAAAGTTATAATAAGTAACCAAACCCAAATTTCTGACCCGGTGCTAAAAAATCTCTGGTGTCCCACTGTGGATAAACACAATGGAAAACAAATTCAATGACGTAACATTTTCCAAAAAAATCAGGTGGACATAGTTAAATTGATTTCCCGTACAGTGTTGCCAAAAAAAAAACACCAAATTGTAACTACGACCTTAAAGTTTTTTTTTTAAATCACTTTTTGTTGGCAAAAAATACGTTAAAACTGATTTTTTTGTAACTGGTGCTCTCTATCTTTTTGGAAACTATCTACAGAAAGTTAAGCACTGACAAAAATGTAAAAATATTTTTGTTCTCAGACTTTTTCGCCTTCGTCCAATAGCAGTGGCGGTCCCAGCCATTTGAAAAGGGGGGGGGCGGTTTCTTTTATGAGAAACATATCAATATATGCAAACAAAACTTAGCGACGACAAGCGCGGATTTGGTGTCAAATCTAGGTGGGGGGGGGGTTACTGTTAAAATGCGTCGATTTTTGAGAAAATTACATTAAAAATGCAATTTTTGAGTCGAATTAAACTAAAATCGAAAATATCAACGATATCATAGCGCCGCAGGCGAAAATTCTTAAAAAAATTGCATTAAAAAACGAATTTTGATTTTCTAAATGTTTTCCTAAAGCCAAGGTAGGGGGGTTAACTACCCCCCTATCCCCCTGAAATCCGCGCTTGAGTAACTTATACCTATAATTTTTTCAGTTATAACAAAAAAATAGATAACAAACAAACGACAAACAAAACCTAATAGCTAAATACTTTTTTTGGGGTCTAAAAAGCTTTTTAAGTTGAAACAATACCTTTTATTAAAGTAAGACTCGTGGCATATCTGACAAAGCGTTTTTGTTTCTCACTTCGTTACGACCAGGCCTCCAATATCTAATGGAGAATCCAGACACCTAATAAGGATGAAACAGGTCTGTAGGTGTCTGGATTCTCCATTAGATATTGGAGGTCTGGTCGTAATGAAGTGAGAAACAAAAACGCTTTGTCCGATATGCCACGAGTCTTACTTTAATTTTTATTCGCGGACACGAGATTCACTTTGTTGTTTTTTAAATACCTTTTATATTGCATATCTCAAACATCTCAAAGAAAAATTCCGGTTTTTTTGGGCAAACCGGTCAATGATTCGCTCAATGTCAATTTCAATATGTCTGTTGATATGCAGCAACGCTAAGCTCGTCAGACCAATTTCGGTTATAGTGTTTTTAAGTACTTACGTTTTCAATCTTCTGAGGCAGAAGAAGCTTCTTTCTGACGAGGCATTACTTACTGACAAACATCCAAGAATGTTCTTAGCAACGGAAAAATATCGCCACACTTGTTCATTGCCTCGAAAACGTTATCATATATGTTTTGATTTAAGCTTTTGCCTACTTCTGTCCAATAATGTTTCCAAATACTCCCAAGAAATGTTCAAAAATTTGTGTTTTGTATTAATCAAACAGTTTATAGTATTTGGAAACGACATTAGTTAAGTTTGCCCTGATTTTGGCTTCACGTTGTATAAAACTTGGTATGAATATGTTCAGATCAAAAATACTTAAGAGTCTCGTTATTGAACCTTGATTTTATGTACAAAATGATTTTGCCTAAAACTTGTTTAAAAATTGAAACGCTATAATACTGTTCTGTATTTTTAATATCGTGATTTTCGCCTGTCTGTCCCAAAATACTGTGGAGGGATTCTAGAATGTCTTTAAAGGAACGTTCTGCATTTTCTCGTTTTTTTTCCAAAGACTTCAGGGTTACCACCAGCATCTTTGTTGTCTACTTTTTTCTGGAGCAAAGGGTCGCCCCCCCTGGGACCGCCACTGCATATAGAAATGGAGAAAAGGCGGTTACAATGATTTTTCAAAATGGCGGATGGTTCCCGAGGAGTGGGGGATACACAAACTTGGAAGTTTTACTTCAGACCAATTTTTATGCGGATGATTGCGCAAAGTCGGAGGAACGATGCTCCACAGTAATTTAAAAAATTTTAAGGCCACAAAAACGGCACAGATTTGACAACACTGCTTTGCTGTTTTTGGGCCAATCTTTACCGGGCAGAATATCAGAAACGAGAAAACGGAATCTGTTGAAATTTGGCAGGAATATTTATTTTTGAATTCCTCACAAACGTATCCAAAAATAAACACGGCTAACAATAGTAAAAAATCTTACCTGGCTTTTCTGTAACAACAATTTTTGGATTTTTTTATAATTACACCAAATTTTGAAAAAATCCTTTGGATACGGTTGTAGATTTTTATAAATCCTATTAACTGACAACAAAAAGGTTACGGTTTTTTTCTTTAGAGGCGAGATTCTGCCGGAATTCTGAAACGTCAAGGTCACGTAATTTGGTGGGTCCAGGGAAACTGAGTGAGTTCGATTGGAGTATTGGAATTCAGGTTCCGCATAGCCACCGGCCACTTGTCTAAGGCTAGACTTCCATAAGCTTTTTTTCTGCGCGGATTTTGAAATGTGATCTTGTCTGTCAGTGAGTGAAACAGTGAAAGAACTATTGGCACCTTCACCGTAACTTCAAATCCGCGCGGAAAATTTGCTAATGGAAGGCTAGCCTCATATATGGTGTTCGCACAGTGTTCTGAACACTGCACGATCTCACTCGAAATGTTATTAGTGATGCCACCTATTGTTGATCTTTCAAAAAAATAGCAAAGCAGTGTTGTCAAATCTATGCCGTTTTTGTGGCCTTAAAAAGAGTTTGAGTTGTTGGAGACAATGATGTGTTTGAAATTGACTGTGTTTCGAACTTCCATTGTCTATATTTTATTTATACACGACGTTTCGATCATTACAATCTCTAATCGTCTTCAGGTGCAAACTACAATCAATTCCTAAGGCTACGTAATTATATACTGTGAGAAATCACTCAACCTTGAAGTTTAAGAAGTTGGCTCCGCCCAAGGAGGAGCTTCCAAATATTTGGGATTTCAACACTTGGTTTACTGAAAATACTCTGATTCTGTCCAATAAAGGCAGCTTCAAGGAATTTTCGTTTTTTCCAGTGTAATCCCTTGTGCAAAACCTTTGCTTCTGCCCACTTTATTCGGTGTTGTTTTGACCATGCATGTTCGGCGATTCCTGATTTCGTGGTTTCACCTTTTTGGGTATTCGTCTGATGTTCCTTAAGCCTAACAGATAGTGGTCTTTTAGTTTCGCCTATGTATGATTCATGTGTCATTATGTTCCTTGCGAATGTGGTGAATCATACATAGGCGAAACTAAAAGACCACTATCTGTTAGGCTTAAGGAACATCAGACGAATACCCAAAAAGGTGAAACCACGAAATCAGGAATCGCCGAACATGCATGGTCAAAACAACACCGAATGAAGTGGGCAGAAGCCATAAAGATATAACTTAAATAGAGACATTATGTTTACCACAGTTGCGATCAGACATAAGGTAAACAATTTGGCGACAATGCCAGATTGCGCTGAAAGTTGTATCTCTACACGTAATGTTTTTACAAACATATTATTTTTATAACTTTATTATTTACATGCAATTATGCAAATTCTCCGGTTTGTTTTTTTAAACATGGAGAAACACCTTATTATTAATCAAATATATAAAGAAATTTAGGTATATTATATAATTGCATTTAAATTTCCTTGAATCTTCTCAATTTTATATTGATATTTTGGCCGAAAGAATAATTATTTTTATTTTCCAATATATATCGGGAATAAAACCTACAACAATGTGACAACCTCGCATTTGTGGCGGGTCAGTCATATAAATGTGTGTCGCTGCTCCATTCATAATTTCTCTACGGCGTTGTAGCTTTAGCATAATCGAGGTTTTGGTATATTTTACAGATTGATCGAGAGTTTTTTAATATTTTTTCTATAGATTTTTAAGTGTTTGTGGCAAAAGTGCGTAGTGTGACGAAAACTGGAAACTGCAGGTGAAAACCAAACATTTCACAGGTTTGTTATCATATGTTTTTTCGACGCCATCTTGTGATAGGCCGCCATAGGCGTGCAACTAGTGTTGCAATAAATACAAAATGTAATTAATAAATATAGGAAAGAAATAAGTTTTTTTGGGATATTTTTGCGAATTTGTGATAAAAACAATATGGTAAGCACAAATTACACTATATTTGGTATAATGATCCAACCCCAGCTGCGACATTTTTAAATGTCCTATATGAGTAGCAAAAAAATGTAAGAGGTGCGTATGATATTTATTTATAACTACATTCACAGTTTTGATACTATTTGTAGTCGGCTTATTTTTTTCTACTGAGATTTGTTTATAAATAGTACAAGCGTTCCCGGTATAAATATAAATTTTTAAAACATTATTATGATTACAAGTTAAAGAATGTATGTTTCTTACAACTTTTTATTTATAATATTTACATAGGTAGATACTCCACATAAGATTTTTTTCTATTTATTAAAAATGTAAAGATACTTTTGTACGTATTAAATAAAAATTATAGTAGAGTGTATAAATTCTATTTTTTGTACACAACGAAAAACCATCATATAGTACCTATAATATATGTATCATCCTTTTTCGAAATACCACTATTTTTAGTCGAATTTGCTTATTTTTTTCACATTGGTTTTTTGGTCATTTGCCTAAACAGTGCGGAAAGTGATACTTTTCTGCACACGATCGCCGTTAAGGGCGAAAAAGACACTTTTTACACGTTTTTAGTACAACAATTTCCTGCTTGCATAAAAAGCTTCTGCCTAAGGTTATATATTTGGTATTTTTAAAATTAAAACCAAAAAATAATTTGGTTTCCATTTTTAATTTAATCTAGTTTATGAATGCATGTAAAAACTCCAATTAGAATTAAAATTCACGCCATTCTAAAAAAACAGTTTTACCTATGCTAATTTTCTAATAAAGTTTTGCAGATCACTTGACATTAAATAGGTAAAGAAACTATTTCGCAAATGCGTGTGAAAAAGTCTACTGTTACATATAAATTTTAATGTGGAAAGTGCAACTTCCCACACGCCGTGCGTAAAACAATAAGCACGGCGTGCATAAAAAACTGTCATAGCGGGCGTGAAAAAACGTTTAACGCACGCAATTTTTTTTTTAAATGGTGCTTTATGGACAAAATTTTTACATTTTGAGTTTTAAATGTGTGTTCTAAAAACTACTTTTTGATCAAGAAAGTTATCATAAACACTCGTAGAAAAAAAATTCTACCTAACCCTTGCGGAAGTGTCTTTCCCGCCCGAAATCTTCCCGTGCGCAAAACTAATTAGGCAGATAACTATCTGGAAAACATTTAAAAAATTAATATTTTCTATGTTATATCTTTGCATAAATATTTTCACAATGACAAATATAATACCTTTCCATACCCTCGGTATCAAATATTAAGTATAAAAAATTAAAGATTGTATTTCCAAAAAAATTTGACAAGTCTGAATATAACGACCAAACCTTTTTACATTTATAAATAACGAGCCGCTTCTGGCCGCTGCTAAACGTAAGGTGGTTGGAGCATGTGTGAGGAGGAGCATGTCTGATACAGCGTTGCCAGTGGAACATAAAATGGTTTTCCTGTCGTAGGATCGCCTTTTTTCAGTAACTTTTTAAACATCTAAATCAGTATTCCAGCTTCTTGTTTCATTCCGGAGTAACCTTGTATCCCGGGATCTTGCTCTCTGAAGGTGTTATACTAAGTTATCTGAGTGATAGCAGATTTGAATAAGTTTAAAACATCATGTTTTGTTTGATTTTTTCACGAAAGCGCAAATAGCTCCGGGACTATTAGAAGTGGTGAATGTCAAAGTAAGCGTCTTGCCGAGCCTCACATTTTGGTGTGATTAGGTTTTCGGACCGACGCTTGGTAACGGAGTTATTGCCTATTAAGAGTTTAGATTGGAAAAAAGTCAAAATATTAAATATCTTTTAAAACGAAAACTTTTTCAAAAATCTGTTATAGCCACAAGTTGGGCATCCTTGCGACACAAATTTTGATATATTAAATGTCTTAGGTTAGTTCATATTAACGGAGCTAGGGCCTAGGCAATGTTTTTTAGATTTCAATTCTTGAAATCTACTTTTTTGTTTTTGAACCGAATTGATTGAAATTTGGTATATGGTAGGCTTAGGGGTGTTAGAGACTTATAGTGCTTTTAGACTTGAACATTTTTGAGTGCTTTTGGATTTTTTACGATGTGACTTGTTACACGGTGCGGCTTTGACTGCGCTCCGCAAAATGAGTTTTGGGGTATATTTATAACCTCGGTTCGCGCGAAGGTTGGCCCGGAGGATATTTGGGGATTGACCATTTTTTGGTATAGCGCTCGGGGTAAAAGATTATAAATATGTTTTGTGTGCATTGGGAAAGAATGAGCCGATGTCCTGCAGTTTTGATATTATTAAAATATCTGGGAACTTCAAGATTCGTCTAGCAGTAGTCTGGTGCAGCGAACGAAGCTGAGACTCCCGGTGCCATCTGGGACTTCACATATGCCGCCATCCTGCCTCATCCAACACGCTAGAATTTTCGACGCTCATCATCTGACGACGCATCCGCCGTCCAGCCCTAGCAGCTTGCAGGGACAGCACAGATAACCGGCCCACGACGATTTATGGTTTCCGGTATCTGGTCGTATACGTATAAAGGTTGAATTCCCCCTATTTATACAGGGCGAGAATTCATCCTAGTGCCGTAATATAACTTTTGCTCGGTTGTGAGAATCCGTCTCGAAACATCGGGAAAAGAATTCGAACTGAATCAAACCATAACTTTCTTCCAACACACTCTAGTACACCCTTACAGCGCTCGGGGAAAATTATTCACGGTTGTATTATTTTCTACGAAGTAATCACGTACTCCAGTGGATTAATCTCCTAACCCTTTGAACTGTTTCAAGGACCATAGTTGATTCGAACTATTTTGCGTTTTGCCTAGTGGCCAATTATTCCGCTACTGTTTGCGAAGAACTACTTTTCAGTAGTTTAGTTTTAGTCGGGTGGAAGTTGCTTGGGCCATCTCCTTTTTTAACTGTTTGATGTGTATAGGTGCCCCAAGTGCAAACACCTTGGCCATATTTTAAAAGTCACGTCAAGTCACAACTTATTCAGGCAGCAGCCATAGTTCGTGTGTCACGTGCACGTTTTTATTTTATTTGTTTGAGTCGCCTGACTGAAGGTCGGCGGGAAGGTGGAAAATTTTTTGGGACCTCTAAGCTTTTGGCCAGGGTGTTCCAAATTTTAATTATGCCTTCTCGGGGAGTAGAGACCCGGAGCATGACCGCTCGCCGGCTATTAGCCGCTGATCGTATCTTGAATACGTCAGATCGTTGGTTGATATCCAACAATACTCCAGTAAGTTCAAATCACTTATCTGATGATGACAATTTGAGGAATATGGGAAAGGACGACATTCCCTAAATCTAACGACCGATCGCGTTTCAAAGCAATTTATGAATGACTTGATGGGTCTATTTTAGTTGAAGGTCTTTGGCAGAAGCAAAGGTTTTGCACAAGGAGTCACACTTGAAGAAATGAAAATTCCTTGAAGCTGCCTTTATTGGGCAGAATCAGGGTATTTTCAGTAAACCAAGTGTTGAAATCCCAAATATTTGGAAGCTCCTCCTTGTGCGGAGCCAACTTCTTAAACTTCAAGGTTGAGTGATTTCTCACAGTACATAAGTACGTAGCCTTAGGAATTGATTGTAGGTTGCACCTGAAGACGATCAGAGATTGTACGGATCGAAACGTCGTGTATAAATAAAATATAGAAAATGGAAGTCCAAAACACAGAGTTAATTTCAGAGTTTGGGTTATCAAAAGTGGAAGTGGAAGCAAAAACGTTATCAATGAAAAAATATACTTACAAGAAACGCAGTACAATTGGGTTACAGTTCCGATCTTTCGATTGATTACCATCTGATAATAAAAAGGGATGTATATGTACAAAAAGCACACATTCATTATAATGTGAAACCAAAACGAAAACATGCTAAACGGATGGATCATGTGAGGGCTCAAAATCAGGTGCTTCTTCTCCTCCGTGTAAAATTGGTTTGTTGATCTGATGTACGCGGATGTCAGGGGATGCTTGGGACTGATCATTGTAAACCTAAAAAACATATTTGGTCGTTTGCACTTGAAAAATGTTAACTTTACAAGTTTTTCATTAATAATTCTGTTCTGCAGACACCGGCGTAACTAGGGGGGGGGCCTTCCAGGCCCCCGCAGAAAAATATAGCCTAGTAGCACGGATCACCTCTAGTAGTTGTCAGTCATATGACGGGACTAGAGTAATGTCTGGGAAACATAAAGGCTTACAAGGTTTAATAAGAGAAGAAAATCCTTCGGCAATATACATTTATTGTTTGGCACATAAAGTGAAAGTTGTTGACGCATGTGCAAAAGTTGCACCAGCAGCTTCTTTCTTTAATACATTAAAGGCATTGTATGTGCATTTTTCGCAACTAGGAAATCATGAAAATCTTAAAATGGTTGCAGATACCTTGGATAATAAATTTTTTGTATCTAATGTTTCTAATACTCGCTGAACATGTCGATCTGATAATTGTAAAGCAATTTTATTAACCTTTGGGGAGATAAAAATGGCACTAGAAAGTGAAGTAACTGATAACTAGGATAGACATGCCGTTGAAGCTGTTGGACTATTAGCATGTATTCAAAAAGCCAAGTTTTGCATTTGCCTGCACATTCTATACACTGTTTTATCACGTATCAACGTTTTGAGTCAGTAATTTCAGGATAAAGATGCTACTCTCGGCAATCTAAACTTAATAATAGATGGCACGCTACAATCTATAGAAGAAACTAGAAACAGCTTTGAAAATATTTATTCTGAAATCCAAGACTTCGCCGATAAACATGATATTTCTTTAGAACGAATCAAAGTATCAAAACGGAAACAATAAAGTGGCTTAGAACACTGAAAAATAAACATCCACTACCAAATAATGTATAAGTTATCGGCTAATTTTAGGGAGAGCTTTTCAAACTTGCTATTGGCTAAATCGGTAGGTGCTTTATTTAAGTTAAACGTCAAAAAAAGTCAAGATTTTATTGAAAATTACTCTGGTAGTAAAAAAATGTGATTATGTACCTAAAAATTTAGAAATAAATTTAAAATCTATCAAAGAGTATATTAGATAAGACTTTGGTCCGAACCTCTTCAAATTAATTCAGATTATATTCCTCCCTATTCGTTCTGCTAGTTGTGAACGAAACTTCTCTGCGATGCATGGAATAAAAAACTGGACCTGAACTCCAGTGGGAGAAACTCGATTTTTAGTCGTCCGGCTTAGGTCTCCAATTGTTCATTTTGTGCAGAAAGCATGAAATTTGGCACACTTATTCTTTAGACAATTCTTTAAAATTTTGGTCGAGGAAATCGATGATCGTATGTAGAGGAGCCAAGATGGCGGCGATTTTTTCAAAATGGACGTCTGTTTTCTTTTAAATTGTAGGTTCGCGATCAAAACAAAATTATACTCGAATTCATATAACTGGATAGAGAGGAATTAAAAAAAAATGGTTACATTCACGTATGACCTTTATCGTGCTTGAAAAGTGACATTTTATTTTAAAAAAATGCATTTTGACAATTTTTTTTTGATAATTTTTCATAATTTAGTAACCCGCGACAGGTCCTTTGTTGCAATTTTATAATTTAGAAAGAACATCAAATTGACTTTTTGCTAACAGGGTAATTGGGTTAGTTATACCAGGCCAGTCAAAATAAGATTTTTTTAAAAAAAGTACATTATCATCTGTATCCTTTTTAGTTTTTGAAGAAAAAATGTCAAATTCAGTACAATTATTACAATTGTCAAGGTCAACTGACTGTCTAAAAATTTTTTGAATAGGTGGCGCTGCGGACGACGTGGCACCCAAATCTCCGATTTTAAATTTCATAAAAGTTCATATTTTTTTAATAGCTTAAATAACACATGCATATTTAACAAAATAATCGATTATGTATTTCTGAAGTATGTAGATTGGTCATTGGTCGCCTAATTTTTTTTTTGACTATGTAAAAAAAACGTGTTTTCTAACGGTTTCTTCAATTCTTCCTAGCGACCAAAAATTTGGCTGGATTTACACGCCGATGACTTCTGATGAATAAGAAGGCCCCAGCAAATCGATTCACATACAAAATTCCAAATTCTGTCGGGCCGTTTTACGCTATAGGCCAGTAAAGTTGACCTTACATGTGGTTAGTCGCCCCGAACAGTACTATAATGTACCCTATCGTTCATTTTTTGCAGAAAGCACCAAATTTCGTAAGCTTACGTTTTTAACAATTTTTTAGGATCGTGGTCAAGAAAATTTATGATCGGATGTACAGAAACCAAGTTGGCGGCGAATTCTTCAAAATGACGGTCTTAAATCGAAAGTTACTTATCAAAAAAAAATACATTTGAATCTATAGAACTTAATGAAGAGAAATTTGACAATACTAGTTAAATTAACGTGCAAACTTCGATGACCTTGAAAAATGTCATTTTTTAAAAAACACTTTTCCAGAGCCTTTTTTTAAAATGTTTTGGAATTCTGAAAACGGCGACAGTTCTTATTTTATAATTTTAACATGACATCAACACATCTGTCCTAAGTGACTTTTTGCTTTGGTGATTGGTTTAGTGAGATTTTAAAAAAGCGTTATCATCTGTTTTGTTTTTACTTTTCAAAGTAGAATTTTTAAATTCAGTACGTATTGTTAATGCTACCTTATCAACTAAAATTTTTTTGGATAGGTGGCGCTGCGGCAGATTTAATAGCGGATGTTTCTATAGCACGTCGTCCGCAGCGCCACCTATCCAAAAAAATTTTAGTTGATAGAGTCGCATTAACAATTCGTAACAAATTTGAAAATACTACTTTAAAATGTAAAAAAAAACAGATTATAATGTGGCTTTTATTTAAATCTTACTAAACCAAATACCTTGTAACAAAAAAGTAAGCTTACCAAATTTGGTGCTTTCCGCAAAAAATGAACGATAGGGTACATTAGAGTACTGTTCGGTGCGACTAACCACATGTAAGGTCAACTTTACTGGCCTATAGCGTAAAAACTGCGCGACAGAATTTGGAATTTTATATCTGAATCGATTTGTTGGGGCCTCCTTATTCATCAGAAGTCATCGACGTGTATATCTAGCCAAATTTTTGGGTCGCTAGGAAGAATTGAAGAAAACGTTAGAAAACCCGGTTTTTTTACATACTCAAAAAAAAAATTAAGCGACCAATGACCATATCAAACTAAAATTATTTTGATAAAAATCTACATACTTCAGTAATACATAATCGATTATTTTTTGAAATATGCATGTCTTATTTAAGCTATTAAAAAAATATGAACTTTTATGACATTTAAAAATCGGAAATTTGGGTGCCACGTCGTTCGCAGCGCCACCTACTTAAAAATTTTTTAGATAGTCAGTTGACCTTGACAATTGTAACTGGCCTGGTCTAAACCAATCACTCTATTAGCAAAAAGTCAATTAGAAAAGGTATTTTGATGTTCTTTCTGAATTATAAAATTACAACAGAAGACCTGTCGCGGCTTACTAAATTATGAAAAATTATAAAAAAAAAATTATCAAAATGCATTTTTTTTAAAAATAAAATGTCACTTTTCAAGGACGATAAAGGTCATACGTCAATGTAACCATTTTTTTAAATTCCGCTTCATCCAGTTATATGGATTCGAGTATAATCTTGTTTTGATGGCGAACCTACAATTAAAAAAAAAAAAGACATCCATTTTGAAAAAATCGCCGCCATCTTGGCTCCTATAGACACGATCATCGATTTCCTCGACCAAAATTTTAAAGAATTGTCTGAAGAATAAGTGTGCCAAATTTCATGCTTTCTGCACAAAATGAACAATTAATTGCTATTTGGGACTTAAGCCGGAAGACTATTTCCAGTGTATCAATATAACATCAAGAATTATTTAATTAAAGAAGAGATAACAGCAGACCACATTTTCACAAAAGACATGGATGCAATTGCAGATTATTTAATTTGTATTAAACTGCTGAGTTGATTTGAATAAATTTACGATTCAAAGTTGTTCATACAACGAGTTAAGATAATAATGAATATTATTAAACAGTTTTGAGAAAAACATAATTGTTTTTTATTCCTCACTATCAAGCATTGTCAGCTAGGCCCTCCCCTAGCCCCTCCCCAGGTCGCTTATTCTTGAACGACCGTGAGGTGAGGTGAGCTTTTTTCACCACCTTTTTTCACGGGGAATTTCGCTCACCTCACCTCACGGTCTGTCAAGAGTAAGCGTCCAGGTCAGAGAGAGAGGTAGTTACGCCGGTGTCTGCAGAGGTTATGGATCTCACCAAAAAGGTTTAATAGATGTTTATAGAGAAAGAGTTTAAGGTATAAATTATGATAGATAGGTAACCCTCGTCATTTTTTGATAATATGTGCATTTTCTCGTCCTGAATACGAATTGGACAATATTATACCTCAAAATTGAGGATAATATTGTAGTAGTACCCCCAGACCAAAAATCAACTGGTGTGCCTGACCTCATTCATGGATAAGGGTTCGGCACACCAGGTGTTTTCTGGTCTGGTGGTACTACCCCAAGTAGCACACATCTGTACCAAAAACGTCCTTGGGACGTCCGCCTCCGGACATTTGTACATCCCCGGGACGTCCGCTTCGGGACCTACGCCATCCTTAGGACTTTCCTGGGCAGTCCAATGTTACGAAATAATTAGTCCACAGGACGTCCAACTAGGACGTATGCCATCTTTAGCCCACAGGACGTACGACAAAGACGTCCCAGGGACAGAAAACGTCTGCAGGACATATTCAGAGGACGTCTTAGGTACGTCCGCTTTGAGACCTACGCCGTCTTTAGGACGTCCCTGGGAGGTCCAATGTTACAATATAATTAGTCCACAGGATGTACGATGAAGGCCTCCCTGGGACGTACACAAAAAACGTCAACAGGACGTACGTTTCGGACATTAATAGCGGCAGTAGTAGTAGTTATATATGTATTCACAAACTAAATTTAAACCCCACCTAAGTATCCTAAACTTAACATAAATTAAACTATGACCCAGCCACTAATATATATATAATAGCACACACCTTAGACTCGCATGAGCCATACACATATTTAATACAAAATTATACTGGTATAAGTAGATATTTTGCATGGGATAGTTGAGAGAAATGTTACTTACATATTTTATTTGATATATGGTTAGCTAGCTTGTGTCGCACATAAAGCGCGCTGCGCGTTCGCTTTGAATCGACGGTACTATTCCTGGATGTTACAAAATAATTAGTCCACAGGACGTACGACAAAGACGTCCCTGGGACGTACACAGAAAACGTCTGAAGGACATATTCACAGGACGTCTTAGGTACGTCCGCTTTGGTACCTACGCCGTCTTTAGGACATCCCTGGGAGGTCCAATGTTACAAAATAATTAGTCCACAGGATGTACGACAAAGGCGTCCCTGGGACGTACACAAAAAACGTCTACAGGACGTACGTTTCGGACCTTAATAGCGGCAGTAGTAGTAGATATACAGACCGCTTCAAGCTACTGCGAACATAGGGGGAATCAAGTCCAATTTACTCTCCGTGCCGTACGACCGAGGTGGATTCGAAGCACACTGCAGTGTTATCTTTTGGAAATTCATTTTGTTTTTATTATTTTGTTTTATTTCTGCCTTGCTCGAGAAACAGATGGGTAAGTTCTTAATTGAAATAATACATTTTTAAAACCAAAAATGGATGTCTACGAAGTTGCCGAAAAAGTGCAGATGGTCAAATGGTCAAATCGTCATAACCCAACACACGTTCGATATTGGTCGAGGGAAAATTTGCATTTGTATTTTGACGTAAGAACACAGTATCCCCAAAAACTAAATGTTTGGGGGGGGGGGGGGTATTGTAGGGGAACACGTAATTGGGCCATTTTTTATTAACGGCAATTGCAATTTGAATGGTCCTAGATACTTGGATCTACTGCAGCAGCACATTATTCCAACTGCTAGGCAGTTGTTAGGTGTAAGATTTGGTGAAACATGGTTTCAACAAGATGGTTGTTCCGCTCACAATGTTGGCCTTGTTAGGGAATATCTTGATAATGTATTTCCTAATCGGGTTATAAGTACACGGGGAACTATTTTATGGCCAGCTCGATCTCCCGATCTTGCTCCTAATGACTTCTATCTGTTTTTGAAGAAGCTTTTCAAATTATCACCCCTAACATGCTTGGAAACGTTGAAAGGGGTTTTTATAGTAGGCTCGGATATTGTCTAGCCGAGCAAGGAGGACTTTTCGAACATTTGCTTTAATTTTTTTTTGACTGGGAGAATCTTTTTGGTTTTTAGAATGTATTATTTTATTTTGAGAACTTGCTTTTATTTTGTTTCTCCTTATTATTTTCATTGTAACACGTCGTCACTGATAAATCTGAGCAGTTGACAATAAAACGCTCTTATTTATCAGTGACAAAAAATAAGAAAATTACGTTATAAAAATTTGCGTATTTATTGACCAAATTCCGGTTTCATTGACTACGCTCCACACAGCACCGTGGTTAGAGGCGTACTAAATACAAGGCGAACGGCGGCGAATGGCAGCGAATGGCGATCGGAAGCCTGAGTGTTGGTTGCTTCACTGATAGGCGTGCGGTGTCTCTGCATGTACGTACACTGGCAAATTAGACTTCTTTCGCCCTATGTTCGCAGTAGCTTGAAGCGGTCTGTATATGTATTCACAAACTAAATTTAAACCACACCTAAGTATCCTAAAGTTAACAAATTAACCTATGATTTAGCCACTAATATATATATAATAGCACACACCTTAGACTCGCATGAGCCATACACATATCTAATACAAAATTATACTGGTATAAGTAGATATTTTGCATGGGATAGTTTCAGAGAAATGTTACTTACATATTTTATTTGCGCATTCGCTTTGAATCGACGGTACTATTCCTGTATGTTACAAAATAATTAGTCCACAGGACGTATGACGGGGATGTCCGGTGTGGCGGACGTCCCTAGGACGTTTTTGGGACAGATGTGTGCTACTTGGGATGGCGCATCGGCTATTCTTTTTTGTTTTTTCAATAATAAAATGATGGAGTCTGATTTGGTAATGTGCCAAATTCAGAGGAAGATTCGGTCACTGCCAAGCAACTTTCGTCAAGTAGGTTATTTAATGGTGAGTTTATATATGAAAATACCAAAGGATAAGATAAAGCAGGAATTATAAACCGGGGATAAGAAATAAAAACAAAGTTAGATTATGTTTGTAAAACTATCACTGAAAATGCATTTTGGCGATGGAAAAAAACCGATTACTTTGCGGTTAAATCAGTGACGTCACATTTCGAAATAACGCAAGCGCCGTGTTCTACGCCAAAAAACGACTTATTAAACCAATTTTATAGTAGGGACGTCCTAAAACTGTTTGAGTGGTTTAATCCGAATTTTGGCCCCCCGCCAAACGTTTCCCGAACGTACATTTTGGACCTAGAGCATTAATGGATTTTATCACTATAAATAACTTACAAAACCAATAAAAACCAATTACAATGGGACCCGATCAAAACCAGTTACAAAATAAGTATAAATCAATTTTATAGTATGGAATTCCTCGGGACGTCCTGAAACTGTTTGAGTGGTTTAATCCGATCTTTGGTCCCACGTCAAACGTCCCCAGGACGTAGGTTTTGGACCTAGGTCGTTCGAGCATTAATGGATTTTATCAATATAAATCAATTAAAAAACCAATAAAAACCAAATAAAATGGCAACCAATCAAAACCAATCTCGAAATAAGTATAAACCAATTTTACAGTTATGCTGTCCTGGGGACGTCTTGACGTATAAGTGTTCCCAACCGATCTTTGGTCCCACTTCAAACGACCCCAGGACGTACGTTTTGGACCCGGGACGTTCGGCTCTTAATGGGACGTCCTGAGGACGACGTGTGCTACTTGGGACAACATCATATATGTGAAAATGGTGGGTTGGATTGAGTCGCCTAACTGTGCTTTTCGTATTCAGGACGAGAAAATCGTAGCTCCAAAGTCATAGGCATTCGAAACTTTGGAAAATTACTTGCTGTAATTCAAGGTCTGAGTTAAAACAAATAATAATTGAGTTCCGATACCCATTTTTTTGCTCAGTGCACCTTGCTGTATATATTAAGAGCCAAATTTTTGGCTCATCAATAAAACTGTTGATCAAGAATACTACAAGATGATCATCGAAAACGCACTAACTGGTAAATTTGTAGTAATAAACCGAAATTTAAACTTGGTAATAGTAACAGTAGTGGAAAGCCTATTTTCAGTCTAGCAACTAGTTACGTAAAGTGCGCCCATTTCGCAAGCCCCTTTTTTTGTCCGAGGGAAGGTTTTTTACTATTGGTTCTAGCAATTTCAGAGAAAAAGCATTAAAACCTTCCCTGAGGGAATGTTTTTTACTATTGTTCCCCCTAAGGCATGTACACTTAATTTTAAAAAAAAACGCACAGATGCAGTCACAAAATTGACCTTTCTAAAAGTGTATAATATACAGACCGCTTCAAGCTACTGCGAACATAGGGGGAATCAAGTCCAATTTACTCTCCGTGCCGTACGACCGAGGTGGATTCGAAGCACGCTGCAGTGTTATCTTTTGGAAATTCATTTTGTTTTTATTATTTTTTTTTATTTCTGCCTTGCTCGAGAAACAGATGGGTAAGTTCTTAATTGAAATAATACATTTTTAAAACTTAAAATGGATGTCTACGAAGTTGCCGAAAAAGTGCAGATGGTCAAATGGTCAAATCGTCATAACCCAACACACGTTCGATATTGGTCGAGGGAAAATTTACATTTGTACTTTGACGTAAGAACACAGTATCCCCAAAAACTAAATCTTTGGGGAGGGGGGGGTATTGTAGGGGAACACGTAATTGGGCCATTTTTTATTAACGGCAATTGCAATTTGAATGGTCCTAGATACTTGGATCTACTGCAGCAGCACATTATTCCAACTGCTAGGCAGTTGTTAGGTGTAAGATTTGGTGAAACATGGTTTCAACAAGATGGTTGTTCCGCTCACAATGTTGGCCTTGTTAGGGAATATCTTGATAATGTATTTCCTAATCGGGTTATAAGTACACGGGGAACTATTTTATGGCCAGCTCGATCTCCCGATCTTGCTCCTAATGACTTCTATCTGTTTTTGAAGAAGCTTTTCAAATTATGACCCCTAACATGCTTGGAAACGTTAGAAGGGGTTTTTATAGTAGGCTCGGATATTGTCTAGCCGAGCAAGGAGGACTTTTCGAACATTTGCTTTAATTTTTTTTTGACTGGGAGAATCTTTTTGGTTGTTAGAATGCATTATTTTATTTTGAGAACTTGCTTTTATTTTGTTTCTCCTTATTATTTTCATTGTAACACGTCGTCACTGATAAATCTGAGCAGTTGACAATAAAACGCTCTTATTTATCAGTGACAAAAAATAAGAAAATTACGTTATAAAAATTTGCGTATTTATTGACCAAATTCCGGTTTCATTGACTACGCTCCACACAGCACCGTGGTTAGAGGCGTACTAAATACCAAAGGAAAGTCATGCAAGTGGTGATCGCAAGCCTGAGTATTGGTTGCTTCACTGATAGGCGTGCGGTGTCTCTGCATGTACGTACACTGGCAAATTAGACTTCTTTCGCCCTATGTTCGCAGTAGCTTGAAGCGGTCTGTATACGGACTACCAGCTAAAATGCCTAAAAACTTCAAAAGTAATTTGTCATATTGTTTAAAAAAAGTCTCTAAAACTGAAAATATTTTTTTTACTTAAATTAAAGGCAACCTTATTTTTATATTAAATTTTGCATAATAGTTCTTCTTCGTGATAATGACTTCTGGGAGAGGGTGGTTTTCACTGACCAAAAAATTTTTCAATCATCTTCAAGCAGCAGGAGAATTTTAATTTATCGCCCACCAAATTCTAGATTTGAACCCGAATATACAAACCAAATTAAAAAAGCTGGACATTTTTCTGTAAACATATGGGGCTGGTTTAGTGCTAGAGGTTTGGGTTTTTTTTGGACAATCGATGGAAGATTCAATAGTGAACGATATATTGAAATCCTTGAAAACGTTATGCTGCCATCTGTACAGGCTTTACATGAAAATAATGACTTCGTTTATCAGCAGGACAACTGTCCAGTACACACGGCTAATGTTGTTCGCCAATGGTTTCAGAATAATAATATAGAAACACTTCCTTGGCCAGCCAACAGTCCTGACCTTAACCCATTAGAAAATATATGGGGTCGAATCGCTAAAATAATATACCAAAGGAATTGGTTCAGCTGTCAGAAGACCATCAGTATTTTCAAAATTTAACCTTTTCAATGTCCAGACGTTTGCAGCTTGTAATAGAGAAAAATCAAATACTAAATTATTTATTTTAGTTATTTTTTAAGTTAAAATAATTAGTATTAAGTTTACCGTCGTTTTTGTCCTAATCCAAGTTTCCTATTCGTCGAATTATTTTCAATCCAGCGCTGTTTCCATGGTATTATTGTTATTTTTTCAACTCCAAAATGGGTTACCGCTCTCTTTAGCTTTGGCTAGCATTTTGTTCGTTCAAAACAAAGAGATTTTTTACCTAGATATGTTTTTTTTCAGCTTTTTCATAGATGTAAGAGCAATGAATAGCAAGCTTTTCTGCTTTTTTTTCTATTTTTGTTTCAAGAACAATAATAAACATAAAAGATCTAAAGATCTTGGGTCGAAAAAACGAAAATTCAAACTTGGATATTATCCCACAAGGAACACACAAACAAGCGCGGATTTCGGAGAAGGGGGTAGGGGGGGTAATTACCCCTACCCTGGACTCAAAATTTTAGCAAATAACATAACTAAAATCGAAAATTTTTAAGAATCGCCAACACAATTAGCAAAATTTTTCGCCTATTACACACATTTAAGAGAAACTGATATCTCGAAATGTGATTACTCCCCCTGGGTTTAAGACCAGATCCGCGCTTGCACACAAAGGACCAAAGCGAAAAGAGAAAAGATCAAACAATGTTTTGCCCTGAGCAACCAGCGCAGCGTGGGCTTATCAGTGGTTTCGCTGGTCCCCCTCCCCAAACCCCATCATACACTTTGATTTCCAACCTTGAATCACTCACAAATAGGCATCGTTCCGCAATGGTACTTATCTAAGTCACCTGATACGGGTTCGTCCTGACATGTTAATCTTTTCAATAGGGTTAATATCAGAACACACAAAGGACCATGCGGTATCAACCGCTTGTGATTCGAACCACACCATGTAAATATTGGCCACCACTGGCGAAAGCGATGAAACCACCAAGATAGGTTTTATGCTCATGATGACGGTCTGCCAATGGGTTCATGGGCTTTTGCCAGTGGTGGCCAATATTTACATGAAGTGGTTCGAATCACACGCGGTTGATACCGCAACACATAAACCTAAGCTCTGGCTAAGATATGTTGATGATACTTTTATTGTCTGGACCGAGAATGACCAACAACTTTCAGAATTTCTTTACCACCTAAATAACATAAGACCCACCATTAAATTCACAATGGAGTTGGACCAAATTGTCAAATTTATTTTCTTGATGTACTTGTCAAACGAGTAGAAAGCGACATCAGAACAACAGTCTATCGTAAACCCACTTACACAGGACAATATTTCAATTAAGGTTCAAATAATCCTGCTACAATCAAACGAGGCAAAATAAAAACTTTGTATAATAGAGCCGTTCAAATGTGTAATTCTCATGACTTGGAAATCGAAATAAGAAACATTAAGAAGGATCTGCAGCAGAATGGTTACAGCCTTAAACTTATAACAGATACTATTTCTAAATTTCAGCAAACAGGACAGATATTTCCAAGACCAAAACCAGGAAAATGTATTCCTTACAATTCTATACATGAAAGAAGTATCAGAGAAAATTAGCGAACAACTTTAATATAAATACAGCTTTTAAATCTGATAATACAATTCGAAGCCTTCTTAGTAAAACAAAACCGGAGAACAAACAAAATAGGGAATGGTCACGCATGAGCGGAGCCAACTTCTTAAAAATTGTAGTTTGCACCTGAAGACGATCAGAGATTGTACTGATCGAAACGTCGTGTATAATAAAACTGTTTGTTTTATGTGCGTGGTTGGTTGTCACAGGTGCTGCAGTTTTCTATATTTTCGGAAAAATGTCCATGAATAACTTTTGGAAGGGCAGCCAGGCAGACGAGACAGAAAGGAGAGACTGCTTAAAGGAGCGAAAAAACAGAGAAAGAGACGATCAAGAATATTCGGCTTCTGCCAGAGACTGGGTGTGCCAGGACTGAGGACAATTTTGCTGCTCCAGAATTGGTTTCCACTTTCCCAAAATTTTCATTTTTATTATCATTACGTCTTTTGGAAAATCGCTTTGATTACCCTACAGCCACCATTTTTAAAGAGCCATCACGTGATTAATGTCTGAATTTGACAATTTGTTAGACAGCCCTATATACCCAGTAAACAATTTACTACAGCTCAGTGTTGGCCTGTTGCAGAATCATGAACACTTTTTTGACGGCATGCCTGACATAGAACATCAATATCCCAATCCGTGCATGAGACCGTCCATGCAACTATAATACGCCATCGTTATAAAAAAAGTGACAGCTTAATGCAAGCGCAGCATTAGTTTTTAGCAATATGCATACAGACCGCTTCAAGCTACTGCGAACATAGGGTGAATCAAGTCCAATTTACTCTCCGTGCCGTACGACCGAGGTGGATTCGAAGCACGCTGCAGTGTTATCTTTTGGAAATTCATTTTGTTTTTATTATTTTGTTTTATTTCTGCCTTGCTCGAGAAACAGATGGGTAAGTTCTTAATTGAAATAATACATTTTTAAAACCAAAAATGGATGTCTACGAAGTTGCCGACAAAGTGCAGATGGTCAAATGGTCAAATCGTCATAACCCAACACACGTTCGATATTGGTCGAGGGAAAATTTGCATTTGTATTTTGACGTAAGAACACAGTATCCCCAAACACTAAATGTTTGGGGGAGGGCAATTGCAATTTGAATGGTCCTAGATACTTGGATCTACTGCAGCAGCACATATTCCAACTACTAGGCAGTTTTTAGGTGTAAGATTTGGTGTAAGCTCCTAATGACTTCTATCTGTTTTTGAAGAAGCTTTTCAAATTATCACCCCTAACATGCTTGGAAACGTTAGAAGAGGTTTTTATAGTAGGCTCGGATATTGTCTAGCCGAACAAGGAGGACTTTTCGAACATTTGCTTTAATTTTTTTTTGACTGGGAGAATCTTTTTGGTTTTTAGAATGTATTATTTTATTTTGAGAACTTATTTTGTTTCTCCTTATTATTTTCATTGTAACACGTCGTCACTGATAAATCTGAGGAGTTGACAATAAAACACTCTTATTTATCAGTGACAAAAAATAAGAAAATTACGTTATAAAAATTTGCGTATTTATTGACCAAATTCCGGTTTCATTGACTACGCTCCACACAGCACCGTGGTTAGAGGCGTACTAAATACCAAAGGAAAGTCATGCAAGTGGTGATCGCAAGCCTGAGTATTGGTTGCTTCACTGATAGGCGTGCGGTGTCTCTGCATGTACGTACACTGGCAAATTAGACTTCTTCCGCCCTATGTTCGCAGTAGCTTGAAGCGGTCTGTATGTAAACTCGGTCCAAAAAAAGTACGGACACGTCCCCTCGGGCCAACAAAGATGCTGATCCGGGACAACGGCAGTTTCTGCCGGAATGCCTGCCCTAGACCAACAATTTCCCAATCCGGAATAACGTCAAGGCGCCTAAAATAGGCCATTCTTCTCAAAAAATTAAGAGCCTAATGCAAGTCCAACATTAGGCTAGAAATGCCAAACAATTGATGGTACACAGTACTAAGACGGGCGATTTGAGAAAGTCATGTATAAACAAATGTTTAATTACCTTACAAAATATAATTTGTTGAGTAAGTCACAACATGGTTTCTTAAAAGATCGAATTAAAGAAACTGCTTGCTATGATTTTCTACAATATGTATTTGATAAGTTAGACAAAAACAAAAAAGTCTGAGCAATATTTTTTGATATGTCGAAGGCATTCGAGTGCTTGAATCTTTACTTTTTACTAAAAAAGTTGAATAATTTGGGTTTTAGAGGATAGTTTCATGAACTTGTTGAATCGTATATTCGAAAAAGAAAAATGTGTGTTAAGTATGGAGTTAAAGTATCTGATTTTGTAGAAATAGATCAAGGTGTGCCTCAAGGATCTGTACTTGGTCCTCTATTATTTATTGTTTTTACTAATGAAGCATTGAAGGCAAACTGCTGTGCAAATTTTGCTGACGATGTAAATGTGTGTGTTTCAGCTGATACGTCAGAAGAACTAACCTTCAAATTAAATCAAATATGTAATTATTTTAACACCTGGTGCACCAGTAATAAGCAAATAGCAAACATCAAAAAGACTGTGTGCATGAAATTTTCATCAAACAATAACCGAGTTTCTTATGACATTGGCGAAATACGGCTGTCAAATGAAATCATTCAGCAAGTAAACATTACTAAATTTGTGGGCATACAAATTGATAGTGGTCTAAACTGGCAAAATCATATTGATCACGTCTGTAAAAAATTAAATTCTGCTTGCTATGCCCTAAGTCAATTAAAAGATAGTTTGGACAAAAATGGTCTCATGAATGTCTATTATGCGCTAGCCTACTCTATATTGTCACAAAAAAGAATCCTGAGGCTTATCTTTAAAATCTCTCCCCGCACCACGTGTAAAACTGTCTTTAAACAGCAAAAAATACTTACTTTCGCTGCAATTTTCATTTTTAAATCATTGGTTTTTGTCAAAAACAATATTCCATTGTTTGAAGAAAATGCAATATTTAATAATAATGATTATAACACAAGACATGGCAGCTTATTAAGAACTGATCATCATAATATTGCACTTTATGAGATATCTCCCTCTTACAAGGCTGTAAGCCTTTATAATAAACTACCAAAAGCAGTGAGAGATATCAGTAATGTTAAAAGATTTAAACTCACAATTAAAAAAAATCTTTTAGAAATGTGCCGCTATCATGTAGAAGACTTTAAGCCTTAAAATAACTATTAGTGTTTGTAGTTTGTCTTAAATTTGTATTTTGTGCACTTGTTTTTTTCTCTTTTTTTAATTAATTTTTAACTATACCTAGTTTATAGGTTTTTTTATGTATTATTTTTATTTGTATTTATAAATTGACGAACCTACCCTCAGGGTATTAAAATCTTGCCACCATTTTTTTTTAGTTAGGTACATTTTTTGACGATTTCCATATTGTAACCTGTACAATCATTTAGGAAATAAGTAATTTCTGATTTTGATTCTGATTCTGATTGTACGAGTAAATCGTGCGACAAGCATCCGTGTGTATAGCCGGCTTAAGTTTTGAACGTTTTAGTTCTTCAATAGAACATGAAAATTAAAAATGTGGAAAGGGTAAGGATGCAAAATGGTACCTATTTTAAAAACAGATAATATAAAATATAAAGAAAATCCTGCTTTCTAAAAGTACGGCAACAGAAAACATCGATTTTACGTCTTAAGAGCTCCAATGGCAATTTTAAATAAAAAGTATTAACAGCTGGGATACTAACGGCGGGCCATCATATGCCCTTGGTCTTTAAGTTGTTATATATCTGTCAGAATATGAATAAACTTTCTACAAACTTCGTAGTATCACCGAGTATCAACCAAAAGGCTTTTACTGGCAAATTGCGGCCATGGATGTTAAAAAGAAAGGGATTGATAATACCCTTGTACAAATAAATTACAACATGGGGTACTGTCAACCATTGCTGCTGGCGCTCCCGCTCAAGATAAACCTTCATTAAGTTGATCTCTGAATCTGTAACAGGAACTAAAACGTCTAGGGACAGATATGCGCCAACAGTTTATAAATCCGAGGTTGGTATAGGCCTAGAAGACTAGAAAAATAAATGAATATAGGGAGATATGGAGTTTGATAATAGCATAATGGATCAGCTGAAAACCAGAGCGATGGCAAGCGATCACAAAAAAATACATCTTTGGCACATCGACTTTTACAAAATTAGAACAATACTTCATGAGTTTTAAAAAGAATATTAAAAAAATTGGTAATGCAGTATACGGTTTTCTGCCATTTTTGATTTTTTTTTTAATTCTTTATGGGGGCACCTACTAGGGTCCCTAGGACCCCAAATCCGCCTGCGCCCAATTTTTTTTTTAAGAGAAAAAAGGGTCCCAGGGCGGGGTTGTAATGTGTTTTTTTGATTGTTTTGGGTTGGGTTGGATTATGTTGGGTTGGACTGTGTTTGATTGGGTTGTTTTAGTGAAAAAAAATTAAAAAAAAAAAAACAAAAAAATTGAAAAAAAAAACTAACCGGCGCAGGCGGATTTGGGGTCCTAGGGACCCTAGAAGGTGCCCCCATAAAGAATTTTTCATAAAACGTCAAAAATGGCAGAAAACTGCATACTGCATAATTACCAAAATATTAATTTTAATATGTATTTTATCACTATATTTTTTTTTCTTTTTCTTGTTGCCATTTCCGTGTGTTTGTAACTTTCTATATGTAATTTTAAGTAAGTAGTTTAAGATTTCATTGTCAATTTTTGTGATATTGTAGCCAGTATTTTTTTGAGATTTTAAGACCAGTAATTATAAGATGTTTTACTAGAAATAAAGAAAAATCAATATTTATTTTTTAATCTTTATTAACAAAATCTTAATGTTAACAATGTTTAATATTTAAATGACATTTTAAAGATATTCTTAGGTTAAATTTATTTTAATGTTAATTTTTAACAGTTAATTTTGATGTTTATTTATTCAATTGTGACAATGTTTTTTGTTAACAATTTTTGTAATAAAAGTTTTCTGATTCTGAAGAATTCAGCAGAAAAAGTTATTACTAAGATATCCTTAAGTTTTGGTAAGTTTTCAGCATTTGACATTTTTTTTTGTAGATTCGTTTTTTAAGGATGATGCACTTTCCTTATGGAAACTGGCTTTCTGTGTGATTTTGCTTATCTTGATGAAAATCTATCATTGCCACATAGCAACAACTAACAAAAATGGCTAAAAATGTTACAGTTTTTGTTTTGAAGCATGTTTGTTAAATACTAAGTAGCAAAATAACAATTTAAATTTGCCTTTTGTTAAAAAAAATTTTTTATATTTGTGATGCCAGTGCGACGCAACCTATATTTTTCTGCTACTTATTCTCAGACTACAATTTGGTTCATAAATATTATTTACATTTTCACAAAAAGTGCAAAAATCTGATTTTAGGGAAAAGCCAGAATACCAAAATGTTTAACTTTGAATGCAGTATCTCAAAAACACTGTGGAGCAATGATAGATTTTTATCAGGACAATGAAACCTACAACATATGCGGTTTTGAGCAAAATCCCACATCCTTTATAAAAGATAGAGCTACAAAAAAAATGTTGAATGCTGAAAACTTACCAAAACTCAAGGATATCTTAGTAATAACTTGTTAACTTAGGAAAGGGATGGCCGACACAGTTGTTTGTTAATAGGTTTTTCTGCCAAGGTCTTCAAATATTGTAAAACTCCATGCTCGACTCCACGTGCCAAAGTTGTACTTTTTTGTGATTGCTAAATGATGCTTGACTTGCCATGGCTCTGGCTTTCAGCTGAGCCATATATGCTATTATCAAAGTCAGTATCTCCCTCTATTAATTTATTTTTTATTACTGTATCACGTTGGTGCATCTTTGCTTAGCTGTTTTAGTCCCTGTGCAGATTCAGATCAATGTAATCAAGGTGTATCTTCAGCGGGAGCGCCAGCAGCAAAGGTTGAACCGAGCTTTTATTACAATTTATAAAGTGTGGCTTAACAGTACCCTTTGAGGGGCAATGTTTCCATATTGTGATTTATTTGTTCGAAACCTGCACATACTCCAGACCAAATGAGAGACATAAATGGCGTGACCGTTGGAGCATTTGTTTATGACTTGTTTCTTTACTTTTTTGTTTTAGTATTAAAAAACAACAACAAAAATAACCTTTCAAAAAACTGTCAATTTCAATCATATTTTGACACTGTTGACAGTCAGTGTTCCCACACTAATATTTAAAATTAATGAAACGAATGTCGCCAACCCAAATCTCCACAACATGGCGGCGAAAATGACGGAAGACATGCGGCAGTGATTTTCCTGCAAATTTCCCATAGGTATAAGCAATCCATTTTAGTGTTTTTACATCCGTGATTGCGGCCCAACCATCTCCCGGAGTGTCCTTCACTAGGCCGGACTTTTCCCGTAGCAATAGCCAATAGAGATCGCACAATCGAGGACGGTATCGAAGTGATGTCGAATTGCATCTACAGTGGATTGTTCTTACCTTCGAATTTTTCTTCTTAGGCTTACAAACATTCCAGTTTCAATCAAGATCTTAACTATGTCCTTGTGCTGATGTGACTCCGGACCTAAATCACAGTAATGCTGATTCACATAATCGTTCTCCGTTGCCTTCATTTTTGCTTCAAAAGATATTATTTCGTCCAAAACCTTTTCAATGATTTTGGCAGAATTTGTCTTAGTCAAACTGACTTAAGTTTCTGAAAAAACCAGAACTATCAGTTGAGAAAAATGTCCGTCGCACTTACACCTTTAGCACATTTGACGTCATTTGACATAATTTACGTATAAAATGCAGGGTGTAAAAAGCTTTGAGTTCCAATATTTAAATGAGTAGTAGAGGCGTCAAAACAAGAAAAATGGGTCATGGGAAGAAGAAGAAACATGGGGGACAAAAGTCCTTTGCTTTTGATACATTGTTTTAGAAAGCGACAATAAATATAAAAAAAAGTCATGTCGTTGATGGTTTCAACTGTTACTTTAAATTGACAACAACAAATTATTTGACGTTCTAAGTATTGACAACAAAGAGGCAAAAATGACGTCAGCCGCTCATTAAAAAATTGGACTATATAATGGGCCCATTCTTAGAGCTCTTTAAAAGATTAGTACTCAAACCTTTTTACACCCTATGTGTACTCGTATGCGAATATATTCGTATGGTTTCAAAAACCAGGGTCCCAATTCTTGAATCACTCGAGTTTCAGTCCCAGCAAACACGGTTCCCTCGGGCCTTCGTCGGCCCAATGTCGATTGCCGAATTTGCCGTCATCGGCACGACGTTAAATTTGCGACATCGGACCAGCAGTATTTTTTGTTTCTTTCTGACATCAGTAAACTATTCAAGTCCGATATTGGTTTCCTAAAGCGGTCCAACGTCGGCGATTGACTAAGATCCGTCGGTGGTAGCTTAAAGCGGCTCGACAATAGCAAACCACAAAGATCCGATAACGGTTGGATAATAAGGCCCCACATCAGCCTCCCTAAGCAGCCCGACGTCGTTGATTGACGAAGGTCCGTCGGTGGTTGCTTGACACGATCCAAAATTGGCAAACTACAAAGTTTCGATAATGCGGGTGCTTAAACAGTCGAGCTGGTTTAAGTGGCAGAAGAGGTGATTCTTGTAGAGAAGTACCACCATCTTGTCAAGTCCGCATTCTAGTTTTGAAATATCCTTGCTCATTCTATATATAATATTATCTTCCACTGTACAGGGAACATAGTGACATTAGCGTCATCTCTACATACTAGGAAGAAACTTTTAAGCAGTTTACAAATTTTAAGGTGACGTAATCGGATTATCGTCAGTTGCCGATTCTCGACCAATCAAAGTTCCAATCAGACCATCGACGACCCTAAAGCAGATAAAGTCGTCGTCGGCATAAAGTCGACTATAGTAAATTGGGCCATCGTCAGTTGCCGATTCTCGACCGATTATACAAAATTCCAATCGGACCATCGTCGGTCCTAAAGTGGTGTCGGCATAAAGTCGACTGTAGTAATGTGGACCTGTCAGTTGCCGATTATTGACCGAAAACTGAAAATCGCAATCTGTCCAACATCGGGCCAGCGTGTAGTCGCCGATGCCGACAGACTGCCGACGTTTTCGACATTGGCCCGATTCAATGCCGAAGATTTGTGTTTGCTGGGATACGGACCACATTTTAGCAAAAAATTTACCCCGTAAAAATGGGTAAATTTTCTCTTATCCACTTATAAACGCACATACAACATTGAATTCTGTAATAATGAGTTTTGTCGTTCGTATGTCATATTCGATCATACCCGATGTAAATTTGAGCGTAAATGCAACTAAGTATCAAAAATATTGGGCATTGTGCATACGAATTAGAATTTGTGGGCATATTTGGTATCTGAGTTAGTAAAAATTGACTCTTTTTTCGACAATTTTTAGCTAAACTGTCATTCGCATACAACTAAAAGTCGAGTGATGCAAGAACTGGGCCCCAGACCCAAAATGCATGGGTAGTGTGTGAAAGAATATCCGATTTTGCCTGCGAAACAATTCGAATGCCCTCCACCCACTCGAGTCAAATTGATCAAAACCAGTCGAATTTGAACACGGTGCACACAAGATGACTTTGTATTTTGCCTCTTGTTTCTGTTTTGTTGAGTGTTCCAATATTGTAAAACAAAATAATTCGATGAATAGAAAACATGAATCAGTACGAAAGCCTGTAAGTTCTGAGTTACAAGAGGCTTATCGACCACCTCAGAAAAAAATCCTTTTGCCCAATCCTTCCGTTGAAGTATCTAATCTAAGTTCCCAGGTTCCTTATTTACTGTTCTCGTCGAGTTGCTGCAAAAAAACCCTTTTTAACGGGAGAACAAAAAAGACCAGGATTATATTTGCATTAAATAATATTCTTCATGATGATGACTTTTCTCTCTCCATAGATAAAAAGATATTTCAGTAATCTTCGAGCAGCAGAAGAATTTTAGTGTATCGTCCACCAAATTCTAGGTTTGATCCAAAATACACCAACCAACTTAAGAAAGCTGGACATTTTTCAGTGAATATGTGCCCTCGAGGATGTTATGTTGCCATCTGTGCAGTTGTTTTACGAAAACAACGACTTCGTTTACCAGCAGGACAACTGTCCCGTGCACACGGCTAATGTTGTTCGCCAGTGATTTGAAAACAATAATATTGAAACCCTTCTTTGACCATCCAACAGCCCTGATCTCAACCCAACAGAAAATATATGGGGCCGACTTGTCAAAAATATTTATACGAGAAACTGGAGACCATCATACATACATAGGCGAAACTAAAAGACCACTATCTGTTAGGCTTAAGGAACATCAGACGAATACCCAAAAAGTTGAAACAACGAAATCAGGAATCGCCGAACATGCATGGTCAAAACAACACCGAATGAAGTGGGCAGAAGCAAAGGTTTGGCACAAGGAGTCACACTGGAAGAAACGAAAATTCCTTGAAGCTGCCTTTATTGGGCAGAATCAGGGTATTTTCAGTAAACCAAGTGTTGAAATCCTAAATATTTGGAAGCCCCTCCTTGGGCGGAGCCAACTTCTTAAACTTCAAGGTTGAATGATTTCTCACAGTATATAAGTACGTAGCCTTAGGAATTGAATGTAGTTTGCACCTGAAGACGATCAGAGATTGTACTGATCGAAACGTTGTGTATAAATAAAATATAGACAATGGAAGTCCGAAACACAGAGTTAATTTCAAACACATCATTGTCTCAAACTTTCACACATATGATTTTAGAAACAATAAACTAAACTCAAAACCCTCCTTATAAGCATGGATTTCCCAACCTAAGAAATAGGTTAGGAAATCCATGGTATTAAGATTATTTGTTTTAAATTAAGGCTTTTTTTAATTTTCAGTCCGTTTTATAAAAAACAACAAAATGAATCTCGTGTCCGCAAATAAAAATGAAAGTAACACTCGTTTCTCACTTCATTACGACTAGGCCTCCAATGTCTATTGGAGAATCCAGACACCTACAGACCTGTGTCATCCTTGTTAGGAATCATTTTAAACAAAAAGTTTGTAATCCGTGGGGACGTAGTAACTGTGTACGCCAATTGGGGGCGGTGCTGCTGCGAACGTTACTTCTTTTCAAGAGTCATGTTACAGATACAATGGTTCCAGTGACCTTATACTTTTACAGGTTTCTACTTTATAACCTGCTGAAAGGTACAGGATTCTGTATTTACGGCGTTCTGCACTTTTCAATTTTGATGTTTTTGTTTCTCGATTTATTCGCCAGGTGGCGCACACAGTTACTACGTCCCCACGGATTACAAACTTTTTGTTTTAAATTCGAGAGGTGTGTATGGTTACTGTGTAGCTTCAACTGCCAGGTATAATCCTATGACTCCCTGATGATTCCTAACAAGGATGACACAGGTCTGTAGGTGTTTGGATTCTCCATTAGACATTGGAGGCCTGGTCGTAATGAAGTGAGAAACAAAAACGCTTTGTCCGATATGCCACGAGTGTTACTTTCAGTCCTTTTTATTTTTGATTTTATCAATATGACATAATGTCATCGTAATACCTAATTTAATGCTGTCAGACCTTACAAGCTTGTGGTGTGTTTGAGTTTAGACTAATAAAAAGTTAAAATTTGAGATTTAGGGAAAAATGCATGCATGCATTTTTTTAAAAACAAGAGTACAAATGACATCAAAATATATCATTGAAAATGGATTTAGGAATAAAAATTAGGGGGAGAGCGAGAGGTCCAGCTCCCCCTTCGTGTCGTGTGCCACTAAACAAAAATAGTACATTATAAACCTACCTAGCAAACACAAATCTTCGGCATTGAATCGGGCCAATGTCGACAACGTCGGCAGTATGTAGGCATCGGCGACTACACTCTGGCCCGATGTTGTTCAGATTGCGGTTTTCAGTTTTCGGTCAATAATCGGCAACTGACGGAGGTCCACATTACTACAGTCGACTTTATGCCGACACCACTTTAGGACCGACGATGGTCCGATTGGAACTTTCTTTAATCGGTCGAGAATCGGCAACTGACGATGGCCTGATTGACTATAGTCGACTTTATTCCGACGCCTACTTTATCTGCTTTAGGGCCGACGACGGTCCGATTGGAACTTTGTTTAATCGGACGAGAATCGGCAACTGACGATGGCTTGATTTACTATAGTCGACATTATGCCAATATAAACCTTACCTGCTTTAGGGCCGATGATGGGATTAAAAGTGCACTTTTAATACTTAAAGTGCATAAAAATCATTTAATTTCCTTTTCTAGTAAGCTGGAAGAGAATGAAACCAAATAAAATGTTCGCGATCAATATTAAGCATATAAAAAATATGCTAATTTTCAACGGCTATAATAAAGTCAAATATCAATAAATAGTTGGCTCCAACGCGGGCTGGGGTCTTGAAAGTCGTGACTTTACTATAAGGTTTGCTCGCGAATCCGCCAATCAAACTAATAGTCAGGGGTTTGGGGGAAAAATTCTCACAAAATATAACATAATTTATGGGTGTTTTTTCTGAATGGAAATTTTTTATCAAAAATTGTTTTTTTTCTGTGGTATTTTTTTTCTCTGAAACATTGACTTTGTTTATACACACCTAAAAGCGCTTTTATATAAGAACGATTTTATATAAAATCGCTTTCTCCAAAGGGTGGCGGTTCCAGAGGGGGGAGGGGGCGGGGGGCGATCGCCCCCCCCCTTTGCTCCAGAAAAAAGCAAGTAGACAACAGAGATGCTGGTAGTAACCCTGAAGTCTTTAGAGAGAAAACAAGAAATTGCAGAACAATAAACAAACGCATGACGTACTTACTTACTTATATACAGGAACGTATCATAGACTTTCTACTTATAAACAAGTTTTAGATAAAATCATTGCGGACATAAAATCAAGGTTCAATAACGAGACTAAGTATTTTTGACCTGAACATATTCATACCAAGTTTTATAGAACGTGAAGCCAAAATCAAGGCAAAATTAACTAATGTCATGGGAGAAGTCAGTACTTGGAAACAATATTGGTCAGAAGTAGGCAAAAGCTAAAATCAAAATATATATTATAAGGTTGATAAAAACATTTTTGGATGTTTGCCAGTAAAGCCGATCACACACAAACCAATCACCGCTCCATCTCAGGATGCCATATTAAAAATTCTCGAGCGCCGATTGGTTGAAACCTCTGTGCCACCGCAGTGCACGCAGTGCAGCGTTTGTGTGTGATCGGCTTAAGTAATGCTTCGTCAGAAAGAAGCTTCTCCTGCCTCAGAAGATTGAAACATAAGTACTTAAAAACACTATGACGGAAATTCGTCTGGCGGGCTTAGCGTTGCTGCATATCAACAGACATATTGAAATTGAGCGAGTCATTGACCGGTTTGTCCAAAAAAAACCGGAAACAAACTTTTTTTTGAGATAGGCATCTTTTGTTTGAGATATGCAATAAAAAGGGAATGTTTCAACTTGATGCTTTTTACACCTCAATTAATTAGCGCTCCCCACCCTGGATTTAAATTGTTTACGAAAACATTTAGAAAAACAAAAGTAGGGCATAAACTGCGGCGCTGTAACACCTTTGATATTTACGGTATTACTTTAATTTTTTGTTAAAAATGGGATTTGTAGTTGTCATTTTCTTAAAAATTTTCGCCTGCTGCGCTTTGAAAACATTGATATATATATATATATATATATTTATTTGAGTTTAATTTTAAATAAAAAAATGCATTTAAAAAAATAAAAATGTATGAAATAAACCACTTAAAATCTGAGTACCCCCCCCCAAGATTTGAGGCCAAATCCGCGCTTGTAGTTACTAAGGTTTATTTGCATATATTGATATGTTCCTCATAAAAGCTATGCTATTATTCTAGTTTTTTCGTATCGAAACCGTCCCCCCCCTTTTCAAATGGCTGGGATCGCCACTGGAGGGTTTATACGTCCTTCATTAAATGTCATTAAAGTTTAAAGAAAAAACAAATAAAACAACTTAGTTAACTTCAAACTTTTCGGAAAAACAGGGTTGAGTATTTCTTCAGGTTGTAAGAGATGTGGAAAAGCGTTTTTTCAAGTATTTATAACGACTCTTGGGATTGGGGAATGGGTTTTAAAGCGATGAACCACTTTCTTAAATCGCTTTCAAATAAAATCGATTTAGTGCTTAAAACACTTTTAGTGGTGTTTATACGACAACATTTTCAAACCGTCCTTATAATAAAAACGATTTAAGAGGCCCGTATAAACAAAGTAACTAAAAAAAATAATAGGCGCAATGAGGACTGCCCCCATTAGAAGTCTAGAAACCATCTTAGGTCTCCCCTCGCTTCTAACTTGGATCATGAAGGAAGTGATGGCGACGCAACTACGACTGACAAGGGCCTATGGAAGGGCAGAGGTGAAAAAGTGGGTCATCTGGCAACCGAGGAACTGGTAACAAAAGAGTTACCTCTTCTAAAGATGCCAGTAGGGACTCCTGCGAAACCATGGAGGTTTGACAAAAAGTACAAGTCACAATACCTGAACGTGATGGGTGGCAGAGAGAAGAATTCCGAAACGAATTAAGCAGAGATGGGATGGTCCGCTACACTGACGGATCGAAATTGTCAACAGGCGCAGGAGTGTATGTGGAAAAACGTTAAATAGAAAAACAAAATATTTAAATTAATTTTTAAATGCGAATATGTCCTGCATTCTTTTTAATTGTAAAGATAAGTGCATGTCAATTTTTGTTCAATCATTTTCTTTGGCTAGAATTTCGTAAGAAATGTAAAATCTTAGCTAGCACTCTCTGTTGTATTTTTGAGTTATTAAAGATTATTAATAATTAAAATTCACCGAAAAAAACACAAGAATAGGATATTTGAAAGAAAAATATTATTGGACAAATTCTTTTTGTAAATCTTGAAAATAATGCAACTTCTGTACGTAAAGCTTTTTTCCAGCTTTAATATCAGGGAGGTAAGGGGGCGGGGAAAGGGGGTAGGGGTGGAAAATATGGTGAATCGCCCAGGGGGCTGATTCTTGAATTTCGTAGGAGAGGTCGCACGGGAACGTTCCCATCCCAACGCTTAGAAGATGTCAAGATTGTATGGTGCACGCGCAAAGCTGACTGGATTGTCGCTTTTCAAGAGCTTCACCGTTCACCTGCTTAGGCGCAATTTTATAACTCATTTATTTAATTTTCCTTTTGGTAAAAAAACTGTAAAAGTATTTAGTGAAATCGCTATGATCGATGACTTAGTATTTATTTTTGATCAACTGAATGAAATGATGACCACCAAGAAGACGAAAAATTATTCGTCCTAGAACAAATCTTTGAAAGAGTATGACGATGTAGATTTTAAAAAGAGATTTAGATTATCTAAAAAGATATGCGAAATTGTGCACGAGGATATTCGAGAAGTTTTATTCTCTCAACGAGCTCACATGTATGTATATATACTGTTACATTGAGTATGCTTTGTGACAATTCTGAACATTTTTTGTTGTGGCGCGTCTAGCTGTATGTCTGTCTGTAACTAACGCTGATATCTCAAAAACTGCTTGACTGATTTTATCAAATTTGGTATCTTTGCTGAGTTTGGCTCTAATTGGTGCCATTTTAAAGATATGGTAAAAATAATCAATCCTATATAGATGACAAGAAAATGTAGTCTTTTTAAATTAGAAAAAAACTTATTGTGCTCCTAATTCTACAGCTAATCCAGATGCTCTTAAGGTTTAATCTGGAGTTTTACCTTTGGTTGAAAAATTAACCCTTAGAGGCAGGTGTATGAAAGTGTAGGAAAGTTCCCTTGACACACGGCATCTGGTGCGGTTCGGCTGTGGTCGTATTGAATTCGGATAACTTGTGATAGCTCCAAAGCATGTTATTGGTCGATATCAGGGAGGTGACTGTTCCCGTGCGACCTTTCCTACGAAATTTAAGAATCAGCCCCCTGTACGTTTCTCTGTGCCTGCAATGTGATATCCATCCCTACGCAGACAACACAAAAAAATCGTATTATATAATTGATAAAAACATTTTTTGAAAAACATTGTTTAGAAAAAAAATATTTTTTTATCATTTTACTTATAAACAAATGCACAGATCCAAAAGTCCCGCTCCCGTACTAAAACCGCATTATGTCACGGTCAGCCAATCGCAACGCGCGCTGCTGACATAAGATCTAAAAATAGTCGGCGTGTTTTATAATCGTAACCGCCGCGGCACATGTTTAATGTTTATTAAGTTTAGTTGGCGGGTCGCGAGCGCGTTGCGGTAATACGGATAATTTTTTTCATTTTTTCCAACTTTATGCGATGTTTTTACGATACAAAAATAATAATAATAATAGAAATAATTCGAAATTGTGCATGAAAAGGGTTGGGCCACAGTTCAGTGAAAATTATTGTAGACTTTTTCGAGGAGTTGATTCTGTTGACAGCTGCGACTTGGTTATTTTGGCGAGCAGGTGGTTTAGCGAGAGGTAAATTTTGTTGTTTACCTTTTTCCTTCCACATTAATTTTTATCATATACCTAAGACAAATTGAACGCTTTTAGTTCCCTCCAGGTTGAACCATATTTTTCCGAAAGCACCGCAAATTGATTTAAAACGGTTGGATCAATTGATCGAACACCTTTTCGATATCTGATATTATTAAGGTTAATTTTTCCCAACTTTTGCGAATTTGCGATAAAAAAAAATGGTTACTTACTTACACTTACACTTACTACGTTTATACGCACCTCTCCGAGGGTTGGTACGTCCTTCATTAAATGTGGGTTTAACGAAAAAACAAATAAAATAACTTAGTTAACAACAGATTTTTCGGAAAACGGGAGGCTTGAGTATTTCTTGGGTTTAAAAATAAAGTCAATTTAGTGCTTAAAACGGTTGTAGTGGTGTTCATACGACAATGTTTTTAAACCGTCCTTTTATAAAAGCGCTTTAAAGGCGCATTTACACAGACAAACTTTCCTTTGATGTTGAAATGCCGACAAACATTTACACGAGCCTCTTGAGCAAAATGCTCAAAGAAATGTTCAAGCAAAATCGCGTACAAAAAAACACACGTAAATTTTGGAGAGAATGTTGAGCAAAATTTGTCTGAAGAATTGGGGGTATAAAAATTTCTTTACAAATTCAAAATATATATTGTTATCGGAATTCATTGAACTTAACTGAAAATAGAAAAACAAAGATTTAAAATAAGGTATTTTTTAATTAAGTGCTTTCCGACGGAAAAACGATTTGATGTCGAAATTCACATTTTACCTCATAAGCAACTTCGATTGACCTGATTTACTGATGATAGGGGATATGCCAGTATACTTGTAACTTTTTTGGGGTTGTAAAAAAACGAGAATAAAAAAATTATAATTGGCACTTATTTATTGCTGTTGCCTGTAAAATGTAATGATAAAAATTTACGTTTAAAAGAATATCTCTTTATTTTACTTCCTACTTTAGTCTTTTACAATAATAATTAAGTCAAATTAAAAAATCTATATACATTTTATTAAATCTCAAATATATGAACAAAAGCACGTTCGTTTTAAATAATACCCGTTTATTACCCACGTTTATAACCCTACGATCCCGACCCTTATCTAAAAAATATAATTTAGCAGTAATAGACTAGACTTTTAAATCGGAAGTTGCCCTTTGCATATTGTTTGTTCAGTGTCAGTAATCGACCTTGGGGCCTTAAACTAACTAGGTAAATCTGGTGTGAGGAATTAAAAAAAAACACAATCAAAGCTAAGGGTAAAGTAAAGTTACAAAAATATTTAAAAAAAAATCCCCTTCCCACCACTCCTCAGTCGCGAGGCGCGGATTACCGCTTAAAAGTGCAATTTTTGAGTTTTTTGCCGATATTTGAAAAACTCCCAATTTTCCTGGGTTGTTTTTTGAATTTAGGAAAAAAAGCCAATAACAATGTTTCGCTTGCCGTCGGCTTTTTTTCACAAAAATTTAAAATAAAAGGTGGTGTTCCATTTTTTTAAAGAATTGAGATCAATGATCACTGCTGTGAAATTTTATTTATTCTCATCTTTAAAAATATTTTTCCAAAACAGATACCAATAATTTGCTCAAAAATTTACCCGAATAAAATGTTCAAAGAAATGCTCACAAAAATGTTCACGCAAAAAATTTTAGATCTTTTGCACGAGCTTTTGTTTGAGCATGTTCGTCTGTGTAATTGCGCCTTAAGAGGCTCGTATAAACAAAGTAACTGATCCTGCTTTTAATTCGCTTCAGTTTGAAGCATATTTCTCCTGAAGCAATTACAAATTGATCCCGAGATTGATCCAAAACAAATGGATCAATTGATCGAACGCCTTTTTAATATGATATAATAAAGGTTCATTTTTTCCAACTTTATGCGAGGTTTTTACGATACAAAAATAATAAAAATAATAGAAATAATTCGTAATTGTGCATGAAAAGGTTTAGGCAACAGTTCAGTGAAAATTATTGTAGACTTTTTCGAGGAGTTGATTCTGTTGAGCAAGTGGTTAAACGAGAGGTAAATTTTGTTGTTTACCTTTTTCCTTCCACATTAATTTTAAACATATACCTAAGACACTAACGGTGGGATTGACTAAAAGGGACTAGTCTATTTTAGAACGGTCCTAAGTTTAAGTGAAATTTTTGGTTTTAAGCATTTTTAACCAATTCTCCTTGAGTTTTGGACATAGTTTGATTTATAAGAAGAATTTTAAGAAATTTCTTTATGGAATAATCATCTTAACACTATCTTCTGTTGGATTTAAGAGTAAATTTTTAATTTAGAAGAAAAGAAACTTAAAATATTTAAACACATGCAAGGTTTAAATACTAAACACTCTGTAGAATAAATTAGCAGTGGGGCTATATGTCACTCGAATCAAAACTTACCCTTGTTAATTAATTTTTCCAATGAATACTTGATGTCACACAACGATTTAGATGAGTAATAATAAAATAAGGAGTAGATTAATTTTGTATTCATGTAAAAGGTGTTTTTATTTATGAAATGTATTAAAAAAACTTAAATGCAATTTTTTTACATTTTTGTCAGTGACAAAATGTCAGTTTAAAAATATTAGCGCTGCCTTCAATCACAAACAGCGAGTTCGGATCTTTTACCTCTGCTTGCATCTTGGCTTGCACCAACCGCTACTGATGAAGGTAATTATGCAGTATACGGTTTTCTGCCATTTTTGATTTTTTTTGAAAAATTCCTTATGGGGGCACCTTCTAGAGTCCCTAGGACCCCAAATCCGTCTGCGCCGTTTGTTTTTTTTTTTTTCACTAAAACAAACCAAACCAACACAGTCCAACCCAACCTAATCCAAACCAACCCAAAACAATTAAAAAAACACTTAACAAACCCCCTGGGCACCCTTTTTTCTCGTTAAAAAAAAAAAATCGGGCGCAGGCGGATTTGGGGTCCTAGGGACCCTAGAAGGTGCCCCCATAAAGAATTTTTCAAAAAAAATCAAAAATGCCAGAAAACCGTATACTGCATAATTTATCTGATGAAAGCTACAGCTTTAAAATGAGTGAGCTTTGAGTAAGGAAAGTTTTTTTGACTGAGGATTTAGATAACCTCAATGTTTTACTTTTCGTTTGTAAATAAATTAATATAGTTGATTTGGGTTTTTTTGTTTGGTATATTTTTCGTGCATAATCAGTGACCTTCACTTATGTTATGTTTTGCCTCGTAGTGCCCTCATAAATATCCTTTTTGTGCTGAAAACGGGTTCAACAAAATAGGAGGTGTTTTATTGGGTAATGAACAACTTGGGATATTAAATAAGGTAAATTAATCCTTGTTAAAGCGGTTAAATAGGAAAATTATAAACGAACTTATTACCAAATGCCAAAAAGAACAGTCCTTTCTTGGGGCTATAAATTTAAACCACCCCCCTGAGGTGGTCTAAAAAATAATCAACTTTATAACCTCAAACACAAATAATGAAGCTTTTATTTTCCAAATTTTTGGCGTATTCACCATTTGCCATTTTGAAACCTGTCAAAAAAATTAGTTTTAGGGCATTTTCTTCTAAAATATGGTGTATTTTGAAAAAAAAGCAGTTTTTCAGTGGTATTTTGCAATAACAATACAAAATAATCAATAACTTCGTTTCTTTTCTGTACGGGTAAGTGTTTTTTGAAAATTAGTTTTAAAATTTAGTACCACCCGCAAGTGTAAATATTTAGTCCTGTGGGGGGGTACCAGGTTGAACCATATTTTTCCGAAAGCACCGCAAATTGATTTAAAACGGCTGGATCAATTGATCGAACACCTTTGTGATATATGATACTGTCAAGGTTAATTTTTTCCAACTTTCGGCGATTTTTACGATACAAAAATAATTACAATACCAGAAATATTTCGAAATAATGCATGAAAAAGGATAAGCAACAGTTAAGTGAAAACTTTTTGGAGGGGTTGACTTGATTTGGTTATATTGGCGAAGCAGGTGGTTTCGCGAAAGGGAATTTTTTTCATCATCATTTCATCTCCTAATTCCTAGCACCGTACGGATGAGCACCACAAGTGCGAAATCCGGATCTACGCTTATCATTACCTTTTTTGAGGGAAAGCTCGCTATTCATGGATTTTTTTATTTATTCACCCCCGCTAAATCCTTTTTTAAATTGGAAATTTTATTAGACACACAGTGGGATTTTCTAAGATCTAAAATAGTACCCCCCTACAGGTCTAAATATTTACACCTGTGGGGGGCACTAAATTTTAAAACCAATTTTCAAAAAACACTTACCCATACAGAAACTACACAAAGTTTTTGATTATTTTTTGTTGTTATTGCAAAATACCACTGAAAAACTGCTTCCAGAAAAACGCCATACTTTGAACCCGTTTTCAGCACAAAAAATATATCTATGAGGGCACTACGAGCCAAAACAAACATAACTGAAGGTCACTGATTATGCACGAAAAATATACCAAAAACAAAAAACCCAAAACAACTATATTAATTTATTTACAAACTGAAATTAAAACATTGAGGTTATCTAAAAGCGCACTCAAGAAAACTTTCCTTACTCAAAGCCCACCCATTTCAAAGCTGTAGCTTTCATCAGTAGAGGTTGGTGCAAGCCAAGGTACAAGCAGAGTTAAGAAATCCGAACTGGCTGTTTGTGATTTCAACGCAGCTAATATTTAAGGCGAATTTTTCATAGTAAACTACCATGGTTATGGTTAACCAAACCACTCGTATTTTCGCGTGTGTGTTCACTTGTATTTGAAATGGCGCATCATGTGTGACGTCATACTTAACTAAACCATAAACCATGTCATTTTTGCGAGTGGGTTTTCTTACAATGACGTCAGACCAAACTAACCTGGCAATCGACCTCTTGCAGTTGGTTTGTGATTGTAGTTCTGTGTTGGCTGATATATTTTTGCAGTTTGAAAATACATTTTTTTATGCATTTCTTTATATTTATAAATTATTCTTTAAAGTGAGCCACGGGCCATCGAAAATTTTAAAAATCCGACAAAAAAAAAGTTATATATATCTGTATAAGAGTCCATAATATATCCCAGTTTTATTTTTTTCGTATTTTACTCACCATTTATAAACCCGACGTTACCGTTCGACGTTGACGCTTATCTGGGATTCTAACGTCGAGTTTATAAGTGAGGGTTTGCCTTCTCCATATCTCTAATTTTTTCACATCAATTGGTAAACAGATTTATATGGATGTAATTAATAATGCTGGAGTATGCAGTGCTCGTTAACAAATAACTTTTTATTATCAAAACAGATGACCCATTGGTGTTTGAAAATATAAGAAAAGGTACACCTTACCTATGTATCTTAAGGCGCATTTACACAGACAAACTTTCCTTTGATGTTGAAATGCCGACAAACATTTACACGAACCCCTTGAGCAAAATGTTCAAAGAAATGTTCGAGCAAAATCGCGTACAAAAAAACACACGTAAATTTTGGAGAGAATGTTGAGCAAAATTTGTTTGAAGAAATGTTGGTAATAAAAATTTCTTACAAATTTAAATTTTATAGTTTTATGGGAATTCATTGAACTTAACTGAAAATAGAAAGACTAAGTTTTAAAACAAGGTATTTTTAATTAAGTGCTTTCCGACGGAAAAACGATTTGATGTCGAAATTCACGTTTTACCTCATAAGCAACTTTGATTGATCTGATTTTTATAGGGGATATGCCAGTATACTTGTAACTTTTTTGGGGTTGTAAAAAAAACGAGAATCAAAAAAAATAAAAATTGGCACTTATTTATTGCTGTTGCTGGGTTAGGAAAAGATAAAAACCGTAGACTAGTGAGAGAGAGTTTTGGTCAAATGAACATTGACACACAAAATTACAGCAGTGTTTGACTGCGCTGCGTTCCGACTGTCTAAACCTCCCTATCCCCCCCCCAGGGAGCAACTAACTACTCTCCAGAACAGTTCTCTAAAAATATCCACCTGCATTTTAAAAAGTAATTACTTCGAAGACATTTCCGTTTTCTTTTTATAATGGAAGAAAACCAAAAAAGTTAAAGAAAATAATTAAATGTTATTACCTCCATCATTAACTATTTTAACATTGCATATGACAAAACTGATAGCCACTAATAATGTTTCGCTTGCCGTCGCCTTTTTTTTCACAAAAGTTTAAAATAAAAGTTGGTGTTCCATTTCTTTAAAGAATTGAGATCACTGATCAATGATGTAAAATTATATTTATTCTCATCTTTAAAAATATTTTTCCAAAATAGATAGCAATAACTTGCTCAAAAATTTACCCGAACAAAATGTTCAAAGAAAAGCTCACAAAAATGTTCGCGCAAAAAATTTCAGATCTTTTGCACGAGCTTTTATTTGAGCATGTTCGTCTGTGTAATTGCGCCTTTATAATTTTTCTGTTGCACGGCATTACTCGTAAATTTTGCTAGGTAGCATATATCATAGTACAAATGGATTGCTTTTGATACTTACCTATTTAAAAAATGCAATTGCAGTGTGCCTGAAGGTGTATTCGAGTGTTTGAATAACTATGAATTGTCGAAAGGCTGATGGTGTTGCTTTATTTTTCACGGGAAATTCCAATAATAAAAATCTGTGAAGCTTATCGATTTTTTTTGTAGAGACTAATTTTTGGTAATAATGCAGTATACGGTTTTTTGCCTTATTTGATTTTTTATGAAAAATTCACCTATATACTAGGGTCCCTAGGACCCCAAATCCGTCGACGCGGGTAGTTTTTTTTTTGTGTTTTTTTATTTTTTTTTACTAAAACAACCCAAAACACATTACTACCCCCCCCCGCACCTTTTTTTCTCTTTAAAAAACCGGCGCCGGTGGATTTGGGGTCCTAGGGACCCTAGTAGGTGCCTCTATAAAGAATTTTGCACAATTACTTAATTTTTTTATTCGTTTTTCTTCTCTTTGTTTTTTTTTCTGGCCCACACGCCTCTAAATGCTGTTGAAATTGTACTTATAAATTTTAATAGGGAACCTAGGTAGGTCTAGAGTCATTGTGGGTATGCATTTTTGACATATTTGCATAACTGTCTCTAGGTTGGTAAGGCAGCACCATATAGTAGTACCTACTAGTAGTTCTAGTATGTCCAACCTTTTATTTACATAAAAGTAAGGTTAACGTAAATTGGTATACTGTATTTGTCAACCAAATCAGCTGTGCACCAGTGAGTTAACCGTGACGTCATTCCTGACGTCATTATCCTAACAAACCACAGAGTGGTTAGGGTCATGAAACATTCGCCTTTAGAAACTGACATTTCGACAGTGACAGAAATGTAGACAAAACTTGTATTTAAATTTTTTAATACATTTCATAAATAAAAACACCTCTTAAATAAATACAAAATTAATCTACTCCTTATTTTATTATCACCCATCTAAATCGTAGTGTATAACCCCAATTTTAATTTGTTCTACAGAGTGTTTACTATTTAAAACACGCGTGGGTTTAAATTTTTTAATTTTTAAAACAAATGGATCAATTGATCGAAAGCCTTTTTAATATGATATTATCAAGATTCATTTTTTCAAACTTTATGCGATGTTTTTACGATACAAAAATAATAATAATAATAGAAATAATTCGAAATTGTGCTTGAAAAGGTTAAGCAACAGTTAAGTGAAAATTATTGTTGACTTTTTGGAGGAGTTGGCAGCTGCGATTTGGTTATTTTGACGAGCATTTGGGTGGTTTCGACCAAGGTAAATTTTATTCAAATGTAAAAAATAGCGAGCTTTCCCTCAAAAAAGGTAGCGATAACCTCAATTTTGCACTGGCGGCGCTCATCAGTACGGTGCTAGGTGCTAACCATCTATCGGCAGATATCTTTTTTGAGGAAAAGCTCGCCTAACAGCCATCTCGACGTACGCAACGAGTGCAATCAGCTGTTTTATTATCGCATCCACCATAAAATCTAGTAAAATAAGTGCCTTTTGGCAACATTGTTTTGAAAGCGTTAAAACGCATACGTGTGTGTTATTTACTGACGGGACAAAAGGAAAATGAAAAATATCCTCGGACATATCCAAATTTTTTAAATAAAAATTTTTTTAAGTAGAAAATTTTATATAGACGTATTGTTGGTTTTACGTAGGCAAACAGAAAAAAACTGAATAACAAATTTATGTATAGCACCCACCTATTATTATTATCATCACCTGTGTAAATTATGGATTTTGTTTTGTGTTTACTGACAGGACATTACTTATGAAACACTATTAGTTTGTTTTCCTATATATTTTGGCTAATTGCTATCATATAGGGTGGACCACAAAAAACCGGACTGTCTCGTTTTAACTGCCAATGTTTTATTTATTGTCGATTTATTTTAACGCAAAACTTGGAAAGATAATGAAATAGACTTTTTAGAAAAAATTTGAAAAAATTACATTTATGATTAATTCCAAATGGCGGATGTCCAAAAGTTTTATGCATCTTAAAAAAGAGTTGTAAACCGATGTATCATTTGATAAATTTTATTAAGAAATTAAAAAGCTATGGGTTTTTTCATATACCAACTTTTTGCATAAAATAAAACTGAAACTCAATTTACGTATCTTTTCGCCAATTTTGTTGGCAAGAATACTTTACGGAAATAACATTTTGTGACAATCCAAGATGGCGGATGCCTTACAATTTTATGCATTTTAAAAAACCCTTTGTCCTTTTTCTTAAACCACTTTGTACATTTTTTTGCTATAACAGAGAAGTACCAACTGTTATCTGTTAACCCATGTATCATTTGTTAAAATCTATTAAGAAATAAGAAAAATATTGGGCTTCTAATGTAACACCTTTTTTGTATGCAGTTGATTGTTTTAGTGCTACTTAATCTTTTTGATGTATGTTCTAGTATATTGTTACAAAATTGACGTTAATTTTTTATTTTATGCAATAAAGGTGTTACACTAGAATCCCAATATTTTTCTTATTTCTTAATAGATTTTAACAAATGATACATGGGTTAACAGATAATAGTTGGTACTTTTCTGTTATAGCAAAAAAATACCTATACAAAGTGTTTAAAAAAAAAACAACGGGTTTTTTAAAATGCATAAAATCTCTAATTGTCACAAAATGTCATTTTTTAACCCTTATTGTTAGCATCTCTGTAAAGTGTAGTTATTAACAACATTGGCGAAAAGATAACGTTATTTGGGTAACTTAAATTATTATCAGTTTTTATTTTATGCAAGAAGTGTCTCAAAAACAACCCAACGGTTTTTTAAGATGCATAAAGCTTAATAAATAAGCTGATAAATAGACATTCTTTTCAAAAGATCTTTCGGAATTCCACTTTTTTCAGACAAAAAGATACCTGCGACTTAAAATTTGTATCAATTCCTTATAATCCTAATTATATGAAAGGATTACAAAAAGTATTTAATAACACCGGTCTTAAATTAGTATATCAATCCGGTAACACAATAAAAAGTTTACTAGGAAATCCCAAGGATAAAACTACAGTTCTAGAAAAAAGTGGAATTTACGAAATTAGTTGCATGGATTTTGACAAAAAATATGTTTTAAAGAACACTTAGCACACTTAAAATTACGGCAGAACAGAAAAGTCAAGTGTGGCCGAGCATGCTTTTGAAAACAACCATAGATTCACATTAGATAACCTAAAACTTCTAAAAAGTGTACCAAACAAAAGACTTTTGAATGCATATGAAAGTATGGAAATCATTAAATCCAGAAATAGTTTAAATAAAGATAGAGGACCCATCCCGTTTAGTACACTTTATTCTTCAGTTGAGGGGAGATAGGATTATAAATCGTGATCAATCACAAATTATTAGTCTTATCTCCGCCCACTAAAAGATTGTATATAAGTTAGAGCGTAGGTTAATTTAGTTTATTTTTTATCGTCTCCTGATGATGCTAACGTTGTTAACGAAACGCGCGTCGAGTGAAAAAAAGTGTAGTTTTGGTTTGTGGAAAACAATCATAACTTTGTTTTAGTGCAACCAAAGGTTCCAAATTCCCAACATAATAAAGCTTTTGTACATCCGCCATTTTGAATTTTTGATAAATGTCATTTTTTGACATAATTGCGAAAAGTCTATTTCATTACCTTTTCAAAACTTTTTTTTGGGTTCAAATCCGACAATAAAAAATTGGCAGTTGAGACAAACAGTTCGTTTTTTTGTGGTTAACCCTATATATTTTAAGATGTGAAAAGAAAGTTTTTGCTGATGGTTCCAATAAATCTACATATTTAATGATAGGTATATCCGAGGGTGTAACCACTGTTGGCAATCATGTCACAAATCTTATCCGTTCGCAGTCCCTTGCAGCCCCTGAAACTATCTAAACCTCACCAAACCCTGGCTTGCAGACCCTAAGAGTCCCTAGGAGTCTTTAGAAGTCTCTCGGCAATCCCCTGCAATCACTGACAATTCAACTAAATTGGCAATCATGTCACATAACACACACAACTAGTGGTTACTCCCTCGGGTATATCCTGCATACACTGATTTGGTTGTAATAACTTTAAAGGCACTGAAGAAATGTCAGACACCTCCATCGTCCGAGAAATTGCCCCGATTTGTTAAATTCCACCTTTATCAATTGAAATTCAGAAACTTTCCCAAGTCAAGTTCAATGCCTGCTAAATTTTAACTATATGCTAAATGTGGTTCAACGATTCTTTTGCTATTTAACTATTACTTTGCGAAAAGACTGTGTGGGCAGTTTGCAAACATACTAAAATGGGCTATTAGATGTAATAGGTATTTACGTCACTAGACCTGTAAAGACACTTTCCGGTCGTGTATCGTACGTACTTTTTTTTTCAAACGATCAAAAAAAACATTTTAGTATCTATCACTTTCGTCGACGCCTAGCCGTGTTGCGTAATTTATGAACACTCCCCTGATATTTTCTGCTTCTTGTTGCCGCTAAGGCCGGTAGTTTTTAAGATGAAAACTAAGAAAAACAAGTAAGGTTTTGTGGTAAGAAATGATTTTTGTATTTTTAACTTGTGCAAAATTGTATAAAACATTAGAAAAATTATAGTGTAGTGCCAACCATGGCCAACTTATCAAGCAAAATAATGATAAAAGAGATCATAAAAGACAGATTTTCAGGTTTGTTCTTTATTTACCTATATTTATGGTATACTTTTACTTTGATAATTAAAAATGTGTGGTCGATTTTTCGGTGTATGTCACTCTTGAAGCAGCTTTTATTATTTCCTCCGGATTCAACTCATTTTTTAAACTTTTGAAGCAAATTTAAAACAGCTTTTTTAGAAGTGTCAAAACTGCCTAAAAAAACAAGCTAAAAGCTGTCAACAAGAAGTCATAGTCAACTTGGCCAAAAATGGGAACGGAAAAGGATCAAGGGACCGGAAAATTGAACAAAAAGGTCCTTTCTGGACAGTGGAAATATTTCGAAAGAACATGCCTTGTAATGTAGAACTTTCCGTATGAAAAATCGTACGGAAAGTGGCTATTTTCCGGTCGTTTGAAAAAAAAACTTTTTTCTTTTCTTTGTTTTAATACAACTCATCCTCATCAAAAAATGTCTTCAATATCTTCCTATATTGAAACGTCGAAACGTCATCAAAAAATGTCTTAAAACCGAGTTAAAACATTAACAACAAATTATTATTTATATACAGGGTGGATTCTTTAAACGGAACGGTTCTTCTAGCGGGTTAGAATTTGGTTGAATAAAAAAAATCAAAAACACGTCAACTAAGATTTTTGTTTTCCTTTAATCGTGCTATCTTGGTTTTGTCTATGTCATTTAGTTTACGAGGTATGGCAATTTTTTTAAAATAGGACACCCTGTATATTTTGCAATTTTTTAAATGTGCAAGCAATTCTCTCTTCAGCAATACCACACAGTAGAATCTATCTTTTTCGATAATCAAGATATTTTTATCTAAATCTGTATGGGAAACTTCGATATTCATTCAAATATCCCCCGTAAAACACCCAAGCAACAAAATCAGTCGCGACGTGGTGGCCGTCCCCACGCCCTATCTTTAATAGAGTTGTGGCGTCATATCACGGCGACGGTTTTATTACTACTATATCTCTAGGTATTCACCGTTTTTGGGAATGCATTGGGACGGTTATACAACTACATCGCGACGGTAAAGATTACTCTTGATATAGGAATTATGTCGTCGCGGGTAGTAAACGGGCACGTTATCCCGACGTCCTGTTTACCACATAAAGTAGTATTTCTGACTTTTTAGGGTTTTTATAGGTTTTCTCTATCCCACATTATTAATTGAAAATATGTTGATCTTTTTCTAAACTACATCAGGACACACACCATAAAATATGTGAAGACATGACAGAAAACAAAAATATTATCTATATCATAACTTATACCTAATAATTACCATTTTATTAACCATTTTTCTGAAGTCACAACATCCTAAATGTATAAACGCATAGCACTTTACTGACTAAAAATGCTGATTTTTTGATAAAAAGAACGCGCGCCCCACAGTTTTGACCCAGTTTTATCTAAAATGTCGATAAAAAATCGGAATTATTTGAGGTTAGGATTTCCAAATTAAATGTATTTCCAGTTTTAATATGGTTTATTAATTAAATATTAATATTTTTACTTTTATTGATACATGCAACTACTAATCAATGATTTAATGAGTTTTTTTTAAATGGCGGCGTCGCTCATCCAGTTGACGGTGCAGTAATTTACAATGTCAGTAAAGTAGATAGGCGACCGTGTAGACTCCATAACTTTGTAGTTTTGTATTGAGTAGGGGCTACTGAATTGCAATCAAATTAATATCAGTACCTCGTAAAAGTAATATTAAAGAAATGTAAGTTTTCTCGTGTTTCTAGTAATGGTATATAGTTATATAGAGGAATATATTACTTTCGCGTATAACTTTATATTTTTACGATAGTGATTTTTTAACAGTAATAGTGACCACACTAAGTGAAAATAATGAAATTTTTCCTATAAATAGTTTTTCGTAGGAAATATTACTACGCTTTAACCCTTTTTTGGTGGCAATGACAATGGCACCAGTGAAATTGACTATAATTGTTGCTTGGGCAGGGCATAGACAACAATTCCATGCAAGTTTAAATGCCTCTATCTTGGAAACCATAAGATATAGAGTATTAGTGTGTGGTATTGTCAAGAAGAATTCAAAAATGGAAAACTATACAGGCTGTCCTATTTAAAAAAAAATATTTTGTTGCCATACCTCGTAAACAAAGCGACATAAAAAAAAATCAAAATAGCACGATTAAAGAAAATGAAAAATCTCAGTTGATGTATTTTTCGATATTTTTATAAACCCAAGTACTAACCCGCTAGAAGCACCGTTCCGTTTAAATAATCCACCCTGTATATCTAAATATTATGTCTCGTTGGTAAATATAATATATAATAATAAATAAAAAATACAGCAAAAAAGTTTTCACAATACATTAAAAATATAATAATAAATTTTTTCTATGGTTTTGTATGATCGCATTTTAATGTTTTAACGGTTTCTTGAAGTTTCTAGTTTCGTTGTATTTTTTAAATTGAATTTTGTCCCGTCGGTAAACAAAAATAATATTTTAGGATGGGAAAAAATAGCCTAGAGCGCAAACAAAAAATTAAAGCCTGTGTGTCGAATTACAGAAGAAAAATATATGAATGTGACAATTAAAAACAAAATTATTTGAAAAATTGTGCCAAAAATCGTAAAAAATACAAGGAAAAATTAAGATTTGGTCAAAGATAATATTGCCTTGAAAATGGAACTAAAAATTAAAGAAAATGAGGGAAAGAGATAGAAAACGAGAACATTTTTTTGTACAATTTTCGCAAAACTAATAAACATTTAACTAACATTTTTTCGGAAAATTATTACTTAAACTCAATGTTACAAAATATCATCAAATTATTATTATATTAACGACAAAAGATATTTAAATATTTTTAAAAAACGTTCTATTGTTCTTTCTGTTTGTCCCGTTAGTAATCATGGAATCGCCCAGGCGTCCCTTCGTGACTCTGTACAGGAACCCCGTTTCTTCGGCAATTTTTGTAAAATATTAAATTTATTAAATTTAATAACAGCTTTAAATCCGTTTTAAAGTCGAAAAAGACGTGAACACGGTTACAAAAACTGTTCTAAGTAGAAAGAGTAGAGGGTTACAGATTGAAAGACAGCGCTACGTTTTTTTAAGTTTTTTGATTCTTTTAAAAGAGTATCATATTTACTGGTGTTGGTTCGTTGGAGAGGGGTCAGTAAAACACAGAAATCTAAATTTTTTCTATGCCGACGTTTCGGCCCTTTATTGGACCATCCTCAGGGCATGAAAATGCTGGATAATATTGTTTTAAATTTATTTCAACAAAATATTTCGTGAGAAGACGAGACTGCTACGATATATTGTCTCGTAGGGTCGGGACTTTAGCGTACCTGGTTATGGAAGGTCAGGCTCAGACTTTTCGAAGCTTTATTGAAAGAGCAACTTCAATCGGTAGTAAAAGTTTGTGGATAAATGGGCATTTTAGTTAATCCAGCCGATTCTAATTTCAAACTAAAATAAGGAAATACTCATAATCACAGTTTTACGCCATTTGAAGGCAACATTTATCGTTAAATTTGACGGAATCCTAGTTGGGAATCTTTTAGTTAATTGTGGGTGACGTCGGCAACAGCGTATCGGTTTCTCAAGTTTATTATCTCTTTCGCTCTCGTTGTCTGTCTGTCGAACCCTGTATAGGGGTGGACAAAGACTTTTGGGACACCCTGTATAATTGCTAAAACCGTTTGGCGCGAAAAAGACCTTGCACATCCAATCCATTAAATATGCATTAATCATCATTCTGACAGAGTGCTGAATCTATTCTATTGTGTCTATTTAACACTTTAAAATCCAAGGTTGGGTGGGTAGGTACGTTTTGTAGATTTTTTGCTCCTTGTTAATAAAAATGCCCACGGTGATCGTCTGTTAATGGATAGTTTTTGGTCTTGTCAATTTACAGCCCGATAACGCTATTTGGCCGTTCAAAATAGGCTTTTTGGTACCGGTTTCACGTCGACGCGACGACAGTCCGGATGTTTGACATTTGCGATACCTTATTAGTTTTCTTTCTTAATTTTCAAAATAACATTGGTTTACTGTGGTTTTCCAGTCCAAGACAAAATCCAGACCTTCTTGATTAAGTTCCGAGAAAATATAGATGATTCCAAATATCCGAATTCATTGCGTTGCACAAATAGAGAGTACTTATTCGTAATCGTATCTCAGTGCGCATGCTTAGAACGGATAAGTCGTACAACAGCGACTACGTCTCACCTATCTCTACGATCACCCTTGAAGTATTCGTACGCAGCTAGCGTATCCTAACCATTTCGTTATCTGTGGGCTTTCATAAATGCCTGATCCACAGTTTCACTCCTTCTATCGTCAATTTTGTTGCCCTCTCACTTTTTTCGACAAGGAACGAAATAAAAGTGAGCGGCATGAAGTAAAACTATTCATCAAGCGCTAAACAAGAATTGGTTGGGTTAGGTCGTACGTAGTAAGGACGACTTTGATCTTGTTGAAATAAATTTAAAACAATATTATCCAGCATTTTCAAGCCCTGAGGATGGCCCAATAAAGGGCCGAAACGTCGGCATAAAAAATTTTAGATTTCTGTTTTTTATTGACCCCTCTCCAATGAACCAACACCAGTAAATATTTGTAACCGTGTTCACGTCTTGTTCGACTTTAAAACGGATTTAAAGCTGTTATTAAATTTAATAACACAGGGGTGTTTTTTAAAAAAAAATCTGATACCTGTAGACTCTTTTATTTTACAAAAATTGACGAAGAAACGGGGTTCCTGTACAGAGTCACGAAGGGACGCCTGGGCGATTCCATGATTACTAACGGGACAAACAGAAAGCACGATAGAACGTTTTTTAAGGACGGATTCACGAACGCATCAAAGATACGCTAACAACAAGGAATCAAAAATAGGTTGCCAACTTTAATGTCCATTTGCACCGCAGAGTTAAAACCAGTTTGGTTTAAAAACTCTTTAATCCAGATTTATCAGTGGCGCTCTCAGCCATTTTAAAAGAGGGGGGGCTGTTCCGATACGAAAAAAAAACTAGAATAAAAGCGTAGCTTTATATCAATATACGCAAACAAAACTTATTAACTACAAGCCCGAATTTGGTCTCAAATTTAAGGGGGAGGTATTCAGATTTTAAGTCGTTTATTTCATACATTTTTTATTTTAAAAATGTTTAAATGCGCCGAAAATTTTTGAGGAAATTACATTAAAAATGCAATTTTTGAGTCGAATTAAACTAAAATCGTAAATATCAACGGTATCATAGCACCGCAGGCGAAATTTTTTAAGAAAATTGCAAACAAAACCTAATAGCTAAATACTTTTTTTTTTGAGGTCTAAAAAGCTATTTAAGTTGAAACATTACAATTTAAATTGCATATCTGAAACATAAGAGCCTATATGAAAAAAAAAAATGCAGCCACGCTAAGCCCGTCAGGCGAATTTCCGTCATAATAGTGTTTTTAAGTACATATGTTTTCAATATTCTGAAGCATGAGAAGCTTCTTTCTGACGAAGCATTAGTTACTGGCAAACATCCAAGAAAGTTTTTATCGACGGAAAAATATCGCCACACTTGTTTATTGCTTTGAAAACGTTATCAGGTATGTTTTGATTTAAGCTTTTGCCTACTTCTGACCAATATTGTTTCCAAATACTGACTTCTCCCAATAAAAGTTCAAGAATTTGTATTTTGGATTAATCAACTGCCTTAATTTTGGCGTCATCTTGTATAAAACTTGATTTTTATTTCCGAAATGATTTTGTCTTCTCTCGTTTAAAAATAGAAACTGTATAATACTATTCTGTATTACCAATAGTTTTCGTGGTAAGTCCGTCATCCGTTTGTTTATTCTTCGTGTGACAAATTGAGGTTCAAACTGTCCCAAAATACTGTGGAGGGAGATTCTAGAATGTCTTTAAAGGAACTTTCTGCAATTTCTCGTTTTTTCTCCAACGACTTCAGGGTTACCACCAGCATCTTTGTTGTCTACCTTTTTCTGGAGCCCCCCCTGGGACCGCCACTGGATTTAGCATAAAACTTGTTTCCTTTTGGTCAAATTTTTGACGGAAAATAGAGGGGCCCAACGATCTGTCAACATCATGTGTTGTGGAGGGCAATCAAACTGTTTTTAAAGTTACGACAGTCGTATCTAAAGTTACGACAGTCGTTTTTGGGGTTGGGTTGCCTTTTCCGTCTTGTGTAGGGTTAACTAGGGTTAATTGTGTTATGTTGGGTGGCGTTGCTTTTCTTGTAAAAATGTAAAAAAAAACGGGTTTTTCGCGACTGTCGTAATTTTAGTCACGATATAAGTGCCTTTCCTATTGATGAAAATGCTTTTTTATTGTAGTTTGTTCTCTGAGAAAAGCAGTTTGTTTCCCGATTTTTGGAATAGAGTCATAAAATCGGTTAAAAAAAAAACGATGTTTTTGTGCAAAGGTCAATTACCTGTGTTTTGTTTTCATTGTTTTTTTTCGTATTTTTTTCATTTTTTAAGGATTTGTAAGAAAGAAATATAATACGAAAAGTCGCTTGTTGCAAATGTAAATGAGAAAATACAAGAATTCTTCTAAAATAACTCATATTATTTTTTTCCACCATAAATGGGCTTTCGGTTGAGGCGGATGCATTCACAGCAGCTTCCAGTGTTGCCAGAGTGTCTGCGTCATAAAGTTAGATCTGGCCTGGTGCAAACAAATTTTCTTAAATCCGGATTTAGCCAAATCTAGATTTAAGGAATTTTCGGTGCAATTGGCCACAAGTGTCTATTCATGAAAGAACGCCCAAACAGAAAAACACGCACGGGTGTTTTGGGTGTACTAAACGCTACGCCAGTTCTCGGATGTTCGCTTGCCCTTCGTACGTCAAAATTCTTGTGTTAACCCTCCGTACGTTTGCGGTGCTTCACAGCAATTAATATATGACGTTCAAATGTTAGCAGTGTCAAATAACGTTAATCCACGGGCGTTTTGGGCATCTAATATGTAGGTATCTATAAATTTATAACATTTGCCTTTTTTGTATTGGTTTTTTTACCCCTGAATGGGGCTTGCCCATAAAAAATATTACTTTGTTTTTGGATTATACATAAACAAACAGGTAAAAGAAAACCACTTAAAAACTTTGTTCTCTGAAAAAGTTAGGTTTTCTATGTGAAAAAATTGATATTTACTATCGATTTAGCAGCTTTACTCCTACCTATGTAAATTTCAATCAATCGATGAATGATTCAGATTCTATACGTGAAGCCCTTAAGTTTTTAGAAGCTTTTATTTAACTTCACTCGTATGTATATATGTATGTAATGATATCTTGTAGGTTAATTTTGACCAATTTCCACATATCCGATCGACTTCAAATTTGGCGCTCGAAGCGGATGGAGGGGGATACAGTTGAATATTGGTATATTTGCATCTCCTCCTCTTGAAGGGTAGGGGAGGGAAAAAATAGCTAAGTATGCTTGATTGCGTAGTAACTTCCACATATCCGATCGGCTTCAAATTTGGCATGTTTGTATAGTTGCGGTAATAACACAATAATATAGTTTGTTTGAAAGTTTGACACAATGATGTGTTTGAAATTAACTCTGTGTTTCGGACTTCCATTGTCTATATTTTATTTATACACGACGTTTCGATCAGTACAATCTCTGATCATCTTCAGGTGCAAACTACAATCAATTTCTAAGGCTACGTGCTTATATACTGTGAGAAATCACTCAAACTTGAAGTTTAAGGAGTTGGCTTCGCCCAAGGAGGGGCTTCCAAATATTTGAGATTTCAACACTTGGTTTACTGAAAATACCCTGATTCTGCCCAATAAAGGCAGCTTCAAGGAATTTTTGTTTCTTCCACTGTGACTCCTTGTGCAAAACCTTTGCTTCTGCCAACTTAATTCGGTGTTGTTTTCGCCAGTGGTGGCCAATATTTACATTTAGTGGTTCGAATCACACGCAGTTGATACCGCAACATATAAACCTAATCTCTGGCTGAGTATGTTGATGATACTTTTATTGTCTGGACCGGGGATGACCAACAACTTTCAGAATTTCTTCACCACCTAAATAACATAAGACCCACCATTAAATTCACAATGGAGTTGGAGCAAAATTGTCAAATTCCTTTTCTTGATGTACTTGTCACACGAGTAGAAAGCGACATCAGAACAACAGTCTATCGTAAACCCACTCACACAGGACAATATTTAAATCAAGGTTCAAATCATTCTGCTACAATCAAACGAGGCATAATCAAAACTTTGTATAACAGAGCCGTTCAAATTTGTAACAATTCTCATGACTTGGAAATCGAAATAAGAAACATTAAGAAGGATCTGCAGTAGAATGGTTACAGCCTTAAACTTATAACAGATACTATTTCTAAATTTCAACAAACAGGACAGAGATTACAAGACCAAAACTACAATCCCATACGTTAAAGGAGTATCGGAGAAAATTCGAAGAGTAGCGAAAAACTTTAATATTAATTTAATACAATTAGAAGCCTTCTTAGTAAAACAAAACCAGAGAACAAACAAAATAAGGAATGCATTTACCAAGTTCCTTGTGAGTGCGGTGAATCATACATAGGCGAAACTAAAAGACCACTATCTGTTAGGCTTAAAGAACATCAGACGAATACCCAAAAAGGTGAAACCACGAAATCAGGAATCGCCGAACATGCATGGCCAAAACAACACCGAATGAAGTGGGCAGAAGCAAAGGTTTTGCACAAGTAGTCACACTGGAAGAAACGAAGATTCCTTGAAGCTGCCTTTATTGGGCAGAATCAGGGTATTTTCAGTAAACCAAGTGTTGAAATCCCAAATATTTGGAAGCCCCTCCTTGGGCGGAGCCAACTTCTTAAACTTCAAGGTTGAGTGATTTCTCATAGTATATAAGCACGTAGCCTTAGGAATTGATTGTAGTTTACACCTGAAGACGATCAGAGATTGTACTTATCGAAACGTCGTGTATAAATAAAATATAGACAATGGAAGTCCGAAACACAGAGTTAATTACAATAATATAGTGTCACAAAATTGAGAACTCCCCCCCTTCTCGAAGGGGATGTAGGGGATGGAGATGACGACAAGGCATTTTTAATCTGATTGACTTTAACTTGGTGCTTTTGGAAGACTTCTGATTGAAGAGCTAGATAGTTCAAAACTAACAGGAAAAATATCTTGTAATATCGAAGCATTATCAGAAATGCATAGGCTAAGACAAAACTAATAACTTTAAATTAAATTTTTATTAAAAAAAAACTTTTAAAGAACAAGCTTTTATTAAATGCACTAAATAGTAGAAAATAATTTTTTATCTTTCTGATACCATAATAAAAGCGATGGGAGCAAATTAAAAATGTTTACTTTAGATATCACATCTTCAATCGTAAGAAACAGTTGGATTACTTTATAACCTAAGGAAATTTTCAAACGCTTGGCAAGCACGGCAATCTTACCCGTTCTCAGTTTCTTTAGATGTTGTAGTTCTTCTTGTCACCGTAAAGTTAAAATTTGTAATTTACGCCCATCGCTTTTACTATAGCATCACAAAGATAAAATAGTAGTTTTGACAACTAGTGACTAAAATAGTGCGCTGCGCTCGTTATTTAAAAACGCGAGTAAAAAAAAGCACAGGTTAGCCGCGAGTTGTTAACACTATTTTTTAATACCTTTATTAAAAAGTCCAAACAAAACCGGAGAATACTTTTAAAAATCTCGAACGAAGAGAACTTCTCACTCTCACACCATCTTTACAATATAAATCAAGCCGGCTGGTAAATGAAATGAGTGCTACGTTTTCATGGGAATTGAGTTCGTTCTGAAAACGATTTCAATTCGATACCGTCCATAAAAACGCCTGTTTTATCCAGTATTCAAATCGATTTCAATCTAGATCCGACCCTGAAAATGTTTAGGGTTGGATCAAGATCGTATTGAGATCGAAATACCGATTTTCCATGAAAACGGGGATTGCGTCGGATTATCAGACAGCCGCCAAATTATATTTTATTGCTCTCACTCTTTTTGAGAGAGAGAGAGAGAGAAATAGAAGTGGAACTGTGGAACCGGCATTCTAAAATTTAAAGTGTATAGGAAAAAGAAGATGAATAACATAACCTTACTTAAATAACTAAAGATTTGTTTTTTTAAAGACTCTAAAAAATTAATGATGGAAAATAAAAGAAATATTTGGCTCGAAAGTGTATGTGCTATGCACATATACCAGTCCAGCATTTCTTTCTTCACTTCCACTTGCAAACAGAGTAGTAATTAAAATTTAAAAAAAATGTGTGGCAAGGGCCAACATCATCTTTTGAATAAAATACATTTCTTAAAAAAAAGTACCAAAACTCAAAAATGAATATTTGACATCTATAACATATGTCAGCTGCCAAATATCAAAATTTGAAAACCGTTTTCAAATCGATTCAAACTCGATTTGAAAACCTGTCATGAAAACTTATGAAAAAAAAGTTTTCAAAACATATTGAAAACGAATTCAATATCCATGAAAACATAGCAAACAATCGTTTCCATAGCGATGTGTCTTTTTACTCGGTGACGTTGATTGTTGCCACATTTTTAATCTTTGACAATTTGATAACCCTAAAAAACAGACAGAAATCTTTTTTTTTTTCAAACGACCGGAAAATATCCACTTTTCGTACGATTTTTCATACGGAAAGTTCTACATTACAAGGCAATGTTCTTTCGAAATATTTCCATTCTCCAGAAAGGACCTTTTTGTTCAATTTTCCGGTCCCTTGATCCTTTTCCGGTCCCATTTTTGGCCAAGTTGGCTATGACTTCTTGTTGACAGCTTTTAGCTTGTTTTTTTGGGCAGTTTTGACACTTTTAAAAAAGCTGTTTTAAATTTGCTTCAAAAGTTTTGTTTACAAAAATGGACTCAGATCTAGAAAATGAGTTGAATCCGGAGGAAATAATAAAAGCTGATTCAAGAGTCACATACACCGAAAAATCGACCACACATTTTTAATTCTCAAAGTAAGAGTATACCATAAATATAGGTAAATAAAGAACAAACCTGGAAATCTGCCTTTTATGATCTCTTTTATCATTATTTTGCTTGATAAGTTGGCCATGGTTGGCCATAAGTGGTCGTCAGTCATCACTGATTTAGCTGTGTGAAGCTAATAGGCACTACACTATAATTTTTCTAATGTTTTATACAATTTTGCACAAGTTAAAAATACAAAAATTATTTCTAACCACAAAACTTAACTTGTTTTTCTTAGTTTTCATCTTAAAAACTACCGGCATTAGCGGCAATGGCTATCTAGCCAACAAGAAGCAGAAAATATCAGGGGACTGTTCATAAATTACGCAACACGGCTAGGCGTCGACGAAAGTGATAGATACTAAAATGTTTTTTCTGATCGTTTGAAAAAAAAAGTACGTACGATACACGACCGGAAAGTGTCTTTACAGGTCTCCGCAGGTTTACAGGACTCGCCTGCGGCTCGCCCTGTAATTTTCCTGTAAAGACCAATTTTCCGGTCTAGTGACGTAAATACCTATTTGCACCCGTGATCAAAAAAGCCATGATTTGATGATGAAGGTATTAAAAAAAATTATTTTCTACTTTTTAGTGCGTTTAATAAAACTTGTTCCTAAAAGTTTTGTTTAATAAAAATTTATTATTAAATAAGTTATTAATTTTTAGAAAAGGAAACAAACTGGGTAATCATTATGTCATTATACACACATACCTCTAGTAGTAAAGAAGGGATTCATTAAGTAAGCATAAGAAACATTTACAATTATATATCAACAAATGTTTTTCAATGATTTATATCAAATTCTAAACGACCCATTGTTATTTACAAAAACAAAATTGATAGTTGTAAAAAATCTTGACAAGGTTAACTGTGTAGCTCTAGAATGCGTGGGCTTCCATGTGTGCATGGTAAATTCCACTAACTGCACTAACAACATTTTCTCAATGCAAAATATGTTTGGCTGAAATTATTAGTTGGAAATTCGCCATCTGACACCTTCAATAAAACGACATGTATCGTTGGTTGATAGATAAATAGAAATTTCGTACAACTAATAATCGTGAATGTGTACCTCATTGTCTTTATAACATGTCTAGGTTTTTACAACCGCAGTAGGCTTCAAAGATCTCCCCACTACTAACAAATGAACCGGACGAAAGGATTTCCGAATAGCCAGTTAAAACCCCAGTTCCGCGGGAGCTCAGTTGGTAGAGTATTAGACTGGTATTCTAGAGGTCCCGGGTTCAAATCCTGTCCGAAGAAAACCTTTTTTCCGATTTATTCCCTCAACCTTTGCCCTCTACGCCACAAATCTTTTCTCCGACGTTTAACCAAGAAATGCCTATTTTTTGCGCCATACAAAGTAGTACAATATTTTAGTCATTTCTGAATTTTTTCGACATCAAAACTTTTTGACAAAGATTTTTTTTAGTTCAGCGAAATTCGCCCCAAATTACTGGACTCTAACAGGGCAAAGAGGCAAATTCCGCCAGATGGTTCAGGTGATAGATTGGAAGGTTTGGGTTGGGGTAAGGCAAGAAAGAGCCACTTGCATGACTTCTTTGCTTCCACTTCTGCGTGCGATGTGTGCCGAATCCTTTTGCAAAGCTTGTGAACTGTTACCAATCGCATACAACGTTAAGTAGTGGATTCCGACGTAAAAAAAAGTAGGAACATTAGAATTGGTGAAAGATTTTATTGTGAAGAATCGTTTTTGGCTGGTGTGTTGGTTAAAACCGGTTTTTTTTTTCAACAATTTTATTAAGCTTCACATGGTCTGTCTAACTCTCTCTCTCTCTCAAATCTTGTAATGCATTTTTTACAAACTTCCCGTTAATCGATTTTAATGAAATTTGGTACTACTCTTATGTAGTTTCGGTGGCACACAATATTCTAAAAAAATATGTTGTGGGAGGGTGGTTAGGGGCGTGAACGTGGTATAATACATTTAAAAGTTTAAAAATTCATAACTTATTAACCAAAACTGCTACAGATATGCAGTTTCCAGAACAGGGTTTCACTTTATGTTGTCTAATTTTAGAGGCAAAGAACTGATTTGGTGGTGGGGTGTTTTGGACGAAGAGAGGGGGTTGATATTATTGAAAATTTATAATTTTTATTATGATATGGAATACTCAACCTTAAATATTTTTTAATTTTTGGAGAAAAAAATTGGTGCTCAACATACAATTATTTTATGTTGAAAGGAAATAAAAATATCTCGAAAACTGTAGCTTTGAAAGATTTGAATCTTATACCTAAATTTTTGGGTAATATTTACGAAAACCAAAATCTGAAAACCGCATGTCAATAGCTGATTTATTTCTAAAATTATATATTTTAACGATTTTTCAAATAACTCGGAAAGTAAAGCTCCTACAAATTTGGACTTTATAACAAAATTTGTAGTTCATATTCATGGAAACTTAAATCTGAAAACCGTAAATAGCTGCTTGCTTTTGTTCCAAAGTTAAAATTTTTTTAAATATTTTATCCCCCTTTTCCCCCCTTCAACCCCCCACCACTCTACCCAAAAGTTAATCAGTTCATGGTGAGCCGATAGAGGATTTTCGTACCAAATTTCGTTAAAAATCGATTAAGGCGGTCTTGAGTTATCGTTTATATAGACAGACAACAGACAGACAGACAACAGACCGACAGACAAGTTTTTTCGTCGATTGTTTTGGAACCTTAGTAACTCATTTTTGATAAAATTAAGAAAAGTCAAAATTTCACGATTTTAATAGTCTCCCATACCAAAAAATACGTGTGGGGGGGTGAGGACGATATTTAACAATTCATAACTTTATAAAAAAAATAGCTAGGAACAGGCAGTTTTCAGATTTTAGTTTCACTTAATCTATAAGAAAAATCTCGGGAAAAACCATTTCTGTAAATTAAATATACTTTTTTTTTTAACTTTTGATGTCGGTTTTTAACCAAACCATATAGATTTTTATATATTTTTGTTTGTTTGTCGATTCGTCTGTTTGTTCCTCAATTACGCAAAAACCGATGATAGTATAATATCCTTTTTAAATCTATGTAAAAAGAGGCTTGATGGTCAACTGTCTTTAAAATATTGACAGGTGAAAATTGACATTTTTTAACTTTGACAGCCCGTAACATCGAAACGGTTAAGGATAGAGCAAAACGGTTTTTACATTCCTTTCTTGGTTTTTCACAAGCTATCGTTTTATACTTTTTTTGACCCAGGATTAAACTAACCTTGGGATATTTTAACCCTGGGTTTAGATATAAAACGATAGCTTGTGAAAAACTAAGATAGGAATGTAAAACAGTTAAACATAGGTTTGTAGAATTCGAAAATGCAAAAATATACAGGGTGTTTAATTTAAAATAAGAAAGTTGTTGCCAATGACAACACTGTAAATATAGTATAGTTTCCAAAATATTCTAATAGGTTACTCACCTTGGGACACCCGGTATACGATTTGCTAACTAACTAGTTTTAATTACATGAAGAACACGTGGATATCATATTTTACGCCATTTTTCTGGCACAATTTCGGCAAATTTATTGCTCCTCCTCATTGCTACAAAAGATATAAATATGCGTTGTTATGCGTGTGAATGTTTTGAAATAAATTAATTAGAGCATATCTTTTAGCTTCAGGTACATATGCCGCATTTTTTTTCGCGTTCGGTGGCATCATATAACTATGAATGGGCCACTTTCTCACTTTGGCTTAACTTAAGTTTAAGGATAAGTTACAACTTAAGTATCTTGCAGAGGTTAGAAAATGTTCTAACTTGGCTCAGCCAACCACAGCCTATAGAAAATAGTTTGAAATATACGCATTGCTCCTTTGAAGGCGGTTTATCTATGGGTTTTGCCCAACAAAAAAAATCTATGGTGGAGTAACGTCATTTTGTGCAAAGGGTCTATATGACGTCATCAAAGATGGCCGTCGTTTTAACTACAAATTAATGGTGTTAAAACGGGTTTTTGACAATAACTCCGCAGTTGTGTCATCTAGATACACCAAAGTTGGCACAGCTTTACAAGATACATTGAAGACAAATTATATAAAGTTTTGAAACAATATGACTTATTTTCTTAAAACCAGAGGCGTACAAATTCAAAAAATTAAAAAAAAACATTTGGGACACATTATTTTTAAACCTTTCTGGCTGACAACAATTTTTTTTTAAATTTAGGAACACTCTGAATGCAAAAATACCAATCGTGCAAAAATCTGTCAAAAATAACTCGATAAGGAATATTTTGTGCAAATAAAAACGAAATAATATAACTGTAAATTCTAACGCCACTGGCAACATATATTACGGCTTTACCATATTAATCCCTTTATTTGAAAGTAAACCTAATTCAAGAATGTCAATCTGGATGACATATGTCAAAACCACTGTCATCCAAGGATGTTTAAAAAAGGATGGGTACATGAAGTATTTCCATAAATTCCTACGCCGCTGGTACGAATAATTTGTGATTCAACCACAAACATTTTTAAAGTTGGATAATATTTCAATCTAAAAAAACCCAATCGTGTAGACATCTGTTAAAACTACGTCAATCAGAAATATTTTTAAATAAAGGGTAGTGAAAAAATAATAAAAAACATATTTTTAAGTTTGGGGGTCCCTGGCTCTAACAAAATGAATATTTCTTCACTCCAGCAAAAAACTTTTTCGAATTTAAACTTATTTTCAATGCAAAAATATTCGTTTTTTTGACATATGTCAAAAGAGCTGTCAGTGAGTAATATTTGCATATGTAACGTAAAATGAATTTATTAATAAAAACTAGTATATTTGTACGCCACAGAGATTTGTAAGAAAACTTTCAGCGAAGTATCCTCTGGTTTATCTAGTAAAATTGTAGCAAATCTTGTGGCAGTTGGTCATTTCGGAAAGTAGATAATAAAATAAATCGATTCATGAATGAAATCACTAAGATTTTTTGATCCGTAATAGGTATTTACGTCACTAGACCGGAAAATTGGTCTTTACAGGTCGAAGCAGGAAATTGTAAACCTGCGGAGACCTGTAAAAACACTTTCCGGTCGTGTATCGTACGTACTTTTTTTTTCAAACGATCAGAAAAAACATTTTAGTATCTATCACTTTCGTCGACGCCTAGCCGTGTTGCGTAATTTATGAACAGTCCCCTGATATTTTCTGCTTCTGGTTGGCTAGATAGCCATTGCCGCTAAAGCCGGTAGTTTTTAAGATGAAAACTAAGAAAAACAAGTAAAGTTTGGTGGTTAGAAATTATTTTTGTATTTTTAACTTGTGCAAAATTGTATAAAACATTAGAAAAATTATAGTGTAGTGCCTATTAGCTTCACACAGCTAAATCAGTGATGACTGACGACCAGTTATGGCCAATCATGGCCAACTTATCAAGCAAAATAATGATAAAAGGCAGATTTCTAGGTTTGTTCTTTATTTACCTATATTTATAGTATACTCTTACTTTGAGAATTAAAAATGTGTGGTCGATTTTTCGGTGTATGTGACTCTTGAAGCAGCTTTTATTATTTACTCCGGATTCAACTCATTTTCTAGATCTGAGTCCATTTTTGTAAACAAAACTTTTGAAACAAAGGGCGAGTTTGTAAATTCACCGATGAGCTCACCGATGAAAACAATCGAGTTTGTCAATTCATGATTCTTCATTGGGTTCTTAAATTATCCGATTGATTCTACCAATTCACCAATTGATGGCATCGATGCTCACCGACTTGACAAGACAGTTTTCGAGGACTAATGCTGGGTTTATACAGCAAAATAAAATAATATAATAATAAGAACACCCAATAAAAAAACCATATTTGTGGTCACATCATCACGTTTGACCAATCGCAGGGATAATTCTTATTTCTTGTTTTATTTTATATGCTGTTTAAACCCAGCATAAGGGGATAAATAAATCTTCAATTTGGGCTGGTATAAGATGGACATAAGTTTTATCCTCGTCATATTCTCTGAAGCCCTACGAGAATTTTTCGTTCGTCTTTATTGTATTGTAATGGGATTTTTTGAAAAAGCACAAATTTCTCAATTGAAAAAAAACAAATCTGGGCTATAGTTAAATTCTGACTGATTTTTATCGCGTTTTTTTAATTTTCGATGGCTCATCGAACTCAGAAATGAAACGCCAGATTAACGTCATATTTCATTTGAGAAAAATACGATGATATCGGTGAAAAAAATTGATGAATTTACAAACTCGCCCAAATTTAAAACAGCTTTTTTAGAAGTGTCAAAACTGCCCAAAAAAAACAAGCTAAAAGCTGTCAACAAAAAGTCATAGCCTACTTGACCAAAAATGGGACCGGAAAAGGATCAAGGGACCGGAAAATTGAACAAAAAGGTCCTTTCTGGAGAGTGGAAATATTTTTCTTTTCTTAAGTGTAAGGGCCAAAAACGTACGTAAATGATTGTTTTGCCAAGTAGTCAATTGAGCATAAAATTTGGCATAAAATTGAAAGTAGATGAGCTTATTCACTATGTTTATAAATTCATACAATTTTAAAAGCATTTTGTTCTTGCGGAGCGCCAAGGTGTTTCGCAGGATATAAATATATAAAATAGATACAATTGTTCTGTTTATGCGGGTTTTAAAGGAAGCTAGGTTACCAATAAATAATACAAAATGTCACATTATCATGTAAAAAAATATTAATTCCTGGTAATGTTTATAATTTAAAATTATGTTAGTTTGATTTTTTAGCAATTAAGTCAAGAACAGTTGTGGCTGATTCTCACGAGATGTCAACTTTTGTGGTTAACTAGCTAAATAATCATGTATTTTTGGTAAAAAGTATTCAATAGAATTATAGGATATTGCGAAAGCGTCTGTTTGTCTTGTAGTCGGAAAACATTTTAATATCGTTCAATCCACTTTTTATTAAAATAAGGAAAAATTAAATTGATTTCATAACTTTTTTTTTCACACATCAATACCAAAAGGATTATGTTAGACCAAAAATGAAGAAAATTATAGTAAAACATATGTAAAACTACTTAATTTGTCGAAACATAGAGCTGTGTGCCATTTTACGTTTATTATTTGCGTAAATGTGACAATTGCTATGTTTTCATGGGTATTGAGTTCGTTTTCAAAACTCATTCTATCTTTTTCTTTTATATAGCGTGTTCTTGGTCTTGATAAAGAACACGCTATATAAAAGAAAAAGATACAATGAGTTTTGAAAACGAACTCAATACCCATGAAAACATAGCAAATAGATGGTTAAAGCTCTAATAGATGCCACTAGTCAAGAACAATTTAATTGTCTCCCCACTTAAGACACTTTCAGTAAGATCTAAAATAGGACTCCCCACAGGTCTAAATATTTACACCTGTGGGAGGTACTAAATTTTAAAACCAATTTTCAAAAAACACTTACCCATACAGAAAAGACAAAAGTTATTGATTATTTTGTATTGTTATTGCAAAATACCACTGAAAAACTGCTTTTTTTTCTCAAAATACACCATATTTTAGAAGAAAATGCCCTAAAACTAATTTTATTTGACAGGTTTCCAAATGGCAAATGGTGAATATGCCAAAAATTTAGCACCTAATAGCTTCATTATTTGTGTTTGAGGTTATAAAGTTGGTGATTTTTTTAGACCACCTCAAGGGGGTGGCTTAAATTTATAGCCCCCAGAAGGGATTGTTTTGTGGCATTTGGTAATATGTTCGTTTATAATTGCCCTAAGTAACCGTTTTTACAAGGATTAATTTACCTTATTTAATTACCCAATAAAACACCTCCTATTTTGTCCAGAAAAACGCCATATTTTCAACCAGTTTTCAGCACAAAAAATATATTATGCACGAAAAATATACCAAACAAAAAACCCAAAACAACCATATTAATTCATTTACAAAATGAAAGTAAAACATTGAGGTTGTCTAAAAGCTCAGTCAAAAAAACTTTTCTTACTTAAAGCCCACTCATTTTAAAGCTGTAGCTTTTATCAGTAGAGGTTGGTGCAAGCCAAGGTGCAAGCAGAGCTAAAAGATCCGAACTCGCTGTTTGTGATTGAACGCAATGCTAATATTTTTTAACTGACATTTCGACAGTGACAGAAATGTAAAAAAAAACTTTTATTTAAGTTTTTTATTACATTTCATAAATGAAAACACCTTTTAAATAAATACAAAATTAATCTACTCCTTATTTTATTATTACTCATCTAAATCTTTGTGCGACATCAAGTAATAATAGGAAAAATTAATTAACAAGGGTAAGTTTTAATTAGAGTGACATATAGCCCCAATGTTAATTTATTCTACAGAATGTTTACTATTTAAACCCCGCGTGGGTTTAAATTTTTTATTTTTTTTTCTTCTAAATTGTCTTAAATCCAACAAAAGGTTATGTTAAGATGATTAATCAATAAACAAACTTATTAAAATTCTCATAAATCAAACTATGTCCAAAACTCAAGGAGGGTTGGTTTAAAATGCTTAAAACTAAAAATTTCAGTTAAACTTAGGACCATTCTAAAATAGACTAAATCTTTTTAATAAAACCCATCGTTTAGGTTCCCACTTGAAGAGCATGGTTTTAGATATAGGTAGAGTTGATTGTTTTTCTTGACGAATCTTAATGTATGTGATTTGGGCAAATGACTTTTTCATATCCGTGAAGTTAAAAAAATGGGTAGTAGTAGTAGTAGAGAAGGGGCGCCGCGAAGCCCGGTAAGTAGGCCTCCCTGGGCCCTTTCTGCCCTACCCCGAGCCTGCCCCTAATCCACCGCCTGCACCACTGGTCTGGCAGTTTGCTCATTTGGTCTAACTGTTCTTTTTGCAAAGTCCAGTATTTTGTCCCATTTGAGCGTGTGCAGGTCCTCCTCATCCAGGGTCGGGAAACCGAATACCTGGTATCTCGTCCTCTGGTATGCCTCGCAGTTCGCTATAATGTGTCGAGATGTCTCCTCTGCCCGCCCGCAGGCCCGTATGACCTGTATGATACCTGTCAGCAGACCAGCATCCCTTCGCGATCTCCCCAGGAGCCATTTTTGTTTGGCTACATCCGGGCCCTTCACGAAGTCTTTGGTCTGTCTGCATCACTGTTCCTGCTCTCCAAGCGGTCGTCATGGCATCGTTGGCCCATTTGTTGAGTCGACTTTGCAGTTGCCTCTTGGTTGTTCCTAGGAGTGGTTCCGGCCCTACATACTGGGTGCTTGCCCCGATCCTGGCGAGCCATCTCGTTACCCGGCACCCCCATATGTCCCGGTACCCACATAAGTGTCACTTGTTTGCCCTCTCCCAAGGATTCCAGTGCATCCGCACATTCCTCCACCAGTGTGTTGGTGATCTTGGGCGCCCTTAGTGCCTTTAGGGCTGATTGGCTGTCGGAGCATATATAAACATGCTCCTCCCTACCGTTCTTTATTTCTTCCATGCCTGCAGCCATTATTATGGCATACACCTCTGCCTGAAAGACCGTGGCTTGCTCTGCGAGCGGGTAGCTCTTTCGAACCTCCTGGTCTTCCACATAAACTCCCGATCCTGTGGTTTGCCTCTCCGACAGTTTCGACCCGTCGGTGTAGCAAATCACGGCGTTCTCCTCGAACTGTTCGCGGAGGTTTTCACTCTGCCATAGTTCCCTGTCTGGGATGACTACTTTGTACCTCTTGTTGAATCTCCAGGGGTTTTTTGGTCTTTGTGTTTTAATTGCTGCCATAGGGATTTCTCTCTCGACGATTTGGGCAATCCTAAGATGCCCCGTAGCTTCCCCTTTTCCTCTCCATTGACCTGTATCTCTCAGCCGGAGGTGGGTCGCCATCGCTTCTTTTCTGATCCAGATCGGAAGCGGCGGCAGTCCCAGAATGGTCTCGAGTGCCTGTATAGGTGCCGTCCTCATAGCGCCGGTTATTCCTCTGCATATGGTTCCCTGAAGGCTCCTAAGCTTGAGGGTAGTAGTGACCTTCTCCACTGCTGGCCACCAGACTATGGATCCGTACTGGATCCTTGGTCTTAGTACTGCCGTGTACGTCCAGTGGAGGTTTCTGGGGCTCAAACCCCAGGTGCGGCCAACCACTCGACGCAGTTGCCACATCGTTGCCTGCACCTTATTGGTCAATTTCGCAACGTGTGGTGTCCAGGTGAGCCCCTTGTCTAGGGTGACCCCTAGGTACTTCAGTTCTGAAACCAAAGTCAGGGGTCTCCCGTACATCTTGGGTGCTCTAAATCCCTCCATTTTCCTCTTTGTAGTGAACAGGATCATCTCTGTCTTTCCTGGATTGACAGAGAGACCGTTTAAAAAAAAAATGGGTAAGTTTTACACAAATTTTCGTTTCCCTTTTGTGTAGTAATAGTTTTTATGATAATAGCCCAATTTTTGCAGAGTTAATGCTCTTAAATTATAAAATGTTTTTATAATTTGATAAAATTATTTAAAATCGTGAATTTCAACATTCACACTATTTTTAATTCTTAAATACCATAATAAACATTCTCAGCATCTAAGTATACATTTTCAAATTGTCTTTTATTTGTAGCTAGCTTCTAAATGTATGTAATGGATATTTCACAATTATCATTTTTGTGAATCTTTCCTCGCCATATCGGTTTGTACAAGTATTTAGAAATGTCAGTGTTAGCCCTTTTTAAGGAAAGCAATAAAGTTCCCTACCTTTTCCATAGAAATTTAATCGTTTTATATTATAATTTATATATATATTTAATTATTTGTGAATCTTTTTTCAACTCCGTGAATGATAAATTTTTAAAGTCAAGTTTTTTCAAATAAAAAGTAGGTCCACACACAATTTTATACATATAATCGGGGATCCCAATATATAATCACACAAGGTGTGTTGGTTCTTTTACAAAACGCCCAAAAAAAGTTGTAGGGCATCGACTGGCATAAAATTGGAAGTAGATGAACTTTCAGCAGAATATGTTTATAAATTTATCAAATTAATTTAAAAGCATTCTGTTTGTTCTTGTAGAGCTCCAAGGTGTTTTTTGGAATTTAAATAAATAACATAAGTATATACATAATTGTTCTGTTTATGCGGGCTTCAAAGGATGCTAGGTTTCCAATAAATATTATCAAACGTCACGTTATTATGTAAAAAAAATATTAATTGCTTTTATAATGTTTGTGATTTAAAATGGTGTTTGTTTAATTTTTCAGTAGTCTTGTTAAAAAGAAAAACGAGAAAAGAAAGGAAATTTTGTAGTCACATATTATGACAAAAATAGAAGAAAAAGAATCTAGCAAAAAATTTTTTCCAGAAAATTATTGTTTTTTAGTAATTATTTTGATTTTTTTTGTGTAATTAATTAAAAACGGGAACTCGTCATACAATTAACAAACAATAGCGTTACTTACACACATACAAAAAAGAACAAAAGGCTCATAAATAAGGTAATAGCAACATACAAAATATCCATTATAAATTTAACGTCAATCACGATTTCTTTGGCAATTTTTATGATTTTGATATGTAGGTACGTTAATAGGGAGTTATCGAACGCTAAATACGAGACGGTAATAATAAAGTTTACGTCAGCATCTATTCGACAAGACTCACACACACACAAAATCTTTTTCGCGTTTTTTTCGAAAATTCTGTCTCACCTACAGTATTTTCCACCTGTGCGCAGATTTTTGAAAGTGTGAGACGGGAGTACTCAGATCTCACCTGGGCCTGTATTCTTGACACCCGTGCCCGTGAGTGTGAACAAATTTCTCACTTCTCGCCTGCTTTAAACCATGTGAAAAGTGAGGGAGACAAATACTCACCGGTGACTACTCACCTCACCTCTTGACACCCATGTCCGTCAGTGTGAACAAATTTTGTACTTCTTATCTTCTGCTTTGAGAGAGGCAAATACTCACCTCACAGACCGTCAAGAATACGGGCTCTGGACGCTTATTCTTGACGGTCTGTGAGGTGAGTAGTCACCGGTGAGTATTTGTCTCTCTCACTTTTCACATGGTTCAAAGCAGGTGAGAAGTGAGAAGTTTGTTCATACTCACCGGCACGGGTGTCATGAATACAGCCCCTGATCCGGATCAACCGAGATCCGTAAAATAGGTAAGAACGCATGCGCACTAGCGCACTCTTGCTTTCACCCAAATTTTGGCGAGTACTCGCTGGTTTGGATTGTGCCACCAACAAATCTAGTTTGGCACACATGCGTTTTATTTTTCATTGTTTACACTTTTTCAAACTCATATGTTTTAACAAAATGTATCGCTATTTTTGGCTAGCCAAGGTTGGAAATGTGGACAAACATTTTGAATTGATGCGTTCTTGAATGTGATGAGATAAAAAAGTGTTCAAAAAAAGTTTTATGAAATCTTAAAATCATCTGCAAATTTTAGGCCTAAAGTAAGGGTTTTTGGAAACCAATAAGATTTTGGATTTTGCACAGTTTGGCTTTCAAAAAACACAGGTACCAATAATAGCAAAAGCGTTCGACGTCGGTCGTTTTACAATTTTTGCTGATGACACCACAATTTCATGGAGCTAGTGCCATTCTCCTTAAAATGTATATTTCTGAGGACATGGACAAGGTGCGGAGATGGTGTGACGCCAATCTTCTCACTTTTAACTTTTTACACTGTAATCCTTTAATGAAAATAAAAAAAATGTATGTTTTCCTTTCGCCTTAAGAGAGAAAAGTCATCATAAAAAATTGCATCTTGAGATCTTGATGGACCTTCATGAATTCGCTTGAATGTAACCTCCAAGACCAGTACTCCTAATAAATTTTAGAGTACTGTCTAGGTCTGACCAACATTTTTTTTAACATCGTGTGTTTTGGTTGTTCCTTAAATGATTTTTACATTGGTGACACTAAACTTGAGAGTCGGAAGAACAGCAAATTTCTTGGACTGACTTTGGACAGCAAACTTAAATTGGATACCCATATGTCTCTCTTAATTAAAAAAGTTGCCTCCGGGTGCTTTGCTGTCAAGATCACTATTAATGAATTGGGTGTTCACTTTGCTAGGACCGATACTTCGCGTTGATCGATTCCCATCTGGGTTACGGAATTTCTTTTTGAGGGTCAACCAACAACCAACTTTCTTCAAAAACGTTCTATACATTATCCTTGTCGTTCTCACTTTAGGGACTCCTGCAAACCACTTTTTAGGTCACAGCGTATTTAACTCTAACTTCCTTATACATTCTAGAGTCAGATTCTTTAATCTTTATTCATCGTAATAATTTTCTGCGTCCTGAAACTCGTTACATCCACTACAATGAAATTAAAATATTTAACCATCTTCCAAATAAAATTAGAATATCTTCTAACCAAAGATTATTGAGAAAAACAGTTAAAAAACTTTTGATTGATAAAGCCTATTAGTCTGCAAGAATTTTTCGACGACAAATTTGAGTAGATTAAATAATAAAATAATAAAATAACAGTTTTATGTCCAAGATAGGTTAATAAAACTCAAAATATTGATTTTAATTAGGTTTTGTTGTTTTTTTGTATGATTTTAACGTGTGATTTTTATTTTTATTGTTTGGTTTGTGATCCTTATTGTAACTTGGCTGTGATACTTATTTTATCGTGTTATTTTAATACTAAACTATCATTGCTCATATATATATATATTTAGTCTGCAGGTTTTGTGTGTGTACTGATTGACTTTGATACTTATTTTATTATTAGTGTCCAAAATGCTCTTGTTTTGTTTTTGTACTTAACAACCTCTAAAATATATTATTTTTTCATGGTTTCTTATTACACCATTACTTTGTTATGTGTCTAACTTCAACGCTTTGTCCACAAAATAAAGCATATTTCTATTCTTTATAGCAATATTATTAGCACACATGATAAAAGTAAAATTAAAGAAAACTATGCAGCACTGGTCCAACTGTGACCAACTGTCTTTTTAGTAAAGAACAAAATTACCAAACGTCAGAGCAATTCTCGCGGACAGTAGTTGACGTCAATTAAATTAAATATGTATAAATTTCTGTCAGTAAACACCTAACCTAAAAACTTCATATGTGACAACAACAACATTCTTGGGCGTTTGCATTTCTGTGAAGTGCGGGCGGGACAATTCCCATGTACGTAGGCCACCTTTCTGGGCCTGTTGCACGCTCACTATCCATGGTTTAGCCCTCGAAGCCTGCCTCTTTCGCAAAATAACAGATTTTTTCTGGGCTGCAACCTTCTTACATTGCCTGGGACCAACAGATAGTTCCCAAGGTGTGACTCTCTTGACGTGGCCAGAGCTGGACACTCAAACAGGACATGCAAGGACGATTCTTCGTCATCATCCTTCCCGCCTAGGTGGAGCAAGAACTTCAAGCAGGTGTTCTTCAGTCAGCTCTGTTTCGGTTGGACCGTTCATGCTGACCACGAATTTGGCCTGGGGCTTCCTGAGCTCTTTGGCCGATTTGTTTACATCAGCGGCGTTCTTAGGCGCCCATGATGCGTTTGTAGAGTGTCCGATGGGTACTTGTGCAGTCCCCTGTCGGGCCTCTTGTGTTGAAGAAGATCTACTGGGTCCTTGAACAGTCCCTTGTGTATCCTTATCTTTAGAGGTTCCACTGGGTACCTGTTCGGTTCCCTGTGTTACCTCCGGGTTGTCGGAGGGTCCTTCTAAAATTCCCTCAAAGACGAGTAAATCGAATAGAACCACCTCCCCAGCATTTTGGGGAGGGGGCTATATACAACAGAGTGCACCTGGTCCCCTAAGGAAGGTTTTTATTGTGGTGCCTCATCCACGCGGCTATGGCGTTTAAGCCAAGGCCCCCGTCCCCGATCACTCAGAGAAGCGATCACTCGAGAGCGAGCCAGAGTTCACCTAAACACTCCCTATCTCCGGAACACCGACCCCAAAGAGCTGCGTTCTAGGGGGGTGCGGTATGACGTTCCCCAACAGGATTTAGTCATCGACTTATTCAGTCGGGTCCACCCTCGCGACTTGGATGCACCTGTTGAGAATTAAGTGGGATTCAGAGTCCTCTTAGGCCGGGTTAATGCTTCAAAACTGTTTTTTTTTAGTAGTTCATTGAGGTTAGGTTTTGTCTAAATAAAGCAAGCCTTTTCAAGGCACAGTAGGCAGAGTAAAGAGCAATCTCAAAAGTGAGCTACAATAATAGATACACTAGCGGAAGATGATGTATTTGCATATTGCCAGAGAGCATATAAATCTAAATAGAGACTACACCTCATAATAAATTTGCGACCCCGCTCAACTGAAATCCGAGTGGCGCAGCTATCGTTTTTTTCAGTTCTTGGCTTGCACGCTTGGTGCGCCACTTTCGCTTTTGATTTTGCTTATTTTTATCGATCCAAAACAGTGGCGGCGCATAATATCGATCGCCCGCATTGCGCTGCAGACAACAGACCCGTGCCGATATAGTCACAAGTGGCGAATACAAAGGAGGCGATCGACCCCCTTTCCGACTCTCTTTTGGAGAAGACTTCCCATGATCCCACAACCGCCTCTTTTGGATTAGGAGAATAGAACCATTGAAGAAATACCCAAGGAAATTCATCATATGGGACCTTCAGTTTTCACATACCTTCTCGCCCATTCTGATCTCCCAATCATGTATTTTTCAAAAATTCGGAAATGACGGGGTTATTAAAATTTAGTACAGAAGCATAGTTTGGTTGGTTTGCTGCAAATGTTTGTTTTTTATAGCAAAATTGAATTAACCTTAGATAGCAAAATATTTAAAAAATAAATAAAAAACACCTATTTTTTACTGGAGAAAACCTAAATTATATGCTCTCTGCTTTTTCCTAAATTATTACAAGTAATAAAGGTTTGAAAAATATGTATAATATACATTAAAAACTTTCTGCCAACAAATATAAGTCTGTACGCCAGTGATAAATCGATATTCAATCAACGCGCGGGATTATTTCCGTTTTAATTTTAAATAAATATTACCCCGGTTCATCCTGGCGCATTCAGCTAATAATCAAAAACTTGCTGGTTGGATGTTACTATTGATATTGCATACTCTCACACCCAAATAAAATCAAATAATACTGTTTTTACTGTCGCTTGTAACAACAACCGTATGTGTGGGTGAGTAAAACTAATTAAAAATACGGGAAAAATAAAGGTGGAGCAAAAAAAAAGAGAAAACAATTAAATTATAATGTAGCTATTATTAAAATTGTTGAAAACACAATGAAGCTTATAAATAGAGCTTATGCAAGCTAAAATTGACTTGACAAGATTTTTTTAATTTGATTTGAGTAATGATTTTTAAAGAGATGTAAAAAAGATTGATTGCTTTTATACAAGATAACCCAACTAATTATGAAATTCAAGTTTTCGAGGAGAAGCATCGGAGAAGTCACTATAATCCTTTAATAGCAATAAAAAAAATTATATTTTTACTTCCCTTGCTCTTTTGATGGATCTTCATGAATTCGGCGTCCTAGAATTCTAAAACTATTTAATTCGCCAAAAAACTTAGTATAAAAAACACCAAGAAAGGGAATAAGCCCAGAATAAAACAAAGCCAAGTTCATATTTTAATTTTTGACTGATTTTTTAGATTTACAAAGTAGCAAGTAGGGTGAATGAAGTAATGTTCAATAATAACAGAGAAGTTTCCCATCGAATGCAATAAAAATAGGACACTCCATACACTTATTACTTTTTAAGTTTTTTTTTATGGTGAGGGGCTCACTACTTATTAAACAGTCTGGATTGAGGGATCATTGAAATCAGTGCCTTCAACTCAAAGTTCATCTGATTCTGATGTTTATTTGAAATTTGAAATTATGAATATCACATGACCCGTTTTGAACGTGACTTCGGTATTTCCTGAGCTAAGTTCACTGACAGAAAAAAAGAATCTTCACTATTACGTTTAATTTTATTGCCTACGCGTTTCGACTAAGAATCAGTCATCTTCGGGGCATCTGTAAAAATAACAAAAACGGAACTACGGAGAAAAAAGGAATTACTTACAAAAAGCTATGCAAAACAGCCTTCTGAAAAAGTCATATCAATCTGTTGGACAAATTGCTTACAAAAAACTATGCATCACAGCCTTCTAAACAAGCCATATCAATCTTTTTGACAGATTATTTATGAAAAACTATTTTTCGTAAGTAAATCCTTTTTTCTCCATGAGAGTTTTTGTGATAGATAGTTACAGATGCCCTGATGATGACTGATTTTTAGTCGAAACGCGTAGGCAATAAAATTAACCTTAAAGAAGGTTGGACGTTCGATTCTCACCCGGAATGAACAACAAAATATTTTTATTGTAGACTAATTTTTTCAGCTTAGATTAAAAAGAGACAAGATACCTGACACTTACGGAGACTTTGCTTATATAATTATATGGAACAATGTTTACCTTTCTGTTGTGTACAGTAAACACGCCAGTGGCGTACCTACTTAAATATAAATAAAGTTTCAATTTTCAACACAATAAAATTAGGCCAAACATTAAAACAACACAGTTCATAGCACCTGGAATATCAATAAAAAAAAATATTACGCACTAGCAAAAAATTATGATATTGTATTTGTTAATTTGTTATTTTTTCTGGTCATTAGCAGAAACTTACTTATACTGAAATCTTCAGAACACAATAAAGTAAATAATGCTTAGGGTATACAGACCGCTTCAAACTACTGCGAACATAGGGCGGAAGAAGTCTAATTTGCCAGTGTACGTACATGCAGAGACACCGCACGCCTATCAGTGAAGCAACCAATAAGGCTTGCGATCACCACATGCATGACTTTCCTTTGGTATTTAGTACGCCTCTAACCACGGTGCTGTGTGGAGCGTAGTCAATGAAACCGGAATTTGGTCAATAAATACGCAAATTTTTATAACGTAATTTTCTTATTTTTTGTCACTGATAAATAAGAGTGTTTTATTGTCAACTGCTCAGATTTATCAGTGACGACGTGTTACAATGAAAATAATAAGGAGAATCAAAATAAAAGCAAGTTCTCAAAATAAAATAATACATTCTAAAAACCAAAAAGATTCTCCCAGTCAAAAAAAAATTTAAACAAATGTTCGAAAAGTCCTCCTTGCTCGGCTAGACAATATCCGAGCCTACTATAAAAACCCCTTCTAACGTTTCCAAGCATGTTAGGGGTGATAATTTGAAAAGCTTCTTCAAAAACAGATAGAAGTCATTAGGAGCAAGATCGGGAGATCGAGCTGGCCATAAAATAGTTCCCCCTGTACTTATAACCCGATTAGGAAATACATTATCAAGATATTCCCTAACAAGGCCAACATTGTGAGCGGAACAACCATCTTGTTGAAACCATGTTTCACCAAATCTTACACCTAACAACTGCCTAGCAGTTGGAATAATGTGCTGCTGCAGTAGATCCAAGTATCTAGGACCATTCAAATTGCAATTGCCGTTAATAAAAAATGGCCCAATTACGTGTTCCCCTATAATACCTTCCCCCCCAAAACATTTAGTTTTTGGGGATACTGTGTTCTTACGTCAAAATACAAATGCAAATTTTTCCTCGACCAATATCGAACGTGTGTTGGGTTATGACGATTTGACCATTTGACCATCTGCACTTTTTCGGCAACTTCGTAGAGATCCATTTTTGGTTTTAAAAATGTATTATTTCAATTAAGAACTTACCCATCTGTTTCTCGAGCAAGGCAGAAATAAAACAAAATAATAAAAACAAAATGAATTTCCAAAAGATAACACTGCAGCGTGCTTCGAATCCACCTCGGTCGTACGACACGGAGAGTAAATTGGACTTGATTCCCCCTATGTTCGCAGTAGCTTGAAGCGGTCTGTATAGAGACATCTAGGACAGACAAAAAGATTTAAATATCAATTCGAAGGGCAAGCGCAGATGGCAACGGCGGCAGTATAAATCAACCTTAATATTTTGATAAGAGGTAGAAATTCAATATTCTTACAAACCAGAACACATGTGAATTAACTTTTATTGTTGTTTGCAAGTTGTTTTAAGGACTTTACCCATCTTTATTTTATAGTCTTTATAAAAAAAAAACCTCGAAAAAAATCTTATAAAAACGTTAATTAACTACTTCATAAAAAAAACGTGTTTGTTGATATTTTAATTTAAGTATATTTTAAAAACTTTTTTTTATTTTCTCTGTACCTACCGGCATGTACCGCCACTGACTGATTTCACTTCACACTATAAACGTTTTTTGACAAAATATGGTTTAAAACTGCTTAAAACATCCTGAAATTTTAAAATAAATAACACGAAAACGCTGCACTCTGCCGACTTTCCCTACGACTAATAATCGATATTTCTCACCTTTGTTTTGTTGTGATTTTATTTGTAAATAAACAGTGGTTATTATTTGCCAAGAAGTTTTCGTTGGACCAGATATCTTGTCTCCTTTTAATCTAAGTTTTTCAGGTTACTATATTTCTTCAAAAATTGCACAAAAAAACGAAACATTTCTGAAGAATTTTGACTGGATCTCACTCCGAATCACTTTTTTTTCAATATGTAAACTTTTTTATTCTGCTCGTATTGCAGAAATTTTTTTTTAAAACATTTTCACGACGTAAAAATTTAAATAAAAATGATTCTTTTTAATGTGCTTATTGGAGCTTGTAAAATAAGCGGGATTTTTTAAATTTTGGTCAGAAAAAACCTGGCAAAGTCTGGAACCTGGAAAACCCTGTATGAAATGTCATTAAGAAGAAATGGCATTTTTAATGCATTCAAGAAGAAACTAAATTTTTTATAGGTTCAGTGTTCTCAAAACAGCGCATTTATGTTGGCGACAAATTTATAATTGATTCTAAAATTAACCCAACCCACTTTTTAATAAACATTTTACAAAAAAATTTAAATTTTCTAGAACTACATAATTGTTTAAATCATAACATCATTGCTTGTTACAGATTTTTTGTTAAAAACATTTAAAACGCGTAAAAAATACCTTTTTAATGTAATTTTCTGAAAATTTTCGCCTACGTCGGATTTAAGAACCATTAAGTTGGTTATTTTAAAAAGTGCTAAATAAATTTTTGCTGCAATGTCCGGATTTTGTCCGGGTTTTTAAGTGTTTTTTTAAGTTTTACAATTTTAGAGATGGCAACCCTAGATAATACTTATCTTGAGTTTCCAATAATTTAAAAATAAACAATACCTTTAAACCTTGGATTTTCCAAAATATATTTATTCTGGAAAATTACTTTTTTTCCATACACACACACATAGGTTTATCGGTTAATTGAAATTTCTAAGATTTACGCAAGATCTTATCTATCTTGTGTAGTAAATATTTGCCGATTTGGAAATTTTTTCCAACACCTATAGGTTTTATCAATGACATGGCTGTGTCGTCGTTATTATCAACATAATCTAAAGTCGATAAGAAATTGGATTGAAATATTATTAGTCCAGGTTAATTAAATTTTGGAATTTTCCAGAAATAAAGCTTTAACTTAAGCTTGGTTTATACAGGCAAATAATAGTTTATCTTATTGGGAACAGTGTAGGCGTTTATATAGCAGAAATAATAGTAATAAATATGAAAATAAATAATAAAAAAATAATAATTAAAATTAAAATAAAAGTTTATACAGCAGATATAATAATAATAAATATAAAAATAAATAAAAAAAATTATAATAAAAATTAAAATAAAAGTTTATTGGGAGCAGTGTGGGCGTTTATATAAAAAGAACTTTTATCTTTTATTTTTATCTGAAAACGGATTTGCGCATTCCCCATTGATGCACATAACCTCACTTTTATTTGTTGTGGTAATTTAAATGTGTTTTTCAGTGATTTTTTTGCATTTTTTGGTTTATTTTTGGCAGATATTATTAAAGAAAACAGTATGATGAAGTTTAAGTATTTATTTCATACTGTATTGTAATGTTCCCTCTTACTGAATTAATTTGAGTCCGGGAAATTACCCATTACATCACTAGTCCGGTAAAATAACATTACCGGACTCAAACTAAATTCTGAATTTTTATAAGCAAAATAGTATATTTTTGAACAAATCTTTATTATTGATGAAAAACAAATATTTTATACAATAAACTAGTAAAATTTACTTATAAATATTCACATTAATTGTGCAATTGGAATTATTTGAAATTACATGAGCAGCAGCCGAGCAATCTTTTTCGGCGTTACCTTTTCGCGAGGAAGAGTAACAGGTTTGGTGTTGAAATTAACTCTGTGTTTCGGACTTCCATTGTCTATATTATAAAAAAAAAAATAGACAATGGAAGTCCGAAACACAGAGTTAATTTCAAACACATCATTGTCTCAAACTTTCAAACAAAGGTTTGGTGTTGTTGGTGTAGAACTTGAACAAAGTTTTCTCCTCCCTGGATCATTTTAGCTACTTTTGTTTTTGTCTCTAAGGACACCTCGGCATATTTTTCGGCCGCAGGGGTGCTCTTCCAGCCGCCATGACGTTTTAGCACATTAACATCTGCTCCCGCGTTTGCTAATAGCGTGGCAGACGTTCTGCGGAAGCAGTGACCCGTGTAAATATTCCGCAATTTTTCGAGGCGCTCCCCCAATTGTATGGATGCCCACTCTTTCCCTAATACATTTTCCTTTTCTGTAGCCGACTAAAAATGCTTTTTCGGGAATGTTGGTGGGTCGCAGATGGCGAGAACTACGGAATATGCTTAAAAATGATTCTTCAATGACTGTAAACACTCTTTTGTTGTAAGTTTTTGCTTGGTTTATGATTACAATCAACTGTGTCCCTATATCTTGAATATCAGCGTCATTTAGGTTGTAGAGCTCCTCCCTTCGACATCCTCCGGAAATATCTAGTAGCGCCACCACCTGAAACAATACAAAAAATAATAATTTAAAAAAGGCAGAAAAGTATAAATACTAAACCCCCCTGTGTAAATTGCCTATCGCGTAAATATATTTTTATTTAATAGAAACCAAAAAACTTACCTTAATTAACAAAAATTTCCCGGTTGGAACTGTTTTCATGAATGACTCCACTTCCTCTCTGGTCAAAATTTTTGATTGGGTCGGTTGATGGCCTACAAATTCCTTCTTTAAAAATGCTATTAGTTCTCATTTAAAACCAACATAGATTTCACCATGGAATATTTTGCCCATAGCGTTGAACTGCTGGATTTTTGTGACTGAAAAAGTAAGGAAATTAAAAATTACGAAAATACGACGATTTTACAAAGTAGGTATTTAACACATTTTTTTTATAAAACCAATTTAACACTTACCACATCTAAGAAGTAGGCCTACATAACATTCGTTGACGGTATTTTCCACATAAAAGTCTTTCTCCATTCGCAGAATGTTTCAAATTCTTTTTTATATCTTACTGAAGATTACTACTTACTGGAATCAGTTTTTCTGTTGCGGCTTAACCTTTTTTTCAAAATTGCGTCCATTTTCACTGCTCTACGTGACAGAAACAAATAAACTTTATTTTGTTTCTGTTAACAACCAATTCAAAGATGACTGGACTTCAAAATTTTGACAATAATTTGATGGAAAATTGTAAAGTAATTGTTGAAACAAATATAGATGACATGACATTTTTTTGGTATATCTGCTCTCTCTTCTCAAAAAAATTATTTTTATTTTAAATTACATAAAACAGTATGAAATAAAACGTTGTACGATACACGGGCGTGAAATGTCATTAAAGTACTCGTCTAGATATTCCGGACTCGGCTCCGCGTCGTCCGTAAACCTCTAGACTTGTGCTTTAATAGACCATTTCCAAGCCTTGTAACGTAAATTGCTATTTACTGTTGGTCGTTGAAAGATAAAAAAAAACTAAATTAATTCCTAGATCATTACCCATTGTTTTAACTTGAAAATTTTTTGACAGCTATCACGAGGTACGCCATAGAACAAGCGAAATGAAGCTCATACTTTTTTGTAATTTTTAATTTATACCTATGGAAAATTTTTAAAAATTAGAGAGGTAGGTGCCTATTGCTTGAGCTCTTGAACTGAAGGGAGGGAAGAGGAGCTGTTTAATAGGTGTTGAGTGTATACGAAACAAATATACTTATTTTTAAAATATCTAGACGAGTACTTTAATGAAATTTCACGGCCGTGTATTGTACAACGTTTTATTTAATGCTGTTTTATTTAATTTAAAATAAAAATAATTTTTTTTGAGAAGACAGCGACAATCAATATACCCAAAAAATGTCAGGTCATCCATATTTGTTTCAAGAATTACTTAACAATTTTCCATCAAATTATTGTCAAAATTTTGAAGTCCAGTCATCTTTGAATTGGTTGCTAACAGAAACAAAATAAAGTTTATTTGTTTCTGTCAGGTAGAGTAGTGAAAAGGGACGCAATTTTGAAAAAAAGTTCAGCCGCAATAGAAAAACTGATTCCACCCAAATCCACAGTAAGATATAAAAAAGAATATGAAACATTCTGCGAATGGAGAAAGACTTTTAATGTGGAAAATACTTCTTAGATGTGGTAAGTGTTAAATTAGTTTTATTAAAAAAAATGTGTTAAATACCGACTTTGTAAAAATACGTCGTATTTTCCTAATTTTTTTTTCCTTATATTCGATGGTGAAATCTATGTTGGTAGTAAATGAGAACGTGGATATATCCAGATTTCCTAAACTGATAGCATTTTTAAAGAAAGAATCTGTAGGCCACCAACCGACCCAATCAAAAATTTTGACCCGAGAGGAAGTGGAGTCATTCATGAAAACAGCTCCAACCGAGAAATTTTTGATAATTAAGGTAAATTTTTTGGTTTCCATTAAATAAAAATATATTTTTTAACTGAATTTACGCAATAGGCAACTTACACAGGGGGATTTAGTATTTATACTTTTCTGCCTTTTTTAAATTATTAATTTGTGTATTGTTTCAGGTTGTGGCGCTACTAGGTATTTCCGGAGGGTGTCGAAGGGAGGAGCTCTACAACCTAAATGACGATGATATTCAAGACACAGGGACACAATTGATTGTAACGTCACGGCGGCTGAAAGAGCACCTCTGTGGCCGAAAAATATGTCGAGAAGTCTTTAGAGACAAAAGCAAAAGTAGCTAGAATGATCCAGGGAGGAGAAAACTTTGTTCAAGTTCTACACCAACAACACCAAACAAAGAAGAAGTTAAAAAAAACCTCCAAATCAGTTACTTCAACCGAAAAGAAACTAAAAAACACAAAAGATCAAAAGATCTTGGGTGGAAATAACTAAAATTCAAACTTGGATGAGTATCCCACAAGGAACACACAAAAGATCAAAGCGAAACGACAAATGAATAAACGATGTTTCGCCCTGGGTAACCAGCGTGGGATCATCCGTAGTTTCACTGGTCACCCTCCACTATACATCATTAAACACCATCATACACTTAGATTTCCAACCTTAAACCACTCACAAATAGGCATCGTTCCGCACTGGTACTTACTTATCCAAGTTACCTAATACGAATTCGTCCTGGCGTGTTAATATTTCCAGTAGGATTATGCTCCTAAGGCAACTAAAACAAAGAAGAAGTTAAAAAAAACCTCCAAATCAGTTACTTCAACCGAAAAGAAACTAAAAAACACAAAAGATCAAAAGATCTTGGGTGGAAATAACTAAAATTCAAACTTGGATGAGTATCCAACAAGGAACACACAAAAGATCAAAGCAAAAAGAGAAATGAATAAACGATGTTTCGCCCTGGGTAACCAGCGTGGGATCATCAGTAGTTTCACTGGTCACCCTCCACTATACATCATTAAACACCATCATACACTTAGATTTCCAACCTTGAACCTCTCACAAATAGGCATCGTTATGCACTGGTACTTACTTATCCAAGTTACCTAATACGAATTCGTCCTGGCGTGTTAATATTTCCAGTAGGATTATGCTCCTAAGGCAACTAAAACAAAGAAGAAGTTAAAAAAACCTCCAAATCAGTTACTTCAACCGAAAAGAAACTAAAAAACACAAAAGATCAAAAGATCTTGGGTGGAAATAACTAAAATTCAAACTTGGATGAGTATCCTACAAGGAACACACAAAAGATCAAAGCGAAAAGAGAAATTAATAAACGATGTTTCGCCCTGAGTAACCAGCGTGGGCTCATCAGTAGTTTCACTGGTCACCCTCCACTATACATCATTAAACACCATCATACACTTAGATTTCCAACCTTGAACCTCTCACAAATAGGCATCGTTATGCACTGGTACTTACTTATCCAAGTTACCTAATACGAATTCGTCCTGGCGTGTTAATATTTCCAGTAGGATTATGCTCCTAAGGCAACTAAAACAAAGAAGAAGTTAAAAAAACCTCCAAATCAGTTACTTCAACCGAAAAGAAACTAAAAAACACAAAAGATCAAAAGATCTTGGGTGGAAATAACGAAAATTCAAACTTGGATGAGTATCCCACAAACAACACCAAACCCAAAGTTACTCTTCCTCGCGAAAAGGTAACCCCGAAAAAGATTGCTCGGCTGCTGCTCATGTAATTTCAAATAATTCCAATTGCACAATTAATGTGAATATTTATAAGTAAATTTTAGTAGTTTATTGTATAAAATATTTGTTTTTCATTAATAATAAAGATTTGTTCAAAAATATACCATTTTGCTTATAAGAATTCAAAAATTTAGTTTGAGTCCGGTAGTGTTATTTTACCGGACTAGTGATGTAATAGGTCATTTCCCGGACTCAAATTAATTCCGTAAGAGGGAACATTACAATACAGTATGAAATAAAAAATTATAACGGGGTACGTTTATAAAAATATCAACCTGTACCTAACACACAGCGGCGTGCGATCCATGGAAGCAAAGGGGAAGCAAGAAAATAGATTGTATTAAAAATGCAAAAAATAATTTTAATTAATATAAAAGTAGATGTGTTAGTGTTTTTGAAATATAGACAAATTCAATTCAATTCTTTATTGTCGTTTTCTATGCTTTCGCATTTACACAAGTCAAACACACGAAAACATTGATATATATATAAATATAAAACAACCAAAGAGGTTTTTAACATAAACTTAAACACTACAACCTACTGGCAACAAGATTTTAAAAAAAATACACAGAGAAAAAAAACATTGGGTAAAACCGTATAAGATATAAACAAATTGTCCTCATTCAGGAGCAAGGAACCCAATATTATTTAAAAAAAATAATCCCTACATTAGTGAAAAGTCGGCAATCGAAAGCTCATCTATGATCTATGTTATAAAAAGCATGTTAGACTAAAAATTTTTTAATTGCTTGTTTATGCTGTTTATAATTTAAATCTCTGACAGCCTCAGCTCGATTTTGGACGTAAAGGCGCAATTACACAGACGAACATGCTCAAATAAAAGCTCGTGCAAAAGATCTAAAATTTTTTGCGTGAACATTTTTGTGAGCTTTTCTTTGAACATTTTGTTCTGGTAAATTTTTGAGCAAATTATTGCTATGTATTTTGGAAACATATTTTTGAAGATGAGAATAAATAAAATTTCACATCAGTGATCAGTGATCTCAATTCTTTAAAAAATTGGAACACCAACTTTTATTTAAAATTTTTGTGAAAAAAAGACCAAGGGCAAGCGAAACATTATTCTTGGCTATCAGTTTTGTCACATGGATTAGGGTTACTTATAATATTTTTTTCTTAGGGTTTTTCCCGGATTTTTTTGCCCGCGGTTTTTTTTTGGGATTTTCTTGCGAGTTTTTTTTATTTCCAAGGGTTTTTTCCTAAAGTCAAAAAAAAATCCAGGAAAATTTTTCTTTTCCAAAAAAATTTTGAGTTTTTTAAATATCGGCAAAAAACTCAAAAATTGCACTTTTTGCAGTAATCCGCGCCTTACGACTATGAGGAGTGGTGGGAAGGGGGATTTTTTTAAAACATATTTTTGTAACTTTACTTTACCTTTAGCTTTTATTGTTGTTTTTTAATTCCTCACACCAGATTTACCTAGTTAGTTTGAGGTCCCAAGGGTTACTTAAAAAAGCAAAAGGTTCATGAAAATGCTGAAGATCTAGATATTTACTGCCAATTTTATGTAATAATCACGGTCGATTACTGACACTGAACCAACAATATGCAAAGGGCAACATTGGATGATAGATCGGCGACACAGTCTACTAAATTACTGCTAAATTATATTTTTTAGACAAGGGTCGGGTTCGTAGGGTTGTGAAAGTGGGTAATAAACGGGTATTATTTAAACCGAACGTGCTTTTGTTCATATATTCGAGATCTAATAAAATGTATATAGGTTTTTTAATTTGACTTAATTATTATTGTAAAAGACTAAACTAGGAAGTAAAATAACGGGATATTCTTTTAAACGTAAATTTTTATCGTTATTTTTACAGACAACAACAATAAATAAGTGCCAATTATAATTTTTTTTATTCTCGTTTTTTTTTACAACCCCAAAAAAGTTACAAGTATACTGGCATATCCCCTATAAAAATCAGATCAATCGAAGTTGCTTATGAGGTAAAATGTGAATTTCGGCATCAAATCGTTTTTCCGTCGGAAAGCACTTGATTAAAAATACCTTATTTCAAAACTTTGTTTTTCTATTTTCAGTTAAGTTCAATGAATTCCGATAACAATATATATTTTGAATTCGTAAAGAAATTTTTATACCCCCAATTCTTCAAACAAATTTTGCTCAACATTCTCTCCAAAATTTACGTGTGTTTTTTTGTACGAGATTTTGCTCGAACATTTCTTTGAACATTTTGTTCAAGAGGCTCGTGTAAATGTTTGTCGGCATTTCAACATCAAAGGAAAGTTTGTCTGTGTAAATGCGCCTTAATAGAACGATCATACCCTTTTTATTAAAATCCAAAATTCGAACGACTCACGGTGGTCGATTTTCCGGAAAACGCGGACATAAATGAAAAAATTCAAAATGTATCTAAATTTGCCCCTATATGGCTGTTAAGATACTAGGCGAATAGTTGGCCAAAGAATAAACTATGCTTTTTACGAGTTTGACATTACGCATCAGTAGTCAACATCAAATTTCAAATAGAAGACCCAGAGTATGAGTATTCAACTGTTAATATCTCGAAAACAGTTGAAGATCGACATAGGGTACGTTATATAAAAATGCTTAGAATTTAAAAACAAAATGCAACAAAATTTGAAAGTTTCGGTTGGTATTCTTTTTAATATATTTTCTTTTTCTTATTCTAAACTAACATTTTAACTTTAATTCAGCTAATTAATAAATATATATCTTTTTCCTTTTAAAAATGTCTTAAGATAAATGTGAAAATTCACACGATCATCCTGTCTGTTTTTACAAAAATCGACCACTGTGCGAGTCCTTCTCTAAAAGACGGTCAAGTTTGCCGTATCATGCGCATTAGCGAGTAAAATATCGATCGGTCGTTCCTCCCATAGCGTGCTCTGAAATAATACAAGTGACGTTTTTCACACGGGCTTTCCTACAACTCCCAACTACTGGGTCTAGTCGAGAGAACGGCTTCGCTCAAAAATTGTTGTTCGAGGCAGCTCTGCGCGTGCCCATAATAGATTGGTGATTCTTCGATCGTCTCGTTACTGCTTTTAAGCGCGTTTATTGGTTGAACGATCACTTCCTATGACTTCCAGAATCGGTACCCTGGTAGAGCGTTATAAAATTTTATAAATTAGTACCCTGTTCCGTTCCTCGTTTTTGTTAAACGGTGTTGAGGTAATACAGGGTTCCTAAGATTTTCCTTAGGGATAGGATTTCAATAAATCAAACAGAAATGGCATAGAAAGTTTTGCGCGCACAACAGAAACAGGTATATTGAGCAATGGTGCCACTTTGTTATTATCTCCGGACTGCTTTCATGAGAAAAAATTGTCGCCACTCTTTCATTGTGAGCATAAATCATAGTTGCAATAATAACCGTTGACAAGATGTCTGCAAATTCCGCTAGATGGCGGCCACACCATGAGGTGATCGAGGAAAAACTAGATGTTTTCAGGTCCAAACCACAGCTTTTTCTTGCTTAAAGGAGGGGGCAGGGTCCATTATTTACGATACTGAGCGATAAACTCGTGAGGTTGTTAACATGAGAAAGAAATATCTTCGCTTTTAATTAAATTTCTTTCCATTCTGTTCTACTAGTGACATCTATCCGGAAACGGCCAAACCATGCAGCTAGCACTAGCAGCCACCGACTTTCAAAGTTGTTTTTCCTGCAGAGCTTTTTGTTTGCGATATTATTGATTTTAAATAAAGCTGGCCCTACACTACATTTGATATTTTCGAGGTGTTTTATGACATGATCTCGAAACATGTAGCGAACCAATTCTTCAAAACTAGCGGGAGGGTAAAAGCGAAAAATAAGGGGCTGCCAATATTTGTAACACCAAAAAGGGGTGAAAAGATTTATTTTGCTATGTTTCTTTACAAAACACGTTTTTTTTACGAAAAACTTGAGCTCTGCCACTTTTTTTATTTTTTTCTTCAACTTTCTCGAAATTTTCGTCATACCGTAGAAAAAAATTATTTCCCCCATGGTCATACTCTACTTTTATTCGAAAAAATTTAGAAACAGAGACGGGATCAGTTTTCCTAAAACGGGGGATCTTGGTTTCGAGTGAGAAGATAAAGGGCGCCGCAGGCAAAAAATTTTCAATTAAATTAGCCGAACGCAAAAATGTTAGAAAAACAAAGCACGAAATAAAAATGCCGCCGCTTACAATTTTTTTTCAAAAATTACGTAATTTCGGGAACGCAAAGAAATAGGTCTAAAGAATTTTTAAGAAAAAAATATCAATTTTCTCGCCCTCCTCCACTGGGACTACAGGGGCCGTGCACAAATTATGTAATGCTCATAGGGGTGAGGGGGGTTACAAAACGTTACGTAGGGGGGAGGGGGGTTTTCGATAGCGTTTGCATTTGTGTGAAACTAAGAAAATTTGGAATGAAAATAAGTGAAAAGTTTTTTTTTTGGGGGGGGGGGGTAGTGGTCTTGAAATTGTTTCGTAATATTAGGGGAGTGGCGTGCCAAACCGTTACAAAAAATTACATATGGAGGGGGTCAAAAATTGGTAAAATCACCGTTACGTAATTTGTGCACGGCCCCACATCTGACTGTTCCTCCTTTTTGATTTCGAATCAAAGTGCAAAACCCGGGTTGGACGTTCGAAGGCGTCAACCCATCCTATTTGCTTGATAAAGTTTCTACGGAAATATCTCAGTCGATTTCTCCGGCCGTGTATGAACGCTTTAGGTTAGGCATTTGCATGTATCTCAGTCCCCAGCCTGTAAACAGTGCGTAAGGACAATGGTTACAAAATGAAAAGCCGAAAAATATTTTTTTTTACGATATCTTTCATCAGTTTGGTATTAAAGTCGAGCAAAAACAATTTTTATTCCAGTCCTAAATGTATGAAAATGGAAAACATTAGAAAACAACAACCTGGAATGGATTTACTACGTGTAAGATGTAGTGACAACATCGCCCCATGCCCATCCTTTTCTGCCTAATGTGCTTTTCCGTTTGTCTGCGTCTTATACACGGCTCCTTGGCCCCCTAAGGATTTGCTTAGGAACCCTGTATAATATTCCAGGTTCCAAATATTTTCCTTTATTTGCAATAAACGGTTAGAATTCTTAAAGCTGATAAAGCTTCTGCACAATCTGCTCTGTAAGAAAGTCCGGCCACATTTCTCAGCTGTCCTTTTCAGACCGAACGCCAGATCAGAATGTGCCGCAAGAAAAAGAAGATAAAAATATGCAAAGTTATGAATTTTTCAGAAAAATCGGGAGAAAGAGAAGGTCTTCTGGTTATTATTTTCTTATAAAATTTAAAGGTTACTAAATAATAGAACCTTGATCGTCACAAAGATAAATTCTAATGTAAATAAAAAATAGCATCGATACATTTTTAACTGGGTTTATAATACATTTAAACACTTGAGAATGATTTTTTCGGATGACATTACAATGGATTTTTTTGAAATATTCTTATCTGTTCGATATCACGATGTTTGATATTATAACAGGAGAAAAAAATAAGTAAACATTAAAAGTAAAAACACGTTGAAAAGGTCCAAAAAAGGTTTCTGCATTTGAAAAATAAAGTATATGGTATACTATTGGTATCTCTATTAATCAGGGTAAATAGAACTATATATAGGGAATTGATATCCCAACCGACCAATCTAAAAAATTACACTTTTTCTATGCTACGAATATAAATTTACCTAGTCGTTATGCCTCTCAGATTGCTCCATGCGCTCGTTCAAAATTTGCCAATTTTTTTTTGGTGATATCCATTCCACTTAAAGTTTGCAAGCTATTTTTGATTCTTTGTTGTTAGCTTGTGCAAGCTTCCTTAAAATAAAAGTGTTAAATTTGAAAGTTTGAGACAATGGTGTATTTGAAATTACCTCTGTGTTTCGGACTTCCATTGTCGATATTTTATTTATAGACGAAGTTTCGATCAGTACAATCTCTGATCGTCTTCAGTTGCAAACTACAATCTATTTCTAAGGCTATGTACTTATATACTATGGGTTACAGCATTAAACCTATAACAGATACTATTTCTAAATTTCAGCAAACAGGACAGAGATTAAAAGACCAAATTCCATACATTAAAGGAGTATCAGAGAAAATTCGAAGAGTAGCAAACAACTTTAACATAAAAACAGCTGCGCATGCTCTAACAAAGCCATGTCAGATATTAGAAAAAATACCAACATTACCCGATGTACCATAAAAAATAAATTGAAAGGATCTTATGTTACTTTAAATGTACGCTGAACCAAAAAAGGCACCGTTTCCTATAAAAAAATACATTGAGCCAATGTATTTTGTATATGATTTTTTGCTCCATGTAAAGTTTTATTAATATCATAATCAAGTTTACATAAATTTTATAGCCAAAACGGGTTATTGATTTTATTGCCGCAAAACACAGTTTCAAAAAAAGTTGTTACAATATAATGAGTCTTTAAGAATAATTTTTGTGAAGGGTGTTATGAAATCAAGGATTAAGAGACATGTTTTCATAGCTTTTAGTTACACCTAAGAATGAATTTAGTAAAAGACTGTTACGTACATAAATTTCATAATCTTGTTTATGTATTTTATATGCCCAGTTCATAATTTTCATAAACTTGTACAGGGTGGTCCAAATTCGAGGGGCCTCTATAGCTTTGGGCTTTTGCAGCATAGTTAGCCCAAAACTAATATACATGTTACGGGCTCGATTTTCAAGAGAAGTCGAAAACTAAAAACAGCATTGCGATATGTCAAAGAGTTTCTGAGCTACAGGGTGATTCTCAAAAATGTGCGTTTTTAAAAACCCTCTACAACTTTTTTATTTGTAAAGATAGAGGTTTTCATTAAAAACATTTTTTGAAGATTTTTTAAGGACAAATCTACCTGTTTCACCGATTTTGTCTTAAAGCCTTTAGTTCACGAGATATAACAAAAAGTTACATTTTTTTAAATAGAATACCCCAATTTTTTCAAAAAAAATAGTTTTGTAATAAAATTTCCTGTTAAACGATGTGTCATACACCTATTTTTATTAAGTAGTTAAACAGATATCTGCAATTTTTAATAATTACCATAGTAGGCTGTGTTTAACTCTGACCTATGCAGTTTTAGGGTATCTATCTAGGTAGCTATGATCAAATAAAAACAATTGCCATGATAAACAAGTCCAAGTGTCAAAAGGGGCGTCTTCGTCAAGATATAAAAATGTTTGAAAACTTTGAAAAGTACTACATGATAAAATGTTATATTGAAAGTAACGAAAATCGACAGACGGCGTTAAATCTATATTTCCAGAGATATCCGGAAAGAAGGCAACCTAGCTCAAAAATATTTTTTAAGTTAAAACGTCATCTACAAGAATACGGATCCTTTACAAAACCGCGGCCTAGGACGTATAGAAGCTTAGCCAGAGATAGACAGTTGGAAGAACTAACGGTTCTAGGAGAAATAAAAATTAACCCGAATACTTCCACCAGGGCTATGGAGAGAAACACTGGAATTCCACGCAGCAATGCCGTTCGGGTGCTTAAAAAACAAGTTTAGGCCCTATCGACCCCGACGGGTGCACCAATTACGGCAACAAGATTTTGCTCCAAGACGTGTATTTTGCAGGTGGTACGTAAATAAAAGCCAAGAAGACCCCGATTTTGCCAGAAAAGTTATTTGGAGGCAACGATTTCTAGTAATGGAATATTCACCAGATATAACTGCTATTACTGGAAACAGCAAAAAAGCAGAGTAGTGCAGAGTTTAGTTTTTTTTAACGTTTGATTAGTTTCTACAATGCCGTCCGTTTAAGTTTTCGACGAAGAATATGTTTTATACAACATAACCGTAAGCGCCGAACAATATTATAAGATTATTGTGCCACAAGGTAAGTAAAATTATTTTTGGCATATTGATGTGGCAAAGACAGTCTTCGTGATGGAAAACGTTAAGCGCCTGCGAGCGAAAAATGAAAACACAAACTTTGCAAAAACAAATTTGAAGGTTAGGTTAAATAAAAAAACTCTGTGCGGGAAAAACGCGCTCGTTTTTTGTTTATCGCACCGTGAGCTCGATGAAGCTCTACGCTCTGCACGCTCCAATCTATGAGTAGATAAATGAATGACCCCACAAGGATTAATTTACCTTATTTAATATCCCAAGTTGTTCATTAACCAATAAAACACCTCAAATTTTTTCCAGAAAAACGCCATATTTTGAACCGTTTTCAGCACAAAAAATATATTTATGAGGGCACTACGAGGCAAAACAAACATAAGTGAAGGTCACTAATTATGCACGAAAAATATACCAAACAAAAAAACCCGAGTCAACTATATTAATTTATTTACAAACTTTAAAAGTAAAATTTCATGTCTCACGTACAAAGTCCAGGGCGCGGAATGCTCACAAGAGTACTTGCATGCCCAACTTTTAGGCAAAAATTTTAAAAATAAAGTCCAATAATACCTAGCAAGTGGACTTTCTTCGGAGAAACCCATAGATTGACCTAAACTCTGTAATTATACTCACCAATTAAGCCTCAAAGATCCTGGTTTTTGTTTTCTAATCTTGTTTAAATCTAGAGGAATCCAATTTTCTATTGATACGAAATTACGGGAAACACTAGACAACACTTAATTAATTTTTTACGGTGGTGTCCACTCTATTAACAAATTGTCCAAAAGCAAACAAAAATATTAAACATAAATTTTCGCTGTCAGATGGTTGTCATGTTGCTTTCACTACTGGCGAAATCGACGCGCCTGCCCGGTAGGCTCTTCGCTTCAGGATTATTTCCAGGCTAACTTAATTGGAAGAGGAAAATGCAAGGCCAGGGCCGTATATAACTTGGTTCTTAAACTATCGAAGCTGTCAAAAAAAAAAGAAGTTGAGAAACCTCCAAATCAGTTACATCAACCGAAAAGGATCTAAAAACAAAAGATCAAAAGATATTGGGTGGAAATAACGAAAATTTAAATCTGGATGAATGAAGGAACACACAAAGGACCATAGCGAAAAGAGAAATGATTAAAAGATGTTTCGCCTTGGGCAACCACCGTAGGCTCGTCAGTGGTTCCACTAATCACCCTCCTTATACATCATTAAACACCATCATACACTTTGATTTCCAACTTTGAATCACTCACAAATAGATAGTACCAGTGCAGAACAATGCCTATTTGTGAGTGACTCAAAGTTAGAAATCAAAGTGTATGATGGTGTTTAGTGATGTGTGGGGAGGGTGACCAGTGGAACCACTGACGAGCCTACGCTGGTTGCCCAAGGCGAAACATCTTTTAATCATTTCTCTTTTCGCTTTGGTCCTTTGTGTGTTCCTTGTGGGATGCTCATTTTGGTTTGAATTTTCGTTATTTCCACGCAAGAAATTTTGATCTTGTGTTTTTATCGGAGCTGTGTTTTACACATTCAGTTCTTTTTGCCTCACATCAGTCAAAATGCAAAAGCAAAATCGATCTTGTTCAGCAATGAACCTTCTAATATGACGTAATAAACGTTTATGCAGAAATTTGCTGTTATTAGCCGTGAATATCAGCCGCATAATGATTAGTCATTAAATCGTGATGAAAAATTTGCATCTTACGCGAGATGCAGCCCGGCGGTCTGTTTGGAGTAGTAAATGATATTTTTAGAAATTATTACAAAACGCGAGCGTGCGTTTATTAAACGATTTATTAAAACAATGGTTTTGTGCCGTAGAAATCAGATAAAGGTGAATAGAATAATTTTCGAAGAGTGCGCATCGCAGCTTTGGCAAGCACCATGGGTGCCGCCATTTTGATGGTTGTTGAAATTCTCAATTCATAGGGAACCCACAAAAAGCCGAATTTACAAAAACCAAACACAATTGAATCTTTAGAGCGCCGTAGGCCCTGGATTGTGGCGTTGCCAAGTTTCTCTATTTGGAAGATCCCCTTTTTTATTAAACGATTTTATTTAACTTCACAGTTTCTGGCTGTCTAACTGTCTATCAAACCTTGCGATTCATTTTTGATACACTTCCTGTGAACCGATTTTAATGAAATTTTGGACAATACAATATTATAAAAAAATTGTGGGATGTAAAGAGGGTAAATTAATACAATATTACAACTTATTTCGACTCTTCCCTGCCGTAAGCTTGGCAATGTAGCAATTGAATTCGTAGCTATCGGTTCAAATCATTTTCGGACAGATTCGGGTTCTCGAATTTTGCGGTTCGGCATTATTATGTTATGTCGTCTGTCTGTCCTCTTTAGTGGTTTTATTTTGCCATTTTTATCAAAAAAAAAAATGCAAAAATTGTAATTGTTCAAAGGGTAAAGGTTGTGGTATTAATTTCTTTCAATCTTACTATAAGGGTATTTTAGCACATCTTAAAATAATTTAACAGGTATTTAACTAAATTATTTTAAGGTTCATCATGGTTCTACCATTGATTGATTGATTCGTTTGTGAGTGTGCCAGTATGGCACTGTCCACTGCGACCACTATTGGTTCTATTATGGCTCACTTTTAACCTTTTTTGTTACTACAGAATACTCAGCGCCTTAAAGAGGCTCGCAACTTGCTTTGGTGAAGCATCATTCTGATCCAGTCCGTTGATCTGTGGTTTACCGAAAATACGTTGACGCTGACGTGCAATGGCCGGACATTCACACAGCACATGTATGGCCGTCTCATCATACTCCATACAGAGCCTACATTCGGTGTCCTCACTTTAGACCCATTCTGTGTAATGGTACTTTCAGCCTGCAGTGTCCGGTGTATAGATCAACCATTGTCCAGATGTCCTGCCTGGTGAGCTCAATGAGTTTCCCGGCCCTCTTCCTGCAGAGTTCTGTGATGAACTCTTTGGAATGTGCCAGTCCCTGCCATTCTCTCCAGAATTGGTGGAACTTGTTTTCTATCCAGCCTGAGAGAGCAGTATTCATTATATTGTATGCTAAAACAAAATTATGATTGTTTTCCACAAACCAAAACTACACTTTTTTGCACTCGACGCGCGTTTCGCTAACAACGTTAGCATCATCAGGAGACGATAAACAATGACCTAAATTAATCTACGCTCTATCTTATATACAATCCCTTAGTGGGCGGAGATAACACTAATAAATTGTGATTGATCACGATTTTTAATCATATATCCCCTCAACCAAAGAATAAAGTGTACTAAACGGGATGGGTCCTCTATCTTTATTTAAACTATTTCTGGATTTAATGATTTCCATACTTTCCTATGCATTCAAAAGTCTTTTGTTTGGTACACTTTTTAGAAGTTTTAGGTTATCTAATGTGAATCTATGATTGTTTTCAAAAGCATGCTCGGCCACGCTTGACTTTTCTGTTCTTCCGTATTTTAAGTGTGCTAAGTGTTCTTTAAAACGTGTTTGAATAGAGCGTCTCGTTTGGCCAACATATTTTTCGTCACAATCCATGCAACTAATTTGGTAAATTCCACTTTTTTCTAGAACTGTAGTTTTATCCTTGGGATTTCCTAGTAAGCTTCTTATTGTGTTACCGGATTGATATACTAATTTAAGACCGGTGTTATTAAATACTTTGTGTAATCCTTTCGTATAATTAGGATTATAAGGAATTGATACAAATTTTGAGTCGCAGGTATCTTTTTGTCTGAAAAAGGTAGAATTCCGAAAGGTCTTTTGAAAAGAATGTCTATTTATCAGCTTATTTATTAAGCCTTCGTCGTAACCGTTTTCGCCAGCTATATTCCTAATCCTATTCTTTTCTGCTTCAAATCTTTCTTTGTTTAAGGGGAAATTTACTAATCTGTATGTTAAAAAGTGCAAACTTGCAAGCTTATGTTGTAAGCAATGAAAAGAGTCATTTGGAATATACCTAAAGTGTCTAGAAATCGCAGTGTACCGTTGTTCTCTGTTTCATAAGTAAATTTAATAGTGGGAAATTTGTTATTTATTTTTTCCATAAAATTTTCAACACTAGTTACTTTAGTGTTGAATACTGCAAACACATCGTCTACATACCTGAAGCATACTCTGGGGAAATACTCAAATTCATTACTTATATATGATTCAAATTTGCTCATAAATAGGTTTGCGATAAAAGGTGATAAACTATTACCCATTGTGGTTCCGTCTAATTGCTGGTAGTAGTTATTTTTATATTGAAAGTAATTTTGATTCATGCAGAGTTTTGTTAAAGATAGGTATTCTAAAGTCTGTTTGTCTTCTAGATTGTTTTTTCTTAGTAGTTCCTCCAGGTATTGTAAGGTATTGGGGATCGGCACACTAGGGAACAACGAACTAACATCAAACGAGATTAAAATTTCACCTTCTTGGAGTGAAATATCTTTAACTTTGTTGATAAATTCAAGAGAATTTGAACAGAAAAACCTTTTTCCTTTAGCGGTAAATTTTCAAACTCGTTTGCTAGCCATTTCGAAATGTTGTAAGTAGGTGATCCTACAGCAGAAACTATAGGTCTAACCGATTTTCCAGGCTTGTGGATTTTCGGAAGACAATACATTTTTGGCATAGTGGGATTGCTTACTTGTAGTTTATATTTAATATTGTCAGTAATAATATTGTTACATTTTTTAATTGTATTTTTTACTTCGTTAATCATTTTTGGTAAGGGGTTCTTTGGGACTTGTTTGTAGGGTCCATTTTTTATTAGGTTATCTACCCTTTCGAAATAATCTGTTTTATCTAATATAACAACTTTATTACCCTTGTCAGTCTTTAGATAGAAAACATCTTTTTCTCTCAAACTTTTAATTGTTTTATTCTGATTTAATGTACTATTTTTATTGTTTTGAATGATGTTTTGAGAGATCTGATATCGGCAAGCATCTCGCACATAGCCCTTTGTGCCTTCTGAAAGATAAGAGATTGAACTTTCAATATTTGCAATAATATCACTTAAATTATCTTTTTGTGGGGGCAGAGCAAAATTAAGACCTTTGTTTGTGTGTGATATTTCTTTGTTATTAAAAGTTTGAGAGGATAAGTTTTCTACAATGTTTGCGATTTCCTTCGACTTTTTTGGTTTTGGTTCAGAACGTTTTAACTTTTGTAGCTTTTTATTAAGTGAAGACATCTTCTTCGTAAATTTTTTCTCAATTACTACAAACATATGTCTTTGGAAATCGCACCATTCTTCAAAGTTCTTATCACTAAGTCTAATTGTCAACTTTTTAAACAGTCGGTATGCTTCAAGCTCAAACATACTTCGTTTTGCGTACAAATTTTTGATTTCTAAATCTAACCATTTCTGTTTTGCAAACAGGGCCACCAACAGGTATATTCCAAATGACTCTTTTCATTGCTTACAACATAAGCTTGCAAGTTTGCACTTTTTAACATGTAGATTAGTAAATTTCCCCTTAAACAAAGAAAGATTTGAAGCAGAAAAGAATGGGATTAGGAATATAGCTGGCGAAAACGGTTACGACGAAGGCTTATTAAATAAGACGATAAATAGACATTCTTTTCAAAAGACCTTTCGGAATTCTACCTTTTTCAGACAAAAAGATACCTGCGACTCAAAATTTGTATCAATTCCTTATAATCCTAATTATACGAAAGGATTACACAAAGTATTTAATAACACCGGTCTTAAATTAGTATATCAATCCGGTAACACAATAAGAAGCTTACTAGGAAATCCCAAGGATAAAACTACAGTTCTAGAAAAAAGTGGAATTTACGAAATTAGTTGCATGGATTGTGACAAAAATGTTGGCCAAACGAGACGCTCTATTCAAACACGTTTTAAAGAACACTTAGCACACTTAAAATACGGAAGAACAGAAAAGTCAAGTGTGGCCGAGCATGCTTCACATTAGATAACCTAAAACTTCTAAAAAGTGTACCAAACAAAAGACTTTTGAATGCATATGAAAGTATGGAAATCATTAAATCCAGAAATAGTTTAAATAAAGATAGAGGACCCATCCCGTTTAGTACACTTTATTCTTTGGTTGAGGGGAGATAGGATTAAAAATCGTGTAAGTCTTATCTCCGCCCACTAAAGGATTGTATATAAGATAGAGCGTAGATTAATTTAGTTCATTGTTTATCGTCTCCTGATGATGCTAACGTTGTTAGCGAAACGCGCGTCGAGTGCAAAAAATTGTAGTTTTGGTTTGTGGAAAACAATCATAATTTTGTTTTAGTGCAACCAAAGGTTCCAAATTCCCAACATATATTGTATGCTATTCCAAGGGCTGGTTCGAGGCCAATAAAGACGGCAGAGGCCGCTTCGCACGCCAGCTGGTCGGCAGTCTCTAGGGTATTCAGTGTGTCCTGGCAGCTCCTAACGGTTCTCGATGAGCACCACCATAGGATTCAAGAGTCTTAAGGGCCGCCTGAATGTCGGAAAGTATCTTTATTGATCTGTGCGCTCATTTCAATGGCGAAGAGTTCCGCCTGGAAAGTTGTAGTCATTTGTCCAAGACTATGTATAATCCTGATATTTTCCAGGCTGCAATAAGGTCCGGATCCAACGCCTGAAGGCATTTTGGATCCGTCAGTGTACCAGCAGCTATCTTCACTTGAGAAACTTATTAGGTTTGTCGTCCAGTCCTCCCTATCTGGGAGAATAGTGTTGTATAGCTTTTTGCTGTTTACTATTGCAGGAGTTAGATCCGGTAGCAGCACTAGAATGCAGTGGCTCTTAATTGCCCGCGTTAAAGGATTTGGTACTACTTGACTTGCCCTGCCACCCTATTGGTTGGCTATGATTCTGTAGGTTGCCTTCATAGCCTCTTTCTCCAAGACAAGGTGTAGAGGAGAAAGGTTTAGGAGGCATTCAAGCGCTGTTGATGGTGCGGTGCTCAAAGCACTACATATCACCATACTTGCTTGACGTTGGATGCTTGTTAGTTTGGCACGATCCAGCGTTTGCCTGCCCTTCGTCATCATGAGTCTAACTACCGTGATATACAGCCAGTACACTTGTTTGGGACTAACGCCCGTGATATACAGCCAGTACATTTGTTTGGGACTAACGCCCCAAGACTTACCGCAGATACGTTTGCACGTTCATAGAGACAGTGCTGCCTTTTGCTTTACTTTCTCCAAATGCGCATTCCATGTAAGTGCTTTATCGAGGGTCGTCCTCAGATATTTTACTTCAGATGCAAATGGGATTGTTTCACCGTTTAGTACCGGAGGAACAAGGAAGTCAAGCTTCCTTTTTTTTGGTGAACGGTATAATGATTGTTTTGCTGGGGTTTACAGACATTTGTTGCCTGTCGCACCAGTCATATACTGTGTCTAGGACCTGTTGTGTTTTTCCGGAGATGGACCTCTCTGGAATATTTTTCACCACGACTATTATGTCGTCAGCAAAGTTGTAGACTGGGAAGGAGGTCGTCCACTAGGAGCGACCAGAGGAGGGGTGACAGAACACTCCCCTGAGGGCAGCCTCTTGCTGCCCTATATCTAACAACTTCGTTGTTTATGGTCGTGTCGATTACTCAATTTTCTAGCGTGCTTCTTATAATTCCAGTGATAGTGGATTCAATCCCTCTAGCGGACGCTGCCTCAAAAAGAGATTGTGGTAGTGCGTTGTTAAACGCTCCTTCTATGTCATGGAAGATGCCCAGAGCGATGCTTTTGGCATCAAAGGCTTCGTTTATGTTATGTACCAGGTTGCTTAGTGCTAGTTCTGTCGATTTACCTGCCTGGTACGCATATTGGTGAGTGTTAGGGGGTGGGTTATAAGGATGCCACCTCTAATGTGCGTATCTATTATCTTTTCCATGCCCTTCATCCTACCTTAGGTATGTAAATTACTTTTACCTTAGTAGCTGGTTGGTATACAAACCGCTTCAAGCTACTGCGAACATAGGGGGAATCAAGTCCAATTTACTCTCTGTGCCGTACGACCGAGGTGGATTCGAAGCACGCTGCAGGTTATCTTTTGGAAATTCATTTTGTTTTTATTATTTTGTTTTATTTCTGCCTTGCTCGAGAAACAGATTGGTAAGTTCTTAATTGAAATAATACATTTTTAAAACTAAAAATGGATGTCTACGAAGTTGCCGAAAAAGTGCAGATAGTCAAATGGTACTATCAAGGCAGACCATTGAGACTTATTCAAGAACTTTTTTTGGAGAATTTTGTAAATCGCCCAGAACCTAGTTTATCCACGATTTATAGGTTTGTGCAGAATTTTGAAAAGTTTGGTTGTGTAGCGCCAAGAAACCATAAAAAAAACCCACTGTTTTGAATGACGAGCAGGAAGTACGAGATGTGATGATTTGCGCTGCAGTGGAGGAAAATCGAAAGTTAACTAGCCACCAAATTGCCGAAGCAGTTGATACGTCTTCAGCCACTGTCTTACGTGTTCTCAAAAAGAATGGTTATCATTCTTACAAAGCGTCAAAAACGCATCAAATTTTTCCTGAGGACAACTATCGTCGTATGGAATTTTGCGAAACAATGATGGAAAGGGCTAATCGTGATGAAAACTTTCTGAGATCTATTCTTTTCATAGATGAAAGTACTTTTCCATTATTGAATCGTCATAACCCAACACACGTTCGATATTGGTCGAGGGAAAATTTGCATTTGTATTTTTGGACGTAAGAACACAGTATCCCCAAAAACTAAATGTTTGGGGGTATTGTAGGGGAACACGTAATTGGGCCATTTTTTATTAACGGCAATTTGAATGGTCCTAGATACTTGGATCTACTGCAGCAGCATATTATTCCAACTGCTAGGCAGTTGTTAGGTGTGAGATTTGGTGAAACATGGTTTCAACAAGATGGTTGTCCCGCTCACAATGTTGGCCTTGTTAGGGAATATCTTGATAATGTATTTCCTAATCGGGTTATAAGTACACGGGGAACTATTTTATGGCCAGCTCGATCACCCGATCTTGCTCCTAATGACTTCTATCTGTGGAGTTATATCAAAAATAAAGTTTACGGGCATGAAAGGGCTAATAATTTGGAAGAACTTCGGATTAAAATTGAAGAAGCTTTTCAAACTATCACCCCTAACATGCTTGGAAACGTTAAAAGGTGTTTTTATAATAGGCTCGGATATTGTCTAGCCGAGCAAGGAGGACTTTTCGAACATTTGCTCTAATTTTTTTTTTACTGGGAGAATCTTTTTGGTTTTTAGAATGTATTATTTTATTTTGAGAACTTGCTTTTATTTTGTTTCTCCTTATTATTTTCATTATAACACGTCGTCACTGATAAATCTGAGAAGTTGACAATAAAACGCTCTTATTTATCAGTGACAAAAAATAAGAAAATTACGTTATAAAAATTTGCGTATTTATTGACCAAATTCCGGTTTCATTGACTACGCTCCACACAGCACCGTGGTTAGAGGCGTACTAAATACCAAAGGAAAGTCATGCAAGTGGTGATCGCAAGCCTAAGTATTGGTTGCTTCACTGATAGGCGTGCGGTGTCTCTGCATGTACGTACACTGGCAAATTAGACTTCTTCCGCCCTATGTTCGCAGTAGCTTGAAGCGGTCTGTATAGTTTCAAGCTAAGCTTGCCCGAAAGAGATTCATCAGATGCTGTTTTTGTGATTTGTATGGCTCAAAGAACTTATAAGCCATTCTGATTGCATTTGCATTTACGATTTATTTTGGTTCTACCATTACTCAACTGTATAAAACAGAAGAATCTAAAAAAAAACAAACACTGAAGTCAGTCTCAACGTGCGTTCAGGAAGGAAGCCTCATCTATTTCAATCTTCCAAATCTATGGTTTGTGCGAGGCACACCTCCTGCGGGCATCGCCCAGTGTCATGTGTCTGTTTAATTTGCTTTATTAGCGCTCGAAGCTTAATTGTTTTGAACATTGTTGCAATTACAGGGGTCACTTAGTTTGTAATTATTTTTGGAAAATGTAAAGTTCTTTTCCTACGAGCGTGCGAAAAACGCTTTTCTCGTACTCATTTCCGTGCGAAAAGTGCCACTTTTCCGCACGCTGTGCGTGAAAAGAAATTTTCACGCACGCTGTTGAAAAAAAAAAAATTCACGCACGCTGTTGAGCAAAAAGAGTTTTTCACGCACACTGTTGAGCACGATTGTTGTTGAGCACGCTGTTGATAAGTGATGAATCAGGAAGACTTGAAGTCGACGATGGCATTAAGCAACATGAGCAGTTTTACTTTTAATGTTACCGTGATTGATAATTATCATAAAAATTAATTTTTTAAGCTTGTTAAAGTTTATCTGAATAAAACGTAAAATTCGTTATTTTGACAATTTTTTCATTTTTAGTCTGCTAGGTTTAACTAAAATAATGACAAAATATTTTGATATTCCGCACGCTCGTAGGAAAACTGTGCGGAAAAAATTTTTCCGCACTTACCGCTTGCCGCACTTGTTATATATATTTGTGTATGTTTATCCAGATTAACTTTTCGTCAACTGCCAGCGAGAATTTTCGATATGAAGTTTGATAATTTTGATTCTCCCTAAGAAGAGAGTTAGTCACGGTTGGGCCAGTGCCGCATAATTTTTTGACTTTGAATTTTGACTTTTCTTAAATCAAAACTTTACTTAGTTACTAAGCTTCCAAAACACCTTAATCGACGGAGAAAAAAAGTTTTCTGTTGTCTGTCTGTATACACGATAACTCAAGAACGCCTTAATCGATTTTAACGAAATTTGATACAAAAATCCTCTATCGGCTGACCATGAACTGATTAACATTTAGATGGTGGGGGGGTTGAAGGGGGGAAAACGGGGATAAAATATTTTTTAAAAATGTAACTTTGGAACAAAAACAAGTAGCGATATATGGTTTTCAGATTTAAGTTTCCATGAATATGGACTACAAATGTTGCTATAAAGTCCAAATTCGTGGGAGCTTTAGTTTTTATTTGAAAAAACGTTAAAATATATAAAAAAAAAACTGGTGCTAGAAAGCACGGAGAGTCTACCATAAAATCAATTATTTTATGTTGAAAGGATATGAAGATATCTCGATAACTGTAGCTTTCAAAGATTTGAACCTTATAACAAAATTTTTGGGTAATATTTACGAAAACCAAAATCTGAAAACCGCATATCAATAGCTGCTTTACTTCTAAAGTTATGAAGTTTCCTGGACTAAGGTCACTCACAGGAAAAAAAGAATATTTACTCTTAAGGCCGGTTTATCAACAGCGGGGGGACAAATGCCTGACATATACCAAGTTAACTCGGGAGTTAAATCCCTAAGTCGCTATTGATAAACCGGCCCTTAAAGTGTTTTTAGTATTTAAGAGTCACTGAAATATTAAACAATGTATATAATAATATTAAAGCAATTTCCTTGCATAATAATAATTATTGTAATAGTTTTTTTTTTTAATTTCAGGTAAGCTGCTACAAAGAACATTATGCTGTTTGTAATGTAAGTGACGATATAATCATGAAAATACTTCAGAGGGCAAATTTTGTTTGTACGGGTGATTATTTTGTTATTTAGAAGGAAAGCATTGTTGTGCATACTAGAGACTCTCTATACATTTGACAGTTATTGTTTTACCAGAGGTGGGCAACTCATATTGCCCTCTCCTTTCTAGTTTTTTTTTCATATTTGCATGTTAAAGCGATTTTATGAGATGGCCTGATTTTTTGTTCTATCTTTTTATAACTTCCCCAGACAGTTTTTGAAAGATTGATTATTTTTTGGTTAGTAAAATATGTCCAGTTTTGACAAAAAAAAAACAAAAACAAACAGTGACTATACACGCGGAGATATTAAAAATGTAAATATAAAGACTCCTATTGATCTATATTTTTGTTACTTTTTTTTCTTACAATAAGACACAGAAACCCAATGTGTTATTTATTAACAAAGTAAGTAAAATGCGCATGTTTGTACCTACTGATTATAGCTCACCACGCAAATTCGGCTATTTATTAATTTTCCAGCTTGGTAAATGCATGTTTTCTTTCCACTTTTCTCGAGTTTCTTTCTCCGTTGGACAACGAAACAATACAAATTCGTCGAGAAAGGTGTTTTTACAGTTTTTGATACTGCAAAATTCCATTTTTAAACTGTACGTTTCTTAATAAAAAATGTGAAAATTATTTATTGTCAGGGGTTACCAACTATCATTGCCAACACACAATTTGTTTTTATCGTATCTTATGCAGAGCCTCTAGTGCATACTATACGCAATAAATCTGATTGCAAAAAAACTATAAAATCGTGAAATTTTGACTTTTCTTAATTTTATCAAAAACTTACTAAGGTTCCAAAATACAACGGTCTGTTGTCTGTCTTTATACACGATAACTCAAGAACGCCTTAATCGATTTTAACGAAATTTAGTACAAAAATCCTCTATCGGCTGACCGTGAACTGATTAACTTTTGGGTAGGGTGGTGGGGGAGTTGAAGAAGGAAAACGGGGATAAAATTTTTAAAAAAATTGTAACTTTGAAACAAAAGCAAGTAGCGATATACGGTTTACATATTTAAGTTTCGATGAGTGTGGACTACAAATTTTGTTAAAATATATTAAAACAATCATAAATTTAGAACTAAAGCAGCTATTCATATGCGGTTTTCAGATTTTGGTTTTCGTAAATATTACCCAGAAATTTTGCTATAACGTTCATATCTTTCAAAGCTACAGTTTTCGAGATATTTTCATTTCGTTTCAACATAAAAGATCCGGAAGCTAATTTATTAGGCTGCTTATTTTGCGAAAATCTTATTGAAAAATGACTCTTTAATAAAGCAAATCTCCTTACAAAATTGCCAGAGAACTTTAAATTCCTAAATCACCAAGCTTCTTTATATTTATTAAAACACTCTTTTGCAATTCCACGCTTGTCTTAATTGTTACGGTGCTCTCCTTGCTGGACTGCAAAAAACGCACTATTAACTTATGACACAGTTTTAAAAAATACTTTAAAGTCAGTAGCAAATTGTAACATCGAAAATGATTCATGGAAACAAAGTCAATTGCCTGTTAAGTTTTGAGGTTTGGGAATCAGAAATTCATCGACCCTCAACATTTTCATTTTAAAACAGCTCTTACGTCTTGGTTATCGCTATGCAAATTTGAAAAAGTTCCAGAATTAATGCCTAAATGTCAGAAAGAATTTGATTTAACCCTCTGACAAGTTCTTCTGGAAGATCTGATGAAATCAAACGGCAATGAAGGGGACAAAGATAAGGCGCGTTTCCTGGCACTCCAGTCTCATGAAAGCAATGCTTGGCTCAGTACTTTACCTTCTGCTTCTTTAGGAAACCTAATGGATGATTCCTCTTTCCACTTCCCGGACTTCCCGTGTATGGACAACATACTTGCATTCGCGGAGAATTAGCAGATGCTTATGGCCTCCATGGGCTGAGCTGCAGTAAAAGTGCAGGTAGGTTGTCCAGACACAGGGAGTTAAATGACATCATTAGACGTTCTCTGAAATCAGCAGAATTCCCCTCGGTTGTCGGAGCGATAGAAAACGGGCAGAGGGCATGACGTGGTTTCCATGGAGAGACGGAAGGTGAGTTAGTTTGGGACGCCACGTGCAGACATACCTTGGTGGATTCCTACGTAAAACAGACATCAAAAAAGGCAGGTATGGCTGCACATTTAGCAGAAGTGGAAAAACATAGGAAATATTGAGAGCTAAAGAGCTGCTTTGTGTTTCTCCCATTCGCGGTAGAAACTTTTGGGGCGTGGGGGGATGAAGCACTTAAATTCATTTCAGATTTGTGATGTTTAATTCCCTCAAGGAAGGCCAAAAGTTTCATTATGCAAGAAATTAGTCTGGCAATTCAACGCGCTAACGCCGTATCGGTGTTAGGGACACTCTCTGATGAACCAGCAGAAATATTTTATATATAACCCTATTTTTCGTTATATATATATATATATATATATGGTGTGTTTTGGTTTTTAATATTATTTACTTCTTATTTTACATAATTTTACATTTATTATTTAGCATTTAATTATTATAATATTTGAAAACTTAAAATACAAGATTTAAAAAAAAAAAATATGGTGGACTATCCGTGCTTTCTAGCACCAATTTTTTTTAGAAGTAACGTCGCTGCCCTGGCTTCCAGCATCTAAGTAGGTCGAATTTTGCTTCACTGCCTCTTTTCGTTTTGTTACCATAAAAATGTTGTCTACTTTTGTGGGAAAAAGCGCATACTTTATATTTTTGTCCGAAGCTCGAAACAATACAATCGTAGTTTTTTTATGCATAGTTCCAAAACTACACACACGTTGTCAAGGACGCCATATTAAAATTAGGAGCCATAAACGTTTGAATATGTGGTCGGTCGTTACGGGCAATAAAATATACTAAATGTCAGGCCGCGAATGTACATAAAAAGAAGGAAAATATAAATATAATTAACGAGTAACCTCAATTCGTTGTGAGGCAGGGGCGTCTTCAGGCTTTCGGCCGCCCCGCGAGCAAATTGCTTAAACGCCTCCCCCATATACAAAGGGCGGCCACAGCTTTTTTCGAAAAAGGGGGGGGTTAGGGTGTCCAAAAAAATATTTAAAAGCAAGGGATCCTTCGGTGGATTTAGTCTGGATGGAATTATAACAAAAATATTATTTTTTTATAATTTTTGGACAAAAATAGCTTAAAATTATACTAACATTGTTACAATCAATGATAGCGCCGCAGGCGAAAAAATAGCTGTTTTAGTAGGCGAAAATTTGCAGTGGGATTTACTAAGATCTAAAATAGTACCCCTCACAGGTCTAAATATTTACACCTGTGGGGGGTAGTAAATTTTAAAACCAAATTACCACTGAAAAATTGCTTTTTTTCTCATAATATACCATATTTTAGGAGAAAATGCACTAAAACTAATTTTTTTTGACAGATTTCAAAATGGTAAATACTTCAAAAATTTGGCACATAATAGCTTCATTATCTGTTTTTGACGTTATAAAGTTGGTGATGTTTTAGACCACCTCTGGGAGGTGGTTTAATTTTATAGCCCCCATAAAGGATTTTTTTGTGGCAATGGGTAATAAGTTACAAGGATTAATTTACTTTATTTAATATCCCAAGTTGTTCATTAACCAATAAAACACCTCCAATTTTGTCCGGAAAAACGCCATGTTTGAAACCCGTTTTTAGCACAAAAAATATATTTATGAGGGCACTACGACGCAAAATAAACATAAGTGAAGGTCACTGATTATGCACGAAAAATATACCAAACAAAAAAACTCAAAACAACTATATTAATTTATTTACTAAAACTGAAATTAAAATATTGAGGTTATCTAAAAGCTCAGTCAAGAAAACTTTCCTTACTCAAAGCCCACTCATTTCAAAGCTGTAGCTTTCATCAGTAGAGGTTGGTGCAAGCCAAGGTACAAGCAGAGGTAAGAGATCCGAACTCGCTGTTTGTGATTTGAACGCAGCTAATATTTTGAAACTGACATTTTGACAGAAATGTAAACAAAACTTGCATTTAAGTTTTTTAAAACATTTCATAAATAAAAACACCTTTTAAATAAATACAAAATAAATCTCCTCCTTATTTTATTATTACCCTCCTAAATCGTTGTGTGACATCAAGTATTAATTGGAAAAATTATTTCACAAGGGTAAGTTTTTGTGTTTTGTTTCGTGTTTACTATTTAAACCTATCGTGGGTTTAAATTTTTAAATATTCTTTTCTTCTAAATTGAAACTTTCTTCTTAAATCCAACAAAAGATTGTGTTAAGATGATTATTCAATAAAAAAATTTATAAAAAATTCTTTTTATAAATCAAACCATGTCCAAAACTCAACCAGGGTTGGTTTAAAATGCTTAAAACCAAAAATTTCACTTAAACTTAGTACCGTTGTAAACAGACTAAACCCTTTTAGTAATTCCCACCGTTAAATTTCTTAAAATTGGAAGAATCAACGACATTAGAGCGCCGCAGGCGAAATGTTTGATATTTAAGTCATTTTTTACGCATTATAAATGTTTCTGACAAAAATTTGCTTCAAATTAAATTAAAATTGTTAAAATCAATGATAGCACCGCAGGCAAAAATTTTAATTTAATTTTTTTTTATTTGCAATTAAAATTTTGATCTCTTTCACGTTTTTCGGAAAATATTTTTTTTTAAAAGTGAATGCAAGTTAGCTACCAACGAGAGAATATATTATTAAATATGCACACAATTCATAAAAAAATTAAAAACTCAACTAAACAAAAAAACGAATTATCACCTACCAGTTGCAGCATTTGCACAGAAATAAATCTGGTTGGTTAAAAAAAATAACCGAGTGGGTCCCGTTAAGCCTCCGTAAGTAGGTAACTTATTTCGGTTGGTTATTAAGGAAATTTTGACACGCTTAAAATTTTGACAACTTTGACAGCAGCTGTGGTAGTGTTTAACACTACCACTACCACGCATCGATTTTATCAGAGTTTTTGGGTCACTTTAGAAACTGTCACTCGTAAAAAAATTTATCGATGAGAAAATAAGTGTTTTATATGTTCGAACCTGGTAAAATTTTATTTTTTTTTAAATTAATTGTGCCAAAATTATCTAAAATTAACCAGAAAAATAACCACAACCACAACGAAATGGATCCGTAGCTTACGGCAGCGGTAGTAGCGACATAAAGCTATTTGTAACTCATCGCCGTATACGTATCCGCATCTAGCACATTAATTGGTCAGAAACTTGTAGCACGTTCGAAAAGAGCAGATATATGCTAATCTAAGGTGTTCTTGAACGCGATAGGTGTTGAGATGCGTTAGGTATCACGTATCGTTACGGCACACGTATCGTATATCAGCACCTATTGCGTTTAGAAACACCTTAAATTAGCATATATCTGCTCTTTTCGAACGTGGTACAAGTTTCTGACCAATCAATGTGCTTGGTTCTCGCTAGATGCGGATACGTATACCGCGATGAGTTACAAATAGCTTTATGTCTCTATTGGTTAATTACCACAACGGAATGATGTTTAGCTGTTGCGCAGACGCAGTAATTACCACAACCACTAGGAAGTTTCAAATAAGCGTTCCAAAATATCCCTATTTTTGGATACGGGAGTAAAATAACCGATTTTGATGGTCTATTAACGCTCTATTAGCACAGGCCGACGTTTTTAAACTTTTTAAAAGTTACAGAAAGAAAATCCACTGTTTCTAACTAATTTAGGGTTCCTCCATTAGCTCGTATTTTTGTGTACCAGCCAAATAAATGACGTAAGTGAGGATGAATACGGAATTAATTTGATAAATACACCAGTAGAACTAGAAAACATTTATTGACGATTATTATTTTTAAAATAAAATCAATTAAAAACTATTTATTAAGTCAGTATAATAGTATTACCTACACAGAATGTGTGCAATATCTACTTCAATAAAAATGCAAAAAAGACCATCAGTTTTACTTCTTTCTCTTATGAAACGACGGATCTTCTCTTTTCACTGACCAGCAGTAGTCTCCCATCATTGCAGAGTCTTATATCCTTATGAAACCGCTCTCCCATTTCATCGCTAACATTTCCAAGATTTTCCGGAAATGTGAGATCGAGATGTGAGTGAAGAAAGACATGCGACATCCCAAAGCTTTATATGAGACCAGAAGTTGCTGCACCAGTCCTTCGTAATTTTCGTCTTTATTTCTGCCCAAAAAACCTTTCGTAACATTGACAAAGGCACGCCATGCATCTAACTCCTTTTCATTTAAAGTCTGTTCAAACAATTCTCATCACGCATCAATTTACGAATATCAGGTCCTATAGAAATTCCTTCCTTTAATTTAGCATCACTTAATTTTGGAAAGAACTGTTTAAGGTAACTAAATCCTGCGCCCTCTTTGTTCATAGCTTTGACAAAATTCTTCATGAGGCCCAACTTAATACGATGAGGGGGCAGCAGGATCTTGGCTGGATCTACCAGAGGCTCATACTTGACATTGTTAGTACCAGGCCTAAATGACTCTTTTTGTAAGCTCTTGAGTCCCAAAGTCTCAAAAAACAACAGTATTTTGTAAATCCACCTTGCATACCAAGTAATATTGCAATAACTTTCAAATCTCCACAAATTTGACAGCTATGTTCTTTGTAGTTGATATGATTTAGAATTAGGGCGAGATCTTCATACGTTTATGCCACAGAAATAGACGGCCTTATGTTCCCATGTTTCTGTTGGAAATCTTTTGTCAGTCGATCTTTCTGTAATATCTATTGTTTCCCAGTTTTTCGGCGGAGTATTTTGACACGCTTAAAATTTTGACAACTGTGACAGCAGCTGTGGTGGTGTTTAACACTACCACTACCACGCATCGATTTTAGCAGAGTTTTTGGGACACTTTAGAAACTGTCACTTGTCAGTCGATCTTTCTGTAATATCTATTGTTTCCCAGTTTTTCGGCGGAGTAGGTATCGGTAAAGATTCTCCATGCGGCACTGGTCTTATTGCGGATGGCAAGTTTGGATACTGAATGGCACGTTGATTCTTCTTATTTGCTCCTATTGCATTTGTCAAACAAAAATAACGTCATGATGATTCCGGGACTCTCTCCATATCATGGGAATTGCAAAGGGCATGCTTTTTTACTTTCTTTCAGCCATGCCGTAAGGGTCGCATAACACATTAGGCAGCATACATAAGGAACCCAGCTTTTATCTTGATCACCGATTTTGCAGTTGAAATAAAAATAGTATCCTTTCTTGACAACATCATTCATCGGTCTAAGCTGTGACTGTACCGCAAATACTCCACAAATGTAACAAAATCGGCCCGGTGAATTTTTACAAACTCTACGAGAAGAACCTGACATGTTGCAAAAGCGGAAAACGGCACACAATGTAGAGCTAGAGTATCTAGTAAGAAGACAACAGCACGAATTAAGAAATCAAAAACAATGAAACACACGTAAAATACTCTTAACTGATCACTTATGTTATGTAATAAAGCGAAACTGACTTTGTCTACTCACGAGACACTGCTGGCGTGGCGCCTTATATATTGACGCGCCTTATATATTGACGCGCCTCATAGTCTAGAAGGTTCGAGCAAATCCGCGACTCCGCGCCCTTGTCGCCACATAGACAAGGCGGTCTTACCTGCTCGGACAAAACAATAGTCAATGAGAAAGTGCTTAAGGCTCCCCCGCCCCACTACCATTAATTAACCATTGCCAAAACTGTTATTTTGATAGAAACTTAGGCCGACCTTAACGCACGCATAACGTGAAATTACGAGCTAATCGAGCAAAACTGTTATCATTGCCATAATCAGCGATCCAAAATTAGTCAGTAAAAATGGTTCTCCTTTCTGTAACTAAACTGACATCGGCCTGTGTAGTAAATAAGGCCATAAATGAGATATCTGGCCATAATTTCCCTTCTGAAATATTTCAAGGCGAAAACTATTACTAGTCCATTATCGTTCCACCTCGCGGCCTTGTACCAGTAAGATTTTTACCATTTTTCCAGCCGGCGCGTACGAAAAACAATGCTCGATTCTAATAATGTGCTATTCATTCTGCCGAACAAACATTTAAGTGAATAGGTACTACAAAACACCTTAAGGGGGCGATTGACTGCGCTGTGCGCCTTTTTGACCTAATTTTTTTAAAACAAAAATATAAATACAAGCGTTATCACGTAAAAACGGTTTTTATTTTTAAATAGTCGCAGAATCAGGCAAAACGAGGTTGAAAAGACAGTAAATAATAAAGGTATAACTTAAATAGAGACATTATGTTTACCACAGTTGCGATCAGACATAAAGGCGCATTTACACAGACAAACTTTCCTTTGATGTTGAAATGCCGACAAACATTTACACAAGCCTCTTAAGCAAAATGTTTAAAGAAATGTTCGAGCAAAATCTCATACAAAAAATACACGTAAATTTTGGAGAGAATGTTGACCAAAATTTGTTTGAAGAATTGGGGGTATAAAAATTTCTTTACAAATTTAAATTTTATAGTTTTATGGGAATTCATTGAACTTAACTGAAAATAGAAAGACTAATTTTTAAAACAAGGTATTTTAATTAAGTGCTTTCCGACGGAAAACGATATGATGTCGCACGTTTTACCTCATAAGCAACTTCGATTGATCTGATTTTTATAGGGGATATCCCAGTATACTTGTAACTTTTTTGGGGTTGTAAAAAAAACGACAATAAAAAAAATATTATTTGGCAATTATTTATTGCTGTTGCCTGTAAAATGTAATAATAAAAATTTACGTTTAAAAGAATATCTCTTTATTTTACTTCCTAGTTTAAAACACAATACAATAATAATTAAGTCAAACTCAAAAACCTATATACATTTTATTAAATCTCAAATATATGAACAAAAGCACGTTCGGTCTAAATAATACCCGTTTATTACCCACTTTTACAACCCTACGATCCCAGACCCTTGTCTAAAAAAATATAATTTAGCAGTAATAGACTAGATTTCTGAATCGGAATGTTGCTCCTTTGCATATTGTTTGTTCAGTGTCAGTAATCGACCTTGATTATTACATTAAATTGACAGCAATTGATAATAAATCTATCTTCAGCATTTTCATGAACCTTTTGCTTTTTTAAGCAACCGTTGGGGCCTTAAACTAACTAGGTAAATCTGGTGTGAGGAATGAAAAAAAAACAATCGAAGCTAAGGGTAAAGTAAAGTTACAAAAATATGTTTAAAAAAAATCCCCTCCCCACCACTCCTCATAGTTGTGAGGCGCGGATTACCGCTTAAAAGTGCAATTTTTGAGTTTTTTGGCGATATTTGAAAAACTCAAAATTTTTTTGGAAAAGAAAAATTTTCCTGGGTTGTTTTTTGAATTTAGGAAAAAACCCTTGGAAATAAAAAAAACTCGCAAGAATATCCCAAAAAAACCCCCGGGCAAAAAAATCCGGGAAAAACCCTAAGAAAAAAAATATTATAAGTAACCCTAATCCATGTGACAAAACTGATAGTCAAGAATAATGTTTCGCTTACCGTCGACTTTTTTTCACAAAAATTTAAAATAAAAGTTGGTGTTCCATTTTTTTAAAGAATTGAGATCACTGATCACTGATGTAAAATTTTATTTATTCTCATCTTTAAAAATATGTTTCTAAAACGGATAGCAATAATTTGGTCAAAAATTTACCCGAACAAAATGTTCAAAGAAAAGCTCACAAAAATGTTCACGCAAAAAATTTTAGATCTTTTGCACGAGCTTTTGTTTGAGCATGTTCGTCTGTGTAATTGCGCCTTAAGGTAAACAGATTTTATGCCTAGTGAATTAAGATCATTTTTTGCAACAAGTTGATTACACATTCTGATATTGACAATGCTATCAGAAAAATAAAATGTAACAGATCTATTGGTCCAGATGGCATTCCTGTATATATCTTAAAAGGATGTCGTGAATACTTAGTATATCCCTTATATATATTATTTAATTTAATGTTAAAAACATCAGTTTTTCCCAATAAATGGAAACTAAGTAAAGTGATTCCAATACATAAGAGTGGATCTAGACAGGAAATAAAAAACTATAGACCAATTACTATTGTCAGTGCGATCTCAAAAATTTTTGAAGTTATAATTTTTAATATGATTTTTGATGAGGTTTACAGTAAATTGTCTTTTACACAGCATGGTTTTTTTCACAATACATACATGAGGCTTTAAATAGGAAATCACAAGTGGATGTCATCTACACTGACTTAGAAAAGGCTTTTGATAAAGTCAGTCACAATGTAATAATAGATGGACTCGATCAAATGGAAGTTCCTGACTTTCTAATAAAATTAATTCAATCTTACTTAGGATATGGATTAAACAAAAGATATCAATATGTAGAAGTAAAAGGTTGTAAATCTGTATTATATACGAGTACATCTGGAGTTCCCCAGGGCTCAAATTTGGGACCTCTTCTCTTCTTGATATCTTTTGACAGGATATTGAAAAAGGTTAAAAATGTGAAATCTTTAGCTTCTGCTGACGATTTCAAACTTTATTTAGAAATTGTATCATTGGAGGATTGCCGTATACTCCAAAATGAACTTTCTGTAATATCTAATTATTGTAAAGAAAATAGTTTTAATCTAAATTTAAGTAAATGTTCCTGTATGTCTTTCACTCGAAATCGAAACACAATAAATTTTGATTATGCAATAAATGACAATAACCTAAAACGTGCATCCGAACAAAAAGACTTAGGAATTATTTTTGATGAGTCATTGTCTTTCTCAGGTCATATTATTACTAAAATCGACAGTGCTCAAAAAATTGCAGGTTTTATTTCAAGAAACAGTAAAAATTTTAGTGTGGATGTAGGTCTTCACTTGTTTGATAGCCTGGTTTTGCCAATAATAGAGTATGGAAGTATTATATGGTCTCCGCAGTATAATATTTGGATCAATATATTGGAAGGTGTGCAAAGAAAATATCTTAAATGTATGTTTTTCCGTAAATATGGCATTTACCCACAGCGTGGTTGTGACAATGACTATTTGCTGGGCGTTTTTAACAGACTTTCTTTAAATAAAAGAAGAACCAAAATGTATTTATGTACAATGTTTAAAATTCTCAAAAATAGCATTGATTGTCCCAACATTCTTGAACAATTACCCTTTGCAGTTAGTAGAATAAATGCTAGAAACAAAAATCTATTCTATCTTGCGTACCCAAGAACAAATCTTTTTAAGTGTTCTCCAATCTATATGTTATGTAACCTTTTTAATATTTATGCAGCAGAGGTAAAAATTGACTCATTGTGTTTTAAATCTTTTAAAAAAATTATTCATCTAAAATTAATTAAGATCTAATCAATTAGTTGTTTATTGTATATTGTTCTTCTCTTTTATTATTATTTTATTATTGTTTGTCACCTACCAAGTTTGTCTATTATTTATTAACTGTTAGATGTTTTATATTTATTTCTTTTTTATGGTTGTTTCAATTTTATTCCATTTAACTGTTTCTCTCCTTTTTTACAGAAAAACTTCTCGAATTTAAGTGTCTAATTTTAAATTTAAACGAATATTACTTATAAATTTTTTATTTATTTCTTAAGGGTAAATTATATTTGCATGCATTAAGGCGCATTTACACAGACAAACTTTCCTTTGATGTTGAAATGCCGACAAACATTTACACGAACCTCTTGAGCAAAATGTTCAAAGAAATGTTCGAGCAAAATCGCGTACCAAAAAACACACGTAAATTTTGGAGAGAATGTTGAGCAAAATTTGTTTGAAGAAATGTTGGTAATAAAAATTTCTTACAAATTTAAATTTTATAGTTTTATGGGAATTCATTGAACTTAACTGAAAATAGAAAGATTAAGTTTTAAAACAAGGTATTTTTAATTAAGTGCTTTCTGACGGAAAAACGATTTGATGTCGAAATTCACGTTTTACCTCATAAGCAACTTCGATTGATCTGATTTTTATAGGGGATATGCCAGTATACTTGTAACTTTTTTGGGGTTGTAAAAAAAACGAGAATCAAAAAAAATAAAAATTGGCACTTATTTATTGCTGTTGCTGGGTTAGGTCAAATGAACATTGACACACAAAATTACAGCAGTGTTTGACAGCGCTGCGTTCCGACTGTCTAAACCTCCCTATCCCCCCCCCCCAGGGAACAACTAACTACTCTCCAGAACAGTTCTCTAAAAATATCCACCTGCATTTTAAAAAGTAATTACTTCGAAGACATTTCCGTTTTCTTTTTGTAATGAAAGAAAACCAAAAAAGTTAAAGAAAAGAATTAAATGTTATTACCTCCATCATTAACGATTTTAACATTGCATATGATAAAACTGATAGCCAATAATAATGTTTCGCTTGCCGTCGCCTTTTTTTTCACAAAAGTTTAAAATAAAAGTTGGTGTTCCATTTTTTTAAAGAATTGAGATCACTGATCAATTATGTAAAATTATATTTATTTTCATCTTTAAAAATATTTTTCCAAAATAGATAGCAATAACTTGCTCAAAAATTTACCCGAACAAAATGTTCAAAGAAAAGCTCACAAAAATGTTCGCGTAAAAAATTTCAGATCTTTTGCACGAGCTTTTATTTGAGCATGTTCGTCTGTGTAATTGCGCCTTTAGACTTAAGTGAGTATCTGTAAGTGGCAATGCTGTTGATACTTGAATAAATAAATAAATAAATAAATAAATTTGGCGACGATGCCAGATTGCGCTGAAAGTTGTATTTCGAATCTACACGTAATGTTTTGACAAACATATTATTTTTATAACTTTTTTATCATGCATTTACCTGCAATCATGCAAATTCTCCGGTTTGTTTTATTCTGTCCGCTGCTTTTCGGAAAAGTTTCGTAGTATTAACACTATACCATTGTACCGGACCTCTTCTGCCTTCAATTGTGCTTTCTCTTATTATCAATTTTAAAAGTTTATATTTGTCGTTTCTCAAAATATGGCCACGATATTCAAGTTTTCGTTTTTTGATGGTAAATAAAACTTCAAGATCTTTATTTATTCTAAGCAGAACATCCACATACACAAGATATCCTTAGTATAATAAGATATATAAGATGCTAAAAAAACACCGAAGCACACGAATTCGGAGAGTGGTATTAAGATCGTGACTACACAACACTGATTTCATTTTGATAAAAGATAGTTCTGGCCTGTTCAATTCTTGCACGAACTTCTTGCATGGTGTCCCAGTTCTCATTAAGGAGACAACCCAAGTATTTGTATGATACGACGCGTTCGACTTGCTGCCCGTTTACTTCTAACATGCCTCGGATGTTCTTTTCCTTGGATATGACCATCCATTTTGTTTTTCCAAAATTTACTTTTGGCAGCTATTTGATTCCAGCGTGTCTGCCATTATGACAGTGTCGTCGGCATATCATATGTTGTTGATTTTTATGCCGTTTCTGATCAGAGCCTCTTCGCAGTAATGAAGTCAATTCTTTATTATTTTGGTACTATAGATATTAAACAACAGCGGATACAATATACAATCTTGACGTACTCCTCTTCTTATTTGGACCTCTTCGGACAGTTGGCCATCAACGTTTACTTGAGCAGTCTGATTCCAGTATATATTAGCGATTATCTTTAGATCTCGGTCATCTAGAACAACTTCTTTTAGCGATTCTATGAGCTTTTCGTGTTGGACTAGGTCAAACGCTTTCTCATAATCTATGAAACAGGTATATTGGCACCGAGACATCCCTAGATCGCTGAACTAAGACTTGAATGCCAAACAAGGCCTCTCTTGTCCCGAACGCACCACGAAATGCAAAGTGCATGTCGCCCATAAAGGATTCGCATTTCCCATAAATTCTTTTGTGGTAATCTTTAGAAATATTTTTAACATATGGCTCATTAGGCTGATTAGGCGGTAATCACTGCTGAATGTTTTTTGGGCAGCACCGTAACAAAGGTTGATTTTAGCCAGTCAGCAGCAAGTTAAAAAGTTTGACCAGCGTATTTAGCGAGTCTTCGTTTTTTATAAGCTTTAAAACATCGGTGTATACGTCGGCTTGCCCTATCGCTTTTCTATTTTTAGCTGAAGATATTGCGTGTTTTACTTCCTCTTGTGTTATATCTATGCCTTGGTTTGAGAATTCTTCTGGCTATTCGGATCTGTTATCGGTAAAGAGATGTTCTATTTTTCCACCATTCTTTTACAACACACGACAAAAATTTGCTCACCTACGAAGAAAAAGCGTTCAAAAGTGTTGGGTTAGAACAATCATAAACACACCTTAGGTTGAAACCGCAGTTGCTCATAGTCTTTTATCAGCTTAAAGTTCTTATTGACGGACAAGAAAAAAATCCATTCGTAATAGGTATTTACGTCACTAGACCTGTAAAGACACTTTCCGGTCGTGTATCGTACGTACTTTTTTTTTCAAACGATCAGAAAAAAACATTTTAGTATCTATCACTTTCGTCGACGCCTAGCCGTGTTGCGTAATTTATGAACAGTGCCCTGATATTTTCTGCTTCTTGTTGGCTAGATAGCCATTGCCGCTAAGGCCGGTAGTTTTTAAGATGAAAACTAAGAAAAACAAGTAAAGTTTTGTGGTTAGAAATGATTTTTGTATTTTTAACTTATGCAAAATTGTATAAAACATTGGAAAAATTATAGTGTAGTGCCTATTAGCTTCACACAGCTAAATCAGTGATGACTGACGACCAATTATGGCCAAACATGGCCAACTTATCAAGCAAAATAATGATTTCTTTATTTACCTATATTTATAGTATACTCTTACTTTGAGAATTAAAAATGTGTGGTCGAGTTTTCGGTGTATGGAACTCTTGAACTCTTATTATTTCCTCCGGATTCAACTCATTTTCTAAACAGCTTTTTTAGAAGTGTCAAAACTGCCCAAAAAAACAAGCGAAAAACTGTCAACAAGAAGTCATAGCCAACTTGGCCAAAAATGGGACCGGAAAAGGATCAAGGGACCAGAAAATTGAACAAAAAGGTCCTTTTGTGGAGTGTGGAAATATTTCGAAAGAACATGCCTTGTAATGTAGAACTTTCCGTATGAGAAATCGTACGGAAAGTGGCTATTTTACGGTCGTTTGAAAAAAAAAGAATAAAAAGATAATCAGCGCCATTTTATATTGCTGCACTAGACTGCGAAATGTTTTACCTGCGAGAATCCTTCACCAAGAAAATGGGTCTAATTTTTTTTTTATTCTTGAGGTTACCCAGAAGAAGAAGCGTGCTTCTCCGGACCCCGTCACTTTACAAGGTCTGCAGAATCTTCTTTAATCGCCGTAATTAATTGATAAATTTTAATTTGCTACGGGTATTCGGAATTTTTTTAAAATGCCAGTGTACAAGGTGACCCAGGCTGCATGGGAAATGCAATTTTCTAACACAGCGTTTTTTTTTTAACAACGCCAATATTTATTTTGTTTGGTGGGATTAAAATGCATTCACACCCGACTAAAAAACTTATTTTTAAACAGTTTTCATGTTTATTATTAAAATCATTTGTGAGACTGTATTGGACTAATACTTTTATTTATTCTAATCGTTTTTTCGTGTGTTAAATAGGACAAATATGGTCAAAGAACCACATAGTATTCGAATGGAAAATTGTTTCCCATGATATTTGGATTGGGTTTAAGTATGTTACACAGGAGACACTAATAGTGCAGGAGCATATGTCGATAATTTCTATCCCGTGGGATTTTGAATGAAGGAGTTTTGTGACTATGTGGGATTGATAGGTCTTTAGTCACACAATCAAGTGTTACCGGGTGTTTTGTTCACATCCGTGTAGAAAAAGTTGTTATGACGTCATGTTTCAAGATGGCGGCCAAAAATCATAAAAGATAGAACTTTCGAAAGTGGGGCATGACTATACTCGATTCTATATAATTTGAGAACGGGGATTCCAAAAAATTAACTTTTAAGATCATCCGATCTTAAATGACCTTGAAAATCGCAAAAAAAAACAAGATTTCTGTCATTTTCTTTTCAAAAAATCTAGTTTATCAACGATTCATAGGTTTGTGCAGAATTTTGAAAAGTTTGGTTGTGTAGCGCCAAGAAACCATAAAACACCCACTGTTTTGAATGACGAGCAGAAAGTACGAGATGTAATGACTTGCGCTACAGTGGAGGAAAATCGAAAGTTAACTAGCCACCAAATTGCCGAAGCAGTTGATATGTCTTCAGCCACTGTCTTACGTGTTGGAATTTGTATGGAATTTTGCGAAACAATGATGGAAAGGGCTAATCGTGATGAAAACTTTCTGAGATCTATTCTTTTCACAGATGAAAGCACTTTTCCATTAGTGAATCGTCATAACCCAACAGACGTTCGATATGGGTGGAGGGAAAATTTGCATTTTTATTTTGCAAAAACTAAATGTTTGGGGAGTATTGTAGGGGAACACGCAATTGGGCCATTTTTTATTGACGGCAATTTGAATGGTCCTAGATACTTGGATCTACTGGTGAAACATGGTTTCAACAAGATGGTTGTCCCGCTCGCAATGTTGGCCTTGTTCGGGAACATCTTGATAATGTATTTCCTAATCGGCTTATAAGTACACGGGGAACTATTTTATGGTCAGGGGTCGTATTTTCGAAACTCTCTTTCTATACCGTATAGAAAAGGAGGCAAAAGATATGCCGATATGCTGATTCATGGGTAGTACGTGCAAGAATAACCGGTTTTTCATGCGAAACAACACGAATGCCTCCACCCACTCGTGCAATATTGCGTTAAACCAGTCGAATTCGAACGCGGTCCACACATACCGGCTTATCTTTCGCCTCTCATTTCACACGGTATAGAAAGAGACTGACATAAAAATTGTTGATTATTCAGTATACGTATGCGGACCCCTGCTCGATCACCCGATCTTGCTCCTAATGACTTCTATCTGTGGAGTTATATCAAAAATAAAGTTTACGGGCATGAAAGGGCTAATAATAATCCCTAACATGATTGGAAACTTTAGAAGGGGTTTTTATAATAGACTTGGATATTGTCTAGCCGAGCAAGCAGAACTTTTCGAACATTTGCTCTAATTTTTTTTTGACTGGGAGAATCTTTTTGGTTTTTGGAATGTACAATTTTATTTTGAGAACTTGCTTTTATTTTGTTTCTCCTTATTATTTTCATTATAACACGTTGTTAGTAATAAATCTGAGCAGTTGAAAATAAAACGCTCTGATTTATCAGTGACGAAATACAAGAAAATTACGTTATAAAAATTTGCGTATTTATTGATCAAATTCCGGTTTCATGGACTACACTTCACATTGCACAGGCGTACTAAACGCAAGCCGCGGACGCTGATCGCAAGCCTGACTGTTCTTTGCCCCACTGATAGGTGTGCGGTGTCCCTGCGTGTGCGTACACTGGCAAATTGGACTTCTTCCCTCCTATGTTCGCAGTAGCCTGAAGCGCTCTGTATGGGTTGAACCTATTTAATACCATCCTCCGATCACCCAAACGGGGTTCAATTCCTGGCCAAATTCATGGGGTCAGTGTAAAAAAAATCGTATAAAACACAATATTAGACAACAACGTTGCAATTTTTCAGTTAAAGTAATTAAAAATGCTTTTTAGCATTTTTATAGTCACATTTTAACGAGCGCATGGGTTGATAGGCACTTACTGTTTGATAATAACTACTTATTAAATTTTCTAAGTGGTTTTCTTACATTTGTTTTAAAATAGAATTCTGGTTGTTGTTTCTTTTGGTATTTTTTTAAAATCAAGGTTGGCCATGGGCAAGGCCAAAGGATCTTTTGACTCTGCGTTTTTTCCACGTTAACTTGATTGGGAGAGCTATATGGTAATTACCATAACACGTCAGTAAATCTGCCAAAGAAATTCGACCGAACAAACACTAGAAGACTACTGCCATCTATATTTCAACCAATGAGATTAACAATTCACGATCCTTGATTTTCTTTGCTGGGGTGCCCAGGCTTTTAGAAAAACGAAAACTTGATTTTTTTTTGTCAAAGTTTTTTTTTTAATCGAGTTGTTCTAACTCGCTACGTTAACCTCATGAGGCATACGTTACACAGCGTAAGCTAACGTCTGGTCTGGACGTTAGGTATACATGCTGTAAGCGTGACCTTGATGAAGAAGCAGGGATGGTACTTTCTTCGTGTTTTTACAGATAAAAGAAAGACAAAATAGAGAGCTATATACGTACGTTCAGGACCATTTTAAACTGCCTATTAGAGACTTTAAATTGGTCATAGGACGTACGCGCAAACGTGGAATATAGCGCAGTATTCAGTCTTCATTTTATCTGTACAAAAGCAAAGACTTCCGCGGGAATACCAGTGGCGGCTCCAGAAAAAAGTAGACAACAACGACAAAGATGCTGGTGGTAATAACCCTGAAGAAGAAAAAACGAGAAATTGCAGAAAGTTCCTTTAAATACACTCTAGAATCCCTCCACAATATTTTGGGTCAGTTTGACCTTCAATCCGTCAGACCAAGAATATACAAACGAAAAAAAGAAAAATACAGAACAGTATACAGAGTTTCTATTTATAAACAAGTTGTAGACAAAATCAATTCGGACATAAAAAAGTATTTTTGACCTGAACATATTCATACCAAGTTTAACCTGGAACCAAAATCAAGGCAAAATTAAATAAAGTCGTTTCTAAATATTATTAATTCAAAACACAAATTCTTGAACTTTTATTGGGAGAAGTCAGTATTTGGAAACAATATTGGTCAGAAGTAGGCAAAAGCTTAAATCAAAACATACCTGATAACGTTTTCGAGGCAATGAACAAGTGTGGCAATATTTTTCCGTTGATTAGAACATTCTTGGATGTTTGCCATTAAGTAATGCCTCGTCAGAAAGAAGCTTCTCGTGCCTCAGAAGATTGAAAAGATAAGTACTTAATAAAAACACTATGACGGAAATTCGTCTGACCTGACATTGACCGGTTTGGCCAAAAAACTGGAAATGATTTTTTTTGAGATGGGCATCTTATGTTTGAGATATGTGATATAAAAGGTAATGTTTCAAAAAAAAGCTTTTTAGACCTCAAAAAAAAGTATTTAGCTGTTAGGTTTTGTTTGTGGTTTGTTTGTTATATAAGTTTTTTATAACTGAAAAAATTATACGTAGTTACTCAAGCGCGGATTTCAGGAGGATAGGGGGGTAGTTAACTCCCACCCCCCTACTCTGGCTTTAAATTTTTTATGAAAACATTAGAAAATCAAAAGGCATAAATTGCGGCGCTATAACACCTTTGGTATTTACGGTATTAGTTTAATTTTGTGTTAAAAATGGCATTTGTAGTGTCACTTTCTTAAAAATTTTCGCCTGCTGCGCTTTGAAACCATTGATATATTTACAATTTTAGTTTAATTTCAAATCAAAAAACGCATTTTTTAGAGCAATTTTCTTAAAAATTTTCAAAAATTACAGTTTTAATGTAATTTTCTCAAAAATTTTCTGAAATATTTTTTAAAATAAATAAACGACTTCAAATCTGAGTACCCCCCCCCCTAGATTTGAGACCAAATCCTCGCTTGAAATGACTAAGTTTTGTTTGCATATATTGATATGTTCGTCATAAAAGCTATGCTTTTATTCTATTTTTTTTGTATCGAAACCGCCCCCCCCCTTTTCAAATGGCTGGGACCGCCACTGCGAATACAGATATCAAAGTCCTATCTCTGCGTAGCGTTTGCGGCATGTTGCTAACGTTAAGATGTCATCAAATACGCAGCGAGTTCTGCCGACAACGAGGGCCAAAAATCAATAGACGTGCAGCCGAACCATAGAACGCAAGATAGAAATACATGGTAATAAAATGTAAAAGACTAGGTAGGACAGTGGGATTTACTAAGATCTAAAATAGGACCCCCCACAAGTCTAAATATTTACACCTGGGGGGGGGGGCACTAAATTTTAAAACCAATTTTCAAAAAACATTTACCCATACAGAAAAGACACAAAGTTATTGATTATTTTGAATTTTGATTGCTAAATACCAATGAAAAACTACTTTTAAAAAAAAAATAAATACCATATTTTAGAAGAAAATGCCCTAAAATTTTGGCACATAATAGCTTCATAATCTGTGTTTTAGGTTATAATACTGGTGATTTTTTAGACCACCTCTGCGTGGTGGTTTAAATTTATAATCCCCAGAAAGGATTGATCCAATTTTGTCCAGAAAAACGCCATATTTTGAACCCGTTTTCAGCACAAAAATATATTTATAAGGGCACTACGAGGCGAAACAAACATAAGTGAAGGTCACTGATTATGCACGAAAAATATACCAAACAAAAAAACCCAAAACAACTATTTTAATTTATTTACAAACTCAAATTAAAACATTGAGGTTATCTAAAAGCTCAGTCAAGAAAACTTTCCCTACTCAAAGCCCACTCATTTTAAAGCTGTAGCTTTCATCAGTAGAGGTTGGTGCAAGCAGAGGTAAAAGATCCGAACTCGCTGTTTTTGAGTGAACGCAGCGCTAATATTTTTAAACTGACATTTCGACAGTGACAGAAATGTGAACAAAATTTGCATTTCAGTTTTTTAAAACATTTCATAAATAAAAACAACTTTTAAATAAATACAAAATTAATCTACTTCTTATTTTATTATTACCCACCTAAATCTAAACCCACTAAACCCTTTTAGTAAATCCCACCGTTAAAGTATAAGAACCCCGCACGAAATACATTGAAAAATTATTTCGGTGAAATTGGATAAAATTTTAGTATTCTATAATAGGTCATAATATAAAGAAGAAGTTAAAAAAACCTCCAAATCAGTTACTTCAACCGAAAAGAAACTAAAAAACAAAAGATCAAAAGATCTTGGGTGGAAATAACGAAAATTCAAACTTGGATGAGTATCCCACAAGGAACACACAAAAGATCAAAGCGAAAAGAGAAATGATTAAACGATGTTTCGCCCTGGGTAACCAGCGTGGGCTCATCAGTAGTTTTACTGGTCACCCTCCACTATACATCATTAAACACCATCATACACTTAGATTTCCAACCTTGAACCACTCACAAACAGGCATCGTTCCGCACTGGTACTTACTTATCCAAGTTACCTGATACGAATTCGTCCTGGCGTGTTAATATTTCCAGTAGGCTTATGCTCCTAAGGCAATTAAAACAAAGAAGTTGTGTTTTAATTGCCTTAGGAGCATAATCCTACTGGAAATATTAACACGCCAGGACGAATTCGTATCAGGTAACTTGGATAAGTAAGTACCAGTGCGGAACGATGCCTGTTTGTGAGTGGTTCAAGGTTGGAAATCTAAGTGTATGATGGTGTTTAATGATGTATAGTGGAGGGTGACCAGTAAAACTACTGATGAGCCCACGCTGGTTACCCAGGGCGAAACATCGTTTAATCATTTCTCTTTTCGCTTTGATCTTTTGTGTGTTCCTTGTGAGATACTCATCCAAGTTTGAATTTTCGTTATTTCCACCCAAGATCTTTTGATCTTTTGTTTTTTAGGTCATAATATATTGGGCACGCTCACAAATGCATTTGCTGACCGAAATAAAATAAGTTATCGACGAATATGGGTTCCTGAGGAATCACACATATACTTTCTTATAATTATGTTTGCAAAATGTTGACAGTTTGTATACAGGGACTAGTAAAAAAAAAATCATTTTTTGACAATTTTTTATTTTCCCCGATATCAAATAAAACAATTATTTTTGAGCAAACATTAATGCTTCAGTATTTTCTAGATAAACTGAACAAGTTTTTCTTCCCAGTAACTTTGTGCTACATGTTTTTTTTTTATTTTTTTACCATAAAAACTTAACGAAAATGGTTTTCTACTACCAAATAATTATTTTGCAACTTAAAAATCCAAATATTCTTTTGCATTCAATCAAAGTGATGAGTAAATACACGTTAGATAAATTGAATTTAATTTTTTTGTTTTTTTTTTGCTACGAGTTACATGCAAAAAGTTCTATATCATTAATTTTTACAAAAAAGTAATAAATATTTAATTTTATTAAAACTGATCGAGGGATTTTAATTTAATTTTGACTACTCCTGTATCATAGTTTATATCTAATACAGGGTGCAACTATTTTGTCAGTTCTTTATGTTTTGCATCTAGGATGATGATTTTTAAAGGTTTCTCAAGGCTCTTTAAACTAAATAATCACACTTTAATGGGGCTGGATTGTCAAACAAACAATAATATGCCATAACTTATGATTATGGGTAATTAATCTTCCTTATACAAACACAGTGGCGTAGAAAAAGGGGGGTTTTGGTGGTTAAACCCCCCCCCAGAGGGCCTAACCCATAATAATAAAAGGAACCCCGTAACCACATAAAAGCATCATTAATTCATTACTAAATGACGAAACCCACCATAGCCAATTTCTCGCTACGCCACTGTACCTACATACACTATTGAGTACTAGTCAAAGTCAGTTCCCCGTTTATCCGTTTTATCTTTTGCACTTCGCAAAATAATTCAGCCCCACCAAAAGTGTTATTATGTAGGTTAGAGAACCTTCAGAAACCTACAAAAAATCATAATCCCCAATGCAAACACAAAGAAGTGATAAAAAATTTGCACCCTGTATTAGATAAAAGTATGATAAAGGTGTACGTAAAATTAAATTAGAATCCCTCGATCAGTTATTTTTTGTAAAAATTAATGATATAGAACTTTTTGCATGTACCTCGTAGCTAGAAAAAAAATAAAAAAATAAAATTCATTTTATTTAAAGTTCATTTACTCATCACTTAAACTGAATGCAAAAGAATATTTGGATTTTTAAGATGCAAAATAATTATTTCGTAGTAGAAAACAATTTTCGTCAAGTTTTTACGGTAAAAAAATTAAAAAACATGTAACATAAAGTAAGTGTTACTGGGAAGAAAAACTTGTTCAGTTTATCTAGAAAATACTGAAACATTAATGTTTGCTCAAAAATAATTATTTTATCTTGATATTGTAAAAAATAAAAAATTGTTAAAAAGTGATTTTTTTTTGACTAGCCCCTGTATACAACCTGACAACATTTTACCAACATAATAATAAGAAAGTCTGTTTGAAAGTTTATGTGAAATTAACTCTGTGTTTCGGACTTCCATTGTCTATATTTTATTTATACACGACGTTTCGATAAGTACAATCTCTAATCGTCTTCAGGTGCAAACCACAATCTATTCCTAAGGCTACGTGCTTATATACTGTGAGAAATCACTCAACCTTGAAGTTTAAGAAGTTGGCTCCGCCCAAGTAAGGGCTTCCAAATATTTGGAATTTCAACACTTGGTTTACTGAAAATACCCTGATTCTGCCCAATAAAGACATCCTCAAGGAATTTTCGTTTCTTCCAGTGTGACTCCTTGTGCATAACCTTTGCTTCTGTCCACTTCATTCGGTGTTGTTTTGACCATGCGTGTTCGGCGATTCCTGATTTCGTTTGTTTCACCTCTTTGGGTATTCGTCTGATGTTCTTTAAGCCTAACAGATAGTGGTCTTTTTTTTCACCTATGTATGATTCACCACACTCACAAGGAACTTGGTAAATGCATTCCTTATTTTGTTTGTTCTCCGGTTTTGTTTTACTAAGAAGGCTTCGAATTGTATTATTAGATTTAAAAGCTGTTTTAATATTAAAGTTTCTCGCTACTCTTCGAATTTTCTCTGATACTCCTTTAATGTATGGAATTATAAGGAATGCATTTGCCTGGTTTTGGTCTTGTAATATCTGTCCTGTTTGCTGAAATTTAGAAATAGTATCTGTTATAAGTTTAAGGCTGTAACCATTCTGCTGCAGATCCTTCTTAATGTTTCTTATTTCGATTTCCAAGTCATGAGAATTGTTACAAATTTGAACGGCTCTATTATACAAAGTTCTTATTATACCTCGTTTGGTTGTAGCAGAATGATTTGAACCTTGATTTAAATATTGTCCTGTGTGAGTGGGTTTACGATAGACTGTTGTTCTGATGTCGCTTTCTACTCGTTTGACAAGTAAATCAAGAAAAGAAATTTGACAATTTTGCTCCAACTCCATTGTGAATTTAATGGTGGGTCTTATGTTATTTAGATGGTGAAGAAATTCTGAAAGTTGTTGGTCATTCCCGGTCCAGACGATAAAAGTATTATCAACATATCTTAGCCAGAGCTTAGGTTTATATGTTGCGGTATCAACTGCGTGTGATTCGAACCACTCCATGTAAATATTGGCCACCACTGGCGAAAGAGATGAACCCATTGGCAGACCGTCATTCTGGGCATAAAACCTATCTTTCACCTGAAAATAGGAGTTATGTAGACAGCACTGCAACAACTCCATCACTCCCTCCAGCGGCAGGCTTGTACGTTCACAAAGGGATTCGTCATCAACCTAATAATATCTAGCGATTCCCTTATCGGGACATTGGTGTATAGACTTTCGACATCAAAACTGACAAATCTATCCTCGGGTCCTAAAACAGAAGATTTAAGAATATTAACAAAATGGTTGGAATTTTCTACAAATGAAGCGGTCTTGCCTGCAAGTGGTTAAATAATTTTCAAAAGGAATTTAGACAGATTGCTTGTTGGAGAATTTCTGGAACTTGTGATTGGGCTTAAGGGCATCTTTGTGAATTTTGGGGAGTCCATATAGATGAGGAGGCTTGCTATAATGTGGTGTAAGTTGAGACCTTGTGTTGTCCGGAATAAATCTGGAATACTTTTTTAAAGTTCTATAAACCTTACTTTCGATTGATTGCGTCGGGTCTTCTGAGAGAAGTTTATAGTTTCCTTTGGCAATTACCTCTTCAACTTTCTGGTCATAGGTTTCCGTGTCCAAAATCACAGTTGCATTGCCCTTATCTACCGGTAAGATTTTAACAGATTTGTCCTTTGAAGATTCTTCAACGCGATTTCCTCTGACTTGCTTATGTTAGAGGTTTACTTAGTAGGTTTATCAATAATGGTTCTTACTTGATGTCTGAATTCGTCGGCGTCTTGTCGTGGAAGAGGATGACTTTCTATGGCGGTGATGATATCGATAGCGGGTATCTTCTTTGGAGCGATGGAAAAGTTAAGTCTTTTGGCAAGTAAGTTTTCTTCTATGGGCGTCAATGTCTTCTTTGATGTATTAATGATGGTTCTTACAGTGTCGGTGTTCGATTGGCTTTGTGGATGTTGATGGGCGAGTTTCCTTTGATGCTGCGCTTGCCAAGTCTGTAGTAGATGGTTGCAGGTTCGTGTGATTTTGTCCAGAATCGGTTGATAATCTTCCTCTATAGTGTGTTCTCGAATCTGGACCGGTAATGACCTACAACTTTCAGAATTTCTTCACCACCTAAATAACATAAAACCCACCATTAAATTCACAATGGAGTTGGAGCAAAATTGTCAAATTCCTTTTCTTGATGTACTTGTCAAAAGAGTAGAAAGCGACATCAGAACAACAGTCTATCGTAAACCCACTCACACAGGACAATATTTAAATCAAGGTTCAAATCATTCTGCTCCAACCAAACGAGGTATAATAAGAACTTTGTATAATAGAGCCGTTCAAATTTGTAACAATTCTCATGACTTGGAAATCGAAATAAGAAACATTAAGAAGGATCTGCAGCAGAATGGTTACAGCCTTAAACTTATAATAGATACTATTTCTAAATTTCAGCAAACAGGACAGATATTACAAGACCAAAACCAGTCAAATGCATTCCTTACAATTCCATACATTAAAGGAGTATCAGAGAAAATTCAAAGAGTAGCGAGAAACTTTAATATTAAAACAGCTTTTAAATCTAATAATACAATTCGAAGCCTTCTTAGTAAAACAAAACCGGAGAACAAACAAAATAAGGAACGCATTTACCAAGTTGCTTGTGAGTTGTTAAATCACACATAGGTGAAACAAAAAGACCACTATCTGTTAGGCTTAAAGAACATCAGACGAATACCCAAAGAGGTGAAACAACGTAATCAGGAATCGCCGAACACGCATGGTCAAAACAACACCGAATGAAGTGGACAGAAGCAAAGGTTTTGCACAAGAAGTCACACTGGACTGGTATTTTCAGTAAACCAAGTGTTGAAATTCCAAATATTTGGAAGCCCCTTCTTGGGCGGAGCCAACTTCTTCAACTTCACGGCTGAGTGATTACCCATAGTATATAAGTACGTAGCCTTCGGAATAGATTGTAGTTTGCACCTGAAGACGATCAGAGATTGTACTGATCGAAACGTCGTGTATAAGAAAGTCCATGTGTGATTCCTCAGTAACCCATATTCGTCGATAACTTATTTTATGCACTTTAGGGATAAAAGGGGCAGTTTTAATCATTCAGGGATTAAAAATAATTTTAATCCCAAGGGGATTTAAAATAATTTTAATCCCAAGGGGATTTAAAGTTGATTTTTCCAAATTAAACAATAATTTTATTGAAGTTTTATTTATTTGTTAAAAATGCCGTGGGTTCACTATATTTGCTGATGTCGACGTTTGCTTCAGATATTATCGTGGCTTTGATCATGGAATATTGACTCCATACACAGGATGCTTGAGATTCTTAGACTTCTGTAGGAAGTATGCCAGGAGCACCTTTTCATCCGTAAAATTCTCTGCATGCTGTTCAGCGCACCATTTTCGGTAATCACGAAACTGTATCTTGTAAACCTCGCGAGATTTTTGTGGAAGAAGTCTAGCGATGGCCTCTTCCGGGGTTCTTCAATTTTCATTTTCAAAAAAAATGCTTTACAATTTTTCTGGACTCACCGTTTGGTGACGCCGTTTGATAACAACAACTGACTGACATTTTTTTTGTGCCATAGCAACACTTCCATGGCACCATAAATTTTGAGTGAATCCACCATGCCAACAACAATCAATGACAACTTTCAGTAATACGAGCTGTCAATCTTGAAACTAGAGTACCGTTAAGTGGTCTACTGTTAGTTTTGTGATTTTTTGTTTTTAGTTTCTCGCATTCTAAAGTGCAGAAAATAGTATATAAACCTCGTGACTAAAGCGTGTTTTAATCCCTTGGCGATTTGTAGCCCTCCCTACGGTCCTGCTACAAACCTTTCGCCGCGGGATTAAAAGAAGCACTTTAGTCCCTAGGTTTATAATGTACTATTATGCACTTCTGGGAATAAATGCACCCATTTAATCTCGCTTTTGCGGGAATAAAGTGGTATATTTATTCCCTAGGGAAATAAAGTAAAATTTATTGACATAGCGACGCATATGTTTCTGCGTTTCGGGCTACTGGATGTTATCGTTTGACGTAACGACAGAGCGAAGGTACATGTGGCGGTTTGTCTACAGAGTGCGATTTTTTGAAAAATTTTCTGCTTATTCTAAAGTGCATAAAATAGTATATAAACCTCAGGAGTAAAATGATGCTTTACGGTCGGGCTACAAAATTTTTGCCTCGGGATTAAATGTACCACTTTACTCCCTAGGTTTATAATGTACTATTATTTCGGTCAGGAGATGCCTTTTTGAGCCTGCCCATTATACCTCAATTTCCCACATTTTTCTTACCTCACAGCCCACTATAACATAATAAAATTTTATCAAATTTCACCGAAATAATTTTTCAATGTATTTCGTGCGGGGTTCTTTATATATTGATTTTAATAGGCGTATTTTATGTCTCGTTTTTCCTTAATTTACATCAATATCAATCTATGCACGCGCAATTGAGCAATAACAACGATTTGTCGGCTTTTTGTCATAAATTTCATGTTCTATAATAAATGTCATTTTGCCCTACAAACGCTAATTTTCTCTAATTGCTTATTAACCGGTCCATTTTGTTTCGCAACGCAAAAAGGATAAAGATTACAACTTTAACCTAGTTCTTAAGTACACTACTACATTGTGGTAGAAAATTTGTGGATGACTTTTTTAATTTTTATATTTTTGTTGTTATTTTGATTTTTTTTTAAATTTAATTTATTTTTAATTTGTTTTATTTTTTTCAGTTTTTTATTTTTATTTAAAAAAAATACAGACAAAAAACACATGGTGAAGTCTGTTAAATCTATAAAAATCGAAAGCTTTAGAGTCACGTGGTCAAGCCCCCCCCCCCCCTCTTTTGGTCGTGGAAAATATACTGCACACAATTTTCATGTGATGGGTAACTTTTTTATTTTAATTTTTTTTTGTTTTTTTTTACTTTTAATTTATTTTAATTTTTTTTTGCGTCTTTATTTTGATTTGCATAAATGCATTCCAATCATCTTTTTCTTTGCCTTGAAGTATTGAGTCGAATTGGGCATATTAGAAAAGATTCCTAATCTGGGCCTCTTTTCTTTTAAATAACAAAAAAAAATATAAATGAAAAAGTTGGTGTGCAAATGTAGTTACGTGTGCGTGTGTGTTTGTTCCTAGTTACGCGAAAATGGCTGACCCGATTTGAATGAAATAATGCAGCACGGATAACATGGGTTTATGGCAAAGACGTTTAACTAAAGTAGACCCATCAAGTCATTCATAAATTGCTTTAAAACGTATCAGTCGTTAGATTTAGGGAAAACCATTTTATGTTCCACTGGCAACGCTGCACCAGACATGCTCCTTCTCCTCACACATGCTCCAACCACCTTACGTTTAGCAGCGACCAGAAGCGGCTTATTATTTATAAATGTAAAAAGGTTCGGTCGTTATTTTCAGACTTGTCAAATTTTTTTGGAAATACAATCTTTAATTTTTTTATACTTAATAATTGATACCGAGGGTATGGAGAGGTATTATATTTGTCATTGTGAAAATATTTATGTAAAGATATAACATAGAAAATATTAATTTTTTAAATGCCTAATTAGTGCGGAAAGTGATACTTTTACGCACGGGAGGAGTTCGGGCGGGAAAGACACTTCTGCATGGGTTAGGTACAATTTTTTTTTTATGAGTGTTTATGATGACTTTCTTGATCAAAAAGTAGTTTTTAGAACACACATTTCAAACTCAAAATTTTATTTTATTGGAAAATAAAAAGAATTATTCTTTCGTCCAAAATATCAGGTATTTTATATGATATGGCGATCGAAAAAATGAGGTATATTTCAAGTACCATAACATGTACCTCCACATTATAAATTTGAATTGATTTGAAATTGTGAAGATTCAAGGAAATTTAAATTCAATTATATAATATACCTAAATTTCTTTATATATTTGAATAATAATAAGATGTTTCTCCTTTAAATATGACTAACCCTTAAAAAAAACCACCCCGGAAAATAAAACACAAAAACGTTTTAGTCACATTTACGTATTTTTTTTTGAAATTAGCTTTTCCAAGTATACTAAAGCCCCTTTAAATAATAATCCTGGGTACGCCTCTGTGCAGTATTTAAGTACCTTTCAAATGTTACCCAAATCACGAAAATCCGCAAAGTACTTACTTTTGGTAATAAGATAAAGCGTGGCCAGGATTGGAACATAGACTACTTTTTATTTGACATTTCGCTGAATGACAGCTGTAAAATGACCGCAGGTCAACTAGTAGGAAATAAAAAAATGGCCAGTCCGTCGGGTATTTTGTCGAATTATAGTGGGTTTCTATAGATACCTACACTAAAAAATACGAAAACATTTATTTTGTTTATACACCGATTTAGAGTAAACCCACATTATCTGGTCAATATGTGGGATGATAAAATTCAAATTAACATAATATAAGTAGATAATAATAAATCTTATTAACCTTTTCAACATTAAACAAACAATTACTTATTTTTTAATAACAAAAATTTGACAACGAGATTTTAGTACTTAACTAAAAATAATAATAACGTGGCACATATACAGAGCGCTTCAGGCTACTGCGAACATAGACCGGAAGAAGTCCAATTTGCCAGTGTACGTACACGCAGGGACACCGCACACCTATCAGTGGAGCAACCAACAGTCAGGCTTGCAATCACCGTTCGTGGCTTGCGTTTAGTACGCCTGTGCAATGTGAAGTGTAGTCCATGAAACCGGAATTTGGTCAATAAATACGCAAATTTTTATAACGTAATTTTCTTGTTTTTCGTCACTGATAAATCAGAGCGTTTTATTTGCTCAGATTTATCAGTAACAACTTGTTACAATGAAAATAATAAGGAGAAAAAAAATAAAAGCAAGTTCTCAAAATAAAATAATACATTCTAAAAACCAAAAAGATTCTCCGAGTCAAAAAAAAAATAGAGCAAATGTTCGAAAAGATCTGCTTGCTCGGCTAGACAATATCCAAGTCTATTACAAAAACCCCTTCTAACGTTTCCAATCATGTTAGGGGTTATAGTTTGAAAAGCTTCTTCAATTTTAATCCGAAGTTCTTCCAAATTATTAGCTCCGAGCTGGCCATAAAATAGTTCCCCGTGTACTTATAACTCGATTAGGAAATAAAAGATATTCCCTAACAAGGCCAACATTGTGAGCGGGACAACCATCTTGTTGAAACCATGTTTCACCAAATCTCACACCTAACAACTGCCTAGCTGCTGCAGTAGATCCAAGTATCTAGGACCATTCAAATTGCCGTCAATAAAAAATGGCCCAATTGCGTGTTTTCCTACAATACTCTCCCAAACATTTAGTTTTTGGGGATACTTACGTCAAAATACAAATTCAAAATTTGCCTCGACCAATATCGAACGTTGGCTTATGACGATTCACTGATGTAAAAGTGCTTTCATCTGTGAAAAGAATAGATCTCAGAAAGTTTTCACCACGATTAGCCCTCCAACATTGTTTCGCAAAATTCCATACCATAACCATAACCATTCCTTTTGAGAACACGTAAGACAGTGGCTGAAGACGTATCAACTGCTTCGGCAATTTGGTGGCTAGTTAACTTTCGATTTTTCTCCACTTCAGCGCAAATCATCACATCTCGTACTTCCTGCTCGTCATTCAAAACAGTGGGTATTTCATGGTTTCTTGGCGCTACACAATCAAACTTTTCAGAATTCTGCACAAACCTATGAATCGTTGATAAACTAGGTTCTGGGTGATTTAAAAAATTCTCCAAAAAATGTTCTTGAATAAGTCTCAATGGTCTGCCTTGATAGTACCATTTGACCATCTGCACTTTTTCGGCAACTTCGTAGAGATCCATTTTTAGTTTTAAAAATGTATTATTTCACTTAGCAACTTACCAATCTGTCTATCGAGCAAAGCAGAAATAAAACAAAATAATAAAAACAAAATAAATTTCAAGAAGATAACACTGCAGCGTGCTTTGACCCCACCTCGGTCGTACGGCACGGAGAGTAAATTGGACTTGATTCTCCCTATGTATAACTTTGTGTCTTTTCTGTATGGGTAAGTATTTTTTTAAAACTGGTTTTAAAATTTAGTACCCCTCACAGGTGTAAATATTTAGACCTGTGGGGGTACTATTTTAGATCTTAGTAAATCCCACTGTAACATTTTAAGAGCCTATATTTTTTACATCCAACTTTGCCCCAGCCCCTAGGGGCTGTAAAGGAGCAAGATTTTTACCATTTCTATATTCCAGAAAACCACTCAATATACACATCTAAACCTCATCAAAAAGTGTGCATAAGTCCCGCCCCTTACAGCCCCTAGAGGCAGGAGCAAAGTTGCGGGTAATTAAAACTAAGAAATGGCCCACTGCGCCCCCGGTGGTGCATTTTTGTTGACATGGGCTGAAAGATAAGTGAAATATGATTGGATATTCAAAATTGAGAAATGGTTCGTAATTTGTATTTAAAGTTGAGAAAATTTTTACCCCTAACCTAGGGATCTTGTTAACAGCTACGTAAATTTTTTCGGTAAACTAGACTTGCAGGTAATAGTATGAACTACAAACTGACTGAGATTCACACGTGCAGGTGCATTAGTATAGAAGGTATGAAACACATTTGGCCCCTGTTGCCCCCTAGAGGCCACATACAGACCGCTTCAAGCTACTGCGAACATAGGGCGGAAGAAGTCTAATTTGCCAGTGTACGTACATGCAGAGACAGCGCACGCCTATCAGTGAAGCAACCAACACTCAGGCTTCCGATCGCCATTCGCTGCCTTTCGCCGCCTTTCGCCTTGTATTTAGTACGCCTCTAACCACGGTGCTGTGTGGAGTGTAGGCAATGAAACCGGAATTTGGTCAATAAATACGCAAATTTTTATAACGTAATTTTCTTATTTTTTGTCACTGATAAATAAGAGCGTTTTATTGTCAACTGCTCAGATTTATCAGTGACGACGTGTTACAATGAAAATAATAAGGAGAAACAAAATAAAAGCAAGTTCTCAAAATAAAATAATACATTCTAAAAACCAAAAAGATTCCCCCAGTAAAAAAAAAATTAGAGCAAATTTTCGAAAAGTCCTCCTTGCTCGGCTAGACAATATCCGAGCCTATTATAAAAACCCCTTTTAACGTTTCCAAGCATGTTAGGGGTTAGTTTGAAAAGCTTCTTCAATTTTAATCCGAAGTTCTTCCAAATTATTAGCCCTTTCATGCCCGTAAACTTTATTTTTGATATAACTCCACAGATAGAAGTCATTAGGAGCAAGATCGGGTGATCGAGCTGGCCATAAAATAGTTCCCCGTGTACTTATAACCCGATTAGGAAATACATTATCAAGATATTCCCTAACAAGGCCAACATTGTGAGCGGAACAACCATCTTGTTGAAACCATGTTTCACCAAATCTTACACCTAACAACTGCCTAGCAGTTGGAATAATGTGCTGCTGCAGTAGATCCAAGTATCTAGGACCATTCAAATGGCAATTGCCGTTAATAAAAAAATGGCCCAATTACGTGTTCCCCTACAATACCCCCCCCCCAAACATTTAGTTTTTGGGGATACTGTGTTCTTACGTCAAAATACAAATGAAAATTTTCCCTCGACCAATATCGAACGTGTGTTGGGTTATGACGATTTGACCATTTGACCATCTGCACTTTTTCGGCAACTTCGTAGACATCCATTTTTAGTTTTAAAAATGTATTATTTCAATTAAGAACTGACCCATCTGTTTCTCGAGCAAGGCAGAAATAAAACAAAATAATAAAAACAAAATTAATTTCCAAAAGATAACACTGCAGCGTGCTTCGAATCCACCTCAGTCGTACGGCACGGAGAGTAAATTGGACTTGATTCCCCCTATGTTCGTAGTAGCTTGAAGCGGTCTGTATGTAATTTTTTATAACACGCTAGGGTACGTTGCCCGAAAGCCAACATATTTGCCAAATTTGCAAACCGTCTGAATTTCGAAAAAATGGAGCTGTTAAAAGGTTAGGCAGTGTTGGTGGGTCCATTAGTCGATCGATTAAAATAGGTTTCGTAAAATCTTCATCAAAAAGCCCACGGAAGCCAATTTTTTTACGTATAAATAAATTTATATATTTGATAATAATAATAATAATATTACATATAATAATAATAATAATAATAATACATATAATTTTTATTTATTTAGATAATTATACGAACTTGGGCATACGCGAACACCGTCAACTTCAACTGATGTAAATAATACTAAAAATGTTGTGACCGAGTTGAGTGAGAACATTGTGTGTGAATGTGTGATAGGTGCCTTAATAATAAAGGAGTTTTCAACACTTAAACGTATAAAAAATTACTTGAGAAATTCGACAGCACGCCACTGAAACTTTATAAATTATTAGGTACCTAAATATTCGATTCTATATGCACATGTTAACCACAATTTCATGGTAGTTTACCCCTTCACATGAGTAACCTTTTATTCCTTTGACCACCCACACTTTAATGAATGAGTAATGCTAGTTGAACATAGAAAATTCCTTTCGCATCTGTAGATTGTGTTTATTTAAGCGAGTGCAAAAAATAGTTATTAATTTCGCATTTAAACTCTATGAGATAATTTATAGCTGGTCATATACGGGAAGATATTGTTTTATTTTTATAGACTCAGACTCAGTTACGGGTCAGTTGTCAAGAGTGGAGTGAAAAACGAAAATATTCGACGTTCTTTTTATTTTTATATTTTTTCTGTGAAGTTTGAAAGCACGTGAGAAATTGATAAAAAGTTAGAAATACCTTTGCGGCAAAATAAGCACCCTGTGCTGCGTCGATAATTTCTGGGTTTTCTAAGGTCACTGACAGAAAAAAAATCCACTTAAGTCCGGGTCATTGGAAAACTATCTATAGGTAAAGGTAGTTTTGCGACTTTTTGCGACAAAATTCTACGGCGAAAAGCTAGTTTTGCTTCAAAAAATAAAAATGCATTTTGCCACGGACTTATCGCAAGTGCGATATCGTTTGGTTTTGACAGTTGGTCTTTTAAACGAGCCCGCACGTCCTTCGACCCCGCATATCTGTCAGCGATAACTCAAGAAGAGAGTTCACCTTCAGTGTGGCACCCGAGTGCCGCCTACTGTGATGTAGAAAAACTGTTTCCCGTCATTAAAAATTCCAATTGTGAACAGCGAAATGGCAAATGTGTGCTGAGTGGTTTTGCTCTCGTAAAACTCAGCAGCGCATGTAAAAAAAAACTATAAAATTAAATAAATGAATAGAAATCAGAATAAAATAAAACTGAATACTGAATAGAAACAAAACAAAACAAAACTGAATAGAAATAAAATAAAATAAAACCAAAATAAATGATTATCAAAACAAAAAATATATGTACCTATAACAATAAAAAAGTAAACTAACAATGAGTCAAAAAAAGAAGAAAAAAAATAGACAGGTGAGAAAAAAAATAATAAAAGAAAGAAGAAATAGAAAAATAGAGACTGAAAAATGTTTAAAACTAAATTAGGTATGTCAAATTAAGTATATCAAAATGAAAATCAAAATGTGTCTTTGATTACACGAAAATAAGAAAACGTAAATTATACCAAAATTAGTTGTTTATTTAATATACTTCAGGTTATGGTGTTTAATGATGTATTTAATGATGTATAGTGGAGGTGACCAGTGAAACTACTGATGAGCCCACGCTGGTTACCCAGGGCGAAACATCGTTTATTCATTTCTCTTTTCGCTTTGATCTTTTGTGTGTTCCTTGTGGGATACTCATCCAAGTTTGAATTTTCGTCATTTTCACCCAAGATCTTTTGATATTTGTGTTTTTTAGTTTCTTTTCGGTTGAAGTAACTGATTTGGAGGTTTTTTTAAATTCTTCTTTGTTTTAGTTGCCTTAGGAGCAAAATCCTACTGGAAATATTAACACGCCAGGACGAATTCGTATTAGGTAACTTAGATAAGTAAGTACCAGTGCGGAACGATGCCTATTTGTGAGTGGTTCAAGGGTGGAATTTTAAGTGTATGATGGTGTTTAATGATGTATAGTGGAGGGTGACCAGTGAAACTACTGATGAGCCCACGCTGGTTACCCAGGGCGAAACATCGTTTATTCATTTCTCTTTTCGCTTTGATCTTTTGTGTGTTCCTTGTGGGATACTCATCCAAGTTTGAATTTTCGTCATTTTCACCCAAGATCTTTTGATATTTGTGTTTTTTAGTTTCTTTTCGGTTGAAGTAACTGATTTGGAGGTTTTTTTAAATTCTTCTTTGTTTTAGTTGCCTTAGGAGCAAAATCCTACTGGAAATATTAACACGCCAGGACGAATTCGTATTAGGTAACTTAGATAAGTAAGTACCAGTGCGGAACGATGCCTATTTGTGAGTGGTTCAAGGGTGGAATTTTAAGTGTATGATGGTGTTTAATGATGTATAGTGGAGGGTGACCAGTGAAACTACTGATGAGCCCACGCTGGTTACCCAGGGCGAAACATCGTTTATTCATTTCTCTTTTCGCTTTGATCTTTTGTGTGTTCCTTGTGGGATACTCATCCAAGTTTGAATTTTCGTCATTTTCACCCAAGATCTTTTGATATTTGTGTTTTTTAGTTTCTTTTCGGTTGAAGTAACTGATTTGGAGGTTTTTTTAAATTCTTCTTTGTTTTAGTTGCCTTAGGAGCAAAATCCTACTGGAAATATTAACACGCCAGGACGAATTCGTATTAGGTAACTTAGATAAGTAAGTACCAGTGCGGAACGATGCCTATTTGTGAGTGGTTCAAGGGTGGAATTTTAAGTGTATGATGGTGTTTAATGATGTATAGTGGAGGGTGACCAGTGAAACTACTGATGAGCCCACGCTGGTTACCCAGGGCGAAACATCGTTTATTCATTTCTCTTTTCGCTTTGATCTTTTGTGTGTTCCTTGTGGGATACTCATCCAAGTTTGAAATTTTCGTTATTTCCACCCAAGATCTTTTGATTTTTTGTTTTTTAGTTTCTTTTCGGTTGAAGTAACTGATTTGGAGGTTTTTTAACTTCTTATTTATTTTAATTGCCTTAGGAGCATAATCCTACTGGAAATATTAACACGCCAGGACGAATTCGTATTAAGTAACTTGGATAAGTAAGTACCAGTGCGGAACGATGCCTATTTGTGAGTGGTTCAAGGTTGGAAATCTAAGTGTATGATGGTGTTTAATGACGTATAGTGGAGGGTGACCAGTGAAACTACTGATGAGCCCACGCTGGTTACCCAGGGCGAAACATCGTTTATTCATTTCTCTTTTCGCTTTGATCTTTTGTGTGTTCCTTGTGGGATACTCATCCAAGTTTGAATTTTCGTTATTTCCACCCAAGATCTTTTAATCTTTTGTTATTTAATATACTATTTAAAAATTAAAAATTCAAGCCTGCGAAAGTTAATTAATGATTTCTTAGTTTTCTCTTAAAAGTTTCAGGAATTTTGTTATATAAACTTGCTATGCAATAAGAAAAGGAACTGCGAAATATTGCTGTCTGATGCTTGGGAATACACATTTTGCGTTTGTACCTGGTATTACGGTTGTGAATGGTTGGTGGAATTTTATTTTTTTGTATACATACGAAGGCTCTTTGACCGTCATCACTTTGTGATAAAACATCAAGCAATGAAGAAAACGTCTTTGTTCCATGTTTAACCATTTTTTGTGCTTCAAATGCTCAGAGATATTGTCTCGTCTATTTAAATCACAAATCAATCTGATACAGGCATTCTGCAGTAATCGTAATCTCCTAAATTCTGTTTTTCGTATACAACCATGATATACAACGTCACCATAATTAAGTTGGGAGAGCACAAGTGCGTTGCAGAGTAGGATTTTTGTGCTTTTCGTTAAGAAACGTCTTTGTTTAAAAATAACTTGTAAATTACAGAAACCCCTTTTGATTAGCATAGAAATATGTTTTTGAAAGCTAAAAGAAGATTGAAAAATTATACGAAGATTCTTAGCACCATCTCAACATACATCTTTCTCGCGTGTGCTTACGCCCAAACAGCCTAACCTGAGATTTTTTGGCATTAATATTTAGACATTTTTAGCTGAAGTATGAAGCAACGCTTTCAGATCTTCATTTATTTCATCACAGTTTTCTTTCAAGTCTTGTTCTGAAAATGATTTGTATACTTGTTTTTCGTCTGCATGATTGTGTGATTCGGTGTTTTTTTTTAAACATTTGTCAAACCACCAAGTACTGACCTTCTGAGGAACCCCAGCTGTCAGATTTCTAAAATTTGACAGTATTTTATTAAGTTTGACTACCTTACTTCGACCCTCCCTGTGGCTACTGATCAAATCAACCGCATCATCTGAAAACCCAATATAACTTAAGAGCGCCAAAAACATGGCATGATTAATTCGATCAAATGCCTTGGAGTAGTCAATTAAAACAAGAACAGTAAGCTTATTTGCGTCTGTAGCGGTAATGATGTCGTCAGTGACCTTAGCCACGGCTGTCGAGTAGCAGTAGTTTTTCCTAAAGCCGAATTGATTTTCCAATCTTTCAAATACCTTTGATAATGCAAATAAAATGCTCACAGGTCTCAAATCTTCATACGATTTATAGGTGCTTCAATGGTTATGAAATTAAGAACACCTCGTTTGAGAAACGGACGTGTAAATATAGCAAAAGAGTCGCGACTCGAGATTTTACAAATAATTGCAAAAAAAAACGAATATTTCAATCCGAAAATGTGAGGTTAACGGTTTGCTAGTTCCGCTGTTGCAGTCGTGTTTCATTGAAAACAGGCGACTGCGGAACTGGGTTTTACAATGGAATACACTATTAGATGCTTGTGAGCAGAGGGGTGCAGGAAAGGCATTTTGGACCACTTTCAGACCGATGCAATTAAAACAACATGATGACAGTTGCTATGGTATCCAAGGTAATAATACTTCTGACGTGTATGGTCGATCGAGTCCTTATTTTTTTAGATTGTGTGCTTTCTGCACTATTATTAGAAGGTGTTACCGAACGCATAAATAAGTGCATATATAGGCCGAATGTTCAACGGTGATTTACATCAATGACCACGCCCAGTTTGCCTTTGAACCACAGCCGATTTGTAATAACTTATGCTTAGAGGTATATGGTATATACAGGGCGACTCATAAGAAACAAAATCATTTAAAGCGCATAGGAAACTCAAAAACAGTCACACTTTCTTGTCCTTTTTTGAAAATATTTAGAAAAATAATTTTAGCCAAACGGGTTCCTATAAAAAACCGAAAACCAAATTTGGCAGAAACATAATTTGTCAGAATGTGAAAGAAAAGAAAATAATTGGTCCGAAAAAATTGCCTCGAAAAGGAAATGGCGGGAAAATCAAATCGCTAGAAAATATATGCAAAGATAAAGAATTAAATTTAAACGAAATATATTTTTATAGAAACTACTGATGAGCCCACGCTGGTTACCCAGGGCGAAACATCGTTTAATAATTTCTCTTTTCGCTGTGATCTTTTGTGTGTTCCTTCCTCATCCAAGTTTGAATTTTCGTTATTTCCACCCAAGATCTTTTGATATTTTGTTTTTTAGTTTCTATTCGGTTGAAATAACTGATTTGGAGGTTTTTTTTAACTTCTTCTTTGTTTTAATTGCCTTAGGAGCATAATCCTACTGGAAATATTAACACGCCAGGACGAATTCGTATCAGGTAACTTGGATAAGTAAGTATCAGTGCGGAACGATGCCTATTTGTGAGTGGTTCAAGGTTGGAAATCAAAGTATGATGGTGTTTAATGATGTATAGTGGAGGGTGACCAGTGAAACTACTGATGAGCCCACGACGGTTACCCAGGGCGAAACAAGTTTGAATTTTCGTTATTTCCACCCAAGATCTTTTGATCTTTTGTTTTTTAGTTTCTTTTCGGTTGAAGTAACTGATTTGGAGGTTTTTTTAACTTCTTCTTTGTTTTAATTGCCTTAGGAGCATAATCCTACTGGAAATATTAACACGCCAGGACGAATTCGTATCAGGTAACTTGGATAAGTAACTACCAGTGCGGAACGATGCATATTTGTGAGTGGTTCAAGGTTGGAAATCAAAGTATGATGGTGTTTAATGTTGTATAGTGGAGGGTGACCAGTGAAACTACTGATGAGCCCACGCTGGTTACCCAGGGCGAAACATCGTTTAAGCATTTCTCTTTTCGCTGTGATCTTTTGTGTGTGCCTTGTGGGATGCTCATCCAAGTTTGAATTTTCGTTATTTCCACCCAAGATCTTTTGATCTTTTGTTTTTTAGTTTCTTTTCGGTTGAAGTAACTGATTTGGAGGTTTTTTCAACTTCTTCTTTATGTCAGAAAATGTTTTAAACGAAAATAATTTATTAGAAACATAATAATGCCGAACCACAAAATTCAAGAACCCCAATCTATCCGAAAATTATTTGAACCGATAGCCACGAATTCAATTGCTACGTTCCAGGCTTACGGCAGGTAAGAGTCGAAGTAAGTTGTGATATTGTATTAATTTATCCCATTTACATCCCTCAATTCCCAATTTTTTTTATTATATTAAAATCGGTTTACGGGAAGTGTGTCAACAATTAATCGCAAGATTTGATAAACAGGCAGAGGTGTATGCCATAATAATGGCTGCAACCATGGAGGAAATAAAGAACGGTACGGAGGAGCATGTTCATATATGCTCCGACAGCCAATCGGCCCTAAAGGCGCTAAGGCCCAAGATCAACAACACCCTGGTGGAGGAATGTGCGGATGCACTAGAATCCTTGGGAGAGGGCAAACAAGTGACACTTATGTGGGTACCGGGACATATGAGGGTGCCGAGGAACGAGAAGGCCGACGAGCTCGCCAGGATTAGGGCAAGCACCCAGTATGTAAAGTAGGAAAAACCAAGAGGCAATTGCAAAGTCGTCTCAATAAATGGGCCAACGATGCCATGGCGACCGCTTGGAGAGGAGGAACAGGATGCAGGCAGACCAGCGACTTCGTGAAGGATCCGGATGTAGCCAGACAAAAATGGCTTCTGGGGAGATCACGAAGGGACGCTGGTCTGCTGACAGGAATCATAACAGGTCACAACCGACTAAGGCAGCACATGACCCGGATCGCGGTGGAAAATGACTCGACCTGGCGGGCCTGCGGCAGGCAGATGAGACATCTCGACATGTTCTAGCGAACTGCGAGGCATACCAGAGGACGAGATACCAGGTATTCGGTTGCCCGACCCTGGATGAGGAGCACCTGCACACGCTCAAATGGGATAAAATACTGGACTTTGCAAAAAGAACAGTAAAACCAGATGAGCAGACTGCCAGACCAGTGGTGCAGCTGCCGGATTAGGGGCAGGCTCGGGGTAAGGCAGGAAGGGCCCAGGGAGGCCTACTTACCAGGCTTCGCGCCGCCCCTTCTCTATTGCTAACAACTAACTAATTACTGATAAACAGTTAGACAGCCAGAAACTGTGAAGTTAAATAGAATCGTTTGATAAAAAATCTCGTGTCATCTTCCAAATAGAGAAACTTGTCAACGCCGCAATTCACGGCCTACGGCACTCTAGACCATGCCCAATAGCAATTCGGATGGATTATGGTTCTGCGCATTTAACCACTTTGTGTCACTGCGTTTTGATGAATTTGTCGTTCTATAAAAGTATTCACAGGTAGTGTTCAATACTTTGGGTATAGATGTCGCCACCTGCGTGTACGCCTGCGGTTCATGTAAGTATTATTGGCGAATGCGCTATCAATTTAGCAAATATTTTCTGATATACAACGAGTTTTCATAAATAATGGATTGACAAATTCCGGGTTTTATTAAAAATGGGTTTTACAAATTACGATTTTAATAATGAATGAGTTTGATGAACAATGGTCCGATTAAAAACGGGTCTGTTAAATTTCGAATTTGTTATTGAATGGGTTTGCTGAAATAAGGTTCTATAGTGAATGATTTTATGATTGAACTTTATTTTATTTAACGGGTTTGATTTTGCACATTCCGATAAACCGTGGGTGTCCGTTTTTTTTTACTTGCAGTTTTGATCCTTTAAAAAATTATATGGTTTGGTTAAGACCAGTTAGACCTGCCCTTTAACCGCGTAATATAAACCTTAAAGTAGCACATTCCCGTGCAGTGTGCGGGAAAAAATTTACTCCGAGACTTAACCACACACTTAGACACGCGCTCAGTCAGGGAAAGTGGTGCTTCCCGCACGGTCGTATATTGATATCGATGCTAATAAGAGATCTTAACTTTTTTATTATTGGTAAAAACGCAGGGAATACGCAAGAAAACTAAAAACAACTACTATATTTTCCGCAACACTATGCAAAGTATTGCAGGGGTCTGATTTTCGAATCCATACGAAAATATCCGCATACGTATACTGAATAATCAACTATTTTTATGTCAGTCTCTTTCTATACCGTGTGAAATGAGAGGCGAAAGATAAGCCGGTATGTGTGAACCGCGTTCGAATTCGACTGGTTTAACGCAATATTGCACGAGTGGGTGGAGGCATTCGTGTTGTTTCGCATGAAAAACCGGTTATTCTTGCACGTACTACCCATGAATCAGCATATCGGCATATCTTTTGCCTCCTTTTCTATACGGTATAGGAAGAGACGGAAGTAGTCGCATGCGAATAATTTCGTATGGTTTCGAAAATACGACCCCAGGGTTGGAAAATCGTACGCGCGAAGGGCAAAACAGCTACCAAACGGCAGGTATTTCTCAAACTGTCGCCGCGCGCTGATGGCTTGTTTGAGACAATGATACCCTGTGAGTTTGAAATTAACTCTGTGTTTCGGACTTCCATTATCTATATTTTACTTATACACGACGTTTCGATCAGTACAATCTCTGATCGTCTTCAGATGCAAACTACAATCCATTCCTAAGGCTACGTACTTATATACTGGGAAATTACTCAAGCGTGAAGTTTAAGAAGTTGGCTCTGCCCAAGGAGGAGATTCCAAATATTTGGAATTTCAACACTTGGTTTACTGAAAATACCCTGATTCTGCCCAATAAAGGAGCTTCAAGTAATTTTCGTTTCTTCCAGTGTGACTCCCTGTGCAAAACCTGTCCACTTTATTCGGTGTTGTTTTGACCATGCATGTTCGGCGACTCCTGATGCTGTTGTTTCACCTCTTTGGGTATTCGTCTGATGTTCTTTGAGCCTAACAGATAGTGGTCTTTTTGTTTTGCCTATGTATAATTCACCACACTCACAAGGAACTTGGTAAATGCATTCCTTATTTTGTTTGTTCTCCGGTTTTGTTTTGCTAAGAAGGCTTAGAATTGTATTATTAGATTTAAAAGCTGTTTTAATATTAAAATTGTTCGCTACTCTTCGAATTTTCTCTGATACTCCTTTAATATATGGAATTGTGAGGAATGCATTTGCCTGGTCTTGTAAACTCTGTCCTGTTTGCTGAAATTTTGAAATAGTATCTATTATAAGTTTAAGAGTGTAACCATTCTGCTGCAGAGCCTTTTTTATGTTTCTTATTTCGATTTCTAAGTCATCAGAATTGTTACAAGTAATGATATCCATATTAACTCCCAAAACTTTTAAATTATTTACTTTTTCAAACAATTTGTGCCTGTTCTCTGCCATTAAAAAACAAAAAAAGTTGAATAAATTTATCTAGGGTCTAGGTTTTATAAAATTGTGTAATATCAATTTCATCACACCCTATAAAAATATAAGCGAGCGTAAAACACTTCATACATTGTAATTATTTAAATAAGCAAATGGATTTTAGCTTTGGGCCTTCATAATAGAGCAATTAATTCCTGCCGCGCCAGATGTGGATTTGAATGTTTTATTTATTAATGAACTAAAATATATATACTGCCGTCGGAAGGAAGGTTTTATAATTTTTAGAGTTTACATGAATTTTGAGTTTTATGAATAGATTAGAATAAAACTCTTTGTCTTCATGATTTGGCTTCTTCCAAATTTATTTGGTGTTTCTTGAATAAAGTTTTGCCTGAATGTGATAACTTCATTTTGGAGTGTCGCAAAAGGCTTTAAACGGCTACAGTTTACCAAATAATTAATCACTATCGAGGGAGACCAGTATAATTGAAAGATCAAACGAACTTAATAATACTGGTCTCCCTCGATAGTGAGGCCCTACCCATTCAAAAAGTAAATAATTGAAGAATTAATTTTCCCGCCCTTTTCGTAGCGGAAGATAAATAATATAGCGGATATAGCGGAAGATAGTAATATTGAGAAAATATCGTTATTCGTGCCTAAAAATTAAGTCATTTCCGCCAGTTTTTACCAAATATTTTACAAAATATTAAACTGTCAAAGATTAAAATGTCCCAACAATGAACGTCACCGAGTAAAAAGTTATTTCATTTACCAGCCGCCTTCATTTTTAGTGTAAAGATAGTGTGTTTCGATCAGTGCTCTTCGTTCGAGATTTTTAATAGTAGTTTTCACAACTAGTGGCTAAAATAGTGCTTTTTTTACAAGCGATGGTTTAAGTAACGAGCGCAGCGAGGTATTTATAAACGCGAGTAAAAAAAAGCACAGTTTAGCCGCGAGTTGTTAACACTATTTTTTTAATACCTTTATCAAAAAAACCAAGAAAAACAAGAAAATACTTTTAAAAATCTCAAATGGAGAGCATCGGTAACCAAAAAAGCCATGCTTTAGTATCTGCAGACAGTTACTAAAATCATGTTTTTGATGAAGGTATTAAAAAGGTAATATGTTAACTCAGTTGTTTTATTTGTTTTCTTTTTAAACTGTCATTTATTGAAGGACGTATGAACTCTCCGAACAAAGCGATTTCATTCAAAATCGCCTTTATATAAAACCGGTTTTAGGTGCGAATAAACGTAGTAAATAATAGAAATCAAAAGACACTCATATAAAGGCGCAATTACACAGACGAACATGCTCAAATAAAAGCTCGTGCAAAAGATCTAAAATTTTTTGCGCGAACATTTTTGTGAGCTTTTCTTTGAACATTTTGTTCGGGTAAATTTTTGAGCAAATTATTTAAAACACCAACTTTTATTTAAAGTTTTTGTGAAAAAAAGCTGACGGCAAGCGAAACATTACTATCTCTACTATCAGTTTTGTCACATGGATTAGGGTTTTTCCCGGATTTTTTTGCCCGGGGTTTTGTTTGGGATTTTCTTGCGAGTTTTTTTATTTCCAAGGGTTTTTTTCCTAAAGTCAAAAAAACCCAGGAAAATTTTTCTTTTCCAAAGAAAATTTGAGTTTTTCAAATATCGGCAAAAAACTCAAAAATTGCACTTTTAAGCGGTAATCCGCGCCTCACGACTATGAAGAGTGGTGGGGAGGGGGATTTTTTAAACATATTTTTATAGCTTTACTTTACCTTTAGCTTTTATTGTTGTTTTTTAATTCCTCACACCAGATTTACCTAGTTAGTTTAAGGTCCCAAGGGTTGCATAAAAAAGCAAAAGGTTCATGAAAATGCTGAAGATCTAGATATTTATTGTCAATTTAATGTAATAATCAAGGTCGATTACTGACACTGAACCAACAATATGCAAAGGGCCACATTGCGATTCAAAAGGGTGGCCGGCCTACTACCTGCGAAATCCAAAACGCGGGATGATAGATCGGCGACACAGTCTACTAAATTACTGCTAAATTATATTTTTTAGACAAGGGTCGGGTTCGTAGGGTTGTAAAAGTGAGTAATAAACGGGTATTATTTAAACCGAAGGTGCTTTTGTTCATATATTTGAGATTTAATGAAATGTGTATAGGTTTTTTAATTTGACTTAATTATTATTGTAAAAGACTAAACTAGGAAGTAAAATAAAGGGATATTCTTTTAAATGTAAATTTTTATCAATATATTTTACAGGCAACAACAATTAGTGCCAATTATTATTTTTTTTATTCTCGTTTTTTTTACAACCCCAAAAAAGTTACAAGTATACTGGCATATCCCCTATCAAAATCAGATCAAACGAAGTTGCTTATGAGGTAAAATCACAAACCTTATAACCAAAAAAATAGACTGCTAATGCTTATGGGTTTTCTCCCAATAAATGACTGCCTCATGGAAGTGACAGTTTGGTGTTATTGGAACCAGAGTAAACCGACTTGAGTAAAATTTGTTGTGGTTGCAAACTCAATATTTTAGTATTTGATGAATATATAACAAGCACTGCTTGACGACATTTAAGAAAAAATATAAAACCACGGTTTCTTGAGTATTTAAAAAAATTTATTTAGAAAACTGTTCGAATTAACTAGATTTCAAAGGGGCAGTGTAAACAGTGTCATGACGTGACAACTTATTTTCTCTTTATCCACGTTTTTGGTTGGTAGTACTGCGTTTGACGGTCTTGACGTTAGTAGATTCGCCATTTTATTTATTTTCGTTTCTTGGTTTTCGAAGATTTTGCTTTGGATAGACGTCTGTAAAGACGCGAATCCATAGTAACCGAGAAGAAGATGAAGAAGTTTTTGCTTAACATGTTGTGTTTTTAATATACTTTTTCTGTGCCCTTTTGCATCATGAAGTGCTTTGTTGTCGGCTGCAACAACAGTAATTCTGCGAGTGGAAATACGTTTTCCTATCACAGGTAAGGGTAAATAATTCCTATTTTTGCCAATTTTCTTTAATACTTCTGCGATCATTGCCTGTATTCTGAAAGGCCCATGAGGTGGTTACAGCTCACCAGTGTGGGGAATCAACATTGTTGACAGGAGAAAGAAAGAAATATAAATTCTTTAAAAGAGATTTGTCAAAAAATTGTAATACTTAAAACTATGAGCTTAAAAACTTATTTAATCTTAATAAATTTAACCTTATAGTTCTTATAATTACTGAGATAGCAATAGTGTCCCATGTTAATTAGGACACCCTGTATTAGCAGTATGCCTTATGAAAAAGGGTTTATTTTTCCTAAGGCAACCATGTTGAATCGCTCATCAGCTGATGACAGTATTATTATGTATCGTAATAATGAAAAAGTCTAATTATTGTTTTTCTATTTCTTTCAATAGGTTTCCACCAGATGCTGCTATTAGTAGAAAGTGGTTACTGAGCATTTGAAGAGACTCTAAGACTGTTATTAAATACTCTGTTTTGACCAGCTTTTAGTTGAAGCAATCATTAAAACATACAGCACTTTGAGGAGTCATAGCTCTGCAAATAAAATTAGTGAAAGTATATCTGGAGAAAAGGTCCGAAAAGTTTTAACAAAACTTGTATTGTTTAAACAACATGTTTTATATATTATCTTTAATTAAAAATAAGTAGTTTCTGTTTGTAAATAAGTTACTTTTAAGTATTTTTTGTATTGTAACTTTTTTGATGGTATTTTGTAAATAATTATTTTCTACAAATAAAATTTAAGGCTGGGTTTATACAAGCAAATAAAAATTAAAGTAACAAAAATTAAAATAAAAATAAATAATTTTGGTTTATACAGCTGAATAAAAATAACTTGGCAAAATTTTTTAACGATCCTATTTTTAATTTTCTTGTAGCTGTATGTTTATGGGTTGAGGGATCTTGTTAATGAAATGTCCTTTTTTTGAAGTGCCAATGTTTCACAAAATTTATATAAAAATAAATTTTGCAAAACGTCGGCATTTCAATATATAAAAATAAATTTTGCGAAACGTTGGCATTCCAAAAAAAGGACGTTTTATTAACCAAATCCCTTTACCCATACACATACACCTTCTAGAAAATAAAAATAACTGAACCAATCAGCACACAGCTTCAATAATTGAAATAATTAAACTAAACTCAATCATACTGTTTTCTTAAATAATAGGTATCTGCCTAAACCAAACCAAAAAATGAGTGAGGTTATGCGCAAATTTTTTTCAGATAATAAAAGTTGCCCATCTTCGCCTACACTATTTCCCATAAGCCCAACTTTTATTTGAATTATTATTTTTATTTGCCTGCATAAATAAAGAGTACCGAACAGACAGGGTGATTTTTTTTTAAGGGGTCATTCATAAACTGGTGTAGATACTTAAAGAAGGGGAACTTTTTTTCCTAAAGATAAAATGTACTTTACCCATTTAAAAAAATTCATATTTTAAGGGAGGGGGGGGGCTATTATTTAAGATTATCGTTAAAAAAATTGCAAATTTATTATGCCAGAGCCTTTTTTACAATTAGCCGCGTCTAGTGTTATTTGTGCTTCTCAGTTGGTAGTTATAGGGATTTTGGTGCATTGCCAACTGCTTTTGGCACCAAACTGTCAAATACATGAAGCAGTCATTTCTTAAAGCAACATCATCAGTCTATTTTTTTGGTTATAAGGTTTGTGGGTAAAATGTGAATTTCGGCATCAAATCGTTTTTCCGAAAGCACTTGATTAAAAACACCTTATTTCAAAACTTTGTTTTTCTATTTTCAGTTTAGTTCAATGAATTCTGATAACCATATATATTTTGAATTTCTAAAGAAATTTTTATACCCCCAATTCTTCAAACAAATTTTGCTCAACATTCTCTCCAAAATTTACGTGTGTTTTTTTTGTACGAGATTTTGCTCGAACATTTCTTTGAACATTTTGCTCAAGAGGCTCGTGTAAATGTTTGTCGGCATTTCAACATCAAAGGAAAGTTTGTCTGTGTAAATGCGCCTTAACAGCAATGAACTTTATGAAGTGGCATAATTCGTTTGGTGTCCGCCACGTTTTTTACTATACCTAATTTTTACATAACTCGACCCAAGGAACGTCGTTTTAACGTTTCCAAAGGTTGCGTGAACACGACGTATAAAAGTTCTAGCAACTCACTTTTGCACCGATTTGGAGGAGATTTTTTCAAGTTGTGTTGACGTTGCCTGCCATTAGACTCGCATACAACGTTTCCATACCGTCGCAGAAGCGACTACGAATTAAGTGCGCTCTGGATAATATTTTTATTAATAAAATTGATTGGAAATCAAAACTTCTACGTCTAACTAAACTAACTAAAAAATCATCAACTGTCAGATACAGTTATATTTTGAAATTGGCCGCAACTGCATTGATTATTTAGACACAATTGTCTCATAAAGAGCAACGTTGAAAGAACGTAAAGTAATTAACTACCCAAGTAGCAATTTGACGTAATATGACGTTGTGCGTTCGTCCGCATTAATAATCGGACATCGGTCCCCAACGTCCGTTTGACCTCGAACCGGCTCCTTTTTGCACCTATATGGCACATTCAAATGCGAGTCGTGTCGACGTCGAACGCTTTAATTATTAGGGTCTATCGATGTACTTAAACTGACCTGGCGGTAATAGGTACACGGGTCGACGGTACGACGTTGGACCGCCATCGGAATTACCTAGGTTTCTACAAAATGTCCAGGATGGAGTAGTCGCCAACGTAAAATATAGTTTTAGCTGAGGTGGAGTAGGTATATCTTATTAGTTCCATCGGGTAAACTTGTTTGTGAATACAAGCTACGTATATGGAGAACAAAGAATATTATTATTTAGAAGCAGTTTATAATAATCATAACAAGACAGGCCTTTAACGCACGATGGGGATGTAAAATTACTAACGAAGATTAGTTTACCGATAAACATTGATAAGATAATTCCGAAAAATACATGCGCCTCAAAATTTCTTAGATTTTATAGAAAAAAAAACTAAAAACAAAAAATATACATATACATTTTTTTAATTTGCAAACATATTTGACATTTCTTAGTTTAAGCTATATTCTAAAGACATATTGGTTGCAATATTGACCATTTTTGATTGTCAATATCAACGTAATTGGAAAATTTAACCTGCGTTTGTCCAATGGCGGAAGACAGCTAATTCCTAAGTATGGCGGATTTCCCAAAAAATAACCAATTCGCGATAAATTGATTTATTCGAATGCATTTTGGACGTCGGGCCATGGTATAATACTTTTACGTAGGATTGACGATGGTTCAACGTCCCGCCGACAACTCTGGACTCGACGCCCAATTTTTTTCATTGGTAGGATGCGGCTTTCACGTAGGTACGACGATGGCCCAATGGCCCGTCGACCTAAGTGGAATTCGTCCGATCGTCGACGGCTCGGAATCCAGTAACTGTGCTTAAACGTCAAATGTCAACCATGTCGAAATAATCATAACCGTTTTTTCAAATATTTCTTGCAATACAAAAGCAGTGAACAGTGAACAAATTTCGGCAAAATCGCAAAAAACAATGACTGAGTATGTCTGACTGAACTTTTCTTTAGCATCTTTAAAAGAACCCTTGCTTACTGTTTTGAACTATCCACTTGACGCTAGACGGTAGGCCAAATGTCGACGTAAATTGATGTGTTCGGCAACCAGAAGACACCAGTAGGAATCTAGCGGACGTTATTATACGTACGTTATAAATACAAAAAACTACGTCGCGCAGGCCAACGGCATATATCGTCGGCGATATACCTATGACTATTGGCAAATCCACTTAAAACTACGTCGTATCTGTTGACGACGGGACATCGTCTGTATCTGGCCTTAATTTTACTTTTATCTATTAGGGACTCTACCGGACGTCATTTGTAGTTGGCGGAAATTCTTAAAAATGTGTTAGACGTAAGGACGTCCGTCCAATGACTAAGCGTGCACTAATATTTGAACTGGACTAAGGTGGGCTATTGACCGACGTCAATGGGTCGATGAAACCTGTACTTTAAACTATATTACAATAGCTGACGTCGTCTCCACGTCTGGTTCAATTCTTTTTTGTAACTGCAACGTAGTTTTTAGTCAAACCGGACGTTGGATCATGATTTAAGGAGGTGTGTTCCACCAGGGAATCCAAATTCAACTTAAATACGACGTCGCATTGATCAGATTAGGTCGTAAGTCAGAAAAATGCTGATTGGGTCTAGTTAATTATCAACGTTTTGCCGTCGTTGATCCGTCGCTCGTTGCGGCCGTTGAAAACCCCACAAGATTCCAGTAAAAATAAACGTTGTTAGAGGGTGGCGTCGTTTCCTCGTCCATCATAGCGGCTGTTGCACAAATGACTAGTTTTTTTACTTAATGCAACGTTAATTTTAGTGTATTTCTTAGTTATGGCAACTAAGGCAACTAAAAATTGTTATTTGGGTCTAAAACCCAACTGCTCTGTTATAATATCTTCTATATCCCGATCCTACAAGAATTCATAGAACACTATTAAAAATCATTGCTTAAACCTAATGCAATCGCAATGTCATACAAATTTGTTCCAAAACCTACCCAGAACCCGAATAATATCTTCTTAACAATAGGATCTCCTAGAATCACGATAATAATAATACATCCTCAAATACCTTAGGAACTCACCCTCACCTGATAGAATCTTATAGGATCTTATATAAATCTGTTACAAAACTTACCAGAAATCACATAAAACAATCATAAAATAATTATCATTTTTTTTATGATATTTGAGGGAAAAATTTCAGCACAGTTGCCATTTTTCAAGAACTGGAAAACAAGTCACTAAAAAATTGTGCTTAACTTTCGGAGAGTTCTTTGTGTGTTTATTTTTGGATAATCCGTTAAATTTAATTAAGTATGTAAAATTTCGAAAAGCCTCCCAAATTTTGCATTTAATTTTTTTAAGGTTGTAAAAGCTTACATAAATAGATTTTTAAATTTATTAATTACACTAAACACAAGGTTATCTTATTTATCGATGAAATCTTGAGACGCCTGTTAAAAAAACACATAATTTTTTTAAGTAAATATAGGTTTGATAAATATTAAAAAATAACAAAATGGGTAGGTAGGTACTAGGTAATATAATAATACTATTTTTAAATAGGGGGCCAATTTGGATTCACTTATTTTCGTTGTGAAAGAAATTCTTTCTAGAGTGCACGATCGTGCACAATAATAAGTCTCTACTATTTTTCAATTTTTGTGTAATAATGCAACAAACAAAATAACAATAGACACTTAAAGTTGCACAAATAGAAAGGGCTTAATCGTAATCCTATCTCAGTGCGCATACTCAGAACGGATACGTCGTATAACCGCGACTACGTCTCACCTATCTCTATGCCCACCCTTGCAGTATTCGTACGCAGCTAGCGTTTCCTAACCATTTTGTTATCTGTGGGTTTTCATAAATGCCTGAACCACAGTTTTACTCATTTTCCATTTTATTGCCCTCTCACTTTTTTCGACAAGGAAGGAAATAGAAGTGAGTGAACAAGAATTGGTTTCTTTGCGTCGCGTCGTATGTTGTAAACTACCCCCTTTTTAGTTCACCATTTTCTTAATTTGATCAAAAATGAGTTTATAAGGTTCCAAAACACCTTAATCGACGAAAAAAAAAAGTTGTCTGCCGGTCTGTTGTCTGTTCTCTGTCTGTATACACGATAACTCAAGAAAGCCTTGATTGATTTTAACGAAATTTGGTACAAAAATCCTCTATTGGCTGACCATGAACTGATTAACTTTTGGGCAGGGTGGTGGGGGGGTTGAAGGGGAGAAAAGGGGATAAAATATTTTAAAAAAATTTGGAACAAAAGCTAGTAGAGATTTACGATTTTCAGATTTAAGTTTCCATGAATATGGACTACAAATTTTGTTATAAAGTCCAAATTCGCGGGAGCTTTAGTTTCCGAGTGTTTTGAAAAAACGTTATAACATAACTTTAGCTTAGCTTTGATAGCTATATTGATATGCGGTTTTCAGTTTTTGGTTTTCGTAAATATTACCCAAAAATTTTGTTAATCTTTCAAAGCTACAGTTTTCGAGATATTTTTATTTTCTTTCAACATAAAATAATCGAGGTTTTGTGTACAGCAAAAGGCATTTTTTACCAGATTTTGCCTCTAAATGTCCTCGAAATGCCTCGAAATAATGCTTCAAATTGCCTCAAATTGCCACGAAATAATTGATTGTATGGTGGACTGGCAGTGCTTTTTAGCACCAATTTTTAAAGACGCTTCAACGCTTCAACCAAAAATAACGTGCCAACTTTAACAATTTTAAAACCAATTTTTAAAATACACTTATCTATACAGGAAAGACACAATGTTATTAATTATTTTGTATTGTTATTGCAAAATGCCACGAAAATGCCCTAAAACTAATTTTTTTGACAGGTTTTAAAATGGCAAATGGTGAATACGCCACAAATTTGGCATATAATGGCTTCATTATCTGTGTTTGAGGTTATAAAGTTGGTGATTTTTTAGCCTACCTCTGGGGGGGGGGGGGTTACCGTTTTTACAAGGATTAATTTACCTTATTCAGTATCGCGAGTTGTTCATTAACCAATAAAACACCTCCAATTTTGTTCAGAAAAACGCCATATTTTGAACCCGTATTCAGTACAAAAATATATTTATGAGGGCACTACGAGGCAAAACAGACATAACTGAAGGTCACTGATTATGCACGAAAAATATACCAAATAAACCCAAAGCAACAGTATTAATTTATTTACAAACTTAAATTAAAACATTGAGGTTATCTAAAAGCTCAGTCAAGAAAACTTTCCTTACTCAAAACCCACTCATTTCAAAGCTGTAGCTTTCATCAGTAGAGGTTGGTGCAAGCCAAGGTAAGTGATCCGAACTCGCTGTTTGTGATTTGAACGCAGCTAATTTTTTGAAACTTGCATTTAAGTTTTTTAATACATTTCATAAATAAAAACACCTTTTAAATAAATACAAAATTAATTTACTCCTTATTTTATTATTACTCATCGAAATCGTTGTGTGATATCAAGTATTAATTGGAAAAATTAATTAACAAGGGTAAGTTTTAATTAGAGTGACATATAACCCCAATTTTAATTTGTTCTACAGAGTGTTTACTACTTAAACACCGCGTGGGTTTAATTTTTTTTGTATTTTCTTTTCTTCTAAATTGAAACTTTCTTCTTAAATCCAACAAAAAATTGTATTAAGATGATTATTCAATAAACAAATTTATTGAAATTCTTCTTATAAGTCAAACTATGTCCAAAATTCAATGAGGATTCAAAATAGGCTAAACCCTTTTAGTAAATCCCACCGTAAGTGTTTATTATTTTTAAATTTTTGGGTAATAATGCAAGAAACAAAATAACAATATCCTTGTATTTTGCTAAACTTATTCGTTATAGCGTCTACTTTTATTGGCATTAAAAGAATCCACAAATAGACTTTTAACAGTTTGTTTGCTTTTGATGTTATTATTAATACACGCCTTCTGATTTTATTTATATGGTTTTTGTTGCCACGGTTGACATTGTTCACGCACCCCGCTAAAATTTACATCTAAATGTTGGTTTAAAAATATTAATCTAAACCAAAATAGTGTTCGTAGTACAAAAAAATGATTGAAACAAGTTAATTTTAATAAAAAAAAACTTTTATTTTTCAGTTATTGGACAAAACGTTGTATACCACTCGCGTATTATGTTTCATCAGTCACTTGAGAAATTATACCACTCGGCTTGACGTCCTTGTGGTATACTTCCCACATAGCAAGCCCTGGATATGTATATCCAATGGACATACATGTACGTACCTCCAATGGATAATGTATATCCATTTTATATAATACCCATATAAAATGGATATACATTGATGAAACTGCAACGGACATCCAAGTGTAAAAATTCAATGGATATACAGGGTTCCTAAGATTTTCCTTAGGGATAGGATTTCAATAAATCAAACAGAAATGGCATAGAAAGTTCTGCGCGCACAAAAGAAACAGGTATATTGAGCAATGGTGCCAGTTTGTTATTATCTCCGGACTGCTTTCATGAGAAAATATTGTCGCCACTCTTTCATTGTGAACATAAATCATAGTTGCAATATTAACCGTTGACAAGATGTCTGCAAATGCCGCTAGATGGCGGCCACACCATGAGATGATCGAGTCGCTTCAGTTTCGTAAATTTTGTGTTTTTAAAATGCCGTATACTCGAGAAGAAAAGAAATATCTTCGCTTTTAATTAAATTTCTTTCCATTCTGTTCTACTAGTGACATCTATCCGGAAACGGCCAAACCATGCAGCTAGCACTAGCAGCCAAAGAAATCAATAAACGGCGCTGTTTTTCCTGCAGAGCTTTTTGCTTGCGATATTATTGATTTTAAATAAAGCTGGCCCTACACTACATTTGATATTTTCGAGGTGTTTTATGACATGATCTCGAAACATGTAGCGAACCAATTCTTCAAAACTAGCGGGAGGGTAAATGCGAAAAATAAGGGGCTGCCAATATTTGTAACACCCAAAAAGGGGTGAAAAGATTTATTTTGCTCTGTTTCTTTACAAAAAACGTTTTTTTTACGAAAAACTTGAGCTCTGCCACTTTTTTTATTTTTTTCTTCAACTTTCTCGAAATTTTCGTCATACCGTAGAAAAAAATTATTTCCCCCATGGTCATACTCTACTTTTATTCGAAAAAATTTTTCAATTAAATTAGCCGAACGCAAAAATGTTAGAAAAACAAAGCACGAAATAAAAATGGCGCTGCTTACAATTTTTTTTCAAAAATTACGTCATTTCGGGAACGCAAAGAAATAGGTCTAAAGAGTATAATTTTTAAGAAAAAATATCAATTTTCTCGCCCTCCTCCACTGGGACAACAGGGGCCGTGCACAAATTACGTAATGGTCATAGGGGGGAGAAAGGTTACAAAACGTTACGTAGGGGGGAGGGGGGTTTTCGACAGCGTTTGCATTTGTGTGAAACTAAGAAAATTTGGAATGAAAATAAGTGAAAAGTTTTTTCTTTGGGGGGGTAGTGGTCTTGAAATCGTTACGTAATGTTAGAGGAGTGGCGTGCCAAACCGCTACAAAACATTACATAGGGAGGGGGTCAAAAATTGGTAAAATCACCGTTTCGTAATTTGTGCACTGCCCCACATCTGACTATTCCTCCTTTTTGATTTCGAATCAAAGTGCAAAACCCGGATTTCTCCGGCCGTGTATGAACGCTTTAGGTTAGGCATTTGCATGTATCTCAGTCCCCAGCCTGTAAACAGTGCGTAAGGACAATGGTTACAAAATGAAAAGCCGAAAAATATTTTCTTTTACGATATCTTTCATCAGTTTGGTATTAAAGTCGAGCAAAACAATTTTTATTCCAGTCCTAAAGGTATCAAAATGGAAAACATTAGAAAACAACAACCTGGAATGGATTTACTATGTGTAAGATGTAGTGACAACATCGCCCCATGCCCATCCTTTTCTGCCTAATGTGCTTTTCCGTTTGTCTGCGTCTTATACACATGCTTGGCCCCCTAAGGATTTGCTTAGGAACCCTGTATACAGAAATTTATGGATATGCATTGTATATTTAATGGATGTACTTTTGTTATGTGGGCTAAATGTTTTTGCGTGACTTATCTTCAACATAACACACTAGTACCATAAACAACTATTATTTTTGCCAACAACACATAAAATCGTATGCGTACGTGCATATCCTCATTGGGTCGTATAAAGTCGTACGTGTTTTTTTAAGTTTTTTTGTTAAAAAAGTGCAAAAAAAAATATAGCATGCTGTTTATCGTTATCGCAACGAATTGAATTGATGTGGAAAACCTCCAGCGAAAACATTTTTTTCTTATCTTATTAGAAAGTTTAAGTGGAAACACAGATAACGTTCACGTTAGCTTGAGGTGTGCCTCATGACTCGGTCCTTACTATTTTCTCTTCTCTCCTGTGATGTGGGATCAACGCTAAATGACAGTTTTCAGTTTTCCTTCGCAGAGTAAGCCAAGCCATGACGTGACGAGTAACCATCAGAGTATGTTACCAGCCCAGGGGTTCATTGTTTGTTTATGGTTTTTTTAATTTCTATTATTTTTTTAAAATGGGGATAGACCTACTTCGCCGTTCCAGAAACCGTAAAAAATGAGAAAGTTTACTGCATTTACATTTATTCAAAAGAGTTGCAATTTGTCATCCTTAGCGGGTGCATCCCTAAGAAAGAAAAGGATGTGCTAAAGAGGTTCTAAATTAGCACTAAAATATTCGAAGCACATGCTAAGAATAGATTACGTTCCGCCTTAATCACATGCTATAGCAGGTCCACAGAATGTTCTCACACAGATTTTTAACCCAGGGTTAAATTAACCTTGAAATATCTTAACCCCGAGTTAAATCTAAAACGATAGCTTGTGAAAACTTAAGATAGGAACGTAAAAACCGCATTTTTCACTTGGCATTATTTCAAAAACAGTTGAAGATAGGTATAGGAGATTATACATAATGGTAAAGCCATGATGACACTTAAAATAATTTATTTAAATACCTGTTAAATGATTTTTAAATGTGTTTAAATACACCCATAGTAGGACACGTTTTTTGGTAAATATAAAACTGTAAAGAACTTTAATTGAAAGAAATTAATACCACCTTATGTCTCACACACTTTATGCTTTGAAAAATTGCAATTTTTGCTGTTTTTTGTATAAAAATGGCAAAATAAAAATCATATGCATGACACCACTCAAGATGACAGATAGATGACATAACAGAAATTTTTATTAAATAATTGTCTTAAATTATTTTCATCTTTCTCTAAAATACTTTTTTATAGCCTGCTGTGTCTCTTCAACAACCTTAAATACAACTTCTCCATCTACCTCTAAAATCCTGCCCTCTCTCTCTAAATATTTTTCATTTTAACAGAGAAAAATTTTTTTTTGCCAGTACTTTTTTTGAACGCTAAAAAAACAGTGAAAACTTGAAAAAGTGAGTGTTTTATTCTGGAAATCGAAAGTTTGCAAAGAAATGTGAGCAAAATCATAGCATAAAAATGTGAAAAACATTGTAAAAAATGCTTAAATTATGCTAAAATATTTTAGGCCTTAAATTACCATCATGGCTTTACCCTAAAATGTACGTAAAATTTGTTAAAGAATCCAAAAATGCTAAAATGTATAGGGTGTTTAATTTAAAATTGCAAAGTTGTTGCCAAGTGTTCGTCCAGATGGCAACAGTGCAAATATGAAAGTATTTGAAAAATATACCTTGCATGGACGTATGCTCACATAAAAAGTTTCAAAACTTTCTAGATATTCTATAGCTTTCAAAATAATTTAATAGGCTCCTAGCACATCTGCTACATTAACATTTGATTAATTTGATTTGATTTGTCTCAACAGCAAGTTTAGGTCTTGAAAGCCCGTCACTTGTCTGATTTCTTTCCTATTCAGTTTAAGGATTTCACAGGTGAGTGGTGTTGAAGGGGATGCCACCATTCTTTTGCTGTGGTTTTGCCCCGATATTGAATGCCAGTGGTTTCGATGTTCTTCGTGCACCCATCACTTGATGTAGCCACGTATCGAGGTTTTTTGAATTTTCTGGCTAGAGAATCCGCGTGTTCATTGCCTGCTACCCCTGTGTGCCCCGGCACCCACGCAAGGGTGACTCTATTGTGTTTCGCTAGGGTTAGGAGGGTTTGAAGGCAGTTCCACACTAATTTTGAGTGAATTTGTTGGCATGCCAGAGCTTTAGTAGCTGCTTGGCTATCTGAGAAGATTGCTATATCTTTGTTGAGATATCTTCTTCTCAGGTTTTCCCGCAGACAAGTCTCTATGGCATGTATTTCAGCTTGGAATACTGTGGTATGTTTCCCCATAGATGCAAAACAATTTGATCTTGGGGCTAGGCCATATACTCCCGCTCCTGATCCGCAGTCCATCTTGGATGCGTCGGTGTATCATACCAATTTTTGGGCTAGTGATTTCTCCGTCTTGTTTTCTCCCAGGATAGCTCGGTCTTAAACGGCTTGTTCGTGTTGATTTTCGGAGTCATGATGTCACTCCTCATCTCTAGCAGCGAGTTGGTGACAATGCTCGCAATCTTGGTATGTCCCAAATGGTTATCATACCAGTTGTCATGGCATTTTAGTCTGTATGCTCCCATTCTCGGCTCCGCTTTGATGACAATGTCAAATGGTTGGAGGTGTAGAATGGTCTCCATAGCCGCGGTTGGTGTGGTGCTCATTGCTTTCGTTATGCAAATACATGCAAGTCGCTGGAGTTTGGAGAGCTCCAGTTTTGCAGTGCTTCGGCCACCATACTGTGTATTAACATAGTATTTACGTAAACCTAAAATCAAAAAATTTACATAAAAAAAGTTTTCATAAAATTTACGTAAAATATTTACATCACATAACTTTCACATAAAAGACTGGTGCAGACAGAACGGCCTATCAGTTAATCCTTCAAAAACTGAAATGATCCTCTTTACCAGAAAAAGGAAACTAGAGGATTTCAGAGCTTCCATAATGTACAGTAGACCCATAACTTTATTATCATTATCAGAGCTTAAGTATCTACGAGTCATACTGGACAAGGGACTCACGTGGAGGCAGCATGTTGCCAAAACGACTGATAAAGTCTAGGCAACAATGTGGCAGTTGCGCCGAGTGGTCGGTCGAACCTGGGGGATCACCCCCAGGAACCTATACTGGTTATACAAGGCCATCATAAGACCGAGAATCCAATATGGGTCAGTGGTAGAAAAACTGACCACCTCCAGAAAGCTCATGAGCCTGCAGGGGCTCTTCTGAAGGAGAATAACAGGCGCAATGAGGACTACCCCCATTAGAGCCCTAGAAACCATCTTAGGTCCCCCCATCGCTTCCAACTTGGATCAAGAAGAAAGCGATGGCGACGCACCTACGACTGAGAGACAAGGGCCTATGGAAGGGCAGAGGGGAAAAAGTGGGTCATCTGGCAATCGAGGAACTGGTAACAAAAGAGTTGCCTCTTCTAAAGATGCCAGTAGGGACTCCTTCGAAACCATGGAGGTTTGACAAAAAGTACAAAGTCACAACACCTGAACGGGATTGGTGGCAGAGAGAAGAATTCCGAAACGAATTAAGCAGAGATGCGAAAGTCTGCTACACTAACGGATCAAAACTGTCAGCCAGGCAGGCAACAGACGCAGGAGTTTATGCGGAAGACCTAGAGGTCCAAGAAAGCTACCCGCTTGGCGAACACGCTACGGTCTTTCAGGCGGAGTTATACCCTACCAGAGGTCAGAAATAGCAGGAGGTACATTTGCATATGTTCCGACAGCCAGGCTGCCCTCAAGGCTCTTAGTTCACCAAAAATTGTCAGTAGCCTAGTGGAGGAGTGCGTTAACGCGCTGCAGACATTGGCTGAAAAACTCAATAAATGGGCTAACAATCAACTGAAATCGTCCTGGAGGGAAGAGCGAGAGTGCAGACAGTTCAAACTGTTCGTGAGTGGATCAGACGCAGCCAGAACTAAATGGCTCCTGGGAAAAACTCGCAAGGACATTGGATTGTTAGTAAAAATCCTGACAGGGCATACTCGACTGCGCAAGCACTTGACATGCACCTTATAGTAGAGCGTGACGGTTACGCCAGATTCAGGCAGCAGACGTGAGGTGCCCCCACAATAGAAGAGGAGGAGCTATACTCTCTAAGATGGACTGACGTGCTGACATCGTAAGGAAGGCAGGAAAGACCGGAAAAAGAGAGAGGCAGGATATGTAGAAGGAGTGGGAGGATAAGGGTGCGAGACGGGGTATGGCAGAAAGGGCCCATGAAGAGGCCTAATTGCCAGGCCTGCGGGCCGCCCTTTTACTACTACTACTACTACTACTACTAATCATGTGATGTAAATTTTACGTAATATTTACGTAACTGTGTTGGCTGGGTTACTCACCTTGGGACACCCGGTATATACAAAAAAAAAGTTCAACGTGTTTTTTTTTCAAATAAAAACCCGTAACTCGTAAAACCAGACATAAAATTTTAGCAATTTAACTAATTTATTCCGTTGAATCTATTATTGTAATTTAATGCCAGTGTGTACAGGGTAATAAAAATAAATTACCAAAAACAACAAACTGCTTTTGACGTTATTATATGGGATGTTCCAAAAAAAGATATTTAGAAAAGAAGTTTAGTTAAAGTTTTTCGCTACTCTTCGAATTTTCTCTGATACTCCTTTAACGTATGGAATTGTAAGGAATTCATTTGCCTGGTTTTGGTCTTGTAATCTCTGTCCTGTTTGTTGAAATTTAGAAATAGTATCTGTTATAAGTTTAAGACTGTAACCATTCTGCTGCAGATCCTTCTTAATGTTTCTTATTTCGAGTGTGACGAGTAGAAAACGAGTAGAAAACGACATCAGAACAACAGTCTATCGTAAACCCACTCACACAGGACAATATTTAAATCAAGGTTCAAATCATTCTGCTACAACCAAACGAGGCATAATCAAAACTTTGTATAACAGAGCCGTTCAAATTTGTAACAATTCTCATGACTTGGAAATCGAAATAAGAAACATTAAGAAGAATCTGCAGCAGAATGGTTACAGCCTTAAACTTATAACAGATACTATTTCTAAATTTCAACAAACAGGACAGGGATTACAAGACCAAAACCAGGCAAATGCATTCCTTACAATTCCATACGTTAAAGGAGTATCAGAGAAAATTCGAAGAGTAGCGAAAAACTTTAATATTAAAACAGCTTTTAAATCTAGTAATACAATTCGAAGCCTTCTTAGTAAAACAAAACCGGAGAACAAACAAAATAAGGAATACATTTACCAAGTTCCTTGTGAGTGTGGTGAATCATACATAGGCGAAACTAAAAGACCACTACCTGTTAGGCTTAAGGAACATCAGACGAACACCCAAAAAGGTGAAACAACGAAATCAGGAATTGCCGAACATGCATGGTCAAAACAACACCGAATGAAGTGGGCAGAAGCAAAGGTTTTGCACAAGGAGTCATACTGGAAGAAACGAAAATCAGGGTATTTTCAGTAAACCAAGTGTTGAAATCCCAAATATTTGGAAGCCCCTCCTTGGACGGAGCCAACTTCTTAAACTTCAAGGTTGAGTGATTTCTCACAGTATATAAGTACGTAGCCTTAGGAATTGATTGTAGTTTGCACCTGAAGACGATCAGAGAGAACAATGTTTCGATTAAAAACGGGTGTGTTAAAGTTCGAATTTGTTATTGAATGGGTTTGAAGAAATAAGGTCAGGATAAAAAATTGCTTTAACAAATTGCAGTTTTTATGGTGAATCGTTCTTACGATGAACATTTTTATTAAATAGGGTCTGATAAATTAGGCGTTTCTTTTATGTTGTATCATTTAAAAAAGTCAAAATTTGTTTACTTGCAAGTAGTAGAGAAATTTATATTAATTCCTCTTACGTCGGAAAAACAGTCCACGAGGAAAAAAGTGGTACTTTACTCGCTTGGTACGTATCATGACTTTCTTACCACCCACACATGATGTGAATTTCAATTCATTCATGTTCAAATTGTAAATTCTTGGTTAGTATATTGTATATCACTAGGAGAGACTATGCCCAAATGTCGCAAGATGTGCAACAATAATAACTTTGAACAGCATAGAAAACAATGTGAAAAAAAAAGAATCTCTAGTCTTAACATGGTCAATGTTTTTAGTTCTTTCGAACTTAGTTTTATTAAGTAACAATAAAATTAATTATGACAACCTTACAAAAACAATAAAGATGTCCCAATCAAAGTAAAACCTACTTGTAAGTGATGTCGAGCCTACGACGTATGTGAAGATTAATTAAATGTTAAAGTTTTTATGTTTACAGGGTGATCAGTACTTTGAATTTTTGAAGTTGGTGTATCGGAAGAAAAAATACTTTCGTGAAACACTACCTTTTTTACGTGTTTTTAAGTTGTCAACGAAGCCGTGTACTTTGCACCATGTTTTGAACAAGGTCCGCTTTTATTACTCAAAACGAGGTCCGCTTTTATTATTAAAATTTTTCAATCACCCTGTACTAAACGCGCGCGGCGTTCGCTTGAAAAATGTAACCTTTGACATCTAATTAATAACGTCCTTTCTGTGTCTAGTTTTCACCGACAAAAAATAGGTTATTTGTGCGCTCTGGGGCTCCATTCTGGCCGTAACCCTGAGAAGTGACCACTTCTACTAAAATCGAAAATTCCGTATTCTGCGACCGGCTATAACTATCCATACCGCAAAAATGTTGTTCGTCCAATATAAAACGAAGATATCAATACAATACAATAATTTTTATTTGTCAAAGCGTGATAACACATAATTTATTATAAATAATTATTGATTGACGATTGACAAAAAGTATCAACTCTCGATTATAAAAAAACCGCTTACCATAACTTTTTTAAAAAAAAGACTTGCGAGAAGACTCTATAAAAATATAATTTATGAAATAATCTTATAACACACACTAGTACAATTTTCTAATTTTTTTATTGCTACCCAACAATCACTGTTATGTATTTTTAGTAACTATTTGTTAAAAGAACCAATTTAACATTATAGTCCACTGCTATCTGACTGGATGGGACGACTCCCAGGAAGGGGTAACTCATCGACGGTGAAGTAATTATACGAGAGTAATTTAACTAACCATACAAATACTGGTATTATTTTATAATAAACTTTGTTGTTCTGTGAGTATTTTAGCCTTTATAAATTTAGTATAAGTTGAAAGTTTTGACTTTTTTATTTGATTTGTGAGATGATTCCAAATTTTGATAGCAACAAATGTAAATGACTTTGAAATACTGAAGTTCTATGAGGAGGTACGACATATGTCAATTTCTTGTTCTTTGAGAGTGAGGAAGAAGATGAAAATAGGCTGGTATATCAGATTTTATGATTTTATAATCATATCTATGCATATGCAGTTTTCTTTGGTTGACCATGTTCAAAATATTATGTCTATTTAAATCTATCAATGTTTTTAAGACGCATATAACCCGCTATAAGTTTATTATTAATATGAAAATCAAAGGAGAGGGAACTATCAAATGTTAGACCTAGATTTTTTGCTTTATGAACTATAGGAATAGGAGTATTTTCAATTTGTATCTGTAGATTATTTTCAATGTTTTCTCTAATTTCTTTGTTTTTATAAATGATCATAATTTGAGATTTTTGTGGATTGAGCCTTAAGTTATTATTTTTTGCATAAAAATTTAATTTTTTAAGATCAAGGTTGAGTTTCTGTTGTACATCTTAAACTAAACGGATATTTATCGGAAGACGAAGTTCGAAGTCGTCTACAAATTGATTTAGATTGACGTGTGTGACACTTTGGTGCATATCAGAATCGTAAAGAGAGAACAAAATTGGTGAAAGCACCGAACCCTGTGGGACTCCTTGCCTAATCAGTTTAGAATCAGAATTCCGAACTGAATTTTGTGTTATTGTGTTTTTTGTAATTTCAATTCGGCTGAAAAGCCAAAATAGCAGATGTGGCTCAAGGTGTCAAACGTCTTTTGAAGTCAAGCATATCCAACACTCGCACAAGCCGGTCCATCCAAAAATCAAGTCGGACAAGCCACACACAACTCCTCCCCCCAGAAAGATATTCGAGTTTTGATATGCTTATAATTTCGAACCAATTTCGAAATAATTTTGAACCCGTTTTAAAAATGTTGAATGTTTTTCTTAAAAAATATGGTGTGAGACGAAGTCCAAGTTCAAGTCCAACAAAGATGGAAATAGTTTTTCTTACGTAATTTCTAGCCATTTCTAGTATATTTCTATGCCTTCCAAATTGACTGGATTTCAATTGGCTAAATCCCCCATTTTGAATAGATATATAAATATAAAAAATCACAGAACTTAGGGTGGTTTTTTTAAAGTTGTACAAAGTTAGTTCGAAATTTTTTTAAAAGGGGTGTGACTTGACGTCAACCTACACCCCCTATATATTTATGGATATTTCGAAATTAGTTCTTAATTTTGGGATAGTTGCTTTTCATTTTTCTTTACTCTTTAAATAATGAGGGGGGTGTAGCTTGACGTGCGGCTACACCCCCCATTTTCAATACAAAAAAACTAGGAAGGAGTGTGGTTCAAAATTTTTAAAAGTGAAAGGATTCTGTTATAAAAAAATCATATTGTCTTAATCTGCGTCTTTTTCCACTTTGGCAAAATTTTTGATTTAAGCATTACGTTTTATGAAAAAAAGTCTGTGTACCCTACACCGGCCATATTGGATCGGCCATATTATTTTTGTTAGACTGGCCTATAGTTTAGCAATTCTTCGATCGTCTTGTCACTGCTTTTATGCTCGTTTATTTGTTGAAATTACTGCTCTTCTCACAAGCGAGCAATCACATTCTACGAAAGCCAGAATCGACACCCAGGTCGGTAAACAACATCACCAGAAAAGTAGGTCGCCTGCTGATCTCTATCGCGCCCATTAATCGTTATAAAACTACTAAACTATTATTTTGTGGAATTTTCTTAGTTGGGGAGCTGGGGGAAACAAAAATAACCATTCGCGGATGTAGACAGAAAAACTGTAGTAATTGATATACAGGGTTCCTAAGCAAATCCTTAGGGGGCCAAGCAGCCGTGTATAAGATGCAGACAAACGGAAAAGCACATTAGGCAGAAAAGGATGGGCATGGGGCGATGTTGTCACTACATCTTACACGTAGTAAATCCATTCCAGGTTGTTGTTTTCTAATGTTTTCCATTTTCATACCTTTAGGACTGGAATAAAAATTGTTTTTGCTCGACTTTAATACCAAACCGATGAAAGATATCGTAAAAAAATATTTTTCGGCTTTTCATTTTGTAACCATTGTCCTTACGCACTGTTTACAGGCTGGGGACTGAGATACATGCAAATGCCTAACCTAAAGCGTTCATACACGGCCGGAGAAATCGACTGAGATATTTCCGTAGAAACTTTATCAAGCGAATAGGACGGGTTGACGCCTTCGAACGTCCAACCCGGGTTTTGCACTTTGATTTGAAATCAAAAAGGAGGAACAGTCAGATGTGGGGCCGTGCACAAATTACGTAACGGTGATTTTACCAATTTTGGACCCCCTCCCTATGTAATGTTTTGTCACGGTTTGGCACGCCACTCCCCTAATATTACGTAACGATTTCAAGACCACTACCCCCCCCCCCAAAAAAAAAAAACTTCACTTATTTTCATTCCAAATTTTCTTAGTTTCACACAAATGCAAACGCTGTCGAAAACCCCCCTCCCCCCTACGTAACGTTTTGTAACCCCCCTCCCCCCTATGACCATTACGTAATTTGTGCACGGCCCCTGTAGTCCCAGTAGAGGAGGGCGAGAAAATTGATATTTTTTTCTTAAAAATTATACTCTTTAGACCTATTTCTTTGCGTTCCCGAAATTACGTAATTTTTGAAAAGAAATTGTAAGCGGCGCCATTTTTATTTCGTGCTTTGTTTTTCTAACATTTTTGCGTTCGGCTAATTTAATTGAAAAATTTTTGCCTGCGGCGCCCTTTATCTTCTCACTCGAAACCAAGATCCCCCGTTTTAGGAAAACTGATCCCGTCTCTGTTTCTAAATTTTTTCGAATAAAAGTAGAGTATGACCATGGGGGAAATAATTTTTTTCTACGGTATGACGAAAATTTCGAGAAAGTTGAAGAAAAAAATAAAAATGACAGAGCTCAAGTTTTTCGTAAAAAAAACGTTTTTTGTAAAAAAACAGAGCAAAATAAATGTTTTCACCCCTTTTTGGGTGTTACAAATATTGCCAGCCCCTTATTTTTCGCTTTCACCCTACCGCTAGTTTTGAAGAGTTGGTTCGCTACATATTTCGAGATCATGTCATAAAACACCTCGAAAATATCAAATGTAGTGTAGGGCCAGCTTTATTTAAAATCAATAATATCGCAAGCAAAAAGCTCTGCAGGAAAAACAGCGCCGTTTATTGATTTCTTTGGCTGCTAGTGCTAGCTGCATGGTTTGGCCGTTTCCGGATAGATGTCACTAGTAGAACAGAATGGAAAGAAATTTAATTAAAAGCGAAGGTATTTCTTTCTAATATTAACAACCTCACGAGTTTATCGCTCAGTATCGTAAATAATGGACCCTGCCGCCTCCTTTAAGCAAGAAAAAGCTGTGGTTTGGACCTGAAAACATCTAATTTTTAATTAGATTAGATGTTCAAATCTGTCCCGCCATCTAGCGGAATTTGCAGACATCTTGTCAACGGTTATTATTGCAACTATGATTTATGCACACAATGAAAGAGTGGCAACAATTTTTTCTCATGAGAGCAGTACGGAGATAATAACAAACTGGCACCATTGCTCAATATACCTGTTTCTTTTGTGCGCGCAGAACTTTCTATGTCATTTCTGTTTGATTTATTGAAATCCTATCCCTAAGGAAAATCTTAGGAACCCTGTATATCTTCCTTCAACTTACTGTCTATCCTTGGTTTCGTTTACGTAATTACCCCCTCCACTAAAATTCTAATAACCATTAAATTTGCCAATATAGTTTTAAGGTAACCCAATCCCGCAAATAACCATAAACTGCCTTCAAAATGTAAGTATAAACAGGCGAAAGAAATTAAACCTTGTTGAAGGAAAAATGAAACTGCTGGAATTGCAGGCACGGCAGTAAGCAGTTTTGCTAGGAGTATTTATTAAAAAATTAATAACACTAGGCAACAAACTTTTTTTTAAAGATCGTGGATAAAATTGTTTATAACAGAATGAGAAATAAATTCCCAATGTCCATAGTGGAGTCAATCACATCTCTACAGTTTCGGGGAAGTAGTCTATGGAGAGTACGGAAAGTATATTTTTAAGGACACATTACATCCCATATTTTCATATGATCGTGGAAGTTTGTTTACAATCTCTGGATAATTTTCAGCTCTTTTACTTTCTAGGAATTTGGTCACCACCATTCTGAAGGCTAACCTAGAGGCCCTGTATACGATTTTTGACAGTTATTGTTGTTGCGGTGACCTTAGTTTATTTTTTAGTTTAGTGACCTTAAGTATTTGTTCAAAAAGTGACTATGGTAAAAACAAAAGAAGGTGAAGTCAATAAAAAATAATGAATTTTAGAATTTTGAGACCAAGAATTTTTATATAATTTTTTGGAAATAAAGCACGATTCAGGAATAATAAAATTTTCTTCGACCCGGGATAATCCATATTATTTTAACAGGTAAACTGGCAACTGGATTTGACAGTTGCTAGGGAAATGTTTGAAATTGTGTGTTGGCACAACACTATTCTCAACTAAAAAGCCTGTTAACTCCTACCGCCTCAGTGCCCTTTAGCCTATTGTGGCTGCCATTTTTATAACCAAATTGACAAGTAAAACATGGATTTTCTGTCAGTTTGGTGTCAATATGGCACCGATCATAGGCCAAAGGATACTAAAACGAAAATGAGTTAACTGGCTTTTTAGTTGAGTACGGTGTTGGTTGGCAATGATAGTTGGTAACCCCTGACAATAAATAACTTTGTCACTGTCAGATTTTTGATGAAGAAACGTCAGGTTTAAAAATGGAATTTTGCTGTATCAAAAACTGTAAAAATACGTGCCTCGACGAATTTGTATTGTTCCTTTGTCCAACGGAGAAAGAAACTCAGGAAAAATGAAAAGAAAACATGTATTTACCAAGCTGGAAAATTAATAAAAATAGCCGCTGGGATTACTAGGAATTCGCATAGAAACATTCGGCGCCCATAACCCCACATAATTTTGTTTTTATTTTCATTCAACCGTTTTTTTAAAAATTAAAATAATTCCGGCATAGTTATGTGCAATGGTACCAGTGAAATCTTGAAGTGCAAAGAATAGATTAGAACCTCAGTTTCAAAAACACACGGATACTTGAGTACTAACAAAACAGGTCAGTAAAGCTCCATTTAGAAGTTGGAAAGACTCTTGCTAGTCATTGCCGCTCCTGTTTAAAATAGAATACGATTATTTCGTCTAGCGCCAGTAGCCGATTTTTAAATCTGCATGCTTTTAAGTTAACCTGTTGTCGGTATCAGCTAGCGGGATTGTTTCCAATTCAATTATAAATGCAACCTTAAACATTACACCCAGTTACTTTAATACGTAGTTGGGTAGCGTTTTTTTTTAGCAGGTAATTCTGCAATAAATGGTTTTTTTTTATTTGATTATTTTACTTGGTTTTTTATCGGCGCAGAACACGAAAAGTCAAAATAAGTAACCTAACTCCAAATTTTTGACCCGGTGCTAAAAAATCTCTGGTGTCCCACTGTGGATAAACATAAATAAAGTCTCCGCGTTGCCATGGAAAACAAATTCAATGACGTAGATTTTTGCAAGAAAATCAGGTCGACTTGGTTAAATTGATTTCCCGTACAGTGTTGCTAAAAACAATTCCCCAGATTGTAACTACGACCTCGCTAAGATGCTCTGGTCAAATGTGGTTAAAATTGGTTACTAATAAAAGAACGGTAGTCAAAACGCACAGGTCAAACCACTTGACCTACAGTTATGAAAATTTAAGGACATATTGGGTTTGTGGCGTAGGCGCTCGGTAAGAAAGGATTTTTAAAAATATTACCCTAAGGATTTCTATATCTCGGAAATGAAAAGCTGCAGAGATAATAAAATAAGTAAACACGTGTTTTGGCGTTTTTCGAAATTTCTACTGGGGGTGGAGAAATAGAAGCAATTCGACTTCGAAAGGCGCATTTACACAGACAAACTTTCCTTTGATGTGGAAATGCCGACAAACATTTACACGAGCCTCTTGAGCAAAATGCTCAAAGAAATGTTCGAGCAAAATCTCGTACAAAAAAACACACGTAAATTTTGGAGAGAATGGCAAAATTTGTTTGAAGAAATGTTGGTATAGAAATTTCTTACAAATTTAAATTTTATAGTTTTATGGGAATTCATTGAACTTAACTGAAAATAGAAAGACTAAGTTTTAAAACAAGGTATTTTTATTTAAGTGCTTTCCGACGGAAAAATGATTTGATGTCGAAATTCACATTTTACCTCATAAGCAACTTCGATTGACCTGATTTTTATAGGGGATATGCCAGTATACTTGTAACTTTTTTGGGGTTGTAAAAAAACGAGAATAAAAAAATAATAATGGCACTTATTTATTGCTGTTGCCTGCAAAACGTAATGATAAAAATTTACGTTTAAAAGAATATCTTTTTATTTTACTTCCTAGTTTAAAACACAATACCATAATAATTAATTCAAATTAAAAAACCTATATACATTTTATTAAATCTCAAATATATGAACAAAAGCACGTTCGGTCTAAATAATACCCGTTTATTACCCACTTTTACAATCCTACCATCCCGACCATTGTCTAAAAAAATATAATATAGCAGTAATAGACTGGACTTCTGAATCGGAATGTTGCTCCTTTGCATATTGTTTGTTCAGTGTCAGTAATCGACCTTGATTATTACATTAAATTGACAGTAAATATCTATCTTCAGCATTTTCATGAACCTTTTTGCTTTTTTAAGCAACCGTTGGGGCCTTAAACTAACTAGGTAAATCTGGTGTGAGAAATTAAAAAAAAAACAATCAAAGCTAAGGGTAAAGTAAAACAAAAATATGTTTAAAAAAAATCCCCTCCGCACCACTCCTCATAAACGTGACGCGCGGATTACCGCTTAAAAGTGCAATTTTTCAGTTTTTTGCCGATATTTGAAAAACTCAAATTTTTTTTGGAAAAGAAAAATTTTCCTGGGTTTTTTTTGACTTTAGGAAAAAAACCCTAGAAAATAAAAAAAAACTCAAAATAAAATCCCAAAAAAATGCCTGGGCAAACAAATCTGGAAAAAACCCTAAGAAAAAAATATTATAAGTAACCCTAATCCATGTGACAAACCTGATAGTCAAGAATAATGTTTCGCTTGCCGTCGGCTTTTTTTCACAAAAATTTAAAATAACAGTTGGTGTTCCATTTTTTTAAAGAATTGAGATCACTGATCACTGATGTGAAATTTTATTTATTGACATCTTTAAAAATATGTTTCCAAAATAGATAGCAATAATTTGCTCAAAAATTTACCCGAACAAAATGTTCAAAGAAAAGCTCACAAAAATGTTCACGCAAAAAAAAATCTTTTGCACGAGCTTTTATTTGAGCATGTTCGTCTGTGTAATTGCGCCTGAAGAGGGTAATAGAATAGATGGACGCGTGTTTCAGCGTTTTTTTACCAACCCCCTATTAATAGGGGGATTATCCCCCATATTTAATAAAAATTTTGATCTGTTAAAATATGGGTTGTTGGGTATCAAACTGAAAGAAATGAAGTCCGAAATCGAAAAAAGTGTTTTTCTAATAACCTGCGCAATTTTTTATTCCCTGTCCTCCCCTCCCAACCCCATATTTAATAAAAATATTGATCGACTAAAATATGGGTTGTGTGATATCAAACTAAAGGAAATAAAGTCCGGAATCGAGAACAGTCCTTCTTCTATTATTTTTGATATTTTTTCTTACCTGTCCTCGTCCCCCCACCACCATGTTCGATAAAAACAATGAACTGTTAAAAAATAAGTTACCTTTAAAACCGGAATCAAAGAAAGTGTTTTTTTGCAAAAAAAAACTGCTTGAAGAATTTTACTGCATTGTTGGGATTCCTGGGGAGTACATAGGCTTTATTTAATCAAAATCGGTTCACGGGAACAAAAGTTATGATCCTTTAAAGCAAAAAAACGGGAAAAAAACTTCAGGCAAAGCGGATACTCGAGTAGATGGAAGGATTTAAGGGGCTAAAGGTTTGAGGACATGAAAGTGGGGTAAGATGGAGAAGGAGGAGGAATCTACAATTTTAAACACGCGAACGAAGTCGCGGGCGGCCAGCTAGTGGCTTGTAAAACACAACACGTGTTTCAAACAAAGAAAAACAATTGGTGCGTAAGTTCTTACAGTAAATATGGGGTTTCTGCTTACAATGCTTTTCTATACTAACTTTGGCGGTCGATATTTTTGGCTTGGTCCCTTACTAAATCAGGGGTGGGCCCGAGTCCTAATTGTGTAACAGGAAACAATTTAGCATTATTTAATGCGTTGGTGAAAAATAAATGTGAACCCATCACAAAGGCGGCGATCGTAAAAAAATTTAACGCACATAACTTTTTCGAGAATATGCAACAAAACATATGCTATATTATTAAAATAGGAAGCCTGTAGAATGTTAATACTTTTAACGCCACGAGAAATATAAATAGCCGCACAAAAAATATAATAAATGTATGATATAATAAGTATAGTTTAAATTTGCCCCAATTCATCGCCATTCAAAACCCAAGCCTTCCCCCCCCCCCCGCAGGAACGATTTTTGCGTATTTCGTTAATAAATGATAAAAAAATCGTTGGTGAGTGTGGTTTTGAAATCTTTTTAAAATAGCTATTTGACTATTCCTACTCAATGCACCTGATAAATGGCAAGTTGTACTTGAAAGTTAGTTACTACGTTTATTTCGACAGGTTTATCCGGATCGAAACCGGAAAAAGGGATCAAAGACCTCGATCCAATCGTGAAATTTTTTAGATTGGATTGAATCAAGTCAAGTCAATCCGCCGAAATAAACGCCCTCGACGGATTGACCTTGCCGCCGACCTTAATTCTGCATTTGGGCCCGAAATTTTTCAAGAAGAAGAAGAAGAAATTGCTAACTTTTCACCCGAGAATTTGTTGGTTATGGTCTCTTTTTTTAAGATTTATTATTTTACTTAAGTGTTTCTTTTTTCCAACCTGATTTCAATTTAATTTTTTACAAAACGACAACAAACAACAGTTTAAGGTAAGAAAAACATCAAAATTGCGCATGCGCAATCCTTAATAGCACAGCAATATTCCCCGAACATTCGCTGAATGTTCAGCTAGGATATTGGGAACATTCCCTGAATGTTCCCTCAAATCCTATCAGCCTACCAGGGATGTTCAGGGAATGTTCTGTGTCTGCAGTTTTGATATTCGTAGAAGATTTTCATAATTATTTTTTTATTGGAAATAAATATTAGCGTACCCCAACAAGCTTTTTGAACAAAATAAAATCTTAAATTTTGCTACGTAAGCATGATCGTAGATAAAAAAATATTATTTCCTTTCATGGCACGATTTGATGATGATGAGGAAGAAAATTGGCAGAAAATCACGGAATATAGAATATTCGCTGAATGTTCTATCCAGGATATCCAGGGAACGTATTTTCAATGTTTTGTCAATATCCAAAAGGAAGGGTATTTTCCGGACTTTAGTAGAACATTCAGAGAATATTCTGCATAGAATATTCGCTGAATGTACTGTCCAGGATATTCTAAGAATATTTTTTAAATGTGCTGTCAATGTCCAAAAAAAATAACATTTTTCGGACTTTCACAGAACATTCCTGGACTATCCTGCATAGAATGTTCGCTGAATGTACTAGTTAGGATATTCTGAGAATGTCTTTTAAATGTGCTGTTCATGTGCTAACTTGAAAGTGATTCAGAGCACGTTTTTTTCAGACATTCACAGCACCTTACTGGGATATCCCTGGAATATCCTGTGCTATTAAGGATGTTTCAATCCAATCTTCAGGTAAACACTCGAGATTAGGGATTTAACTTTTAATCCTGCGATATAAACGCTCAAGATTAGGGATTACAATTCCAAGCGGCTTGAGTTTCAATCCGATTCGAACCGTCGAAATAAACGTAGTGACATTGGCATCCACAAAATATGGACCAATACCCTTCTTTAGTGGAGAAGGTGCTGTATGGACCTGGATTTGGTCTGTGTGAGCCATTTTTTTTTCTACAAACTTGAAGAACGACATATTAAATTAAATGGCGGTAGAAATAATTTTTATATATAGGGCGTCTATTAATAATTATCAGGACTGACCAATTTAAATAAATTCCAAGATAATGTACTTGTACTTACGAAATGATTTGTATAAGTAAAATTATAAAAACTACTGTTGTGTGACATGAGAGGTGACATACCTGAAATTAAAAGAGTAATCTGAGCATTCAATTTACCTTTATTATGAATTTATTCAGTATAACGCTAATAAACAAGTGTTAATATCAATTTTTAAGATTAAACAGTAATAAACTGGTTGTATACGTGAAAATACTAAAATAGTACTGAAGTCAGACAATTAATTAATGACTATTATTGATACTTCTATTAAATTTAATTCAATTAAACCAAACCGCATTGTGTCTGTCACCCACAAGCGTAACAAAATTGTGCTATTGCTGAAATACTCCTATATGGAGTAATAATGGGATAGTGGTTAAGGTTAGGCTATGTACTATACCAATAGTACGGAAAAAGGTCATCTGCAAGTGGCTCAAGCACTCCACAATACAGGTAGGATAAGAATATTTTACCTAGTGGCTCAAGCACTCCACATCAGTAATAGATTCAGGTGAAAAAGACTCTAGCACTGTCTATTTTGCACTGTGCACACTGGTACAAAGACGCGCTAGGTCAAGGGCAGTACTTCGTTAGAAGTACTAGGAGGTTGGAAAAAGGTATTAGAGGAACGTACTACGTGGCTCGTCCACTTCAGTAGTACAAAACAAAATATCTGCATATCTGCAGCGCACCCGACGGAACACATCCGTCGTTATAACAGTGCAAAAAAATGTAAGGACTCGGACAATGCCTAGTGGCTCAAGCACTCCACATCGGCAACTAAAATACACGCTAGACGGCCGTTTTGCGCAAAAGAGGTAAGGTAATATGCAACTCAAGCACTTTGCAATATTCATAGGTGTATATGTCTATTCCTTTCAATATTTTAAATTAATAGCTTAACCACAAAAATATCCAAATTACTGTATTTTTATATGTTGGCAAATAAATGCTTTAGGATGTAAAATTGTCAAAAAGAACATAAAAATAAATATAAAATAAGGAAAATCGAAATACTCCGTGAAAAAACTCACCTTTTGAAAATGTAATCCAAAAACAATTACACACACAAGCACAGTTAATATTTATCTTTTAACACTTTTCACCCCACAGTTTTAAAACGTTCTGAAACACCCAACGCTAGTAAAGTGTGGGTCACAGGCTCTTGTTTATGTAACAGACCCATAAATATCGAATTATGCATGGCTTTTTGTGAATATAATCTTTCTTTATCTTAAAATGAGCTGTGTCGCCTTTTCAAAACAGGGTAAATTTATTAGTCTAGTTCGACGGAAAAAACTGACTTCTTACATCTGTTAATTAATTAAATTTTTAATTGTTTACTTATCTAATTTTTTTTTAAAAAGCATGTTTAAAAGCGCCGCAGTTGACAATTTTAAAGCCAAGTCAATGCTGCTAAAACGTTAGTACAGCTCTCTTATTGCTTTAAAATTTACATTCAAAATAACTTCTATAGTTATATCATCTAACGAATCAACTTTTAAAGGTAAATCTTATACCTAAAAATATGCTAAAACTTAACTAACAAAATAGTTGCAATCTTCAACTTTTTTTCTTAAAATACAAGTGAAAACAATGCCAAGTTGGCAACGGCAGTTATTTGTTGTTGTATCCTTGTAGTGCAATTTTTATTAAAATGCAGCTGCTTTCAATGCTATTTAGCATTTGAGAATAAGCGCCCTCTACCGCTAGGCTAGGACCGTGAGCACACAGCAATAAAGCCAAGATTTGCTTTTGTTTTAGATTTATTGTTTTAAAAAAATGCAAAGTTGCGTGGTTGCACAGGCGGGCGAGCGGCAATGTTTCATATATTATGGCAAAACCTAAACTCTCAAAAATGTTTATGTTGGCGGACAATTTTGATTTAATTGCTATTTATACATAAATTTTTTGTCAGGGAAGTTAAATTTTAAGCAACATTGCTTTCATGTGGAAAAATGTTGGATTTTCAGCTGCCATAGACGTTGTCACAAGCAAAAAATATTCCTCAAAATAGCTGTTACAACATTTTCATGACGTTTACCAAACGTAGTAGCAGAAGACAGCCAAAGCATTATTGTTATATGTTTTGCTGCGAAAACATTAATCCAACTGATGATGGTGAGTTACTTGGGTAGGCAAGGATTTTTGCAATTTATGCAAAAAAGTTCTTAAAATTTTTGATTTTTTAAAATCTTTTTCTAAATTATATAAGTCCAGGGGGGTTAGTTTGTCCCCCCTACCCCCTATCAAATCTAATTTTTTCTATGTAGATATTACTAAACACATCCGATTGTGTTCCGAAATTAGGGAATTAATGAAACGCAGTTTAACCCTACTTTTGGGAGTTTTTTTGTTAATACAAACAAGTTATTTTTTTCTGAAATCGGGTGACATGGCGGAAGAAAATGAAAACAGCAAGACTCAGAGACTTCGTTTTACTGATCAAGGCAATGTTTGTTTAGTACGAGATGTAGTTCAACAAAATCCACCAAGACCACTGATTCCAACACATTTTTCAATCACTCAAAAACACTTTTTTATACCTTCATCAAAAACATGATTTTAGTAACTGTCTGCAGATAACTAAAGCATGACTTTTTTGGTTACCGATGCAAAAAAAACTTGATCACGGGGGCAAAAAAGATTTCTGTCCGGTTTTTAACCAAAATTAAAGAGAAATAGCGGAAAATAATAATATTAAAATAAAAATGTTTTATTACTTTTTTATATTATTGTAATGTTTATTGTTTTAATACATAACTGAGGGCACCCAAAGGGCGCCAAGACCCAGAGAGCTGCTTAAACTTTTAAGACACACTGCATATTTATTATCAGGAAGCCGGTAAACAACACCGAACCAATAAAACTTAAAATCGTTACACCCTTTATAATAGCTATCTTTTTTGTTTCAGTTGTCCATCGCCCGAACACACTGTCAGTTGCAGCTACCTAACCCGAAACGGCGTCACCAGAGAATTCAACTTCCTTAGCTGACTATAAAATACGAAACAAAAAAAACTTTTCGTAAAATTTTCTTTTCCATATTAGTGAGTGATCGCGACGTCCAGTCGACAAAAAAAGTCCTGTGATTCTAATTTACTACTACTATTATTATTTAAAGCAATTAATTTTTAAGCTACCCCCAGTGATATTATAAAGTAAGTGAACAACCATGTATAATTTAAACGTGAACATAGCCGGTGCGGCGAACAACTTGATGGTGGACAGTACAGGTGAGAATCAAAATAGCTGATTATTCAGTGGCGCACCCAGGAATTGACTTCGGGAGGGGTTTTTAAAGATAAATAATAAAAAAAAACTTAATTTGAAATAAAAATTGACCATAACTAGTCTTCTTGGGGGGAGGGGGTTAACCCCAGCCCTCCGCCTCTCGGTGCGCCACTGGATTATTATTATAGAAAGTGGTTAAAACAATGCTTTTTACATCTTCAATAAAAAGATGATAACGTCGGTTTAAGCAAAATCTACTGAGTCACTTTTTTTCGTTTTTTATTTTATTCGTGCAAACAATAGAGACAGATACAATTTTCATACTAGCACTAATTTTATCTATACAAAATTGAAAATCCTCAAAATAAAATAACCAATTAAAAGGAGCACTTTAAATTAGTAAGAATTTAAAATCGCCTCTTCTTAAAATTTAACTTTTTTGACTTTTGTCTTTAAACCGACGATTCACTGTTCCCGCGGAAGTAAAAATAGGTGGAATGATAATCTAGCCTATAAAGAAAATGATCGCTACATGTACACTTGATTTCAAAAAAAACGCATACATGCAGCACAAAATTGACCTTTCTAAATGTGTATAATATATACGGACTACCAGCTAAAAGGCCTAAAAACTTCAAAAGTACAACAATTTGTCATATTGGTTAAAAAAAGTTCTCTAAAACTGAAAATATTTTGTTACTTAAATTAAAGGCAACCTTATTTTTATATTAAATTTTGCATAATATTAAAAAATCAGCAAAAATAATGTTTTAGTAAAGTCTTTATTGAACAATATCAAATTATCACTCGAGTAACGGACGAAGGCTGTTCTATAAAGAGTGCGGTAACCCATTTTGGAATTGATAAAATAACAATAATACGATGGAAACAGTTCGACGAATAGGAAACTTGGATTAGGACAAAAACGATGGTAAACTTAATACTAATTATTTTAACTTAAGAAAGAACTAAAATAAATAATTTAGTATTTAATAGGATCACCATTTTTCTCTATTACAAGCTGCAAACGCCTGGACATTGAAAAGGTTAAATTTTGGAAATGCGCGATAAATAGCATCGCTTAACTCTTCAGCATTTCGTGATCTCCAATTCCTTTGGTATATTATTTTAACGATTCGACCCCATATATTTTCCATTGGGTTAAGGTTAAGGCTGGCCAAGGAAGTGTTTCTATATTATTATTATGAAACCATTGGCGAACAACATTAGCCGTGTATGCTGGACAGTTGTCCTGCTGATAAACGAAGTCATTATTTTCATGTAAAGCCTGTATAGATGGCAGCATAACGTCTTCAAGGATTTCAATATATCGTTCACTATTGAATCTTCCTTCGATTCTCCAAAAAAAAACCCAAACCTCTAGCACTAAACCAGCCCCACAATCATGTTTACAGAAAAATGTCCAGCTTTTTTAATTTAGTTTGTATATTCGGGTTCAAATCTAGATATTGGTGGACGATAAACTAAAATCCTGCTGCTTGAAGATGATTGAAAAATTTTTTCGTCAGTGAAAACCACCCTCTCCCAGAAGTCATTGTCACGAAGAACGTTGTTCAGTGCAAAAATCACTCTGGCCTGTTTTTGTTCTTCTGTTAGGCCTCTTTGCAGCAACTCGACAAGAGACTTCTGATTTCGTTACTCTTCTATTTACTGTGGCTAAAAAACCCGGAAATAATGTTACATTAGCTGCTTCAACCGACGTTGAAAAAGGATTTTGTCTGAGATGGTCAATAAGTCTCTCATCTTGCACTTCAGAACTTACTTTTGGTCGTCCTGATCCATCTTTCCTATCCGTAGAATTATTTTCAATCCAACGCTTTTTCCATCGCATTATCGTCATTTTATCAACTCCAAAATGGGTGGCCGCTCTTCTTGTAGACCAGCCGTCTTCTATAACTCGAGTGATAATTTGAACTTTTGTAAATGTTGATATCTGCGGCATTTTTAAGGATTTCACACTGAATTTTAAGCTGTCAGGCATACTAAGCTGGTGGTGCCTTAGTATATACTAATGGAAAGCTAAATTTTGTGGCATAGGAAAAGATGCATGTATGAGTTTTTTTTTAAATCAAGTGTACCTGACATTTGTGAACCTAAAACAGTAAGTATTGACAAAATTCCCCTAACTCTGAGGCTAATAATAAAAACCCTTTTTATCGCACAGCACTTATAAAAGGCAAAAAACTGGGCATTCCGGTTGTATAACAGTACTGAACAAATCAAAACACTATATTTTTAGCAAAAACACGCAAAAAAGCCGAAAACACTTTATTTTGACTAAAAAAAAACAGTAACATGCTAGTAACTTTTGGTTTGATTTAGTTCAAACAAGTGTGTGGCTAATAAAAAAAACAGGCAAATATATATCATGTTTACAGGGACACTTGAAACCCATCTAAAAATGATACAACTTTACTTTTTCTATTAAAAAAAAAAATAGAAAATCAAAATTTAATATATTGCGAAAAATCGTGGTAAAAATACTTCTTCTACTCTCTTCTTTTAGTCTCAACCTTAGAACGCGGTCATTTTTGTGAAATTTCTCAGGGGGTATTATCATTCCAGCCATTTTTACTTCCATGCTGTCCCCACGATAGTAGGCGAGAGGATACTAACAGTGATTTCCATTGGTAAAACTGGTGCGCCACCAGTGCATAACTGAGTCGGTGCTGCTGTTCCATTGGGATGCACTTTTTCAGTTTTCATGTTCCATTGGAAAACTGATAATTTCGGTTTGGCACTAAGTGCAACTTTTTGCGCACCGGCTCTGAGAGCTCGTGGTGCACCGAAAACTTTTTCCCGACTTTATATTTTAAGTCAAAACCCACTAATCAACCTCAAGAAGAGTTTTTCAATGGTACTAGGCTACTTTTATATACATTGTTCAGTTTTTTTCATTTTCCATTCAATCTGCACTCAGAGTGCACTGACGCAATTTTTTGACAGCACCAAGCCAGTGTTAGTGCTTTACGAGTGGCGCACCAATTTTACCAATGCAAACCCCTATAAATGAGCCTTTAACTGACTCTTTAGACGGTGTTGGTCCAGTATGGGAAGTAAATTCGAACTCTTCGGTAATTCAGCTTCGATTAGTTAGACCTAAATCGGTTTGCTTTAAAGAAAAATTATATTCTCTTCTACTCTCAGCATAGCCCTCAACTTGCAGTATAACTACGGATTCCTTCATCTTCTTTGAAAGTAATTTGTTACCATAAATGGCCACCAACAAAACCTCAAAATCAACCTTAAGAAAAATGATCCTTTAAACAAAAAGTAAAAAATTTAAAAAAAGTAAAAAGTTTGTTAATTGCAATAAATCTAGATTGATCTGTAATCATTTAAATATTTTTTTTTATACCGTCATCAAAAACATGATTTTAGTAAATGTCTGCAGATAACTAAAGCATGGCTTTTTTGGTTACCGATGAAAAAACACTTTTTTTTTTATCACGGGTGCAAAAAAAGATTTCTGCCCGTTTTTACCCAAAATTAAAGAGAAATAGCGGAAAATAGTAAAACTGAAAAAATCTAATTATTATTTCCTAAAAATTAAGCCATTTCCGCCAGTTTTCACCAAGTATTTCCGAAAAAATCATTTAAGACCACAAAAACGGCATAAATTTGACAACACTGCTTTGCTGGTTTTGGGCCAATCTTTACCAGATAGAATATCCGACACGAGAAAACGGAATCTGTTGAAATTTGCCAGGAATTTTATTTTTGAATTCCTCACAACCGTCTTCAGACAGTTTTTTGCTGGACTCTCTCATTTTCGAAATAAAATAAACACGGCTAACAATATTCAAAAATCTTACCTGGCTTTTTTTAGCCTCGCCGATAATACAGAAATCTGTAACAGCAATTTTTGGACTTTTTTATTTTTTGAAAAAAATACAACAAATTGGTTGCAGATTTTTATAAATCCTATTATCTGATAACAAAAAAGTTATGGTTTTTTTTCTTTGTAAGCAATATTCTGCCGGAATTCTGAAACGCCAAGGTCACGTAATTTAGTAGGCCCAAGGAAACTGAAGTGAGTTCGATTGGAGTATTGGAATTCACGCTCCGCATAGCCACCGGCCACTTGTCTAATGGAACATTCGGCCAACAAATTGATACATCAAGTGATAAAAATAATACGAAAATTTGTTAATTTTTTGATTCAGAATAATGATTTTTCTTTTGATTCTTTCTAATTTCGAGACATTGCAATCCATGAAGCATGAAGCTGAGCATCAAAACCTTTTAAAGAAGCATTAATAAATGGTTACGTTCCTAATAAGTTATACTTTTTCTCACATATGGTGTTCGTACCGTGTTCTGAACACTGTACGATTTTACTATTGTTGATCTTTCAAAAAAATAGCAAAGCAGTGTTGCCAAATTTATGCCGTTTTTGTGGCCTTAAAAACATCGTCAAAATATCAATCTGTCAAAGACTAAAATGTCGCAACAATGAAGGTCACCGAGTAAAAAGGCACATCGCTATGGAAACCATTGTTATATCATTTACCAGCCGCCTTGATTTATAGTGCAAAGAAGTGCTCTTCGTTCGGGATTTTTAAAAGTATTTGCCTGTTTTTCTTGGATTTTTTGATAATGGTATTAAACAAAATAGTGTTAACAACTCGCGGATAAACTGTGCTGTTTTTTACTCGCATAAAAAGCACTATTTTAGCCACTAGTTATGAACACTACTATTTTTCATGCCTTTATCAAAAAATTAAAAAACCGAAAAAACCTTCAAAAAACTAGAACACAAAAGCATTTACTTCGCCGCCAACTACTCCATTTTAAAATTTCGGATCCTATCATTCTCTTGGCTGTCTAATTTTTTGAAATTATTCGTTGAAAAAATAATAAAAATAATTATTTTGCCCCCTTGAACAATAAAAAAACGTATTGCATTGGTAACCAAAAAAGCCATGGTTTTGTTATTTGTCATTTGACAGTTAAGTAAAATTTTTCTTTATAACAAAGTTTATTGATATCCTTTTTCTTTTGCGGCAGGTACCACCCCTCGTACTCCGGAAATTTTGAATTCTCTCATTGCCATGACCAATCCCATGGACAGTTACCAATTTGGGAACGACCCAAGCTCTAGGTCGGGTCGATCCAAGCACCACACAAATGGAAGCAGTGATTCCAACAGTTCCAGCAGTAGTCAGGTAAATTAACATGTCACTGCTGTTCATTCCAAAAACACGTCCATTTTACGTGTCACACACGTGAACGTGACTCTTAACCCTCTCCCCCTCCGTTTTGCAAACTCCACTGTTTTAGGGAACCTAAATTTATTTGAAAGACAATGATGTGTTTGAAATTAACTGTTTGTTTCGGACTTCTATTGTCTATGTTTTATTTATACATCTCTGATCTTCTTCAGGTGCAAACTACAATCTATTCCTAAGGCTTACTTATATACTATGGGAAATCACTCAACCATGAACCTAAGAAGGGGCTTCCAAATGTTTGGAATTTCAACATTTGGTTCTGCCCAATAAAAGCAGCTTAAAGGAATTTTCGTTTCTTCCAGTGTGACCCCCTGTGCAAAACCTTTGCTTCTGTCCATTTCATTCAGTGTTGTTTTGACCATGCATGTTCGGCGATTCCTGATTCCTTAAGCCTAACAGATAGTGGAACTTGGTAAATGCACTCCTTATTTTGTTTGTTCTCCGGTTTTGTTTTAGTAAGAAGGCTTCGCATTGTATTATTAGATTTATAAGCTGTTTTAATATTAAAGTAGTTCGCTACTCTTCGAAATTTTTCTGTATGGAATTGTAAGGAATGCATTTTCCTGGTTTTGGTCTTGTAATCTCTGTCCTGTTTGGTGAAATTTAGGTATAGTATCTGTTATAAGATCCTTCTTAATGTTTCTTATTTCGATTTCAAAGTCATGAGAATTCTTACAAATTTGACAGTCAATTGGTTGTGGCAGAATGACTTGAACCTTGATTTAAATATTGTCCTGTGTGAGTGGGTTTACGAAAGACTGTTGTCCTGATGTCGATTTCTACTCGTTTTACAAGTACATCAAGAAAAATAAATTTCTCCATCGTGAATTTAATGGTGGGTCTTATGTTATTTAGATGGTGAAGAAATTCTGAAAGTTGTTGGTCATTCCCGGTTCAGAAAATAAAAGTATCATCAACATATCTTAGCCAGAGCTTAGGTTTATATGTTGCGGTATCAGCCGCGTGTGATTCGAACCACCCCATGTAAATATTGGTCATCACTGGCGAAAACGAAAAACCCATTGGCAGACCGTCATCCTGAGCATAAAACTTATCATTCAACTGAAAACAAGAGTTATGTAGACAGCACACCAACAACTCCATCACTCCCTCCAGCGGCAGGCTGGTATGTTCATACAAGGATTCGTCATCAACCAGTCTATGCCTAATCAAAACTGACAAATCTATCCTTGGGTCCTAAAACAAAAGATTTAAGAATATTAACAAGATGGTTGGAAGGCCTAGTTAGAACCAGGGCCTTACTGGAGGACCTGGAATTTCCGCGGCCAGAAAGCTATACAGGGTTCCTAAGCAAATCCTTAGGTGGCCAAGCAGCCGTGTTTAAGACGCAGACAAACGGAAAAGCACATTAGGCAGAAAAGGATGGGCATGGGGCGATGTTGCCACTACATTTTACACGTAGTAAATCCATTCCAGGTTGTTGTTTTCTAATGTTTTCCATTTTCATCCTTTAGGACTGGGATAAAAATTGTTTTTGCTCGACTTTAATACCAAACTGATGAAAGATATCGTAAAAAAAAAATATTTTTCGGCTTTTCATTTTGTAACCATTGTCCTTACGCGCTGTTTACAGGCTGGGGACTGAGATACATGCAAATGCCTAACCTAAAGCGTTCATACACGGCCGGAGAAATCGACTGAGATATTTCCGTAGAAACTTTATCAAGCAAATAGGACGGGTTGACGCCTTCGAACGTCCAACCCGGGTTTTGCACTTTGATTCGAAATCAAAAAGGAGGAACAGTCAGATGTGGGGCCGTGCACAAATTACGTAACGGTGATTTTACCAATTTTTGACCCCCTCCCTATGTAATGTTTTGTAACGGTTTGGTACGCCACTCCCCTAATATTACGTAACGATTTCAAGACCACTACCCCCCCCCAAAAAAAAAAACTTTTTACTTATTTTCATTTCAAATTTTCTTAGTTTCACACAAATGCAAACGCTGTCGAAAAACCCCCCTCCCCCCTACGTAACATTTTGTAACCCCCCTCCCCCCTATGACCATTACGTAATTTGTGCACGGCCCCTGTAGTCCCAGTGGAGGAGGGCGAGAAAATTGATATATTTTTTTAAAAATTATACTCTTTAGACTTATTTCTTTGCGTTCCCGAAATTACGAAATTTTTCAAAAAAAATTGTAAGTATTTTTATTTCGTGCTTTGTTTTTCTAACATTTTTGCGTTCGGCTAATTTAATTGAAAAATTTTTACCTGCGGCGCCCTTTATCTTCTCACTCGAAACCAAGATCCCCCGTTTTAGGAAAACTGATCCCGTCTCTGTTTCTAAATTTTTTCGAATAAAAGTAGAGTATGACCATGGGGGAAATAATTTTTTTCTACGGTATGACGAAAATTTCGAGAAACTTGAAGAAAAAAATAAAAAAAGTGGCAGCGCTCAAGTTTTTCGTAAAAAAAACGTTTTTTGTAAAGAAACAGAGCAAAATAAATCTTTCACCCCTTTTTGGGTGTTACAAATATTGGCAGCCCCTTATTTTTCGCTTTTACCCTCTCGCTAGTTTCGAAGAATTGGTTCGCTACATGTTTCGAGATCATGTCATAAAACACCTCGAAAATATCAAATGTAGTGTAGTGCCAGCTTTATTTAAAATCAATAATATTGCAAGCAAAAAGCTCTGCAGGAAAAACAGCGCCGTTTATTGATTTCTTGGGCTGCTAGTGCTAGCTGCATGGTTTGGCCGTTTCCGGATAGATGTCACTAGTAGAACAGAATGGAAAGAAATTTAATTAAAAGCGAAGATATTTCTTTCTAATGTTAACAACCTCACGAGTTAATCGCTCAGTATCGTAAATAATGGACCCTGCCGCCTCCTTTAAGCAAGAAATTTTTCTCATGAAAGCAGTCCGGAGATAATAACAAACCTATTTCTTTTGTGCGCACAGAACTTTCTATGCCATTTCTGTTTAGTTTATTGAAAATTGATTTATTATACAGGGCACACTGCAACTTGTTTTGTGGTTCTAGCAAAGCAGGGAAGAAGAAAGGGGAACCACATTAGATCTGAGAAATTCGAGGTGGTGGACAGGTGTCTACACCACACCATTCTAATCTAATCTAATCTAAGTACTATGCAGGGCCGGATCTAGGAATGTTACTTGTGGAGTGGGAAATATCAGTGTTTTTCTTCGGGCTTGTGTGTGGTAGTGGTACATGAGTTGGGGGAAGGATTTTCCCCTTTTCCCTCTCTCCCGTAGATCCCCGCCTATATTATGATACAAAGTTGGATAACTTTTTGCAACCTTTTCGAATATATAGATCAGATCATAGTCACCTTAGCCATCAAAATTTAAGGCGCCATATTAAAAACAAAAGTCATTTTTAAAAAGGTATAATTTTGTGATAAATTTATTTTAATTAATTATTTCGTGAGAACGCGACACTGCTACGATAAAATGTCTCGTAGAGTCGACACTTTACCATAACTGGTTATGGGAAGTCAGGCTTAGGCTTTCCGCAGCTTTATTGAAAGAGCAACGTCAATGGGTAGTAAAAGTTTGTGGATAAATAAACATTTTAATTAATTTAGCATATTCTAATTTCAAACTAAAATAAGAATATACTCATAATCACAGTTTTACGCCCTTTAAAGGCAACATTTATCGTTAAATTTGACGGGATCTTACTTGGGAATCTTTTAGTTAATTGTGGGTAACATCGGCAACAGCGTATCGGTTTCTCAAGTTTATTATTTCGCTCTCATTCACTAGGCATTTCGCCTCTTTTTTGATACACGCTATTTCGGCACCCTAGACAAGAATTTCCGAACCCTGTATATGTTTTGCATCAGAAAAAAAAATTAAAAAGCTGTTGTCAAAATTTGACATTTGTAATGACATTTGATAACTTTGGTATACATATTCGGAAAGGTCGCAAAAAGTTATACAACTTTTGTGTTTAAAGCTTTTTTATGACGTGCATAATGACCAAGAAAAGTGGGGGGGGGTGACATTTGTGGTAGAACACCCTTTACAACAAATTGAAAAAGTGGGACGACGCAATGCAAAGGAGGTTATGAGTTTGTTTCTTGTATGAATGCACGTGGATAAATCTTTGTTCCACCATAACTAAAAAACCACTTATCCGATTTTCATGATTGAAACGTCATTTTGCTTTCGCAAACCAATTTAATATTTTCGTCCTCTAGTTGGGCTCGCCCACCATACACCGTCCCAGCGTCCAACACATGTGTTCGCAGCTGATCAGGGCGGGCCTCAAACTGACTATTCAGCAAAAAAGGAAACACTGTCAAAGTGAAACGGAGGACCTACTGGACTTGGACAGCGTCAAGAAAATCAGAAGCGAGTGCAGTGAGTCCGAGGATGACAAAATTAAACAGGAACACGCTGTAAGTATTATTAACGTCCAATATACAGGGTGTACAGAGTGATTCATTATATTTGGACACCCCGGTTATAGCCATTAATATTAAAGATGTTTTAAAGTGAGATTTAATTTAAGTTTGTTAAGTTTTGTTTTCCCTTCTTATTTCAAAAGTATATCAATTGTCTAGGTGCGGTAAACAGTTTTCGAGATATTGCGTGTTATTGGTGGATTTTTGCACTCCCGTTAATGCTCTTAATATTAAAGATAGAAAAAAATTTGGAAGGCAAAGGTGGTCAGTTTTTTATGGAATTATATATTTTGCCAGAAAATGTCAAATTTTCATTTTTATGTCAAATGTATAAATAACTAGACTAAATTATAATTACTCTTTTTTTAAATACGAATGACAACAACAACGACAACAAACAATTTACTTATCTAACAAATGCTCGAACACAGCACAATTTACTTCAACACAAGATTCATAACGCCTTCTTAGGCCAGAAATCGTGTTGATTATTTTATCTCTCAGGTTTCTATTAATATCAATTGCTTCATTATTTCCTCGATTTTCAATTTCTTCTAAGGTGTTGATGGAATTTTTTTACCGAGGAAATTTTAACGCAATAAGATATTTAGTATTTTGGAGGGAAGGTGTCAGCCCATATGGCTTGATTTAAATGGGACCATACCAGGACCACCAAAGTTCCCAGATTTCACACCTCCAGATATTTGGTTGTGGGATCATTTAAAGGAGACTATTTACTCAAATCGCCCGAACACCTTAAGGCGCATTTACACAGACAAACTTTCCTTTGATGTTGAAATGCCGACAAACATTAACACGAGCCTCTTGAGCAAAATGTTCAGAAAAAAGTTCGAGCAAAATCTCGTACAAAAAGACTCACGGAAATTTTGGAGAGAATGTTAAGCAAAATTGTTTGAAGAAATGTTGGTATAGAAATTTCTTACAAATTTAAATTTTATAGTTTTATGGGAATTCATTGAACTTAACTGAAAATAGAAAGACTAAGTTTTAAAACAAGGTATATTTAATTAAAAATATAATTTAGCAGTAATAGACTAGACTTGTGAATCGGAATGTTGCTCCTTTGTATATTGTTTGTTCAGTGTCAGTAATCGACCTTGATTATTACATTAAATTGACAGTAAATATCTATCTTCAGCATTTTCATGAACCTTTTGCTTTTTTTAGCAACCGTTGAGGCCTTAAACTTACTAGGTAAATCTGGTGTGAGGAATTAAAAAAAAAAAACAATCAAAGCTAAGGGTAAAGTAAAGTTACAAAAATATGTTTAAAAAAAATCCCCTCCCCACCATTCCTCATAGTCGTGAGGCGCGGATTACCGCTTAAAAGTGCAATTTTTGAGTTTTTTGCCGATATTTGAAAAACTCAAATTTTTTGGAAAAGAAAAATTTTCCTGGTTTGTTTTTTGAATTTAGGAAAAAACCCTTGGAAACAAAAAAAAATCCCAAAAAACCACCGGGCAAAAAAATCCGGGAAAAACCCTAAGAAAAAAATATTATAAGTAACCCTAATGCATGTGACAAAACTGATAGTCAAGAATAATGTTTCGCTTGCCGTCGGCTTTTTTTCACAAAAATTTAAAATAAAATTGGTGTTCCATTTTATTTACTCTCATCTTTAATAATATGTTTCCAAAACAGATAGCAATAATTTGCTCAAAAATTTACCCGAACAAAATGTTCAAAGAAAACCTCACGAAAATATTTTAGATCTTTTGCACGAGCTTTTGTTTGAGCATGTTCGTCTGTGTAATTGCGCCTTTAGAAGAAATTGAAAATAAAATAATCAACAAGATTTCTGGCCTAAAGGCGCAATTACACAGACGAACATGCTCAAATAAAAGCTCGTGCAAAAGATCTAAAATTTTTTGCGTGAACATTTTTGTGAGCTTTTCTTTGAACATTTTGTTCGGGTAAATTTTTGAGCAAATTATTGCTATCTATTTTGGAAACATATTTTTAAAGGTGAGAATAAATAAAATTTTTCATCAGTGATCAGTGATCTCAATTCGTTAAAAAAATGGAACACCAACTTTTATTTAAAATTTTTGTGGGAAAAAGCCGACGGCAAGCGAAACATTATTATTGGCTCTACTATCAGTTTTGTCACATGGATTAGGATTACTTATAATATTTTTTTCTTAGGGTTTTTCTCGGATTTTTTTGCCCGGCGGTTTTTTTGGGATTTTCTTGCGAGTTTTTTTTATTTCCAAGGGTTTTTTCCCTAAAGTCAAAAAAAAACCCAGGAAAATTTTTCTTTTCCAATAAAATTTTGAGTTTTTCAAATATCTATGAGGAGTGGTGGGGAGGGGGATTTTTTTAAAAATATTTTTGTTAAAAACAAAAGATCAAAAGATCTTGGGTGGAAATAACGAAAATTCAAACTTGGATGAGCATCCCACAAGGAACACACAAAAGATCAAAGCGAAAAGAGAAATGATTAAACGATGTTTCGCCCTGGGTAACCAGCGTGGGCTCATCAGTAGTTTCACTGATCACCCTCCACTATACACCATTAAACACCATCATACACTTTGATTTCCAACCTTGAACCACTCACAATTTACTTTACCTTTAGCTTTATTGTTGTTTTTTAATTCCTCACACCAGATTTCCCTAGTTAGTTTAAGGTCCCAAGGGTTGCTTAAAAAAGCAAAAGGTTCCTGAAAATGCTGAAGATATAGATATTTACTGTGAATTTAATGTAATAATCAAGGTCGATTGCTGACACTACCTGCGAAATCCAAAACGCGGGATGATAGATTGGCGACACAGTTTACTAAATTACTGCTAAATTATATTTTTTAGGCAAGGGTCGGGTTCGTAGGGTTGTAAAAGTGGGCAATAAACGGGTATTATTTAAACCGAACGTGCTTTTGTATATAGGTTTTTTAATTTGACTTAATTATTATTGTAAAAGACTAAAATAGGAAGTCAAATAAAGGGATATTGTTTTAAACGTAAATTTTGATTATTATATTTTACAGGCAACAACAATAAATAAGTGCCAATTATTATTTTTTTTATTCTCGTTCTTTTTACAACCCTAAAAAAGTTACAAGTATACTGGCATATCCCCTATAAAAATCAGATCAATCGAAGTTGCTTATGAGGTAAAATGTGAATTTCGGCATCAAATCGTTTTTCCGTCGGAAAGCACTTGATTAAAAATACCTTATTTCAAAACTTTGTTTTTCTATTTTCAATTAAGTTCAATGAATTCCGATAACAATATATATTTTGGATTTGTAAAGAAATTTTTATACCCACAATTCTTCAAACAAATTTTGCTCAACATTCTCTCCAAAATTTACGTGTGTTTTTTTGTACGAGATTTTGCTCGAACATTTCTTTGAACATTTTGCTCAAGAGGCTCGTGTAAATGTTTGTCGGCACTTCAACATCAAAGGAAAGTTTGTCTGTGTAAATGCGCCTTTAGATGGCATTATGAACTTTGTGTTGAAGTAAATGGCGATGTGTTCGAGCTTTTGTTAAGGCGCATTTACACAGACAAACTTTTCTTTGATGTGGAAATGCCGACAAACATTTACACGAGCCTCTTGAGCAAAATGCTCAAAGAAATGTTCGAGCAAAATCTCGTACAAAAAAACACACGTAAATTTTGGAGAGAATGTTAAGCAAAATTTGTTTGAAGAAATGTTGGTATAGAAATTTCTTACAAATTTAAATTTTATAGTTTTATGGGAATTCATTGAACTTAACTGAAAATAGAAAGACTAAGTTTTGAAACAAGGTATTTTTTAATATTAAGTGCTTTCCGACGGAAAAACGATTTGATGGCGAAATTCACATTTCACCTCATAAGCAACTTCGATTGACCTGATTTTTATAGGGAATATGCCAGTATACTTGTAACTTTTTTGGGGTTGTAAAAAAACGAGAATAAAAAAATAATAATGGCACTTATTTATTGCTGTTGCCTGTAAAATGTAATGATAAAAATTTACGTTTAAAAGAATATTTCTTTATTTTACTTCCTACTTTAAAACACAATACAATAATAATTAAGTCAAATTAAAAAACCTATATACATTTTATTAAATCTCAAATATATGAACGCTCGGTCTAAATAATACCCGTTTATTACCCACTTTTACAATCCTACCATCCCGACCATTGTCTAAAAAAATATAATTTAGCAGTAATAGACTGGACTTCTGAATCGGAATGTTGCTCCTTTGCATATTGTTTGTTCAGTGTCAGTAATCTACCTGGATTATTACATTAAATTGACAGTTCAGCATTTTCATTAACCTTTTGCTATTTTAAGCAACCCTTGGGGCCTTAAACTAACTAGGTAAATCTGGTGTGAGGAATTAAAAAAAAAACAATCAAAGCTAAGGGTGAAGTAAATTTACAAAAATATGTTTAAAAAAAATCACCCTCCCCACCACTCCTCATAGTCGTGAGGCGCGGATTACCGCTTAAAAGTGCAATTTTTGAGTTTTTTTCCGATATTTAAAAAACTCAAAATTTTTTTGGAAAAGAAAAATTTGCTGGGTTTTTTTTTAAATTTAGGAAAAAAAAGCTTGGAAATAAGAAAACTCGCAAGAAAATCCCAAAAAATATTATAAGTAACCCAAATCCATGTGAAAAACTGATGGCCAATAATAATGTTTCGCTTGCCGTCGGCTTTCTTTCACAAAGATTTAAAATAAAAGTTGGTGTTCCATTTTTTTAAAGAATTGAGATCACTGATCACTGATGTGAAATTTTATTTATTCTCATCTTTAAAAATATGTTTCCAAAATAGATAGCAATAATTTGCTCAAAAATTTACCCGAACAAAATGTTCAAAGAAAAGCTCACAAAAATGTTCACACAAAAAATTTTAGATCTTTTGCACGAGCTTTTGTTTGAGCATGTTCGTCTGTGTAATTGCGCCTTTAGATTAGTAAATTTCTTGTCGCCGTTATTGTTGTCTTTCGTATTTAAAAATAGAGTAATCCTAATTTAGTCTAGTTATTTATACATTTGACATAAAAATGACATTTGACATTTTCTGGCAAAATATGTATAAAGTCCTTAAAAAACTCAACAATTTTGGTTTTTAAACTTTTTTTCTATCTTTATTATTAATGGCAGTAACGGGAGTGCAAAAATCCACCAAAAATATGCAATATCTCGAAAACTGTTTACTTGACAAAATAAGAAAATACACAGGGTATTGAATTTAAAATAAGAAAGTTAATGTCAAAATCTGACATATGGAAGGACATTTGACAGCTTTTGTCAAAGTTTTCAAAAAATTTGGACGAAATTATTAAAATCTTACATAAAAACATTTTTTCTATCTCTAATATTAACCGCTAGAACCGAGGTGCCCAAATATAATGAATCACTTTGTACCTCATAAATATATTACATATTTATTATATTTATGCAAGAATCGAACGGCCCAGAGCATCTTTTATTAAAATGAAATCGGTGTTGTGTATTCGCGATCTAAATGTCACTCTCCGAATTCGTGGGATTCATCGAGACACTTTCTCAACTTTCATTGTAGTCCGATGTTTCACTTAGTTTGACTTAAGAGCTGTCAAACTTTCTTTAGTTGACATTTTTGCCAATTAATATAAGAGGTACGAATACCTTTATGGGTACGACTATATAAGCTGATATTTACGTCCATTAAGTTGGATAATAGAGGGTCATAAAAATACCAATGCCATAATTTGTAGCTAATTTGTTACCAAAAAATAAAGTTTGTAGCTGCAGCCGTTACCAAGAAAATGGGACCCCTCTAACTTAACCATTAAACTCGGGGGAACACCCCAAAGCTGCTGTTTGGGTAACAGTAGGACAATAAGTCATACACCATAATTTGTATCTCGAATCGTGTATCTGCACTGAAAAATAAAAATGGCAAAAAATAACATATATTTTTTTTATTTTGAAAAAAAACTCATTTACGTATCTTAATCCCATTTTATAAGTATAAATGATACATTAAAAACACCAGCATGTTGCAAATACTTTACTTGAATTTGTTACCGCCTTGGGATTTGCAAAAAATAATAATAATTAGCGAATAGGCTAAAAACCACATATTTTTATCGGTTTTTTTGCTTTTAAAATATTACAGAAATACGCTAAACAAAAGGCGATACTTTTTTTGAACGCAGCTAACGTTTTTTGATAATAATATAAAAACCACATTCTTCTATCATATCAGTTTTGGGATTTGCAAAAAATAATAATTAGCGAATAGGCTAAAAACCACATATTTTTATCGGTTTTTTTCTTTTTAAAAAATTACAGAAACGCGCTAGACAAAAGGCGATAATTTTTTTGAAAGCAGCTTTCATTTTTTGATAATAATCTAAAAACCACATTCTTCTAATCAGTTTTGTGCTTTTCAAAAATTACAGAAATACGCTAGACAAAAGGCGATACTTTTTTTGAATGCATCTAACGTTTTTTGATAATAATCTAAAACCCACATTCTTCTATCAGTTTTGGGATTTGCAAAAATAATAATAATTAGTTTTTTGCTTTTAAAAAATTACAGAAAGACGTAAAACAAAAGGCGATACTTTTTTTGAACTCAGCTAACGCTTTTTGATAATAATCTAAAACCCACATTCTTCTATCACTTTTGGAATTTGCAAAAAATAATAATAATTAGCCAATATGCTAAAAACCACATATTTTTATCGGTTTTGTGCTTTTCTAAAATCACAGAAACACGCTAGACAAAAGGCGATACTTTTTTTGAACGCATCGAACGTTTTTTAATATAAATCTAAAACCCACATTCTTCTATCAGTTTTGGAATTTGCAAAAAATAATAATAATTAGCGAATAGACTAAAAACCAAATATTTTTATCGGTTTTTTGCTTTTAAAAAATTACAGAAACACGCTAGACAAAAGGCGATACTTTTTTTGAACGCAGCTAACTTTTTTTGATAATAATCTAAAAACCACATTCTTCTATCAGTTTTGGGATTTGCAAAAAATAATAATAATAATTAGCGAATAGACTAAAAACCAAATATTTTTATCGGTTTTTTGCTTTCAAAAAATTACAGAAACACGCTAGACAAAAGGCGATACTTTTTTGAACGCAGCTAACGTTTCTCGATAATAATCTAAAAACCAAATTCTTCTATCAATTTTGGAATTTGCAAAAAATAATAATAATTAGCGAATAGACTAAAAACCAAATATTTTTATCGGTTTTTTGCTTCTAAAAAATTACAGAAACACGCTAGACAAAAGGCGATAGTTTTTTTGAACGCAGCTAATGTTTTTTGATAATAATCTAAAAACCGCATTCTTGTATCAGTTTTGGGATTTGCAAAAAATAATAATAATAAACGAATGGGCTAAAAAACACATATTTTTATCGGTTTTTTGTTTTTAAAAAAATTACAAAAAACGATACTTTTTTTGAACGCATCTAGTTTTTTTATTTAAATCCAAGTAAACACTAACAAAGTTTATTTCAAAAAGGTTAGCAATACATTTTTTTCATAGTATTTCTTTTGTTTTGGCAGATTAGTGCTCACCCACAAATTAGTTTTATTAGTTTTATAAAAATAATTATTTTTATACTTTTAAATTGGCGGTAACAAATTCAAGCAAAGTATTTGCAACATGCTGATTTTTTTTTAATGTATCATTTAAAATTATAAAACAAAATTAACAAACGTAAATGAGTTTTTTTCGAAATAAAAAAAATCTATGTTATTTTTCGCAATTTTTATGTGTCAGTGCAGATATACGATTCGATCTACAAATAATGGTGTATGATTTATTGTCCTACTGTTACCCAAAGGGCAGCTATGTTAAGTTAGAGGGGTCTCAGTTTTATCGGTAACAGCTGCCGCTACAAATTTTATTCTTCAGTAATAAATTAGCAACAAATTAGCTACAAATTATGGCATAAGAATTTTTGTGGTCCTTTATTTTAGTCACTGATAAACTAGGAATTTGTTTCGTATGGTTTCGTAAATAACTCTTTTGGAAATTAAAAAAAATATATGTTATTTTTTCCATTTTTAGTGTTGAGTGCAGATGTACCCGTTGAGCTAAAAATTATGGTGTATGACTTATTGTCCTACTGTTATCCAAACGGCAGCTATGGGGTGGTCCCCCTAGCCTAATGGTTAAGTTAGAGGGGTCCCATTTTCTTGGTAACGGCTGAAGCTACAAATTTTATTCTTTGGTAACAAATTAGCTACAAATTATGACATTGGTATTTTTGGGACCCTCTATGATGGTCCCAACTTAATGGATGTCTGATATTTCGAATATTATTTAGGTGTATTGGGCACTCTTCATACTTGTTTGAAAATATTTAAGGGAGGTAAGGGGATGGAAAATATAGTGTACCCTGTACCTATAATTGAAGATAAAGATATCATTGGTGAAACTTACAATTAATTATGGTTTGACGAACACCCTGTATATACTGTTTATACGTATAGTTTTTATTATTTTCCGTCAAACTTGGCTACCGGCCAAGAAGTGGCATCTGCTGGAAATGCGATAGTGTTTTTAGTGAGCCGTTGCCAAAAATTTCGAGCAACATATCGAAAATGTGTTGTAAATTTTGAAAATTATTGATTGCATTTCGTTAGCTTGTCAAAGAATGTAGGACAACAACTATACTGAGTTATGCGATGTTTCTACATTTACTTAAGTGGCGTCACATTTTTAAACTGTATCTATTTTTTAGTCAAACAGGCTTTTTGCAAAATATATTATACATATACAGACCGCTTCAAGCTACTGCGAAAATAGGGCGGAAGAAGTCTAATTTGCCAGTGTACGTACATGCAGAGACACCGCACGCCTATCAGTGAAGCAACCAATACTCAGGCTTGCGATCACCACTCGCATGACTTTCCTTTGGTATTTAGTACGCCTCTAACCACGATGCTGTGTGGAGCGTAGTCAATGAAACCGGAATTTGGTCAATAAATACGCACATTTTTATAACGTAATTTTCTTATTTTTTGTCATTGATAAATAAGAGCGTTTTATTGTCAACTGCTCAGATTTATCAGTGACGACGTGTTACAATGAAAATAATAAGGAGAAACAAAATAAAAGCAAGTTCTCAAAATAAAATAATACATTCTAAAAACCAAAAATATTCTCCCAGTCAAAAAAAAATTAAAGCAAATGTTCGAAAAGTCCTCCTTGCTCGGCTAGACAATATCCGAGCCTACTATAAAAACCCCTTCTAACGTTTCCAAGCACGTTAGGGGTGATAATTTGAAAAGCTTCTTCAAAAACAGATAGAAGTCATTAGGAGCAAGATCGGGAGATCGAGCTGGCCATAAAATAGTTCCCCGTGTACTTATAACCCGATTAGGAAATACATTATCAAGATATTCCCTAACAAGGCCAACATTGTGAGCGGAACAACCATCTTGTTGAAACCATGTTTCATCAAATCTTACACCTAACAACTGCCTAGCAGTTGGAATAATGTGCTGCTGCAGTTTCTACATTTACTTAAGTGCCGTCACATTTTTAAACTATATCTATTTTTTAGTCAAACAGGCTTTTTGCAAAATATATTATACATATACAGACCGCTTCAAGCTACTGCGAACATAGGGCGGAAGAAGTCTAATTTGCCAGTGTACGTATATGCAGAGACACCGCACGCCTATCAGTGAAGCAACCAATACTCAGGCTTGCGATCACCACTTGCATGACTTTCCTTTGGTATTTAGTACGCCTCTAACCACGGTGCTGTGTGGAGCGTAGTCAATGAAACCGGAATTTGGTCAATAAATACGCAAATTTTTATAACGTAATTTTCTTATTTTTTGTCACTGATAAATAAAAGCGTTTTATTGTCAACTGCTCAGATTTATCAGTGACGACGTGTTACAATGAAAATAATAAGGAGAAACAAAATAAAAGCAAGTTCTCAAAATAAAATAATACATTCTAAAAACCAAAAATATTCTCCCAGTCAAAAAAAAATTAAAGCAAATGTTCGAAAAGTCCTCCTTACTCGGCTAGACAATATCCGAGCCTACTATAAAAACCCCTTCTAACGTTTCCAAGCACGTTAGGGGTGATAATTTGAAAAGCTTCTTCAAAAACAGATAGAAGTCATTAGGAGCAAGATCGGGAGATCGAGCTGGCCATAAAATAGTTCCCCGTGTACTTATAACCCGATTATGAAATACATTATCAAGATATTCCCTAACAAGGCCAACATTGTGAGCGGAACAACCATCTTGTTGAAACCATGTTTCACCAAATCTTACACCTAACAACTGCCTAGCAGTTGGAATAATGTGCTGCTGCAGTTTCCACATTTACTTAAGTGGCGTCACATTTTTAAACTATATCTATTTTTTAGTCAAACAGGCTTTTTGCAAAATATATTATACATATACAGACCGCTTCAAGCTACTGCGAACATAGGGCGGAAGAAGTCTAATTTGCCAGTGTACGTACATGCAGAGACACCGCACGCCTATCAGCGAAGCAACCAATACTCAGGCTTGCGATCACCACTTGCATGTCTTTCCTTTGGTATTTAGTACGCCTCTAACCACGGTGCTGTGTGGAGCGTAGTCAATGAAACCGGAATTTGGTCAATAAATACGCAAATTTTTATAACGTAATTTTCTTATTTTTTGTCATTGATAAATAAGAGCGTTTTATTGTCAACTGCTCAGATTTATCAGTGACGACGTGTTACAATGAAAATAATAAGGAGAAACAAAATAAAAGCAAGTTCTCAAAATAAAATAATACATTCTAAAAACCAAAAAGATTCTCCCAGTCAAAAAAAAATTAAAGCAAATGTTCGAAAAGTCCTCCTTGCTCGGCTAGACAATATCCGAGCCTACTATAAAAACCCCTTCTAACGTTTCCAAGCATGTTAGGGGTGATAATTTGAAAAGCTTCTTCAAAAACAGATAGAAGTCATTAGGAGCAAGATCGGGAGATCGAGCTGGCCATAAAATAGTTCCCCGTGTACTTATAACCCGATTAGGAAATACATTATCAAGATATTCCCTAACAAGGCCAACATTGTGAGCGGAACAACCATCTTGTTAAAACCATGTTTCATCAAATCTTACACCTAACAACTGCCTAGCAGTTGGAATAAATGTGCTGCTGCAGTAGATCCAAGTATCTAGGACCATTCAAATTGCAATTGCCGTTAATAAAAAATGGCCCAATTACGTGTTCCCCTATAATACCCCCCCCCAAACATTTAGTTTTTGGGGATACTGTGTTCTTACGTCAAAATTCAAATGCAAATTTTTCCTCGACCAATATCGAACGTGTGTTGGGTTATGACGATTTGACCATTTGACCATCTGCACTTTTTCGGCAACTTCGTAGGCATCCATTTTTGGTTTTAAAAATGTAAGAACTTACCCATCTGTTTCTCGAGCAAGGCAGAAATAAAACAAAATAATAAAAACAAAATGAATTTCCAAAAGATAACACTGCAGCGTGCTTCGAATCCACCTCGGTCGTACGGCACGGAGAGTAAATTGGACTTGATTCCCCCTATGTTCGCAGTAGATTGAAGCGGTCTGTATATATATAATATATAAGTTAGCAGCTTATTTAATTTTTAAAATTTTTATAGTACGGCATTGTCTTCCTATAAGTGTCATCTAAATTTAAAAGAATTTCGCCGCATCTTTCCGAATTTGATAAAGCTCAAATCTTAGCAAAACTAGACGGTGGTTGGTCTATTCATAAAACATAAAAAACATAAAAAACCGATTTCAAGAGGAGGGAACTCCCTACCGAAAGGAAGGCACCGGTTTGACGAAAGTTACTAGCCCAGGGGAAGACCAAGAAGCAATCAATTTTCTGGAAAAACACTTTGCCACACAAACTAAGTGAGAAAAAGAAGCATTCTCGATTAATTTTTTCGTTGAATTATTCATCGAAGGACGAATAATTTTGGCAGCAGGTGGTTTTCACAGATGAGAAGATCTTTAATTCCAACAGCGATAAAAAACAAATTCTGGTTTATCGACCGCCAAGAACCCGTTACGAAGGACGATATATTGCTGGAAACGAAGACCGGGCGGGAAGATTTTCGGTAAATGTTTGGAGCTGGATATCGGCTAGAGGGCATGTCGCTCTATTTGGAATTAATAGGTGATTTACAGTCGAAGTTTTCGTTAATATGCTGGAAAATGTAATGCTTCCAGAGGTGAGAGTCCCTTATCCAGATCATTTTGTATTCCAACAAGATAACTGTTCAGTTCATATGGCCAGAAAGAAAGTTTTGCCTTGTTCTGCAAAAACCCCTGTTGCGAATCTAATAGAGAACGTTTGGGGACTGATTGCCAGAAATTCAGAACATCTAATGGAACTCATCGTAAGGGCATATAGGGAAGTTATTGCTGAAAATCCAAACTTATTTGAAAATTTAGCCAATTCAATGCCCAGAAGACTTCAAAACATCATTGCAGCCAACGGTGCAATGACGCGCTATCAAAAATAAGTATTTTTTTTTGTATGTTTATAATTTTGGGTTTTTTTTATTACATTTATTTCGTTAACTTGATCTGGCCTTTTAATTGTTTTGGGCTAGTAACTTTTTCGTAAAAAGACAGTTCCTTCTTCTTGAAATTGACTTGCTTCTTTCATAATCAGCTAGTCGAATAGAGCAATTACTATGTAGCTTTTTTTTAGGTAATAAAACATTTTTTTTTTTTTAAATGTGGTTTTTATTTTTAGTGGCCTTATATTTTGAATTAGTAAAAAATAAACAAGCCGTATTCTTATAAAAAGTTTATATATGCCAAAAATATAACCTAAAATGACAAAGTCAAAAAGTCAGTGTTGCACATAGGAAAATATAAAAAATCGTATATGCAGCTACCTTCTGCTATACCAGTTTTATGTGGAGAGAAGTGTATGAAGTATTTTAATCGGTCGTGGAAAATTTCAAAAATACAAAAGAAAATCCAATTTAGAGATCTTTACATCCTCTTTTCCAAAATATTTGGTTTTTAAAATTCGAGGGGTGGGAAAAAGGGACACAACAAAAATTGAAAAAATTCATAGCGACAAATCATTTTTCAACATTCCGAAAATGTTTCATTCAGTTTTTGTTTAAGCCCGACATCAGCCCCTATTTCTAAAACCATATAAAAGGTTAAAAAAGCGTATTTCATATGTTTTGGCGTACTCTATACATATTTAAAAGTTTGTCACTCATTTTGGGTGGGACGCCCTCTACATTAAATAAAAGACAGTTCAATTATTAAATCATTCACTGTAGGAACAGCAATTCGTTAAACCAATTTTTTATCCGAACCTTATTTCTTCAAACCAATTCAATAACAAATTCGAAATTTATAAGACTTTCTTTTATGTAACGGGCACATTCTGATAAACCGTGAGCGTCCTTTCTAAGAAATTCTGAGCAATTAGTACTAATATCAGAAATGTAAATCGTTATCTATTAAATCATATCTGCAGAAACCATTATTAGTTTTGTCGTTAAAATTGCTCATTGGGATCACCTCTATAACATATTAAAATATAAAAAAAAATAACCGAAAAACATCCCCCATAAGAAAATGGCAGGGTTCTTTACCAAAAGTGGATTTTAATATACTGGAGAACCAAAAAAAAAATGTATATGGATAATTATTTGTGTGTATACCTTATCTCAAAAGAAATATTTGATAATTTTTTTGTCTTCTAATCCTAAAAATTTTAAAACTTCTCGTAGTTTTTCGTCTTTTTGGATTGCTTACAGTTTACTTAAAAAATAAAAATGCCAAGAGTTCATCATTTAAACGACTTCGAGAAAGGACGCATCGTGGGCATGAAAGAGGCTGGTTTTGGTTTACGGGAAATTGCAAGAATAGTTAATCCCAATCCATCAACAGTGTTAAGAGTTTGGAGAAGGTGAGCGTCCTTTCTGAACTAAGAAATTCTGAGCAATTAGTACTAATATCAAAAATGTAAATCGTTATCTATTAAATCATATCTGCAGACACCATTATTAGTTTATATATTAAAATATAAAAAAAATTACCCGAAACACATCCCCCATAAGAAAATGGCAGGGTTCTTTACCAAAAGTAGACTTTAATATACTGGAGAACAAAAAAAAATGTATATGGATAATTATTTGTGTGTATACCTTATCTCAAAAGAAATATTTGATAATTTTTTTGTCTTCTAATCCTTCCTTTTTTCACTGATTTTTTCTGTTCATTTTCAAAAACAACCAACACATAAAAGACCTTTTCTGAAAATTTTAAAACTTCTCGTAGTTTTTCGTCTTTCTGGATTGCTTACAGTTTACTTAAAAAATAAAAATGCCAAGAGTTCATCATTTAAACGACTTCGAGAAAGGACGCATCGTGGGCATGAAAGAGGCTGGTTTTGGTTTACGGGAAATTGCAAGAATGGTTAATCCCAATCCATCAACATTGTTAAGAGTTTGGAGAAGGTGGTCCAATGATGATTTACGGCATCTCAGACTTCTTGCTCTCAGAAATCGACGAGACAGTATACGCCAAGTAAGAGATGTTCTAGTTGCAGCTACAGGACGAGTGTTTTCGAGGATGACAGTTAATCGAAGATTGCTTGTTATGGGGCTGAGGGCTTACCGTCCGCTTTTGGTGCTATGCTACCTTCGACCCCACAACATAAGACTCGCCGCTTGGAGTGGTGCAGAGCTCGGCAAAACTGGAATGATGAATGGAATACCATAAGCTTCAGCGACGTATCCAGGTTTTGTTTAGGCGGCCATGATGGCGATTTCGATGGTATGGCATGCTATATTTTTAGGAAGCAGATCACCTCCGGTCCTCAACAACGGCAATCTGACTGCTCGGCGATATATCGATGAAGTGCTACAGGCAGTTTTACATCCCTATACCTACAAACTATCCCGAATGCGATCTTTCAACAAGATAATGCCAAACTGCATATTGCTCGTGAAAAAATCGCATACCGTAAGGAGGATGTGGATGAGTGTTCCTCAATATGATATAGACCATCTTATTTTGTCAATGCCCAATAGAACAAACGAGTGCATAAGCATCCTAATGCATTAATATATAAATAAAGTGCTCTAAAAATATTTGTCCTTTCTAGTGTTGCATTTTTTTTTGTTCTCCAGTATATTTCAATAAAATAAAACAATACTCGGTATGCAATGCAAATGTACAATAATATTCACAGGTATATTGTTTTTAACGGTGTTTTAAGACAATTCGCCCACGAACAAAGTCCAAATATATGGACGATATTCGTTTATATGTATAACAGTATAATATAACTGTTTTTATTTGTTGTTGAATATGGGCAAGTTCGGAAATTCAGATGTTAAAAATAAACACCCGCAAGCGCAGATCTCATACTGGATGTAGACGAGTACCGGGTCGAGTACATTTAGGAAAATATTATAGGTATCTTCTTTTGTTGCTCATTTGAGATGGTTTTCGAACTTGGACACTATTATGGGCAACGGAAATTCAGAGGATAAATAAACTTGTACAAGAGTAGAGCTCATCCTGGATTTGGCACTGGTGTCCAGTGCATTTAGGAAAATGTTATCCATATTTTCTTTTGTTGCTCATTCGAAATGGTTTTCGAACTTGGGCACTACATGAATAGGGGCAACGGAAATTAAGAGGATAAATAAACATTTACAAGACTCCTGGATTTGGCACTGAAGTGCAGTGCATTTAGGAAAATGTTATAGGTGTAGATTTTTTCTTTTGTTGTTCATTCGAAATGGTTTTATTTGGGCACTATATGAATATGGGCAGCGGAAATACAGATTATAAATAAATATGTACAAGAGTAGAGCTCATCCTGGATTTATCACTGAAGTCCAGTGCATTTAGGAAAATGTTATAGGTGTAGATTTTTTCTTTTGTTGTTCATTCGAAATGGTTTTTTTATTTGGCACTCTATCAATATTGTCAACGGAAATACAGATTATAAATAAACATTTACAAGAGTAGAGCTCAGCTGGATTTGGCACTGAAGTGCAGTGCATTTAGGAAAATGTTATAGGTGTCCATATTTTCTTTTGTTGCTCATTCGAAATGGTTTTCTAACTTGGGCACTACATAAATATGGGCAACGGAAATACAGAGGATATATAAACATGTACAAGAGCAGAGCTCATCCTGGATTTGGCACTGGTGTCCAGTGCATTTAGGAAAATGTTATCCATATTTTCTTTTGTTGCTCATTCGAAATGGTTTTCGAACTTGGGCACTACATGAATAAGGGCAACGGAAATTCAGAGGATGAATAAACTTATACAAGAGCAGAGCTCATCCTGGATTTGGCACTGACGTGCAGTACATTTAGGAAAATGTTATAAGTGTAGAATTTTTCTTTTGTTACTCATTCTAAATGGTTTTCGAACTTGAGCACTACATGAATAGGGGCAATGAACATTCAGGGGATAAATAAACATGTTACATGTTATAGGTGTAGATTTTTTCTTTGTTTGCTAATTCGAAATGGTTTTATTTAGGCACTATATGAATATGGGCAGCGGAAATACAGATCGTCAATAAACATGGTCAAGAGTAGAGCTCATCCTAGATTTATCACTGAAGTCCAGTGCATTTAGGAAAATGTTATAGGTGTAGATTTTTTCTTTTGTTGTTCATTCGAAATGGTTTTTTTATTTGGCACTCTATCAATATTGTCAACGGAAATACAGATTATAAATAAACATTTACAAGAGTAGAGCTCATCCTGGATTTATCACTGACGTCCAGTGCATTTAGGAAAATGTTATAGGTGTCCATATTTTCTTTTGTTGCTCATTCCAAATGGTTTTCGAACTTGGGCACTACATGAATAGGGGCAACGGAAATTCAGAGGATGAATAAACTTATACAAGAGCAGAGCTCATCCTGGATTTGGCACTGACGTGCAGTGCATTTAAGAAAATGTTATAGGTGTAGATTTTTTTTTTGTTGCTCATTCTAAATGTTTTTTTTTATTTGGGCACTATATGAATATGGGCAGCGAAAATACAGATGATGAATAAACATCCACAAGAGTAGGACTCAACCTGGATTTATCACTGAAATCCAGTGCATTTAGGAAAATGTTATAGGTGTCCATATTTTCTTTTGTTGCTCATTCCAAATGGTTTTCGAACTTGGGCACTACATAAATAGGGGCAACGGAAATTCAGAGGATAAATAAACGTGTACAAGAGTAGAGCTCATCCTGAACTTGGCACTCAAGTCTAGTGCATTTAGGAAAATGTTATGGGTGTCCATTTTTTGTTTTGTTACTCATTCGAAATGTTTTTAAAATTTGGGCACTATATTAATATTATCAACGAAAATTCAGATGATGAATAAATATCAATAAGAGTAGAGCTCAACCTGGATTTATCACTGAAGTCCAGTGCATTTAAGAAAATAATGTAGATGTACATATATTCTTTTGTTGCTTATTCGAAATGGTTTTTGAATTTGGGCACTATATGAATATGGCCAACGGAAATTCAGATGATGAACAAACATCTACAAGAGAGTAGAGCTCATCCTGGATTTAACACTGAAGTCCAGTGCCATCAGCGAACCCTTGAGAGCCCGGGGAATGGGGGAGCCTCCTCCCTCCCCCAATGTTGCTTTCAGTTGCTTGCAAAGTATGGAAATATGAAGATTCAGTTGGGAAATATGAAGTTTTAGTTGGAAAAATTTAAGTACATTTTGCAAAACATTTTGTATTTCTAATTTCTTCAAAGAACAATAAAAAAAAGTCTCAAAGTTTCAGGTAACTTGGGAATTGCTTTTGATGGCATTTATGCCCCCCTCTCCCAATCAAATGCCTTTGGATCGCTGGTGTCCAATGCATTAGGTATCCATATTTTCTTTTGTTGCTCATTTGAAAGGGTTTTCGAATTTTGGCACTATATGAATATATGGGCAATTTGAAAATTCAAGGTTGAATAAGTAAAAAGAAAATATTTTTGCCAAATATTACTGTGTAATATTGTGAAGGTTGAAAAAACGTCCCAAAGAAAAAACACACATTTTGCTTTTCAATTCATTACGACCAGGCCTGTTTCATCCTTGTTAGAAATCGTCAGGGTAACATAGGACTGAACCTTTTTTTTAATTTATTGTTCACGGACAAGAAATCTATTTTTTTTTTTTAAACTTAAATCTTTGAAAACTTATCCCATAACCCATATCCCACATAGCAATTTGTCATCCTTAGCATGTGCATAGAATATCCTCAAGAAGAAATAGGATATGCTAAGGATGTTCTAAATTAACATTGGAACATCTTTAGCATGTGCTAATAATAGGTTACATGCCGCTCTAATCACAAGCTATGCAGGTTCTTAGGATGTGCTAATAGATATTCTTATCAGTTGGGTGCTTAGCACATATAGCAACGGGTCATCCTGAGCACCGTTAACTCCTAAAATATGGCTTTAAATAAAATAAAAAATAGATTTCTGAGCTCTAAAAACCATGTCCTATCACAATACAACCTAAGAATAAATAAATAAAAACAAATAATTAAAAAAAGTACGACGCACCGACGGGATTCGAACACACAACCTATAGGCTGAGAGACCAAAGCTATATCCACTGTGCCATGCGCTTAAAAAGAAATAGGTTGAAACCGCGGAATACAAGCACTTTGGCGGATTCTTATTACATCAGAGAATTTTCATATAGATGTACTTAATATTGTATCACAATTGGTATAAACTTTCCATATGCTAAAGATGTTCTAAAAGGAACCTTCTTTACCTTATTTAATGGTATTTCATTATATAGTATATGCGAAGAAAATATGTGCACTAAAAGGACCACATAATGTTTCAATAAGTGATATATACTTTGCATATGATATAAAGATGTTCTAATAGTAACCTTCTTTAGTGGTATATCCTTAGCATATGCCCAGAAAATACTTAAAAGCTCATTCTTTTGATGTTCTTTTATGGTACCAGAATAGCATGTGCGCTAAACTGACCAAAAAATGTTTTAAAATTGATATATTCTTTGCATGTGTTATAGGTGTACTCAAAAGGACCTGCTTAAATGGTACATTCATAGCATTTGCTATGGATATCCTTACCCTAGCTAAAAGGCCGCGTAAAATCTAGTAAAATAATTTTTACAAGATTTTACAATTTTGATCAGGTTTTAAATAGTTTCTAAGCGATTTTTGAAACATATATGCTGGTAAAAATGATGGGAAATCTCGTAAAAATAAATATTTTCTTACCAGTTTTGTCAGAACTCGTCTACTTTTGTAAGAACTTACGCGGTATTTTTGGCATGGTAATAGCATATACTTAAATACTATGTACCAAGCATATGCTAAAGATGTGCTCAAAAGGACATCCTCAAAAGGAGGTTTAACGCATATGCTATGCATGTAAATGTTCTTTCATTGCTATGTGGGATGCCAACAAACTCATTAGATAACCATCGTTTTTTTCAGCTAACTCCGGAAGACGAAGAACGACGCCGCCGACGGCGAGAACGCAACAAAATCGCCGCGACGAAATGTCGCCTCAAAAAACGCGAACGCATCGCCAACCTCATACGAGAAGCCGAAACGCTCGAAACGCAACACATCGACATGAAGGCGCAACTCCAAGAACTGCAAGTAAGTGTTTCATTATGCAGTAGACGTGGAATAAAATTTACGTATATACGCTATCGGCATCATAAAAGTGGTACACAATACTTTTTGTTGTAATACCTTGGTCTATTTTTACAAACAAAGCATTATTGTATTTTTCTTAAACTGTCAAAGTATGTCATTCTGTATTTCAGTCTGATAAAGGGACTAGGGACGTGGCTAGACATTATGGACGCAGTAAAACCACGATTATAAAAATTAAAAAACGATGTGAAGAAGATCAGACAATAGAGAGAAAACAAGGGACTGGTCTATTGAAAGTTTCAACTTATGAACAAGATTATGACTTTATCGTTTTTATGAAAAAAAAGGCAAAGAGATTAACCCAATTTCCAGGATGTGTAAGAGGAAGGCTCTAATTTAAGATGCCGTGTTGCTGCTAAAAAAATTAAACTTACGAATGAAAAAAAAACAGGCCAGCTTACTTTTTGCCCTTAATTACTCTCCAAAGGAACCAGAGTTTTGGCGAAAGGTAATATTTTCCGATGAAAAAGTTTTCCAGTCCTGTAGTGACAGAAAACCAATTCGGGTGTATCGTCCACCAAGAACGCGTTATGAGATCGCGCTGGAAGATTTTCGGTAAATATGTGGGGTTGGATTTCTGCTAGAGGTCATGGTACTCTATTTCGAATCAATGGAAGGCTCACAGCACAGCTTTACGTGGACATTTTAGAGAACACTATGCTTCCAGCCGTCACAGAACTTTATCAAGACCAGTTTATTTTTCAACAAGACAACTGCCCTGCTCATACGGCCAGAATTTTCCAAACTTGGTTTCGGGAGCAAAATATTGAAGTTCTTCCTTGACCTGCGAAAACTCTAGACGTCAATCCTGTGGAAAATATTTGGGGTTTAATTTCAAAAAAGCTGGAAAGATTAAATATTGTGCCGGGAAATCAACATCACTTGGTCCAGTTAATAGTCTATGCTTATGAAGAATTGATTGGTGAAAATGAAAACCTTTTTGAAATTTTGGCTGATTCTCTACCAAGAAGGTTAAAGGTGAATGGCGCAATGACTAGATATTAAAATTAATATACCTAATAATTTGTTTCTATTGTTTTTTAATTTTCGTTACAGGGTTTTTTTTTTAAATTTTTGTTACAGTTGTTTTATGCGTTAGCTTTAGTATAATATAAAAATTGTGAAAGGTCGAAAATTTCAAGTCAAATTATTTAATTTTAAAAAAAAGTTAGTACTTTTTTTTAAAAAAAAAAAAGTCGTTAAAAAAAAAACCAAAACTTAAAACAGAATTTTTCTTAAAATCCCAAAGTTATAAACAAATTTAAAAATTATTTTGTTTTAATAACTGGCAAAATATTTTCTTTCCACAAAAGTAATTATAAATTTATATATTAAATGTTTTTTTGTTTCAGAAGTAGTAAAATAAATAAAAAATAAGTTGAAAAAAAAAACTAGGTATGATAAATTTGAAAATATTTTTGTTTTCTTTCGATATTTTTTTGAAAAATATTTTCTTTTTAGCAGCCAACCTCAGCGATTGTTATAAAGATTTTAGTTAATGATTTTGAAAATTTAAATATTCAAAATATTTTTTTCTTTGTTTCATAAGTTTTCCAAAATAATTTTCATCAAAAAAATTTTAATAAATTTTTTCTTCAACATTTTCTTTTGTAAAAACGGGAAATTTATTCTAAAGAAATATTTCTTACCCAAAATAAAAAACAATATTTAAATTTAAAAAACCAACAATCACAAAAAAGTATCTAAGTCTAAACACCCACTGTGTTCTATGTCTATAGGCATAGCGCGCACTACCGAAATGTTGCTCCGGCAACAAATTGTTAAAAACTAAATTCAATTTGCAGCGCTCCGAAAAATCATACCTGCGCTTCACCTTATTTGGTCAGTTAACTAGAATTTTGCATCACATGCCCGCGAGATCATTCTAGAACCGTGTTAATAGGACCTGTATTCTTGAAAGTCGTACGATATTTGATCATTCTCTAAAGCGATTTATACCGCTCCCTGTTCAGGAATAGACTTCGAGCACGTAAGCCCGTTTTTTTTTCTGGGAATTCGGCGCTTACGTCACATTTTGCTATAAAAGCAAAAATTGGCTTAAACAGAAGACAGTTGAAATCCAAACATAGATTAAGGAACTATAGATCCGTCACTTCGTCCTTCCCGCCAATAATTTTTTTTCGCGAAAAGTGCGGTTATCTTTCCGCGTGCAAAGGAACTGCCAACATAATAATATTTAGGTTGGCAATATTCTTTCTAGAAATCTGCAGCTCCTCCTCTTACCTTTTCTAGGGTTTTCCGTCAGAGGGCACATTGTGACAAAAGTGACAGAATGTCGGTTATGACTCATAACTTATGAGTTCCATTTTGAAAACTGAGGTTTGCCAAGGTTTTTAAAAAGTGATTTTGTGATTATTCCTGTTCAAAAAATTGTGATTTTATCCATCGATTACAATGGCTGAGAAACAAAGAGTTAGAGTGTGTTGTATTCAAAGCTGCGGAGACCGTGCCATGATCCCAATAAAAAAATGGGGAGACATCGTTTCCCCAAAGGCAATCCTGTAATTTTTCAGAAGTATAGTGAAGCCGTTAAACGCGAATAAACTAAGTGCTGATGAAATATATAACAGATTTTACGTGTGTGATAAATATTTTGCTCCAGAGGACATTTTGCAGACTGGACGCAGAGGTCTTAGAGAGTGGTGTCCCACACTTGCATTTTGACTCCATTTAACTATTTATATATAGTGTTAAAACACCCTTTCCTTATTTCATCAAGTTTAGTATGGCTAATTTTTGTGGATATCAATAATAAGTTAGAAAATGCGACACTTGTGTATTCCAAACCAGGGGTATTAATATTATTTACACCAAGACTTTTTCTAATGTGTGAGTTTACCATAAATTGCCCCACATATACAGTAAAATTTTTTTGAGATTAAAATTATTTTTTTCGGTTTCACAAATTTAGTTTGGAATACAAAAGAGTGGCATTTATTGTCTTTTATGTACTAAAAACAAGATATAAACATTTTAAAGAAAATTATTTAATATTTAAAAAAGCACAGACAAGATCATATTGTAATATTTTCTTTATTGTGAAAAATATAAACTAACATGTTTCGAAATATGCCATAATCTTTTATAAAAAAACAACCAGAGGTTTTGTACTACAAGTGCATTATTATGGGCAATTTGTATTTATTTCTTAAAAATATGCTTTTTATTTTAACTTAACATAAGTAACAATTTTGTTTTGTGTCCAGTAAAAAAGCATATTTTTAAAAACTAAACATAAATTGCTTGCAAAGAAAGAACCCTACACAAATTACATTGGAAATGGCTATTGGCTAAATGTCATAATTTTTTTATATGTTGTAGTACTCAATAAACAAAGCACAAAAATAAAAAACCGAGATACGGAGCAGGATTACTTTTTGAGATATGGAGCTTTAAAGTTGACGTGTTTTAAGGCTATATCTTTGGACATGTTCTAATTTTTTTTTCACAACTGTTGATTACCGCCAAAATAAAAGTATTTGTCCTGAATGAAACACCCTTTCCATCCAAGTAAAAATGTTCTTATATGGGTCCTTTGATACCACCAACCAACCGGCGGTAATCAACAAAGTTGTGAAAAAAAAACTTGTACCATGTCCAAAAATATAGTCTTAAAACACGTCAACTTTAAAACTATATATCTCAGAAAGTAATCCTGCTCCCTATCTCGTTTTTTTTTATTTTTGTGCTTTGTTGATCGAGTACTACAACATATAAAAAAATTATAACATTTAGCCGACAGCCATTTTCAATGTAATTTGTGCAGGGTCCTTAAAAAAAGCGAAAATCTAAGCGAGCACCATCTAGTGGTCATATTACAAACTAACAAAAAATCGATGGTACGGTTATCGCGAATTTAACCGTGAGGCATCTAGTGGTCGTATTACAAATTAAAAAAGAAAAATCAATATAAAAGTATGGTTCTTGGTCACGTGCATATCTGCGCAGACTCGCCAAATAGTTCCGAACCGTTTAACACGTAACTGTCGTATCTATTGTAGCTCCTTAACCTATGAATCCAAACGAGTTCCAATACTCATCTTAAAACAGTACAAGGCAGTTCAAAAGAACATAGTTAGAATGTAAAAAGTGAAGTTTGGTTTGTGGAAGTATTTTAAAATGTTAAAATTTTGGAAGCCCGGTATAAGAACTGTCGTGTGGAAGTTAAGAATCAAACAAATAATGTAAAAATGTTAAAAAGTGTAGTATAGTGATTAGGCAGGATGCAAGATGTAAGTCGGAGATTCCCTGGACTACTGTATCGGTCAGACTTTGTGTAATTGTAAATTTTCATGCAAAATACTTGTATTAGTGTAGGACTGTTTGTTTAACCGAATATTATATCACAATGGATTTGAACTTTAGCAATGGCAATAAAATACCTATTATATTTCTGAAAAATCGAATTGTCTGTTTGTACATACATCCCCAAAAATTAAATATTACTATGCACACTAAAACGCTCATGTCCAAAACAGTGTAAGAAAAATATGTGGCGTCTCTTAAGGAGTTAAAAGTTTTCCGCTCGAACTTTAGAAATAACCCTTAAGGGCCGTTGTTCACAAAATTATTTTTGAAAGCCATCTTTGATGTCAATATTTTCACATTTTAGTACCAGTCTGTCACAAAATATAATCCGGTAGTTAACCATACAATTTAAAAAATACCTATGTAATTTTAATACCTTTATTATTCGGTCCTAAATGCGTGTAATCTGAGTTTGCACCATCCCGGGTGGTGCGCTTAACTTTTTTTTTAGTTTTTTGCTTGTGGCTGGAAAACGGAGCGTCGGACATAAAATGCCATTCTATTCAATAATGCAGAGGGCTAAATTCTGCAGGTGCTTCACCAGTCGGGCTGGTTTAAGTGGCAGCCGAGGTGATTCTTGTAGAGAAGTACCACCATCTTGTCAAGTCCGCATTCTAGTTTTGAAATATCTTTGCTCATTACATATATAATATTATCTTCCACTGTACAGGGAACATAGTGACATTAGCGCCATCTCTACATACTAGGAAGAAACTATTAAGTAGTTTAAAAATTTTAAGGTGACGTAATCGGGCCATCGTCAGTTGCCGATTCTCGTCCGATTAAACAAAGCTCCAATCGGACCGTCGTCGGCCCTAAAGCAGATAAAGTAGGCGTCGGCATAAAGTCGTCTATAGTAAATTGGGCGATCGTCAGTTGCCGATTCTCGACCGATTAAAGAAAGTTCCTATCGGACCATCATCGGCCCTAACGCAGATAAGGTATAATGTCGACTATAGTAAATCGGGCCATCGTTAGTTGCCGATTCTCGTCCCATTAAACAAAGCTCCAATCGGACCGTCGTCGACCCTAAAGCAAATAAAGTGGGCTTCGGCATAATGTCGACTATAGTAAATTGGGCCATCGTCAGTTGCCGATTTTCAACCGATTAAACCAAGTTCCAATCGGACCATCGTCGGTCCTAAAGTGGTGTCGGCATAAAGTCGACTGTAGTAATGTCGACCTCGTCAGTTGCCGATTATTGACGGAAAACTGAAAATCGCAATCTGACCAAAATCGGGCCGATGTTGTCGACATTGGCCTGATTCAATGCCGACGATTTGGGTTTGCTGGAAAGGGGCCCAAATATTTTCAAGGCTACATTTCGTAGCCTTTTTGTAGCTATTTGGTTACGGTTAAATTAATATTGCAGCTGCTGTCGTTTTCTGGAAAACGGCTGCAATATTAATCAATAAAAAAAAATCTAGAATTATTTCAAAGACTTTTTACATGTGATTCCGTCAAACAAGCCTAGCTACAATGTGTAATGTTTATTTGACCTTCCTAGCTTGGACAGAACTAAAGTTTTAGGTTGGCACCTCAGCTTAACGGTTAAGCTAGGGAGGTCGCGTTTTCTCGGAAACGGCTGCAGCTACAAATTTAATTTAACCGTAACAAAATAGCTACAACATGAAGCGTTGAAAATATACTGCAGAACATGCAACACCAGAAAGGACAAATATTTTTAAAGTAATTTAAAAAGTTAAGCTCGCCACCTGGGATGGCGCAAACTTAGATTATATACACACATTTAGGAACAAATAGAGGTATTAAAACGATTTCCAGATCGCTGGCAATTAATTCCTCTTAACGCTTTTTTTTTACCTAATTTGACTGACATATTAATCCATTGAACAAATGCTACTTTATTTATGTTAGTAATAGTTTGACAGTGCAGTTTATCAGAGCAATCCTAACATTCTTAAAATTACCTACCGTATTCTAAAAGAACCCCGCACACCGGTCCATGTAACCCAGACATCGGGCGATTTTGGAATTTTTTTAATATGTTGTAGGTCTGGACAAGGGCTTTAAAAAAATGCGACCTAAAAGTTGGTGAGACATTTGGTTTCGCTATAGCGGAGTACCAAATGTGAGATAAAATATCATTGTGAAATATTATTTTCCCAAGAAAACATGCAGTAGTAGTAGTAGTAGAGAAGGGGCGGCGCGAAGCCTGGCAAGTAGGCCTCCCTGGGCCCTTTCTGCCCTACCCCGAGCCTGCCCCTAATCCACCGCCTGCACCACTGGTCTGGCAGTTTGCTCATTTGGTCTCACTGTTCTTTTTGCAAAGTCCAGTATTTTGTCCCATTTGAGCGTGTGCAGGTCCTCCTCATCCACGGTCGGGAAACCGAATACCTGATATCTCGTCCTCTGGTATGCCTCGCAGTTCGCTATAACGTGTCGAGATGTCTCTTCTGCCCGCCCGCAGGCCCGGCAGGTCGAGTCATTCTCCACCGCGATCCGGGTCATGTGCTTCCTTAGTCGGTTGTGACCTGTTATGATACCTCTCAGCAGACCAGCGTCCCTTCGCGATCTCCCCAGAAGCCATTTTTGTCTGGCTACATCCGGGCCCTTCACGAAGTCCTTGGTCTGTCTGCATCCTGTTCATGCTCTCCAAGCGGTCGTCATGGCATCGTTGGCCCATTTATTGAGTCGACTTTGCAATTGTCTCTTGGTTGTTCTTAGGAGTGGGTGCTTGCCCCGATCCTGGCGAGCTCGTCGGCCATCTCGTTACCCGGCACCCTCATATGTCCCGGTACCCAATTAGTGTCACTTGTTTACCCTCTCCCAAGGATTCCAGTGCATCCGCACATTCCTCCACCAGGGTGTTGGTGATCTTGGGCGCCCTTAGTGCCTTTAGGGCTGATTGGCTGTCGGAGCATATATAAACATGCTCCTCCCTACCGTTCTTTATTTCTTCCATGCTTGCAGCCATTACTATGGCATACACCTCTGCCTGAAAGACGGTGGCTTGCTCTCCGAGCGGGTAGCTCTTTCGAACCTCCTGGTATTCCACATAAACCCTTGATCCTGTGGTTTGCCTCTCGGACAGTTTAGACCCGTCGGTGTAGCAAATCACGGCGTTCTCCTCGAACTGATCACAGAGGTTTTCACTCTGCCATAGTTCCCTGTCTGGGATGACCACTTTGTACCTCTTGTTGAATCTCCAGGGGTTTTTTGGCCTTTGTGTTTTAATCGCTGCCATAGGGATTTCTCTCTCGGCGATTTGGGCAATCCTAAGATGCCCCGCAGCTTCCCCTCTTCCTCTCCATTGACCTGTATCTCTCAGCCGGAGGTGGGTCGTCATCGCTTCTTTTCTGATCCAGATCGGAAGCGGCGGCAGTCCCAGAATAGAAAACATGCAAGTATTTATTTATTTTTTTAAAGGATGGTGTAAATGTACATTTGTAGATATTTTCTCAATGTTTTCTGACAGGTTGGGTCAGTGGCGCACCGTAAAACTATTAAAATACTCTTAATTTACCAATTCAACGATATTATGTATGTATTTTCTGTTATTTTATAGATTTTTCCGAATTTATTAATTAAATCTATGTGCTTCAATAATATAATCTTACTTATCTAGTATTTTGCTTCAATATAAATATTCCAACACAGTGGCGTAGGGCGACCCATAAATTATGTTTTTTTTTTATGAAACTTAAGGCGGCTAAGTTTCACGAATGTCTAAAGCAAGTAATTGTTATTATTCTAACTAATGCGGAAATAGTATATGTTACATAACGAGAGAAGGAAGTGACATTTTCACACGAGCGTGAATGTTGTGAACGAGGCGCTAGCTGAGTGAAACAACACGCGACTGTAAGAAAGTTACTTTCTATCGAGTTGTGTACGCTATTTTTCTTACGACCACCATCTCAAGAGAAGTAAGTATATTCTTTTCTAGGGAAGAAAATGGTTTCAGGCTATTTCCGACGCTTCTACAAATCATAGCCTACTAGATACCTACATTGTTTGGATGGTTTGCTGTCATTCATTTCCGTCACTAGAGAAGAAAACATTATGGTCTCTAGAGAAGAAAATAAAATTGATATGCGTGTGAACTGTGGTCGTAGGAAATTTGTATTTTTTTCGCACGCGACTGCCAATGATACTTTACGCGTGAAGATATGCGTGCTGTGGGTCAATAAATGGAGAGATGTTGGTGGATGTATCCGTTCAGAAAAAAGAAGGCAATATCATAACATAAAAAGGCGTGTTTTCGTAACAGCCTACATCACTTTTTGGGTTAAATTCATTTTAAAAAAAACCAGAACAAAACAAAAATGTCAATATATTTTACATTACGACACTACGCCACAATTGACAACTATGACATGTAGCAGCTAGCAAATATCAAAATTATAAAACGGCTTCAAGACGATTTCCGATCAAATTGAAAAAATAAACAGTATTTTAATAGTTTTACGGTGCGCCACTGACCCAATCTGTCAGAAACCATTGCGAAAAGATCTACAAATGGACATTTACTCTATCCTTCTAAAAATAAATAAACACCTGCATGTTTTCTTCGGAAAATATTATTTCTAAATGTTATTTTATCCCATCTTTGATACGCCGCTGTAGCCAAACTAAATTCCTCACCAACTTTTAAGGTGAATTCTTTTAAAGTCCTTCCCCAAACGTACAACATATCAAAAAAATTACAAAATCGCCCGATGTCTAGGTTACATGAGCCAGTGTGCGGGGTTCTTTGCTAGAAATACAGAATGATCGATTCAAAATTACCTCGAAAGACTTTAACTGTAAGCAGAATTTGTTGTTCTGAACAAGAATTAGTAGAATATATTTTTGTAAACTATGGGAGGTGCATATTTCATTGTCGGCACACGCCCAACAAGCATTTGGACGTTATAGTACGTTATGGTCACGTAGGGCAAGAAATACCTGACATCGGTTCCGACGTCCATCAGTCTTCCTGAGGACTTGATTTAGCACCTAAGTGGGGAATCAAAATTCGAGTCGTTTCGACGTCGGGTGCTACACAGTGTTTTGGTCAAATATTACGTCAAATTACGTAGACCCACGATCCAAAGTTTTACTGTGCACACCAAGTTTAAAGTTATTAGGTAAAAACTTTTATATGTCTAAACGAACACATCCCAAGGAACTGTGGATGACAATAATTATTATCTTAGTTATTGTAGGTAACTGAAAAAAGTTAGTTTTACACATTCTATGGATCCAAATCTTCCAACGAAGGTCAGTTTACTGATAAATATAATTAAAATAGACATTAAAAAAACAGAAACCCACAAAAATAATTCAAAAATATTAATTTAAAAAGAAAATTAACCTAAAAGTTAAATATTTATGAGGAAGCCCGTTTCTTATAGTAAGACATTATAGGCATTTAAAAAATGCATTTTAGTTGCCAACAAATGAGTTAATTTACATATTGAGCCTTTAAAATGAAAAAATAAAATGTATAGTTGTAATGGCGCATCGATGCTAAAATGGCGTTTCGGGCGCCGACCAAATTTGTAATGATTATTTACCTATTCGGACAAGCACACCTCCTGCGACGTCGCCTTGTAGAACGACCCGACCTAGAATATTGTAGTATAATTGTAGGTCACGCACCCACGTCGGTGGAACTCGGAATAGTTATATTTAATAAATAAAAGTTTGGCAACGTCAATTTTATTACAATTCTACTTTAAAACTCATACTAAATATAACGTCTCATGAATTGGATGTTATACCGGGTGTCCCAAGGTGAGTGGCCTACAAGATTATTTTGGAAACTATACAATAGAAAGTTTTAAACTCTCTATTTTAACATAAGTCCATGTAAAGTATATTTATAAAATACTTTCGTATTTGCAGTGTGGCCATTGACAGGAAATCTTGGCAACAACTTTGTTATTTTGAAAACACCCTATATATATTTGCATTTTTGGATTGGTTTGATTAACAAGTTTTCACGTCGTATCTTGGTTATCGTTTGAGACTATTTTTAAATTTAACTCAGGGTTAAAATATTTCAAGGTAAAACGATAGCCTGGTAGGAGTGTGGAAACCGTTTTGTCCTGTCTTTAACCGTTATGATGTTACGGGCTGTCAAAGTTATAACATGGCTATTTTCACCTGTCAATATTTTAAAAACAGTTGAAAATAGGTATAGGACATTATGCATAAAATGGACCTAGAATGGTTTGTAGAATCCAAAAATGCGAAAATATACGCGGTGTTTTATTTAAAATAACAAAGTTTTTGTCAAGATTTCCTGTAAATGGCAGCACTGCAAATACGAAAGTATTTTATAAATATACTTTACATGGACTTATGTTAGAATAGAAAGTCTGGAAAGTTTCTATTGTATAGTTTCTAAAATAATAGGCACCCACCCTGGAACACCCGGTATGACGTCCAACATACATCCTAAATTTATTGACGTCCGTTTTCACTTTGGCCCGTCCTGAAATTTTATTCTAAAAACTACGTCGCCGTAATTAACGTTAATTTACGTAGCTAATAAGTAGCGAGTATCACCAACATTTGGCTACGTCATTTTTGGTAAGTATCGACGTCACAACTGATGCACTAGTTGTTGTCGACGTCAGTTCTTAGTAAAAAATACGTTGTTTGATGGACAAAACAACTGCCGACCTAAATTTCAAGTCAGAAAAATTTACACAAAATAATCACGAAAGTTTTCTTAGATCAATGATATCTAACCACTGTTCAAATCTTTCTAAGGAATTTTGAATCACCCTGTTGATATAGTACCAGATCTTATGATGATGATGTATGAAAAAAATAAAATATGAAAAGTTCGAATCAGAAGTCAGAGTTATAATTATATTAATAGGTGCAGTACTTAGTTCTCGAGGAATTGATAAAAATCTGACTGTTAAAGGTAGATATTCTTTTTTTTTCTGTCAGTGATCTTAGCTCAGGAAATGTCTAAGCGACGTTCAAATCGGGTCATGTGATATCCATATTTTTTGGAGTCAAATAAACATCAGAATTGGCTGGACTTTGAACACAAAATAAAAAATGTACCTACGGGTATAGAAGGCGACCTGACGACTTAGTGCCCTTTTATAGATTTTTTGCTACCCGTTGCGCCTCTAGTGACTCGGTCTCGAAGCTTGAATTAGGGTAGCGGGAAATTTGAATTCGGATATTTTTTAAATTATTTCAGTTCATTAGAAACAACATTATTTTGGAAAACCTAATTCATCAATAATTAATTTTATTTTCCAAAATATTGTTGATTCTAATGACTATAAATTTAAGAAATAAACCAAATGCGGTATATTTAATGTATTAAGATATATACATATCGAAACTATTGTATTATCGGCCTCGATAGCAGCAGTTTCTTTCGAGTTTTCTCCATTTTAAAAAATCAGCATTTTTGAACGGAATGGGCTAAAAAAATGTAATTAATAAATTGGAGCGTTAATAGACCATCAAAATTGGTGATACCGTAGGCAAAATATTTTAATTTAATTAATTTTTTTTTGTGAAAGTAAATTTGCAAAAACAGGAATTGTTGTTTTCTACGGTTACGGTAATTTGTGTTGGTGGTTTAAAAATTCTTTTTAGCATCTTAATTTCGGTAATACGGTAAACAAATAAGGTGACGATAAATTAGTGATCTATTAACTCTCTTACAGCCACTTGCACCGACGTTTTTCCAATGGTTCTTTAACAAAAGAACCTTTAAATTTTAAAGGACATTTAATTTTAAATGACTTGCACGGGCTCAATTTTTTTTAACTTTTACTAAAGGTTCTTTATTTTCTTCACAGTACGGCAACGTCGCACGAATTTAGGGATTTCTGGGGTTTTGTAATTGGCATCTCTGTCTCCAATAACCTAAAACTTTCACATATTTTTTTTATTTTATTTTTTATGGTTCTGTTGTTTTCATTTGATATTTTTTGATGATGAATTGTTCATCTAGTCGAGGTAGCTAGTTGTTACATGGACTATGAACATAATATAGGCTATTGTGCAGTGCTTCAATTTCAATGAGGGCTAAAAAGGGAAAAAGGGGGCTGAATCTTAGTCCCAGGGAGCCGTTGCCCATCTATTCAATATTACTCCAAAACATCCATGGATGCTGCACATGCTAGCAGTGAAACAGCTAGAGGTCAAGGGACAGGACAAAGAGGCAAGTCAAAAGGGTAAGTATTTTGATAATGAAATATAGCAATCTATGTATAATGCTAAACAACATTTTCTTTAAAAGTAGTTCTCGGCCTACTTAATTATAGACTCTCCACTTTAACATAATATATATATATTGAAATTCCAATTAAAATATTTGAGAATCTTTTATTATTATTATTATTATTAAATCCTTTATTTGGCAAATACCTAGTTTGGTTTTTAATTTATTGTAGGGTACCGATCAAAGGAGGCCATCTGCCACCGTAGTTAGAATCATGGCATCAAGTACCTTAGCATAGAAATATGACTTCCTAGTTGACAAAAAGAATATGATTGCTGACATCACCCTAAAAAAGTTGGAAAGAGAAGCATTACATACTGACAAAGAGCATCAACTCCGGAAGAAAAACCTGGAGATAAAAATAGAAGTACTCGCTGACTTTTTTAATACTATGCAATATATTCAATTGACTGCGAGAGTGGATTTGGTCACATTTGACAATTCAATTAAATATATTCATCTATATCAAGCTTTAGGAGAAACCAATCTATCTTGAATGTGTTACATATTATATGAAAGGTACCTGCCTTTTTGCATTTTACTGGTTTTTTAAAATAGGTAACTTATAATTGTTTTTTTTGCGCCTTAAAGGAGATTTGTTGTAACTGAAAGTGGATATTTTGCTAGATAAGAAAAATTTGACTGTTTTTCACAGGATTTTACTATTAGTAGTAGTATTTAAGAGTTGTACTTATGTACATTTTGTTACAATTTATTTTGTCTCAGGCCTCTTTGGCCTTTTGCAATCGAGCGGTATTATAATTTGGTTATTTTGAGTAGAAAGTGCGTGAGCTGGCACTTATTTTTTTGTCGTTTTTTAGTTACAGGTGCAGGGTGAAAAAAATCGCCTTGTGTACAGAAAAATCAATACAGTTTATTAGAATAAAGAAAATTGAAAGCATGTTGTTTATTTTACTGACATACCTATATTAAAAAAAACCACCAAAAAAATAATCATAATCAACAATTTAAAAAAAAAACAGCAATTGTAAAACCCTAAAATACAGAGCTGCTTTTTTGTATGTCATAATTTTGCCAAAGAAATGAAATTTATTTTTTAATTTTCTTTAGTACATAATAAATCATTTCCATTCTGCACAACATTATGACGCTGACCATACATTTCAATTTGTTGAGTTTGCATAAGATAATTTAATATTCTTCCTTGTTTATATCTTCTGGTATTGGGGGCTCTGGCTCGTTCATTTCTTTGGCAATATTATGAAGCACAGAAGCAGCTACTATTATTATCAGAACTGTGTCCAGTATAAGGCAAAGCCCATAAGCCATAAATAACTGGAAACCGACGTTTCCAGATCCAAAATGTAGGTTCTATTGAAGTTCTTGTTCGAATTAAGGCTTCATTATACAGTTGTTCACCTGGTGTAATTGGATTTGCTAAAGGTGTCAGGAGGTAATTTGAAAGACCATATCCACTGTCTCCTGAAAATAAGAAAAAAAATAGGTAAGGAGAGGGCTATAATTTAGGGAGCTGTTGGAGAAGCTTGTTTATAAACACTGGATTATTATAGTTTTGATCAATATTAGCTAAAAATCATTTAATAAACAATCCTGGAAGATGATCAGAGTGTTGGGCAAAAATATGCCTCCAATGTATATAAACAAAAACAATTGCAATTATAAATATTTTGGTAACCAACTTTTAACCCCCCCCCCCTCACCCCGTGTAAAACATTGACTAGTACCTACCTGTCATCTGGATATTCCAATTGATCCTCAACGTGTGTTAACCTGAATCTTCGAGGCACCTTCGAGCCAAAATTAACAAAATCCAATATTTCAAGATCATCTTCAAGAGCATCCTCTACCAGCTCATTTTCAACAATGTTTACATATTCCATAATAACATTTTATGAATTTTCTTTTTGCTTGCGTTTTGAAAAAAAGTAAACTATACCATGAAAAATGGGTCGCAAAACTAACCCCACAAACAATGAAAGGTGGTAAGGTGTATTTGCTTTATTGGTAATATTGGCAAGTGAATGTCATTGGTTATTTACTACAGTAGTATTATTGGCAAAATTTATTTTGCCAATAACTGAAAAAACGTGTTTTACATACCAAGTGCAACGCAATCATTCCTTTAAAAATTGCATGCATTTCTAAACCACCTTTCCGGTCCGATCAAACGCATTTTTTAAATTTCCCGCACGATTGACATCTGTCGTGCGGTTGACAACTTGACGTACTTGCCGACGCCATTTTAATAATATTCTGCGGATTCTTCCTATGTGGGTTCCTTTTTGTGTTTTGCAAGTTTTCTTTTAAAATTGGCTTAAATTTAGTTTGAGTTTTAAGTCACCATGGATGTGGAAGCCGATACTGCGTAAGTACTAATATTCTTTTGTTCTTAAATAAGGTCGGCCTAGAGTGGACTTAAAAATGTTCAGAACTACCAGTAAAGCAACCAAAAATCGTCATTTTTGCTGGGTTTATACAGGCATATAAAGATTAAAATAAAAAATAATAACTTTGAACCGAACAGCACACAGCTTCTGCATATGTATACAAAAGTGAATGACACCAATAGTTGAAATAATTAAACTAAACTCCGAACAGCACACAGCTTCTGCACATGTATACAAATGTGAATGACACCAATAGTTGAAATAATTAGGTACTATCTATTAGCGGTCAGAGCACTCTATCCGACGTAAAAAAACAACGAAGCATCGGCAGAAAATTTCGCTCTCGCCCAGCCCTACTTTTTAGAATGACAGTTGTCAAACAACTATTTTTGAGGTTATGTTTATTGTTTATTTTTTTCGGGCGACCGTTCTTTACTCGTTTTAAAACTGCAGTAAAAAAACTAAAAATTTAAAAGTGAAATTAGTGCAGTCCTTTCGTAGTGCTTCAGTGCCTGTTCGTAGGTGTGATAAGGAACTCTTTGCAGTCCTTTGAAATAAAGTAAAATCTGATCTACACCTGCTACTTACCTTTGGATACCTTGAAGCATAAAATGGTGAGTAGGTTTTTAGCTTAAAATATTCGTATTTAAGTTTGGACAAAAATGTAAAATTTTGGTAAAGATTTTTTGATTTGTGCCTAGAAATAATGCCAAAGGCAATCTTAAGACCATATGACACAGAAAAATACTAATTGCTTACTAAACTGCTTAAAAAACCAAATTTTTAGGTTTGCTTTGGTTAGGTTAAGGGGTTGGCTAGGTTTACTAAGTTAGCTTAAGACTGTATGACACAGAAAAATACTAGATTGCTAGTAGGTACACATATGAAATGCAAAATATCTAAGAGATTTATGGAGGATTTAAACTGCTTAAAAAACTAAATTTTAGGTTTGCTTTGGTTAGGTTAAGGGGTTGGCTAGGTTTGGTTAGGATTACTAAGTTAGCTTGGTTGTTTTAGTAAGTTATCCTCAGTTTCAACAAAACTAAAAAGCAAAGAACTAACTAACCAAACAAACCAAATCCAAGCAGCAAAATTTTCAACCTCAAGTTCATATGAAGTAAGCAAGTACCCATTCTGAGCAAGTTCTTATCAAAGCATAATTTTTTGATGAAAAGCGTATGTACTGTCCAATCCAAAAAATGCAGTTTGGAACAAAAAAAAAGACAGATAATCAGACAAAAGTTCTAAAAACTGGATTTTTAATATCTATATATATTTTGTTTGTTTAGAACAATTTGCAATGTTTGTTTTCTAAAAATCTAAATAACTGGACAATGTGGCACCTAATTTTATCTACTGCCCATAATGACCTACTTAGCTACATATATTTTTTAGGACAAATGCTACCAAGAAAAACTCCAATTCATAAATAGAAAGGACTCATATAAACTAGAACAAGATGAGCTGCACCCCCTTTAATGCTTTGGATTATCATAGGTTCAGAAATATTAGCCTCTCATTGTGATTAATTGCCACGCTGGATTAGGTTCATGCACATATCAGAAAAGCAATCAGTGATAGATGTTCTTTGCCAGTGGATTAACCCATCATGAAAAGGAGAGTATTGCAAAGAACTAACTTATATTAATTTTTCGAACCCCAAAAGACTACTTGAAAATCCAGAACTATGTAAATTTACAAAAAAATGTAAGACAAACAACTTTTTTTTATTTCTTTTACTGGGACTTTTCCATCCATTCTAGGATCAATGCCCAGTGTTGCCAAAGTGAGATCCAAGTGTAAAGTTTTTGGGACAAAAACAAAATATCCACTGTGTGGCCGGGATTTGAAACTGGAACTTTGCGTGTGGCAGACAGATCCGCTGCCCACTTCTCTATTATAGGTTAGATTTTTTTGGGAAATTACATAGCTTTGGAAAAATGTAAGACAAACAACTTTTTTTTATTTCTTTTACTGGGACTTTTCCATCCATTCTAGGATCAATGCCCAGTGTTGCCAAAGTGAGATCCAAGTGTAAAGTTTTTGGGACAAAAACAAAATATCCACTGTGTGGCCGGGATTTGAAACTGGAACTTTGCGTGTGGCAGACAGATCCGCTGCCCACTTCTCTATTATAGGTTAGATTTTTTTGGGAAATTACATAGCTTTGGAGTTTCTGTAGTGGAGTTTCTGTAGCTGCTAGTCAGTTTAGTATTAGGCCTTATGAAAAAATGCAAAAGGCAATACTTTTTCTTAAGGATAACACAAAATTGACACTTAATTAAACACTGGGAAAATAAAATTTACTGAAGATCAAGCAAAAGTATTACTTTATCTATTGAAAATCAAGCCAAAGAAAAAGCCTGGTTTGATTTTTAAGCGGGAAGGGTAGTCTCTAGCTTTAAATCTCCATGTATGACAAAACCTGAAAACCCTCCAAAAAATCTGTTACCCCTCATCTGAAAAAAAGCTGGTGTCTATGGTTGTTAATATGAAAATAAGGTTTAGAAACATTTAAGATAGATCACAAAATGGAACATCCATCAGCTGAAATTTCAAAATGTGTTTTATTTTTGCACCCCACCTACCCATAGTTTGGTGCAAGTCCAGATGAAATTTTAAATTGCCTAGAATGAGTTGTTGGTTGTGTAAGTGCCCATATACTACACTAATTTCCTTTAAAAATTCTTGTTTACAGAAGGAAGAGAGAATAGAATATCCCTCAAAGATTATCATCCATATTACTATCAGATCCAAATGCAGATGTTTACTGAAACCAACTTTGGTGAGTTTAAAGAACTAATTCCTGACCTACTTGGAAAATATTTTACAAATTTTTTTTAGCATTTTTATGACATTTTCAACAAAGATGTAAAAAAGTGGTATTTTTACTCCAATTTTCTAAAAATTTGTGCCTGCAGCATATTTATAGCATGTTGATACTGGATTTCACCCCAACCCAGCCCCCTTGGGCAGCTGTCCACTTTTTTTTAAGCATGTTATTGGCAAAAAAATTAAGTTAAATCAACAACTCCAAATCTGATTACCCTGCCCCTAGATTTTAGACTAAGTCCACCCTTGCATAAAGTGAATATTAAAGATTAAAATAATGCTGGGAAAAAGTCTAAAGAGACTGGGAAAACACCAGGAATTTTTTAATAAATTTTGGCTGAACACTGATGAAATATTTTTTTTTAAATAGGCTGAGGCCAACTTGAATAAAGAATAAAATAACATATTTACAGAACGAAAATTTAAAAAAATTAAAAAGCTACTAAAAGTTGAACTTGAAGACCCTGCCCTAGAATAGTTTTGTTTGTTGGATCATTGCAAATACAAAACTTTTTTTTTGTTGTAAGGTTTTTTCCTAATGTTATAAAGATTTCTAGGCTTAAAACAATATTGTATAAAAATGTAAATTTTAAAAACAATAAAGTACAGTTACAGTTACAAACCTAAAACATTTGTTGATATCTAAAAGCACAATTAGGCATCTAAAATAAATACTATTTTTTATTTTTAGAAATTGAACATCCAGTCAGCAACAGAGTACATGGAAATTGTAAGTTATATTGTCTTTTTATTTTATACTATATCTTAAAAACTAGAGTTATTTAACAACGTTTTTTACCTTGCTTTTTTACCTCAAGCAATTTTTGAAAGAAATAATTTTTAATATATGTTGTAATGCCATTTTCAACAATAGAAAAATCGAAATTAAAACTGCATTTTGTTATTTCATTACATAAGTAACTGCCAAGGGGGTAACAACTGATCTAAAATTTGTACATGTTATATGGGTAATATGAGTGATCTTCCCCTCGGTAACTGCATTAGGAAAATAACAATTTTGGATTGGATTGATTCAGTTGTGGGTAGAATTTTAAATTAATTGTATATAATTATTTCAGGAGCAACATCAACTGTTCCAGAAGAAGATACCCGTGCAACATTACAAAATTATCTGCTATTACAAGCAATATGGCAGTGAAAGGGTAGTACTGCAGAAAACCTGATGATGGCAGTAAAATGGTGCAGTGTGCTAACCGTTGGTGTAAAATCCAGTGGTTTCACCTTCAAACAAAAAAAACAATAGATAGGTACTGTTTCTTTAAGATCATTTGCACAGCTTCTAGTTAGAGTTAGGGTATATTTTTTTGATGCACAGTGTTTATTTTTTCAGCTAGCTTCTATTTCCTCTTTCTTTAATCACTTTCTCTATTCGAGAAGGACAAAAACCATATAACTATGAGATACTATAATGGCCGAAGTGTCGCAAAATGTGTAACAATAAATCTACTCATGCCGACAAGAATTTATAAACTAACTTAATTGAGAGTTATTATCTCTACGGCCTTTTTTTCGGAAAATGCAAGGGCAGGGCCAATATAGTATCTCATAGTTATATGACAAAAACAGAAGCTAACCGCAAAAAGAAAAACTACATTAGCTCTTATACTTACATCGCGAAAATCTAAAGTAAGCTCAGGGAATTCAAAACATGCTGATGCAAATGAAATTTTTTATTAATTGCCACTAACAAATCTGCCTCTATTGTAGATAGACCATTTGATTAAAGACTATGGCAATCTTAGAACATTGAAGTTTAATGTTCTAAGGTGGCAATTAACTGATAATTTTATTATTTTTTTACTCTTAGGTTATTTGAGTTTCATCACCTGTGATTGACATTAACTTTTATTTGATAAATTATATCATTTTATCAATCATTAAAAAAATTGTATTGTGTTAATGAAAATAAATAAAACTATTATTTGTATAGAAGTGCTTTATTTCATCTAAAGGAACATAAGTAACACTAATTCTGAGAATTTTCAAAACAAAATTATCTTATTTATATAGAAATCCATAAGGCTATAGAAAAACATTTACTATGGGGTCTTTCATTTAAATATAAATAAATATTAATGCCAAAAAATATATCAAAGGGGATAAATTACACACTTTATTGAAAATGTCACTTTTTGTCCCAATTACTCACTTTATTTAAAACGTCACTTTTTGTCCCTTTACCTTTACTTTTTATCCCTGTTTAAATTTGAAAAGTAACTTTTATTGCTAACATGAGGAATACAAAATGCAAAGCTGTTTATCCCTGAAGTGCAAAAAATTATTTATTTTAAAAACTTGCTGAACAAATTTCAACATTTGGAATAAACTTAGATAGGTATAAGTACTATAATTCTTGACGTAATAAAACGTTAAAATTATTTATTTTCCTTTTGACTACTTAAGCCCCAAACACACCAACGCCTGCCCACCCTGCTTTAAAAAATGCACAATGTGACAGAACCTGGATTTCCACTTTTAAATGCAGTCACATGATGCGTTTTTTGATGCAGGGTGGGCAGGCTAGGTGTGAACCGGGTGTTATGTGAGAAAAGTAAGTATATCCAGTGTAAGAAGACAATAAAGTTTTTGATTCATTGGTTGACTCTAAAGAGGTATAGGTATATACATAAAGTAGTTCCTTACTTTATGGTATATACATGCATTTTCCTTAAAAATTTGCAAAAAATTGATATCCAAAAAGTATATTTGTAGCTAAATAACATTTTGCGTTTTTTTATAATCTACCTACTAAGTTTTTCTCAGGTCGATGTTAGAGGGTAAAAATATAATGAAACACATTATTGTAATTATAAACAGTTACCCCATACATAAAACATCTAAAATTAAAATTATTTAATTTTGCTTTATGAATGGGCTAGCCCTTTAATACGCATCTTTGCAAAGAAAAGCCCACTTGATTGAAAAACATTGCATGCATAATAATATAGGTAAGTAAGTAGGTGATGAGTTTTCTTCACACAGGATAGTGAAAAGGTTCAACCCTAACTCATTCACTTCTTCTCCAATGGCATTACTTGTCAAATCTTGTTGATGGGTTTCCTATAATATAGGTATAAAAAAATCTAAATTAAAATTTTTATTAGGGAATTCACAATGTGTTACTCATGGACTAATTATACCCTCTTATTTCAGGTTGGGGTGGCTACATTTACGTAAAGCTAGTGTGCGCAATTTTTTTATTTTTTTTTTAATTAGAAGGGCGCACAATTTTTAAAAAAAAAGTTAGCACAGCAGATTTTATTGAGGGTTTTTTTATTTAACGTAAATACTTGTATAAATAGTTTTTAAACATGTTGCTAATTTAGGCATATTAGTTTTATAATGATTTTCATTTAGTATATCATTTAAAAAAAATATTTATACCTAATTATGTAAGGGGAAAATTGCAAATCAAGAATATATGTTATTTACCAAGATATTTACCTCAACTCCGATAGATGGCATATTAAATGATGACAGTTAATCTGGGTGATCAATATCCTCAACTGGTTTGCCCATCGAGGTTTGCCTAAAATAAAACAAAAAAAAATAAAGAAAATTTAGCAACAGTGTCATTATAATTCGATTATTGATCACCTATACAGGGTGTTCCAAATTCGATGCTCAACATGGGATCTCCTAAACGGTAGGAGGTACGAAAAGGTTTAAACTAGGGCAAAGTTGCGCAATTTAATGCTTTACTCAGAACTTTAAAAAAAGTTTACAAAATCCAAGCAGTTCCGGAGATAGGCGAAAAACCGAAATCTTCATTTTTAGTTTTTATTTGTTTGCGCCTTTATTATTAAAGCTGTCAGAAAACGGTTAAAATTTTCTACAGGCACTCTTTTAAGATCTACTTAATGTGAGATTGGACATTTCAGTGTGAAAGGGCAGTGCCAAGTTCATTTTTTCTTATGGACACGTGCTTTTTTTTCTCCTGCCGTTTTGTTCATAAAGGATGACAGATAACATTTTGCAAAATTATTTTGACAAGTCACCTGACGTTTTGGGTTAATTAACCATTATCAGCAAAAATTCAAATTTTGCTTTTAACTTACTCTAATGGGGACATGCTTGCAGTACCTTTTTTGACATCTTAAAAATGACAGATTTTGTAATAAGGAAAAATGAACTTTACAGTGCTCCTGTCACACTGAAATGTCAAATCTTAAAAACAGACCTGTCATTCAGGTACATCATAAAAAGTGCCTGTAGAAAGTTTTAAGCCTTTAAAATGAAAAATTCGATTTTTTCTCTCCGGAACCACTCGGATTTTGTAATCTTTTTTTTAGTTTTGAGTAACTTTGCAATAATTTAAACCTTTTTGTATATTTACAAAGTTCAAAAAGTTTTGCACCCCCTACTCATTGCCCTCAAGATAAAAAAAAACATGTGAATGTGAATAACATCGATTTTTTTTAATGATTTTATGAATATGAATATTTAATTCATGGATTTCTTAATGGTCAAAAAGTTTGAGCTTTATTTCAGCAATGTGATACAAAAGTTGAAGTCAAATAAAATTGTGAAATTCACTCAATAAGAACATGCTCTAAAAAGAACATGCTCTTATTATTTTTGACCAAGTTTGTAATCAATTTTTCAAAGAATACAAAAACTACCGTCAATAGAGTTTCAAACTGTTTCCTTTTATGTGGTTGTTTTAAGATGTTAACTATGCAGGTTGTTTGTTTTTTGTTTCATTCAAACAGAGAGGTGATGTATTACACTACCCCTTCACAAAAATGGCCTTGAATAAATTCAGTGTTATGAAATAATTAATCCTTGCCAAACTAATATCATGTAACATATCTAATTGGGTATGTAATGTATTATGATGCAGAATTTTCTGCACAGGAATGTAGGTATAACATTATTACCAGTAACAAAGTGATTGGAACGAACATGTACTGTTTGCCCAGTATCTGCTCCAATTTAAACCATTTTTCTCTTCTCTTCACTCTTCAAGGATCCACTTTATTGTTTTTATTTTTGATGGACGGTGCCTTATAAAATTCAAATTTTCCTCCGATGTTTTGTTTGTCTTTTTGGCCTTTGATGTTTTGTACTTATGGCAAATGTTTCACATAGCAGGCATTTCTGTAAAAAAGTAAAGTTTTTATGTGCATATAAAGATTTATATAAAAATAACAAGTGGGCCTATTATGCCCAGGAATCTACTGAGATTTTGAAGAGTGTAAATAAAACACATACTAACCAGGAAACTAAAACCTCTTCAGACTACAAAACAATACTTTTTCTTTAACTTATACCAGTTGAAGCTTAAGTGAAAGCCAAATGTGCATATATAAGAAAAGTATTAAACCTAAATCAAGTTTTGTATTCTGCAGGGGTTTTATTTTTCTGGATCGTATTTGTTTTAACTATGATCTATACAATTTCAGTAGACTCCTGGGCACAACAGGCCTTCTTAAGGCTGTAGTGCACGGTTCAGCCTTTGGAGTAACCACCAGTTTTAAATACTTACGAGTAAGTATTCATACCTGCCAATTTTAACAGATAAAATCAAATAATTTTTGTGTTAGAGTACCTCATGCAAAAATTTTCTAAATTTTTTTCGAAGCTCACAAGAAAATTTATTATCCAAGAAAGGGAAGAACTCGAGCAAAAAAAATCATTTTTTTTTCCCCAAAAGAAACAGAAATTTAAAAGTTAGTTGTGAAGAAAACGAAGAAAATAGTACCACTGGCAAAATTTAATAGTAGTTTTTAATACTTGTGACTAAAATATTACTTTCTTTACAAGCATGGTTTTAAAGAACGAGCGCTGTGAGTAAATTAAAATCATGAGTAAAAAAATCACAGTTTAGCTACAAGTTGTAAACATAAAAAATGGAAAAAACATACAAAAAACTAGAACACAAAGCATTTACTTCGTCAATGGCTACTCCGTTTTTATTGACATTCGTATGCAAAAAACAGTAAGTATAATTTCTTTATGCTCCTGAACAATAAAAAAATGTTTTGCAGTAAACAAAAATGCCATGTGTTTTTTATTTGCAGACAGGGAGTAAACTTGTGTTTTTGATGTACTTGTTATTAAAATCTAAGTGCTAAAAAATTTATTGTTTTGAACCTTGATAAAAAATTAATCTTAACTTAGGTAATATTAATATTTAAGCTCGTATTTGAGTTAGCTATTTACTATAGAACCGTTCCTGTCAACCTTATTTAATCAAACAAATAAACTTGCAAAGAACCTCTTTCATATTTTTTTTTGTGCTTTTTATATTTTTACTTTGAATTTCTGATGTCAAAGAAACCCTGAAAATCTTAGGTTATAGAAGTTTTTTGGTTTTTGCCTAATTTACCTAGGTAATATGTTTTCAGATAAAGCCCATTCATGCTTGTATCCACCAAGACAAAAATTTCCCAATTAGGCTTTAATCGAGGCTTTAATCATGATTAGATACTAATTGGTGTTTAGAATGTGGTGTTTTATATTTAATCATGATTAAAACTTAATCAGAGTTTTCACATTGGTGAACATGTATATAAGGGTCATTTAGAATAGCACAAAACTTGATACCTGTTAAGCGCTTTAGGTGTCAGATTTTTTATTTGGGTATTTTAAGTGTACAGCCCATCACTGACCAAAAGTAAAGAACTATTTACAAGACATCTTCAAAATCAGAGTCTGTCCTTCTAAAAATTTGGACTGTTCACCTATAAATTCACTATAAATTAACAAACAAAAAATTTGACTGAAATGAGCCTTTAGACCTCTTAAAATAGTTTATGTAGTTTTTATGCATGGATTTTTAGAAAGCTAAAGCCTCGGACAAAACTACAACAGTTGCATTGATTAATGCTTTTGGTAATTATGCAGTATAGGGTTTTCTGCCATTTTTTATGAAAAATTCTTTACGGGGGCACCTACTAGGGTCCCTAGGACCCCAAATCCACCTGCGCCCGATTTCTGTTTTGTTTTTTTTTTCAAGAGAAAAAAAGGGTGCCGCCGGGGGGAGGTTGTAATGTGTTTTTTTTATTGTTTTGGGTTGGGTTGGAATAGGTTGGGTTGGGCTGTGTTGGATTGGGTTGTTTTAGTGAAAAAAAATTAAAAAAAAATTGAAAAAAAACCAACCAGCGCAGGCGGATTTGGGGTCCTAGGGAACCTAGTAGGTGTCCCCCATAAAGAATTTTTCATATTAAATCAAAAATGGTAGAGAACTGTATACTGCATAATCACCATGCTTTTTTGTGTTGGATTAAGTTAGGTTAGGTCAGATTTTCCTAAATATGATTCAGTTTTGTTGGTGTTCTTGTGAAAAAATCGGATTTTCTGCAACTGTTATAACTTTAGCATTTGCCATTTTGCAAATAGATAGGGTCAGTCATAACTTTACCCACATTCTTTTAGAAAACCCTTTATTTTAAATGTTTTAATGGGTCCATATAAAGGAGGTATTTGTTTTGCTATTTTAAGCTATTATTTATGTACCTACCTTTATTGTTTTCTGGCAATACACAACAGGAGTACAAAGAGTTCCTTAAAACACTATAAACTCGAAGGAGTACAAAGAGTTCCTTAAGACACTGTACACTGGAAGGACAACAAAAAGTTGTTTAAAAAACTAAATGAACACTTTAAAGGGCTAGCCGCTAGTTTCTTAACATTAAAAGCACAAGATATCAGTTCTATAATTCAGAAAATCTAAAATTTGCAAATTTTCTGATGTCACTGAAAAAATGCTTGAAAGATGTTATAACCTTGAAATGTCAATACCCTAGCATAAAATTTTGGTTGTAATGACAATCAATGAACCATTTTAAATTTCTATGAGTAAAATTAAAGTAGGGATGGGCAAAAATAATTTTCTGCCGATGCTCAACTGTTTTTAGCTTGTGACGTCAATTGATAGTGGCTTATTAAACTAAACTCCATCATGCTGATTTCCTTACTAATATCTGTTAAAAACAAACCAAAAACTGAAAAAAAACCCCATTTAAATTACAAAAACAAATGAAAGTGAGGTTATGTGTGTCAAAGGGGCATGCTCAAATCCGTTTTAAGATAAAAATAAATGTTAAGTTACTCATCTTTTTATTTATGCTGTATAAATGCCTCCACTGTTCCAACTTTTATTTTAATTTTAATTATTATTTTTTTTTTTAATTTTTATTTTGATTTGGCTGTATGAACCCAGCATTAAATCGTGATCTAGACGCCACTTTACAAGAAAATCAAAGGTCACATTATGATCTACAATGCTTAAGCGATACTGACACTAATAATTTACAAATTTCTTTTGTAATCGAGCAAAACCGTTCTCAACTTAAAAGCCAGTTAACTCCTACCTGTGTTCAGCCTTCAGTGCCATTTAGCCTACTATTGCCGCCATTTTTATAACCAAATTGACAGGTAAAACATGAATTTTCTCTCAGTTTGGTGTTACTATGGCCTCTATAGTAGGCTAAAGGATACTATATCAAAAAAGAGTTAACTGGCTTTTTAGTTGAAGTGTTGGATCGAGCCATCTAAAGACTCATCAATTCAGTCTACGTCCAAGTCATTTCCTAACACTGAAATTTCTCTTGCTGACCCAGAGAATGATGACCCTTAAATTTCTTGTGAAACCAAGCTGTCTTTAGTTAATATCTTAAAATCTTTTTTAAAATTAATTTGAAAAAACTCGTCTGTGGTACTATTTTTTTATTTTAACGTAAATTTGCCAATTTTTAAGCAAAAAGGGCTACTGTTTCCTAAAACAAAATACTGGTTTATCCAAAAAAACTAATTTACAGCTATACTTACCAAAATTTAAACTTTTTTAGATGCTGTAAAAAATCCTTTAAGAAGTCAACCAACTTTTCCTCATTCTGTCATTGAAGATGCTACTAAGGCTTGGTTATGGGGTGCCTGTGACTGAAAAGGGGGCAGAACATCCAGGAAAAAAGATGCTGAATAAATCTTCATCTTATCTTATAACAAGAAGAAGGAAGTACTAAGTTTTTAAATTTTTGGCCAAGCAATTTTTATATAAAGCAACTGAAGCAAACCTTATTTTTTTGATTCACAATCAAAGAGATTCTAAATCAAATTTTCTCTGTTGCAATTTACTGTTGTATGGAAAACCTCCTCTTAATAAATATTTAAATCAATTTATGAAAGAATTTTCCTCTATCTTTGGCATGACCAAGACCACAAATATTATTCATATGGTTTCCATTCCTGTCTTCATGTTAGGATATAAATATAAGTGTATAAGTGTTTGTTTATAGTAACATTTATTTATTTATTACATATTGGTTTTTCTAGGAATTTTTGTTCAATTTAGGATAACATAAAATAAATGTGCATTCGTAAATTATGTGCATTATTTTATTTTTAATCCACAATCATTACAATTTTTATTTTTTGCATAAATACTTTAAATAGGAAGAAAAAGCCAATTATCAGTGGTATCGGAATTTGCATCTGTATCCCTATTGAGCCGACCAATCAAGGAGGTGCACTTTTAAACTTTTAATTTTTGCGTGGGTTTGGCACTTAGTGGTAAGGGTGATTCACCATATTTTCCCAACTACATAACTCATTTATTCTTAAAGATAGAAAAAAAAATAATACAATAGTTGCTTAGTTTTTCACAAATTTTAAGAAAATTTAACCAAAATATCAAATTTCGACATCAACTTTCTTATTTCAAATGGAAAACCCTGTATATTTTTCAAGAAAAACGTTGACTTAAGAGCAACTGCTTAAGATAAGCCCTACAAGATCTACCGAAATTTTAAAAAATATACAGGGTGTTCTATTTAAAATAAGAAAGTTGATGTCTAAGTCTAAATTTGACATTTTGAAAATTTTTATTGAATTTTCTTAAAATTCGTGAAGAACTAATCAACTTTTGTATTTAAACTATTTTTCTATCTCTAATAATAAATGAGCTATGTAGTGGGAAAAATATGGTGAATCACCCCATACATTTTTTACCAATATTGCCTGCAATGCCGGTATTTAGTATGCAGTGCTCCTCTACATTTAAACCATGCTAAGTGTGTATTTGCCATCAGTTTAAACGTATTCGTTGCCGTGGCTCGGCCGGTGGCTCACACAGGTGTGTTTAAATCATGTATAACGTACAGATTGCCGTGCGTCAAATTCTCATTGCCAATAGATGCCAATACTTGTAAGGCACGTTGCCATGACGGCATTGTTTGTGGGGAACCTCAAAAGAGCTAACTGAGCTTTAAAGATCGTTTAATTGACCAAATTTGGCCAGTTAGTTAATGCTCCTTTAAAGAACGTTTAAAAGACCATTAAAGTCGGTGCAAGACTCAAAATACGCTAAAGGTACTTTAAAGGTCCTTTAGCCTAAAGGGCCATTAAAAAAAAGTCGGTGCAAGTGGCCGTTATATATTTATTGATTAGGCTGTTTTTTCTCTGGTATGTAGAAACCTTGCCCCGGTACTTACCATAAAAGTCTGTTTCAGACTCCGGCGGTAAATGCAAGGATAGAATTACATGCAGCACTAGAAGGCTTCGTCCAGTTTTTTGAATAGTTTTCTGGTTTAAAATGTCGGGTGCATACTCTAAATCTATAAAGCGTTTCAGATGGCAAATCATTGTCTTTGGCGAGCTTGATCTCTAGGGTGTGAAGCAGAGGATCACTGGGACACAATACTTGGGTATAGTTTTCCAATTGTACTTATTACAAAAATCCAAGAAATTACTGTAACAGTTCAAAAAAAGGTTAAAAACAGACAAAACTAAATAACCTCAATAAAAAAGTCTCATGAAAAGAACGAAAAGACGATGACATTAATGGACATAGATTAAGATAGATGTCATCGGCGCAATTTGTCGCTTGAGCTTCGAGACCGAGTCACCAGAGGCGCTGTAACTTGTTTTTTTTTTTTTGCGATTCCCTTAGTAAGAGTTTTTTCTAAGGGCTAATTTTACAACCAAAGGTAAAACTCCAGATTAAACCATAGTTTAAACTTCAGTTTAATCTTTGGATTAATCAATCGGTAAACAAGTTGTTCAATTTTATAAGTCGGAGTTAAACTACGGCCATGAAGAAAGACTACATTTTCTTTACATATATAGGGTTGATTATTTTAACCAAAATGGCACCAACTAGAGCCAAAGTTGATAAAAATCAGTCAAGTAGTTTTTGAGATATCAGCGTTGGTTACAGACAGACATACAGCCAGACGACACGACAAAAATGTTCAGATTTGTCAAAAAAGATATACAGTATATATATACGTGTGTGGATGTTCCAACTCTTGTCGAATTTCCTTGTGCACAATTTCGCATATCTCTTGAGATAATTCAAACCTCTTTTTAAAATCTAGATATCGTCGGACTCCTCCAAAGGATTTGTTCTAGGACAGATAATATTTGGTCTTCGTTCTTCGACAATGTCAATAATTTCGTCATTCTTTATCCAGTTGATCAAAAATAAATTTTGAGTCATTGATCATAGCGATTTCACTAAATAGTTACAGTCTTTTTACCAAAAATAAATTTTTAAAAACTTTTGAGGTTATAATCTTTCGGTAACTATTAAACTGAAGTTCAACAAACACCCAGACCGCCGGTAACGGTTAAACCGAAGTTTGTTGGTAAACTGTCGACATCTGTCGTTTAAACTGAGGTTTGACGTTTAACTATGAGTTGTAAAATTGCGCATAAGTCTCTAGGTATATGCTTTTTGACTGGAAGGTACATTTTGTAAAAACTAAGACACAGCTCAGAGCATTTTTTTGCCGAATAAGCTGAAACTTCTTTCTAAGGCCACCGATTCAAATATTTGAATATTTCGAATCCAATAAACATTTTTTGTTGCTTTGCAGAACCAGCAACAAATGCTGACCGACGTGCTGAGCATACACAGGCCCCAATGCCAGCACAACATCGCCCCTGCCACCAAGGAAAGGTTGTACAAGTTACCCGTCAACAATTCCGTCATGGAGACTCATTCGTATAGTAGGCCTGTGTCAGTTATAAGCGATTGTTATGGAAATCAAGAAATGGAGGTGAGCATATCCAACAAGTTTTTTTTTATTTACACTGACTTTAGCAACGCCTTCGACAGTGTCTTTTATTATTTGCTCCAGTTATGGAACAGGATTCAGCTATGGGTCGGGTTCAGTTATGGGCCGGATCCAGTTGTGGGACATAATTTCCCGCAATTTACATTGTTTTGTGAAAGAGGGTTTTTTTTTAAACCTTCGCCGTGCAAAATTTGTTGTTTTTTTTTTGCTCCCACACAGGTCAAACTTTATTTTTACACTTCAACAACGACATTCAAATTTTCTTTCAGGTAAGCTGTAGTTTTTGACTTCCTGTATTTTTTTTTAGATTTACAACAGTCCTACCAGCACGATGCCTCCCAATCACCACAACTACAGTAGACCGCATCACATGTCCAAACCGCCCAGCATCATTATCGAAGAAGTGATCGACTACGAAAGCCATCAACTGACAAACCTTGACAGTCCTTATAGTTACGACCCGTGTCACAGTTACTCCAGTCAAGGATACAGCTCCGGAATGGATAACGGCTGTATGGCGTGACCCAATTAACATGTAAAAATTGTTTTAAGTTTTAGTTATTATCGGATATAACGATATAGACGGTGAATGCTCCAGTTATGGGACAGACCCAGTTATTGTCCAAATTCAGTTATGGGCCTGATTCAGTTATAAGACAATATCCAGTTATGGGCCATATGCAAAAGGTGTGCAAAATATTGCTAGTTTTTGATGTAGTTATCCGTTATAACTCATTTAAATGTTTTTATCATTCAAATTTTGTCTTTAAGGCATCTTATTACTAGAGCGTTTACCGTATCTACTTTTTTAAGCTTATTCTTTTCCATGTCTTTACTATTCAAACCAGTGATGTTTTTGCCAATATCACGTCCAATCAGATATTTAACCGTAGGTACTCTTTGGGAATTTTAATTGACTCTATCCACAATAAGAATAATAATCGTTCTGTGGAATAAAGACCAAAATTTTTGATGGATTTACTTCACTTTTGCTCCATGTCACTTTTTTTTAAATATGGTCTTATAGTTTTTATATTCAATTCATTGTGTTAGATATTTTCTCGCACCCGGTATTTTGTGTTAGGAATACCTAATAATTTGTGCTTATAAACTATTTTACAATTATTAAAAATACGATAAAAATTATAAGCATTCCAAATATACTTTAAACATACTTTCCTACCTTAATTTATTCACTTAAATGTTTTCGTTTCGTTTAAATAACTGCCATTTGAAAACTTATTTATATTTTTTCTATTTAGGTATTTATTGCTGTATATTTCTTCTTTTATGATGATGGCGTTAGGAAGGATCTCCTTGACTGTGTTGATTATCCATCATGCTCATAAAAATTGGTTTTTATAATAATTTATAAGATATCATCTACGAGTTTTTCTGGTTGTAATATTTGTTATGGGTTTTATAAGTTAGTTAAAACATATTAAAGCCTAACAAAACATATAAAATCTCATAAAAATTAACGAGTTTTCTGGTGAGACCTCATAAAAAAAATCTGTACTTTATCATATTTGTTATGGGTTTTATAAGTTATAAAAAACATATTAAAGCCTAAAAAAATATAAAATCTCATAAAACTCAAAAAGAAATTTAATAAACCTTATCAATAAAAATTAAAACCGTTTTTCTGCTTTGGATAATTAGTAAAGTTACGGGGTTCCTTCCAAATAAGTTTTTAAAATCGTAGATTTTAAGTTATATGGATATTAATTTTAAATATGATATAAATTATAATAAGGAGTATTAGCAGAACTTAAAAACAACTAGGCATTGATTGACATTGATAAACTCTGTACTTTTTTAACAATTATTTTTTTTTATAAAACATTATAGAAAAAAGCGACGTAAGCAAAAATTAAAAAAAAAAATTAATTTGTTTTTTTGCAAGTCAAAGAACTACTTAGTTAGGCTATGCCCAGTTGATTTTATGTTCCAATTATACTCTAAAATTTTTGTCTCACAATTTGCGCCCAAAAGAATTAAATTGGGCATTGCCCACGCGCAAAACTGTGAGACACCCAATTATGTAACTTTTATATCATCAAATCAGTACCTTTTGTCAATTACCTCTAATAATATATTGGTTGGATGGCAATGATATAGTCGCATAGACTTACAGTAGCAGATGCAGAAGGGGGGCGAGCGACCCCCCACTTTTGAGATAAGTTTAAACACCCCCACCTTTAACAGCTTTTTTCCTTCATTTTCATTCATTTCATTGCCATCTTACTATTATAAAAATGTAGTTTTTGTAAAATAGCACACATTTTATAACCATTGTTAAATATTTTTATAATTATATTTTTTATATAAAGTTGTAATCCTAAGGACATATAAACAATCAGCGTTTATTTTTGGGATGTTTTTATATTGATTAAAATTGTTATTATTTTAACAGACATTTTTATTGTTAGTTTTTATAAATAACAAAATTGTACAGGATTTCCAGTACTTCGTTGTAGCAATTTATAATTTTTTATTAAAAAACAGTTGTAATTTTATTGGAATCCTGTACTTTTCGTTTAATAATAGTTTTTTTTTGTATTTTTTTGCGTAGACATAGGTACTTGGGCAACTTATAAAAATAATTTGCTTTAAGTGCAAAAATGCTATAAATTTTATGCTTTATTTTTTGCTAGTGCCAAACTGTTTTCTGACAATTTGGTTTTGTTCAAACATGGTTTGTGTTCTTTTTTTTCAAACTAAAAAGATGACATAAGCTTCATTCTAAATTTTATAAAGACAATTTAAAACCTACATAAAATATTGTGATATAAGATGTCCAACATCAACTTAAAAATTTTACTTGTATTTTATTTTCGTTATGATTTGTTTGGTGCCATTATACTAAATTTTTAAATTCAACTTTTGTTATTTTTTTTTTTTGGTTTAGAGAGAAGAATGAATGCTAATTTTTTTTATACCTTCATCAAAAACATGATTTTAGTAACTGTCTGCAGATAACTGAAGCATGGCTTTTTTGGTTACCGATGCAAAAAAACTTTTTTTTGATCACGGGTGCAAAAAAAGATTTGTCCGGTTTTGACCCAAAATTAAAGAGAAAAATAGCGGAAAATAGTAATATTGAAAAAATCTAATTATTGTTGCCTAAAAATTAAGCCATTTCCGCCAGTTTTCACCAAGTATTTACGAAAAAAATGTCGCAACAATGAACGTCACCGAGTAAAAAGGCACATAGCTCTGGAAACCATTGCTATTTCATTTACCAGCCGCCTTGATTTATAGTTTAAAGATGGTATGTGCTCTTCGTTTTTCTTGATAATTAAGGTATTTAAAAAAATAGTGCTAACAACTCGCTAAACTGTTCTTTTTTTTACTCGCGTTTTTAAATACCTCGCTGCGCTCGTTATTAAAACCAACGTAAAAACTACTATTTTAAATCTACCATCAAAACCTCGATTTTAGTAACTGCATATAGCATGTAACCAAATCATGGAGTTTTTGGTTAGGCGCCAATGAAAAAAAACATTTTTTGCGCAAAATTTATTGAATATTGAGAACAACTATTTATTCTTATATAAAATTTAAGCCATTTCCTCAAGTTAAAAAAACTAGTAACTTTTGTTGTTTGCTAACAGTGAGTAAAATGTCGTTTTTGATGAAGGTATTAAAAAACGGTTTTAGATCCGCCTTCTTCTGAAGCAAATTTTTCTAATTTTCGTTGCGTTTTTTATATAAAATCGTAAGCTACTTTTAAATCATACAGGATGTCCCAAAATCAGCGGCCTATATAGAAAACTGATAAGAAGAGTAATATTTGACATGTGGTAATTTTTAGGATTATCTTATTGCAGTTTTCCAATAGGTGTCTATTTTTAGGGGCGCCCTGCATCAGTGGCGTAGTAAGGGGGGGGGGGTTTGGACAAACCCCCCCACCTCGAAATTTTTTTTATTTATTCTGAAAAAAAATCATGTCAGAGCAGAAAATTTTTCTCAGTACGCCACTGTCCGGCATATCGTTACCTGCATGAAAACGGGTTCTTTAATGTAAGCACAAAAGAATAATATGTGTGCCTTTCGCACTTTCATTCAGTTATAATTTTAAAATTTTGGAATATGAATTACCAATTAAATACAGAATAAAAAATCACTGAAAAGAAATAAAAAAGTAGTTTTATTTATGAAAATTCTGGTTTAGTTTTTTGTGAGAGCAAATTCAATAAGTTTTTTGCGAACGCCTTTGGTACGTTTGTCAAACCAGGAGTTATTAGAACTCACCCCGCAAACAATGAAAGGTGGTAAGGTGTATTTGCTTTATTGGCAATATTGGCAAGTGAATGCCATTGGTTATTTATTACAGTAGTATTATTGGCAAAATTGCGCTATTTTGCCAATGATTATTTACTAGTGCTGATGTATTGACAAATTTATGTTATTTTGCCAATAACTGAAAAACGTGTTTTACATACCAAGTGCAACGCATACATACGCAATCGTTCCTTTAAAAATTGCATGCATTTCTAAACCACCTTTCCGGTCCGATCAAACGCATTTTTTAAATTTCCCGCGCGATTGACATCTGTCGTGCGGTTGACAACTTGACGTACTTGCCAACGCCATTTTAATAATATTCTGCGGATTCTTCCTGTGGGTTCCTTTTTGTGTTTTGCAAGTTTTCTTTTAAAATTGGCTTAAATTTAGTTTGAGTTTCAAGTCACCATGGATGTGGAAGCCGATACTGCGTAAGTACTAATATTCTTTTGTTCTTAAATAAGGTCGGCCTAGAGTGGACTTAAAAATGTTCAGAACTACCAGTAAAGCGACCAAAAATCGTCATTTTTGCTGGGTTTATACAGGCATATAAAAAATAATAACTTTGAACCGAACAGCACACAGCTTCTGCACATGTATACAAAAGTGAATGACACCAATAGTTGAAATAATTAAACTAAACTCCATCATGATGATTTCCTTACTAATATCTGTTAAAAACAAACCAAAAACTGCAAAAATAAAACTCCCATTTAAATTACAAAAACAAATGAAAGTGAGGTTATGTGTGTCAAAGGGGCATGCTCAAATCCGTTTTAAGATAAAAATAAATGTTAAGTTACTCATCTTTTTATTTATGCTGTATAAATGCCTACACTGTTCCCCATAAGCAACTTTTACTTTAATTTTAATTATTATTTTTTTTTTAATTTTTATTTTGATTTGCCTGTATGAACCCAGCATTAAATCGTGATCTAGACGCCACTTTACAAGAAAATCAAAGGTCACATTATGATCTACAATGCTTAAGCAATACTGACACTAATAATTTACAAATTTCTTTTGTAATCGAGCAAAACCGTTCTCAACTTAAAAGCCAGTTAACTCCTACCTGTGTTCAGCCTTCAGTGCCATTTAGCCTACTGTTGCCGCCATTTTTATAACCAAATTGACAGGTAAAACATGAATTTTCTCTCAGTTTGGTGTCACTATGGCCTCTATAGTAGGCTAAAGGATACTATATCAAAAAAGAGTTAACTGGCTTTGTAGTTGAAGTGTTGGATCGAGCCATCTAAAGATTCATCAATTCAGTCTACGTCCAAGTCATTTTCTAACACTGAAATTTCTCTTGCTGACCCAGAGAATGATGACCCTTAAATTTATTGTGAAACCGAGCTGTCTTTAGTTAATATCTTAAAATATTTTTTAAAATTAATTTGAAAAAACTCGTCTGTGGTACTATTTTTTTATTTTAAGGTAAATTTGCCAATAAAACAACTAGATTAAAGTTTTTTTTTTTTGAGAAACCGATATTTTGTCACTTTTTAAGCAAAAAGGGCTACTTTTTCCTAAAACAAAATACTGGTTTATCAAAAAAAAATAATTTACAGCTATACTTACCAAAATTTAAACTTTTTTAGATGCTGTAAAAAATCCTTTAAGAAGTCAACCAACTTTTCCTCATTCTGTCGTTGAAGATGCTACTAAGGCTTGGTTACGGGGTGCCTGTGACTGAAAAGGGGGCAGAACATCCAGGAAAAAAGATGCTGAATAAATCTTCATCTTATCTTATAACAAGAAGAAGGAAGTACTAAGTTTTTAAATTTTTGACCAAGGAATTTTTATATAAAGCAATTGAAGCAAACCTTATTTTTTTGATTCACAATCAAAGAGATTCTAAATAAAATTTTCTTTGTTGCAATTTACTGTTGTGTGGAAAACCTCCTCTTAATAAATATTTAAATCAATTTATGAAAGAATTTTCCTCTATCTTTGGCATGACCAAGACGACAAATATTCATATGGTTTCCATTCCTGTCTTCATGTTAGGATATAAATATAAGTGTTTGTTTATAGTAACATTTATTTATTTATTACATATTGGTTTTTCTAGGAATTTTTGTTCGTTTAAGGATAACATAAAATAAATGTGCATTTGTAAATTATGTGCATTATTTTATTTTTAATCCTCAATCATTACAATTTTTATTTTATGCATAAATACTTTAAATAGGAAGAAAAAGCCAATTATCAGTGGTATAGGAATTTGCATCTGTATCCCTATTGAGCCGACCAATCAAGGAGGTGCACTTTTATACTTTTAATTTTTGCGTGGGTTTGGCACTTAGTGGTAAGGGTGATTCACCATATTTTCCCAACTACATAACTCATTTATTCTTAAAGATAGAAAAAAAAATAATACAAAAGTTTCTTAGTTTTTCACAAATTTTAAGAAAATTTAACCAAAATTTTCAAAATATCAAATTTCGACATCAACTTTCTTATTTCAAATGGAAAACCCTGTATATTTTTCAAGAAAAACGTTGACTTAAGAGCAACTGCTTAAGATAAACCCTACAAGATCTACCGAAATTAAAAAAAATATTCTAAATTTGACATTTTGAAAATTTTTATTGAATTTTCTTAAAATTTGTGAAGAACTAATCAACTTTTGTATTTAAACTATTTTTCTATCTTTAATAATAAATGAGCTATGTAGTGGGAAAAATATGGTGAATCACCCCCATACATTTTTTGCCAATATTGCCTGCAATGCCGGTATTTAGTATGCAGTGCTCCTCTACATTTAAACCATGCTAAGTGTGTATTTGCCATCATTTTAAACGTATTCGTTGCCGTCGCTCAGCCGGTGGCTCACACAGGAGTGTTTAAGGTATTTATAACGCACAGATTGCCGTGCGTCAAATTCTCATTGCCAATACTTGTAAGGCACTTTGCCATGCTGGCATTGTTTGTGGTGAAGTTTTTTTTAATTTCATTTTTTTTTTTAAGAAAAAATTCGAAAGGTATTTTTAAAATACCTTAAAACGAGCTATAAACCACTGTCCAAGTTTAAGTAGTGATCGAGATATTTCAATTTCCTTAAGTACATGTTTGAGCAAAATTGGTAGTTTTTGTGATTTTCAAGAATTAATTTTAAAAAAACTAATGGTCAAAAAAAATTCAAATTTGGGATTTTTCATCCTCTTTATGGGTAGAATAAATGTACCAAAAATTATTGAAATTGGGGAGATGGTCTGCCAAACCTCCCTTTTTTTTAGTTGATGACCCTCGGATAAAAAATTGGTTTAACGAATTGCAGTTTCTATAGAATTTAACTCTCACTAAGCAAAAACATGGTACATTTACTTTACCTCAATGTATTTTTTGCGCAGTTAACACTGTTACGTAAATGTTTAGTTTCGATTTTTTTAACAAGTATGTGACTTGCATGTAACATTTAGACCACAGACCATCTCGGTCTTGTTGAGAACTGTCACCAATTCACGGTATATTAATGCAGTGATGTCATTGTTTCGATTTTTACAGAAAATAGGGAGTTGGTTTTTTTATTATTAATTTAATTAACGTAAAAAAAATCAAATCCTAAAATAATCGTTCGTGCGTTGATTACTGCGAATACATACAAATTTATACTTATATATTTTCCTTTTTGTGGGAAGTTATAAAAAAAATCGCAGGATTTTCATAAACCATATTTGGGTTAAGTTTCATTAATTTTGGAATTTTTGCATAAAACTTACAATTGTATTTAGTCATTTCCCAATAAGCAACCACATAATTGTTTTAAAGTTGACATTAATTGAGCTCAGAATACTGCTGCTTTCATGTGATCATTAAAAGACTAAACTTCTTTCAACTTTGATGTTTATTAACTTACAATATTGTATTTTGTCATGTCACAATAAAGAACCAAATTTGTTTTAAATTTGACATTGTTTCGACAGTGACATTTATTAAACTTCAAATAATGTTATTTTTCATTTACTTTATCGTTTACATTTCTTGTTAAATCCAAGATTAAATATTAATGTAAAATTAGTGCTTCTTTCGTGTATCAACGATACTTTCACATAGAATGTTAATTTTGAACTTACATTTTAATTTTTTTAAACATTTTTCTTAACGCATTTAAAGTTACATCAATTTTACATTTTTTCAACATTGAAAACCTGTTATGTAACAGACCTTGCTTAGTGGGCTATTATAGGCACTTCCTCCTTCATTTCACCTATAATTGTCTAAACTTTAGACAGTACTTTTCTAGGCTGCTGAAATAGCATGTATTGAAAAAGAAGCGCAAGGGCTAGTAAATAGGAGCGAAAGAGATAACAAACTTGAGAAACCAATACCCTGTTGCCGATGTCACCCACAATTAACTAAAAAATTCCTGAGCAAGATCCCATCAAATTTAACGATAAATGTTGCTTTCAAAATGCCCATTTAATTTTAGAACAAAATTATACTTACTTAAAAGAATTTAAAACAATGTAGCGCAGTCTTCCAATCTGCAACCCGCTACTCTTTCTACAGAAGCGGAATATCTCTTAAAATGTAAGAAAATGCTGAAAAAATAAACTAGAGGAACTACCCTATCCCAACACATGGTACTTCAAGAGACTTTTTGACTGTGTTGGACTAAAACTAACAAACAAAATTTATTTGATCTGTTTTCGCAAAAAACAAAATCAAAACTTCTTTATTTTTTGTTTTAAAAAAAATGCTGGTCATTTTTTTTCCCAATATAATTCTAATACTTAACCAGATACTGTGAATAATTATCAGTAATAGAATAAAAACAAATTATTTAAAATATGAAATAGAATTTAATATAAATCAAATAATTTAATCTATACATAAAAAAAATAGAGATAGGGATGAAAAAATGAGAAACATTAATAATAATGTTAATTAAAATGAAACGAAAAAACTTACAACTATGAAACTTGTTAAGATCCAACAATAATGTTGTTGATTGGAATATGGATAAGCTTTACAAAGAAACCAATAAAGCCCATTATGCAGAATCCAATAGCGGTGGCAATGGCGATTTTTTGGAATTCTAAAAGAAAAAGAAAAATAAGGTTATTACTTTTTGAAAAGCATTTTACATAGTCTAAAACTGGTTTTGTAGATGCATGGACACTGCCTTGATCTACTGACAATACATCATGATTTTCAGCAAAATACAAGCAGTAGGTACAGGGCGATTCACCATATTTAACATTCCCCTTTAACTTCCTTACTATATTGCCACTAGAAATAAGTTTCTAGAAACCGAAGTTGCATAACTTTTTATAAACTTTATATATTGACATCTGTTATAGTTCTTAACTGTCACTGCATGTCAAATCGTGACATTAACTTTCATCTCTTAAATAGAACACCCTGTATATTGTTTAAGTCTTCATAGATCTCTTCTTCCTGATTTTAAGAATATATCATATGTTGACAATTTTGTTTTTTGTTCGGATGGTTAATAATTACCTTTTCGGTCTGGTTTTGTGCACCTCTTAACTAGCCTGATTGAGTCTTTGGCAAATTGACGGCATGGTTCAATATGCTTGGTTACTTGATCCATATTACTGTAAAAAAAAAAAAATTGGCTTAAGACAGTGCTCTCCAAAATATGTGCATTAGCAAGGTAGTATAAAGACTTGGAAGTAGGCTGAATGGAGATTCAGAGTTCTATAAGGTAAGTAGTATGAAGTATGCAGTAAGTGCAAGGATAATGAACAATAGCATACTTATGCTGTTCTTACAGCTCACCACTTGCGGCTTTCAGAACACTATGAACAGCAGCATGCATTTGCTTTAGTTTATTTTCCTTGTCTCTTATGGCATACCCGATACCACTTATTTTACAGAACTCTGAATCTGCCTTCAAATTATTATTGACCTAGAAATATCTATAGTGCATTTCTGCTGCTGGAGACTCAGAACTTTCCATACTTGATGGTAAACCAATCTGCGAAGAACATAGGAAAATATGTTAATGCGTACCTGACAAACTTTTATAAAATTTAAACCAAACTTGCAAAAAAAAACGACTTCTCCTGAATAAACACTACGACAAACTTTCAGAAATCCTTTGCCAAAATGAGAACGTCAAAAGTTGTCCGGCCACGACAGCACGACACGTGTACCATGTTGCCGTTTTTCCGCCGAAACAATCCTGAAGTAAAAATTATTCATTAATAAACAAGCAAAAGATGAATTTTTCAGTACTTTTTGACAAATAAAATGGTATGGTAATCAATCGAACTCTTTTTTTCTTCCATTTAGAGTCTGAGTTTTATTTAAAATTTTGAGAATAAAAAAGCAATATTTCCTAGATTGCAGATATTATGGAACACTTGGCAAGCACGTAATGAACAACGTGTCGTCATTCCAATCCAATGGTTGCGTTCAGAAATTTTATGACTGGGGCGACCTCTAATGAATCGGTTGCGATACAAGCTCCCTCTCGTAGTTCGGTTGGTCACTAGTCAGCAATGACAACCGGCAAAAAAAGTGCGGTTCTGTTTTGTGTTTATTTGAAATTTTTATAAAAAATAATATATTTTATATATACTCAAAACCAATATTGTATAATGGCTCAATACAGTCACGGTCCGGACTTTTCGGACAGTGAGGACAGTTTGTTTGAAGATGATGGTGAATATTTGGAGTACAAGGTAAACCTGGGTTTATTCAGGAAAAAATAAAAGCGGATTCAGGGTTCCCTAAAGTAGAGGTATGTGGTAAGACGCAAGGAAAATAAACAATGCCAAACACATGCTGGAGTAAAGTAAGAAACATTCTAAAGTGACCTATTCAATTAAGGGCGGGATCACCAGCAATAACATAATGCACAATTCTCAAATTTAGTTTATTACCCTCCTTAAAACTTACACTAAATTGAAAATGGGAGGGCTAGCTCAACAACGAGCCACACACCCCCCTCCCCCACCACAAATTTACAACATCACAATCAACCTCATGCAATCAAGAGTCAATCCGAGAATTAATCAAAGATATTTTAAAATTTAATTTTTTTTCAGCAAATTAACATTATTAAATCCTTTATTTACCCTTTGGATTGATTAATTGTTCTGTTCTGATCTATTCCATTCTAAGAAATAGTCAATCTTCCTCAAATTGAAATTGATTGATTCAGATATAATATGCTTGTTTTTGTAGGGCAATGTAGAGATAAAACTTGCTATTTTAAACCATTTTTGAAATTTGTTAACATTAAATTTGTAGTAGATGCTTCAACATGTTTATTGCAATAATTTTCAGCAAAAACTGAAAAATCTCAAACAACAAGAAGAAATTGTCAGTTTGACAGAAGAACAAATACATCAGCAGGAACTAAATAATCTCTTTATAGCTATATCCAGTGGCAATGTTGAAAAAGTCCTTGAATTTTTGGGTGAGTGCAACTTTGAAATGTTACTTATACCAAGAATAACTATATTATTAAGTACTTAATTCAATTGAGTGAAAAATTTGTTACAATTTTTAGATAAGAAGGGCTTTGATGCAAACACTGAGGTCAAAGACAAATGGACACCGATTTTGTTGTCAGCTAGCTATGGAAATCCTGAACTGACAAAGGAGCTTTTGATGAGAAAAGCTGATCCAAATTCTCAAAGAGGTAACTATATAATTATACACAGTTAAATACCAGTTAAACCATTTAAAAGTAGCAGTAAATTGACCAAAACTTAAAAGAGCTTTATTGATGGTATTAATTTGGGAGTAAAGTACAGTTTCGAACTTCATTTTCTTTATTTTTTTACTTTTTTGCAATGTTTCGAATGCCTATGTATCTGCAATTGTCCAGGTGAACACTAACAAAAACTTATGTTGCCTATTCTAATACCATCTTCAGCTGTCTTCTTGCCACAACATCAAGAACTGCATCTATCAGCGAGTCTATCAGGTACCATGCGAGTGAGAGGATAACTACATCGGCGAAACCAGCCGACCCATGGACAGAACACAAACACAAAACTTGACAAGGGGACACAACTGGAGAGCTGAACATTCCTGGCAAAATCAACATCCTATGGAAAGGTTACATCAGTATTCTTCTGGCTGGACTGGACACAGCCAGACTCAAATGGCTCCTGGGAAGGACACGAAAAGATAAAAACAGGGATACTGACCGGCCACAACCAACTCAGTAAGCGTCTGACTCGCATCGGGATCGGGAATGACTTCATCTGCCGTGCCTGCCGGAGGACGGAGGAGACATCCCGGCACCTCGTTGCGGAGTGCGATACATACCTAAGGATGAGGCATCAGGTACTCAGACAACCGAAACTGGATGCAGAGGACCTATGAGCTCTCAAGTGGGCCAAAGTACTGGACTTCGTGTAGAGAACAGGAAGGCCTGGAGATCCCACTACCGTACAAGTAGTGGATTAGGGGACTGGGCTGGGGTAAGGTAAAAAGGGACCGATTGGGCCTACTTGCCAGGTCTTGGGCCGCCCGCTAGTTACTACTACTACATCAGTATTATATATCGTTTTCTTCTAGTTTTAAATCTGTAGATTTTTTATCTCTTTGGACAGTTTATTATACAAAAAATCTAATTTGATTAATATCATTATGCATCCTAGTTCTATAATTATGTATTTCATTTCTAAAAGTAAGAACTATACTGGTATTTCCAGTTTTATCAATAGATCTATGAATGTAATTACATATTTGATATTTATAAATTTGTTTTTGACAGCTTCATTTTGTAAGGTTTTTATTGCTTTTGTGAATTTCTTACAGGTACAGCTGTTGAATATTGAAGGTGACTATGAACTAGACGGCAGTAAATCGAACTTACTAATTGTTTTGGTATAATATAGCCAAGTTTCTTTAAGAAGTTCGAAACTCTAGTTTAGTCTCAAGTTCAATATTGACTCCCACCTTCAAACGACGGTATTAATTTGGATCAGTGTATACCCCTTGAGCGTGGCCAAAACCCCTATGCTCTTACAATAAGTTCTAACAATCTTAGTAATAAGTAATAGGTTTAAACTGAGAAATTTGTGTGGAAGGAATTTAAGAATTATAATATTGGAGTCTGGCATTAAAACCCACTGTTCAAAAAATTCTAATATTGTGAATTTCTGTAAAATCGCAAATTTTCCGCAAACCTTTTTGTGTTTGTATTTGTTACTAGCTCGGTTACTAGACTTGGTAGTATTTTTTAAAGATGGGTAGGAACTATCCATTTTTTAGATTGGAAAATCACGATTTTTATTTTTTGACGTGTCTAGGAAATTCTACAGAGCTTACAAAAAGTTTAAAAAATGCAAGGGGTTGTCCACCTTAGCAGTAGGTGTACATTTTTGGCAGTAGCAGCACTCGAGCACTACTGCAGTACTTGGCGGTACTGGCAGTATGTAGAAATCCTGGCAATAAATCCCTATAATTTTGGCAGTAGGTGTACATATTTTGAGGGGATGGATAACCCCTCAAAAAAATGAATCCACATGTTTTGCACCTCAGGTTATTTGAGATTGATCTTTTTTCGAACAGTAAAAAAAACATCAGATCATAAAAAAACTTATTGATATTTACTTTTAGCTATTTTTTAAACACATCCATATGCTTTACCTAACGCGTTCAAAACAATCGCATCCGCCATAAAATCGAGCCTCGTTCAAAACATGGCATAAACAAGTCAAAAATGTAGTACCTTTTCGCTTTGTTTTGAACGCGGTAGGTATAATTAAGTATATACAGGGTTCGACAATTCTTGTCTAGGGTGCCGACATGCATGTGTCTACTAGCTAGTTATACCCGGAGAATATTGACGATCACTGGAGAATGTTGAAGACAGCAATAACATCTGCCTCTGAAGAAATGGTCGGCTACACATAAAGAAAACATCAAGACTGGTTTGATAAGCACGACAAAGACCTTATTGAGAGGAGGAGAAAAGCCCATAATGCTTGGAAAAGCCACCCTAACTCGTAACGAAAAGAAAAGGCAATATCAAGAAGCCAAAGCAGAAGTACAAAGGCAAACACGTAGATTAAAAAACCAATGGTGGACACAAAATCACATGAAATGCAACATCTAGCTGAGGCCAACAACACCAGAGCATTCTTTCAAGCTACTAAGATGATATATGGTCCCACTACACAAGGTATCAATCCCCTATGATGGAACAAGGCTGCTTAAAGACAGATCCTCTATCAATTCACGATGGAAAGAACACTTCCAAGAACTACTCAACAGAGAGTCTCAGGTCGATAATGACATCGACAAAATTCCAGAGAAAACTACACAACAACACCTAAGTGAGATTCCGAGATTAGAGGAGGTCGAAAAAGCAATCACACAGCTAAAGAACAACAAGTCAGCAGGCACAGATGGTATCGCTGCTGAAGTCTACAAACAAGGGGGTCCCGCAATTAATTCCCAAATGCACATTCTAATAAGTAAAATATGGACCACTGAGACCATTCCTGCCGAAGACAGAGACGCCTCTATAGTTACCATTTTCAAAAAAGGCGATAAGACCCAATGTGGAAACTACAGAGGGGTCAAACCATATCAAATCAACCAAAAAAAAGGCACTTTTCGTTTTGACCATCTCCGATTTTGATGATTTTTGGTACACTTATTCTTCTGATCCAAAAACTTAAAAATCCAAAAAATTAAATTTTTTGGATAAGCGATTTTTGTTTTATTGATTTTTGAAAATAAAGAAATTAACCAATATGCCCCTGACAGGCACTTACAAAAATAGCAATATCTCAAAAACTATTGGTCCTATAGAAGCGAGTTATAGCTTATTTTGAAGGTTTTTTAAAGACCTTTTTAACGATGTGTATCACCATGTAATTTTTTGTTTTTATTTTTTTTTAATTTTTTTAATATTTTTTTTTTGAAAAATCTTGAAAACACCATTTTGAATTTTTTTCAAAAAAATACTATTTTTTTTTCAGTATTTTTTTAATATTTTTGGAAAATTTCAGGATGGAGAAGTTATTGGTTCTATTTTTAATAAAATTATATAAAAAACCTTGCAGGAAAAAACCATACACTTTTTTGATAAATACCTATATATTTACTCTTTATATCTAAAAACTTGTCAATTGCGCCCAGTCTTGTAAATAAGATATATAAAAGGTTTTTCCAAACTTGTTTATTCCTGCAAAATTTTGAGTATTTCTTCAATTGTCCCCCCCTCCACCCAAGATCTTTTCACCCACCTATTATACATTTAAACATGTTAATTCCTGCAAAATGTTTAGCTCCTCCTATTACTTTTTATTGGCCCTTACCCCTATTTGTATCATTTCTGGTTCAGACAGGAAAAGTTTTGACAATAATTAATTGCAAACCTGGGGTTTATGTGATAAATTGCTATTTTTTAATTTAAAACATTTATATGCTCATTTTTACAAATGTGAGATATGTACAGGAACTGAGAATTTAAAAAACTTTTTGAATGAAAAGTTCGAAGAAGCAATGATTGACAATGTGACTTTTAAGAAGTGGATATCTGTAGATAGATGCAATATGGAGACATTAATTAAACCAGCAGAGGACTTCATTGAAGAATTTTCAAACGACTTGATTAAATTAAAATATCATTCTTTTTACACTCACATGCAAAAAGAATACTACAATGAGGTAAAAGATAATTTAAAAAAGGTGGAAGCACTAATCACATGCGACTTCGCTGAAAACTATTAATTTATTTTGCAGGATGAAGTGCAGTCCTATCACTGGACAAATAGCCAGACAACCCTACATCCTTTTGTAATATATTTCAAAACTCATGAGGGAAAATTGGGTCATTTAAATTATATATTTATTTCAAACTGTTTGGTACACAACACTTCATCTTTTTTTAAGCCACCTTATGCCTCAACTAAAGAGGCAAATTGATAATTTAGACAAAATTATCTATTTTTCAGACGGCTGTGCCGCACAGTACCATCTTGAGGAATTTAAAATTAAAGCAGAATGGAATTTTTTGCCACCTCCCACGGGAAGAGTGCATGCGATGGACTGGGAGGCACCGTAAAAAGGTTGGCTGCTAAAGCAAGTCTGCAGAGACCATATAATGAACAGATTATGACCCCCGAACATTCCTGGTATAACATTTAAATATTGTTCATTAAATGACTACTAGCAACATGAAAAGTTTTTGGAAAAAAGATGCCTGGAAGCACAATCGATACCTGGGACTCAAAAATTGCACTCGATTATCCCCCTCAGTAATGAAAAATTATTACAAAACCATTTTCACTAAGTAAAGAGGAAAATATTCAATGTCTTTTTGCAACCTGTGGTTTGTCAAACACAGAAATTGAAAACATCGACTCCGGTTTTGTAACCATAAACTATGACTGTCTTTGGTGGATGGGATGTATCATTGGCAAAAATATAGAAAGCGAGGAATTAAAAGTTAGTTTTTTACATCCTCATGGTCCCTATCCGTCTTTTTACTTTCCAAAGCCAAAAGCTGATATATTGGTCATAGATCAAAATTCTCTTTTAAGACGGGTCAACCCAAATACTGCCACTGGTAGGACATATACGCTAACTGCAGAAGAAATGACAGATTCCTCAAATATTTTACAAAAAAAATTAGCAACCTAAATATTTTTTATTGTAAATTTTTTTTTATTCTTACTTTTCATTTTTTTGGTATACCCATATTAGGTAAATTAGCCCTGTATTAAATATCTTATTATTTTTTAAAAGTATGACTCCATTATTTCTCCATCCTAAAATTTTCCAAAAATTTTAAAAAAACATTGAAAAAAAAATAAATATTTTTTTTGAAAAAAATTAAAAAATGTGTTTTTGAGATTTTTAAAAAAAAATTTTTTTAATTAATTAAGAGTAGTGTACCAAAAATCATCAAAATCGGAGATGGTCAAAACTATTGCCTGGTTGACTTGATATGGTTTGACCCAGAGGTATATCTCTGCTTTCTGTTGCTGAACAAAATCTGCCAGAGACACAGTGGATTTAGGCCCAATCGAGGCACAGCTGACATGATCTTCAGTGCCAGACAAATTTGCAAGAGAAATCTTGAAAACAAAATCGCCCTCTCTTCATGGCCTTCATAGACCTAGTCAAAGCATTTGATTCGGTCAACAGAGAAGCTCTTTGGAAAATAATGGCAAAAGCTGGATTCCCTAAAAAATATATTCAAATTCTTAGACTACTACACGACAATATGAATGCAACAGTCCTGAGTAACGATGGACCAGGAGAGTCATTCCAGATTACGACAGGCGTTAAACAAGGGTGTGTTATTGCGCCCACCCTATTGTCTATATTTTTAGGTGCCATGCTTTACCTTGTTGAGGAACATCTACCGCCGGGAGTGGAAATTCTATATAGATTCGGCGGTGGCCTACTTAACGTAGGCAGACTGCGAGCAAAAACTAAGGTCTCGACAACCTCGGTACTCGAACTGCAGTACGCCGATGACAACGTCGTAATGGCCGATACAGAGTAAGGTCTACAGCTGGTAATCAAGGCATTTAACCAAGCCTACAAAAGCATTGGCCTAGAGGTCAATCTTGCCAAAACGCAAATTCTTCACCAACCAGAACCAGGTACGAATCCCCAAGCTCCAAACATTTCCATAAATGGCCCTCCTCTGCAGAACGTGGAACATTATCCATACCTTGGGAGCCACCTATCATCAAATGCAACTATTGACGCAGAAACACAGCATCGCCCAAAATGTGCTAGCGCAGCGTTCGGACGGCTTTCGGAGAGAGTCTTCAACAATCACGACATCAATGCGGAGACCAAGCTTCGTGTGGACCACCTACAGAAGGCATATCAAACGACTAGAAAAATATCACCAAAGTTGTTTAAGACGAATACTGAGAATAAAATGACAAGACCGACGAACAAACATAAGTGTTTTAGAAGAAGCCAGAACAACTAGTATAGAAGCCCTTATCTTCAAGCACCTGCTTCGTTGGACTGGTCACATTATCCGCATGCCTGAAACACGTCTCCCAAAGCAGATATTTTATGGATAACTGAAGGAGAGAAAGATAAATCAAGGAGGTCAACAAAAAAGGTACAAGGACGTTCTCAAAGGCAATATGATGAAGGGTCACATCGATATAAACAACTTCGAGACCACGGCAAACGATAGGGCTTCATAGCGCCGAACAGTCCATGAGGGAGCACAAACTTTTGAAGAGCAACGACGTAGACTAGAGACGGAAAAGAGAGAACGTAGAAAGGAGCGACAAAATGGAAGAATGGATGACCAACAACACCCGGCTGGTGCCGGAGACTGGGTGTGCCAGGACTGTGGAAGGGTGTGCGGCTCGAGAATTGGCTTACATAGCCATAAAAAAGCGCACAACAGATAGCGACGATACAGAATAGAGGAAAATCATACTCGGTATCGAGTGATTGCCTATGATCATGATGACTAGCTAGTTAAATATATAATACGAACATTATACTATAAATATTATATTCTGATATAGAGAAATTTTCCCGAGGAGTAGTTTTTTTTGGTAAAAATGATATAACTCTGTAGCACTAAATCGGTTGTAGCGATTCATGTGACTTTTGGAGTTAAAATACGTTTCGTTTGCTTACAATCACTTGCACTGCTAGCTTCTGCAGAAGCCAGCAGTGCATGCGCTCTTTGTTTAAAAAAACGAGCTCTACATTTTTTGTATGGTATATAAATTGGTATATAAACGTTAAAGAAATTTTTTTTTTAATGGACCCCGTAGTAAAACACTGTCGCCAACTTTTCACGCTAAAAATTAATACGAAGATCGTGTTAACACTAGCCAATAGTAGATTTAGAATAGGTTTTGAAAGTGGGACAAAATTGCTCAAAGATATGAACCATGTCGAGTACCGTGAAAAGCATAAGCAAAAAATGAGAGATGCTATTTTAACTATCGAAAATAGATGCAGATAGAATAATCCTGGTACATGTTTGATTTTTTCTTCTAAACTAATGTCAAATGCGCATTCAAAAAATTATGTTTTTTTGAACACACCCCGTATAAGAACTAACCATCTTTTAGCAGTAGTGTTTATTTGGTGAATACGAACCATCCTTTAACAACACAAATTCGTTATACCTGTCACTATTTCAGCTGCGAAATAATTTTTTTTTTGTCAGCAAAGTTACCACTGCAACGCGTTTTTCCGAACTTTGACGCCCAATATCTCAAGAACTAGACATACAATCTCGATAAAAGTTGCATATCTCTTAAACCATGACTAGTACTATTAAATGTCACAGTTAAATCAAATTCGGATGAAATCCATTTTCCCATGTGTTTCGTGTGGGGTTCTTTATTGTTAAATTTGACGAGACTTTACTTGGGAATCTTTTAGTTAATTGTGAGTGACATCGGCAACAGCGTCTCGGTTTCTCAAGTTTATTATCTCTTTCGCTCTCATTTACTATTTACTATTCGGCACCCCTATTTTGGCCACGAAATCCGTCTTAGAAATCAATGTGACTAATCTATTCACCCGGCCTCCTTAATTTTAGACGCAACGACTGCTCTCATGATGGCTTGCAATTGCCCTGATTACACGTCCCCATTTGACAAATCTTCTGAAGTTGTCAGACTGTTGGTTGAAGCGGGAGCAAGCACAAAAGCAACCGATAGAAAAAGAATGACAGCTTTGATGTTCGCCGCTGTTACTGGAAATATCGAGGCTGTCAAATATTTGCTACCTCTATCTGACAAGAGTGCTGTGGATAACCAGAGATGGAGTGTAAGTTATATATACGGTGTGTCCGAAAAGTATGGAATAGTGGATTTTTCGGGAAAAATTTTGGGATTTTTCAAAAAAAACTTATATAAAATCATTTTAGGTAAAAAAAGCGGTTTAAAAAAAATGTATTTCTTTTTATAGAAGGTGTCCCAAATTTAAAATATGGTACAAACTTATATCTTTTTTTAAATTAGACCCTGTATATTATCTCATTTTGAGTCAGTCAGTCAGGGAGTCACGCTGGACAAGGGACTCAAGTGGAGTGAGCATGTTGCCAGAATAACCGTTAAAGTGCAGGCAACAGTGTGGCAGTTGCGCTAGTGATCGGTCGAACCTAGAGCATTAGCACGAGGATCCTACAATGGATATACACGGCCATCATAAGACCGACAATCTAATACTGTAAAGAAGCCGACCATAACCAAAAAGCTCACGAGCCTACAAGGGCTCTTCTGCAGAGGAATAACCGGCCCAAAGAGGACGACCCCCATCCACGCCCTGGAAACCATCTTGGGTCTCCCCTCGCTTCCAACTTGGATCAAGAAGGAGGCGATGGCGACGCACCTGCTATTAAGAGACCAGGGACTATGGAAGGGTAGGAAGGAAAGAGTGAGCCATCTCCTCCTAAGACTGCCAGTGCCAGCCATTGAGGTTCGATAAAAGGTACAAAGTCACAATACCAGAACGGAATGCGTGGCAAAGGGAAGAATTTCGAACGGAATTAAGCAGAGAGGCGACGCCGACGGTCTGCTACACGGATGGCTCTAAACTGTCAGCCAAGCAGACCACAGGTGCAGGAGTGTACGCGAAAAGTTATCCACTTGGAGAACACGCTATGGTGTTTCAAGCGGAGGTATATGCCATTATCATGGCAGCAACTCTACCGATGATCAAAAATGGCAAGAGGGACATTTACATATGCTCCGGTAACTGCTGGTGGAGGAGTGCGCTGAAGCACTACAAACACTGGCTCAAGACAACAAGGTAACACTGATGTGGGTCCCAGGTCATGAGGGAATACCAGGGAACGAGAAAGCGGACGAAATTTCCAGACTAGGGGCCGAAACCCAATACATTGGAATGGAACCTCTTCTGGGAATAACAAGGAAACAGGTACAGAGTGAGCTCAACAAATGGAGGCAAGAGGCAGAGTGCAGACAGTCCAAGCTATTCGTGGATGGTCCTAATGTAGCCAGAACTAAATGGCTCTTAGGCTAGACCCGAAAGGACATTGGACTGCTGACAGGGATGCTGTCTGGGCACAATCAGCTGAAGAAACATCTGAGGCAAATGAGAGTAGCAGGAGATCCCGTGTGTCCCGCTTGTGGGCTCGAAGAGGAATCGGCGCACTTGATAGCATGCATATGCGAGATCAAGGCAGCTGAAGTGGGGATTTCCCACGATAGAGGAAGAAGAGCTGCACTTGCTGAAATTGGCCGACATAATGAATTTCGTGAAGAAGACAGGGAGGCCCGGAGAGAGAGTTGCAGCGGAAGTAGGGGCATAGGGGAAAACCGAGGTATGGCAGAAAGGGCCCAAGAAGAGGCCTAATTCCCAATTATATAATCCTAATTATATAAAAAAAGGTAAGTTTGTAGGAGTTATTATCGGTATGGGCCGCTATAGTATCTCATAGTCATATGGTTGTCAAGGACGGTTTGGAAAATAAAAATAGTATAATAAAACACGACAATTTATAACATTTTAGAAATGTTTGTTAGGGTAGTTTTTGGTTGTACAAAAGGAACTAAATTTTATAAATAATCTCAGTGAAGAACAAAAATCACATCGTGAAATTAAACAGCAACACCATTAGAAAATATGCAACCCTATATATTTCTTGTAGGCTTTAACATGGGCTGTCAGTTACAACCACGTTGAAATAGTCAAGCTATTGCTGAAAGAAGGCTTCAACATTAACTTAGTCGACGTCAGAGGCAACACTGCCATCGATATCGCAAAAGAATTTAACTTTGAAGAGATTTTAAATTTGTTTCCTCAAGATAAGGAGGAGATAATTTTCGATATTATCGATAACAGCAGACTGGAGTTCGAAGACAACTTTAAGGGTCTTGAAAAGGAACAAAAGTAAGTGAATCCACGATACACTTAACACTATTTATGGGTCAAACCATATCAAGTCAACCAGGCAATAGTTTTGAACATCTCCGATTTTGATGATTTTTGGTACACTTATTCGTCTTATCAAAAAACTCAAAAATCCAAAAAATCAAATTTTTTGGATAAGCGGTTTTTGTTTTATTGATTTTTGAAAATCAAGAAATCAAGACACTTACAAAGATAGTAATATCTCAAAAACTATTAATCCTATAGAAGCGAGTGGTAGCTCATTTTGAAGGGTTTTTAAAGATGTGTGACACAATATAGTTTCTTTAATTTTTTGTTCTTAATTAAAAAAAAAATTTTTTAGAAAAATCTCAAAAACACATTTTTTAATTTTTTTCAAAAAAATATTTCTTTTTTTTCTATGTTTTTTTAACATTTTTGGAAAATTTTAGGATGGAGTCATACTTTAAAAAAATATTAAGATATTTAATACAGGGCTAATTTACCTAATATGGGTATAACAAAAAAATGAAAAGTAAGAATAATAGAAAATTTACAATAAAAAATATTTAGGTTGCTAATTTTTGTTGTAAAATATTTGAGGAATCTGTCATTTCTTCTGCAGTTATCGTACATGTCCTACCAGTGGCAGTATTTGGGTTGACCCGTCTTAAAAGAGAATTTTGATCTATGACCAATATATCAGCTTTTGGCTTTGGAAAGTAAGAAGACGGAGAGGGACCATGAGGATGTAAAAAACTAACTTTTAATTCCCCGCTTTCTATATTTTTGCCAATGATACATCCCATCCACCAAAGACAGTCATAGTTTATGGTTACAAAACCGGAGTAGATGTTTTCAATTCCTGTGTTTGACAAACCACAGGTTGCAAAAAGACATTGAATATTTTCCTCTTTACTTAGTGAAAATGGTTTTGTAATAATTTTTTCATTACTGAGGGGGATAATCGAGTGCAATTTGCAGTCCCAGGTATCGATTGTGCTTCCAGGTATCTTTTGTCCAAAAACTTTTCATGTTGCTGGTAGTCATTTAATGAACAATATTTAAATGTTATACCAGGAATGTTTTCTGTTGCAAATTTAAAAAGATCTTCGGGGGTCATAATCTGTTCATTATATGGTCTCTGCAGACTTACTTTAGCAGCCAACCTTTTTACGGTGCCTCCCAGTCCATCGCATGCACTCTTCCTGTGGGAGGTGGCAAAAAAATTCCATTCTGCTTTAATTTTAAATTCCTCGAGATGGTACGCAATATTAATAAATTTTTTTTTATTTTTATACTGTGCCGCACAGCCGTCTGAAAAATAGATAATTTTGTCTAAATTATCAATTTGCCTCTTTAGTTCAGGCATAAGGTCTGACAGACAAACAGTCTGAAATAAATATATAATTTAAATGACCCAGTTTTCCCTCATGAGTTTTGTAATATATTACAAAAGGACTGCACTTCATCCTGCAAAATAAATGAATAATTTTCAGCGAAGTCGCATGTGATTAGTGCTTCCCCCTTTTTTAAATTGTCTTTTACCTCATTGTAGTATTCTTTTTGCATGTGAGTGTAAAAAGAATGAGATTTTAGTTTTTTTTTCCTGCAAGGTTTTTTATATTATTTTTTTAAAAATAGAACCAATAACTTCTCCATCCTGAAATTTTCCAAAAATATTAAAAAAATTCTGAAAAAAATAGTATTTTTTTAAAAAAAATTCAAAATGGTGTTTTCAAGATTTTTCAAAAAAAAAATAAAAAAATTTAAAAAAAATAAAATCAAAAAATTACATGGTGATACACATCGTTAAAAAGGTCTTTAAAAAACCTTCAAAATAAGCTATAACTCGCTTCTATAGGACCAATAGTTTTTGAGATATTGCTATTTTTGTAAGTGCCTGTCCAGGGCATATTGGTCAATTTCTTTATTTTCAAAAATCATTAAAACAAAAACCGCTTATCCAAAAAATTTAATTTTTTGGATTTTTAAGTTTTTGGATCAGAAGAATAAGTGTACCAAAAATCATCAAAATCGGAGATGGTCAAAACGAAAAGTGCCGTTTTTTTGGTTGATTTGATATGGTTTGACCCTTATGCCAAATTCCGTCGCCTTCCGCGCAGAATGCACGGACGTCAACATTTATAATTACCTACAATGACTAAGTGCGCTGTTTTTTGGATGTAAAAATTTTGACAGAATTACAAAAACATTAAATACTTCAGATTACCAAGAACCAAAAGAATTAGAATACGTATATTTTGAGTTATGATTTATTTTAGTTCAACCTTTTTATTTTTCTTTTAAAATCTAGTTTTTTTTATTACGTTACTATTACTAGACTAAAAACAGAGGTAATCGTAATTTGTTTTGGAACATTTCGAAGATAGTTGTTGTTGTTTCGAAATTTCTCTACAACAAAAACTTAAAAAATGATATAATTTACACTTATTTAGGCAGTAGGTAGCGTATCTGTATGCAGAACGGTAGGTTCCGCGTGCATATATAAAAAGAAGTTAAAAACCTCCGAATCGGTTACTTCAACAGAACATAATCTAAAAACAAAAGATCAAAAAAGACCAAAAAATGGAAAAAACAAAAATTCAAACTTGGATGAGTCCCATAAGGCATACAAAGGACCAAAGAGTGGGCTCATCAGTGGTTCCACTGGCCATCATACACTTTGATTTCAAAGTTTGAATCACTCACAAATAGGCATCTTTCCACACTGACACTTATCTAAGTCACCTGATACGGGTTCGTCCTGGCATGTTAATCTTTCAAATAGGGTTACGCTCTCAGATTAATAAAAAAAATGAGATATAACAGTAAACAATATTACCCCGATCAACCAGCCACAATGTTTATTTCCCAAAAAATACATGGTTGCCAATTTACCGCGGGGTTTCCCTAGAAACAAAACAATTCATAAACTTCTTGAAGCTCTTTTGATAATATTATTGATTATTTGACATATTTTTATATAGGATAATTTTTCTTATGCTAATAACTTAATTCTTAGTCCTAATTTTTAGTCTCAATAATTAATTTTTTTAATTTTGAATAAGTAGAATTTCGAGATTTATAAAAAAGAACACAAGCCGGCAACGTTTTTTCGACGAGCCGCGAATAAATGCCGACATGTTTGGTTGCAGCTGACGGCGTTATTGTTAACGGGGGTTTGTGTTGTTCGGTGATTTTTGAATTTTATTGTGACTATTTGTGAAAAAAGAACTGTATCAAGCTATTTTGAGGACCAACAAAATGGTTTACCATTGCCTGGTATACAATAAAAGCGGATATTCCAGCCCAGAACTAATATTTCGGAGGTAAGAAAGATCCTGTCATTTTACCTTAGTCATGGGCGTAGTATGAGGTAAAAAACTGCGTAAAAAGCTTATGATTATACTATTAATACATCAAAAGTCTAAGACTAATACTAATCTTTTTTAAGAAACAAAAGTACCAGATAGTTTTGCTCCTTTTGCAGCATGTAAAATATTTATTTATTATAATTTATACATAACAAGAGAAGACAATAAGACCAAGTGCTGATAGTCAGGTACTGGGGCAGGTATTTTTTGTATTTTAATGGGTACCTGGGTACTTTCTATAATGTGAATAAAACCGTTTTGGAGATATTTACTCTGAGCCAATCTTATTTTTATTTTCATTAATATTTATTATTTATTTTTTTGCCTTTTTACTCCTGTTTCCTGAAAAACTACTAGTAATTAATTTTTTACCTCTTCCTTAAATTTTCCTTGTGTTCTGTATTCAGAAATGAACATGCAGCCAATGTGTAAAGAATAAAATTTGTTGGCCTTAAAATTTTCATAATTAACATCACAAAAAGTTCTCTTAATTTGATAAATAAAGTTTATATTCCACTAAAGAAAACTAAAAGAGACATTATTATCATAGTGAAAAAAACGCTTAATAAGCCGTTTATTAGCGTGTTTCTTTTTGGACAAAAACGTTATAAAAAGGGGTTATTAACCGTTTTTTTTTGCTATGAAAATATTTTTTTTTACTTTTGTTTTGTTGTTGTTGTGTTGTCAAGTCACCGCCAAGAGCCATTCAATATCACAACCTAAAGATTGAATTTTTTTCCAAAATCAAGAAAAACATGATGTTATGTAGAATATGCTGATGTGCTAGCCCCCCCCCCCAGAAACAATTTCTGCATATGCCACTGGTCCGTATCTTTTTTACACAGGTTGTTGTAGCTTATTATCACAAATGCTTAGGTTACAACAGTCGGGAAAAACCTGATGTTCTCAATTTTCACAAGAAAACTAAACTAATCGAAACCCAATACTAAAAAGCACTAACCAAAGCAACCCAATCACATAAACGGTAAATTGTCATAACTTTTACCACAGCCTTAATTAGCATATAAATAATTAAGTACTTACTATGGTCTTGGATCCACATCATTTATTTCTTGTTGAAGCAGCTCTCTCAATCACAAAAACTTTTGCAAAACAAACAAAAACAAATGGAAATTTGACAAGAGAATGCCATTCTGGAAATAATTTTTAACATTTTAAAAAAAAGTCCCTGGAATTCCCCAGAAATGCATGCGATTCTAGTGGAAAAATAGAACATTTTTTAAAATTTTTAACACGTTTTCTCAGGATAATTCTGAAAAATAATTTATTTGCTGCACTTTCCTGGTAAAACTGTTTAAATTACTCAATTTTCTTTCATTTTATCGAAGTTTTAAAAAAATATTTTAGGTTATATTAAACGTCAAAATGATGCATGAGACACGCACGAGGTGTTGGAAATTTGGGCAAAAACGCATGCAACTTCATGCATTTCTGGTGAGTTTTGTGGAAACGCGCCGGTGTGAACAGGAAACGCCGAGTGCCCACCCCGCTTCAAAGCACAGGTGTGTGTGTAGGTGTGCACAGGGCTTTAGGTTACTTATTTTGACTTTTCGCGTTCTGTGCCGCTAAAAAACCAAGTAAAATACTAAAATAAAAGAAAACCATTTATTGCAGAACTACCTGCTAAAAAAACGCTACCCAACTACCTATTAAAGATTTGGAAACACTCCCACTAGCTGATACCGACAACAGGTTAACTTAAAAGCATGCAGATTTAAAAATCGCATACTGGCGCTAGAGGAAATAATCGTATTATATTTTAAACGACTAGCAAGAGTCCTGACTGACCTGTTGTGTTAGTACTCAAGTATCCGTGTGTTTTTGAAACTGAGGTTCTAAAATATATCCTTTACTTTCACTAGTACACTTGCACATAGCTATGCCGCAATATTTTAAATTAAAACAAAAAAAAATGGTTGAATCAAAATAAAAACAAAATTATGTGGGGTTATGGGCGCCGAATGTTTCTATGCGAATTCCTAGTAATCCCAGCGAGCCAGTAAAGTTCTCTTGGTTCTTTGATAGACTCTGGGTAATGCCCGCGCAGCGCTAGGCCTTTTTCGGCGGGCGACCGCACACGCGGAGTGGGTTCATATTTGTTTTAGATGTTTTTGAAAACACATTTTTGAAAGATAAACATAACCTCTTTTCTGTCAGAAAACGTAAAAATACTCTTCTGTCCCACTGCGGCCCGATTTAAAGTTTGTTGAAAAAACATTAATTCCAAGTTACTATGGAATCGTATAATATAAATTCTGCGATCTATCGGCCAACACTTGAACTGAGTGTGTCTCCCAAATTCAATGAAGTGTGATATATTGATTGATCGGTTTTCTTTTCCGGAGTGCACAGGCTTTTAGAAAAACGGAAAATTAGTTTTTATTTTCGCTAAAGCAAGGAAATATAAAAAGGAAAAATGTAATCCAGAGGAAATTGTGAGTATATCTCTATTTTTTTTTGCAAATCGGGTTTGTTCCGAACCGCAATTATTTTGAGGCTTTTAGGATAGATGACAGCACTAGAACTTTTATTTTGAAGAAAAAATAATTGAGAATTTTGAAAAATTCTTCAGATATTTTTGTTAAGCATTTAAAAATGATCACCCCTGCAAAATTTCAGCTAATTCTGATGTCTAGTTTTCCCTTTGCATTCTGGCAAAAGATTAAAAAATTGGCGTGTCAGTTGTACTTTTTGTAAAGTTGATGTCTAAATTTAACATATGCGATGACATTGGATAATTTTGACATGCAAAATTTATAGTTTACTTAAAGTTTTGTCAAAGACTAATTTTTGTAAAATGCATAATAACACAGAAAACCCTGTACCCAAGTTCTATTGTTTTCAGTGCACTAAGATATGCTCATTTTCTTTTAGGCCCCAATTTTTCCTGGACGTATGCAACATCCTAATCTCGGTCAAGTGCGATCACCTCATACCTCTGTTCCACGAAAAAAATATCACTCTCGACCAATTCTTGTCGATGTCCGACTCGGATTTAAAAGCAGTTGGCGTGCGTTTGCCGTATCAGAGGAAAAGAATACTGGGTGGCTTGCATAGATTTCATACGCATCCTTTTCATCCTAAATCTGTCCACGTTTGCTTGGATAAAAAAGCTTACAGGTAAGACGTTTTCATTGGACAATTGCTTAACGAAATAAGGAATAAGTTTCCAGTGGAGTTAAATATGAAAAAGAGAGAATTTTACCAAAAGAGAAAACTTTGGTTGTATGACGAACTAATTTCCAAACACAAAAACTAAATAGGCTTGTTAAAAATATGATAACAAATGGGCAGCAAAACCATGAAGAGAATGGGATGACAAACAAAAATGTTAAAGCTAGTTATGACAGTTTTTATTCTAAAACAAGACATTGTAAATGCCGAGAAGGTTTACGGTTTGGCGTATGCGTCAGAAAAAAAACTTGCTTATATTTTATGTTTGTTAAAGGTTGTGGCTACAGTTTTTTCAAATTATAACTTAACTAATAAGGGAAAAAAATAATGAGACTAAATTTGAATTTTTTTTTTTAAATGGTCAGGTAAAACCTGCAAGTCAGAGAATTTCAAAATTGGAAATCACTTTAAGCCCTGTCTGCCCTTTGTGATGTGTGCCCTTTTCCACTTTTTAAACGTCGGCGATTCTTATTGGGCTACTTTAATAAAAATTCAATATCCCGAATAAAAATCTACTCGAGCCAAAATATTTACCGGCCACCGCAACGCCCACGACTTTGAGAGCTGGTGGAAATAATCGACACTAGAGTATGTCCGCAAATTTAAATTTTTGATCGGAAAAGGTTTCTGACAAGCAGCTGATGCCAGGAAGCAGCCGATGCCAGGAAGCAGCCGATGCCAGGGAGCAGCCGATGCCAGGGAGCAGCCGATGCCAGGGAGCAGCCGATGCCAGGGAGCAGCCGATGCCAGGGAGCAGCCGATGCCAGGGAGCAGCCAATGCCAGGAAGCAGCTGATGCCAGGAAGCACCTGATGCCAGGAAGCAGCCGATGCCAGGGAGCAGCCGATGCCAGGAAGCAGGTGATGCCAGGGAGCAGCTGACGCCAGGAAGCAGCTGATTGCAGCAACTCCCATCGGCTTTAAGAGCCGATGCCGATCGCTGCACGGATTTCACATAACCCCTTTTCATCATCTATGTATGTTATTTTTTTGATTTATAGTACCTAGTGATTTTTTTTGGATGTCATCGCTGGATCTGTCAAAAACAGCTGATTAAAAGAACTCGCTCAGCTCTCATTTTCCTCTCTTTTAAAGATACTCCAGAATGACCAATTCTTATTGCATTATGTAGAGGGTTTATCAGAATAATTTAAAAGTAAAGGCGAATTAATTAAGGATCAAAGATACAACAAAAAATTGATGGTAACCGATGGGACATCAAAAACGAGCAGAGAAAAATTATGGACTTTAAAGTGCTTTTATATAATAAAATGACTGACGGGGCATTTCTTATAAAACGTTAATATTTTGTTTGCCTATATTTTGGCTAGTGGCTGTTATTTTATGATTTGAAGAAAAGTTATTACATTCTAATGATTGAACACGTTTACTGATACCCCAGACACTTCTTTGGTGGTTACAGTTATTTAAATACAAAAATTGCCCTAAAATATCTAGTAGTCGTGCGGAACTGTCAAAAATAATCCCCCAAGTCCCTAATAATATTTATCTATCCGGATCTTGTTCAAATTTGCTGTATTTTGTTTCAGCAATGTAGACGTAGCTGTCCAAATTCTCTCGGCAACGAAGCAAATGATCGCAATGGAAGCTAGTTTAGCGTATCTGAGGAAGAATTGGCAGGAGAGAGATTTAACCGATGAAGAGACTGAAACCCTTAAACGAAACATTTTAAATATCGAGGCTAAACTCAAGTCTTGCAAGTCGGTTTCTGAAAGTCTGATTGGAACCTTGGAACAAGTAAGGATAATAAATTTAAGAAAAGTTCCTCTAGTGGTTCGAGAGGTGGGAAAAAAAGGACATTTCAAAAATTGATAGCGCCCAGTAGTACTTTCAATTGATTGCGAGCCAAAAATGTCCCATTCAGATTTTTTTTATAAACTGACAGGTAGGAGAAAATCCTCTGCAATGGATAGAGAAGACATTGTGTGTTGATGTAGATCTCATGACTTTTGTTTGTCAACCGATTTTGGCGAAATAAAGCCTACGTATTCCCCAGAAATTCAAATAATGCAGCAAAATTCGTCAAGCAGTTTTTTTTGCGAGAAAAAACTTTCTTTGATTCTGGTTTTATAGGTAACTTAGTTTGCAACAGTTTATTGTTTTTATTGAACATGGCGGTGGGGGGAGACGAGAGGGGTACGTACTTTTCTCGATTTCGTTAGTTTGATACCACACAACCCATATTTTAATCGGTCAATATTTTCATTAAATATGGGCTGGGGGGACGGGTAATAAAAAATTGCAAAAGTTATTAGAAAAACACTTTTCGATTCCGGGCTTTATTTCCTTGTTTGATACCCACCAACCCATATTTTACCAGATCAAAGTTTTTATCAAATATTGGGGATAATCCCCCTACTAATAGGGGGTTGGCAGAAAAACGCTGAAACACGTGTCCATCTATTTTATTAGTAGAGTCTATAACACCAATTTTTAAATCTCTGCGACTTTTTTCTTCTGAGATACAGAAGATCCATTTGCCCCTTTCGAAATCGAATTACCCCTATTTCTCCATCCCTAGTTGCAATTTCGAAAAACGCCGTTTCCGAAAACAAAATTATGATTGTTTTCCACACACTAAAACTACACTGTTTTGCACTCGACGCGCGTTTCGCTAACAACGTTAGCATCATCAGGAGACGATAAACAATGAACTAAATTAATCTACGCTTTATCTTATATACAATCCTTTAGTGGGCGGAGATAAGACTAATAATTTGTGATTGATCACGATTTTTAATCCTATCTCCCCTCAACCAAAGAATAAAGTGTACTAAACAAACACGTTTTAAAGAACACTTAGCACACTTAAAATACGGAAGAACAGAAAAGTCAAGTGTGGCCGAGCATGCTTTTGAAAACAATCATAGATTCACATTAGATAACCTAAAACAAAACAAAAGACTTTTGAATGCATATGAAAGTATGGAAATCATTAAATCCAGAAATAGTTTAAATAAAGATAGAGGACCCATCCCGTTTAATGTCGAAACTACTTTTTTTGGGTTTTTCGCCACTAAGTTAAGGAAATTTTTTCAAAAATATGTTAAAACCCACTGCGTAAATTCCTAAAGAAAAAAATTTTTGTTCGTTTGTCAGTGGTTTTTAAATAAGATAAAAAATTTGCCTACACACACGCAAATCCTAACTAGAATCTAAGTACTTATCTGACGTTTCGGCAGAAATTCTACTGCCGTTATCAAAGAATTTTATCCTTTTCAAAAACTTTTTTCGATTCTTTTTTAAAATATCTGTCTGTTGTCATACAACTGACTGACTTTGACTGATATATATTTCAAATATTAACTTGACAGTTTGGTGCGTCGATAGTAGCCAACAAGGTATTGGGTGAATTTAGTAAAATTTAAAATCAAAATTATATTTGTTTGAGTGTTTTCGATTTTAGATTACTTTATAAAAATACAAAATTTTTATTTTAAGATATCAATTATAAAAATTATCTTTTGATTAACTTTAAGAAAAAATATATTAGAAACCCAAAGAACATCAATGCTATTTTTTAATTTATTTTAAAAAAACCTTTTTGAAAATCTTGTTTTAAAATTGGAAGCCAGACTGTATTTATATCAACTGATATGCTAGCTATGCATTCATCTTCATTAAGATAGATGCAAGCTGAGGTACCCCTTATGGTCATTTATTCTAACTTCAAGAGGCCTTGAAGTTTCTCCAATATAAAATTTACCACACTCGCAAGGAATTTTATAAACGATATTTTTTGAGTTTTGCTCAGCATTTAATGGTTTTGTTTTGGTTTGAATTGATCTAAGAGTATTTGATTTTTTAAAAATTGTTCTAATATTATAAGTATTAGCGATTCGTTTAATTTTTTCCGAAATACCTGGTATAAAAGGAATTATTCAATTTGTTGGTTGTACATTATTATGTCTACGTTCGCGTTGTCTTGGAAATTCGTTAAGTTAAAGAATGGTGTATCTATATAAAACATCTCTTTACCGATAACCGATCCAAACAGCCAGAAGAATTCTCAAACCAAAGCATAGATATCTTCAGTTAAAAACAGAAAAAAAAAACGGTAGGGCAAGGCGAAGTATACACTGAGTTTTTAAAGCTAAAAAAAAACGAAGATTCGGTAAATACGCTGGTCAAAATTTTTAACTTGATTTATCGCAGCGGTAAAATCCTTGATGACTGGCTAAAGTCCACCTTTGTTACACTGCCTAAAAAACAACATAATCAGCCTAATGAGCCATTTGTTAAAATATTATCTCCGCTGTTGTTTAATATCTATAGTAACAAAATAATAGAGAATGCACTACATACTGCGAAGAGAGTCTGACCATAAACGGCATAAAAATCCACAACCTACGATATGCCGACGACACTGTCATAATCGCAGACACGCTCGAAGGACTGCAAGTTCGCAATTCGGGCTTAAATGTTGGAAAAACAAAATGGATGGTCATACCTAAGGAAAAGAACATCAGAGGCATGTTAGAAGTAAAGTCGAAGCAAGTCGAACGCGTGGACTCATACAAATACTTGTGTTGCCTCCTCAATGAGAACTGGGACAACATGCAAGAAGTTCGTGCAAGAATTGAACAGGCCAGATCATGTTTTATCAAAATGAAATCAGTGTTGTGATCTTAATACCACTCTCCCAATTTGTGTGCTTCAGTGTTGATGTTTTTAGCATCTTATATTATGGCATGGACACTGACTGAGGCTATGTGCAAAAAGTTAGAGGCATTCGAGATGTGGTGTTATCGTAGAATACTAAGGATGCCTTGGGTGGACAGAGTAAGTATTGTGGATGTTTTGCTTAGAATAAATATAGATCTTGAATTTTTATTTACCATCAAAAAACTAAAACTTGAACATTTTGGCCATATTTTGAGAAATGACAAATATAAACAAATAAAAATATTGATAATAGAAGGCAAAATTCAAGGCAGAAGAGTTCCGGGTCTTAGACGGATATCATGCCTCAAAAATCATAGACAATGGTAGTACTACGACACTTTTCCAAAAAGTAGTGGACAGGGTACAGATCGCGCTGATGATAGCCAAGAGATCATGGAACTTAGAAGAAGGTCAAGTGGTTTGACCTGTGCGTTTATAGTTGATGTTAAATACGTTCTTTTATTAGTAGATAGATTAGGTAGTTCTTTAAAATGTTGACGTCACTTTTTCTTGTAAATTTTTCGTATGCTCAATCATCACTCTCATTATGATGTGCGAAATTTCGTTTTTTTTTCTTATTAATTAAAATATATAAAAAAAATCGCGTTTGCTCACATCCTGTATTTGGCCTCTCCCACCACTCATTCCTGTAGTATAGGAACTTAACATCGACAAGTAGTATCCTTAATCAAATATAATTTTCCACGACCACTTTTAATTTCCCTGATTTTCCAGATTTTTCCACAATGTGGACACATGGGCAACATTTTTACTACATCTTAAAAACGTATTTTTTTTTTAGTGGGACAAAACGATCGAATCTGCAGATCTTATAACGTCAAAATCTCGTAAGAGGAGGCTGCCTTGGAGGAAAATTGCATTTTCCCTCGGGTTAGTATCAGTAATTTTGCTTTTTAAATTAAGAAAATAGTTTTTTTTTCCTAAACGGTTCATACTCCGATTAGTATACAAGATGTCTTCCTAGCATTTATATTTTGCTTTTTTTTTACCCAAATGAAAATACTTTTGTGCAATTACCTTAAAAAATGTTGCGTTTTTTACACAAAAGAATACAAAAATTTTGTTTGTTTTTCATAAAAATTTTTCTTTTTTTTTAAATTTTAGTAAAAGTGTACAGGGTGACCGTTAATAAAGTTCCACTTGGGAAAACTGTTTTGTTATTTGTCACAAGATAAATCAAAAAGTGAATGACTGTTAAGGGCCACACCAAGATAACAAAAAAAAATATTGGACACCTCTGAGTGGGGCCGTTTTTTACAGAGAGGCCCCAAAACTATTATTTTATACAAGTTTTGATGCCTCCCTGTAAAAACCGGCCCCACCTACAGGTGTGCAATAATTTCTTTTTATCATAAAGGTGTGGCCCTTAACACAATAGCACTAATCAGAAAAGAGATGAAATGACTTCATAGAGCTATTATTTTTTGCGAGTTTTGGGGCCTTCCTGTAAAAAACTCCCCCACCTACAGGTGTGCAATAATTTTTTAAATTATATTGATGGGGCTCGTAACACAATAGCACTAATCAGAAAAGAGATGAAATGACTTGATAGAGCTATTATTTTTTGCGAGTTTTGGGGCCTCCCTGTAAAAAAAGCCCCCACCTCGAGGCGTGACATATTTTTTTTTGTTATCTCGGTGAGGAACTTAACATAATAGCACTAAAAGTCCTGAGATTAGTAGATTGTTTTAATATAAATTGCAGGTGGAATAAAATGAGTTCATAAAACTATTATTTTTTGCAAGTTTCGGGGCCTTCCTGTAGAAAAAGTCCCCACCTAGACGTCTGAAAATATTGTTTTTATCTTTGGTGTGTCTT